>OY856411.1:736256028-737651028 GCA_963693085.1 Alisma plantago-aquatica | reverse complement strand
TAATGTTGTTGCTACTGCTGTTGCTACTACTACTACTACTGTTACTGCTGCTACTACTGCTTGTACTACTGCTACTGCTACTGCTTGAATCTCATATGATATGTGGGCTACAGTTTGGTACTTTAGTGGGTTGGATTTAGTTTCTTACTTAGTAATATTTTTATTAGATCCTTCACCATCATAGAGCTCCAATGCAACCAATGTTCAAGCTAATATAATAGGTCCTAATATACAATTTAAGTTTTGGATATGACACATTAAGCATTTGGCATACATGTTTATAGTAGTGTGAAATGCATTCCCATCCATTCTGTAAGATAGATAACAATATCATTGTTTATAACTTTGACAAAAATATCATTGAGTAGAACTTGAGACAAAAGTTATTGAAAAGTAGCATAATGCATTACCTTCTTAGTAGTTTTGTACAGTTCAACTCTCCAATTTTGCACTGCAGTATGAGGGAATGAAGGGCATTGTTGAAACATCCCAATGTGCATGTGGATTTTCTAGACAATCAATGGATCTTGTCAAACTTCTAGGAAATATGATAAAATATTGTGGGTAACAATAACACTTCCTAGGCAAGATTTAAACTTCATCTGCCTCTTTTCTTCTCAAGTTCATCATCATCTTCATAACATTAAGTGCACATAGTAAGAAAACACAATGAGATATATCAAAAATCTTAAACACCTTCTTTCACCAAGGCATGCTTTACGGTTTCATACTAATAATAGACTCATTGAATATGGATATAATATTGATGGAAGCACAATCTCTAATCAACTAGTTTAGTAAAATTATGAACATATATGGTTCTGTTATATGATGTAAAACAAATAAATCCTTACTTGATTTCTACATCTGATAGAGATTATGATGGTCAGATCATATAGGGCAGGCCAAATGGCCTAGAAGAACATTAAGATGCATGATAGCTAATATTCAAGAAAAAAATTGTAGTTTGATTAGTAATTGCATCTTTGGTAGATTTGTTTACTTCTTATCCTTCTCACAAAGTTCTTTGTGATGTTATTGGAAATCAAAGCATACAAACCAAAAATAATTGTCAAAAAATCACAAAAGAGAGGTAAACATATTTTGACATTTTGAAAATTCAAGCATTATTTCTAGATAATAGGTTTATTGGTTTACTTTCACATAAGATGTATAACAAAGGACTTAACATTCGTACACCTTATATAACCACTAGTACATATAAAATGTGAAACATATACCCAACAAAACACCAAAGTGTTAAATAGTAATAAACTTCGAAAGAAGCTACAAATATCTAAATTAGCAATGTCCAATAATTGATTACTAACAACTCTAAAAATATTTACATGCATGCTATGAGTATTATCTTCCCTAACAACAAACATAAAGATAAGTGAGGCATATAGGCATCAACTCTAGTATTTACTTTCAAGTAGTCATTTTGGTGGTATCATTGTCAAGAAACTCACAACTACATGTTGTTACATTGAAGTAATAATTTAGTCTTAAGTCCAATTCATGTTTTTACTAAGGACTGAAACTCTTTACAAGTTCTTAAGATTTCCTCAAGTAATAGCTCATCATTATGAATAACAAAACCATAATATAAAATAGTAGATAAATAATATAAATGAAATTTTAATGATTTCAAAAATTCATACAGAGAAAGTGATGTAAACCTCTCAAGTGGTGATGAGAAGCATTGGCTGTAACGATACCAAGATAAATAGAATCTCATTTATTATCTAGTAAATATGAAAATTGAATAACCTCTATAAAAGTTTGGTAAATTATGTAGACATCTTATTATTGTTTTGTACCTAGGTATCTAATTGTACAAAATTAAAATTGCTTAGTAATATATTTTTATAAAATAATTTGTTCATATGTTCAAACTCTTTGAAGTCCCTTTTTAGTCTCTGAAATGAAATTACCAAGACTAGTGAGCATAATAAATCGCAGGAATCTAGATACGCACACAAACACTGGTATAAGTATGGAACAATCACAAGTACACAAATAGTGTAAACTTCTACATCACATGTGTATAAAAAGAGAGCATATCTCAATCACATATTAAAAGAGAGGAAAACCATAAGTTATCTTAGTATCTTTTGTCTTAATACATCATAAAAAATATACGTATGAAATTTGGTTTAATCTTTATTAGAAAAGAAAAAAAGAAAAAATATGATTGAAATCATCAAAATGTATGAGTTCAACATCAAAATATAGCATACAATGATTGGAAAATATGATCGAAATAAAATTTTGAACCATCAATTCAAAATATATGATTAGGCTACTTTTCCAAAATACGGTTAGATTAATGGAGTTTGTGTGGTCAGACCAATTATAATTTATGACTTTTTCGATAAATATGCATTCACCACTGCACCGTGTTGAGCAAGAAGGGTTAAATGAAACTTGTCGTAGCCATTCAGGGAAGCAAGACTACTCAAGAAATAGGTGAACAAAACTACCTAGTAAACCATGGAATTGGTTGAAGATTTGTAGGTATTAGCTTTTACCAGTGTCCCATTCCTATCTCCAGTGACAAGAGAATTTAGAAGACCGAGCACCGAGAACTCGGTTGTTTTAGAAATTTAGATTGAATATTTGATATTGGGGAAAGGAAAATACTACATAACACCCCACATGTACCTGGTTTTATAGTTTATTTCCACTTTCAAATAGTTGGATCCAATGAGAATGCACCATTTTTAATGGACTGCAATAAGTAATAAAGATATGATAGAGAGGAAGTGGAAGGAAAGTGCGAGAGAAAATTGTTTCACTTAAACTTTCAAATCACAATGAATTTTTTAATGAAATAAAAATCATTGAATTCTTTAAAAAAATGTAATCCAACAAAGACTAATGTTGATATATATTAAAGAAGTAATATAAAAAATATAAGGATGAGTATTGTTATGTGTATATGTACATATATCTACAAAAAATGAATATTATCTAAAAAATACACATAGAATACTTATTTTGTATAAAAATATTAAAAGTCGTATACGATCTCAATAAAAATATTTTATTTTAAAAACTAATACTACATCAGGGGATACGACTTATTTTCGAGTAACATACTAACTAAAAAAGTGAGTATTGTATCATTTTTGGTATATTACTCATTTTTATGACATAATTTTTTAAAATTCATATTATGCTTTATTTTATGGGGACAATAATTATATTAAAATAAAAAAATTAAAATGAGTATTATCAACTATATTTCAGTACTCATTCTGATACTTGTTTTAAAATAAAATGACATAAAAAATGAGTATTGTACCAACATGAGTACAATACCAAGAACAAGAACGACATGCAATACATATGTTTGAATTAGTGTATTATTTAAAAAATGAGTACTACTGAAATATACAATACTCAAAAAGTGATGAACAGTAATGTTATGACTCCCAAGTGTATGGATGTAGTGTTTCAAAGGGTTGATTTTACAATAAAAAGACTAGTGGTGCATCTTGTTGCCCATTTGTCTTCTACTTCGATGTAAATCATCCAGTTTATAGATTTAAAGAAAACATATTTTAAATTTAAAAAATATTCTATATTATTGTGTCAAAATATGACAAAATTGGTTTTGTAGAATTATACTGTATATATATTCTCCTTTTTTCTTTTTCTTGGGTTCTTTTCTCCCTCTTATTTTTCTTTCTCTTTCTCTCTACATGGCACCACATCCCTATTTATTAGATATAATAGAATATGGGTATAGTTATAATTTTGAAATCAGGTCTTATATCATTATTTTTTGACTTCCAGGAAGAAAGGAAATAGAGGAGGTAGAGAGACAAGGAGGCGGTGAGAGGAGAGAACAAAATATATAAAATATAGACCAAGGGATTGATAATGAGAAAATGAAAGATAGAAAGATCAAGGAGGAGGAGGAGATGATGGAGAGGGGAGTGTGCAGATAGGAGAGGGGCTATGAGACAAGAAAGGAGAGTGGGGATGAGAAATACGATAGACAGAGGATGAGTGTTCGAATTATCTTTTTAAGAATTTTGAATAATAACATGATAAATGAAAGAGTGTAAAGGTGTGGAGAATGCGAAACTTAATGTGGGAAATAGGGAAACAAGTCTGTGAAGTATTCTATTGACTGTACCAAATTTAGTTGTGGTTGTTTTTCCCAAAACTATCCAAAAAATTGTCGGTGAAAGCTATATTTGTATACACAAATTACATCTAATAGTTCATTTCTGTATATAATACAATTTCTAATTTCTTCTTTGAAAATCTGTGCTTTTTCATTCATACAAATGAATTAATTTATTTATAATCAAAAGTAATCTTTTTTAGAAATAGTTTTATACTCATCAAATATCATGTGAATAACTATGACAACTCATTTCTCTAAATCAATTTCATTTTCTTTTAAATCCTAAAATGAGTAAATGCACTCTTCCCATTAAAGTAAATTATTATCGGTTGCCCTTCTAGATTAAGAATTAAATAATTGATTCAAGTATAAACGTTTTCCTTTATAGTTTAAAGTAACACATTCGACATAAAATTAAAAGTGTACCTTCAATTTATCAACACATTAGAGAATAATCTACATTATCTATTCAAACGAAATAGCAATCTAAGAAATTTTGTAAGAATATTGTGTACTATTAAGTGTTAAACAATTAGTATATTAGCATGTTTCATCACTTTATTCTTATGTTTGTTTTCAATATTGTTCATTTAATACTATTTTCACATGCTATGATATTATTCTTAGTCCATAGATATAAAAATACATGACTAATATCATAATCTAGTAAAAATAAGATTATAAATAAATAATATGTTAAATATACTACATAGCTATAAATGCATCTTTTAAGATTTCTATAGGTTTTCTTGATCTCTTACCAATTATATATAATGTTATATTCAACAACAAATAAAAGGACATACGATACTCAATAAGACCACTATGAATTTATATTTAAAAGGAAAAATACTATGACATGAAAATTTTCTTATTATAGCTTGCCTATGATAAGAATGAATCCAAATCGTACATAGTCCAAGATTTATAATGAAATATTTTATGTGTTAGTAAAATCAAAGGTACAAGGATAACCACTCCATTTTTATGATAGAGTGTAGCTCAATATAAAAATCTTAAATAAATAATTTCCTTAGTAAACCTCCCTATTCCCTTCTAAATTTGTTAACAATAAGGAAAAAGAAAAAAGTTAGACGGATAAATTAATATTAATAATATTGATGCCTTTTATAGGAATAAAATTATTATATATGCTTGCAATGACCCTAAAGTGGGAAGGAAAATATTTTGAGAAATTTATTCGCAATGGGGTGAATAAGTATATATAACAGGTTCATAGATGGAAGTATAGAAAAGGAATTCAATATGTATATCATACACAATTGTATATTAAAATACATATATCCATTGAGTTAATAATTGCACAATGAGATATATAGAAGTCTATTTATCGTAAATGTAGTAGTCAATATTTTTATGACAAGTTGTTGAAAAAAGGGGAAATCTATTATAACCTTGACATAAAGAAAAGGAAGGGAAATGATTTTTATTTATTTATTCTTTTATATAATGTGTTAGAGAATACTTAACTTTTCTCCCTTTATAATATACATTACACATTTTTCCTAGTAAATAAAAATAGATAAGTTTCTTGCTACCCAAGTCAAACTGTTCTATATATATACTCCTCCCTATGTTCTTCGCACATATAGAAATCACTTGACCAATATGACATGACTCCTAACCTTCTCCCTTATCCTCCTACTCAAGTCCCTTAGATGAGTCATCAAAGCCTTGTGATATCATGGAACAATTCATATGGTGGTCGGTTTTTCAAACTTTAGAACCCTGACTTGGTCTAGGATTGAAGTTTTGACAAACTGATAAGAATTTAGAGGTATGTTGTATTCCATAATTAGTATATTGAGCAAATCACCCATATTTAACTCTTTCTCTTAGTCCTTTTGTACATAATACCCTATAAACTTTTCTATCTCCTCTGAGAGATTTGACTCATTTGAGTTTGATGAAATGAATCTTTTATTGGATATTCATATTAAACTCTGAGTTGAGTATTTGATAACCTACCACTCTTGTGGTGGACTTTATGATCTTATGTTTCACCTTATTGTGGATATGATTGGATATTTTTTTATGTGTCCTCTGTCCACAACTTATAACTGTTGGACGTTCTTATCCTTATATTTCAGATTGACTAAATTTATTTTTGCCTTTATATTTTGTGTTCAAATAGATTAAGTTTTATTTATAGTGTACATTTGTACTACTATAAAGTTTGGATGCAACTTTCCACCCCGAGTACGTATTCCCACTCGTATTATATATTGTACACACCTATCCACCTAGGGTGTGACTTTCCACTCAACTTAGGCTTGATATTTTATAGGTCTCGACCCTGCATAAATAAAAGTAGTCTAGTTGTTTTACATGTGCTTGTTATGATTTGTAAATTTTGTTATATGGCGAGAATATTTTTGTCAATCATATCTTTTTTGATAAATGTGTCATCAATCGGTTTATTAACCCTCGTGCAACTTATTTTCTTGATATCCTCTTCGATAGTCTTCTATGAGAAGCCTTGTTATATTTGATATATTTTTTACTAATTTTGCTCAATTCCCTATTAACATGCACATATCAACTTTTATACTGACAACATCCATTTTTTCTTATCGTGTGGGGTATTCTTCTAACCACTAGGTGAAGGATATGGAGGACATGACATGCAGACGTGGACATGCCTTAAGGATCTGACTCTTAATGGGAGTAGACTTGAGATAGTTTAGATATCCCTCTACTTAGATCATGATGTTGTTGTAAACTCCAAGTGGGAGAATACTTTGTAATCTTGTATAAACTGAATGTAGTCATGATTTATTATTCTGTTGTTACACTTTGATCTTTTGACTATCATTATTTGAGAGGTAAAAAATTTACACCTATTCTAGTATAATTTTTTAGTGTGTTTGGAATAGATGGATTTATTCCTTAACTTTTAGTGAGGAGTGGATTCCCTCTCGTGACTCACTCCTAAAAGTCACTACAGGTCACCTTGACAAATCCATTTTGTCAAATAGTCAAAAAGAAGAAACCCTCCATACCAATCTTCCTCGCCACCACCACACTAAACCACACACTTGCTGAGGGCTCCCGGATAAGAAGATTGGGTCTCCTATTTAGAAAAAACACCAAGTCCACTAATACATGTATTTCTTGAGGGTTCATCTCCATCTAGATCAAGGCTAGTTCCAACCACCTTCTTGTTTTGCCAAGCTTTTTATCTAAGCCAATAGGGGAGAGGTTGCACTAACCCCTCTGAACTCTATTAGTCTCATATCCACACACCACTTATCCAACTAGAAAAGCCTCATCCCTTACTCCGCTCCATGACCTCAAGAAAATCGCCCACAACCTCTTTCATAAGATTGAGGCGTAGCTTTAACATTGTTAGGTGAGTACCCGTCGAGATGCCCCTACAATGTCTATATATACTTCTAGTTGCAGAATATGGAACATTGTCATTTGTCCTCGTATGCCTCTCTAGCGGCCTTAATCAGAAACACTTGTTGATTCTTCCTTAGGCTCGTCACCTCCGGACCCCGAGAAATTCATGTTTAGCTACTATCTCCCATATTGCATGTGATTTTGTTTTAGATCCATCTTCCCAATACTCTTTAAAGGGATTGTTGCAGGCAAAAAAGATGCAGAAGAAGTTGCACGTGTGGACTACATACACAATATTCAATATGTGTAGGTTTTGGCTTGAGGACATTCTGATAGTTTGTAGGGATGATGTCTCGATTGGAAAGATGATTAATTCCTTTGGAAGATTGATCTTTGTCTCTGACTGGCAGAGAGGGAAGGATGATGTTTCCAAAATTCTTGTCTTAGTTGAAGCCTTTAGTGAAGATGTGCCACAATTTATCTCCCTCACTTATGGGATTGGTAGGTCGAATGTCCATCTCCGTATGGTGTCTAGAGGGTCGATCGGCTCGTCGGACTTCTCTATCACTGAGGTTGGAAAAGATCTAGCCATTCCCAGATCGGCACTTTCGGTCTCCAGTGATGAGGATTGTTCTTGTTTAGGAGGAGCAGTCGGAAGCACCCCCTCCCTGGGTTGGGATGGTACTACATGAGGAGGAAAGGGCATCAGTGGAGGAGCCACCCTGAAGATTGGTTTTTGATGATGAAGGTAATAGGCACTTCTTGGCTCAGTGAAGCTTGGATGATTTCCTATGATTTTCTGATGTAGCAGAAGAGTCCTTTAGGAGGAGGGGGATCTTAGAACAGGCAGTTCTATAGGAGTGCAAATCATAATGACTGCTCGTGATCATTGCACCGTCGTAAGGAGTTCAGTAGGTGACCACACTCGCATTGCTTCTCAGAGGGGGATCTCACAGACCAGGAGCATGGCGTTGCTTGTGGGGGAGATATGGCAGTTTCTGATGCTAGTCGATCTCTCAGATGAAGTGATCTTCTTCTTCATGAACTGGAAAGCTCTTTTCTGGAATATTAGAGGGGAGGTGAACAATGCTACTAGAAAGGTTTTTGGTAGGTTTTGTCAACAACATAATCCCAAGGTGGTTTGTCTCTTGGAGCCATTGATACATGCGGTTCAAGAGGAAGAGTTGATGGACATTGTCAGATTGGACTAGGCTACAGACAACCAGGCATTGGCAGGTAAAATCTGGTTCTATTGTGATTTGATTTGGGAACCGACAATCTTCAGGAGTCATCAACAACATATTACAGTTCACGTTCTTGATGTGGTTGGAGACCCTGCCTTTTTTACAGTTGTGTATGCCAGTTGTGACTACACTGTGCGTTGTGCGTTGTGGGAGGATTTGGTTGAGATGTCCGGTGAGATTGGCAATGCCAGATGGCTGATTTCATGTGATTTCAATGTGATTAGGTGCCTTGAGGAGAAGAGAGGTGGGACTTCTCCCCCCTCCAAGCGATGCTGGATTTTAACTCCTTTGTTTCTGATGCTGGTCTTGTTGAGATTCTGTTTGAAAGCAACCGCTTTACTTGGGTTGATAAACAATGCCTAACACCCACGAAATGTGAGTGCCTGGATCGCTCTTTCTTTAATGCTACCTAGTCCTCATCTCAACAGGTGTCTAGGTCTGTTCATCTCACTCGTTAACAAGTTTCGGATCATTGTCCGATACTTGTGTCTCCAAGAGACTCTATCTCTATCCGTCCCCTGGCCCCTTTCTCTTTTTTATCGGCCTGGCTTCAACACCCATCTTGTATGGAGGTCATCTGGATGGTGTGGGAAGTGGATATGGTGGGTCACCCATCATATATTTTCTACCAGAAGATGAAGGGGGCCCAGTTAGCGTTGCGCCGATGGAATAGAGAAGTTTTTGGAAATTCCAGGCAGAAGAGGATAGATTTGGAGGATGTTGTTCATACCATGCAGATTGCTTTTGACGATTACCCATTGGCTGAAAATGAAGCTAACCTTAGGATCGCGGAGGCTAAACTCCATTGTGTCCTTGACCTGGAAGATCAGATCTGGAAGGAGAGAGCTCGGATCAATTGGCTTGAGGTTGGGTAGAGGAACATGAGGTTTTATCACACTATGGTCAAAGCAAAAAGAAGATATCGTTCGGCTCTCAAGTTGATTTTATCGAATGGAGGATCGATCTATGATCCACGTCTGATGGCAAATTCCCTAAGGATTAATGATGTGTCTCTGTCGTTTCCCTACTTGGGTGTTCCGGTTTCGATTGGCAGATCCAAGCTAGCTAATTTTGAGTACTTGATTTCGAGGGTTAATGATAAAGTCACCTCATGGAAGGCTAAGCTATTGTCATTTACAGGGCAACGCCTTCTTGTTGCTCATGTGCTGGAATCTATCATGTTATACACAACAACAATGGTGGGCATCCCAGCTGGTATAGCCAAGAAGATCAAAGGCATCGTATCTAGATTCCTATGGACTGATCGGGACAATAGAGCTAGGAGGACATGGATTAACTGGAAAGGGATTGCTATGCCCCTTGAGCAGGGAGGTCTTGGACTTAATACAGTTGAGCTCCTTAACCGGGCCTTTGTTGCTAAGGCATGTTGGGAGATCTTAGCAGGTGTTTCGCTATGGGCGGAGTTCTGCCATGAAAAGTATGCTATTGGGATCATGATCAGGTCTGGTCTACATCCTCCACATTTGAAGCTTAGTTCTGAGGCGTCTGCTTACTGGAAGAAGATGTGGAAGATGCTCCCTACTATCTTCCCCAGATGCATATGGGTGGTAGGGAGGGGTGATATATCCTTTTGGGATGATTTGTCGTGTGCACACAGGCTGTCAGATCTGGCTTTGACGCTATCTGAGAGACAACACCATTTTCTAGTGAGCGATTTTTGGCTTGAAGGGAATGGCTGGGATTGGAATAATCTGGGTGAAATCATTGAAGATGAAGGCATAGAAAGTATTAGAGAGGTAGATGTTTTCATTTCGGATATGGACGATGTGATTATCTAGATGCCAGATCAAATAGGCCTTTTCTCCTTGTGCTCGATGAAATCCATCCTGCTGGACTTGGATCCCCCTTTCCACGCTGCACATGGGCTAGTTATGGAAACTGGGGGCACCAAAGGTGAGAAGGACTCTGTGGAAGTTTGTTAGAGATGTCGTTCCCACTAATGATGTTGTCCGCAGATGTAGGGTGCCTTTGGCAAAACTGGTAGTATAGGAGGCCTCCTATACTTATTGTATAGGACAACCAATGAGAACACTAAAAATTCAACCCATAAAAAATTAATGGAGAGAGAAATTATTTTTTCAGCATTAAAACAAATTCTTTAATACTATACAAAATTCTGATTGGTCTCCTACCATCTTTCTATAGGAGGCCTCCTATAGGATAGGCGTCCGTGCCTTTGGCGTCCCACTGTGGTTTTTATATCGCTGCTCCACAATCGTTCCTTTGGAGCAAATTCACTACATTAATGGGCTCAGTCGTTCCAACTTACCTTCCCTCTATTATGCAGTTATTCTCCTTTAGTGGCGCGGAATCGGCCAAGTGATGGCTTACGAGCAGGCTAGCAATTAGAGGTGGCTGCTCTCTCACCCTAGTGGCACTAGGTTTCTTCCTCCGGAGACGGCTGGCTGGGGGAGGGGGATTTGGCCGCCGCAAAGCGGTGCCCCGTTCCCCCTCGGCCTCTTCCCGCCCGTCTTCAGTAGGGTCTCTTCTTCGGGAGGTGTGTGGGCGTGTTGTCTTTGGAGGCGGCGGTCTTCTTCCTCTTTGTTGTGGAGCCCGAAGACGACGAGTTTCCTACATCCTTTCTCTTTTACTTGCTTCCTATTTAGACTAGGTTGTTCTCTTATTTTGTCTCTCTCACTATTAATCAGCACTTCTATCTCTTGTCGTAGTAGATTTCTTTTTCTCAATCAATTTTGTTGTGGTGTTATATGGTAGCAAGTGCGGGAGAAATATCCTTTTAGAACACTGATTTGGTGCAGGTACTCTACCACATATAAATACTCAGGTTGAAGGTATTTCTCATAGAAAGTTGTGTTAGCCAGCAAAGGAGAAGAGGAATCTATACATCATTGTTCTTATCAAATTCTGATATGAGTTTGTGTGGTGGTTTGTATGTGTTCTTGATCTTTGTGTGGTATTTTAGTTTATTTTTATCCTCATGTAGATGCAGTATGGCTCCTCCATAATGAAATTTATCTATTTAACTTAAAAAAAAAGCAGGCTAGCAATTATTATCCCGTGGTTCATTTGGAAGGCTAGATGCAAGGTGGGGTTTGAGGGGGCTCCACTTTCCCTTGACAGGTAATGAAGTAGGATCACTGTATATATCAAAGAGATGTTGAGGCAGAGAACATTTTTCATACTTGATGAGCCTTATTTCTATAACGTGGTTTTGGAAGAGGGAATGGGAGAACCAGTGACCAAGTTGTGAGAAATTCGACCCGGCCGGACCTTGGTAACCCATTGGTCATTCAATTCACGCTTGTGGATGGCTGGAGTAGTCTGTAACAAACATGCATTTGTTCGACTGGTGTTTAGAGCTTGGCTAAAAGTAGGAGATTACCTCACTGCCTATATTCACGCTTGTGTGATAGGTTTAAAGATGACGGATGATAATTACTTGATGGTATCCGTGATAGAGGTGGACGATGTGAGGACTTATGATGTTATTTAGAATGGAGCTATGGAACCGTGGCGTTCTGCTTCATATATCAGGGAGCTGCGTAGGTTGATCCTTGAGGAGGCCATTTTGGGTCGAGTGATTCCCAAAGTTGTGAACTCTCTACCTAGGGGGTTAGGGAGCTGGGGTATGGCCGAGACTGATCCATACATTTGTGTTGATGTGAGGATCCTTCCTTTTAAGATCAGGGGGATGGAAATTCTCAAGGGGAGACAGGTTCCCTATGTTTACGTTCATAAAGGATGATTTTATCGTGTGATGAGTGTTTTTTTCTTTTGGGGGTTTGATACCTATGTTAGTTACAGGAGATGTACTATATTATTGATGATTCGACCTACATGAGGAGCATAGGATGAATAAGAATACCTCCTAGCTTCTATTAAAAAATGTAAAAACGTAATACAGAAGATCTGTATGTAAGCACATATAAAAATAAACATGAACAAACAACCAGAAGAACACCAAGATTTATATGAAAAGAACCCACAATGTGTGAGGGAAAAACCACGGGGTCAAAGCCCGACCAAGAAATCTAGTAATCAACAAATTAAAAAGTTTGTCTCAAGTTTTGATCCAAAAATTGGGGAATATAGAGCAAAAAGTAAGAGATACATATTTACCAACTCGGTACTTCACCACACCAAAAGGCTTCCTAGAAAAACACCCCTTTGCAGTGAATTCTCAGGTAGAGAGAGATAGTGTCAGTGGGCAAGTCAGTAGTAGAGATTGGAGTATAGAATCGGAGCAGCAAAGCCCTCCTTACTTTCTCTCCTTTCTTCTTTCCTCCTTGTCTCTTATTTTTGTCGTGTACAAAAAATGTGAATAGATGAATAAGGAGTGGGGACTGGAATTGGCTTGCGACACAATTGCACTACTACAAAAAATATTTTTTACAACAATTCATTTTTCCATTTTACAACATGTGTTAACCGTTGTATTAGATTGTGTGGTCTTATGGGGGGTTCTTTATACAACATGTGATGCACATGTTGTAATACATGTATTTTATACAATAGTTCAAACATGTTGTCTTTGAATGAATGACCTGTTATAATATGAGTATTTTATATAACATGTGGTGCACCTGTTGTAATATATATTATACAATAGTTGAAGTGTATTGTCTTTCTCTAAACACACATGTTTTAATAGGGGTGTTTTCTATAACATGAGGTGCACCCTTTGTAATATATATTGGACGACATTTGAAGCATGTTGTCTTTTACTAAAAATCATATTGTAATAAGGGTGTTTTTTACAATATGCAGTGAATATATATGTTTATACAACAGTTGAAGCATGTTGTCTTTTGATAAAACACTTGTTGTAATAGGGGTGTTTATACAACATGTGGTGTACATGTTGTAATATACACATTTTATACAATAGGTGGTGCATGTTGTAGTTCACTAGACAAGCCTGTTGTAATAGGGGTCCATTTTTCAGACACACCAATTGTAATAGGTGTAGATAACAGAACATGCATTGTTTGTTATAGTATCACACCTTTTACAACATATCATTAGAGGTTGTATTTAATTAGAGTTTGACAGATCATACCAGATCAATTTTATTGATCAAAATTAACCATGTTAAAAAATATATAGTAAATATGAAATTATACTTTTTTCATTTAAAAAACAAGCACAATATTAAACAAAAGTATCATCAAATTTTGAAAAAAAATTGCATCATATCTAATTAAGAATCAATTATCCATACAAAGATTCAATAATACAAAGTAGTGAGTATGCACTTTAGAATCAAGCTGAATATTAAATACAAATGTTTCACAAATTGGTCTATGCTAAAGAATAGATGTCTCCCCCTCATGTCACATAATTTGATGTGTGTTGAAGAACACACATCACCCACTCGTTTCGAACCTCGTCGATATATTCTTGGTTGAAGCAATGACCAATATATTTTGAATAATATTGTAATCATATGTCAAATATATCAACAAATTGTCATTTATTCAATGCATTTGGAAATTTAAACAAAATAAAAGAATATAATGATTAGTAGCATGCACTTTCATGAATATTTCTGATTCTCACATCAATGATGTCTCTCGTGTACTTCATCACATAGTACCCGTAATATGTGTTGTTCGGCTATTTTGGACACTGTATAAAATAAATGAGAAAAATAGAAATAACAGTTCTATGTGCAAATGATTTAAGAGTATTCTAACATATTTTCTCTTGAACTACTAACTAGGTTTATTCAACCAAGAGAGATATCATGTAGATCAACCTTACATTTAGGACATTGCATATATAATTAACTTTGTATCCATTGGCATTGGCATTCCTAAGAGAGTTGAATAAGAAACTACATGAATGTTTAGATAAGGGCACTCGAATAACTCAGAGAGTTGAAGAAGAAAGAACATAAATGTTAAGATATGGGCTTAGTATGACAATGAGATAAAGTAATAGGAATTAGTAAGGTCGAATAAAATTTATATGATTACCAGACTAGGATGCAAGAGATCAAAAATTGTTCTAAAGTGTAGATCTAATGACTTAGACTTATGAAGCTCAAGGTTATATTATTTAACATAGTCGATACTTAGATAAAGTTTAAAACTTGATTTGCAAGTAAGTATCAAAGTTCATTAGATAACTATCTTTGTAAAAAATATTAGGAAATATGTTATGAAAATAGTTTCATTACATCTGGCTTGTTTCTACGATTGAAATGGATTATAGGTTCACCTATTTTTGACATCAAATGAAGGAGTTATGATCAAAATATAATTCTAAAGAGATCGAGAAGGAGATAGAAGTATACCCGAAGAGGGAGACAACTGCAGATATGGAGCAACTTGCTAAGTATTACGGCTGCAAGGTCTTCGTCCATGATGGGGAAACTTGATAGATGACAGGACACTGAAAACCAAGAGTTGGATTGTGTTCGTGGGTCAAAAATGAACCCAAAGACATGCTTATATAGGTGTGAGAGTCTAAGGTGATGGTTATTTTAGGAGTTGAAGCTCCATGTCGGCGACCACCCAAGAAGGCTTTAAAACTTCTCATAGAGTCAAGAATAGGCAAGAAGTTATACACAAATCTTGTACGGGTTTTCAAGACAAATCTAACATACCCTTAAGCATGCAAAATGAAGCTAAAATGAGGGTGATCCACTAACCTGAACGTTTATACATCTAAGTTGCAATGAGATTGATACCTCCCTATTAGTATGTATATACATATGGATGTATGAATTTGATAAAGATTGTTTTACAATGAAAATGTCTCCACTCATAGTTGACACTAAAGGTACCTAAATGTACTATTAAAATACAAAATTGAAACTAATGACTTAGATTTGTGTAGCAGATCTATACTTAACCATATTGAAACTATTTTACATTCAAATCCAGCTTCAAAATGTCTTTTTTTTTAAGTATCAATATGCCTCATCGTACTAGCTAGAGTTTCTCCATGAAGAACCATATACCATTTTGATTACAATATTTGAATACAAAATGTGGTGCAACTTTTTCAATGAGAAAGAAAGATGAATGTAGATTGCTCTTACCAATTTTTAAAATCTAGTTAGAAATAAATAGAGTTCCCACTTCATGAATGTGTACCTCAAATGCAGGCGGGAAAAATAGATTACAAGGGAAAAAAGCTAATGTATAGATAAAAGACTTTCTAGGAAATTACAACGTCTTGGATTTGTATAATCAATACCGACACTAATAATATGTGTTGGCAAATATAATCTATGCCAACACAGAATACACAATGTTGGGATAGAGTGTTCGTATTGACAATATTTGTTGTAGTATTATAACATGTTGTGTGATTGTGGTCTATTACAACATGTAGCTATTACAACATGTAAGCTTCTATTGGGTAATTATGATATGTTACGATGACTTAGTCTATGTTGTGTAATGGTGATCTATTAGAATGATTTATCATGTGTAGCTATTACAACGGGTCACAACATGTGTAATTATAGCATATAACACCATGTCATAGTCTGTTGTGTGATCTTGGTGTATAACAATGGGTTTCAATATGTTGTATTATTGTGGTCTATTACAACATGTACTTATTACAACAGGTGAATGTATGTTGTGTGATTATGATATATTACAATGCATTGGTCTATATTGTGTAATGATGGTCTGTTACAACATGTTAGCATGTGTGACTATTATTACAACATGTCATTGTATGTTGTGTAATTAAGGTCATTTACAAAAAGTTTGAGTATGTTGTGATACTTCAATGTATTACAACAATTTAGCGCATGTTATAGTATCATGTATACTACAATAGGTTTGGCATGTTGTAAATAACTTGTGTTGTATAAAATATACAATATATAACACACAAATAGGCATGTTGTGATATGTATGCTAACTACAACACAACCAGTAGAACTATTGTGTTTCTCCCATTGTAAAAAACATTTTCTGTAGTAGTGTTGCTTGTGCGGCTGTGACACATGGGTATTAATACGCAGTCCTCACAGAAGAAGTTGTAAGACCCTTGACCTATCTTCTTGGTTGATCTTTCTTGATTTGCATAATTAGATGCTTAAAACATTAATGTAATCTTGTGATGTTCCTTGATAACATCTAAAAGGATTATGTTTTAAGTTTCATCTAGTTTGGATGTTGTTTGAGCTAATTATTCTTATATGTGCTTATTTTGGGCCTAATTTCAATTTACCCATGTTTAGGATTTTTCTTAAATTCATCAGAATCTTGTTTTGCCTCACATGTTTTAACATCATGTTGGATAAAGTGGCTCTTTGGGGTGCCTTATTGTACCTTGGTTTGATGAGGTGACATGTTGAGTTGAGAATTATAGTTTGCTTGGATACCCAATGTAAATGGTTGACCTTTGTAGTGTGTTTGACCGATGATCATGTGTCTTGGTGGTCGCTAAGGATCCTTTGATCCATGAATATTGGATGTCGATGATGTTTGAGGGTACGCTTTGATCTTGGTGGTCGATGAGCCATGATCCTCTTTAGTCGCCAAGAATCTAGGGTTAACGATCATTGAAGATCTTCAGCGGTCACCAACCGTGGTGATCTTCAGCAATCAATGGCTTTGACTGGAGTTAGTGGTCACCTGGTTGTCTTGGTTATATCACCCTACTTGCATGAGTGGAGGTAGTGCTTGCATGGATGAGTTTTGGTGGACACATGGTATGTGTTTGCATGACACCTAACCTCCCTTCTCTCTCTACCCTTAGCTATATAAAACTCTCTCCTTGCATGCAACTAAACCCTTTTGAACCCTTTATTTCTCACTTCTTCCTTGAAGCTCGTCCCCTTGTCTTTTGTGGTGAAGGTGGAGCTCTAGTGGCTGATCCATCATGCATGTTGAGCTAGGGTTCTGGAGCAACCCTTCCTTGGTCATCTTTGCTTCTTATTGATCTTGATAAGTGATCCACCTCTTCATATTCATTTTCCTTCTCTACCCTCTTCTTCTTTCTCTTATTGGCTGAACCTATGCAGGTTCCATAGTGCTTGAGTTGAGGTTGAAGAACTTCTTTTCTTGCCTTTTCGACCTAGGGTTTTTGTTCTCCTTCTTGACCTAGGGTTTGTTCTTCTTGAAGGTGGAGATAGCTTGGTTGTGAGGTGATCAAGCAAGGGATTTCTCTCTCTCCTATCGGAGTATCCTTGTTGTTGGAGTTGATCCATATTTTCTAAGGTGAGTTATATAACTTTCTTCTTGATTATTGCTTACACTTACCTTACATGCATATAATCTACCCTAAAACTGTGCTTCCTAGTTGAAAGAATATGGTCTTTAACTACAAAAAAATTGTAGCGAAAACCCCAAAATTTGTAGCTAAAATCTTTGGCTACATTTATCCTTACATTTAGAACATGAAGCTAATACTCGTGTAGCTAATTATTTAGGCTACATTTTTCAAAGCTGTAGATAGTTATTCCTCTATCTACAAATTCATATGTAACCCTAATTGTAGGTAAAAAATGTCCTTACACATAAAAATGTCGTTTCCATTGTAGCTAAATATATGACTACAATTCAATTTGTAGCTATGATATGTAGGGAGAGATGACATTGGTTACAATTTGTATATGTAGTTCATGTATAGCAAAAGTTAGCCTTCCTACACTTGTAATTATAACTAGTGTGTAGTGAAAGACATCATGTACTACACATACATATGTAGTGAGAGACATTATGTATCCAGTCAGTCACTTGCCAATATAGAGGGGTTTTTCAAAAGAAAAAAAAGAATAGTAATCAAGATCAAGTTGTGCTTATAATGTCAATAATGATAATTTTATTTATATTTGAACAATGAGTACATATGGGGAGGACATTAACCTGGCCCCTATTTTACAATATGCATGAGAAAAAGATACATGTAAACAATATCTTCTTCTGACTGCCTCTATCTATTATAGACTATATATGCCACATGATCATGCACATCTTCTTCTATCTTGTTTTTTCTTTTGTATTAATTCCACCACTTGTATCATCAATGAATATGATAACATTGACAAACTCATAAGAAGACAGCTAAGGTATTGATCTTCTTGATTGAAAATAGAGAACTTCTTCGTGTTGTGCTTCTGATTGACCATAAGAAGCTCGTATAGTTGATATTGATATTCGTGGATATTCTTTAAAGACAAATCATTCTCATCAACAATTGGCAGTTCCACCCAGTCCCCAAGTTTGAGGTTTCCATATATCTCAGCACATATTTTGTGAATTTGAGACTGTATATTGGAGAATTCCTTTATCCTCTCTTCCTCTTGTTGTGGTAGTTGTTCGTGCACAAAAGATATGGCAGCCAACTACAACATAACCTACAGTAACATAATATGTGTTATGCGGGTGAAAGTAAGAGGGTATGGAACTAATTTTGGGAAAATGATGTGTACTATTAGTATGAAGACTCTTAGCTAAAATAAGACTACTATGAGGTAACCACAACTTAACAGTGACATATGCTTGACTTTTCCATGGAGAGCAATGTCTACAAAAATTTACTAAAAAGTAATTGAAACGATGAACCCTTTATAATAATTTAAGTACTCAACACAATAAATTATATTACCTCTTTGTTCTAGATGTACTGATGCCTAGGGATTTCTCTGCTCCTTTTCTGGAAACTCTAGAGTCATAAGAAAACTGGCCCACAATCATCTAATCGAATTTGAATTTTCACATTGCATTGCAATTATGAATAGCATATCATATGGCACTGATGTGAAGCAATCACAGTCGAGGATCATAGAAGGTGGTGTGATTGGGCGGTTGGTCTGCTTCAGCAACTCATCATTTATATACCTTGTCATCTCAAACTAAGGCATGTCACCTTGAGTGCTCTTTCTCCTTTGACTCACTCTCATGTGCAGACACCCTTCAGCCCGGAGAATCAAAATGGTGTCTAAGTGCACAACAGAGAAATCAAAATTTTAGAAACCTAATAGAGGAAAATGCCTTAGAAATATAATGGAGTTAAATAGCTAACTATCACCATATGAAGGTTCACTAATGAAGTTACATGACCTGTAATCGGTCTATGTAACAAAACTAAAGCAACATGAAATAGATATCAACAGAAAATTCATAATATGTATAGACAACCCAATGAAGTTGACCTATAGGTGCATACAAATCAAGTTCAATAGATCAAGATGCTATCAACCTGGTCTGTAATTGGCACAAACATGGATGCATTCACATCATGTTTGGAATAATACAAACATTGAGTGAGTAAATGGTGTAACCTTAGTTAGTAAGGCATCAAAAAATTAGAGGGTCTGGTGCAACTTGCAGGTTGTCGTCATTAATTTATATACATCAGAGTACATGTTCCACATTGTTTTCTTCAATTGATTCATCCATTATCTATGTTGTTGAAATATCCTATAGAATATATTAGTAGAAAAACTAGTGCCAAAGAAACACTTATTTTCATTTTTCAGGTAATGCATATTCATAAGCCAACAATTCTTTTTGTTGGGTATTTCGAATTGTTTGTTGACACAGACAAAGTCAGGGAAAACCTCAGAAATGATTTCAATATTTGACCTTGGGCATAGAAATGAATAGAATCTCTTTAGAAAGATGATCTTTTGTCTCATAGTATCCTACTCCAGTCCCCTTACAAAACTTGCATTATTGGGTTAGCCATACACTGAACATGTTTCTAGCGATTTACATGGCATCATCAAATAATACAAGTCTTGGATAAGAATCTACAACGTACTAGAATGCCCTTGTTGACGATCCTTTACTCCAACAGCATCTAGGGTTCCTCAAATAATGTGATATCTCACACCGGGTAAATCTTTAACCCTTCCTCCTCTTACTAATACTATAGAATGTTCTTGTAAATTATGGCCAATACCAGGTATATAAGCAGTTCTTTCAAATCCAGAGGTTAATCGTACTCTGGCAACTTTACGTAAGGCAGAGTTTGGTTTTTTGGGGGTGATAGTGGAAAAGTTGAAAGATACGTCACCCTGAATGTCACTCTACAGAACTGTACATGAGATTTGAACCTCATACGGCTCCTCATTCAATTATTTCGAAGTAATTGGATCCTTTTCCTCGTTCGATAATCTCCTCCCTTCTTCCACTCCGCCCCGAAGAGTAACTAAGATCAATTCAGTCACATTTTCATAGTACACGAGTATAATTTGGACACTTAATAATGCTCAAATCAACTTATAATAGGGATGAAAGGTATTGCTCCTCATATAGGAAAAAGAGATTGAAAGAATGGGCATAACATTTAGTATGAGTATGTAAATTCAAACCAACATCTCAATCAAATAGACCATAAAAATCTATAAATTACATGAATACACCACAATTATAATTCCACAACATATGCAATATTCACACACTCTCTTAGAGATTATGCTCAATAGCAGATGACTCTTTTATGACAATATTATCAAGAAACTAGAGATAAATCAAGCTACATCTATGTTGATGTGTGATGCTCATGTAAGACATATAACTAGGAAAAGAATTAATGATTATCAATCACGAGTAAGTATGTACCATATGTAGATCTAGAAATGAATATATAGAGTGTCTGCTTGTTAGTCGAGCACCTTCCTATCATGTTTCCATCATCAAAAAATCTAATAACTTCTCATCAGAAACATGTATGTAGAATGAAATAAAGTTGTCCACTTCATTACCATATCGTCTGACTGAAACATTAACCAATAGCAAGAATGGGTGTCCAGTTGCTGTAGTAGCAACAAGGTATACATGGGGCCATAGTTTTAATAACCAAAGTTAATACCCAAAAGGAGGTCCATGACGAGGTTTCTCCCACCTGCAAAAAAGAAAGCATTTATGAGATAACCACAAATCTAGAATTATTATAAATAAGATCTAAGAAAACAAAGAGCTTAAGTAATATATACAATGTGGTATCTCGCACTTCACAAGTTATAAATAAATAATCTGACTAAATAAAAGAAAATAAACAAGATATGATTGGAGCTGACCAAACAACCACACACGAACTTTGGCATGAGGTAAGGAATCAAGCTCAACTATTATCACTCCCCCAACAAATAGCCACAAGCACCAAGAAGCCACATTATAGGGCAATATCTCATCACATCACATAAGCCAGACATTACATAAGATTGATCATTAGTAGGTCGAGGGTGTTTTCAATACATACCTAGAATAGATGAGTTGCACCCCAAAAGGACCTCCCTAGGTAATATTGAGTTTTTTGAAGAGTTATGAATAGCTTAGGACTCATGCGTTGGTTAGAATAGAAAGGTGTCTGGGTCTTTTCTTTCATCACTTAATCACTTGACACAAGTTTCTTGTAATGCTTACAAAGAGCTCTCATTTCTTCAAACTTGAGACTATGGATCTTGATATAAGTAAGCATCCCCAGAAAGTGGTTCAACAAAATGAACGCTATGTGTTGGGTCACAAGTTTTCAGGGACATCATATGTGAATACCAACAAGTTGGTGTATGACCTTCTGTAAAGTCTTCACATGGAAACTGAGCATCGTCCTTTTTGTGGAGGGTTCTTTTCATAAAGAAAGAAGGCGGGTCACATATCTAAGAATTCAGAATGTTGTATTTGGAAGTTCAGGAACAAAGAAGTTATTGAGTGACAATAGTGCCCCAGAAAATATTAGGTTATGACCATTTAGAGTCATAGTTCAAAATTTTAACAGGCTTGGACAGACACTAAAACCTCTAACTCATAGAATTCAACAGCTATATCTCCTTTAATAATCAATTGGGTCAAGATCTTGTCATGGTGTTTGCAGATGTGGCCTACAACTCTACAAGAAGGAACATGTTACTGCTGCTACAATTGGGAAAAGTGAACTAGGTGTTGTAAGATTCAAACATGCTGCTATACAAATGAATTTCAGTTGAAGCATAAATGTGATTGACCAATTATAAGATTGTAAAAGGGACCTCATATAAATATTTAGTACTTTATCATTTTAGATGCAAACGTGCTAAAATAAATTCAAATTGTAGAATCAAGGACCAGGGTATCTTTCACATTACACAGGTTCATCTACATCGGATGCATCTCAGAAAAATTAACACTAAATAATATCATGCCTTTGTCTATAGCAGGAAACAAAGCAATTTGATTCTGAAATTGAATAACAAGACTAGCAAATGGTTGAAAATGAGTGTCTTCAATAAGAGATATCTCCTACCTTCACGGAGGTGGACTCACTGGTTAGTAACCACATATTTGAGAAGATCTTAGTCTGTTGGTGAGTAACTAGTGTGACTAAGAAAAGCATGCTTCTCTAGACTTTAGGAAGATCAACAATATGATGGGGTATAGCTTCACTAGGGAGTTATCTCCTCTAAAGGAGAATAGACATAGCTTAGGATATGAGTCAGCAAGGATATCCGACATGCTCTCTTCTACCCTTACACTCATGATTCTTCTTCAGTGGTTCTGCCAGCTCATTAGTCGCCATTGATTCCATTCCTTATTGTTATTGTAGATGTTTCCACCACAAGTCCAACGTTAGAGGCTTTTGTTTCTCCTTCTAGTACACTCCCTAATACTTTTTATTTTGGATAGCTGGCACATTTATGTTTTCCTACATCTGGGGCAAAAACTACTGAACCAAGACCATAAAGAAGTCATGAATAGAAAATATGAACAACTTACTTGAGAGCTCAAATTTAGACATGGAATGTGGTACATAATAGTTAAAATGAGATACATAAAACTGGAACATCCAATGTTAACCATTTTTCACAAAAAGTGCATGATATTTGATCAATTCTAGACCAAAGTGTAGAATAACTTTCAACCCTAGTATCTCAAGAATTATATGGTATCATTTATGGCCATCAATTGTACCTGATTGTAGGAAGTTAGGGAAGGTTGATGTGATGCCCATTAGATGACAAAATGGAATCTGATGTAGCTGAGACACAACAAAAATGGCACCAGTAATACCATTAGTGATCTCTGTAAAACTACACGTGAAATTAAAATAGAAGGAAACATTATTAAGGGATTAACTTATGAATGACATCTATGTAAAACTATACTTTATTTACATATTAGTCTTGGTCATTAACATAAATTTTATGCATATCACTTAGTTGTTGTAGTTGTTATAGATAGTCACATCTAGTAGAATTTAAGACATGGCCTCCTAAACTACTAATGTCGACAGTGCTTGACTATATATATGTTGTGTTAATGAAGAATGCATACCTTTGATCTGGAAGTATAGGTATAAAATAATAACAACACAAACCATCACTTAATAACGTCCTTCCAACTATTTTCATCGTTGGTCTTGGAACTTCGAGATGATCAAGACATGTATATAAATCATTTTAAATAAAGATGACATTATAAGTATCCATTGATATGTCAAAAACTATATATTGAATGAACATCACATTCTTGGTTTAGAGATTAAAATAGTCTCTACAAATCTACCACAACACAATGTCCAACACCATCAATCCAACATCCTATTCTCTTATCAAGATATGTAAACAAATCATTGAAAATTAAGATATTTGACTAACAAAATTTTACCTACCTGAACTAGATGTGCTCTTAATATAGAACAAAAAATATTTATATATTGATCTAACTAACAAAATATAGTCATGTGTATGTAACATTCAGACTTGAAAGATACTTTATATTCCTGAGTGGAAATTACATACATAAACATGAATATAGAAACCTAGATGAGATGAGCAGGGCTTAACCACTCTACTTGGACAAGACGAAAGATATGAACAACCATACGCATGTAGTGAAAATTTAATTAACCTACCTAATTCCATGTTGACTGGGTGGTAATACCCGTAACTGATTTTAATGAATTAGTATGTAGACTATTTTCCCAATAGAACATGCCTACACACAATCCAACATCTATAGCTGTAAGGGAAATGAGGAAATGCATGTTACCAAAACAATATTGCATATTAGCAAATATACTCACTCAAATCTACGGGATAGATCTCAGAAATTCAAATGGGTACCTAAATGGTTGAGTTTGAATAATTGATTCACATGTAATTTTGAAGTACTTGATTACCATGCAATTTACCAAAGCTACATGCCCATTAATGATCTATGGTGAAGACTGTTGACCAGTTCATTTGCTGATGGTCATGCCAATTAATGTTCTCACAAGAGTTATTTCCATGTTGCTTATAGATGACAACATTAGCCCCTTTGGCAATGTCATCACGCCCTAAAGATGAAGGGCTATCATCTGTGCATTACCACAAAGGATGCACTTCACAGCTCATAGAAGATAGCAGCTAATGAAATTAAAAGTTTGTTAGAGAGAGTGCATATAATTCAAAAAAAGTCTAGAGATCATTTAAACAATTCAGGAAGTTCATGGAAAGGCAAAGTTGCTGGAAATAAGGAAACTTAACGAGCATATAAAAGTAGTTGAAAGGGAATGGGCAAATACAAATAAGGAACTACAAGAAGAGAATAACCATGTTCATGGAATAGCGAGTGATCAAGCCAGTCAACCAAATATGTTGTTCTAAAACTTGTTGTTGGTGTTGTTCTTCAACTAAGTATCAGTGCAAATGCAATTTCTTACATCACTACCCTATGCCTAGGAGCTTATGCAGTTTCTTTATAGAAAATCTACTTATGAGCGCACATGAAGACTTCCACATATTTGTATCAGTGCATGATAATCTGAAGAAGTATCTTGAGATATAATGGACTAGAAACTAGGACCTCTGCGGCCACTTCCAGTCAAGGTCGCCGTCTACAAAACTACAAACATCGGCATAAAGGATCCGTATGACCAAGAAATGCCAACATAATGCTTTGAATATCCTTAAGAAGTGCAGAACATGTGCAACTAGAAGGAAAATTCAAACCCATAACCACTAGTAGGGCTTAAAATAGATCCTTTATCCAATTAAGGAGCTCCAAAAAACCAAAAGAAACCAACCCTCATCCATTGCAAGAATTTTAGACTCCTGCAATATATAGTAAAGGATGCTTAGTGTAGATACATGATGTGTTATGTGCATCATGGTTGATTCGTCCTCTTTGTCTTTTGTCTCTTCTGATTCTAGGAAACTTCTAGAGTATATAGTTTCTGCATGAGTCAGCTAACAAACAATTCATGTGATTTACTACTTTGTTTAGGAAAAGGAAATTGTTGTCTTTATGAACTATGGTGCAACACAAGTTAAAAATATTATGTTGCACAAAGATCCACTTCATTCTTGTCCAGGCTTTCTGGTAAGAGCTACTACATTGGAAATCAAGTTGGATGTTTCTTACATAATAATTGTCCAATGAGAAATTGAACGAAACAAAAGAAATGATTGGAGGAAGTTTCCTATAGAGAAGTATCATATGCATCATAAATCAATAACCAATTTTTCTCTTGACCTCATATATCCATAGGTCACTTCAGTTCTCATTCTTTCAACAGAAGATAACCAAAGAAATTATAGTTGCTTCTACATAATAAGTTTCAGTCTGCACTAGTATTTTTAGGTGGTTGATACTGACTAAGACTCATATTTTGTTGTAAAGGAACAATGCAAGTGCAATAGTAGTACCTAACCATAAGAAAATAAGTACTACAATAATGACAAATTGGTTTACTAGTATAAAAGGTCACCCGTTGTTGGCGCTTTCAAATGTGTTTTATCTCAAGATGAATAACTAAGAAGCCATAATAATATGACAGAATTCCAGAGTAGAGATAAAAAGAAACATCAGAAGTTAGAGATGAGAATATAAAAAGAATATAATAGTAGGATAGAATTCAAGTACCATTTATTTATGGTTGAAATGTGCCAAGTTATCAGTGATCATTTTTTTTTGGTGAAGTCAGGGAGTTTATTATTCATCCCGCCTCCCTCAAGAAAACTAAAACATTGGAGTTCATACAATTTAAACTAGAATGCTCAGTAGTAAACCTGGTAGTACTACTACCATTACACATTTCTGAGCTAATGATAGTCACTAGCTCCTTTGGGATGGTTTTGTGGGTTAAGAGTCCATCCCGGGTCTTTGGGTGGCATTTAGCCAGGGTATCCACAGCCATGTTACCTCCTCTACGAGTGTGAGTCACCTTCCATTCTCTCTTCATTTTCCTTCTAATTTCAGTAGTCCATGGTTCCATCCTCGGGTTCTCTTCAGGTTGCTTTCCAACTGCTTTCCTTGCTTCAGAAGAATCTGTTTCAATAATAGCATATTCTGCTTTTAGTTCCTCATCTATACTTGTTGCAAATTCGATAGCTCGGACCTCTGCCAATAGAGCATTGTTGGTAGAGATCCTTTTGCTCCAGCCTCCTTCCCATTGTCCCACACTGTTCCTGCACACTACATCAATACAAGATTTTCCATTTTTATAAGATGCATCTACATTGAATTTCAATTCTTTGGACGAAGGTGGACACCAGCAAACATCCATGCACTTAGACACCTTGAGGATATTAATACCTTCACACGCCTCCCCATTGAATAAATCCTCCGATCGAATTTGGTTCACTTGGCATCCCAGCGGCGTTGTTATCTTCTCCAGCACTTCTTTATTCCTGTACCTCCAAATGTAGTGACAACCCATGATTATCATGTTGGTTACTCTAGCTTCCTGTGTCAAGCTCCATTCCAGCCATTTCCATAGGTTTTTCTCCCCAAAGAAATGGTCCCATAACTACCTTTCTATCAATTCCTTCCAGATGGGTGACACTTTTCCACAGTCCCTCAGGGCATGGAGCACGCTCTCCCCTTATCCTCCGCATCGGTGGCAGCTGCTATCAGTGGACATGTGCCAAACTGTTCTTCTACTGTTTGTCAGTAAGGCGTTATGGCCTACCAACCATAGGAACATCCTCACCCTCTCAGGGGCCTTTATCTTCCACACCAGGTCCCATTTTCCTTCTACCTTAATGTCTTTCGAACTTCTCAACCTTTTATAAGCATATTGGGATCGAAATTGTCCATCATCTGTGTGCGCCTAGACGATGATATCCCTACAATTTGTATTGTTTGGTACCTTGACTTTGATAATTTCCTTCAGGTCCTCCTCCATCACGTACTCTTTGAGAAACTCCTCATCCCACTCATTGTCTAAGTTGACAAGGCTTACTACTTTAAGATCTTCAAGCTCTAGAGGAATCGGTTTGCAGGTCCTATCTTTCAAGGTACGAGCCATGCTCCACCATCTATCTTGCCATACATTGATTGACTCTCCATTGATAGGGTTCCAGAAAGTGTTTTCTTCTATGAACTCTTTGCACTTGAATGTTGCACGACCCAATCTTGATATGTTAGGGACGGATAAGCATACTCTCTCTATTCATCATCATGTACTTCATGCTTTGACACCAGATTGAGTTCCTTTCCGACAGGAATTCCCAAAAATGCTTACTAATGAGAGCTAGGTTCCAATCTCTCATGGCCTTGATGCCCATGCCCCCTTCTTTTTTACTAGATGTCATCTTGTTCCACGCCACTAAGGACACCAGGTGTGCCTTGTGGTTGCCACCCCAGATGAAAGATCGGATGTTGTTGTCGATTCTATCGCATATCTTCATGGGTAAAACCGAAGTCTGCATGATATAACTTGGAAATGCAGTTAAAGTCACCTTGGCCATAGCTATTCTGCGTGACAGAGATAAGCAACGGGTTGACCAAGCATTGATGTTGCTACTAATGCGGTTAAGGATATCACCATACGTTCCATGGTTCACTCTACCGTGTATCAGTGGCACACCCAAGTACTTCCCCAAGTCCTGTACTTCCGGGATGCCACTGCTTCTACAGACCTATTTCCTTATTCTTCTGGGTACAAAACTAGAGAAGAAGGTGCACGACTTTGCTATAGAAATGGCATGCCCCGACACAGCTCCAAATTCCTCAAAGCATTTTAGAATAGTATCCATTTGGGTTTGGTTGGTTTTGGAAAATAAGATCATGTCGTCTGCGAAGCATAAATGAGAAATCCAAGGGCACCTAGAAGATAACTTACTGGGAGTCCACTCCTTCTTCGCTACCTTTTCCTCAATTAGCTGGTTGAGCCTTTCGAGACAGAGAACAAAAACATATGGCGAGAGTGGATCTCCCTACCGAAGACCCCTAGATGCCTTAAAGCTTCCTGCTTTTCTACCTTGCCATATTACAGTAGCTCTTCCTCCTCAAATCGAGTTAATGATGTAATTGGTAACACTAACCGGCATTCCAATCTTATCAAGTGTATTAGCTACAAATGGCCATGTCATCTTATCATATGCCTTCGACAGGTCAATCTTGATTGCCATAGACTGAGGTGCACTTTTCCTACGCATATTGAAAAGAATTTCCTACACAACTACTATATTGTCTGAAATCCTTCTTCCAGGAACAAATGCACTTTGGGTTGGAGATACCCATTGTGTAAGATGGTCCTTGATATGTTCAACTATCACCTTGGAAGTTAGTTTGAGCGATAAATTGTTTAATGAAATTGGTCTTAGCTGTGCACAGCAATTCAGCTTCGTCACTTTAGGAATCAATACTATATTAGCATCACACATATCCTCAACCAAAGCTTCTCCTCCGATTGCAGACTGTATGGTTCTTAGAACAGATTGTTTAACTGCATGCCAGTTAGCAAGAAAAAAGGATCCATCTACCCCATCTGGACCACAAGCTTTATTTGGATTTGTAGATTGTAAAGCTTTGTAAACCTCATCAACTGAAGGAAGTGCTGCTACCTTGTCTTGTTTGAGTCCATTAAGTCTATTGAAACTACCACATAACTTCTTAATTTTGTCTCCGTCCACCACATGACTCTCTGTAAAAATGTTTTTGAAATGGTTGGCAATCAGCTTGTGAATCTCATCCTCTCCATCTGTCCATTCCCCATTACTATTTTTTAACATAGTGATGGTATTATTGTGTCTCCTCTGTTTTACATATGCATTGTAAAACTTTGAATTCATATCACCTTCTTTATTCCATTGCAGATGGCATTTCTGTTTCCAGTCTTCCTCCTCAAGCTCAAGAATTATGTTGTATTTCTGAATAAATTCGTTGCAGAACCTGTCAGTAGTATCATCATACTTCTGTGTGAGTTGTGTTTGTAGTATATTGATGCTTCTTAATAGCCCAATCTTTTGTTTCCCAAGTTTCGATTCAAAACTACATGCCCAGTTTCATACACTAGTCTTCACACCTTGTAGCGTTGCATGGAAGTCTAGTTGATTGTTCCATTATTGTTCAATAAGCTTTTGGAATTCTGGGTTCCTTTCCCATGAGCTTTTGATCATAAACCTCCTTTGCTCTTTGCCTCAGTTTCTCGTTGTATTGCGAATTAGTAATGGGCAGTGATCCAACCAAACCCTTGGTAGATGCTCAACCACGAAATTAGGATATGTCACAATGAACTCTGTATTACCCAGACCTCTGTCAATGCGGGTCTGAATGGTTCCATGGAAGTATGTAAACCGCATGCCAGAGAAGCCTAGATCTGTCAGGTTAGCTTCCATGAGCGTATTGTTAAATAGATCAACCTCACAGTAGTCAAAACGTTTACAACCATGCCTTTCACAAGGGTTTATGGTGGAATTAAAATCCCCTACCACAAGCCAAGGCTTTGTGAACCTCTTCCACATATTAACTAGATGCTTCCATAACAGATTCCTGACCTACACATGTGGGTTAGCATAGACGAAGGTAATAATCATATCATCATTCACAGAACACGTGATGAATTGTCTATGGCTGTTGATGATCGTGATATTGCAATCCTCTTCGTTCCAACAAGCCCAAATTCCACCAAAAAAACCCCTCGCTTCAACTCTGTGCGACCTGGAGAAACCCAGATTGCGAATTGCTCTCTCGGCATCTTCACCACTAATTCTCGGTTCCAATATGGCTACCAGCTTGGGTTTATGTTGTACAATCATGTCTTTAAGCACTCGACATGTATCCTTATTGCCAATACCCCTCGTATTCCAGCAGATTGTATTAATCATTAACAATAGAAAAAGGGATGGATGTGGGTTCACTGATTCCCCGCTAGCGGCTCCTGGTTCTCCTTCCCAACTTCTTCAACAATAGTAAATTTAGTTTGGAACTCCTGCTCTAGATTCAAACGTGAACTTTTCCTTCTATTTTCGTGTGGAGGCTTGAATCTTGCATTTTTGGGTTTTAGTGCACCTCCCTTGATTTTCCTTCTTTCAGGTCGCGGACCTGAGGTCTTGTTTATAGGTTTTTCTCTTAGGTTTGTGTCTTCCTCTTCCCTTATTTCAACATTCATGTCTACGTTCCTATCTGGAGGATCTGTCTGCTTCACATGTAGTTCCTCAACAGATGTATCCATCTCCTTATTTTCACCCCTAGTGACTGGACTGTTCTTGTCTTCATTATCTTTATCTTCGTTGTCTTCAACATTTATAACCTCCTCCATAACTTCATCAATGTCAGGATTTGCAGTTGTATGATTAGATTTACCTCCACTTTTCCTTCTATTTGCATCATTGATTTCCTTCAGCACCTCCCTTTTATCATCAGCATTTTCTATTCACTTTTTCTTCCACACTTTTCCTCCTTTCTCACCGCTGTCGTATACCTGCTTCTCAGAAGACTGTTTCTCTTCATTGCTTTTCTCTTCCTGACCTTCCTTTCCTGCCACTTCCTCCTCGAGATCCACCAGTTTTGCAAATTTATTGGTGTTTTATCCTCCGCTCACTTTGGTTTCTCTATGGTTCTTCTGATTATTTCATTGTCTGTTAGCCGAGACCTTCTTGTGTTGTGTCTGCCATTTCCTTCTATCCAATTCCTCCTCTCCGATATGTTCAGTATGTCCTTCATCCTTATTACTGCTCACAGTGTTTCCTTCTGCTTTAGGACACTTCATCCTGCTGTGTCCTAGTTTCCCGCAAAGACAACAAGATTCCGGGAAAGCCTCATACTCCACCTGATAGCTGTTGTTGTTTATCGTAATGGTGAGGACCAAGGGCTTTATAGTATCTACTTCGATAGCCAATCTTGCGAACTTGCTCCTCGTGCGTGCCATGGTGTGACCATCAACTTTAGCCAAGCTTCCTAATGCAAGGCCGATGTACTCAAACATTGTAAGTACATACAGATGTAATGGAAGGTCAAGTATTCTTACCCACGTAACCAAGTACTCAGGGAGGTCTACTGATGGTCTGAAAGATGGCTCCGATTGCTAGACAGCCAAACAACAACCAAACAGCTTCCATGGACCTCCAGTAAGCGCCATATCAAAATCCCTTTCGCATGAGAACTGAATGACATAGTGGCCAAGGTCGACCTCAAACATATGAAACCTTCCAATCGGCTTCCATAACATATTCAACCTATCCCTCATTGTCATATAGCTGACATCAGAGCCTACTAACCATGCTACAATTGTATAACGCCATGGCCTAGCCAGGTTCTCTTCAGCATCAGGGTTTATGGTTAGAACCGGACCACTGTCTCCCCCCCACAGTCTGGTTATTGGTGTTGTCCGTTCCCTACTCTTTTCCAGTAGATCCTCCGTTTAGTGGTGGGAAGTGGCTATCCATCTCTATATCCCCACCTCCTTCAACCATGTGCACCCCTTCATGGCCTTTTGATGTGCCGTCCTTCATCCCCGCGAACTGAAATTCAATCCCAATATCTAGGATCAAAACCCTAACGTCGCCTCCATTTTGTCCTCCCGGCTCTTCCTGTAACATCGGATCTTTCCAGGGTACTTTTTCAATATATGAGAAGTGCTCTTCCTCTTTTCCATCTCCATAATCACCGTAGGCCTGATCCCCTCTCCCCCCATTGGTGCGGGCGCCACCGCCGCCTCCTCGCCCCCCTCGTCCCCCCGTCATCCAATCAATGATTTTTATGTTATATTACATATAAAATATTGTGATTTTGAATCCTCCACAGTCTCTCTATAGATTTGGAAGCTCTTGAAATCAGTGTGTGTAGAAGCAAGCTTTTAGGGAACATTCTTCTAAGATCTAATAAATGAACTGCTATGAATCATCACCCTCATTTATAGGAGCATAGAAGACAATTAAGTTCAGATGCACTGTCTAGAATTCCACCTTATAAAAGTAATGAATATCCATGTTAGAGAAAGTGATCCACAACCAATTCCTTTATATTAAATTCGATATCAAACTCCATATATTATTAATCCAATGGCCACATTATATGTATGCTCACACAAATCATTGTTTTGCAACGTAATATCAGACATCAATAAACCTCAAATGAGAATAACACAAGAAAATAGGATTCAAAGGTAATCTCCAAGACTGAATGTAACCAATACACACATAATGAGAATATCACAAGAAAATAAGATTCAAAGGTCCAAAACTTACAACCAAGACAATGAAATAATGAATGGTACTACAATATGTGTGACATCCACATTTATTTAAAACCAACTAAATATAATAATGAATGAGTGACTTCTAATTTTACAAGATCCTATCAATTCATATGATATGTGAATCTCTATATTGATCAAATGAGTACTACTCTTGGTTTCCACGTCTCCAAATGGTTTACCTACAATGATGAAGAAAAAGTTAAGAAGTACACTTCTAGTATTTTGATTAATTTATAAAATGTTACCTGATAATGAGTAATGTCTTTGGCCATATATGTTATCAATGTCCCAATTACATCCTCAATGACTTGGTGTTGACCAAAAGTGGAACAGTAATGGAGATGGCAACAAATGTGGAACATAACAACGCTCCTCCTACGACATAAGTTGGACTTGCAGAAGTAACGTGTCCTTGTGCTACAATTGATTTCCCATCATCAAAACTTAATAAGGAAACGACCTTATAATTAATAAAGACTGTGTTAAATATTATTTGTACATAAAATTCAGATTGAAAAAATTAATCATTAAATGTTTGGAAATAATAACCTATCCTTCGGTAATGGGTGTTCCACTACTCGATTGATTTTGTATGGGTAGTCTTTCATTGGTGGTCCTTGTGATATTCTACAAAATAAATTGGTTACTATAAGAAAATCAAATTTTTTGAAAATTTACCTCATTGGGCTGAAATGAACCACTCCGGTTACAATTTCTCAGCATCATAGCTTCAGGAGTTTCAATTTTTTTTCATTTCTAACAACTCCATTTGTTTATCATTGTATATTTGGGTTTGAGCATCAACAACCAGCTCTAAGTCTTTGATTTTATTATCAAACCCCTCCACATACAAATTATGAGACACATGTATCACATGTTTCACATGTCTCTTTCACAGGTCTCTTCTTTGGGCCCAAAATAAGATCAAATATCTCGTCTTCATCGATATTTTCATCATTACTTGCAAGTGCAACATTCAACTTGTCCTACATTATAATATTAATGAGAATATTTTCATTCAATGAAAAATAATTGTTTTATTGCTTACAATCAATTCTGTAGATTTTGCATCCATAGTTGTACCATCCTTCTTCAAATGGGTGGACTTAAACAAGCCTAATCTGCTAACATTGCCACCTTTTTTCTTTTCTTGTAACTATTTTTAACAGTAGAAGCAAATATGAGCATAGTAGTATGAAAGTTTAATGCACATTTCAACCAAAAAATAACTCACATTAGCCTTCACACAAATATATGACATTGATTTCGATGTATGTCTCGTCATTACAAACTTTCTGCTCATAATGTTTTTAGCACTCCTTAACTACATACAATGAATTATAATATAATTATATACAATATACACTATTGAATTCTACAAATTTAAAGAAGAAACTATTTTACCTTTCCACCGTCAGAATCCCAAAAATTCACAAGAAATTTCCATTGATCAGGATCAACACGGGAGGGGCAATCATTGAGTCGGTCAGATTTTTCTTTGTGTTGCATATAGATATTTTTTTTATATCTTCTTTGAAGTTTCTCCAACAATCCCTCACTATTCGTAAAACTAAATTCTTCCCCTTTATGTCGATAACAAACTTGGTCTGTAACAAAAGAATCAATTTAAAAAAAAAAATCATAGCATTATATTACATCTCAAAGACTATATAGAGATTTTGTTTTCTACAGGTACTTGTCGCCAATCAAGATAGTTTAATGGTGCAAGATCAAATTTTTTAGCAATAGTTCCCAAAAAAGAAGATAGGTCATTCTGATGTGGTCCTATTGGATCTCCATTCTCATCCAAAGTAATTGGCAACTTTTTATCCCATGTCTTACCCCATAATTAGATACACTTAGAATAGCCCCTTATTTTTCTATTTGTAGCTCCCCCTAAAAAATCATGAATATAATGCAAGCATTTAAAATAATATGCATATTATACACATATAAATAACTAATAGTTTGTGAAAAATGTAATGCATATTTGTATCTAAATTTTCTTACCTTCACTCTGCCCAGGATCAGCAGTAGGAGAATCAGCAACATAATGTTGATCTTTATCTAAATTTCTATCATTTAAATTATCAATTTCAATCTCTTGATTGTTACTGACATCATTTACCAAACGTTGCATACTTGCTCCTACAGACACTCCTTGATGACTTCTTTTTTCTAAGTGTATTTAATTTAGAATGACTTCCTTCTCTAGTATTATTTGAGATTTCCATCACATGACTTTTACCAATGGCACCAACTCCATCATTTGACACAGAGGGTTTTTTTTTCTTTTGTAAGGTTCACATAAGAACTTTTGTTTCTATTTGCAGCTGATCCTGCCACAGTTTTACTATTTCTAAGTCCTTCTTTTGCAATTGAACACCCCCAATTAGAATTTATCGAACCAAGATATCCTCCTTTTGGTCTTTTGGAAATACCTGCAACTAAAATGATGAGAGGAGCGGTTCTAAGAAAGATATTAAATGATGTAATTTGTGATTTTACCTATCATACTCCCTTGAGTTACTCCTTCATTGCAGACATCGTCGGTAAGTGGAGACAATAGTTGACTGCATCTTTTCATTCTCCTAAAAAGACAATTGATATCAAAAATATTGAATTACAAAATGAAATCATGGCATACATTATGTAATTGTGGTCATCAAATCAAATTAAAATTTTAAATAATATTTATATGTTGCTGATGAAGCCAACATTCAACAAGCAAACAAATAAAATAGATTAACCCAAAATAAAACATTTGTGCAACAAATGTATAATCATGTAAAAGAATAAATGACCATTTTATAAATAAAATGATGACATGAGTGTTTCCACTATTTGACCCAACTAATAAAATAATAAGAGTTACATAAGATCAATGTTGGGGATCATGACCCCCGTCATAAAGGTCACACCCTCCATGTCTTCTCTGACTAAATTAAAGTCATTACAATGTCACTTAAGATATCTTCCAAATCGCTTGAAGATTTATCTTTAGATAAGCATGGTCCATCCATGAAATTATCATAAAGCTTCTCCTCCATGTCATTATCACACCCTCCATGTCTTTAGAGGTGTAGTGTGCACAAAAAATGTCCAAGTTTTTTGACTTATGACTTTCACATAAAACACTTGTTGTTCTTGGGAGGCCAATGCAAATGATGATCAATTACAGTAATATATTTTAAATTGACCATTGTGAAGTTATTTTTATGTTTTTTGATGCCATTGTTTGCATTGACCCAGTCACATTTGAACAATACAACTTTAAGTTGCTCGTAATAACTGATATCGAAAATGTCTCTTAACACTCCGTAGTAGGTAACTTGACCCGTTACAGGATTTTTGTCCATGGAGCTGGCAAAACTTTCTGTCTGAGCGTTCATCATTATTCCACTATTTTGTGTTTTTTTGCCGCATTCTCGATCCTTGGTGCGAAATCTATAACCATTTGTTACATATCTTGCATATTGCATCATCATTTGTTGTGGCCCTTGAGCCAACACTAAAAGGTTTGGAGACACACTTGTCTGACTTTATTTTCTCCTCAATCTGAAAATATTATGAATTTAACTATTTATATTTTTTTTGTTATTATGCTAATGGAAATAACTTATTTAAACTTACATGTTTCTTAAACCATTCATTGAAACTGCTTATATGAAGATTACTGATTTCCCATTGTCATGCGCGTGGATTGATTTTCTTCAAGTATTGGATGTGCTCCCTACTAACGAACACGTGTAACACACCTAGACGTACATATGAAATTGCATAATAAAAAGTAAACAACAATCATACTTCACGTATGGATCAACTACATCATAGTTGGTTAAAATATATTGATGTGCAGCTTTGAGCATTGTGCTATAAAGCGTAATAGGAGTCTTCTTTCCTAAATGATGCCCTTATGAAAGAATATCGACCACTCTTCATCATTATCCATATATTCATCATCCACATCATTTCTAGACAATTTAGTGAACCTTGTCTCAACTCCTGAGAGATATCTCGAATAGAATGTTAATCATTCATCTGCCAAGTAATCTTCTACTATAGAATCTTCTACAGTAGCTTTATTTTGCACATATCTTTTTAAAGTTTGTAAGTGTCTACAATAAATAGAAGAAAAGATTTTGTAAGAACATCACATACGATCGGATGCAAATCTGAACAAATTTAGTTGTTGGAAAGATTACCTCTCCACGGGGTACATCCAACGATAGAATATTGGTTCGGCTATCTTTGCTTCTCATGGATGATGAATGACCACATGCTCCATCACATCAAAGAATGATGGTGGGAGAATCTTTTCTAAGTTACAAAGAGTCACAACTATTCTGGATTCTAACTTCTCAAAAGTATTTGGATTTATGACTTTAGAGCATAATAAGTCTTTAAAAAACTTGGACAACTCAATTACAACAGATCTAACATTTTTGTTGGGCAACACTACTTGTAAAGCTAATGGGAGAAACCATTGCATCAATACATGATAATCATGACTCTTCAATGCCATCAGCTTTCTTTCTTTGATGTGTGCATTTCTAGCTATATTAGAAGAATACCCATATGGAAATCGAGCAGACTTAAAAAAATTATAGAATAATTCTTTCCTCCTTCTTCAAAGTAAAACATGAAGGTGGGATGATATTTTTATTTCTATTCTTGATAATGTGAAGTCTATGCCTTATGCCCATCTCTTCAAGGTCATATTGAGAATTTTCGGTGTCCTTTGACTTCTCCATTCTTAGCAGTGTGTGAATCAAACTCTCACATACATTCTTTTCTATGTGCATCACGTCAAGATTATGACATATAAGGTTATGCTTCCAGTATGGCAAATAAGAAAATATACTTTGCTTTCTCCAGTTATACGGTAAATTATCTACATCTCTAGTTTGATCTAGAACTTGACTTCCAGATAACATCTTAGGATCACTTCTAAATTCTTCTTTTCTGTCAAATGATGAAGCATATTTATGAAATTTATGATCCATTGGGAGGAACCTCATGTGACCCATGAAACATGCTCTCTTACTATATGGTAGTCTCCATGAGCATGTGTCTTTGTTGCAGAAAGGACATGCAAGATACCTACTAGTTTGCCAATTAGATAGATGTCTTCAAGGTCATATGCAGAAAAGTCACTTATTGTCCACAGTAAGGCAACATGCAACTTGAATATCTCTTTATGATCAGCATCATAAGTATCATCACCAGCTTCCCGCAGTTCTTTTAACTCCTCAGTCAACGGTTGTAGGTAGACATCTATGTCCATTCCTGGTTGAGTTGGACTAGGAATATTCATCGATAGGATAAAATTGGGAGACTTCATGCACAACCATGGTGGCAAGTTGTATGGAATCAATACGATGGGCCAAATGCTATATGATAGACTCATGAGGCCAAAAGGATTAAATCCATTAGAAGTTAATCCAAGGCAAACATTGTGAGAATCAGAAGCAAACTCAACATGCATATTATTAAATGCCTTCGATGCTGGAGAATCTGCTAGATGTCGAAGAATCCCATCCTTGGTACGCCTTTCATTTTGCCACCACATTAGGGGTGACAATTTCAAAGACATGAACAATCTCTTCAACCTAGGAGTCAAGAAAGAGTAGTGCAGAACTTTACAAGGAACTCCTTTCTTGTTCATATGAATATTTTCTACACCTGCTTCATCAATTTTGATTTCTTTATATCTAGAAACACTACATTTTGGACATGAAGTCTTATTAGAAAAATCCTTTTGATACAAAATGCAATGATTTTTGCAAGCATCGATTTTATCATAGTCAAGTCCAAGGTCCCTGATTATTTTCCTGAATTCATAATAAGAGTCGGGCAACGTCTCATCCTCTGGAAACAATTCCTTCAAAAGCTCAAGCAGCTTAGAAAATGACTTATTACTCCAATTATTGACACATTTAATGTGAAACAACCTCACAACAGTGTACAATTTAGAGTACTTCTTACTTCTAAGGTACAATTCCTATGCAGCAATCTCTAACAGTTTGTAAAATTTCTCAGCTTCTGCATCATCAACAAATATGAATCAATGGTCATTATCTTCCACATTCTCTCCATCATGTGATACTCCATACGCATCATGCAACATGTCTCTCATATCATCTTTGAACTTGTCATTTTGTATTTGTGAATCCTCAGAGCTATCAAATGAACCCTCACCGTGAAAAATGCATTTGTGTAGCTGGTCAAGAATCCATTCCATAACAAATGTTCAGTTGTGACTTTCTGATTCTGTCTGTGCACATTTAAGCATTGCTTACAAGTAAATAAGATAGTCCCATCTCTGCTGCATTTTGCAAATGCATGCTTAATAAATTTAACCACCCCTAGTAAACATTGTGCTTGTCCTATATTCCTCATGGATCCAACTTTTATCTATCATGACTACCTATAACAATCAATAAAAAAATTAAGAATATAAAGTATTAAAAATTTTACATAACTTAGTTTCAATATATAAAATTCAAAATATTAATAGATAATTTATTTTTAATGAAAAAATAGATTAATAATAAATAGTTGTCTCCAATGGAAGAGAACAAATATGACCTTAAATTAATATAATGCAACAAATACCTACTGATCTAGACACAGGTTAAGCCAAATTTTATTAGGATCATGACTTAATTACTACCGTGTAAGAAATATTAAACTCATGGCCGTAAAAATAATAACATACACATATAACAACAATCCTCAATGATAAATATCTATCGAATGACATCCATATAAATGTTTATGATATTTGTTTATTAGTATTCTTCTACAAACTATAAAGCTCCTCACTAATGGTGATTCAAAAATGAATTATGATCATTCTAAGAATTACATTTCCTCATATAGTACTAGAACTAATTGACAATTGCAGTGAAATCCTATTCAGCTACACAAAGGGGGATTCCAAATGTAATTGAAATAGGGTTTGGATTTCTATTGATCACTTGGCAATACAAGTAAATAGATAAAAATTTGCCAAATCTAGGATACTACTTTAAGAAAAACTAAATATAACCATCATATTAAATCTAAACAGATTGTAATACAAATAAAAGAGTAATGAACAACACACACAATACAATATTCGTACCGCTCGTTGAGAAGAACTGCCTCATAGGGGAATCAGACGGTGAGGAGAACTCGGAGTAGACTCTAGACCTGTTGTGAGGGCAGCGCACTCACCGGGAGAGTTGGTGCTGGTAGAAACTATATAGATAGATGGAACCACACACGGAGGGGGGATGTCGGTGGATGGAGGACTGATGGTTGATGGCGAGGGGCCTAGTTGGATGGATGGTGTATGCCAGATCGGAGAATTGGTCGGTGAAAGAAGAGTTGATGGTCATAGGAAGAAGGCAAACGGCCGCAGGAAGGGGCGCCAGTGGAAAGAGGGATGATTGAAGTGTCACCCGACCAGAATGAACTGATGACAGAACAGATTGTGCGCCCGCACAAGGGGCATTGGTGGGCGGATGGTGGGAGAGTGACCAGATGAGGGAGGGGAGCCGGTGGGTGGGTGGCAGGCAACTGACCAGCTGGGGGAGGAACTCAGGACGGCAGTCGGGCATTCTTCAGATGGGCAGTACCTGTGGAGGGCGGAAGATGGGCGCATGGAAGGGGAAACTATTTTCATGCAAATGAAACAGAGCGCGAGGGGTATTAGGAATATGGGATTTTTTTTGCCTTTTAATTAATCCATTTAACTACATATATTTTGGATACAATTAAAAGGAGATAAAATTTGTAGCTATATCTTATTTATATAGATAGATATAATTATTTTGGTTACATAATTATATTTTGTAACTAAAACAAGTTCTCGCTACACACCAATTAAATGTAACTGAAACAATTATAGCTAATTCATCTTTTTTCTGTAGTGATGATATCTATGATCTAGGGTTTATGTTTACATGGTGATCTTAAGTAGATAACTCCCATTTGATGAACCCTAATCTTTGTACCCAAAATCTTATTTGGTGATGGAGGTTTTGATCCTTGCATGCATGTGCTAAATGTTGTTTTTCTCTCTCTAAGTTGTGGTCATGCTTCCTCTCTTGATGATAGTTGTAATTAGGGTTTTGGAGTTGGCCTTTTCCTTATCTTTTACACCTTGGTGGTTTTTGGTTTCATGGTGATGATCATCTTGTTGATCCTTCTATTTAATGAGACTTTCTCTCTCTTGATGGTCCCAAGATGTGATCTATGTAGCCAGTGAGGTTTTCATGTCATGTTATCACTAAGGCTGACTTTTCTCTTCGGTCGATGATGCCTCAGGGGTTCCTTCGGTCAATTGTTATTTCATGGTTTTCTTTGATCACTAAGGTTTCACCTCTGTGGTTGTTTGAGTGTTAGAATATCTTTGGTTGATGAGATTTTCCATGGTTCTCTTGAATCACCAGGTTTGGACCTATGTGGTCATTGAGATGTCCATCTTCAACGGTCTATGAAGGGGTTGAACCCTAGTGTCTTCGGTCACCAACCCACTCCTTTTGTTGCGATTGATGATACGGTTTGACCTAGTGGTTGCAAAGGTGGGGTGACCTACCTTCAGTTGTCAATGAACCCACCCACCCTATGTGTGTGATGGTGTTTTCTGGTCTTCCTGGTGATGTGCCGGTTAGTTGACTTGATGAGGATGATGCTTGATCTAATAGCTTCCACGAATGTTGGATATGATGGTAATTAGGAGTTATCTTTATTGCTGATTTGAAAACCTAACTCAGTTTGCTTTGCTGAATCTTAACCCTAATTCAAGTACATGGTAATGATGTTGAGTTTGCTTGAATAATTAGCATGGTGATGGTATATTTTCTCTCTCTTAATGTTATAACTCTAATTTGTTGTTATATGAACATCATGGTGCATAATGTAAGAGTATGATTGAGCTTATGTGTCACTTGTATGGTGATGGTGATGAACCTTGATAAGGCATGGAGAGATAATGATGTTCTTGTAGGGAACAATGTGAATGGTCTTATACAATGTTGTTTACCCTAATTGAGGTGATATCCTCTGTGTGATGTGACAAGGGATTGGTATCCCATGGTGATATGATGATGAGTGTGCACTCATTGATGGCAATGTACAATAGCATGTGATGATGTGACAAGTTTATTCTTTATATGTTTTATATCTTCTAGAGTTGCAATTCACCCTTATCTTGTAGAACCTTTCTATGGTTTGTATGTAACTTGATCGGTGCAGTTGAAAGATACCCAATTGGCTTTAATTAATAAAGTAAAACCCTAATCATATAGAGTCATGAGCTATAGATCCATTCCAGTGTCAGAACTTACTGGATGGTGAAACAAGTATTCCTAAGGGAAACTCAAAGCGCATATTGTTGAGTATGCAGAGTGCATGAGTGTGTGTGTGTCCATGTCATCCTGATCCCAAGGTGTATGGAGGATGGATACGGCCATGCCTCAGTGTGAGAACTATTGTTGTCATGTTTTGGAGATTTGCATATATGATATTTTGAGGACGATGACACTTGTAACATGGTGGCAGGGTCTTATATACCCTGGTGTCTAGTTTGAAGACCTATAAACCAAGGCAGACTAGCTATTTTGCAGTTTGACTTTATATGTGACTAAGGTGGACTCATACTGACTGAGGGCGGATGAGATCATATGAGCTTGGATCTCCTAGATCTTGTATGGCAATGTTTCAACTTCATAGTGGATAGTTGAAGTCTGAGTGGTATACCTAAAACTCCTCAGGGATGAAAAGATGTAAAACAACCATGTAGTATATTTGGATAGTGTTAAACACACTTCACATTAGATGTTTATCTTTGTCATGTTTACTTGTGTTTTTAGTCATTGTAATGCTATATATGTAATAAACTACTCAAGGGTTATATATAATGCAGTAAGAGAAGTACACTTTTTAGTGGTTGATAGTCTTACATGTTCTTCATATTCCTTCTAATCACATATGATGCCCAACCTATTTGTTATAGTTGCTTAACCTGCTTAACCTGTTTAATCAATTTAAATTATTTATTTGGTCAAATCTTCTCATGCTATTTAATAATAATATAACTTGTGGTATCAATAATCGTTGGTTGAGATTTATATCTCTCACTGGGACGTTAGTCTTTCCTCATGGGTTACCACATCTTTTTAGGTGGTCGTCAGTGGCATGGTCAGGATTGTGATGTTCAGGAAGAGCAGCTTGGAGATCAATAGACATAGAAGGTTAGATAGTTGCTAGTTGTGTAGTAGATTCCTAGTATTTTCCCAGTACTCTCAGGTCCAGGAAGAGGTGTGTTTTGTAGACGATCTATATAACAATACGTGGTTTAGGCAGTATGCCTGTGGTTGTATATATGTGGCTTGTATATGTGAAACATGATCTCTTTTGTATACAAGTTGTGTCTATAGTCACTGAATAGATGTAAATACCTGATATGGTATGTGACATGATACTAGTTGTTGGACCTTGATGTAATATGATTTTGTACATGATGGTTACATGAGATCGGTTTTAGTTTACCTGCATTTTTGGTAATACATTTGGTTAGTTGTTGATTGTGTGTTTTGTTTTGAGTAATCTCACTTGTGTGACATTGGGTCATCACACCCTAAAGGGCTTCCCAATTAGACTGGAAGCAGAAAAGGGCCAAAGGCCCAACAATCTCCCCCTCCAGCCCAAATGTGAGACTGTCCTCATGACACTTTAGTTGGAGTCCAATCCGACGAACTCCTTACAAGTACCAAGCTTCTTTGTAGGAACTGCCTTCGTCATCATATTAGAAAGATTGTCATTGGTGTGGACCTTCTTCATCATAAACTAGTCATCACTAATAGCTTCATGCAACCAATGGTATCTCTGATCAATATGCCTTGTCCTAGAGTGAAAAGAAGAATTCTTTCTCAAGTCCATGGAACTCTGATTTTCACCATAGATATTATACTCATCCTATGTAAAATCCAGTTCTTGCCAGAAACGTTTGAGCCAAACCATTTCTTCCCTGCTTCACAAGATGTGATATATTTTTCCTCAGTGGTAGATAAAGAAACACACTTTTGCAATTTAGACTTCCAACTAATAGCTACCCCTGCAAAGGTTTATAAAAAACTTGAGGTAGACTTCCTATAATCAAGATCACCTACTAATTCTGCATCTATGAAACCTATAAGAACTGGTGGTGCCCCTCTAAAGAATAAACAAGCACTTGATGTACATCTCAACTATCTGAGTATCTATCTACAATATTTCAACGATCCTTACTAGGGTCTAATAAAAATCTACTAGTCACACCAACTACATGAGCAATATCAAACTTAGTGCACACCGTAACATACATTATACTTCCTACTGCAGAAGAGTAGGGTGTGTGAGCCATCTCTTGCTTTTTTCACTCAGTAGAAGGAGATTATTTTCTACTCAATTTGAAGTGACTGGCTAAGGGAGTCTCAACTAGCTTCGCCCCCTTCATGTTGAACCTGTCAAGTACACGCTCAACATATTTCTCTTATGACACACAATTCTTTCCATTCCTATCACACCTGATGTCCATGCTAAGAATTTGTCTAGCTAGTCCTATGTCTTTCATATCAAAAGACTTAATAAATTCCTTCTTCAACTTGGCAATCATCTAAGCATTTCTGCTGAAGACCAACATAACATCAACATAGAGCAAGATAATGTTGAAACTATCACCTGAAAATCTCTTAAAGTAAACACAATGGTCAGCCTCTGTCCTGTGATAACATTGCAAACTTTTTGTACCTTGCCTTGGTGTTTTTTTAGCCCATAGAGACTTTTCTTCAATCTATAGACCATGTCTTCTTTGCCTTTCATTGCAAATTCTCCAGGTTACTGCATATAGATCTCTTCCTCTAGCTCACCATGGAGGAGGTTGTCTTTACATCATGTTGCTCAATATCAAGGTCTACGCTAGCTGCCAAGCTCAAAAATGGAAGTCATTTTCACCGCTGGAGAAAATATCTCATCAAAGGCAATCCCCTATTTTTGCCCAAAGCCTTTCACCATGAGTCTGGCTTTGTATCTCACACTATTTTCATTTCCATCTTTCTTTAGCTTGAAGGACCACTTCTTATTTAAGGCTTTTCTTCCTTCAAGAAGCTTGCATAACTCATAGGTATCATTTTTCTTCAATGAGTTTATCTCATCTTGCATTGCATGCAGCCACTTATCAATTTCCTGATGAGACATTGCTTCCTCATAGCTTTTTGGATCCCCCTATTCTGTGATCAATGACCATTCTGAATCAGAATATCTAGTAGACACCATTTTCTCTATAGTAGACCTTCTCAAATGTGGCTCTACTAGATCTAGTTGTTGGGGCTGCTTGTCCTACTCAGGAGCCTCATGGTCTTGGATGTCATGTACACCAGGGTGATCCTCTTCCATTTCATGAGGGATCTCATCATCCTCAATATTCTCTGCATCAACATTTTGTTGGACTGGAGAGGGAACTGGTGTATCAAACATAATATCATCAACAATTTGCTCAGTCTCTGTATTCATAATACCAAAATGCATCTTATCTTTGAGACGACCACATCTCTACACCTGATTATCTTCTTTTTTCTGGGTCCCATAGCTTGTAGCAAAACTTCTCATCACCATAACCAAGAAAATTATAAGGATTAGGTCTATCATCAAGCTTCTGCCTCTACTCCTTAGGAATATATGAAAATGCCTTGCATCCAAATACTCTAAGGTGAGAGTAAGAAGTTGTCTTCCCTATCCACACACTCTCTGGAGTATCAAACTCCAAAGGAACATATGGTGACCTATTGATCAAGTATCAAGTAGTATTCACTGCCTCTAGCTAGAATGCCTTAGGTAGTTTGGCATTTTTCATCATGCATCTGACTCTCTCCATAATGGTTTCGTTCATTCTTTCAGCTAAGACATTGTGTTGTGGGGTTCCTAGAATTGTCTTCTCATATCGAATACCAGATACTTCACAATATGATCTGAACTCTCTACAAGTGTACTCACCTCCATTGTTAGAGTGGAGACATTTCAACTTTTTATCTGTCTCCCTTTCAACATAGTATGGAATTTCTTGAAGGATCAAAGACACAATTGTTCCTTTATAGACAACAGACCCACACTTTTCTATATGCATCTTTAGTAAATGTCATGAAGAATCTATTTCCATCTACAGAGTTAAGTTCCATAGGACCACAAACATCAGAGTAAATCCTGTCTAGAACATTAAAATTCTTCTCAATGAGCATTGAACTGGATCCTATGTTGCTTCCCAAGCAAACAATTTTCATATAGACTAAGAAGTGCATTTTTACACACGGGATTAATTCTTTCTTTGCAAGCACTTGTTGTCCTTTATCACTCATGTGCCCAAGCTTCTTGTGCTATAAATCTAGAGAACTGGAGTTTTCCACGATGCTGACACTATTAGTGCAGACCTTTATGTTCATCATGTACAAGGTGAAACAAACTTTGCCTCTAGCCACAACCAACTATCCCTTGGTGACAACAATTTTCAAGTCACCAAAATGATATTTAAAATCCTAAATATTTATTCCATAGACAGAGATGATGTTATAATCAATTGTAGGATTATGTCTAACATTCTTTAGAAAAATGGTATAACCCAATTTGGTCTCAATACACACATCACCAATGTCACAAATCTTCTCATAGGTTTTACTAGACATCTTCATCATTCCAAAGTTTTCAGACTTGTAGGAGAAAAAGAAATGTCCATGAGGGGTGATGTGGTAAGAAGCACCAGTGTTCAACACCTACTCAATGTTGTCACTGATATGTAGACAGTGTCCCATGGCAACTTCACATGTGAGTACCTCTACAACATCTGTAACAACTTCGTCTCTATTACTATCATCATTTGTCACTTTAAGCTTTCCTTCTATGATTTATCTTTTTTTGTCTACAAAATTATTTTAAGTGACATGGTTTGTTGTAGTGATGACAAGCCATCTTACTATTAGACTTTGACATGTGCTTTGACTTTCCTCTGTCACCACCTTGGCTAAGACTCTGACTCCTCCTCCTATCCTCAATAATAAGGGCATGTGAAGCAGATGTCTTATCTTCATGCTTGTGTGATTGGGTTGAAGATAGCAGACAAGAATAACTTACATATTTCTATTCTTGAGGTAGATAATAGGTATATCAACGACATCATGTGATAGGATGCAAAAGAACCTCAGAGAATCATGTCTATTGTTAGAGAACTGAGAAGGGAACTGAGAGATTCAGCTATTATTGGCAATAGAGTGTATAAGATAGTCAACTCTATCCCAAGAGAACTAGGTATTTGGGGCAGCAGGAAGGATGAGCCCTTCATATGCATTGACCCAACCTTCCTCCCGATGAGAATCAGGGGTATGATTATCTTTAAAAAATGAGGGACGTCGTATGTGGTGATTCACAGAGGTCCAGCTAATGACACTTGAGTGGTGTTCATGATAGGTTGTTTGGGCATTTACATAGGAGGGTATCCATCACGTTTTATAAGCCACAACTGTATCTTTTTTATGAGTTTTTCCTACACAAGGATGAATAAGAATGCCTCCTGACTTAATTAAGAAAAAGCAGATGTCTTTGGTAAGTTATGTCATATTGTCTCTTCATTCAATAGGTTATTGGAACTAAGTCCAATGTCAACTTCCTATTTGGAATAGAGTTGCTAATAGAAACAACCATAGTCTCCCAACTATCATGTAAAGAACCAAGAAGTAGAAGTTCTTGCAACTCATCACTTTGAAAACCATTTAGATGTAGAGAAATATTTCTTCCTTCCTTGAACTTTAGATTCACAATTTTCTTAATAAGAAATGCTTTATTCCCTATTATCTTCTTCCCATACAACGACTCAAGCTTCTTCCACAGAGAGTGGGCACTGGTCTCATTGGCAATGTGATGGAAGACTGACTCATCAACCCAACGACAGATGAGTCTAATGTATTTCCTATCCATCTTTCTGTAGTCCTCATCTTTTGTGTCCACTAGCTTGCCTGTATCTCTCTTGACCGGTTCATAGATCACTACAATAAAGAAGATCCTCCATCTTGATCTTCCACATCAGTCAATTATATGCCATCTACTTCACCACATTGTTTGCAATGTCCATATAGTCCACGTAACCTAAAACTACTCCGATACCACTTAAAGGGATTGTTATAGGCCAAAAATATGCGGAAGAACTTGTACTTGTGGACTAGGTACACAATGTCCAATTTGTGCAACACAACAACATAATAAATAAGATCTATATGCAAGCATGGATAAAATTAAACATGAACAAGCAACCATAAGAACACCAAAATTTATGTGGAACCCCACCCCACAATGTGTGAGGGAAAAAGCAGGGGGTCAAAACCCGACAGAGAAATACACTAATAAATATATTACAAAGTTTGTCTCAAGTTTTGACCCAAAATTGAGGAATATAGATCAAAAGGAAAGATATACAGATTTACCAACTCGATACTTCATCACACCAAAAGGCCTCCCGTGAAAATACCCCTTTGCACAGAATACATGGGTAGATAGAGATAGTATCGATGGATAAGTCAGTAGTAGAGATTGAAGAAGAGAACCAAGCACAACAACGTAATAAATAAGATCCATATGCAAGCATGAATAAAAATAAACATGAACAAGATACCAAAAGAACAAGATTTTTGTGGAACCCCCCCCCCCAAAAAAAGTGTGAGGGAAAAATCACAGGATCAAAACCCGACGGAGAAATTTACTAATCAACATATTATAAAATTTGTCTCAAATTTTGATCCAAAACTCAAGGAATATAGAACTAAAAGGAAGAAATAGAGATTTACCAACTCAATGCTTCACCAAACCAAAAGGCAAGATCAATACACAATATGAGGGTGATTTTGCTGAAACTAATATAAGTTTGGAATGTGAGGGTGACTTATGTGAAGGTGGATGATACAATGTGGTTTGAGTATATATGGGGCACGAAGAGGATACCTTGGGACATTTCAGCTATCCATGATATTGTTTAGAGACCAAAGGAAGACAATTTGACTATGAATACTCTTAGACATGAGGGAGGGATCCAAGATGATATTTGTGTATCACATGAACCCTGTAACATTCCCTTACAGGTTTGAAGGTTGATAATGATGGAGAGGAAGCATATACCATACTTGTTACATAAGTGGAAAGATACTTAGAGGGTTAGACACTTACACCTTTTGTTTTTTTTATGTACATGAAGGTGACCTAGATGATTTGCTTGGGGGAATATTGTTTGTTATTTTAGTTCTTTTTCTTGAATCTATGATGGTTATCCAGATGTAGCCCTTCTTTTTAGACCCAAGAGGAGTGTGGGATGAATGATATTAGCTCTTGGCTTATCCAAAAAAGGGCCCCAAAAAATTACCCCTTTGTAGAGAATACCTGGGTAGATAGAGTTCGGAGTAGATAATCGAGCACAACAACATAATAAAGAAGATCCATATGCAAACATGGATAAAAATAAACACAAACAATCAACCACAAGAACACCAAGATTTACGTGGAACCCCCCCCACACACACAATGTGTGAGAGAAAAACCACAGGGTTAAAACCCAATGGAGAAATCCACCAATCAACAGATGATTAAGTCTATCTCAAGTTTTAACCCAAAACATGAGGAATATAGAGAAAAAAGAAAGAAATACACATTTTCCCACTCGATTCTTCACCACACCAAAATTCCTCCTAGAAAAATATCCCTTTGCATAGAATGCCTGGGTAGATATAGATAGTGTCTGTGGACAAATCAGTAGTAGAGATCGGAGCAGTGAAACGAGTGCAACAGTGTAATAAAGAAGATCTGTATGCAAGCATGAATAAAAATAAACACAAACAAGCAATCACAAGAACACCAAGATTTACATGGAACCCCTCCACAATGTGTGAGGGATAAACCACGGGGTCAAAACCCGACGGAGAAATCCACTAATCAACACATTACAAAGTCCATCTCAACTTTTGACCCAAAACTTGATGAACATAGAGAAAAAAGGAAGAGATACAGAATTACCAACTTGGTACTTCATCCCACCAAAAGGCCTCCAAGAAAAATACCACTTTGTAGAGAATACTAGGGTAGATAGAGATAGTATTGGTGGACAAGTCAGTAGTAGAGATCGGAGTAGAGAATCGAGCAAAACAACGTAATAAACAAGATCCATATGCAAACAAGGATAAAAATAAACACAAGCAACCACAAGAGCACCAAGATTTACATGGAATCCCACACCGACAATATGTGAGGGAAAAACCACAGGATCAAAACTCGACGCAGAAATCCATTAATTAACTAATTACAAAGTTCATCTCAAGTTTTGACCCAAAACTTGATGAATATAGAGGAAAAAAAGAAATATAGATTTACAAACTTGGTACTTCACCACACCAAAAGGCCTCCTGAAAAAATACTCCTTTACAGAGAATATACATGGGTAGATAGACATAATGTTAGTGGACAAGTCAGTAGTTGAGAGTAGTTGAGATCGGAGTAGAGAATTGAGCACAATAACATAATAAAGAAGATATGTATGCAAATACAAAAAAATAATCATGAACAAGCAACCACAAGAACACCTAGATTTTCATGGAACCCCCCTCTATAAGTGTAAGGGAAAAACCACAGGGTCAAAATCTAATAGAGAAATACACTAATCAACTGATTACAAAGTTTGTTTCAAGTTTTGACCCAAAACTTGAGGAGTATATATCAAAAAGGAACAAATATAGATTTACCAAGTTGGTACTTCACCACACCAAATGGCCTCTTGGAAAAATACCCCTTTGCAAAGAATACCTGGATAGATAGAGATAGTGTCGGTAGACAAGTTAGAAGTAGAGATCGGAGTAGAGAATTGAGCGCAACAATGTAATAAAGAGGAACTGTATGCAAGCATAGATAAAAATAAACACAAACAAACAACCACAAGAACACCAAGATTTACATGGACCCCCCCCCACATAATGTGCGAGGGAAAAACCATGGGGTCAAAACCAGACAGAGAAATCCACTAAGAAACAAATTACAAAGATCAACTCAAGTTTTGACCTGAAACTTAAGGAATATAGAACAAAAAGGAAGAAATATAGATTTACTAACTCGGTACTTCACCACACCAAAAGGCCTCTTGGAAATATACCCCTTACAGAAAATACCTGGTAGATAGAGATAGTGTCAGTGGATAAGTCAGTAGTAGAGATTGGAGCAGAGAATCGAGTGCAACAACGTAATAAAGAAGATATGTATGCACACACGGATAAAATAAATATGAAAAAGAAACCACAAGAACACCAAGATTTACGTGGAAAGTCTCCTCCCCACAATGTGTGAGGGAAAAATCACGGGGTCAAAATCTAATGGAGAAATTTACTAATCAACATATTACAAAGCTCATCTCAAATTTTGATCCAGAACTTGAGGAATATAGATCAAAAAGGAAGAAATACATATTTACCAACTTGATACTTCACCACCACCAAAAGGCCCCCCTAGAAAAATACACCATTGTAGAAAATTCCTGGATAGATAGAGATAGTGTCGATAGACAAGCCAGTAGTAGAGATTGGAGCAAAGAAGTGTAACAATGTAATAAAGAAGATTTGTATGCAAGAACGGATGAAAATAAACACAAACAAGCAACCACAAGAAGACCAAGATCTATGTGGAAAACCTTCCATAATGTATGAGGAAAAAACTATGAGGTCAAAATGCGACAAAGAAATTCACTAATCAACAAATTACAAAGTTTGTCTCCAATTTTGACCCAAAACTAGAGTAATATAGAGAAAAAGGAAGAAATAAAGATTTACCAACTCGATAGTTCACCACACCAAAAGGCCTCCCAGAAAAATACTCTTTTGCACAGAATACCTAGGTAGATAGAGATTGTGTCGGAGGACAAGTTAGTAGTAGAGAGCAGAGCAAAGAACTGAGAACAATAACATAATAAAGAAGTTCAATATGCAAGCATGGATAAAAATAAACACAAACAAGAAACCACAAGAATACCAAGATTTATGTGGAAATCCCCACCCCCCACAATATGTGAGGGAAAAACCACAAGATCAAAACTCGAAGGAGAAATCCACTAATCAATAGTTTACAAAGTTTGTCTCAAGTTTTTACCTAAAAATGAGGAATATAGAGCAAAAAGGAAGAAATATAGATTTACCAACTCAATACTTCCCCACACCAAAAGGCCTCCTAGAAAAGTACCCCTTTATAGAGAATACCCTGGTAGATAGAGATAGTGTTGATTGACAACTCAGTAGTAGAGATCGGAGTAGAGAACCGATCACAATAACGTAACAAAGAAGATCTATATGAAAACATAAATAAAAATAAACACAAACAAAAAACCATAAGAATGCCAAGATTTACGTAGAAACCCCCCAACTATGGGGGGGGACCACGAAGTCAGAACCCGATGGAGACATCCACTAATCAACAGATTACAAAGTTCATCTCATGTTTTGACCCTAAACTTGAGGAATATAGAGTAAAAAGGAAAAAATACAAATTTACCAACTCAGTGCTTCACCACATCAAAAGGTATCTTGGAAAAATACCCTTTATAGAGAATACCTGAGTAGATAGAGATAGTGTTGGAAGACAAGTCAGTAGTAGAGATTAGTACTACTATAGAAATAGCTTATAACGTCACATTTAGAGGCGTCGATTGTATCCAAAAAACTGACGCCTAAACCCTACAACGTCGAATGAAAACATGAACTGACATCTATATGTGAAGACCGGCCAGACATGAGTATTGTTTTTTATTTAGTGTTGGTTGCTCAATAAGAAACCAATGCCTAAAATCGCCCGCCAAATCCAATTTTTCTAGTGCAAAAAAATTACCTCCAAAATTTCACATACGATGTTGGTTGTTTACCAAATAACTGATGACTAAAGATTTTTCTCGAGACAGAAATCTGCCCCATTTTGGATGTCGGTTTGCTTACAATAACCGACGTCGATGTGTGTTTGAGCACTGTCACCGTGAAAATTTTTACCCCCAAATTGCCCAATTGGCATCAGTTTTTTATGGCAACCGACGAATATGGTCATAATTCAAGAACATTTTTTTGTTGGCATATGTAGATAGACGTTGGTTTTTCTAGTTGACATCGACGACTATGATTGAACATAGGTGCCGGTGTTTTTTTGTGACTGACGCTTTTGGATCTTAGGTGTTGGTTTCTGAAACAACTAACGACGATGGTTAACTTAATAGCCCCCGCGAAACAAACTCTTCCCCGTTCTCTATTTCATCGTGATTTCACTAGCGCCGCTAGGTCTCTGGCAATTTGCTCATCACCCACCGTCATCCGCTACCGCCGCCTGCCGCCACCACAAGGAGCTTGGATGTGCCACTCGTCTACTATCTCCGCCGTCTTCCGCCACCGCAAAGAGCTTGGACCTCTTCTCCAGCCAGAGCCGCCTCCGTGGGTCCTCTTCTCTGCCGCTGTCGTTGGTCCTCTCCTCCAGCCGGTCCTCCTCTCACCGGTCCTCTCCTCCAGCCACCAGAAGCCAGTGCTAGAAGTCCTACTACTGGAGCCAAAGCCAATGCCAGTAGCCAGCACCAGTAGCAACAGCCGGAACCAGAGCTCGCCATTGTCGTCACCACCATCATCGCCTACTGCTGCTCGTGGTCTCCTACTACTACTCATCACCGCAGTAGTCCTTCAAAGCCAGCCACATCTAGGGCTGACAATACACCCACGACATTGCCACTATTGTCATTGCCACTGCTAGAGGTAAAGCCTCCAATTGACTAGGTTTGCATCCTCAATTCATCCTTAAGATATGTTAATAAATAATCCCTATAAACATGTAATGTTTATTTAATAGAGTTGATGATTGGCTTGGTTATTAATAATATATGACAATAACAAAATGTTTAATTTTAACATATATCCTGATAAACCTTGTATTTATGTGTCTGCCCTGGAAACCTTATATTGGATCTCACAACAATATTTTACATTAGCTATTTTGAAATTTTGAAATAAATGATGAATGATAGGATACTTACATTTATGTTTAATGATTATCTTGATGATGAACATGCATGTACATTAGAGATGTTGAAATAAATGTTATAGAATACGATACCTAGACTAGGGTATGATTAAGACTATAAGATGTTGTTATTGTAAATCAACCTAGGATATGAACAAATGAACGTAGGATCATAGGTATATAAATGACAACATTATATTATGGCCTAGAAACCCGTCCAAGATTTACTCATTAGGAGTAAATCTTGGATAGTCCATGGTTTGGGACTGTTCTTGAACACATAATCTCACTTAGGATGTAAGTGTATAATGTGTATTGGGTTTTAAAGAAAATTTTGGTAGAATTTCCCCATTTGTTCTCTAAGTACATATGTACTTGGAGAACAGCGGGGAAATGCTATCAAAATTTTCTCAAAAACCCAATACACATTATACACTTACTAGTGAGATTAGGTGTTCAAGAATGAGATAGGTGGTACACAGTTATTATATATAAGACCTTAAACCCTAAACTTTTAAACATAAACCCTAATCTTTTAACCCTAGACCCTAATCTTTTAACCCTAAACCCTAATATATACTTGTTTTCTCTTTGATCATAGAATGGATAGATTGTGGATGTCCATTCCAAATCGCTGCACCCCAGAGTTTATTTCTGGTCTTGATCAGTTTATTAGATTTGCCGAGGAACATAGGAAACAACCTGGAGATAGGTTGTACTGTCCATGTTGGCATTGCGGTAACAACTTGAAAGTCAGCACTGGTGATGAAATCAAAAGTCATGTCAAGTGCAATGGGATTGTATAAGGCTATACAAAATGGCACTGGCATGGAGAGATTTCAAACCTAAAATTAGTGGATGTCGATAGCAGTGCTTGTATGGAAGAAGAAATTGCCTCCAATGTTGTAGATGTGAACGAACCAGTTCCAGTAGACATCGTTGATGCGATGTTGGATAGTTGTGGGGTAGAGCACACCGATCTACCTCCCATGTTTAGAAACATTGTGCATGATGATGAGATACCGTTATACATAGGTTGTACTAAGTTTATGAAGCTTAGCGTTGTGTTGAGATTGTATAAGCTGAAAGCTAACAATTGATGGAGCGACAAAAGCTTCACGTCATTGTTGTCTTTGTTGAAAGAAATTCTTCTTGAAGGAAATGAGCTGTCAATCTCAACATACCAGTTTAAGAAATTGTTGTGCCCAATGGGAATGGAGGCCAAGAAGATACACACATGCCCAAATGATTGTGTATTATTTCAAAATGACTATCTGGATTTGAAAGATTGTCCAAAATGTGGTGTGTCAAGGTATAAATTGACGACTTCGGGGGAGTCCAAAACTAGTTCTCCTACCAAGGTGATGTGTATCTACCTATAATATCACAGTTTCAATGCTTTTTTGTCAATCTGATAGATGCGAAGAATTCGAGTTGGCATGCAGATATGTTAAGAAAAATAATGATGAGATCCTATGACATGCATCTCATTCCCCACAGTGAAAGAAAATTGATTTATTGTACCCTAAATTTGGTGAAGAAGTCGAGAATCTAAGACTTGGGCTTTGTACAGATGGGACAAATTCATACGGGACATTGAGCAGCCAACATAGCACTTAGCTAGTTATTCTTGTTATATACAATCTTCCTCCCTAGTTGTGTATGAAAAATAAGTACGTTATGGTGTCGTTGATATCGAGCCCTAAACAACCTGGAAATGATATCGAAATTTATCTTGAACCTCTGATTGATGACTTAAAGAAACTCTAGGGTGAAGGTGTGATGACCTATGATGCTTCACAAAGAGAGACATTTCGTTTGCACGCTATGTTGTTTTGCACTGTTAATGACTTTCTAGCATATGGAAATTTGTCTGGATATAGTGTCAAAGGATCTAAAGTGTGTCCTATATGTGAAGAGAACACTGATTCAATATAACTAAAACATGGCGGCAATACTCTTAGTCATCAAAGGTTTCTTCCAAAATTCCATCTGTATCGTAGGTTGCACAAAGCATTCAATGGACGGAATGAGGAACATAGTGCACCTAAACCTATACCAGGGGAGGTTGTTTATGAAAGAGTAAAAGACTTTGCCAATGAATTTAGTAAGAGATCATAATGTACCATGGACACACGGAGTGACAAATCTTTATTCAAGAAGAAGTCGATATTTTGGGATCTTCCTTATTGGAGTTCTTTGGTAGTTAGGCATTGTATCGATGTCATGCACATTGAGAAAAATGTTTGTGATAGCTTCATTGGTACTTTGTTGAATATACCAGGTAAGACTAAAGATGGGATACAATCCAAAATGGACCTATGTGAAATGGGAATAAGGACAAAATTAATAGAATTAGTTAGTAGCGATTGGAGAACAAACTTACCTCCCGCTTGTTACACGTTGTCTAGAAAGGAGAAGAAAGCTTTTTGTGAATGCTTGGTAAATGTTAAGGTGCCACAAGGTTACTCATCCAACATCTGTAGATTGGTATCAATGAAAGATCTGAAATTGATAGGTCTTAAATCTCATGATTGTCACACTCTAATGCAATAAATATTGCCTGTGGCAATTCAATCTATATTTCCGAAGCATGTAAGGTTTGCAATCACCAGACTTTGTTTCTATTTGAACAGTCTGTGCAGCAAAGTTATTGACCCTAATACTCTCAATAAATTGCAAAGAGAAGTGGTTGTTACCCTATGTCAGCTTGAGATGTGTTTTCCTCCTTCATTCTTTGATATCATGGTACATCTTTTTGTCCACTTGATTAGGGAAGTGAAAATGTTGGGACCAATTTTCTTACATTGGATGTATCCCTTTGAACGAAACATGAGCATTTTTAAATGTGATGTTTGAAACTGTTATCAGCCTGAAGGGAGTATTATTGAGGGTTATGTGGCGAGAGAGGTTATGGATTTTTTCAATGACTTTCTGAGTACTAATGACTCTCTTGTTAATGACTAGAACATTGAGGAGTATTCTGACAAAGGAATTTTTGGATCACGGATGAAAGTAATCAGCCGTGAGTAGTTGGAACAAGGTCACTTGTATATTTTACACAACATCGATGAAGTGAGTGTTTATATCGAGGAACATACCAATTTCATCAAGAGACAATATCCTCAAGCCATTTCAATGTGTCTTTCTAGAGAGCATAACAAGACATTTATTAAGTGGTTTGAAGATAAAGTCTTATACCAACTATCTCAAACACCAAATAATATTACTGAAACTATCAAATGCCTTGCCTTTAAACCAAAATTGAATGTTATGTCTTATGAAGGGTTTGACATGAATGGATTCTCATATTACACAAAGCGTCAATATGATAAGAGTGTCGTCCAAAACAGTGGGGTCACCCTTCAAGCGTCTTCATTGTTTTTTGCAAGTGCAAAGGATAAGAGTCATGTGAAGCTAAAATTTCATATTACGGTGCCATTGAAGACATATGGGAGTTTGACTACGTAGATTTTAGAATTCTGCTATTTAAATGTAAGTGGGTTGATAACACCAAAGGAGTTATAGTGGATGAATTGGGTCTTACATTAGTGAACTTTGAAAAGATTGGTGAGAAGGGTGAACCATTCATATTGGCATCACAGGAGAAACAAGTATTTTATATCGATGATCCTGCAAATGATAAATGGTCAGTTGTTCTTCATGGTAAAAGATAGTTCATTGAAGATCCTATAGATGAAGAAGAGTTCTATGATAAGTATGATGACTCCAGTCCATTCTCAGTTGGGTTGCCAACACCACCAAATATTGAAGCTAATGATGACTTGTATGTGCGTGGAGATCACAATGAAGGATTGTTAATTGATAAAAGATCACAATATTAGAGGCATGCATGTTTATATTTTTTTATATGTTTTATTTTTCTGAATGTGAACTTTATAATGTTTTATTATCTTCTAGTTATGTCAAATGCTAAATGTTTGATTTTTTAAAGACACTTTCAGATTGTTGAGCATGATCATGATGACCGTGATGATGATTACTGTGAGGGTGAGGATATCAATGCATCGCCTCACAATGTAAGTTTTAAAAATATATCCTATATTTCTATCTATATGTCCATATATAGTTATATCCTGTAAGTGTGTTTATTTTGTCAAATTTTAGGTTGATGATGTAACCCCTGAAGAACTTGGGGCACTTGATGAGCAGTAAAAAAAATTGAAAAAGTGAGGGGCATCACTATGATGAAAAGTTACTACAACAAAGGGGCAATGGACCCAAACTGGCTGTGGATTTTGATCATGTAGGAAATCTAGTTGGAGTGAACCACAACTCGTTTATTTCATATCTTGGGGTTCTTACTCGTAGCCATTGTAATCCTAATGTAGAATCTTGGCATAAAGTTCCTAAGGGGAAGAAAGACTTAGTATGGAAGGAACTATGTGTGAGTTATTATTATTTGCAATTCTAGTTTGTAGATTACTAATTTTTAGGATACTAGTTAATAGTAATATTTCTATTTTGCAGAGTATATTTGAACTGGATGAAAAGTTGCATCGTAAATGCATGATGCAACACTGTGGGAGGGTCCTAAGGAACTATAAGACAAATCTCACATGGGATTACATATGAGATGCAGAGAAGAGGAAGAAGTCAGCCACTGAGTAATGGAACTACCTGGACCCCAATGACTGGGAGGAGTTTGTTACTAAAAGAAAAACTGATGAATTCAAGGTATTAAGCGCCACTCCAAATTTAATTAATATACATTCTTATGTATTCACCTATTCAAGATTAACCTTTAGTGTTACTAACCAAATCAATGTGCTTACTAATAAGGCTATCAGCGATGCTCAAAGAGCAAGGCGTGCACTAAATGTTCATGACCACACGATGAGTCTAAAAGGCTATGCAGACATTTGCCAAAGACTACAAGTTGAGTCTACTACTCAGTCTGCTGCTACTCAAGAGACTACATAGTCCTCTACTATTGGTCCCATACCTCTACCTCACCATGCTATGTGGGTCGTTAGGGGGAAAAACAAGAAAGGAGATATAACCAAGCCCGCAATTGCTGATGCGACTGCAAAAATGGTAAAATTCAACTCTTAGAGCAATCGATATTGATTATTGTTATGTTTATTTACCAATTTCTATTGATGGCGATTAGCAAGAGCTTCACGAGTAGAGGAAGGAAGGCAAGTTCATCCCTAAGGGTACAAGGGATGAATTGACAATTGCTTTGGGTAACCCAGAGCATCCTGGACGTGTTAGGGGTGCAGACGCTGGTATGGGCATAAAAGCGTTCTTTGGGCAATCATAGTGCAAACATGTCCCAAAAGTGGGATTATCAAATGTTGAGGTAACCTATTATTTTTTTAGAATGTTATTGCGAAAGGAAATTCAATAATCAAAAACTAGAGTTTCTTTTGTCCATATATAGGTAGATGATTTAATTAATAGGAGATTCAAGGAAGCACTTGATAAGAGACTCTGTGAAGCAATTAGCAAGTGCCAGGCATCTCAGACTGCCATTTAGACAGTACTTGTGGCATGCCGCTCTTATCCTACTGTAGAGGTGGTTGGGAGTAATCATTTAGACCCACCACCTAGCACGTCTGTTGTAAGTATTTTTATGACATAGTAGCTAGTCTTTTCAAGATGATATGTTTATGTATATATATAACATTCTTTACGTAAATTTGTAGGGGTTGAAGCCATGTCATCTAAAAAGTCAAGAATATATTGTTCCAGAGGCCGAGGCTTATCCATCCCTTCCAGGGGACATGTTTCATGGGACTCCAGTACCAGATGGTGTGGTTCATGTGAGACCGATACATGTACTCCCCAATTGGAGGGATCATCCATTGCCATATGCCCACCCATGTTTGAAAACACTTGGTGAGGTAGAAGGCAGAGTGATATTGTGGCCCAAAGAGAATGTTGTCTATACTAATATTGTATGGTAAATTTACATTACATTAATTTGTTAGTGTGTATATATGAGTCAATTGATCTGAAATTATATATACAGGTCAAAAGGAAGACACCCACTACATCTCAGCCTCCACCTCCACCTCCACCTCCACCTCCACCTCCTGAAGTACCAAGTTGGATTCCAAGGGACCTACACGCCTTGTTGTCCTAATTGTAGGGGTATGGCAGTATGGATAGGCAAACATGATCCAAATTTCCCTATAAATGTTTCTATTCCGAAGGATGCTGCAGGTCAATCATACGATAACAATCTATATATACAAGATATTTTAGAGTTGTTTCGTTATGATTGGTTGAATACATCTATGATAGAGCTATGGATATGGTGAGATCTTATTTATACATCCATATACCTTGTTTTATATACGATGATCTGGTTTCTTATATATTAATACATATATAATATATGTTTTGCAGCCACTTACACACGATATGTACAGATTTTTTATTTTCCAATGTGGGATTTTTTGTTCCATCTTTGATTAGTCTTGTAGATAAAGACCCTTCATCAGTTACTTTATACTGCTCTGCTGCTTTTAAATATTTTGGTAAAAAAAAGACGGTGATAATAGCTCCATTCAATGTTGAGTAAGTTTACTTTGTTTATAATTTGGACTTAAGAAAATTACATTTTTATTGTGAATTTTGAGTTATTAATTTTTAGCTTTCTTACCTCTAGTGGTAGGCATTGGGAGTTACTAGTTATTGTCCCCAAGACATTCATTGTCTATTATCTAGATGTTGCGGGGAAGGAATTGAATACATTATATGGACACACAATGAAAAGGCCATTATTCCCGTGAGAAATATTTCATATTTTTATATTTGTTAATATCTGTTATTACATTACTATTTAATTATGCAATTTAATGTGTTACATTAACATGTAGGGCTTTACATGAGTTCAAAAAATCTAGAGGAAAGGTCCCCAAGAAAAAGAAACAACCACTAATTTGGGAGAATGTGAAAGTAATTTCCCGACTCCAATATATATATTATTTATGTGAACTGTGCTTGTTTGTATTTTTGAATATTTTGTATGTTTCAATTTATAGTGTGCTACACAAGACAATGGTTGGGCATGTGCATACTATGTGATACGATTTATGGACCTAATTATCAAACATGCCACAATGAAAATCGATACCATACATCATGTATTATATATAGTCTCATTAGATAATATGAAATATATCAATCTTATTATATATTATTAATTATATATATATGTCATCCTCTTTTCAGGTATTTAAAACTAACTTCACTATAGGTCAAAAGTTATTAGATGTACATACTCCCTATATAGTGGAAGACTTAAATGATGTAAGAGAACAATGGACAAAAGGCCTACAAGTAGTGGGAATTTTTAAATATGATTGGGATACTGATGGCGATAATGATGATGATGAATAAAGAATGATATTTCTAAACTTTCTTCTCATAATTATTTTTGTGTGAATGTGAATGAATTTTTCTAAACCATCATATGTGTGGATGTGAAGATGATCAATACATGAATGTTTCTACATGTGTCTGAATGTGAAAAGAGATGAAATGAATGGAACTGGAGGTTGCTAAATGTGTGTGAAAATGGAGGAAATTTGAAATGGAACTATTGGTTTCTACATGTGTGTGATGAAAAATAATATCAATTAAATGTGCTTATACATGTGTGTGATCATAAATTATTGTCCATCTTGTTAATTTTGTAGGTTTGTGGCTTGTTGTTGGTTGATATCAATGGATGTTGTAAACCTTCAGTTCAGAATTGAACTGCAGGTTCTGCATCCTGCTGACCAGCCATACATCAGGCTTACAAACTGATAAGAAAAAAATCAGAACATAGGCGTCGGTTATTAGTATAAAACTGACAACAAATACATACAATTTCGGTTATTAGCAAAAACCGTTATCTATGTGGCTAGGTACCACGGTCGTGTTGGGAAGTACGACCGTGGTGGGATATGGCGTCAGTTATATATAAAACTGGCGCCGATGGTGCCCAAACTGGCACGTTTTATTGGTGGTGGGAAGGGTTATGACGTCAGTTTTTGTGAAACGCCAACGTCTTTGACCTGGATATAGTGTCGGTTTTATTGAATAACTGACGCCTATAGTGCCTTTGCTGGTGCATTTTTGGTGGCGGGAAGGGTTATGACGTCGGTGTTAGAACCGACATTGAAGGTTTCGACTTTTAGCGGCACCCACTTGGGTGTCGCTTTGAAATCTATGCCAAAGGCCTTAAATAACCGACACTAAAGGTCAGTTTTGTACTAATATGGTGAACGAAACCAAGGGTAAAAACATAATAAAGAAGATATGTATGCAAGCACAAAAAAAATAAACAAAAACAAGCAACCACAAACAACACCAAGATTTATGTGGAAACTCCCCTACAATGTGTGAGGGAAAAAGTACGAGGTCAAAACCTGACAGAGAAATCAACTAATCAACACATTACAAAGTTTATCTCAAGTTTTGACCCAAAACTTGAGAAATATAGAGAAAAAAGGAAGAAATACAGTTTTACAAACTCAGTACTTCACCACACCAAAAGGCCTCCCGAAAAAATACCCCTTTGCATAGAATACATGGATAGATAGAGATAGTGTCGGTGGACAAGTCAATAGTAGATATTGGAGTAGAGAAATGAGCGAAACAACATAATACAGAAGATCTGTATGCAAGCACAGAAAGAAAAACACGAACAAGAAACAAAAAGAACAAGATTTATGTGGAAACCCCCCATAATGTGTGAGGGAAAAACTACGAGGTCAAAACCCGAAGGAGAAATCTACTAATCAAAATATTACAACATTCATCTCTAGTTTTGACCCTAAATTTGAGAAATATAGAGCAAAAAGGAAGAAATACAGACTTACCAACTCAGTATTTCACCACACCAGAAGGCCTCCTAGAAAAATACCCCTTTGCAGAGAATACCTGAGTAAATAGAGATAGTGTCGGTGGAAAAGTTAGTAGTATAGATTGGAGTAGAGAACCTAGCACAACAATGTAATAAAGAAGATCTGTATGCAAACATGGATAAAAATCAACATGAACAAATAACCTCAAGAACACCAAGATTTACATGGAACCCCCCTCCCACTATGAGTCAGAGAAAAATCAAGAAGTCAAAATTCGATGGAGAAATCCACTAATTAACAGATTACAAAGTTTGACTCAAGTTTTGACCCAAAACTTGAGGAATATCGAGCAAAAAGGAGGAATATAGGTTTACGGACTCGGTACTTCACCACACCAAAAGGTCACCTGAAAAAATGCCCCATTACAGATAATACCTGGGTAGATAGAGTCATCATCATTGGACAAGTCCGTACTAGAGATCGGAGGAGAGAACCAAGCACAACAACATAATAAATAAGATATGTATGCAAGCACGGATAAAAATATACACGAACACGCAACCACAAGAACACCAACATTTATGTGGAACCCCCCCTCAATAATGTGTGAGGGAAGAACCACAAGGTCAAAACCCAAAGGAGAAATCCACTAATCAATAGATTACAAAGTTTGTCTCAAGTTTTGACCCAAAACTTGAGGAATATAGAGCAAAAAGGAAGAAATACATATTTACCAACTTGGTACTTCACTACACCAAAAGGTCTCCCAAAATAATACCCGTTGTAGAGAATACTTGGGTAGATAGAGATAGTGTCAGTGGACAAGTCAGTAGTATAGATCATAGGAGAGAATTGAGTACAACAACATAATAAAGAAGATTTATATGCAAGCACGGATAAAAATAAACACGATCAAGCAACCACAAGAACATCGAGATTTATGTGGAGTTCTACTACAATGTGTGAGGGAAAACTCATGAGGTAAAAACCAGACAGAGAAATCCATTAATCTACAGATTACAAAGTTTGTCTCAAGTTTTGACCCAAAACATGAGGAATATAGATCAAAAAGGAAGAAATACATATTTATCAACTCCGTACTTCACCACACCAAAAGGCCTCCCGAAAAATACCCCTTTGCAGAGAATATCTAGGTAGATAGAGATTGTATCAGTGGACAAGTTAGTAGTAGAGAATGGAGTAGAGAAGAGAACATAATAATGTAATAAAGAAGATATATATGCAAGCACAGATAAAAATAAACAAAATAAAAAACCACAAGAAAACCAAGTTTACGTGGACCCCCCAACAATGTGTGAGGAAAAAATCACGAGATCAAATCTCGAGGCAAAAATCCACTAATAAACATATTACAAAGTTTGTCTCAAATTTTGACATAAAACTTGAGGAATATAGAGAAAAAAGTAAGAGATACAGATTTAACAACTCAGTACTTAACCACACCAAAAGGCCTCATGGAAAATACCCCTTTGTAGAGAATACCTAGGTAGATAGAGATAATGTCAGTGGACATGACAGTAGTAGAGATGGGAGCTAAGAACTGAGCACAACGATATAATAAAAAAAATCTATATGCAAGTATGTATCAAAATAAACATGAATAAGCAACCGCAAGAACACCAAGATTTACATAGAACCCCTGCCCTACAATGTGTGAGGGAAAACAAGTTCAAAACCCAACTGAGAAATCCACTAATCAACAAATTACAAAGTTTGTCTCAAATTTTGACCTAAACTTGAGGAATATAGAGCAAAAAGGAAGAAATATAGATTTACCAACTCGGTACTTCACCACACCAAAAGGACTCTCGGAAGAGCACCCTTTATAGAGAATACCTAGGTAGATAGAGATAGTTTCAGTGGACAAGTCATTAGTAGAGATCGGAGCAGAGAACCCAGTGCAACAATGTGATAAAGAAGATTTGTACGCAAGTACAGATAAAAATAAATATGATCAAGCAACCACAAGAACAACAAGATTTACGTAGAACCCCCCCCCAACAATGTGTTAGGGAAAAATCATGAGGTCAAAACCTGACAGAGAAATCTACTAATCAACTTATTAAAAAGTCCGTCTCAATTTTTGAACCAAAACTTAAGGAATATAGAGAGAAAGGAAGGAATACATATTTACTAACTAGGTACTTCACCATACCAAAAGGCCTCCCAGAAAAATACCCTTTGTAGAGAATACCTGGGTAGATAGAGATAGTATCGGCTGACATGTCAGTAGTAGAGATTGGAGCAGAGAACTGAATGCAACAATGTAATGAAAGAGATCTGTATTCAAGCATAGATAAAAATAAACACGAACAAGTAACCACAAGAACACCAAGATTTATGTGGAACCCCTCCCTCACACAATGTGTGAAGGAAAAACTACGATGTCAAAACCCGACATAGAAATCCATTAATCAACACATTACAAAGTTTGTCTCAAGTTTTGATCCAAAACTTGAGGAATATAGATCAAAAAGGAAGAAATACATATTTACCAACTCAGTATTTTACCACACCAAAAGGCCTCCAGGAAATATACCCCTTTGTAGAGAATACCTGGGTAGATAGAGATAGTGTTGGTGGACAAGTTAGTAATAGAGATCGAAGCAGAGAACTGAGGGTAAAAATGTAATAAAGAAGATCTGTTTGCAAGCACGGATAAAAAATAAATACGAACAAGCAACCACAAGAAATTCAAGATTTAGATGGAACCCCCCCCCCCCACACACACAATGTGTGAGGGAAAAACTATGAGGTCAAAACTCGACGAGGAAAATCTACTAATCAACAAATTATAAAGTTTTGGGTCAAGTTCGTTTCAAACTTTGACCCAAAACTTGAGGAAGATGAGCAAAACCGAATAAATACATATTTACCAATTTCATACTTCACCACACCAAAAGGACTCCCGAAAAAATACCCCTTTATAGAGAATACCTAAGTAGATAGAGGTAGTGTCAGTGAACAAGTCAGTAGTAGTGATTGGAGTAGAGAACCAAGTGCAACAATGTAATAAATAAGATCCATACGCAAGTACATATAAAAATAATTACGAACAAGCAACCACAAGAACAACAAAATTTACGTAGAACCCCCCACAACGTGTCAAGAAAAAACCACGAGGTCAAAACCCGACGGAGAAATCCATTATCAACATATTACAAAATTTGTCTCAAGTTTTGACCCAAAACTTGAGGAATATAGAGCAAAAAGAAAAGAATACATATTTACCAACTTGGTACTTCACCACACCAAAAAGGCCTCCCAGAAAAATACCCCTTTGTAGAGAATACCAGGATAGATAGAGATAGTGTTGGTGGACAAGTCATTAATAGAGATCGGAGCAAAGAACCAAGCACAACAACATAATAAAGTAGATCTATATACAAGCACAGATAAAAATAAACACGAACAAGCAACCACAAGAATACCAAGATTTATGTGGACCCCCCCCCCAACAATGTAGGAAGGAAAAACAATGAGGTCAAAACCCGACGGAGAAATCCACTAATCAACAGATTACAAATTCCGTCTCAAATTTTGACCCAAAACTTGTGGAATATAGAGCAAAATTGAAGAAATATAAATTTACCAACTCGATACTTCACCACACCAAATGGCCTCCCAGAAAATACCCCTTTGCAGAGAATACCTTGGTAGATAGAGATAGTGTCAGTGGACAAGTCAGTATTAGAGATTGGCGTAGAGAACCGAGCACAATAACTTAATAAAGAAGATCCATATGCAAGCATGGATAAAAATAATTACGAACATGCAACTACAAGAACATCAAGTTTTACGTGGAACCTCTCCCCCATAATGTGTGAGGAAAAATCCACGAGGTCAAAACTCGACGGAGAAATACACTAATCAACATATTACAAAGTTCATCTCAAAATTTGACCTAAAATTTGAGGAATATAGAGCAAAATAGAAGAAATACAGATTTACCAACTCGATACTTCACCACACTAAAAGGCCTCTCGAAAAAATTTCCATTTATAAAGAATACTTGGGTAGATAGAGATAGTGTCGATGGACAAGTTAGTAGTAGAGATGGGAGCAAAGAACAGAGCACAATAACGTAATAAAGAAGATAGATATTCAAACACTAATAAAAATAAACACGAACAAGCAACCAAAAGAACATCAAGATTTACGTGAAAACTCACCCCCACAATGTGTGAGCGAAAAATCACGAAGTCAAAACTCGACAAAAAAATCCACTAATCAACATATTACAAAGTTCTTCTAAAATTTAACCAAAATTTGAGGAATATAAAATAAACGGAAAAATAATACATATGTACCAATTCAGTTTTTCAACACACCAAAATACATCCCGAGAAAATACCCATTTACATATAATACATGGGTAGATAGAAATAATATTGGTGGATAAGGAAAAGAACTAGAGCGGCAAAGCTTTCCTTTCTTCCTCTCCTTTCTTCTTTCTATCCTGCCTCTTCTTTCCGTCGTGTACAGCAGATGTGAATAGATGAATAAGGAGTAGGGGCTGGAATTGGCTTGCAGCACAATTGCTTGTGGGGCTGCGGCACATGGGTATTAATACCCAGTCCTCACGGAAGCAGTAGTGCCCTAAAGAGCTGCCCAATTGGGCTGGAAATAGAAAAGGCCTAAGGCCTAATACTCTTTCAAATCTATAAATTACCAGGGACGGTCGCTGATGAGAAGGCATACACTGGGACCGAGCACATAACATGTTGAAGAATTCCCGTGAAAGAAAAGAGCTTGCTCTTCCAGACACTCACCTTCTTTTCCACTTTCTCCATTAGGTAGCCAAAGAAATCTGGTTTACATCTATCTTCCTGAGTACCGAGGTACCCCCAGGTAATTCATGAGCCTCACCGTGGCTTCACTCCCGAGGTCATCACTGTTGATTTTTCCATATTCACCAGCTGCCCTGTGGTGGTCTGGTAATCCTCTAAGAGTTTGATAGTCTTCTTCACCTTTGAGTTGCCTTGGGAGTTGGAAGAACATCATCACGTCATCTGCGTAGAGCAGGTGTGACGGAGCCACAGCATCCCCTCGCGTCTTAAAGCGTTCAACATTCCCCAGCTCCATCCCTTTTGAGACGACTCTTTGAACTTACTTGTTCCCAGCTCTCCAGATTCAATGCCCGGGTTTGGGGCCGTCCGGTCGATCGAAAACTGGAAGTGGTGGGCAAGGATGGGCTCCGGATTCCTTGAAGCACTGCCACCTCCATCACTAGATTAGGAAACAGGGAAGGGTAATCTGACAAGTTCCTAGCTGTTGCTGCTGCTGCTGTATGTTGTTGCGGTGGTGGTTAGGAGGTGTAAGCAAACGGACAGAGCCACCCACCCCTCTGCCGACGTCGTGGGCCGGATGGCTGTTCAATGCCATGGCGAGGCTTATTTGCCACCTCGCTAGTACCCGGTATTCACTTGATGGACTCGCTCCTAATAATGACCGGTCTGTTTTTCCCGGCCAGTAGTTGGCCGGCCTTGAAGATATTTCTTGCGTTGAAAGGGCCGGTTGGCGGGCTTTAATCAGTGGCATTAACTGCGCAATCGATGCGGCCACGTTGAAGGGTTTGAATAATCCATTATGTAGGATGGAGCGTTAATTGGAGGACATAGCACAATTGCCTGCCAACAACCGGAAAGTGACTGCGGGACGCTGTCCCGAATTATGCTTCGACTGTTTGCTGATAGATATGGTTTTGACCGACTAGCTGTTGCTAATTTAGCATACGCATTCAGGGATCATTAATTGTAGTACGTACTTAACTATAACTCTAATTATGATCACAACTGGCTGCATAAGAGCGCTTTATTGGATAAATTATGATGGTGGAAGGTTGGATAACACGTTGATAGCTGTTTTTTTTATTATCTGAACCTGATTATCATCATCACAACATTTATCGACATCAAACTGGTCCCCACTTTAATTTCAGAGGGACTAAACTTCAATTTCCTACCCTCCTACAATTAATAGTGTTGGGTATACATTAAAGGAAGAAAAAAAAGATAAAGATGCACAGTACAGCCAGAGCACGGATGAGACTTGCAAGTAATTAAATAGCATATTTCTGCTTAAGTTTTTCCTTTCATCTTCTCCTGTTGTTATCTAAAACTAGAAACAAACTCATTCAGTAGTAAAGGAGGAACTAATTGGCTGCTGATGAATAATTTTACCCTATAGTGTAACGTGTGAAAAACATAAACATAAGTAACGACCGACCCTGGGTCATCATCATATATAGGCTGCTACACCGAATGCATTACGGCCAGCAGTATTTAATATCACATATTAATCCTGTTGTTCAAAAGTGGAGGAGCTAGTGTCGTCTAGCTGGAAGTGGAGGAGCTAGTGTCGGCCGAGCTGGCCACGGCGTAGGCACGGAACGACGGCGTTTGGCCGACCTCTGGCCCGCCTAAGCCACGACGGCTCCCGCTCCTCTTCTGCATCAGCCTCCTCTTGGCGATGTACTTCCTCAGCCACGGGGTGACGTCCTCGCTGACCTTGATCATTAGGAAGAACAGGATGCGGTATACAATGATCATGGAGAAGAGGACGCTCAGGTCAATCCACTTGGACCTGGTCACGTCGATCTGGTAGATGTATTGCAGGATGTACTCCCCAGGGATCTTGGGCTGTTCTGGGCTCTGGTTGTCGAACAGAAGACCAGCAAGGTCATTCTGGTATTGGCCCTGGGTAGAGTTGTCAAAAGATAAATTAATAGCCATCATTAATCCTATATATCTAATCTGTGAGCAATGCTACGCAGAGTGAAGAAGAAGAAGAAGAAGCATGAAATTCATCACTCACCTGGAGTGACCAGTAGTGGAAACTGATATAGGACATGGGGTATCGCCAGAAGGGTTTTGGTATGTCGTTGGGCAGGCGGAAGTATCCTGAAACCAGCATAAAGATGCCCTGTACGTACAAGGAAATGACTGATGTTAGTTGTATTTAATTATTAGTTTTATTCCATCTAATTCCACTATTTCACTCAGTTGATGAGCAATATTACGATAGCAAGAAATAAAATTCGGCTGACACATGAAGAAAAATTGATGATGGTTCTGCAAGAGAGGTGCATTCTTACCTGAATCCCTGCTCCAATTATGATCCCCATTAGGAAATTTGGAACCACACTGGCTATAGCCATCATTAAGCTCTCAACCACAGTGACACTCGCATATAGATTGAGAACAAAGAAGATGTAGTGCACAAATCCCGGATGGAGACGGACCATGAAGTAACATATTGTACCGGATGCGAAGGTGATGAGAATGAGGAATGGCATCCCAGACAAGGTGTTACTGATGACAAACGCCGTGACACCGTAATGCCCATTGAGCCGTTCTCTTTGGAAGACCTGAAGAGTAATTGATTAGTGGGTCTGAATTAACACACTAGCGTGCTGCAGTTAGAGAGCAACCAACCTTCATGTCTTCCACAAACGACGGGAAACCTCCAATTGACATGAAGGTAACGAAGCCAAAGACGAAAGAAGCGCATGCACCTCTAGCCTGTTACAAGAAGATTAGTTAAGGCATTAACAAAGGATAACCAATTAACCCATCAAGTCCAGAAAGTCATCATCAGTTACCAGAATTGCACTGTATCCCGTTCCGATGTTGAGGTATATGGTTCCGATACAGACAGTTACGACGATGTAGATGAGGAGCCTGACCCAGTAGTATCCAAAGTCCCTTGACATGTTGACGAAGGAGCGCTTTGTCAGGGTATATGCCTGCATAAAGAAGCTGGCTTGGCTCCCTCCAGAGTCCAGCACGGTACCTTTCTGCATTAGAGGTAGACACATGCAATTGAATTAGAGGGATCCAAGTCAAGAAAGCAGGAAACTGAAACTATCTAGGTTCCTACGTACCACTTTGGAGATCTCATCCACTTTCTGCCTTGCTGCGTAGTTGTACTGAGAAGATTGGTAGTGTGTCACTAATGTTCTGATTGCTTCGGAAGTAGTCACCTTCTCCAGTGGATCATCGGCCCTAACGAACTGCAGCATTAATTGATACAAACAGAATTCAGACAATCGAATTGAATTAATCTTGTCAAGAGGCAAAATTAAAGTACATACCTTGAGTTTCATGGATCCTTTGAGCGTTGCCTTGACCTTGTCAAAGTCGGAGTTGACACACCTGAGGAAGTGATCAGAAGGGTTCCTCAGAGTTGGGCATGGGAACCCAGCTTGTGCGAAGAACTGCATGTACACAACAAGCATATATAATTGACATCATAGCAATTGAAGAGAGTAAATTAATTAAGCTTAGCACTTGATCGATATCGCTCTCACCTCGTACGCATCGGTGGCCTTACCAAAGTAGACGGTCCTGCCTCCTGAGAGTAGGTATAACTGGTCGAACAGCTCAAAGACCTCACTACTTGGCTGGTGAATGGACGCTATGACGGTACGTCCGTCCCTGGCCAGACCACGGAGCGTCTGGGTCACGAAGAAGGCCGAGGCACTAATCACCCGAAAGGAATGATTGATGAAGATAAGAGCGTTAGCTGGTTTAATTGCAGAAAGCTATAATTAAATTAGTCAAAAACAAGATTATAATTAACTGCCTATTCAAAAGGGAAAGAATCAATATGATAACAGCTACTACTAGTACTAAATTTGGCAACATGAGTTATGTATGGTACTGCTATACAGATTGAAACAAAATAGATGGATGAGGACCACTAGGTGACAGTACTGTACCGGTTTGCTTTTACGATAAAAGAAGCAAGAAGAATTGATTGTGGCAACGAAACATGTGAATCAAGAAACCCAATTTGGCTCGTGTGCGGATCTCTACATGTACAGAAGCAAACGATTTACCTACCTATATATCAAGCCTTAACAATCATCATCACCTTGCGAACATCAGCGATTCGATTGCCAAAAGCAACGAATGGTTGATGATTCGTAACTCACATCTTCATGTTGCATATATATAAATAATAGATGGATTAGATATGCGTACTACCCTAATTAGATATACATTAAGTAACTGATCCAAATACACTACTTATACCTGTCTAGCCCGCTGGTGGGTTCGTCGAGGAATAGCAACCTTGGCCTCATGAGAATCTCTACAGCGATGCTGACCCTCCGCTTCTCCCCTCCACTGATCCCGCGGAGGTGCCAGTTTCCTATGACGGTGTCGGCGCAGTCCTGGAGTCCCATCTCGATGATAGCGCCCTCCACCAGAGCGCGCCGCTCGTCCCGCCGCATGCCGTCCGGGAGGCGGAGCTGGGCGGAGTAGGCGATGGTCTCACGGACGGTGAGGGTGCCGATGAGGTTGTCGTCCTGGGTCACGTAGGCCTGGAAAGAGGAGGGAAATCGCAGATGTACTTATGTAATTGAGTAGTAGATCAAACAGAACAATATATAGAACAGAAACCGGATGCCCAGATCTTGCTTCAGATATTAATGCGCGCGGCAGCATACGTACCGCTGTCCCAAACGACATCTTGGTCTTCCTTCCGTTGAGAAGTATGTCCCCGGCCAGGAACGCGTTCGCCGCTAGCCTCCCCGCCAACGCATCCAGCAGCGTCGACTTGCCCGAACCGGAAGGTCCCATGAGGGCCGTGAAGCTCCCTGGCTCGGCATACCCAGTGAGTCCCTGGAGCACCTTCTGCGTTTCACCTCCACCAAGGGTCACTGTCACCGTTAGGTCCTTCCAAGTAAGCCGAGCCGACACGTCCCCAAGGATCTGCGTGTCTGCGCGATCGCGCCACAGCGTTTCGCTTAGTGGACTCAGGCCAGGGACGGCTGTCTTGGGCGCGGCGGACTCCACCTCCATCGGCAGTGAACGCTGGCTGGCTCACCGGGGATTTTGGGGGTGAGGGGCAACTGGTGATGGTGGTGGGTGTTATATGATGCTGTTGGGCGGGCCAAAACGAAGAAGAGACAGCTCCAACTGCGTGTCGTGCAGATGGCCGTACCTGAGCGACCCACGCCGCGCAAAAGGGGAGGGAAGGGAACGCGATTGCAGTGTATCTTCTCTTTGAGAGGGTGGAGATCACCCAAGAGAGAGAGTGATAAAGGGTTGTTAGGTCTCAACAAACGACATGTCTGTTGCACAGAAGGAGGAGAGAGGAGGGCATGCACCCTCCCTGAGCAGACAAAGGATGGAAGGATAGCTGAGGTTGAGGCTAGGTTGTTTCCGGATCCAATCTTGCCCTTCTCCCCCAAGTAAGAGCATGAGGGGGAGTGGGCGAGAGAATGAGGAAGGTGTGGGTGGACGACGCAGCAGATGCAGATGCAGCACCAAGCGGTTTCCAGATGGCGAGAGAGAGAGAGAGAATAGGTAAAGGAGGAGGGAAGAGATCGATCGAGCTGGAACAAGTTCTGCAGTGACGGTGGGGAGTGGACTCAGGAATTTGGGGCTGGGTATTGGGGGCTTTTAGAAGGAAGAGGAAGAGGTAGGCGGTCACAAGTGTGTGATGGGGTGCAGCTCAGAGGAGGAAGAAGGGGTGGTGGTGGAGGCGGAAGTCAGAGTCGGAGGAATGGATCGTGGTGGATTTGCAGCGCACTCGCGGTATTCAATGCTGGCGGGTGGTCGTTGGTGGTGCGTAGTTAATGCATGGGGAAGGAAGGAGAAGAAAGTGAAAGAGGAACAGGGAGCAAAGCAGCCTAGGGCCAGGTGTGGTCTTGGCACCGGCACCGGCACTGGTTTTAATCTCTTCACATCACTTGCAAATTTGCACGGCGGGAGTTGCACCACCGCCTATGCCACAAACTTAACACCCATGATCATCGTATGTACCTGTCAATTTGGACATGTGGGTGCGCTTTTGGTCCATCGTCCTCATGACCTTTACTGTTTCTTCTTTGCTTTGAGAACACTGAACACAAGAGTGGGATAGCGGTGGCCGCGAAATTAACATAAGCTGCCAAGGTGAAACTGTTGGCTAAATGGACATCTATAAATCCCTTTGTTTTGATTATGACAAACATTTCATTTTTATTAATCTAATGAGCTACTTGAGTGTGCAGGATGACAAAACAATAAGGGAAAATCTACAAGCTTACATATTTATATTTTCATGCAATGTAATCACTGTTGTAAAAACTTGTACAAAAATATAATGTACAAGTACTTAGAATTGCATGTAAAATCAAGCGTTAGATTCTCCCTAGTTAAACACCACAGTTAGACAAGTCATCCCATTCAAATAGGATTATTTTTGCACACTCACACACATAATTAGTGCCTAAATTGAAACCTTGAAACGGGATCAATCTCGGTCGACAAACTCCTCGACCGAGACACTCTCGGTCGACAATCTTCTCGACCGAGAAAGATCTAAAGTAGCCGTTAGACACAACAGAAAAGTTAGTTGGCAGTTGATGAAAGACGTTGCAAATCACTTGTTCCAGAGAGCCTGTCGGTCGACAAAAGTTCGACCGAGTAGGTATCTCGGTCGACCATTTGTCGACCGAGATGGTCTCTAAGCACTTAGAAACCCCTAGAAGTTGTCTAGAACGTCCTTAAGCATCCTTAGGCCATTCCTATAAATAGGACAAGCCATAGGACACCTAAACTCACTTGTTTTACACTTGCTACACTTGAGAAAATACTTGAGCATACTTGAGCAATCTGTTGCAAGCAATTTGAGCACTGTGATCATTGGCCTACTTTCTCCTTAGCTCAATTTCGTGTCCTATAGGCTAGAATCTCCTACCCACAGCAATCACAAGTTCACACACTTGGTTAGGAGATCTATACGCTTGATCTAGGCATATCAAGCCTTGGGCTTAAAGGATAAGTTGTAATTTCCTTTTTCTTTCTTGTTCCTTTTTATCCTTTGTACTCTCCTTGCTACTCCTAGGGTTGGAGGCTGCGGATTGGAGAGGGTTGACTTCTCAGGTGGAGAAGGGGACTTCAAGCTACTTCAAGAAGGCTATCGCACGGGAAGCTACTTCAGAAGGCTGGTGCAACGGGAGTTGGTGCACCTACTTCAAGGGAAGGCTGCTTCAAGGTTGGGCGATTACTTCTAGGTGAAGGCTGCTTGAAGGGTTTATGAAAAGAAATTGTATTTTATGTAAAGTCCTTGCGAGGTGATAAAATAAATTTCTTTTCAAATCCCGGTTGGGTAAGCAACCGGGTAGTGGACTGACTTCCTTAGTATTTGCTAAGGTTGGAACCACTCTAAACCCTGTGTCTCCTTGTCCAATATTTTCATTGTGGTTGTTTGAGTTAAATTATTTTTAAAATCTTTATAAAACTCTATTCACCCCCCCCTCTAGTAGTTTTCAGTTGGTATCAGAGCAAGGCTTCAAGGAACCCTAACAAGGTCTTGAAGAAATGGGTGATGGAGTGCTCAACAACCTCAACATTGAAGGAACACTTGTTGCTAGGCCCCCAGCGTTCAATGGGACAAACTACCAATATTGGAAGAGAAGGATGCAATTCTATTTCCAAGGAATCAACTGGGATCTATGGAGAATGGTGTCTACTCCATACATGCTCCCTCAAAATAAATTTGTAGAATGGGATGCAAACACGGTAAAACTAGCCCAAATGAATGCAAAAGCTGTAAGTATCTTATATTGTTCTATTTCGGTAGGAGAATTTAATAGAATATCAAATTGTGATACAGCTTATGATATTTGGCATAGACTGTCCATAACCTATGAGGGTACAGTCCAAGTTAAAAATTCTAAAATTAGCTTGCTTAAAACGAAGCTTGAACATTTTCGTATGGATCCTAATGAATCTATTAGTGAAATGTTTTCAAAATTCTCTATCATTGTTAATGGTTTAAGTACCCTAGGAAAACCTGTCCTTGAGGAAGATCAAGTATCAAAAATCCTTCGATCACTTCCTCCAAAATACAAGCCAAAGGTGACAGCCATTGAAGAAGCAAACGACCTCACTCGACTCAAAATGGAGCAACTCATCGGCAATTTAGAAGCTCATGAAGCAGATCTAGAAGAGGAAGAAAGAAGAGAACGTGAACGTCAAAATGGCAAGAAGAAGGATGTGGCTCTCAAAGCTTCAAAAGTCGTCACACAAGAAAGTGAGGAGTCAAGTGAAGAAGAAGGAGAAGAAGCCTTGATCGTCAACGGTAAGAAATACAAAAGGTTTAAAACTAACAAAATTTCTAGTTCTTCTACCCCTCCTAGGTGCTTTGAATGTGGGAAGAAAGGGCATTTCAAAAATGAATGTCCCAAAGCAAAGAAGGGAAAGAAAAGCTCACACAAGAAGAAAGGAGAAAAAGCCTATAAAGCTGCATGGGATGAGTCAAGTGAGAGTGAAAGCGGAGAAGAGGTGGAATGTCTAATGGCAAGAGAAGACAATGAAGACTCTCAAGAGGTAAGCCTAATTGATCTTCCTAAAGAAGAGTTAGTTACTAATTTACAAGAAACTCATGATAAATATATTGATGCCAAGAAGAAACTAAAGAAGGCTATAAAATCAAATGATGAGCTCATTGCCAAATTAGATGAACTTTCTTATGAAAAGAACAACACTGATCTTGAGAATCTATCTTTAAAAACATCTTTAGATGATTGTACTAGAAAGCTACTCACTTTAGAAACAAATGTTGATCTTCTTTCTAAAGAAAAGACTGAATTGTTAGCTAAACTACAAGATTTTCAAACTCAGCCTATTTTGTGTAACCATTCGGACTATGATAATCTTGTAAAGGAAAAGGACTCATTATTTTCTGATTTGGATCAAGCAAGAAAAGATCTACACAAGAAAATGAATGACATTGCTATGTTACAAAGAGAACTGTATGAGTTAAGAAGAAAAGATATACTTGATAACATACTAAAAGTTGGAACTGTTTACAATGGAAGAAAAGGTGTGGGATATGCTCCAAAGAAAAATCAACCCAAAAGAACTCAAACTAGGTTTGTACCTAAGAACACAATGGCTAGAAAGAGAAATGAAGTTGATTCTATTACTTGCCATTTCTGCTTACGTCTTGGACACTATTCCTTTTCATGCCCCTACAAGACTAAGGAGTCCGACTTAGTTTGGATCCCAAAACCCCAAACTTAGTAGAGTGGAATGTAGTTGAGATATGACCAAATGCTTTATTTTGCTATTTATATTGTCTTATCTCAACTAAAAGGTGTCATGCATATTGTTATTATTTTTCTGCATTGTTGTACTGAAACAGAAACCTTGTCGGTCGAAGTATTGTCGACCGAGCTTTAGATCGGTCGAAGTATTGTCGACCGACTGAATGACTTTAACAAATCAAAATTTACAGCACCTATTTCGGTCGAAAATTGGTCAACCGAGCAAATTTCTGCGTATCTTTGATTGTAATACAGTAACCTTCTCGATCGACAAATTGTCGACCGAGACATATGTCGGTCGAACAATTGTCGACCGACTGGACTTCTGTTTCAAAACTTTTATATAAATCTGTATTTAAATGATTCTAACCATATCGGACCATCACATGGGTACCAAAATCTACATTTTAATGCAGGAATGGGTGGTTGACAGCGGATGTTCCAAACATATGACTGGAAACAAGGATGCATTCCAAATTTTTGAAGAAAAGAAAAGTGGAACAGTCACTTTTGGAGACAATGGTAAGGGCAAAATCGTTGGAATAGGTAATGTTGGTACAAACCTTGAAATTAAGAATGTTCTACTTGTTGATGGTTTGCACCATAACTTAATAAGTGTTAGCCAATTATGTGATAGTGGTTATGATGTGTTATTTAACAAAACCTACTGCAAGTTATTAATAGAAAATACTACAAATGTTGTTTATGAAGGAAATAGAGTTGGTAATCTTTATATTCTTAAACCTAACTCTATGAAAACAGTAGTAGGAAAATGCTTGCTTGCAAATGACAATACCTTACAAATATGGCATAAAAAGCTAGGACATGCTAGTTCACATGTTATCAAAAAGTTAGTGAAATATGATCTTGTTCGCGGATTCCCTACTTTATCTTTTGATCAAAGTGAAAACTGTGAACCATGCACAATGGGAAAGCAAACCAAAACATCTTTCAAATCAAAACATGTACTTAGCACCAGTAGATCATTAGAATTAATTCATATGGATCTATTTGGACCAATGAGGACACAATCAATTGGTGGTAAGAGATACTGCTTTGTGATTGTTGATGATTATAGTAGATATACATGGGTACATTTTATTGCAACTAAAGATGATACTATTCATGTTTTTATGCAATTTTGTTCAAAGATTGAAAATCTCTTACAAAATAAAATATGTACCATTAGAAGTGATCATGGTGGGGAATTTGAAAATCATACATTTGAAGAATTTTGTACATCTCAAGGATACACTCATAATTTTTCTGCTCCACGCACCCCACAGCAAAATGGTATAGTTGAAAGGAAAAATCGATCACTACAAGAAATGGCTAGAACTATGATGCTTGAACATAACACACCCAAAACCTTTTGGGCTGAAGCTGTAAACACTGCATGCTATGTGCTAAACAGAGTAACTGTTCACTCTTATTTAAAGAAAACTCCATATGAACTCATACATTCTAAGAAACCTAGAGTTGACTATTTTCATACCTTTGGCTCCACATGCTACATTTTAAATACCAAAGATGATAGAGACAAATTTGATTCTAAATCACACAAAGCATTCTTTTTGGGATATTCCACTTCTAGCAAAGCTTTTAGAGTATATAACACTATCTCTAGAAAAGTTGAGGAATCAATTCATGTTTCTTTTCATGAGGAGTCAAAATCTGAAAATCTAGAAATTACTGATCTCACTAATCAATTCGAAAATTTAACCATACCAAATGATAATGAAAAAGCTACTACATCCAATCCCCAAGTTGAAACACAACCTACACCTAGGCTTATCAAGGATCATCCCCAAGAACTGATTATTGGAGATCCAAATGATAAAGTCAAAACTCGGTCTTCCTTCAAAGATGTAGCAAACATGGCTTTTGTTTCTATCATTGAACCTAAAAAGATATCCGAAGCTCTTAAGGATGATTATTGGATAATAGCCATGCAAGAAGAATTGAATCAATTCACTAAAAATGATGTATGGGATTTAGTTCCTAAACCACAAGATAAAACCATAATAGGAACTAAATGGGTTTTTAGGAACAAGCTAAATGAGTCAGGAGAAGTAATAAGGAATAAAGCTCGGTTAGTAGCACAAGGATATAATCAAAAAGAAGGAATAGATTTTGATGAAACATATGCACCCGTAGCTAGACTTGAAGCTATTAGGATGTTACTAGCTATTGCTGCCCATAAAAACATTAAGCTCTATCAAATGGATGTCAAAAGTGCATTTCTAAATGGCATTATTCAAGAAGAAGTTTATGTTGCCCAACCACCTGGCTTTGAAATACCGGAAAAAGGTGATTATGTTTATAAACTTAAGAAAGCACTTTATGGTTTAAAACAAGCACCTAGAAATTGGTATGAAAGGCTCAAAACATATCTTTTTGATAATGGCTTTTCTATTGGAAATTCAGATTCTACTTTATTTTTCAAAACATATACATCTGATTTCCTAGTTGTGCAAATATATGTTGATGACATTATTTTTGGAGCTTCAAATGATTCCTTGTGCACACAATTTAGTGATATTATGCAAAAAGAATTTGAAATGAGCCTCATGGGTGAACTAACTTTCTTTCTTGGTTTTCAAATTAAGCAAACACCTGCAGGAATTTTCATAAGCCAAGAAAAATATACTAAAGAACTCTTAAAACGTTTTGGGATGGATCAATGCAAACATGCTACTACTCCTATGGCTACTTCTGTCAAAATTGATAAGGATGAAAATGGGGAACCTATTGATGATTCCTTATATAGAGCCATGATTGGTAGTTTGCTTTACTTAACGGCTTCTAGACCGGACATTATGTTTTCTGTTGGTCTTTGTGCTCGATTTCAATCACAACCTATGCATTCTCATTTTCTAGCAGTTAAACGAATTCTTCGTTATCTAGCCGGTACTACTTGCTTTGGTTTATGGTATCCAAAAGGACAATCCTTAGATTTTAAAGCTTATACTGATGCGGATTATGCTGGTTGTCGACTTGATCGCAAGAGTACTAGTGGTGGCCGTTTCTTATTAGGGAGAGCTTTAGTATCTTGGTTTAGCAAGAAACAAAATACGGTTGCCCTATCTACAACTGAAGTTGAATATATGGCAGCCGGGTCTTGTTGTGCTCAAGTGCTTTATATGCAACAGGTGTTAAGCGATTATGGTTTTAATCTGTCATCTACACCTATTTTTTGTGACAACACGAGCGCCATAAACTTAGCACACAATCCTATTTTACACAGTCGGGCTAAACATATTGAAATCCGTCATCACTTCTTAAGGGATCATATCTCCAAGAATCATGTTTCCCTTCATCATATTGATACGGAAGATCAATTGGCTGATATTTTTACAAAACCGCTTCCACTAGATCAATTTAACAACATTAGGAAGCAATTGCTAATCACTCCTATGGAGGATGTTTTCTTTGACATTTGTGCTACTTAAACAAAAACTCTTGTTTACATTTTTGGCTTTTAAATGGACATTTTTTTCATTAGATTTGATGGGATATCTAATTAAGGGGGAGTTTTTATTCTTAACGGTTATCTTTTTGAAATGACAAAGGGGGAGAGATAAATATAAAACTAAAATTTAGAAATTATGTAAACCTCAATTAATGAGTTTCATAAATAAACTCTTGGCTTTACATTGAAAGTTGCTATATTCCCAAATGATCTGGATTTCATGTTCCACAATTCATGGGGAATAATAAGCACACATTTTATACACAAGAGAAAAAGCTACAAAAGGTATGAAACTCATATGTTTTATATTTCCTTTATTTATATTTTGGAAATGTTTGTCATCTTCAAAAAGGGGGAGATTGTTGGCTAAATGGACATCTATAAATCCCTTTGTTTTGATTATGACAAACATTTCATTCTTATTAATCTAACGAGCTACTTGAGTGTGCAGGATGACAAAACAACAAGGGAAAATCTACAAGCTTACATATTTATATTTTCATGCAATGTAATCACTGTTGTAAAAACTTGTACAAAAATATCATGTACAAGTACTTAGAATTGCATGTAAAATCAAGCGTTAGATTCTCCCTAGTTAAACACCACAGTTAGACAAGTCATCCCATTCAAATAGGATTATTTTTGCACACTCACACACATAATTAGTGCCTAAATTGAAACCTTGAAACATGATCAATCTCGGTCGACAAATTCCTCGACCGAGACACTCTCGGTCGACAATCTTCTCGACCGAGAAAGATCCAAAGTAGCCGTTAGACACAACAGAAAAGTTAGTTGGCAGTTGATGAAAGACGTTGCAAATCACTTGTTCCAGAGAGCCTGTCGGTCGACAAAAGTTCGACCGAGTAGGTATCTCGGTCGACCATTTGTCGACCGAGATGGTCTCTGACAGCAACTGCAGAGTTAATTAATTAGCCGTTGTTAAAGCAACAACTTTGTACCTAACGGCTAGTTAAGCACTTAGAAACCCCTAGAAGTTGTCTAGAACGTCCTTAAGCATCCTTAGGCCATTCCTATAAATAGGACAAGCCATAGGACACCTAAACTCACTTGTTTTACACTTGCTACACTTGAGAAAATACTTGAGCATACTTGAGCAATCTGTTGCAAGCAATTTGAGCACTGTGATCATTGGCCTACTTTCTCCTTAGCTCAATTTCATGTCCTATAGGCTAGAATCTCCTACCCACAGCAATCACAAGTTCACACACTTGGTTAGGAGATCTATACGCTTGATCTAGGCATATCAAGCCTTGGGCTTAAAGGATAAGTTGTAATTTCCTTTTTCTTTCTTGTTCCTTTTTATCCTTTGTACTCTCCTTGCTACTCCTAGGGTTGGAGGCTGCGGATTGGAGAGGGTTGACTTCTCAGGTGGAGAAGGGGACTTCAAGCTACTTCAAGAAGGCTATCGCACGGGAAGCTACTTCAGAAGGCTGGTGTAACGGGAGTTGGTGCACCTACTTCAAGGGAAGGCTGCTTCAAGGTTGGGCGATTACTTCTAGGTGAAGGCTGCTTGAAGGGTTTGTGAAAAGAAATTGTATTTTATGTAAAGTCCTTGCGAGGTGATAAAATAAATTTCTTTTCAAATCCCGGTTGGGTAAGCAATCGGGTAGTGGACTGACTTCCTTAGTATTTGCTAAGGTTGGAACCACTCTAAACCCTGTGTCTCCTTGTCCAATATTTTCATTGTGGTTGTTTGAGTTAAATTATTTTTAAAATCTTTATAAAACTCTATTCACCCCCCTCTACTAGTTTTCAGAAACCAGTTCAGTGTCGATCTAAACAACTTATTTTGTTTGGGTCTCCATAGTTCATGCGACTCTAATCATTGCTATCTAGCAAAACTGTTGAGTTTTTTCCCAAAACCCCCCTCACATTCACCAAAATTCCAGAACCCCCCCCTCTTATCTGAAATCCTCATAACCCCCCTCCCTTTTGACTTCAATTCCAACAACTCCCTCCTCCAAACTCCGTTAGGAATTAACTAACTGGCCGCTGCCCTTTTGGTGATTTCTAGTTAATCGTTAATTATATTAACACATTTGGTTATATAGAACAATCTTTAGCTACTTATATTTGTAATAATAATTATGTATATTATTTATATTATTATACTACTTAATGTAAACAATATTGATTTTATATTAAATAACTTCCTTCAGACTCATTCCAGTAAGCATACTTCAAGATTACAAATCAGCATTTGACGATGTCATATTGTTCAAAATCAGATCTGATTTGAATCATAAATATTAAAAATCAGTATTAATCTAGGTTTACTTTAACCGACTCAAATAAAAATAATAATGACTAAAAAGTTGACCTTACCAACTTATGTAACAATTATCAAAAATACTAGAATGATCTACATGTGCGGACAAGGATAATTTTTTTACTTATATTTTAATAAGAGTCTGGACAAAATAAGCTTAGTTAATACCGAGTTTGGACAAATATGTGTTTATATCAGTTTCGAATTAGACTCTAAAAATAAAATTTTGTAGAACCGTAATTTTGACATACCTAACATATAGACCGATTCGAGTTCATATCAATTCTAATTTCTAAATTAAATAAAGAGAGATGATTCTAGATTAATTTATTAATTCAAATAAATTTTAAATTTTAGCTAAAATACTTATCCAAATTTGATCTCTGACTCTTGGAAAATCCTAATGGAATCAAACCGTATTGAAAATTTTCTATACTTTAACTTGATTAAAAATATACATTTTATCTCTAAGCTACCAAAGATAGTATGACGTCTTTAAAATTTGTTTTTCTATTCTAAACTAAAGGAAGTTGCTCGATATAAAAAAAACTCTCGGCATAAACTCATATTTTGATCGATCTATATGTTTGGTGTATCAAAATTATAATTCTATAAATTTTATTTTTAGTCTAATTTGAAACTGACATAGAGACATATTTGTCCAAACTCAGTACTAACTAATCTTACTCTTATAAAATATATATAAAAATGTTCTAGCCCGTCCACGTAGGTCAATCTAGTATTTATGATAATGCTTATACAGGATGGTAAGGTTAACTTTTTAACTATTATTTTTATTTGAGTCAGTCAAAATAGACCCAGACTAATACTAGTTTCTAATATTTATGATTCAAATCAGATCCAATTTTAAACAATATGACACTGTCAAATACTGATCTGTAGTCTTGAAGTTTGCCTTGTGGAATGAATCGAAAGGAAGTTGTTTAATATTAAAAAATATTATTTACATTAAGTACTATAATAACATAAAACATATATATAATTATTATGTAGCTAAATTTTATTCTATATAATCAAATGTGCTAATATAGTTAACGATTAACTAGAATCAACTATAGAGCCGCAACTGTTAGCTTTATTTGTAACAGAGTTTAGGAGGAGGGGGTTGTTGGGATTTAAGGTAAAAGGGAGGGGGGTTATAAGGATTTTAGATAAGAGGTTTTTTTTTGGAATTTTGGTGAATTGAGGGGGGTTTTGGGAAAAATCATCTTGTGACTCGTTTGATTGTTATGAAGCAGAACCAAATCGTTATTGAATGCCATGCTTTAAATCGGGTTTTTCTCATTTGGAGGTGCAATCAAAACTAATACATTATTTCAAGCACACATGGGGCTCTCATATAAACTGGTATAAGACTTCCCACTGGCAGTCTTAGGCCTTATTCAAGAAAGCAAACATCCTCTCGGTACGAGCCCTTCCTGACGCAGCCATAAGAACACAATATATATGTGACGACCGACAAACAAAACATCATTAATTAAGCGGAATAAACATAAATATCAGATTAACAAAAATCATAACGAACCAACTCCAAGGACCTAAGAGTACAGAGATGACACATAGGACTACTATCTACAAGACATGACAAACAGTACACTCAACCTGAGCTGTCACTGCTGCCTCAGCTGTTGTTCTTCCACTGCAAAAAGGTCTTCACCTCCTCGTGCACGTCCACCTAAAAATTTGGATCCCACGAGGGTGAGACAATTGTAATTGTCCCAGCGAGAGATATAACTCTCCGCCGACCATATTATTATCACAAATTAAGCATTTATAAACTGAGCAGATGTTCTTTTTATATGAATAGGCAGAATAATTTACTATATGAATAGAATGAAGTAATCTCCTTTCTTAAGGAGAACATTGCATCTACCCATGGTAGAGTTATAAATCATCTATCTGCTTTGCAAGGAATGTAAAGAAACATAAATAACATCTATCTACTAAGATGTATAACTGATTTGCGCATCAACCAATGTTTCTCATATTCGATCCTTAAGCAGATATGCTACACGGCTGATTACATTTTACAATCACACTTATGCCCTGAGGAGATGAGGTATACCGCTCATCTCCAACCTTCGGTTGCGAAACCCAAAGCCGGTGCCATACATAGGTCATCTAACAGAGTCGGCTGCTATGACCTCCCACTTCTCGGTCAGTGCGAGACCACAAGCAGGACTATGTCAACTACTTATCGTATCTTACCAGGGTATACTGGCAACTGCTACAAAGTTACAACGTCAGCTGCCTCTCTTCGGAATCAAGAGATTTTATGTTTATCTCCACATCATCCGACATTCATCATCATCATTGGGAGATTCGTGTTACATCCATCCTGACCTTTATAATGAAGGATTGAGAGATCTCGTGTTTATCTCACGTCAATCCCACATCAGGGCGTAAGGTATTCACGCCCATCACCCCCACATATTCAACAATATGCGTTCATCAAGAGATCCTGTAGGAAAACTTGTTTCACCATCACCAACTACTGACGATGATGGATCTATGGCTAGGGCACTACATGATAAGATTCCACTTGATTACTTAAGTGCATTACCATATTCTTTTAGCATCAGTCAAGTTTCAAACAAGAATTATTATAACAGATGCTACAAAGAAAGGTATAATACATCTATCAAGTACTTTTCAAATCTCTAGAACACATATAACATTTAGGATCTCAATCCCTTATGTTATTACTGGGGATTCTCATCCCTTAACATTATCATGATTATGGATCTAGGTATTCAAACCCTTAATTCATCACAGAACATTGTTAATACTTGTAGGTCCTTAGACCAAGGTATACATGATACTTGTTACATAAGCATCTCACATGGCTCGCAAGGCCCATTAAGTATCTTGTCACCTCTCACTAGGCAACAAATTATCACATGGCTCACAAGGCCATTACATCTTGTCACCTCTCACTAGGCAACAACTTATTCACATGGCTCACAAGGTCATTGCACATCTTGTCACCTCTCACTAGGTGACAAATTATTCACATGGCTCACAAGGTCATTGCACATCTTGTCACCTCTCACTAGGCGGCAACTTATTCATATGGCTCACAAGGCCATTGATCATTATACTTGTTATACAAGTATTTAACATGCCTTACAAGGCTTATGCAATAAAATAGATACAACCTTCCCATCATTAGGGTTAGGGTTTTCCTTTTCTTATTGATTAGGGTTTCACTTACATATCATTACCCTTCATTAAGGTTAGGGTTTTCCATTATTAACCATTTAGGTTTTCAAGATCATATTATCAATGATCAAACCCTAATTCATTGCTCCACACATCTAGGAGCAAACATTGATATCATAAGTATTCAATCATACTTATTCATTCTCATCATTTATCATTAAATGAATCATCAACACAAGGTATGGGTTCCTCTCTTATCCTTACCAGGGTATGATTACATCAAACTTTATTAACTTGGCTTAACCCTTTATCAAGTTATGTTAGCCCACACTTATCAAAGTGCATTAAACTTATTACATATCAATGTAACAATTGACATAACACACTTCATGTGTTACTCATCCAAGTATATTGGATTTAAGGTGCATCAAGGTACATCAACCTTGAAGTTCTGGATGTGATATCTATCATGTCTTGATGTATCACTTCCCTCATCACTTTCAACATACTTAAGTTCATCAACTTATCTTGTATTAGGTTATGTCCCATCCTAATACTTTATGCACTATCTCATCACATTTATCATGTAATGTATTGGTCATAAGTCACACAATTGAATTATTCAACCATCATTAATGATATGAACTCATCTCGGGTTAAGGCATTATTGATATAGGATTAACCATTATCAACCACTCTAGGTGTTTCACCTATCGGTATTATCCATACCATTACTTGGTGTTACACTCATTACTCCTAAGAGTGTCTTACTTTCACCTTTACAAGGTGTCTCGGGTTGGAGGTGTGCATATGTTCACCATATCGGGTTGTAGGTGTATAGATGCCACTATATCGGGTTGGAGGTGTATGAACACTCACTATATCGGGTTAGGATTTGCACTTGTCTCCATATCGGGCATGAGGTACCTTCTTGACCTCATATCGGGCATAAGTTATATGAATGTGTCACCCATGATACTTATGAGGTATCAACCCATCACCATGTCGGGCTAGAAGTACATTCAATCACCCTATCGGGCTAGTCACCATCTAGGGTTGGCCATGATGGGTTAGGGTTACCATATTGTTTAGGGTTGTGTATCGTGCAACCCTATCATGCAACCATGTCGTGCAACTATGTCATGCAACCATGTCGTGCAACTATGTCATGCAACCATGTGTGTCGTGCAATAACACTTGTTACTCTTCACTTATATCGGGTTACCCAAATTAGGGTTTCTTATCATCTTACAAGTATACAATTAACCTTGTATCGTGCATGGAGTCTATTCTAGACTCCCTATCATGCAAGCATCTTATGCAAGCATCTCATGCAACATCTTGTGCAAGACATATCGGGCAAGTCATACCCATATCGGGTTATAACTACTTGTATTTATACTTGAATCCGATATCACTTTTACAAAGTGAAACCATCTTCTTCAAGCTCTAGACCTTTGTTATAACTGATATAATTCATGTTAACAGGTCTAAGAAACTACTAGAACTCGTAATTTCATAAAATATTTCAGGAAATTTCAGTATTAAAAGTATTTCACTAATTATAGCAATTTAGGTGAAGAATAATAACATGGTTGAGTTCAAGTTATATAACCCACATTAAGAACCACTTCAAAGCTTCAAGGTCCAAAGCTCCATGTTCCTAAGGTTGAAGATGACTTTATGAAAGGTCCAAGGCTCATTCGCAACTCCTTCATATACAAGGAATCACCATGGATAAGCAATTGGTGAAGAAAAAAAGAAAGGTAGATCATAACCCTAATTCCATGCTTCAATTCAAGCTTGAAGACAACTATATCTTACCTTAGGGTTAAGTTTTGAGTTCCTTAGATCCTTGGCCGACACCCTACCACTCTTGGGAGATATGGACTTCCTCTTGGCCGATACAACTTTGCTTGTGGCCGATACCCCCTCACTTGTGGCCAAAATCACTTCAATTGGCTGATATCGACTTGCTATGGGCAATATCAACATAGTATGGTCGATATACTTGCTATGGACGATATACAAGGCCTATGCACGATACCCTTGTGCTCTTACACGACATGCCACCACTCTTGCACGATATGATACTCACTTGCACGATATGGCACTCACTTGGAGTCAAAACACTTCACTCTATGGCTGATATCACCATATATAGCCGATATCACCTACTTGGGCGATATGGTCTTGCCATGGGCGATACCCAAAGGCCCATGCACGATACCACAGCATCCCTTCACGATATGGGATCTCTATGCACGATACCGTAGGGTAGGAGGGTGGTAAGGGTCGAAAAATTGCACCAAGGGGTGAAACTAGGGGTATATATACTTGCTGATCATGAAGAAAGGCAAAAATGAGGTGTCAACATTTTGAGCTAGTAGGTGCCACATGTCATGCATGGGTGACACGTTTCCATGCATGCATCAAAATTTATCTTGACATGCAAAAAGGTTGAGGATCATCTAAATATGCAAATTCGTCCATTGCTTATCCATTTGGATAAGTCATCTAGGTTTAATCACTATTTTAAGTCAAGCCGATACACTTTTTCTAAGGAAACTTGTTGGTCATCACACCTCACCTCTTTGAGGTGCTTTGCACGATATGGACTTTTCAAAGAGTTCACAAAACGATATGGGACACCTCCTTGGGCTCCATGGCCGATAGGCACTCATATATAAGCTTTTCAACTTGATACAACTCAAGTTAAGCTTCCAAATTCAACCCTTTTTCTTGGTCATTTCATCACCAAGAGTATCATCATTCATAATTGATCCAAACACGGTGTATCATTCATTATCTCTACTCTAAATGATACATATAGGAAGTAGGGACATTCTAGAGGTGGTAATTTTCATATAATCCCCACATTTTGGGTAAATTACAATTTGTACCAAAATTGGTGCACAAGGTACCAGCATTGTTTAAACAAGTTCAAACTTGGAATTTAGGCTTTCCACTGGCCACCACCTTGAATCATTATCTCAATAATGATTCTACAACACATGAGGCATGTTCAACATGTGACATTTTTCATTATAGCCCCTCAATTTGGGTAAATTGCACTTTGGTCCAAAACAAAGGAAAATTGCTCAAACAACATTCAATCGGGACCAAACTTGAAACATGAGTGTGTCACATGATAACAAAACACATTAGAGGATTATATTAAAGTTCTAAGCAACTTTATTAGCCAAAAAAAATAGGGTTACCTCATAACCCAGGTCAGGGTTGTTACAATATATAAAAGGCCAAAATCAAACGATAGAACCAATACGTCCCGACTAGGGATGTAAATGCACCCCGTATTGGAATAATGTGTTCCTAGAAAGGAGCAATGCATCTCTAGTAAGACGTATTAAGCTATGTGACAGCAATGCGTCCCAGATAGAGATACATTGGTCTCTCAGAAAGGGACGTGCATTTCTATGTGGGAAGCATTGGTCTCATCTGAGTCAATATGTCACATTTATAGACACGATACCTTTTTCATATAAAATTATTTTATTATTATCTATGTATAGTATATTTCAACTTACATAATTATAATAATTTACATATTGAAGGTTGTTCATTACACATGTTATTTACCTTTATTTTTAAGATAATATTTGTAACAAACTCACAATTATGTTAACTCTACAAAATTGATATCCTCAAGATACATGCCAATCATGATCTGAGTACATAATGATCTACACATTCATAAATCTAAGTATAAGTATATATACATACATACATACACCTAAGGATAGGTTGATCTACATGATAACATAAGAAGAATAAGAAGAAGACTCTAAACACATCCTCGCCCACAACCATCTACATATGACTACTATGTAGGGATCTCATGTGGAGAATCATCAATAAGTGTTAATTGTGTAGTAAGAGGTTGTTTAATGTCAGACCTAAGATGGAAAGGTGGAGGTGGGTGAGTGGTCTCTATACACTATGTTTAGGTGTGTTCATGTATGACTCATGGGGTGGGGGTCTATAAGTAGCAAAAAGTGGCATAATTATTACACTTCCAATGTATTGTGGAGGTGGGGTGTATAGAATAGAAGAAGAAGAGTTTGCTCCATAGTAGTGGGTCTGTAGAGGCAGAGCATGTTCTAGTATATTGTACTGACCACCCCAACCTACCAACTAAGAAGAGAAAGGGAGGATTGTATCTGTTAATTTTAGGGAATCAAGTGATTTTAGAAACCACAAGTTTCACATCACATATGACATAACCAATAACTATCAATTAGATGAAGAATTCCAAGTAAATGTCACTTGAGAGGCCAAAATCTAGTCAAAGGCAACATTATAAAACTAGACAGGTCCTCGTACAATCTCTATTTTTTTGAACAAACTTTAACCACCTATTTGTGAAGTCACATCGCCACAAGATTAAAATTATTCAAAAAAATCTAATTAAACAAACAAATGTCATCAGCACATAAACCAAATCACTGGAACATGGGTCTAAAATTTTTGTTTTTAGATCTATATGCTTCGCCATCTAAAAGGACTGTCATTCCAATTTGCTCCCACACTTCTGTGAAGGTATTTTTTGTAATGTAATTGAATGATATTCTAAAATTGTCAAAGGCTATATATGTGGTAGGATGATGCTACATCAAACAAAAACTATTTATCAACAAAACTAATATTACCAAGCCTTTAAACCTTCTATAAATTTACCAAAGTTCAAATACTTTACACGATATATAGTGGCCTCTATCACATCTTTCACATACATATTAATTACAAGGCATAAACGGGAACCTTACAACTAGTATAACTACAACATAAAAAATTGTGCATACATGTAAAATCTCAAGCCGGGTATACAACTGATTAGAAAAATTTCTTGCCCAAACCTAGGTACATGTTTGACGCAAGATTGCTACCCCTATACATAAACATCCACTTATTCTTAGAAGGAAGGTCACACATAGAACACCTTCTCCCAGAATCCTTCATGTAGACATCTCCTACCTCCAAACTAGGATCAACTACCACCATTCTAATCTTCTCCACTACTACATTCTTCTAAAAGATGTGCTAAATTTATGGGGTGAGACTCCAAGTCTTGATGATATAATATAATAATTGAAGCATTTATTTCTTGTAGAAAGCACTTGTAAAGATTTAGAGATGCAGTAAACATTTTATTCTATTAGACTAGAGTATATTAAACGGTGTACTCTTACCACAATCTTACTCATAGAACCATGTGCTCTTCAGTGATTATAAGGCAATACTTTTATTGTTGTAAAAAACACAACAAGAGCACAACCATTTATCCTGTCAAGAAACCTAAAAAGATACACCACACCGCGGAGTTACACATTTATTAAGGTTTGGGTAGTCTGATACATACCATTAGAATTGCTAACTGGTGGTTTTGAATCCCCAGACTAGCAATTCATATAAGATCTAATGATGTCCAATTTCAATTAATCTCTCCACAAAACCTTAGATCAAAGAAAGATGTTTCAAAGTTATAGTGCTCTTAGGGTAGGTCTACCATGGATAATTGCCTAAGGGCAGTTACACACATCACATGTCTGTCTTGGCTACACATGACAGAACACCAAACTTAAGGTATTAATTCATCACAAAGTGAGATACAACCAAATCCATTCTCCATAAAGTATATCATGTCATATAACATTGGACCATAGGTCATAATTTGGTCCCAACAAACTTGTGGATGTTAGGGTATATCAACCCCACACCCCCCTTATATTCAACAATATACGCTCGAAGAATATTCTCATAATTTATGGAAATGTACAAGATTAATTCATTTCACTATTTCACTAGTACATTTCTGCCCTCTAATGTCACTTTTCCTAACGTCAGTTCTAACGAAAAAAATGACACTATAGACTAAACAATGTCAGTTCTTGAGCACAAACGCCACCATTCGTCAAGTCCTTCCCGTTGAAAAAAGACACAGATACCACTTTTTTATAACGTCGAGTATATATTACAAAAATTGACATCTAAAATCACCCGCAAAATACAAATTTTCAGGGAAAAAATTTTCCTCCAAAAATTTAAGGTTAACGTCAATTTGCTAGAAACTAACAAAAAACTTCACTCGAAATAAATTTTGCCTCTGAAATACTTTTTGCATCGATTTGTCTTTAGGAAAACCTATGTCGATATTAAGAAAAAACCATACAAAAAATTGTACAATCGGTGTTTGTTTGATGTAAAGGAACTGACGATAGAAGATTCGCGCCACGTCCACACGAAAATATTGTTCTATCCTAGTGTCAGTTTGTCCAAAAAAATAACTAATGAGGCCAAATTTTTTAGTTTAGATAAGGGCCTATGGCATCGATTTCTTTTAGCAATCTGGCAACCAAATGCTTAGTCATCTATTTTTCTCTCTATAAATGATGACTAAGTCCTTAATGAGGCTGGAATTTTTTACTAGGATAAGGGAAATATTCATTGATTCTATTGGCCGAACCGATGACTAAGTGTTAACTTTGTGTTGGTGTCCCTTTCCTCACCAACAACTAAGTCCTTAGTACGGATGGTTTTTTTATTAGGTAAAGCGCATCTGTCGTCGGTTCTTCTCAGAGAAAATGATGACAGAGGACTATCACTCTTGTCATTTTGCTCTATCAAACCGATGACTAAGTACTTAGTCATTGGTTTTACTCAACAATCAACGACGAAGTTCCACTTAATACCACCCAAGAATTTTCTTTCCCCTAATCTTCTATTTCATCAGATGTGAACCCCCCACTCTGGCGATTTCTCCTACGCCGCTCTTCCGCCATTGTTGTTGTTGTCAGAGCTACTGTTGATGTTGCTAAACTGCTCGTCGGTGACTCCAACTGATGGCCATTATTGAAACCACCTACAACCACCTACTCTGCCTCCTTTATCCGCAGCCACCTCCAGCCACCTCTACCTCCATTGCAACCTCGACCTATGGCCACCAAAACCTCCACCTCCAGCCGCCGTCGCCACCACCCCACCTCCAACAGTCACCTCCATAATCACCTTCAATTTTGGTCTACTCCATGTCCTCCATACGCCATAGCCTCAACTACCTATGCCTCCAGAATTGCAACCACCACCGTCGCTTAGTACTTGACACCTACGGTGAGTGGTTAGCCCTCACTTAAACCCTTAATTATCCTTAATTATCTCAAACCCCTAATTATTATTATGCTTAAACTTAGCTAATGAATTGCTTAAACCCTTAATTTTCTTGCTAGTTGCTTGTCTGGATAAGTTAATTATTCTTGTTTAGTGTTAATCGATCCATTTGTTAATTCAATAGTTTGAATTGCTAGCATTAAATTAGATCTAAATTGTATCTTCTCTAATTAGATCTAAAACCATGTTTGAACAATTCAAACCCTAATTTTTGCACTAAAAAGCCAAACAATAACAGTAGCTAGTGAGTCTCCTCTATTCATGTGGATTTGGAAACATTATTTGTTGGCCTAGAAGCCCATATGAGATTTACTCATTAGGAGTAAATCTTGGATAGTCCATGGTTGGGGACTGTTCTTGAATACTTAATATCACTTAGGATATAAGTGTATAATGTGTATTCAATTTTCAATATGTTCTGTCAACACTTCCTCATTTGTTTTCTAAGCACATGTGTATGTTGGCTAAATGGACATCTATAAATCCCTTTGTTTTGATTATGACAAACATTTCATTCTTATTGATCTAACGAGCTACTTGAGTGTGCAGGATTAAGGTGGATGACAAAGCAACTAGGGAAATCCATATGCTTACATGTTTATGTTTTCATGCAATGTAATCGCTTTGTAAAAACTTGTACAAATATATAATGTACAAGTACTTAGATTGCATGTAAATCAAGCGTTAGATTCTGCCTAGCTAAACACCACATTTAGATAAGTCATTCCCTTCAAATAGGATCACATTTGCACACTCATACATATAGTTAGTGCCTAAATTGAAACATTGAAACAGGATCAATCTCGGTCGACAAACTCCTCGACCGAGACACTCTCGGTCGACAATCTTCTCGACCGAGAAAGATCCAAAGTAGCCGTTAGACACAACAGACAAGTTAGTTGGCAGTTGGAGAAAGACGTTGCAAATCACTTGTTCCAGAGTGCCTGTCGGTCGACAAAAGTTCGACCGAGTAGGTGTCTCGGTCGACCATTCCTCGACCGAGATTGTCTCTGACAGCAACTGTAGAATTAATTAATTAGCCGTTGTTAAAGCAACAACTTTGTACCTAACGGCTAGTTAAGCACTTAGAAACCCCTAGAAGTTGTCTAGAACGTCCTTAAGCATCCTTAGGCCATTCCTATAAATAGGACAAGCCATAGGACACTCAAATACACTTGCTACACTTGAGAAATCCTTGAGCATACTTTGAGCAATCTATTTGTGAGCAATTTGAGCATTGTGACAATTGGCCATTTCATTCCTTAGCTCATAATTCGTGTCCTATAGGCTAGTATCTCCTACCCACTGCAATCACAAGTCCACACACTTGGTTAGGAGATCTATACGCTTGATCTAGGCAAATCAAGCCTTGGGCTACAAAGGATAAGTTGTAATTTCCTTTTTCTTTCTTGTTCTCTATTACCGTTTGTACTCTCCTTGCTACTCCTAGGTTGGAGGCTGCTGATTGGAGAGGGTGGAGTTCTTCTTGGTGAAGAAGGTGACTTTGAGCTACTTCAGAAGGCTGGTGCAACGGGAGGTTACTTCTAGAGAGGAAGGCTACTTTAAGGGGGAGCTTGGAGTTACTTCAAGAAGGCTACCTCAAAGTTGGTGCACCTACTTCAAGTGAAGGTTGTTCAAAGGGTGTAAAGGAAAGTATTGTATTTTGTATAAATCCTTGGGAAGGTAATAAAATAAATACTTTCAAAATCTCGGTTGGGTAAGCAACCGGGTAGTGGACTGACAACTTTAGTAGTTGCTAAAGTTGGAACCACTCTAAACACCTGTCTCCTTCTTCTAATTTCAATTGTGGTTGTTTGAGTTCAATAAATTATTAAAATTATTTAAAAACTCTATTCACCCCCCCTCTAGTGTTTTTTTCAGTGTAGGTGGATATTTGCCCATCTAAATTGGCATACTTGGAAAATTGCAGGGAAATGTTACCGAAATGTTTCTAAAAACTAAATACACATTGTAAACTTATTAGTGAGATTATGTGTTCAAGAATGGGATGGGTGGTACACACATTTATTATTGAACCCTAAACCCTAATTTGTAAACCATAAACCCTAAATCCTAATCTATAAACCCTAAATCCTAATTTGTAAACCCTTATCCCTAAATCCTAAATGATAAACCATAATATGTAATCCCTAAACCATAATCATGTAAACCCTAATATGTAATCCCTAAACCATAATCATGTAAACTCTAAATCCTAATACTTGTTTTCTCTTTGATCATAGAATGGATGGATCATGGATGTCCATTACAAATCGCTGCACCCCAAAGTTTATTACTGGTCTTGATCAGTTTATAAGATTTGTGGAGGAACATAGGAAACAACCTGGAGATATGTTCTATTGTCTATTTAGGAATTATAGTAACAACTTGAAAGTTGACACTACTGATAAAATCAAAAGTCATGTCATGTGCAATGGGATTGTACATGGGTATACAAAATGGTAATGGCATGTAGAGATTCCTATTATGAGATCAGTAGATGTCGATAGCAGTCATTGTGTTGAAGAAGGAACTGTTGGCGATGATGTACATGTTAATGACTCGATTCTCGATACACATGGTTGATGATGTGCTAGATAGTTGTGGGGTAGACCACATCGATCCACCTTCCTCATTTATAAATGTTGTGCATGATTCTAAGTGTTTTTTATACTTAGGTTGTAGGTTTATGAAGCTGAGAGTTGTGTTGAGATTGTATACTCTGAAGGCTAATAGTATATGGAGCGATAAAAGCTTCACGTTGTTGTTGTCTTTGTTGAAAGAAATTCTTCCTAAAGGGAACAAGCTTCCAATATCCACTTAAGAATTAAAAAGAATGTTGTGCCCAATTGGAATGAAGGCTAAGAAGATGCATGCATGCCCAAATGAGTGTCTATTATTTCAAAAGGACTATGTCAATTTGAAAGATTGTCCAAAATGTGGGACATCAGTGTAAAAAATGATGATCTTGGGGAAGTTCAAAACAAACTCTCTTGCCAAGGTGATGTGGTATCTACCTATATTACCATGGTTTCAATGTTTGTTTCCTAATACCATGGATGCAAAGAATTTAATGTGGCATGCAGAGGCAAAGAAAACTAATGATGACATCCTTCAACGTGCGTCTGATTTCCCATAGTGGAAGACGATCAATTTATTGTACTCTGAATTTGGTGAAGAAGTCAGCAATATAAGATTTGGTTTTTTTACCATTGGGATGAATCCATACAATATATTGAGTAGACAACATAGCACTTGGGCTATTATGACTTTTATATACAATCTTCCTCCCTGGTTGTGTATGAAAAATAAGTATGCCATGTTGTTGTTGTTGATATCAGGCCCTAAACAACCTGGCAATGATATCAATGTTTATCGTAAACCTCTGATTGATGACTTAAAGAAACTATGGGGAGAATGTATGATGATCTATGATGCTTCACATAGAGAGACATTTCATTTGAATGCTATGTTGTTTTGCACTATTAATCACTTTCCAACATATGGGAATTTGTCTGGATAAAATGTAAAAGGATCCAAATCATTCTCTATATGTGAGGAGAGCATTGATTCAATATGACTAAACATGACATCAAAAGTGTATATCTTGGTCATCGAAGGTTTCTTCCAAAAGTTCATCCTTATCGAAGATTGCACAAAGCGTTCAATGGATCGAATGATGAATGGAATGCCCCTAATCTTATATCATGGGAGGTTATTTAGGAAATAGTAAAAGACTTTGTCAATGCATACGGTAAGAGATCACAAAGTACTATTCCCATACATAGTGATGAATCTTTATACAAGAAGAGGTCAATATTCTGGGATCTTCCTTATTGGAGTTCTTTGGCAGTTAGGCATTGTGTTGATGTCATGCATGTTTAGAAAAATGTTTGTGATAGTGTCATTGGTACTCTATTGAATATAGCAGGTAAGGCTAAAGATGGCATCAAATCCAGAATGGACCTAAGTAAAATGGGCATAAAGTAAGAATTAACAATAGAAGTTATTAGTGATCAAAAAACATATTTACCTCCTACTAGTTATACGTTGTCTAGAAAGGAGAAGAAAATTTTTTGTGAGTGCTTGCTTAATGTTTAGGTACCACAAGGATACTCTTCCAATATCCATAGATTGGTATTAATGAAGGATGTGAAGTTGATAGGTCTTACATCTCATGGTTGTCACACTCTAACGCAGCAAATATTGCCCATGGCAATTCGATCTATACTACCAAAGTATGTAAGGTTTGTTTCTTCTTCAACACTCTATGCAACAAAGTAATTGATCCTAAGAATCTAGATAAGTTGTGCCAGCTTGAGATGTATTTTCCTCCTTCACTTTTTGATATCATGGTACATCTGTGTGTCCATTTGACTGAGGAAATGAAAATGTTGGGACCGGTTTTTATGCATTGAATGTATCCTTTTAAACGGTACATGAGTGTTTTTAAAGGTGATGTTTGAAATTGTTATCAGCCTGAAGGGAGTATTATTAAGAGTTATGTGTCTAGGGAGGTTATGGGCTTTTGCAAAGACTTTCTGAGTTGTAATGAAGCTCCTAGAAATGAGATGAATATTAAGGACTATTATGACAAAGGGACTTTAGGAGCACGAGTCAAAGTAATGAATCGTGAGTTGTAAGAATAAGCACACTAGTATATTTCACACAACATCCACGAAGTGAGTATTTATATCACTGAACATACTAATTTATTCAATACAAAACATCCTCAAGCCAATTCAATGTGGCTTGCTAAAGAGCATATTAAGATATTTATTAGGTGATTTGAAGATAAAGTCTTACGTCAACTATCTCAAATTCCAAATAATGTTGCTAAAAATATCAAATGCCTCGCCTTTAAACCAAAAATGAGTGTTTGTCTTATGAAGGGTTTGACATAAATATATTTTCATATTACACAAAATGTCAAGATAATAAGAGTGTTTTCCAAAACAATGGGGTCACCCTTCAAGCATCTTCATTATATTTTTCTAGTGTGAAGGCTAAGAGTCCACGTGAAGCTAAAATGTCATATTATGGTATCATTGAAGACATATGGAAGTTTGACTACATAGATTTCAGAATTTTGGTTTTTAGGTGTAATTGGGTTGATAATACCAAAGGAGTTGTAGTGGATGAATTTTGTTTCACATTAGTGAATTTTAAAAAGATTGGCGAGAATGGTGAACTATTCATAACAGAATCACATGTGAAGCAAATATTTTATATCGATGATCCTACAAATGAAAAATAGTTAATTGTTTTCATGGTAAAAGGTAGTTCATTGCAAATACTATAGATGTAGAAGAGTACTATGACAAGTATGATGACACCAGTCCATTCTCAATTCACTTGTCAACACCAAATGTTGAAGCTCTCACTGACTTATACATTTGCGGATATCACACAGAAGGAATGTTAATTGATCCAAGATCTAATGAATAGTAGAGTCATGCATTTTTTTAAAATATTAGATGTGTGTTTACCATTCTTTATCACTTATATTTTAAAGTTTGACTTTTTTAAAGGTTATGACATTTTTCAGATCGTGTCTAACTATGAGGATGATTATGGTGATGATGAGAACCATGACGATGACATTGGTGTAAGTTGTATTATTTTATTAAATAGATGTGCATTTTACAATGTAAATCACATTTATAAGTTACAATTTTTTATGACTTATATGTGTTTCTTGTCAATTTTAGCATGATGATTTACGCCCTGAGGATTTGCACCCTGACAATCTTGTTGTGTTTGTTAAGCAACATCAGAGCGTGCAAAAATAAAAGGCATCACAATGATGAACAAGTTAATGGAGAAAAGGGGTACAAGACCAAAGTTGGTTGTTGAGTTTGATGATCAAGGAAATCCTATTGGGAAGAATCAGAGTTCTTTTGTGCAATATCTAGGGGTTCTCACTCGTATCAAATAAGATATAAATGTATAATCTTTGCATAAAATTGATCAAAACATTAAAGAATTAATATGGAAGGAACTATGTGTGTGATATTATGATTTATAATTCTATTTTTAAAGATAATTACAATTCTATTTTTAAGTATATTTCATTAAGTATATAAACTTTTGCAGAGCATATTTGAGCTAGATGAAAAATTGCATCGTAAAAAGGTGATGCAATGCTGTGGGAGGGTACTAAGAAATTATAGGAAAATTTTGACAAGAGAATACATACTAGATGAGAATAATAATAAGAAATCAACCCTTGATCAAAGGAAATATCTAGACTCATAAGTGTGGGAGGCATTTGTTGCTTAGAGAAAATCTGATGAATTCAAGGTATTTAGCCTCCTCATTATGTATTATTATGTATTTAACATGTGTTTTGGATTAACTAGGCTTTGAGTGCTTCTCAAAAAGAGAGGTGTGCAAAGAAAGTGAACAACCATAAGATGGGTGTAGGTGGATATGTAAAGCTTCGGCAACATCTAGAGGCATCTTCTTCTCAGCAACCTACTCTTGGGACTATTGAGTCCTCTACTACTATTGCATTTCTACCTTGTGACAATCTATGGATAACTAGGAGGAAAACTAAATTTGGAGAAATACCCAACCTAGTAACCGGTGAGGTGGTTGCGAAAATGGTAAAATTCAACTTTTAGAGCAATTAATTTGATGATTGTTATGTTTACCTAGACCTTAGTTATTATGTTTTACTTACCAATTGCTATTTATGATGATTAGTGGGAGCTCCACGAGCAACGAAAACAAGGAAAATTCATCCATGTGGGTACAAGAGATGAATGGACTATTGATCTAGGTAATCTAGAGCATCATGGGTGTGCTAAGGCTGCTGGCACTAATGAAATACAAAAGCCTTCTTTGGGCCATCAGAGCATAAGCACAAATCTGTCCAGAAAGGAGGATTCCTAGAAGAGAAGGTACAAGAGATGATCGTAATAGAAATAGAGGAAGTAATTAGATAGTATCATCTAGCTCCTCTTCATACAATACATGTGGTGCCCCACTCTTCATATGAGGTGGACCCCCCTGTGATAGAGATGGATGGGAGTGATCCTGTGGACCTACCATCTAACACGTCCTCTATAAGTATTTTTGTGATATAGTAGTCTTTCATAATGATTTGTATAATATTTCCTGTGTTAGGTATAAATATAACACTATATAAAAATTTCTAGGGGTTGATCCCATGTGGTCTTATTTTAGAAGGATATGTAGTTGTACTGGGTGCGGCTTGCCCACCCATTGTAGGTGACATGATTCATAGTTCTCCAATACCCGCCAATGTGGTTCGCATGACGCCAATGCTTGTCTACAATGCTTGGAAGCAGACTGCACTATCATATGGCCACCCCGAGCACAAAACGATAGGTGATGCAAAAGGCGGAGTGGTTGTGTGACCCAAAGTGGGAGTTGTCTATACTAATGTATGCTAATATTACATTGCATTTGTATCTTTATATAATTGACAACTGATATGAGAATATATATATGCAAGACACAACACCTAAGAAACCCCCTACAACTCGTCCTCCACTTCCTCCTCAAGACATTAGATTATCTAAATGGCTTTCAAAGGACCTATTCGACTCTTTAGGTCCTATTGCATGGCATTGACAATATGGATAAGTGAGTTTGAAGAAGGGTCGCCTATGATGGCCAGTCTTAAGGAGGAAGTTGTAGGTCAAGCTCATGATACTAGTATATTTTTGCAAGATGTTGTGAAGATGTTTACTTATTCTTGGTTGAATACATCTGTGATAGAACTTTGGATATGGTGAGATCTTATGGCTGATCAAATACCTTGTTTTATATATGATGATCTATTTTCTTATATATTAATGCATACATGATATACATTTTGAAACTACTCATATAGGGTGTGTACAGAGTTCACACTATCTTATGTGGCATTTATAGTTCTGTCATTGATTAGTCGTATACATAAAGACCCCTATTTTTGTTACTGAATACAACTCTACTGCATATAAATTTTTTGGTAATGCAAAAAAAGAGCGTGACTATAGCTCCTTGTAATGTTGAGTAAGTTTTGGTTACTTTGTTTATAATTTTAACTTAGGAATTACATTTCATTGTGGATTTTGAGTTTATTTTGTTTGCATTCTTTTCACTCAGGAATAACCATTGGGTGTTTTTGGTTATTGTCCCTGTGATGCTAACTGCGTAAGAGTTACAAAGTAGACAGTGGGGACAAGAAATGAAAAAGACATTATTCACATGAGGAAATTTATATATACGTTAACGTATATTAATACATGTGTATTTACTAATGCAATTCAATGTGTTACATTAACCTATAAAGCTAGAAAAGAATTCAAAAAGGCTGGAGGAAAGATTGATAAGAAAAAGAAAGTGTCAATTTGGACAAATATTGAGGTAGTTTTTCTGACTCTAATGCATATTTATGCCAAGTATGCTTACTTTTATTTATTAATGTTTTGTATGGTGGTAAATTTATAGTGTCATGTACTAGAAAATGGTTGGACATGCACATACTACATGATGGGGTATATGGACATGATTGTCAGATAGGGGGCACTAGACATCAACTGCATACAAAATGTAATCTATATATAGTCTTGATCATCAAAATTATATAGTATCATTTGATAATATGATACTATTAAATCAAACTCTTTAATTATGTCATTTTCTTTGTAGCTATTTGACACGACAAAGCCCTATATGATATAAAAGCTAGGTGAGATACAAGAAAAATGGACATAAGCCTTCGTACGTTAAGGAAGTAAACTTTCAATTTGATTGGGATAAAATATGATTTTTCTATACTTTGATGTCATTATTTCTATATACATGTGGCTCTATGACTTCTTACAACTATAAATTCAATGTGAGTAGATTATTGGTATATGTTTGAATGATGAATGTATACATGTGTGTGAATGCATGTGAAGATGAATGAATATAATGAGAATTATGTTTCTACATGCCATGAGAATGGAATTGGTGCATATGTGTATGATGCATATATACATATGTGTGAATGAATGTGAAGATGAATGAATACTATGAGAATTGTATTTGTACATGTCATGAGAATGGAACAGAATAATGGATCTTATATGTGGGTGGATTGTGTGTTTGTTATTATAGGTTTTGTAGGTTTGTTGGGTTGTTGTTAATTTGAAAATGGGATGAAACATATAGTTCAGAGATGTAGGTTCTGCATCATGTTGAACAACAAGTCTATAAATTTCACATCCTAGGACTTTAAGGCTTCGAATAGAATGATCTTATAATGAATGATTGGACTACCCATGTCACCAAGGTGCACCTCCTTTTCTGGGAGCCCATCACTAAATAATTTCATAGTTAAGTGTGCTCAGCTTGGAGTAGTACTAGGATGGGTGACCAGTCAGGAACTTTATCCTAGCTTGCATGTGATTGGGGACAAAGGGTGATGCTAAGGCAGTGGTGGTCTGTCGGTCCTATTTTCATTCCTAAAACTCTACTAGATCCTAGGGCAGTGGGCCCGTGCATTACAAATGGTATCAGATCCATATCCCCTCCAGTAGGTGAGGCTCTCATGGGCATGTGGCATGCTAGTCTTGAGCAGTGCGGTCCAGGCATGTTGGAAAGGGTTGTCCATGGTGATATAGCCACCCTTGCACTGGTATTTTGTGATTAGGAGTTGGGTGTCCATGGGCCATTGTGGGTCTGCACTAAAATAGGGAAATATTATGAGGCCATATAGTTGAGCCTTGATGAGGACCTCAAGAGTCTAAGTGGGGGAGATTGTAATGTCCCAGGACTTTGAGGCCTCAGATACAATGATCTTATAAGGAATGATTGTACTACCCATATCACCAAGGTGCACCTCCTTTTTCGGGAGCCCATCACTAAAGAACTTCCTAGTTAAGCGTGCATAGCTTGGAGTAGTACTAGGATGGGTGACCACTCAGGAAGTTTATCCTGTCTTGCGCATGATTGAGGACAAACAACGCAGTTAAGGCTAGTGGTGGTCTGTGGGGCCAATCGTCATTCCTGAAACTCTACTAGATCCTAGGACAGTGGGCCCGAGCGTTACAACAAACTTGTTTAAAAAATTAAATGTGTCGTCAGTTGTTCCAGAAAAAACCAACATTGTAGGTGTGAGTCATCGATTTTTTAAGCCAGCATCTGACATTTCCTATTGATATTGGAAGAACAAAAAGATTCTTTGAATGTCTCATTTCTAAGTCCAATGGAATTTCGGAATTAGCCATCGATTTTTTAGCTAAAATCGACATTACAGAGCTACTCTAAAATAGTTGTGGTGGACAAAATGACTATTCTACCAACTAGCTTGTGACGTCAGTTTACAAATAAAATTGACAATTCATCTAGTTTGTATGTCTATTTGTACATATAACCGACGACGCAAAAACCTTTTCAATTACAAATATGACATGGTTTAGCATTTCAACATCGCTTGTTGCACCAAAAACCAATGACATAGTTGCTTAGTTGTGTCAGTGTATTTAATCATAGCAACTTAGGTTGGGACTAAGTTATCAATTTGTGCATCCCCAAAAAACCAACATTGTCGGTGCTTATCTCTAGTGACACCCACTTAGGTGTCGGTACTGATATTATAGGTCTATTCCAACCGACGTCAGAGGTGGTTTCCGTACTAGTGTTTTCCCCCAATGGCCTAGGGACATACAAGGTTCATCAGAGAATTTTAGCTACATAAGATATAAAATGTATGATTGTAAGAACCTAACTTCTCAAACAAGGTATACAAACATGATTCTCATCCATAAATAGGCTCCAAGGAGTTCTAGGGGTATCAAAACCATAACAAGGTTGAATCCCTTTGTTTGCATTATGTTATTTCATTAGAAAACTAAATCTCTCTTTACAAGTATAACAAACAACACTTTGGAGTATGAGAGTACATATTATTCCAACAAAATAGTTCTACTTTCATTCAAATTTTAGAAAGTATAATAACTTATAAAACAATATTAAAACATTATTAGAGAAACTCTATCAGCAAGGATGGCACATAGGCCAAACCCCATAAAATTTATAGGCCATCATCATTTATAAAAGTACTACCTTTAAGTCCATACATGCAACATGAACTAGAGTCATTTTCTAGCATCATGGGATGATTTCAAGTATGTATACAACATGCAAGTATAAACTCTATATATGTGTAATAAGATTAGTGCAAGATTTCACCTTTAGTATTTTGAGGGAGATCTCTACAAAGCAATGATTTGCATGTACAAGGTAGGTATTAAATGCATCAAAAGTTGTATAACTTTCCATGAAAACAACAAACACAAATTCATTAAAAAATCATAGTCATCATCTAAGCCTCATTCCCAAATATGTTGGGGTCGGCTACATGGATCCTTTATTTCCATTAAGCTCTATCATGGGCCATACTCTGGTTTATATGCAGAGATTCAAAATCTTTCTTTATATGCCCATCCCATGTTGTATTTAGGTATTCCTCTTTTTCTATTTATTGTGCTTGACTCAATAACATTTCTTTGTATAGCTCCATTTGTCGGTCTGCGTTGCACATGTCTATACCATCTGAGTCGGCCCTCACACAACTTGTCCTCAATGCTCGCCACCCCCACTTTATTCCTGATGTAGTCATTTCTCAAGGAACTTTTCCTGTCTTCCCATATATCCATCTCAGCATACGCATTTCAGCCACATTCATCTTGTTGAGACCTTGTTTCTTCACCGTCCAACATTCACTCCCATAGAGCATGGCTGGCCGTATAGCTGTTCTATAGAACTTACTTTTTAACCTGAGAGGGATCTTTTAATCACAAAAAATCCAGTTGCACTCATCCATTTCAACCATCCTACAGTGATCCTGTGACAAACATCATTTTGGACATCCCCATCTATTTAAATAATAGAACTCAAGTAATGAAATTTATCACATTTTGGTATATCTACTCCGTCCAACTTGGCTCCATCATTCACAGTGCAAGATTGGTTGAAATTGCAATGCATATACTCAGTTTTGCTCGAGCTAATCATCTCAATCCATTTGATTTCAATGCCTTTCTCCAACGTTCAACTTTATCATTCAATCCATCTTTAGTTGCATCAACCAAAACAATATCATCAACAAATAACATACACCAAGGAATATCATCCTGAACATTCTTTGTCAATTGATCCATAATAAGAATCAACAAATGTGGGTTGAGTGTGAATCCTTAGTGTGCCCCAATTGTGATAGGAAAAGTTGGTTTCTCTCCTCCAATAGTCCTCACACTTACAATAGAAATATCATACATGTCTTTGATCAAGTCAATGTATTGGATTGGCACACCCTTTTTCTTCAAAACCATCCACAACACTTCTCTGGGTACTCAATCATAAGCCTTTTCCAAATCAATAAACACCATATGAAGATCTCTTTTTCTTTCTCTATACTTATTCATAAGACTCCTTATCACAAAAATAACATATGTTGTTGATCTTCCACCAATGAAACCAAATTCGTTGTTTGATATTTGAGTTATAGATCTTAGTCTCTACTAAAAAATCCTCTCCCAAATCTTCATTGTGTGAATCATCAACTTTATACCTCTATAGTTTGTGCAGCTCTGAACATCACCTTTGTTCTTCTAGATGGGGACTATAATACCATTTATCCACTCATTTGACATCTTCTTGGTCTTCATCATCTTGTTAAAGAACTGTGTTAACCACATAACTCCTTCATTGCCCATACTCTTCCATACATCAATGGGAATACCATCTAGTCTGCATGCCTTTCTCATTTTGTATCTTTTTCAAAGCAATCTTGACTTCAAATGGTTAAACTTGTCGTGTGTAAATGATATCACTTATATTCATCACACGAGTCTCTAACATTATTTGCAGTAACTCCATTGAAAATCTTATGGAAGTAATTTCTCTACTAGTTCTTTATATCGTCTTCCTTCACCAACACTCTTCCATCTTCATTCTTGATGCATTTTACTTGACTCAAGTCTCTTCCTTTTCTTTCTCTTATACGAGCCATTTTATATATATCTTTTCCCCTTCTCTAGTGTCTAGCTTCTTATAAATATCATCAAAGTATCTAGACCTTGCCTCATGAACAACCTTTTTAGCTTCTTTCGTTGCTTGCTTGTATCTTTGGAATGTTGCGCCATCTTGAGATTTGGGAAAGCTCCTATAGATCTCCCTTTTCAGTTTAATAGCCTTCTGTACTTTATCATTCCACCACCAAGTCTCTTTATGTGGAGGACCACAACCTTTGGATTCCCCTAAAACCTCTTTGGAAATTTTTGTTATGTAAGAGCTCATGTTATGCCACATAGTCATAACATCAGACTCCAATTTCCAAGTTCTATCCTTGATGAGTTTATCATGAAAAATCAATTTCTTTTCTCCTTTAAGATTCCACCACTTGATCCTGCTATCTTGGTTTCTATTATGCTTGTCTTTATTGATCTTCTTATTAATATCCAAAACCATAAAACTATGTTGGGTTGTGAGTTCTTCTCCAAGAATCACTTTACAATCCTTGCATATATTATGATCCACCTGCCTTGTAAGAAGGTAATCAATTTGGCTACAATTGTGCCCACTCTTGAAAGTAATCTTATGAGATTCGCTTTTCTTGAAATGGGTGTTTGCCAAAATCATATCATATGCAACTATAAAATTTAATATCCTCTCTCCTTCTTTGTTTATGTTGCCATATCCAAAAACACCATCAACTCACTCGTATCCAACATTGCTACTCCCCACATGGACATTTAAATCACTTCCAATAATAATCTTCTCCTCTGTTGGTATTCCCTGCATCAATTCATCCATGTCATCCAAAAATCCTTCTTAGCATCCTCACTAAGGCCAACTTGAGGGGCATAACTGCTAATAATGGTAAAAGTATTTCCCCCGAGAACAATATTAATAGCTATGATTCTATCACTCACCTTGCGATCTTGACAACATCATCCTTCAACATATTATTAACAATAATACTTATGCCATTTCTATGTCTATCAATACTTGTGTACCAAATTTTGTATCATGTGACTCCAATCTCTCTATAATGTTACTTTGTCCACTTGTTTTCCTGCAAGCAGGCTATATTGACTTTTCTTCTCATCATGGTATCTACTATCTCCCACAATTTACTTGTCAAAGAGCTAATATTCCAAGATCCAACTCTAATCCTCTTTTGTTGAACTTGCTTCTTTACATGCCTTTGTCAAAAATGTTCCCCTTGCACATGTTTCACTACATCCAGGCAATGATGGGTGGTACTAGCTTCTTTACCCATATTTTTCACTACATTCGGGCAATGATGCATCGGGACTATCCATGTCATAGAAAGAGTGACAAAGTTTTTATGGATGGATGTCAAACTACCACCAACCCTCCTCCTTTACCTGGTATTGGGACTGGCTACATTTGCACAAAATGTATGAAAACATAGGCATAGTTACAAATCCACTAAAAGATGACTCTAGAAAATCTTTGAGCTTCACAAAAAACTCCAAAAACAATCACAAATTCTCTAAGACTTGACATTTCTCCTCTCAAGGATCGCTATGATAGAAGATCTATTTATAAAGGCAACTAGATCATGAGTAGAGAAGGAAGGAGGACATAAGACTACTATAGTCAAAATCCTAATGGACCATCCTTAAGAGCATGACTTAAGAAGGGAAAAGATGGTAGATCTTCAAAATCTAGGAGGGAAAGAACCTTCCTTATAGAGATTTAGGTCTAGAAGATGCAAGGAAGGGTGTTGATCCACACATGTGAGTTAAGGGAAGAAAACAATGACTTTGATGAAGGTTGATGCAGACATGCTCTTCATCAGTTGGCGTTGACCAGTGGTGTCTCATCACTTCTCCATCTTTTTTAAGACAAATCATGCAAATAAGGCGATGGAGTAGGAGAAAAGAAGGGTATATATAGGCCTTGAGGAGAGAGAAATATGGTCAAATTTGTCTCATCGTCGATCATTAGATCGCCAGCTTGATTAGAATATGGTTCATGCCTTTCATTAGTAGACAAGGGTGGAAGCTCCATAGGCTTCCATCATCATTCCAAGCACTCAAGGGTTTCCTTAATGGATGTACACTGAGATATCATCAATTCTTAGTCACTCTTGATTCCATCAATCTTCAACTAAAAACTCTTATAGGTCCTCACCCTAGAACTCCTTGTCACTAATTGATTCATTGATTGAGCCCTTTTTTATCATGATCATCTATGCTAACTCCCATGGGTCCTCAATCAATGGAAGGACAGTTATCAACCAATCAACTCCTCCATTAGTTGTCTACTAATGAGAGATCAGTGACCTAGAGATGGCTCTCATTGGTCCTCAACTGATGAGTAGTCACTTCTCATCAGTCATCATCTAGTAGAGAATACAACTAATGGACACAAAAGGGGAACTGGGTAGGCTACATCAATTGTTTTCTCAACCGATGAGTTGGTAGGGCACTTCCATTAGTCTTCAATTGATGGAAAGATAGGGTGTATCCATCATCTCTCAACTGATGGAAAGGTAAGACACTTTATTAGGTGATCTAAGTACACATGACCAAGAACATGAAAAGAGAGAACTTATTAAGTGAAAATTACAAGAAGGCCCTTCAACATGGAGAAATTCAAACTTAGACCCTCACAAGAAAACATAACCAACTAATTACATGAACCATGAACATGTAATAAATTCATTCAAACACATGGTTAAGATAGTTACCATGATTAAGAGATTAAGATAGATCACGAGACTTACAAGTGTAAACCCCTAACATGTATTCCCCCCCCCCCAAATCATTGTAAAACAATATTGGGCATTTTGTACGCATCTCTTCCTTGAGTTCCAATGTAGAAGCTTCTATACCATGGTAACACCACAACACTTTCTTTAGCATTATATCCTTCTTTCTCAACTTCTGCACAAGGTTGTCCAAGATTAACACTAGGCCTTCCCATAGGATATATCATTATCAAGTTGAACTTTGAATATATGGATAGTCTTATCTATCTCTAGATGACACTTTCTTAGCATGGATACATGAAATGCATTGTGTACTATGTGCATCTTAGGTGGTAGCTCCAACTTGTATGCTACTTTCCCAATTTGAGCAATGACATGGTAAGGCACCATGAACCTAGGTGCCAACTTACCCCTCTTATGAAATTTAGAAGTTCCCTCGATGGTGAAAAACTAAGATTTTCTTTGTTTCACATTTAATAATAGTGGTCAACATCTATTATTTGTGTAAGACTTCTCCATGTATTGTGTTGCCTTTAACAGATGTCTAATCACTTTCATATTTTATGTATTTTTTTAAACTAGCTCAGAACACAAAAAATAATATTTTCATGTCTTGTACCAACAAAGAGGCAATATGAAAAGTCTCTCATATAAAGCCTTGTATGGTCCCATGTCTACGCTCATATGGTGATTGTTGTTGTAGGCCAACTCAATGAAGCCAAGATTAACATCCAATATTCTGAGTAATTGAAGAACACAAGACCTCAATAGATCTTCTAGAGTTTGTATTGTTCCTTCTTACTAACCATTTGTCTGAGGATGAACTTTAACTAATTAGCCAATGTTGTATGTGGATCATCCCAAAATATACTTATAAATATTGTCCTATGTTAGACACTTTGTTGTAGACACCCATTTTAGATGTATTATCTCTTCTATGTAGATCTATGATAATTTCTCTACCATGTAGGTAGTCTATATTGGAAAAAAGCAAGCTACTTCGTTTAGTTAGTCAACTATAACCCAGATGGAGTCATGATCTTTAGCTATCCAAGGAAATACTAATAAAGAAATACCATAGTCATGTGATCCCACTTCCATTCTAGAATCAACAAGGGTTGTTATGTTCTACTTTGACCTAGTGACTAACAAGACACTTGGTTACAAACTCTGCTACATTCAGATTCAATCCTAGCCACTAATACATATCTTTCAGATTATGGTATATATCTGTACTATCAGGATGCATTATGCATATCGAATATGAGCCTCCTAAAGCACCATTTTCTGAAGTCTTCAACATTAGGATTGTCATCCTATTATGATAACGTAGCACCCCATTCTCAGATTCATGGAACCCATCATGCTTTCTTTTACCAAGCTCTAATCTGATTGACCTATCATGGTATCATTCTTCTATTCATCTCATATTGTTGTTGTAAGGACCCTGACCTGCTTTTAGGGTTTACCCTGTTTGTTTTGCTTAATCTTGGTGCTTTGGTGCTTGCTAATCACCTTTGGTGGTGATTAGGGTTTTGTTGTGCTTTGTTGAGGGTTGGAGGGGCTACTTGCAAATAACCCAAGTTTAAGGTTTTGTGTGCAAGTATGCCATCTTGTGAGATGTTTTCCCCTCTTTGCTTCCTCTAGGGTTGAGAGGAAGGCTTGGGCTTGTTGTTTGAGTTTCTTGGGCCTTGCTTGAGCTTGTTTGGGCCTTGGGATGCTTTGTTTGGGCTTGCTTGAGCCTTGTGTCGGCCAAGACTAGCTTGTGTCGCCCAAGGAGGAGTGTGTGTCAGCCTAGGATGGTGGTGTGTCGCCCAGGTGCCTTGGTGTTTCTACCAGTGGAGTTGTTGCTTGTGTCGACCATGAGGCTTGGTCTTGCTTGGTGGACACTTGGTGCACATCTTTGACAAGTGTCTCATGGCTTGCTAGAGTGTTGGCTTGAACCCTAGGACAAGTGTCCCTTGGGTGGATGACACTTAGCATGGATCTACCTTGTTTTCTCCTCCCTTCCCTTATATATAGGTGGCTCTTTCCCTTACCTTAGCTTCCTTTGATCCTTTGGTCTCTCCTCCACCTTGAGTGCACGACACCCCTCTCCTTCTTTGCTTGTGTTGGACGATACACTCTCCTGGAGTAGTAGTGGTGGCCGATACCCTCTTGAAGAAGCTTTGGTGGACGATACCCCTTGGACCTTGGAGTGCTTCTTCTTCCTTGGAGCTTAGAGCTTAAGGCGGGTTGCATAGCTTCTAACCCTAACTCCTTTACCTCTTGTTATAATTTTGTTCTTATGCTAGTAGCTTAGATTAGTTCCTTGCTTTTGTACCTTTGGTGACCGAATCCCCCTTAGGTTTTAGGGTTTCCATGTGTACCTTGCTTTCTAGGGTTTGAGTTTCCTTGTGGTGGAGGTTGATGATGACCCCTGTTGGGCGACATCCTCTCTTGTCTTGGTGTTGGGCGACATGAGTGCCTTGTGATGGATGACATGAAGGGTGTTCTTGGTGTTGGGCGATAGATTAAGATAGAAGTTGTGTTGGTCGACATGGTGACCATGTTGGGCGATATGGTCCTTGTGTTGAGAAACACCTTTGTTCTTGAGATGGACGATAGACCTGAGTACCATGGTGATCCTTGTGGTAGTCCTTGTGGTGGACGATAGGGCCATGTATGGCATGGTGTTTGGGTTGGATGATAGGCTAGAGTGAGGTGCTGGCCGATAGCCATGGTGGCCGATAGCTATGGTGGCCAATAGCCATGGTGTCCGATAGCCATGGTGGCCGATAGCCATGGTGGCCGATAGCCATGGTGGCCGATAGCTATGGTGGCCGATAGCCATGGTGGCTGATAGCCATGGTGGCCGATAGCTATGGTGGCCGATAGCTATGGTGGCCGATAGCCATGGTGGGCGATAGCTTTGGTTTGGTGTGTGTCGGCCGATAGGCCTTGATGGGTTTTAGTGAGGGTTGTGAAGAGTTATAGTGAGGGATAGGTGATCCTATAGTGACGGTCTCGTGTGTTATGGGAGTGAATGCTTATGCTCAAACGATAATGATGCCTTGCAAACAATAACAATGCTAATGATAGTAACGAGGATGCTAATGGTAGTAGTAATGATAATGAGGAAGGTAGTGGTAATAACATGCATATAGTAATCCTTATGCTTAATTGTTAATGATAATGAGAATGGTGGTAGTTACACTAGTAGCTTGCATAATGATAATAATGATGACTTCTTACATAAAATGAACACCTTGATTACTTGTATAATCTTGAGAAAATGATAAGCATGGATATAGTTTGTTAATGATGTGCTTTATACACTTGATCATCAAATAGTGATCAGTATAATATCTTGAATATCATCTTGTTACAGCAAGTATGGTCCTTATGTTGAAACTATGATTATTGTGTATTCTTACCATGCAGGTGATACTTAGCCATGAAAAGGCTATGAGACATATGTGATGAGTAACATCACTTTGATAATTATCCTATGAGGTTATATAAATGATGTGTCTGTCCCATGATGTTGATATGAGCCTTGAAGAGGAAGTGATAGTACATGATGAGGGATTGAGATCCCATGATACGTGATGATCCTTGAGATGGATCTGGATGGTTGGCAAGAGGCCAAGTAGTAACATATGATGTGGATCCTTGAGATGGATCAGGTTGATGTGTTTCCATAATAATATAATGTTATTTACTTTCTGTTATATCTTGCATGTTATACAACTTGATTGAATTTTGCAATCCATCTAAAAGATACTAATTAATCACAGTGTAATATATCATGTAGTTTGCCCTGGCCATAGATCCATCATCGTCAGGACTTGGTGATGGTGAAACGGGTTCTCGTACGGGTTAACCTGGAAGCACATATTGTTGAATATGTGTAGGTTGCTCCTAGCCTGAAAATGAGGAGGTAAGAGTGTAACTTCGGTTGCAGACTCAGATACATATATAGAGCATGGTGAACAGGCCCATGGCTCAGGATATGTGATGTGAGGAGCATGAATGCGTTCATGGCTCAGAGCACGGTGAACAGGCCCGTGGCTCAATTTTACTAGCGCCAAGACCTGTACCAAGGCGGGCTAGAGTGAGGGTAGCCTATGGAGATGACCCTGTGGCTTAGACCACTTCAGCATGTGACTACGGTCCTGCTTATGTTGTACTCATGTACTGACCACGAGGTGGGAGGTCGTGGAGTCTGGCTCTTCCATTGACCTTGTATGGCACCGGCTTGGGTCTCGTAACCGAAGGTTGGATTTGAATGGTACGGTTCAAATCCTCAGGGCATAATAATACGTAATACAGCCGTTTAGTATTTACTGCTTAAGATAAACACGAAACATTGGTTGAGGCCTTGTTTGTGTAATATCTCTATTATATCTAGCAGGTTTTATGGCAATGTCTTACCTTGATAATAAGGTTATGTGACATTATATCCTGCTCTGATAATCATGTTACATAGTGATACATCTTATCTTGTTAATCATGTTCCATTGAGAGATAACTAGTTACATGCTTTTGTACAGCTGGTAAGCTTGTCAGTAAGAATAGCTTTGCTTTATATAAGACTGCTCTTGCTATACCTGTTATTAGTTATCTGCTGATATAGTTTATCTTGCTGAGGTTCTGTAGTTGCGGTGGGGAGTTATGTTTCCCGCTGGGACAATTGTTCAATTGTCTCACCCCTCTGGTTTACACCCTTTTTAGGTGGTCGAGCTAGACGTGGTCGTGGTCGTGGTGTTGCGGACGAGCAACTTGACGAGCAGTAGAAGGCAAGCGATGGATATGCTACTGTTTTGGATGTTTTGTAGTAGAGTCTAGCATCATCCCTGTACTCTCAGGTCCTTGGCAGTGTTTTGATGATGTTTCACGATGAACGATCGATGATGTTTGTATATCCTACTGATGGCCGGATGTGGGCCTTTATGTATGTGAACAGGTGGTGAACTCATGTGATGGATGAACAACTATTTCTGTAAGCTGTAGACACGTATCAGATCTCTTGTATGTATATATATGACACGTTTCTCTGTAGGATGAGGACTGGAAAGTAATAGTTTCACAGTTTATCAGTTTTCCGCAATCGGTTTTAATTAACCCGTGTTTTCATAATCTGTGGTTATGGTGATTTCCGCACGTTTTCACATAACACCTCATTATCTGTGTGATAATGGGATGTGTTGCCACAAGTTTTGGTATCAGAGCTTTAGGTTCGCTGAGTCTACAGGGATTTAGGACTAGGTTGAGTTGTTCTTATGAGTGTCCAGGTTTTCTTACAATATCTTCTGCCCTCAGCGGAAGAAAAGTCAAGATGTCTGGAAACCATGAAGAACACTCTGCTGAGTACAGTGATGCTGCATCAGTTGATGGAGCAGATGGACAGGCACATGAAGATCGGGTGCCTGAGGTTCCCCAATTTAACCCAGCCATACTTGAACATCCTGCTTACCAACAGCTTATGGGGCAGTTAATGGATACAATGAATCTCATGGTTGAGTGATTACCAGTGCCTCCTCCGCGAGCACAGGTTCCCCATGGAGAAGCATCGGGTATTGGGAAGACCTTCGAGCGGCTTCGCCGAGTCGGAGCTTCGGATTATGCTGGAATGGCTGATCCAGCGGATGCAGATCTGTGGCTGACAAGTCTTGAGAAGGCTTTCCAGATTCTTGACATCCCCGAAGCGGACAAGGTAAATCATGATGTCTACCTTCTGAAAGGTAGTGCTGGTCACTGGTGGACCATCGAGGAAGAGAAGCGGCTTGGCGAGGTGATCTGTTGGGAAGTGTTCTGACGCGAGTTCGTCACCAGATACTTCCGAAGACATATCTGGATGAGAAGGTGAGTCAGTTCAAGAATCTGAGGCAAGGAACGATGAACATCACCGAGTATGAAGCCAAGTTTATGGATCTGTTGAGGTTCTGTCCTCACATGGCGGCAACAGATGAGGAACGGATCAGACATTTCGAGAAGGGTTTGAGTGCTGAGTTGAAAACCCCTATGTCTATGTTGGAGAATCGAGAACGGTTTGCTATGTTTGTGGAATCTGTTCGAAGGATTGAGAGGACGGTAAGGGAGAAAAGAGAGTCTATGTCTCACAAAAGACCTTCTCAGTTTCAAGGATGGAGGTTTGATGGCTTTAAGAAGCCCAGGTTTTCAGCACCGTCAGCAATGAGAAGTTCTAGTGTACCATCTCAGTGGTCTCCGAGTAAGGGGAGAGGTTATGTTTCTTCGCCGTCTAAGGCGCACAGTTCAGCTTCTGTGGTAGTGACAGGGCCAGCTAGGCCACGGTTTGAGGACAAGTCATGTCATCTTTGTGGACAAGTCGGGCATTTCAGGCTTAATTGCCCGAATAGAGACGTTGAAGTGACGCAGCAGCCGAGACAGAGTTTTCATAGGTCAGAGGGACCGCAGGCCAGTGGTAGCAGAGGTCGAGGACGCGGTCAAGCGTCTGAAGATGGATCGTCTGCTCAAGGAAGCAGAGGTCGTGGATAGCAAGCAACATCTCGATTCTATGCTATGAGTCAGTCGGAGACGATAGTCAACCCGCGAGTGGTGACAGGTCAGATGGAGTTATTTCATTCTGATATGTCTTATTCTTGCTTTATATCTGTTCTGGTTGACCCGGGTGCTACACACTCTTTTATCGCCTATAGTATGCTTGAAAACTGTCGTTTACCTGTTAGTTGTAAGAAGGATAGCTTGTTGTTGGAAACCCCTCTTGATGGTTCCTCTTTGCTTCGAGAAGAGTGTCCATCTTATGTCTTGTCTTTCTCAGGGCACCACATCCAAGTGGATCTTATACCACTTGATATGCATGGTTTCGATGTTATCCTTGGGATGGATACCTTAGAGAAGTATAAGGTTGTCTTGGACTGTGGTTCCAAGTAGGAAGTGTTTGATGTTGTCGTAGAGAAGTGGATCTTCCAGGGAGATAGGAAGATTCTTCCGACGTGTCTAGTATCAGCTATGGTGGCGGATAAGTTGTTACGACAAGGATGTGAGGCGTTCCTAGCTCACGTGGTGGATACCGTTGTGGTTACCAAGGCGAAAGGTCCTAGTCTCGAGGAGGTGTCAGTGGTTCGAGAGTTTGCAGACGTGTTTCTTGAGGAGTTTCCTGGTATTCCTCCACCCCGAGAGATTGATTTCGAGATCAATCTGGTTCCTGGAACACATCCAGTTGCATAGTCAGCGTATAGGATGGCTCCAGCAGAGATGGCAGAATTAAAGAAGCAGTTGCAAGAGTTGTTGGAGAAAGGTTTTATTCGATCGAGTACGTCGCCGTGGGGTGCTCCCGTGTTGTTCGTTAAGAAGAAGGATGGTTCGATGCGGTTGTGTATAGACTACCGACAGTTGAACAAGGTCATGATAAAAAACAAGTACCTGTTGCCGAGGATAGATGATCTATTCGATCAGCTGCATGGTGCTACAGTGTTTTCGAAGATCGATCTACGGTCTGGATATCATAAGTTGAGGATAAAGGTAGATGACATACCAAAGTCAGCTTTCAAGACGAGGTATGGTCATTTTGAGTTTGTGGTTATGCTGTTTGGGTTAACTAATGCACCTGCAGCTTTCATGGACCTGATGAACAGAGTGTTCCGTCCATTCTTAGATCAATTTGTTGTAGTCTTTATAGATGACATCTTGATCTATAGTCGGGACAGCTAGCGCATGAGCAACATCTTCGTCGAGCATTGACTCTTCTTCGTCAACATCAGTTGTATGCCAAGTTCAGTAAGTGCGAGTTCTGGTTGGGAGAAGTGACTTTCTTAGGACACATGATATCTGCTAAAGGAGTCAAAGCAGATCCAAAGAAGGTGGAATCCGTTGCGGATTGGGAACAACCGAAGACGCCGACAGAAGTTCATAGTTTCCTTGGTTTGGCAGGATACTACCGGAGGGTTATCAAGGACTTCAGTGCGACCGCGTTGCCAATGACGAAGTTGACCAGGAAGGATGTACCTTTTGTTTGGGATGATCGATGTCAGCAAGCTTTCCAGAGTTTGAAGGAGAAGCTGACCAATGCTCCAGTGTTGATCTTGCCAGAGCCTGGGAAAGGCTATGTTGTTTTCTGTGATGCTTCCAAGAAAGGTTTAGGTTGCGTGTTGATGCAGGAAGATCATGTGGTTTCTTTTGCCTCGCGACAACTCAAGAAACATGAGGAGAACTATCCGACTCATGACTTGGAGTTGGCAGCAGTGGTTCATGCGTTAAAGATTTGGAGACACTATCTGTATGGGGAAGTATGTCAGATCTTTACGGATCATAAGAATTTGAAGTATATATTTACACAACAAGAGTTGAACATGCGACAATGACGATGGATGGAGTTGATCAATGATTATGACTGCACGATCGAGTATCATCCTGGTAAGGCGAACGTGGTAGCTGATGCGCTTAGCAGAAAGTCTTCTTCTCTTTCTTCAAAGAAGGCACAGTTGAGTTCTCTGGTATGCCATAAGCGAGATATGTTTGTTTCTCTTCGACAGATGAATGTGCAGATGGAAGTTTCTTTGTTGTCTGGTCTTTTCGCACAGATGCAAGTTAAGCCTACATTGAGACAGCAGATCAAGGATGCATAGTAGACAGATGATGCGGTACAGTGGATCAGATCAGAGTTCGGCAGCGACAAGCGTGATGGGTTTCATGAGTCCGAGGATGGACTAGTTTGCTATCGTGATAGGATGGTGGTTCCAGATGTTGATGATCTCAGGAAGTTGGTGCTTGAGGAAGCACATACGTCGATGTATGCTATGCATCCAGGTGTCACCAAGATGTATCATAGTCTAAAGGACTTGTATTGGTGGCCCGGTTTGAAGAAAGATGTAGCTGAGTTCGTGGCAAGATGTGCGGTGTGTCAGCTAGTGAAGGCTGAACATCAGAAGCCGGCAGGAACGTTGCAACCTTTGCCGATACCGCAGTGGAAATGGGATCATATAACCATGGATTTCGTAGTTGGTCTACCCCGGACAACTAGGAATCATGATTCCATTTGAGTGATAGTGGACAGATTGACTAAGTCTGCCCATTTTCTACCAGTGAAGACGACATATACAGCTGAGAAACTTGCTCGAGTATATGTGGATGAGATAGTACGTTTGCATGGCGTGCTAGGAACGATAGTTTCCGACAGAGGTCCTCAGTTTACGAGTCATTTTTGGGAACAGTTGCACGGAGCATTGGGAATGCAGTTGAGGTTCAGTACAGCTTTTCACCCGCAGATAGATGGATAGTTTGAGAGGACTATTCAGATTTTGGAAGACCTCCTTCGAGCTTGTGTTTTGTAGTTTCTAGGCAACTGGGATGTACATCTGAGTTTGATAGAGTTTGCCTACAACAACAGTTATCAGTGGAGCATCGACATGGCTCCTTATGAGGCTTTGTATGGAAGGAAGTGCATATCTCCTTTGTGTTGGTATGAGTCTGGTGAGTATCAGCTTTTGGGTCCTGAGTTAGTACAACAGACATCAGATAAGATCAAAGTGATACAGCAACAGTTGAAAGTGGCACAGGACATGCAGAAGTCTTATGCGGACAATCGCCGATGACCTTTAGAGTTCCAGGTAGGAGACAAAGTGTATCTCAAAGTCTCGCCGTGGAAAGGTGTGCTAAGGTTTGGACGGAAGGGTAAGTTGGCACCCAGGTATATGGGGCCTTACTCAGTCAGAGCACGTGTTGGCAAGGTAGCTTATGAGTTAGAGTTGCCTCCAGAGTTGCATAGGTTGCATCTAGTGTTTCATGTCAATATGCTGACGAAAAGTCATCCGAATTCAGGTACAGTGATAAAGCCAGTTGAGGTTGAGCTTGATGCAGACGTGACCTACGAGGAAGGTCCTATGGCGATCCTTGACAGAAGGATCAAGAAGCTAAAGAGGAAGGATCTGGTTCTTGTGAAGGTTCTTTGGCAGCGTCGTGGCGTTGAGGAAGCCACGTGGGAGCTTGAGGAAGAGATGAGGAGGAAGTATCCCTCGCTTTTCTCTTCAGATTTTGGGGATGAAATCCCTTTAAGGGGGTTAGCTTGTAAGGACCATGACCTGCGTGTAGGGTTTACCCTGTTTGTTTTGCTTAATCTTGGTGCTTTGGTGCTTGCTAATCACCTTAGGTGGTGATTAGGGTTTTGTTGTGCTTTGTTGAGGGTTGGAGGGGCTACTTGCAAATAACCCAAGTTTAAGGTTTTGTGTGCAAGTATGCCATCTTGTGAGATGTTTTCCCCTCGTTGCTTCCTCTAGGGTTGAGAGGAAGGCTTGGGCTTGTTGTTTGAGTTTCTTGAGCCTTGCTTGAGCTTGTTTGGGCCTTGGGATGCTTTGTTTGGGCTTGCTTGAGCCTTGTGTCGGCTAAGACTAGCTTGTGTCGCCCAAGGAGGAGTGTGTGTTGGCCTAGGATGGTGGTGTGTCGCCCAGGTGCCTTGGTGTGTCGACCAGTGGAGTTGCTGCTTGTGTCGACCATGAGGCTTGGTCTTGCTTGGTGGACACTTGGTGCACATCTTTGACAAGTGTCTCATGGCTTGCTAGAGTGTTGGCTTGAACCCTAGGACAAGTGTCCCTTGGGTGGATGACACTTAGCATGGATCTACCTTATTTTCTCCTCCCTTCACTTCTATATAGGTGGCTCTTTCCCTTGCCTTAGCTTCCTTTGATCCTTTGGTCTCTCCTCCACCTTGAGTGCACGACACCCCTCTCCTTCTTTGCTTGTGTTGGCCGATACACTCTCTTGGAGTAGCAGTGGTGGCCGATACCCTCTTGAAGAAGCTTTGGTGGAGGATACCCCTTGGACATTGGAGTGCTTCTTCTTCCTTGGAGCTTAGAGCTTAAGGCGGGTTGCATAGCTTCTAACCCTACCTCCTTTACCTCTTGTTATAATCTTGTTCTTATGCTAGTAGCTTAGATTAGTTCCTTGCTTTTGTACCTTTGGTGACCGAATCCCCCTTAGGGTTTAGGGTTTCCATGTGTACCTTGCTTTCTAGGGTTTGAGTTTCCTTGTGCTGGAGGTTGATGATGACCCCTGTTGGGCGACATCCTCTCTTGTCTTGATGTTGGGTGACATGAGTGCCTTGTGATGGACGACATGAAGGGTGTTCTTGGTGTTGGGCGATAGATTAAGATAGAAGTTGTGTTGGTCGACATGGTGACCATGTTGGGCGATATGGTCCTTGTGTTGAGCAACACCTTTGTTCTTGAGATGGACGATAGACCTGAGTACCATGGTGATCCTTGTGGTAGTCCTTGTGGTGGACGATAGGGCCATGTATGGCATGGTGTTTGGGTTGGATGATAGGCTAGAGTGAGGCGCTGGCCGATAGACATGGTGGTCAATAGCTATGGTGGCCGATAGCCATGGTGGCCGATAGTAATGGTGGCCGATAGCTATGGTGGCCGATAGCCATGGTGGGCGATAGCCTTGGTTTGGTGTTTGTCGGCCGATAGGCCTTGATGGGTTTTAGTGAGGGTTGTGAAGAGTTATAGTGAGGGATAGGTGATCCTATAGTGACAGTCTCGTGTGTTATGGGAGTGAATGCTTATGCTCAAACGATAATGATGCCTTGCAAACAATAACAATGCTAATGATAGTAACGAGGATGCTAATGGTAGTAGTAATGATAATGAGGAAGGTAGTGGTAATAACATGCATATAGTAATCCTTATGCTTAATTGTTAATGATAATGAAAATGGTGGTAGTTACACTAGTAGCTTGCATAATGATAATAATGATGACTTCTTACATAAAATGAACACCTTGCTCACTTGTATAATCTTGAGAAAATGATAAGCATGGATATAGTTTGTTAATGATGTGCTTTATACACTTGATCATCAAATAGTGATCAGTATAGTATCTTGAATATCATCTTGTTACAGCAAGTATGGTCCTTATGTTGAAACTATGATTATTGTGTATTCTAACCTTGTAGGTGATGCTTAGCCATGAAAAGGCTATGAGACATATGTGATGAGTAACATCACTTTGATAATTATCCTATGAGGTTATATAAATGATGTGTCTGTCCCATGATGTTGATATGAGCCTTGAAGAGGCAGTGATAGTACATGATGAGGGATTGAGATCCCATGATACGTGATGATCCTTGAGATGGATCTGGATGGTTGGCAAGAGGCCAAGTAGTAACATATGATGTGGATCCTTGAGATGGATCAGGTTGATGTGTTTCCACAATAATATAATGTTATTTCCTTTCTGTTATATCTTGCATGTTATACAACTTGATTGAATCTTGCAATCCATTTAAAAGATACTAATTAATCACAGTGAAATATATCATGTAGTTTTCCCTGGCCCTAGATCCATCATCGTCAGGACTTGGTGATGGTGAAACGGGTTCTCCTACGGGTTAACCTGGAAGCGCATATTGTTGAATATGTGTAGGTTGCTCCTAGCCTGAAAATGAGGAGGTAAGAGTGTAACTTCGGTTGCAGACTCAGATACGTATATAGAGCATGGTGAACAGGCCCATGGCTTAGGATATGTGATGTGAGGAGCATGAATGCGTTCATGGCTCAGAGCACGGTGAACAGGCCCGTGGCTCAATTTTACTAGCACCGAGACCTGTACCAAGGCGGGCTAGAGTGAGGGTAGCCTATGGAGCTGACCCTGTGGCTTAGACCACTTCAGCATGTGACTACGGTCCTGCTTATGTTGTACTCATGTACTGACCACGAGGTGGGAGGTCGTGGAGTCTGGCTCTTCCATTGACCTTGTATGGCACCGGCTTGGGTTTCGTAACCGAAGGTTGGATTTGAACGGTACGGTTCAAATCCTCAGGGCATAATAATACGTAATACAACCGTTTAGTATTTACTGCTTAAGATAAACACGAAACATTGGTTGAGGCCTTGTTTGTGTAATATCTCTGTTATATCTTGCAGGTTTTGTGGCAATGTCTTACCTTGATAATCAGGTTATGTGACATTATATCCTACTCTGATAATCATGTTACATAGTGATACATCTTATCTTGTTAATCATGTTCCATTGAGAGATAACTGGTTACATGCTTTTGTACAGCTGGTAAGCTTGTCAGTAAGAATAGCTTTGCTTTATATAAGACTGCTCTTGCTATACCTGTTATTAGTTATCTGCTGATATAGTTTATCTTGCTGAGGTTCTGTAGTTGCGGTGGGGAGTTATGTTTCCCGTTGGGACAATTGTTCAATTGTCTCACCCCGCTGGTTTACACCCTTTTTAGGTGGTCGAGCTAGACGTGGTCGTGGTCGTGGTGTTGCGGACGAGCATCTTGACGAGCAGTAGAAGGCAAGCGATGGATATGCTGCTGTTTTGGATGTTTTGTAGTAGAGTCTAGCGTCATCCCTGTACTCTCAGGTCCTTGGAAGTGTTTTGACAATGTTTAATGATGAACGATCGATGATGTTTGTATATCCTGCTGATGGCCGGATGTGGGCCTTTATGTATGTGAACAGGTGGTGAACTCATGTGATGGATGAACATCTGTTTCTATAAGCTGTAGACACGTATCAGATCTCGTGTATGTATATATATGACACGTTTCTCTACAGGATGAGGACTGGAAAGTAATAGTTTCACAGTTTATCAGTTTTCCGCAATCAGTTTCAATTAACCTGTGTTTTCATAATCTGTGGTTATGGTGATTTCCGCACATTTTCACGTAACACCTCGTTATCTGTGTGATAATGGGATGTGTTGCCATAGTTGTATCAATGTCGGCTTTACCCATAACTAATCTAGCAATCTACTAGCATAAAGACTTCCATATGCACTTTCATCTAATGTATTAACACTAATATATACCTTCTTTTACAAACCAACTAATATAAGTGTGCTAAGTTTGATTAAGAAGATGATGACATATTTCTGATCAGTGCATCTACCACCACACTTTCCTTCCACCAAGTGCTAATATATTGTGCAATTATAATCCTTGATTATATAAAGCAACCTTATATATTGTATATTCAATTCTTACTTTGAGAAGAGACATTGAATGTTCATGTGGTCCGTGAAGATCTGGAAGTTCTCCCCGTAAAGGTAATATTACCAGATCATTAACACCAAGAACATTTTTGCTAACTCTAGATCATGTGTCAGTCAGTTCTCCTCATTCCTCTCACCTTGTCTAGAAGAGAAAAATATTATGTCTTTGTCTTGAATCAAAACACATCCAAGACCCTTCTTTGACGTGTCACAAAAGACTATATATCATTTTCTAGTCTCTATCAGCACTAGTATTGGAGCAGACATCAACTTCTCCTTCAAAGTTGGAAGCTTCACTGACATTTCTCCATCCACACTAAGGGTAATCCTTCTTGGTGAGCTTGGCAAATGCCAAAGCTATGGCATGAAGTTCCTTAATAAATCATGCATAATATCAAACAAGACTAAGAAACTTCACATATTAGTTGGTGTCTTTGGATGTTCCCACATTAGTACAAACTTAACCTTCTTAGTATCTACACAAATCCCACTACTGGATATGACATGACTAATAAAGGAAGCTTTCATCATCCAAAACTCACACTTACTAAATTTTTCATGTAACATATTTTGTTTTGGTAATCCTAATATCAAAGAAAGTTGTTGCTCCTAGTCCTTGTAGTAAATCAATATGTCATCCATGAATACTATGAAAAACTCTTCTCCATGCTCATCAACTCCATAAAGTTTGTTGGTGTTTTGGTTAGCCACAACAACACAACCACAAACTCATAGTGACCATACCCAGGTTTGAAGTTTGTTTTAGGTATGTGCTTGATTTCAATCCTCACTTGATGTTATCCTAACCTCATGTCCATCTTCAAAAAGAATGTAGATCCTATTAATAGATCAAACACATCATCAATAATTAGCAATGGGTACTTGCTCTTTATGTAACCTTATTCTATTTATAATAGTCTATTCGCAACTCATCAAAACATTCTTATTCTTGATGAAAAAAACTAGACCAACCCAAGGGACTTTCTCAGCTATCTAAAACCCTTACCCAACTATTCCTAAAGTTGTATCGTCGACTCCTTTGTCTCTATAGGTGCCATGTTATATAGTGTCTATGTTATGGGTTGTTAGTCAAGAATTAGATTTATATCAAAGTCAATCTCTAAAGGGGGAGGAACACTAACAAACTCATCTAGAAAGACATCTTCAAACTCACACACCACAAGTACATCTTGGATACTAGGACTCACCACCTTGCTATCCACTATGTAAGTTAAGAAAGCCTCATAATCCCATCTCATCAACTTATGAGCTAAAACTACAGACATGAGACATGTAGGGAGAATCTTCCAATCTCCTTCGAAGGTGTAAAAAGTGGGATGCAAGAGTTTTTCTATTCCTTATTTGACTGAGGAATAAATACATCCAATCTAAGAACACCCATATGTATGATGGAAAAGATATTTTATTAACTTGAAGGTGGTGTTATAAAAATTCAAGAGTACATATAATTATTACAAAGGACCAATGTGGAGGGCATCCTACCCATCCCAATCTATCCTTTAAAGTCTAAGGTTCAAGGTCCTCCTAGGTCATCATCCTCTAAAACATCTATGCTTAGGTGGTTTGGGAACAACATCCAGAAATTATGTAAGCAAAAATATGTGCATCTGTAATCACTATGTGCATAATAAATATATTTGGATATTACACGGTAGGTAGGTACAAAAAGGGGGTTCCCATACAAGAGGGTGGTCATCGCCAAGTATGTGTGTTCACTAAAAATAAATAATAGAATGAGGTGCTAAAGAGCAATATATCATCATAAGGTGTCTTTCCATTAATTAATTCATAATATAACAAATAAACAAAATTACAAGCATATATGGGATATAGCAAGATATCAAAAATTGGGACATAACATCATTGTATCATGCCCTAAAATGTGTGGGTGGAAACACACCCTAGATGGAAAAGCACATCCTAACATATAAATGGTTGTGCCTAAGCACCACTACTCTAGATAAATAGTCTGACACCAAGCACATAAATAATTGAGTAGTAAGATAGATGGCCCAATCAAATTTCATTTCCAAAGCAAGGCTAGTGGGTTCATGGGCTCTGTATTCAACATATGAAATGAAGAGAATAACAATTTAGGAATCAAGATTTTTTCGATGGAATAATTAGAAGAATCAAATAAAAAGGCACCATAATAGGGATGTGTATTTATGATTATATGAACGTCCAAGCTAAAATCGAAGTTTCACATACCTGATCTTCAAGACTAATCCTACTTCTAGGGGGAATTTTGATTTGTCCTTCTCAACATAAAAGCATTTTATATACACATTAGCCCACCATAGTGTTCCTTCAACTAATATCTTTTTTTATAAATCTTGAATTTTATTATAGGTTTGTCTATTTGGATCTAATGCCTTATGAATTGGTATTAGTTATGTAAGGTATCCTTACTATTTACTTCTAGGGTTTAATTTTCCAATATAACATAATTTGATTATGTAGAGATATTCCCATTTTATCCTTCCATATATGTTAGTATAATCATGTCCTTTATATGATATCTCCTTCTTGTATGATTTAATCTAAAGTGGGCCAAACTATATCAATATAATTCCAAGATCCTTCTAATTTCCAATCATTCAAAAGGTATTGGTTTGATTCATTTTAATCCTTTAGGTTTATGGATCATACGATACATGATATACCATATTGTAAAGATAGGTAATATTCTAGTACATGTCAGACATGTGTTTCACACTCATGAGCTATAACAATGCATACTTTTAGTATGGGAGCAACAACCCCAAGGCAGGGGATGTAACATCCCTAACATGGGTTTAGGGATAACGATGTTTTTTAGCCTAAATATGTTTCTTAGAACTTTAATATAATTCTCTAAAGTGTTTTGTTATCAGGTGACAAACTTATGTTTCAAATTTGGTCTTGTTTAAATAACATTTGAGCAATGTTCTCTTATTTTGGACCAAAATACAATTTACCCAAGATGAGGAGATATGTTGCAATTTGTCACATGTTAATGTTCCCTAAGTTTTTTAGCATCATAAGAAAGAGAATGATGCTAGGTGGTGGCTGGTGGAAAGCTTAAATTCCAAGTTTGAGCTTGTTTGAAAAATGCTAGTGACTTGTATACCAATTTTGGTGCAAGTTGTAATGTACTCAAAATGTAGGGTTGATATGAAAATTAACACCTCTAGAGTGTCCCTACTCCCTAATAGTATCATTTAAAGGAAATATAAAGAAGGAAGCACCATTTTTGAATCATTTATGAGTGGTACATTATTGGTGATGAAAAGACCAAGATAGGGGTAAATGTGAAACCCTAACTTGAGCATGTATCAGTTTGTAGAGTCCATATGGGAGTGCCTATCAGACAAGGAGCCTTAGAGGGGATCCTATATCGGTTTGTGGACTCTTGGCCTTGTACATGATGGGCAAAGCACCTCAAGGAGGTGATCCATGACAAATTAGATGCTCCTTGCAAAAGCTGTATCGATTTGCATAATTTGCGAGATAAAGATGAGATATCTTATCAAACAAGATAACTAATGGCTGAAATATCATCTCATGATTATCCTCAAGTGTTTTGCATGTGAAGCTAAATGTGAATTCATGCATGTACACGTTTCAACCATGCATGGACATGTGGCACCTAGTAGCTTAAAAAGATGACACCTCATATACACACTTTTTCATGAACCTCAAGTATATATACCCTTCCTTTCACCTATGAGTGAAATTTTCAAAATCTATCACCCTCTTGCTCTTAGATATCATGCATAGAGTCTCGGTTACATGCATAGGTGAAGGAGTATCATGCATAGAGCCTTGGTATCTGCCATAGCAAAGTGATATCACCCATTGCAAAGTGATATCGGCCAAGTGAGGGATATCAGTCACAAGTGAGGGATATCGGCCATAAGTGGTGAGGCTTCGTGCATAGGGCTGAGGATCTCAAGTCTTGGACCTTTAAGAAGCTCATTTGCAACCTTGGGAACGTGAATCTTTGGAGCTTGGATATTTGAAGTTGCTCTTAAGGCAGGTTATATAACTTGAACTCAATTATGTTATTATTTACCATTAATCTTGCCTTAGTTAAATGATTTACTTTCAAATAGAATTTTCTTGCATAATTGATGAACCAATGAGCTCTAGTAGTAACCTAGGACTATTGTCCATGAACTAGAACAATAAGAACAAGAGTCTAGAGGTTGATTATGATGACATCATCATGGTTCAACCCGTGTTGGATTGAAGCACCTCTAACCTGATATGGTGTTGAAGGATACACCTCTTACCTGATATGGTGTTGAAACCCTAGATAGTGATGGTTATACACCTATAGAATGGTATGGTGATGAGCATAAACCTTATGCATGATATGGTGACACACACACACAAGTCATGAATGATATGGTGATGAGCATAAACCTTATGCATGATAATAGGTGACACATACATCTCATGAATGATATGGTGTTCAAGATACACCTCAGGGGCAATATGGAAGCACCCATATACCACATGCCTGATATGGTAAGCACATATACACCTTAAGGTCGATATGGTGAGCATACATACACCTCAAGGTTGATATGGTGAGCATACATACACCTCAAGGTCGATATGGTGAGCACACATACACTTCTAACCCGATATGGAAACCCAATATGAGGATATGAACACAACCACTAGCATGTTATAGTGATGAATTTATGTTACATCCCCAATTTTGCATGTGTTTTCATAATTGAAATATAATGATTTTGTGAAATCGGACTTAATTGAAAAGGTTGTATGCTTTCCTTAAAAGAAGGGATTTCTTTGAAAATCTCCCTTACATTAGGAACTTCGTGGTTCCTATTATTATATTAATCCAATAAAGGATATAAAAGAGAAGAAAAGTCCAAGTAATGGAAAAAATACATGATAATGGATATTAAGCAAAAGTATATATGAGAAATACTTGGAAATATTTAGAAAGTGGCATTAATGTCCACAATTGAGTAAAATCCGTTTACATATGATTTCTATTAAAGGAAATAGGAAAAGAGGAAAAAGGAGATGAAAGATAATGAGAAATCCTTGCAAAAGAATGTCTTAATAAAGAAATAAGTAAGATTATGAGAAATGAAGGATGTAGATGCATCTAGAAGGATAATAAGTAGCCTTTAAAAAGGAATTTCGAAATATCAGAGTTTCTTGGGGTCCAAGGAGCCCCAATGGAGAAAAAAGAAAGAGAAAATACCAATAATAAAAAAGAGGATAATATGATACATAATTAATGAATTTTGTGGCATTGTTAAAAAGGAGGTATTTTCTACTAAAAGAAAATATAATTTCATGCCAATGCACTAAAATTCAAGCATAAAGAGAATAAGAGTGAGAATTTTCGAATTCCTAAATATCCAAGGAATATGGTTTATTAAGAAGATATTTAGGAGAGAGAAGATTGATTCTCAATGAAGGAATAGGTTTCCTTTTGAGAGTTGGACTTGTTTCCTCATGGATGAACACCTTAGGGTGTGGATACCCTCCCCTATATAAGGGGTAGAACCTCTGGGTCAAGCCCAAGGAGATCCCACGCATCCCTTTATCTCTTCTCCTTCTTTTTTATTGTTCAAACCCTAGCACAGAGGAGTAGCGCGACCGCGGAGCAACGGGGAACTGTTAGATGATCTCGATGGAGGCAAGATGCTCCCACAACACTGGGGGAATCTCAACCATCTTCACCGTGCCCTGGCTCATGCGTAGCAGTAGCAGCATGGCTGCAAGGCCGGCCGCATGGTGCAGACCTGGCCAGCGTGAGCCAGCTGCCTTGGTCGTGAGATAAAGGCATCGCTGATTGCGCAGAGGAATGTCAGAGGTGAGGGAGTTGTCCCTGGTGGTCGTTGGGCCCTGGGGAAGGGGGGCGCACCCGCGTTGTGCTGTAGATTGGCGGCAACAAGGGTTGCGCGAGGTTGAAGACAACCCACCTGTCGTTAGACCGAATTGCCCCTCTGGGTTTTGAAGAATTGATGAGCTGAACGGGGGTATAAGAGTCAATATGTTATGTTTCCAAAATGGGCCACGTTGCATGGAATGAGGTGGTGTGGCGCTCAGTGATTGGTCCAAGTAAGTAAAATAATGCAAAATTCATATCTTTTTGTTGGTAGCTCGGATCAATACAAATAAAATATGAAAGTTGCTCAGAAAAATAAGAGGAATCCATTAAAAATAGTTTTAGAAGGTAATTTCTCTTCATTTCGAAAAGTAGTGGAAGTTATCAACTTTAATGCTTTAATGATTAAGAAACCCTAATTTGAGATGATTAATGTATTAAGAAGGGTTTTATGGATGATTAAAGTTGATATTAACCTTTTAATGATAAAAGACACATTAAGATATAAAAGGATGAACTTTGCATGTAATTGGATTAAGTTAGAGTTCCATGTACACGAATGAGCTTTAATAGGCCTTGAAACCCTAATGTTAGTCATTGTGACTCTTAATGGCTTTAATTATTCAAATTCATGAATAAGCTGGGATATGATAGTTCTAAGCTATTTCGAGTATAAAAGTTCCTAATTGAGGATAAATACCCTTAATATGGTAATTAGGATTTTCTAATGGATAAAGGTGGAATTAGTGATAAATAGAGTTCATAAAAGATGAGTTGTTAATCCGGAAGAAACCAAAGATGATAATTGGAAAAAATGGTAGTTTTAATGTAAAAGAGGCATAACAGACTTAATTGACATTTAATTGTGCCTTTAATCCAACCCAAAAAAAATTGTGCCTTTAATCCGAAATTAGGGTTATATGTTGTTAAAAGGTAACCTTAATATCTTTCATCAAGAATAGATGATATAATTAGGGTTTAAAATAGTAAAAATGAAGTGAAACCCTAATTGCAATGGAAACCCTAAAAGTGGACTAGAAACCCTAGGAAGCGAGTTAGGTTTAATAGACCTTGATGGCTTAATCAATGATAGGAAAATTGGATGCATGTTTCAGGATCATCTTGTGTGCTTGCTTGTTTATTGGATTTCTTGCTTAGTTGGATTATTTCTACACTCAAGTCAGCCTAACAGGTATGTGGTTAATTATGGTTCATCACATTAGTTTCCCAAAGGTTTTCCGGATGATTTGATTGTATTGAATGCAACCTATCAGTTTGGATATTCATAATTGCAAATCATAAAGTCACTATGATTATCATAATTATCATAGAAGTGGTATTCTCGCACCTACATGCCACCCTGATGGATGATGCCAAAAGGTCAAGCCCAGGAGGGAAGACCCATGGGCACCATGAGTGGTGACCCCAGACACCAAGCTCGGGATTGAGAAGGTGGTCTTTATTGAATGACTAATGGGCACCATGAGTGGTGACCCCAGGCACCAAGCTCGGGATTAAGAAGGTGGCCTTAAGTCATTGGCATAAGAGAAACCCTAAGGTGGGTATGCCAAGGTTAGGGCAAGAGCGGTGAAGAATGTCACACTGAAAATGTAATTTGGCTTGTTAATTAACTTGATTGTGATATTTAGATTATTAGCCATATTTGTGAAATTTTGGTTGTCCCCACATACGAGCATATTCCTATATGTTGACCGACATTTTGTTTGTCGGCATTTTAGGTACAACTCTGAAAAGAACAAATAATAAAGTGACACATTGTGAAGATAAGAAATAAAAAGCAAGGAGGATTAGATAGAATAGATTCAAGCAGTGGATAGAAGTAGATTTTCAAAGTTTTTAAAAGGTATGAAAAGTTTTATTTTATACCAGATTTTAGTTTAGTGATGAATGTATATTCATCATGGAATTCAATTACCATCTTGGGTCAATTTCAACTCAACACATCCAATTTCACTCATTAAATATCAAATGCATCATAAAATGCAATATTTCATAATTGATTCAATTGTCAATGTTCTTAAATGAGTTTATGTTAATTTGATGCAGGTCTCAATAAGGTTGAACAATCAGATGGTTCCCACCTTCACTCACCCTTGGTTTTATCCATTCAGTCTGACCAAACGGTTTCAACCATTCGGTCTCGCCAAACGATCTAGCCATCCGGTCTTGACCAATCATTTTCATCCATTCGGACTCAAGACCAAATGGACATATCCACCTCAAAACTGTTTGGACGTTGCATGGTTTCAGACCGTTTAGATGCGAAGACTGTTTGGTTGAATGATCGAAACCGAATGGACTTTTCCACATCAAGACCATTTGAAGAGATTCAGTCTGTGAGACCGTTTGAAGAGATTCGGTCTGCGAGACCATTTGAAGAGACTCGGTCTGCAAGAACGTTTGAAGAGATTTGGTCTGCAAGACTGTTTGAAGAGATCCGGTATGCGAGACCATTTAACGCAGCTACGTGCAAACTGTTCAATATTGCCAAACTGTTTAAGAAAGATGGCTGCCAAACCATTTGAGTGACCGAATAGAAGACCGTTTGGATGAGATAATACAAATACCGAATGCACATCCAACCGTTTGCTTTTCCCAGCATGCAAACCAAATGAAAGGCAAATCGAATGAGCTAGATATTTTGAAAGAAAAGCAGCACAATACCCAAACCGAGAGAGCAAGACTGTTTGGTCAATTTTACCAAACCGTTTGAGCAAAGTAAATATCTGCCAAACCACTTGGACTGGAAACACACCAAAAACATGAAGACCAGCCACGTGCCTATAAATAGGACCAGTATGGTCCCCTTTTGAGGAATCGGTTTCGGGACGCCGACAGGCTGCCTGTACACAAGTCCGATCCAAATCCAGTGTCGTCCATGCCAGTTTTATTCCACCTACTTCCCGTGTTGCAACCAAGGAGGTTGGGGAGAGAAGGAAGACGGAGTGAGGGAGACTGTCCAGTCTGTCTTGGCATCTCACGTTCGTGTCCAGATCTGCTCCGACATGACGTAGAAGGTCGTATCTTCTTCACCGAGCTGCGACTACCTTCTGCACCGAGTTCATGGCATATTTCTCTCTCTTTCTCATTCTTCTTATTTCTCACATCATGAGCGAGTAGTACCTTTTCGTTGGGGTGGGGGGACTAGCCCCACTGCCCATGCAAATCATGTTCTCTTGTTAAACTCTCCATGACAATGTATATAACTTTCCATTTCGTTGTTAGTTGGTACGTTTGTAGATGATTATCTACTTGCTTTCATCTTGTTCTTTCCTATATTGCGAAATATTCTATATGTGGGACGGAATGGCAGTTTACAAAGTTCGACTCTTTGACGAGAACTTCTGATAATATTCCTTGAGGTTGTAAGTGTATGATCCATGAGGGGACGAGACATCTAGCCTATGGTGATGCTTCTGTGGTCTAAACATCCCTCAGGGAGGACCACAACCTTAGTTGGATTTTGTATTGTCTTTGTTTATCGTCGATGTTAGTTTGTAGATCTATCACCTGCTTGCTTATCGATTTATGCGGTTGACTCCCAAACTAGAAATAGAATGAGATTTCTTCAAGGTCGTAAGTGTATGATCCACGAGGGGACGAGCCATCTAGCCTTCAGTGACGCTTCTATGTGCCTAATGCCTGTATAGGGGGCCCACAACCTTCATTGGATTTCTGTATCTTTAGAGCCGTAAGTAAGTGATCCAGATGGTGACGAGACATCTGATGCCTAAGGTGATGCTTACGTGAACCTAACGCCCGTATGGGGGGTTCCGCAACAGCTCTATTTGGATTATTATATCTTGCCTGGATTGTTTGTGATTGAATGTGTTTGCATGCGTAGCGGTGGAAACCTGATACCATCCCAGTGATTCCATATCATTGATCTAAATCCAACTTTAATTCAGCTTTTACTTTCTTGCTATTAGTTTAATTAACCTCAAATCAACCAATCATTTTAAATATTAGCCTTAACTCGAGCTAGATTCGATTAACAAAGATTCTTAAAAATGTTGTCCTTTGGGTTCGATCCTTAACTATACTGTGATAAGACTCGTCCTCTTGTGGGTGGTATTATTGCACTTTGGTTTTGATAAAAGCTCGGGGATCTCAACCCCAAGTGAGTTTTTAGTGCGATAAAATCCCACATCAAATTTTGGCACCGTTGTCGGGGACAACATAATCAGTTAGTCAAATCTAGTTCTTTTAAGACTAATCTAGGATTTTGCTTTTTCTTTTGAAACAATCGATCATCTACTTGAAATTTGACTCTACACTATGGTTCTCACTCTCAAAGTCTTTCGATTTCAGGTACGACCCAAGGCATAGTGCATGCGTCGTTTGGACAACCCCAAACTAACAACGAGCTTTGATCCCGAGATAGACAGAACTTTCCATCGTCAGATCAGACAAAATCAAGCAAGGATGGCCCAGGAAGAGGAAGTAGCCCGAAGGGTGGCTCAAGCCATCAATGCACAGAGAGAGAGGCTCATGCAAGAAGCCAGGTCTGTGGTTCAACAGGAAATCCTAGCACCACAAGCAGTTGAACTACAAAAGGATCTTAGAGAGTTCTCAATCTCAAAAGCTATGAATGTTCATCATCCAGTGCAACCTCCTCCCATAAACGCTCCTAATTTCAAGATAAGACCGCATTGGATCACCCTGCTTCAGAATAACCCTTTCTATGGCAAGCAAGGAGAAGATAGCCGAGAACATCTTTTGAGATTTATTGATCTATGTGCCATGACAAAACAAAATGGAGTCACAGATGATGCCATTCGACTCCGCCTCTTCAAGTATTCCCTTACTGATAGAGCTATAAGTTGGTACAATTCGTTACAAAGTGAAATACCCATCACCACCTGGGAACAACTCCAAAATGTGTTTCTAGAAAAATTCTACCCTCCATCTCTTACCTATGAAATTAGAGGGCAGATAACAAATTTCACTCAAGTTCCTGGAGAAACCCTTGCTGAAGCTTGGGATAGATACAAAGAGCTTCTACACAAGTGTCCACACCACGGAATTCCCAAGAATCAACTCATCGAGATTTTCTATAGGGGTGTGGATGATGATATTAAGAGGTTTCTAGATTCCTCATATAGAGGAAACTTCATGTGTCAAAGCTATGATATCACATGGAGAGTCATCACCCTGGGAGCAAAAAATCAAGCCAACTGGGGTAGATCTGTAGGTAAAGGAGTTTTGAAAGTAGCTATGGACGAAGCTACTCCCGAGTACAAATCTATCACTGAAACCTTAAAACTCTTAGTTGCCAAGCAAGACCATATTGAATCATCTCTTGCTGCAATTGGAAGAGGACGTTCACCCACTCGACAACCAGAACAAGTCAAGTCCGCTTCCCTGTTCTATGAAGCATGTAAAGCAACTGATCATTCCACTTTATCATGCAATGTTCTTTACGATGTTGTTCTGAGCAACGTATGTGGCCAAGGAGATAATGGCCAAATGGAAAATATTAACGCTATTAATACCATCCTTGGTCAAAGTTATTACAATCCGAATCAGAATAAGAATCATCCAGGTTTTCAATATGGAAACCCCTCTGGAGCAGTAAACTCACATCAATTTGGTTTGAACAATCAGCCACGAGGCCCACCAGGATTCCAGTACAATCAACAATAGAATTTTGGGAATCAAGGAAATTTCAAGGGGAACTTTCAGAATAGGAACTACAATAATTATCAAAACAACTCTCAGTACTAGAATCTTAATCAACAACAAGGACAGTAGGCAGGACCTGTCTCTTATGAGGACAAGTTAACAGCTATTGAAAAGATGCTGCAAACTCAACAAACTATGATAGCGAACCAACAAGCCCAGCATAAGGCTATTGAATCTCAACTAGCTCAACTCGCAGCTAGCATAAAGCCACCGATTGGAGTCTTTGTCGGCCAACCTGAGAATAATCCCAAGCATCTGGAACAGTTGAAGGCAGTCACCACCAGGTCAGGAAAAGACTATTCGGATCCCCCTGTAAAGACGCCTGTGGTTATTACAGACGAGGATGAACCTGTAATTGCCCAAGACTCAACAACACTAGAATCTCAAGTTGATAAGACATATATGAGAAATCCCGAGAAACCTACTGATGAAGAAACTGAAACACCAGAACCCGATATTCCTGTATATAAGCCTCACATACCTTTCCCAGCTCGTCTAAGGCAAACCAAGCTGGATACTCATTTCAATAAGTTCAAAGAAGCTATAAAGAAGCTTCATGTTGATATCCCCTTTCTCGATGCTCTAGCTGAGATACCATCCTGGACTAAGTACTTAAAGTCACTTCTCACAAGGAAGTATATAATTGAAGAGTATGAGACAGTAAAACTGGCGAGAACTACATCTAATATCATTTTGAGCAAGATGCCCAAGAAACAAAAAGACCCGGGATCCTTTGGAATTTCATGTCACATTAGCGACTCATCATGCAAGAAAAGATTGGAAGATCTTGGTGCAAGCATCTCTATTATGCCACTTAGCCTGTGCAAAAGACTAGGGTTTGTAGAATTGCTTCCAATGGGCATGACCATACAACTTGCAGATAATTCAGTAACTCTTCCCATGGGACTCATCGAAGATGTCCCAGTCAAAGTGGGCAAGGACACTTATGTCCCGTGTGATTTTGTCATCATGGACATTAAAGAAGATGCCAGATATCCTCTCATCTTAGGTCGTCCGTTCCTCGCCACTGTAAGAGCCCTAATTGATGTTGAAGCTGGCACCTTACTTCTGATATTAGGCAAAGAAACTCTCAAATTTAAAGTTTTTGAAAGTATGAGAAGACCAAGTATGCAAGAAGAAGTCTATCTGATTGACTGCATTGGGCAAATGTCACTTCTGACTCAAGAGCATCATGAATCAGACGATCCTTTAGAAGTTTCTCTAACGAACCCATCAGTTGATGAATCAACTGATGAACAAGTAAAGGATTGCATCGAATCCCTCGACTTGGCTAAAGAAGATGTTGAAGCCACTAGTGAAGAACTCAAATCTATGGAAACTACAGAAGAAACATGCAAAAAACCAGAGGCTCCCGAAATGAAGCCCCTACCCGAAGGACTAAAGTACGTGTTTTTAGACGATCTCAAAGTTTGCCCAATTATTATAAATTCCAATCTAACAGTTGAACAAGAAGATAAACTCCTGAAGGAAATAAGGGAAAGGAAGAAAGCCATCAGTTATAAAATGAGTGACCTCACTGGGGTCAGTCAAGTGTTGTGTATGCACAAGATCCCTATGATGGAAGATCACAAGCCTACTATTGAGCATCAACAGAAATTGAATCCAAATATGAAGGAAGTGGTCCATCGTGAGGTCATCAAACTGCTCACAGTTAGAATAATCTATCCAATATCAGATTCGCCATGGGTGAGCCTAGTACATGTAGTCTCGAAGAAAGGTGGAACAACTGTTATATGGAATGAAAACAATGAACTCATACCCACTTGAACAGTCACATGGTGGAGGATGTGCATAGATTATAGAAAATTGAACAAGTCAACTCGAAAATATCATTTTCCAATGCCTTTCCTTGATCAAGTCTTAGAAAGGTTGGCTCACCAAGAATATTTTTGTTATCTTGACGGTTATTCTGGATTCTATCAAATACCAATACATCCAGATGACCAAGAGAAAACTACTTTTACCTACCCATTCGGAACATACGCATTTAAAAGAATGTCGTTTGGCCTATGCAATGCACCTGCAACTTTCCAACGTTGCATGGCTGCCATATTTGCCAGTCTCACCAAAACCATTATGGAGGTTTTTATGGATGATTTTTCTATATATGGAGATTCATTCGATTCATGTCTAAAGAACCTCTCCCTGGTCCTCAAACATTTTGAAGAAGCACATCTTGTCTTGAATTGGGAAAAGTGCCATTTTATAGTAAAGGAAGGCATTGTCCTCGGCCATAGGGTCAACAATAGAGGAATTGAAGTAGATAAAGCCAAGATTGAAGTAATTTCTAAAATGGACATTCCAACAAATGTAAAAGAAGTCTGTGCTCTCCTAGTTCATGCAGGATTTTATAGAAGATTCATAAAGGACTTTTCAAAGATAACCAAGCCAATGATGATTTTGTTACTAAAAGAAGTTGATTTCAATTTTGATGAAGAATGTGTCAAAAGCTTCAACACTCTGAAGCAAGCCCTTACAACCACCCCCATCATTAGATCTCCCGACTGGGACCACCCTTTTGAAATTATGTGCGATGCTAGTGACTATGTTGTGGGTGCTGTTTTAGGGCAATGTATAGAGAAGAAACATTATGTGATCTATTATGCATTGAAAACTCTTGATAAAGCCAAGAGAAATTATGCAACTACTGAGAAAGAACTCCTAGAAGTCATGTATGCCTTTGTTAAGTATGGAAAATCAAGAAAGATAACATACAAGAACAACCATTTCATATAATATCATATGCCAAGCATTTTACTACACATAATACAACCATACTAAATAGTAGGCAAAGCATAAATACAAATACAAGAGAAGAGAGAAGAAAGCATGTCATTGAAGAAGAAGTGATAAGCTATAGGTCTTTGACTACAACTCTCCACTCCAATAACAATCAATATAGAAAAATCCATGAATAGGATCGTGTTCTTTCTTCCTTCTTTGGCTCTTTTCCCAAAAATGTGTCTAGCATTCAGTGTGGACTAGCTTAGTAATTGTTTTTATTTAGGTGGATTTTCCACTCCAAATTGGGTTGACGATGTGTGTTTGTTCCATTCCTATCGTGCTAATCAGATGACCAAGAAGCGGGTAATTCAGATCCTACCTAATTGGTTCGAAGGTCATTGTCTACACAGACCACGCTGCCATTCGTTACCTTCTGGCAAAGAAAGATGCAAAACCCAGGTTGATCAGATGGATCCTCCTTTTACAAGAATTTGATTTAGAGATAAGAGATAAAAAGGGTACAGAGAATGTTGTAGCAGACCACCTCAGTCACATCCAAACTCTGGATACTGAGAAGATTCTGATCAATGATTCCCTACCAGATGATCAACTAATGAAGGTCTCAAAAGTTGTACCCTGGTACTCAGATTTTGTGAACTACCTTGCTGCTGGGGTTATCCATCCTCAATGCACTGGGAATGCACTGAAGAAATTCATGCATGATGTGAAGTAATATCACTGGGATGAGCCATATCTCTTTAATCTATGTGCTGATGGTCTTTACAGATGATGTATCACTAAGGAAGAAGCAAAACTCATTCTAGAGCACTGCCACTCTGGCCCAATTGGAGGCCACATGAGTTCTGAGAAGACTGTGATAAGGGTTTTGCAATGTGGATTCTTTTGGCCAACTATATTCAAGGATTCCTACAACTTTGTTCTATCATGTGACAAATGTCAAAGAACAGGTAACATTATGAAGAGAGATGAGATGCCACTTAAGTCGTGGCAAGAAATTGAGATATTTGATGTTTGGGGTGTGGACTACATGTGGCCATTCCCATCTTCTTATGGATTTTCTTACATTCTAGTAGCGGTTGATTACGTCTCAAAATGGGTTGAAGCTATACCAACCATCACTAATGATTCCAAACCCGTCATCAAATTATTCAAAGATATTATTTTCCCCCATTTTGGAGTGCCACGAACCGTGATATCTGACGGAGGGTCTCACTTCCTTGAAAGAAGCTTTGAAGCTTTATTGAGAAAATATGGTGTAACACATAAAGTACCCTCGCCCTACCATCCACAAATGAGTGGACAGGTAGAGGTTTCTAACCGCCAACTCAAGGCTATTATGGAAAAAACTATAGGCCGCAATCGAAAGGATTGGTCAGTGAAAATCAACGACGCTTTATGGTCCTATCGATCTGCTTACAAAACTCCCCTCGGGACTACACCCTTCCGATTAATATATGGAAAGGCTAGCCACCTACCTGTCGAACTGGAACACAAAGCATGGTGGGCAATTAAGAAACTGAATTTCGACATGAAAGAAGCAGGCCAAGCCAAGATTCTACAACTTCAAGAGCTGGATGAACTCCGGATGACAGCCTATGAAAATGCACGAATCTATAAAGAACGAACCAAACTTTGACATGATGGTCATCTGAAAAGAAAAGCCATACAAGTGGGTGACCAAGTTCTTCTATTCAACTCAAGACTAAAGTTATTCCCAGGAAAACTCCGTTCTCGCTGGTCTGGACCTTACATTGTCAAAAGCATCTCTCCTTATGGTGCTTTCTCTTTATGGAGTGAAAAGTCAGGCAAATTTATGGCAAATGGTTACCGTTTAAAGAGATATTTCACCTCTACTGACATAGGAACCGAAGCAATGTTGGAACTCATCAACCCAAAGGATCCACCGTAAAGCTGAAGGATCCAGTCGAGCCATCGACATAAAACAAAGGCGCTTGTCGGGAGGCAACCCGATCAATAAATTTGTTTTACTTTTATTTTCAAATTAGAATGTTTCTTTGATTTTGCTTTTACCTTCTAGTTAATTTTTCATTAAATAAAATTCGCATCACGAGATGCTAGTTTAAGATCTAATTGCTCCTTACCCTTGAGATTTTCAGATAAGAGGATGCACACTGACTAGAACGCAACCACATCTGGTGGTCAATCTGGCATGAATTTTCCGCTCCATCTTGGATTTAGGGTTTGCTCGGGACGTGCAAATCTCTAAGTTTGGGGTGGAGGGTGGGTGGTATGTACCTCACTTTCCACCTACACCCATCCTTTTCATACTTAAGTTTTCTCTGTCACATTCTTGATAAAATTTTCAAATTTTCAAAAATTTTAAAGTTTTCCAAAGAAATTGAACATATACTTGATGAATTTTTGACACTTCTTATTTCATTAAATGTCACCAACTAACCTGCTATGCATTTTGAATCATTATACTCTCCTTATTCGAAGTAGATCCTCAAAAGGACCATTTTTTGAAACAAACCTTTTGATTGAAATAATCTTGTGAAGCTTATGATTCCTAACATCATGATACTTATGCAAAAATGATAAGTGTCTGTCGAACTGATAGGGATCAAACACGTCGTTCTTCCTAATTGACTAATGGAACAATAACATGGAATCTCCACCAGATCCTCATCAAGTCATTATTTGAGCAGAGTACGATAAAGAGAACAACCCAGTGCACTAAATTGTAAATCAAGTTGCATTCTGATCTGAACTCTCTTCTACACTTCTTCTACCATCTTTGTATCCCTCCATTCACCAAAAAGAAACAAAAATAGCCAAAATAGTGCCAAACCCTAAGTCCGGGGTGGCACTCCACTTCCCTCTATATCCGCTTCTTCCATACCCCTAACAGATAAACAGGGGCGTACCACCAAAAATGCAATCTCGAGTCGAATAGAGGAGAGATTTGCAAACAAAAAAAGATGCCAAAGCGCACACAAAAAGAAATTCAATCTCGAGTCGAATAGATGAGAGATTCGCACAAAAATGCAATTAATGAAATTACAAAGAAAATAAAAAGAAAATATCGAGTCGAATAGAGGAGAGATTTACTTCTTCCTTCCATACCACCATTCACTCCATTTTCTACCTAATGGCACAAAGCATGCCCCCACTATCTTGAAAAACACCAGTGTCAGATCAGATGCACACTTGTTGTTCTACGGGTGTCTCTGGACTCTTACAAAACTCTTTGACATGCTTGTTGTTGGAAAAAGTGAGGAGGGAAGTGATTTTGGAAAACGAACTTAGGAACGAAGATATGGTAAGATGTGTTTAGTGGTCTCAGGAGGTTGAGATACTGAGTCATACTAAGAAGAAAGAAAATAATCGTGATGTGACGAGGAGGCAATCACACAAATTGAAAGTATTCATTTGGCGACTGTTTCAGATTTTGTGTTACTCGAGGATGAGCAATGTTTAAGTTTGGGGTATTTTGATGAATGCATATTCATCATGGAATTCAATTACCATCTTGGGTCAATTTCAACTCAACACATCCAATTTCACTAATTAAATATCAAATGCATCATAAAATGCAATATTTCATAATTGATTCAATTGTCAAGGTTCTTAACTGAGTTTATGTTAATTTGATGCAGGTCTCGATAAGGTTGAACAATCAGATGGTTCCCACCTTCACTCACCCTTGGTTTTATCCATTCGGTATGACCAAACGGGTTCAACCATTTGGTCTCACCAAATGATCTAGCCATCCGGTCTTGACCAATTGTTTTCATCCATTCAGACTCAAGACCGAATGGACATATCCACCTCAAAACTGTTTGGACGTCGCACGGTTTCAGACCGTTTGGGCGCCAAGGTTGCAAGACCGATCAGCCGTGAAGACCATTTAGACGCGAAGACCGTTTGGTCGAATGATCGAAACTGAATAGACTTTTTCACATCAAAACCGTTTGAAGAGATTCAGTCTGCGAGACCATTTGAAGAGATTCGGTCTGCGAGACCGTTTGAAGAGAATCAGTCTGCAAGACCTTTTGAAGAGATTTGGTCTGCAAGTCCGTTTGAAGAGATCCAGTCTGCGAGACTGTTTAACACAGCTACGTGCAAACTATTCAATATTGCCAAACCATTTAAGAAAGATGGCTGCCAAACCATTTGAGTGACCGAATAGAAGACCATTTGGATGAGATAATATGAAGACCGAATGTACAACCAACCATTTTCTTTTCCCAACATGCAAACCAAATGTAAGGCAAACCGAATGAGCTAGATATTTTGAAAGAAAAGCAGCACAATACCCAAACTGAGAGAGCAAGACTGTTTGGTCAATTTTACCAAACCGTTTGAGCAAAATAAATATCTGCCAAACCGCTTGGAATGGTAACACACCAAAAACATGAAGACCAGCCCCGTATCTATAAATAGGACCAGTAGGGTCCCCTTTTGAGGAATCGGTTCCGGGATGCCGACAGGCTGCCTGTACACTGGTCCGATCCAAATCCAGTGTCATCCACGCCAGTTTCATTCCACCTACTACCCGTGTTGCAACCAAAGAGGCTGCAGAGAGAAGGAATACAGAGTGAGGGAGACTATCCGGTCTGTCTTGGTATCTCTCGTTTGTGTCCAGATCTGCTCTGAGACGACGTAGAAGGCCACATCTTCTTCATCGAGCTGTGACTACCTTCTGCACCGAGTTTATGGTGGATTTCTCTCTCCTTCTCATTCTTCATGTTTCTCGCATCATGAGCGAGTAGTACCTTTTTGCTGGGGTGCGGGGACTAGCCCCGCTGCCCATGCAAATCATGTTCTCTTATTAAACTCTTCATGGCAATGTATATAACTTTCCATTTCATTGTTAGTTGGTACGTTTGTAGCTGATTATCTACTTGCTTTCATCTTGTTCTTTCCTATATTGTGAAATCTTCTATATGTGGGATGAAATGGCAGTTTACAAAGTTCGACTCTTTGACGAGAACTTCTGATAAGATTCCTTGAGGTCGTAAGTGTATGATCTGTGAGGGGACGAGACATCTAGCCTATGATGATGCTTCTGTGGTCTAAACATCCCTCAGGGAGGACCACAACCTTAGTTGGATTTTGTATCGTCTTTGTTTATCATCGATGTTAGTTTGTAGATCTATCGCCTGCTTGCTTATCAATTTATGCGGTTGACTCCCAAACTAGAAATAGAATGGGATTTCTTCGAGGTCGTAAGTGTATGATCCACAAGAGGACGAGCCATCTAGCCTTCGGTGATGCTTGTGTGTGCCTAACGCCTGTATAGGGGGCCCACAACCTTTGTTGGATTTTTGTATCTTCAGAGTCGTAAGTAAGTGATCCGGATGGTGACGAGACATCTGATGCCTAAGGTGATGCTTACGCAAACCTAACGCCCGTATGGGGGGTTCCGCAGCAGTTATATTTGGATTGTTATATCTTTCCTGGATTGTTTGCGATTGAATGTGTTTGCATGCGTAGCGGTGGTGAAACCTGATACCATCCCAGCGATTCCATATCATTGATCTAAATCCAACTTTAATTCCGCTTTTACTTTCTTGCTATTAGTTTAATTAACCTCAAATCAACCAATCATTTTAAATATTAGCCTTAACTTGAGCTAGATTCGATTAACAAAGATTCTTAAAAACGTTGTCCTTTGGGTTCGATCCTTAACTATACTGCGATAAGACTTGTCCGCTTGTGGGTGGTATTATTGCACTTTGGTTTTGGTAAAAGCTCGGGGATCTCAACCCTGAGTGAGTTTGTTAGTGCGATAAAATCCCACGTCATTTAGTTGGTAGAATTTCATAATTATTACTGATTATTTGTTGAACCTTTGATCTTGTTAATTGGGATAACGACTCTGACCTTTGGGTCTCCCTTAATTGGGGGTTACCGGGAGGCGGGGTCGTTACATTTGGTATCAAAGCATTGGTTCCTCATTTAATCTTTAATAATTATTAAATTTTATAAACTCTGTAGAACCCGAGGGAGTTATTAGAGGATTTTTTGAAAGACAGAGGTGTCTAGAAAAGGCTCACGCCCAGGGGCTGGTAAGATTTTCCTCCGCACCACTAGTCAGAATATGAGGACTCCTAGATCTGTGTGACTGCCTCGCTAATGTCTCAGGGTTTGACTCGAAATAAGATACCTTTAGGACTCTCTCATCTTGTTCATCCCTTCTCAACTCAAATGTTGTTAAGGATTTTAAGGAATAGGGTTTTCTCTCTTTTCCTCACCCTCTTGAGGTATGGGTAAAGTTGATAAGGTTTAAGGAATTCTCCACCAAATTAATTAAAAGCATGTAAATAAGATGTCATGGACATAAGCTTAATAGTTTGAGCGTAAACTAAAGAATAGATACATGCTTAGGTCATATGACATATGTTGTCATGCCCTCAGGAGAGATCTGAGGCTAGACCTCTTTGTTAGGGGGATGAGTAGAGAAAGTTGGTCTTGGAGATAGAGATCTCCACTAAAGGTAGAGACCTAGCACATCCTTTGAGGATGATGCTAACCCTAACCCTAAGTGGTGGTTAGAGAGAGATGGCATGATGAGTCAGATGCCATGTTCGACCATGTGTGTGAGTGGACATGTTTTTAGACGATATGAGCCATGTGAGGTTAGATGACCTAGCACCTTTGGTGACCCAACCCTGGGAAGGGTCATGCATGTTAGAGTGAAGGGCAACTCCTTCATTGATGAGGTTAGAAACCCTATGGGCTTATGCGAGTAGGGCATAGTATGCACCCAGGGTACGTTAGTAGTGCGGGCAGTAGGTTGTAACCCTGGCCAGGAGAGTATGATGGATAGCTTATGAGATAAGCATTCAGGGTTATTGATAATCTTAAGCAAACATAGGCTTCACCCATGTAGGGGTATGCTTGCGAGCATGATCCTTCATGGAGAGAGGATCTCTAGTAGTAAGGCCATTTGCAGGGTTAGCTCTAGAGAGAGAGAGAGTGGGACCCAAGCAAGAAGGTTGGAAGCTTAGACTCTGAGATATAAGGAACAATGGGGAGTTGAGGATGATGTGACCTAAGTGGATGATAGTGGTTGCCTCATGCTTGATCCCTGGGGGCTGATGATATCTTGGTTGCCTTTAGAGGAACCAAACCCTAGAGAAAGGATGAGGCTTCTGGTACCTATGTGCCTATGGTATAGGTGTTCACCTTCTAGGGTTAAGAACAAGAGTTCCTTAGACCCTGAAGAGGTTTAGTAACAAGTTGTGAAGCCTTATACCTTGTTGGTTGTCCTTGAGGAGGACTCCACTCTTAAGTGTTGTTCAAGTAGAAGGATCATGGGAAGTGCATGTCATACCTCGTTCATGCTTGGTTTGTGGTTAAAAGGTTGAGCATGCAATTGGACATCCAAAAAGTGAACCTAGGGTTCCTAGGCCTAAGAGGGGAAGTGGTGTACCTGATGCTAATGATGAGATTTGAGTTTCTATAGATTTTAGCATGGCACTCCTCATGTTTAGAGGAAAGGGAAACCCCTTGAGTTGAAGGTATGTTTGATGAACCTCTCACCTATAGGTTGGTGACATATGATGTTGGTCCAATACCGAGGAATGAAAATGAGTATGGTTTAGTAAGTGGTCTACCTGTTAGCTACATGCTTTAGTAGCTTAATAGGACTAAGTGTGGTCATGTGGATGTAAACCCTAGACATAAGGACATGTGTGACCTTTGTTATCAAGATGTAGTTCCTCCCATCCTGGGAGAGGGACCCTTTTGTAGGGTGTATACCGGTTTTGTTGGTTTAAGGTAACCTAAAGAGGTCTCATAGGATCTTGAGAAGCTAAGTGAAAAGTACATAGTATGAGAATGAACTTTTAGAACCATAGATAACCATCTCTAAGTGCATGTGGATGTGTTACCATGGCAGTAACCAGTATGGGGCCTGACTAAGGTAGGTAGGTCACCATGACCCCTATGAAAGGATGAAAGTCAACCTAGGAATGCAGAGAGAGATGATGAAGGCTTGGACAAGGTTCTAAGTTGGACATGTACTATGTTAGAATCCTAAGTCTATCCTAGGGTCAGGTAGGGATAAGACCGATGGAAGTAGGAGTTTCCTGATTCCCTAGTACACGCGACCATAGGGTCGGGAGGTAACAACTATCATTGTCTGAGGGCCATGGGTTAGGAGATTGATCACCTTCACGAACTCATGGGACCCAAAGGGCAGACGAGGAGGGAACTCTCTGGATGCATAAGGGAAGAGGGATGACCCCAAAAGTGTCGGCACCCTATAGACCTAGAGGAGATGACCAAGGATTGTGTGGTGACCCAAGTAGGTTCGAGACCAGTTTTCCATGGAAGTAACCTTGATATCAAGATGATCACAATGTAGAGACGTATGTTGCACGTTTCAACTTAAATTTGAAGGTGTACTGGCAAGGTGGGATGTACCATCTCTACTCTTGGAATAGGAAGAACTTTGTGTTTGGACGGCCGCCAAATGCTTATTTCCTCTTATTATGGGAGTGAGAGATAGGACAGTACGCATGCCATACACCAAGAATAAAGATGATGGGAGTTGGAACATTGCTATGAGGTATGACGACAGAGATGATAACATACCCTTGTGAAGTAAACGCAATGTGGATGGTTTACAAACATCAAGAGAACTAAGGTAGTCATCTTATGAGGATGCTTGTATCATGAGCTATCTGGAATTTGTGAGATATACAAGGTCGAGTTCGATAACCAAGGAGATGAGCTCTAAGTTTTCTTATTGAGTCTGAGATGAGATGATAAGTGGAATACATGGAGGTGTGTGTCTTCAACATTACCTAACACCTAAGGATGTGAGGTAGTAATGGATGCTCTGGTTGAGATGCAGCTGCCTAGTCTAGATAGTGGAAAGGTTGGGAGAGGTGGTTAGGTGAACCCTAAGTTTATGAGATATGTTTGGGTAACACTCTGATGTAATGAGATCGTTGATCAAGTTAGTAGATGTTTGGTTATCCAGCCTAGGCCTTGATGGAATAAAAGGATGGTGGTAGTACCTCAGATGCACTTCTCTAGAAAAGAAGGTGATGAAACCCCGACTAGAGTGGTTTAGGGTTTATGAGGAATCATGACATATAGGAGATCATGATTTTAAGATCATCATACACTGTGGTACTACTAAGATAGTAAGTGACAGTAGTACTTTGTATGCTTAAGATGAAGTTGCACGTGGCTTGTCTCCATGCAAGCCAGGAGGTGAAGGATGAACACCAGTAACCCAATGAGTTGGTATAGAGGATAAAGAGTCCCTGAGAGGAAATGGGAGTTCATCACTATGGATGTTGTGATAAATCTCCCCTAGACCAAGGAAGGTTAAGATGTAATATGGGTTATGGTAGATCGCCTTTCCTAGATGACATGAGAAAGAAAGAAACTGTCAAGGGACGGATCTGGTTGAACTACCTATGAGAAAGAGATTATTCGACTACACCATGATGTGAGTTCAAAAGTTCTTGAGTATAACCTAAAGATTCACTTCCATGCGATGGAAGTAGGTACATGAAGAACTCGATATTAGTACAGTTTATCACCCTTAATTAATGGTTAGTATAATTCAGACTAGAGGGTCTGATAAGAGCATGTGTGCTTGTTTAGGGTGATACATAGAGATAGTTCTTGTCCTCTGTAAAATGTGATGATAACCACCATAGCCAGTATCAGGATGTAAAGAAGCTCTATAAGGAAGGTTGTGTCAGTCACCACTTCATTAAGATGATGTTGGTGGAGGGACCTCACGAAGGTCAGAAAAGACCACAATGTGTGCAGATGAAGTCGCTTTGATCGTGCAATGGCTGAAAAAGAGAGCCCAGGGGCGACATGAGTCATGAGATGATGTAAAGCAGACTGACATGCAGTTCACTGTGGGAGAGTACGTGATGAGAAAATCTGACCTCTCTAAGTTATAGCTAAGAGAGTTGAGTCCCCGATACATGGGTTCATTTGAGATGCTTTGGTGGAGAAGGTTATGTTTGACCTTACCCCTCAGGATAAAGTAATGTGTGATGTGTTCCATGTGTCCAATTTAGATAACTATGTGAGGTACCGGAGCCATGTGCTGAGCAATAAACCTAGTGATCCCCAAGGGAGGCTGAAATGTCCTGAGTCACCTATGAGGATTATAGATGCCAAGGTGAAAGAACTCAGAGAAAATAATATGTGATGATAAAGGTTCTTTGGAAGCACCATGGATGGGGTAAAGCCACATAGGGGTCAATGATGGACATGGAAAAGTCTTATCCTGAATTGTTTGTTTGCTTGATGGAATTTTGAGGAAAAAATTCTTATAAGAGGGGAAGGATGTTACAACCCCAATTTTGCATGTGTTTTCATAATTGAAATATAATGATTTTGTGAAATTGGACTTAATTGAAAAGGTTGTATGCTTTTCTTCAAAGAAGGGATTTCTTTGCAAATCTCCCTTACATTAGGAATTTTGTGGTTCCTATTATTATATTAATCCAATAAAGGATATAAAAGAGAAGAAAAGAAGAAAATTCCAAGAATGAAAAAAACACGATAATGGATATTAAGCAAAAGTATTTATGAGAAATACTTGGAAATATCTAGAAAGTGGCATTAATGGCCACAATTGAGTAAAATTCGTTTACATATGATTTCTAATAAAGGAAATAGGAAAAGAGGAAAAAGAAGATGAAAGATAATGATAAATCCTTGCAAAATAATATCTTAATAAAGAAATAAGTAAGATAATGAGAAATGAAGGATGTAGATGCATCTAGAAGGATAATAAGTAGCCTTTAAAAGGAATTTCGAAATATTAGAGTTTCTTGGGGTGTAAGGAGCCTGAATGGAGAAAAAAGAAAGAGAAAATGCCAATAATACAAAAAAGAGGATAATGTGATACATAATTAATGAATTTTGTGGCATTGTTAAAAAGGAGGTATTTTCTACTAAAAGAAAATATAATTTCGTGCCAATGGACTAAAGTCAAGCATAAAGAGAATAAGAGAGAGAATTTTCGAATTCCTAAATATCTAAGGAATATAGTTTATTAAGAAGATATTTAGGAGAGAGAAGATTGCTTCTCAATGAAGGAATAGGTTTCCTTTTGAGAGTTGGACTTGTTTCCTCGTGGATGAACACCTTAGGGTGTGGATACCCTCCCCTATATAAGTGTTAGAACCTCTGGGTCGAGCCCAAGGAGATCCCACACATCCCTTTCTCTCTTCTCCTTCTTCTTTTCATTCAAACCCTAGCATAGAGGAGTAGCACGACTGCGGAGCAACATGGAACTGTTAGATGATCTCGATAGAGGTAGGATGCTCCCACGACACTGGGGGAATCTCGGCCATCTTCACCGTGCCCTGGCTCATGCGTAGTAGCAGCAACATGGATGCAAGGCCGGCCGCGTGGTGCAGACCTGGCCAGCGCGAGCCAGCTACCTTGGCCGTGAGATAAAGGCATCCCAGAGTGTGTGGAGGAGTGTCAGAGGTGAGGGAATTGTCCCTGGTGATCGTCGGGCCCTGGGGAAGAGGGGGTGCACCCGCGTTGTGCTACAGATCGGCGGCAACAAGGGTTGCGCGAGGTTGAAGACAACCCACCGGTCGTTGGACAGAATTGCCCCTCCGGGTTTTGAAGAATCGATGAGCCACACTGGGGTATAAGAGTCAATCCATTATGTTTTCAAAACAGGCCGCGTTGCATGGAAAGAGGTGACGTGGTGCTCAGTGATTGGTCCAAGTAAATGAAATAATGCAAAATTTATATCTTTTTATTGGTAGCTCGGATCGATACACATATAATATGAAAGTTGCTCAGAAAAATGAGAGGGATCCATTAAAAATAGTTTTAGAAGCTAATTCATTTTGCAATTCGAAAAGTAGTGGAAGTTATCAACTTTAATGCTTTAATGATTAAGAAACCCTAATTTGAGACGATTAATGTATTAAGAAGGGTTTTATGGATGATTAAAGTTGATATTAACCTTTTACTGATAAAAGACACATTAAGATCTAAAAGGATGAGCTTTGCATGTAATTGGATTAAGTTAGAGTTCCATGTACATGAATGAGCTTTAATGGGCCTTGAAACCCTAATGTTAGTCATTATGACTCTTAATGGCTTTAATTATTCAAATTCATGAATAAGCTGAGATACGATAGTTCTAAGCTATTTCGATTATAAAAGTTCCTAATTGAGGATAAATACCCTTAATATGGTGATTAGGTTTTTCTAATGGATAAAGGTGGAATTAGAGATAAATAGAGTTCATAAAAGATGAGTTGTTAATCCAGAAGAAACCAAAGATGATAATTGGCCTTGATGATAGTGTCATGACTTAAAAGGATAAAAATGGTAGTTTTGATGTAAAAGAGGCATAATAGACTTAATTGACATTTAGTTGTGCCTTTAATCCCAAATTAGGGTTATATGTTGTTAAAAGGTAACCTTAATATCTTTCATGAGGAATAGATGAGATAATTAGGGTTTAAAATAGTAAAAATGAAGTGAAACCCTAATTGCAATGGAAACCCTAAAAGTGGACTAGAAACCCTAGGAAGCGAGCTAGGTTTAATAGACCTTGATGGCCTGATCAATTATAGGAAAATTGGATGCATGTTTCAGGATCATCTTGTGTGCTTGCTTGTTTACTGGATTTCTTACTTAGTTGGATTATTTCTACACTCAAGTCAGCCTGACATGTATGTGGTTAATTATGGTTAATCACATTAGTTTCCCGAAGGGTTTTTGGATGATTTGATCATATTGAATGCAACCTATCAGTTTGGATGTTCATAATTGCAAATCATAAAGTCACTATGATTATCATAATTATAATAGTAGTGGGTATTCTCACAGCCACATGCCACCCTGATGGATGATGCCAAAAGGTCAAGCCCATGAGGGAAGACCCATGGGCACCTTGAGTGGTGACCCCAGACACCAAGCTCAGGATTGAGAAGGTGGTCTTTATTGAATGACTAATGGGCACCATGAGTGGTGACCCCAGACATCAAGCTCGGGATTGAGAAGGTGGCCTTAAGTCATTGGCATAAGAGAAACCCTAAGGTGGGTATGCCAGGGTTAGGGCAAAAGTGGTGGAGAATGTCACACTAAAAATGTAATTTGGCTTGTTAATTAACTTGATTGTGATATTTAGATTGTTAGCCATATTTGCAAAATTTTGGTTGTCCCCACATATTGGCATATTCCTATATGCTGATCGACGTTTTGTTTGTCATCATTTTAGGTACAACTCTGAAAAGAACAAATAGTAAAGTGACACATTGTGAAGATAAGAAATAAAGTGCAAGGAGGATTAGATAGAATAGATTCAAGCGAAGGATAGAAGTAGATTTCCAAAGTTTTTAAAAGGTATGCAAAGTTTTATTTTATACCAGATTTCAGTTTAGTTGGTAGAATTTCATAATTATTACTGATTATTTGTCGAACCTTTGATCCTGTTAATTGGGATAATGGCTTTGACCTTCGGGTCTCCCTTAATTGGGGGTTACCGGGAGGCGGGGTCATTACAATTTATATCTCATGGTAGATATGAGTGACACATATACACACTTTGTGCACAATATGGGGTTAAGCACACACCTTATACCCGATATGGTGTTGAGTACATACCCTAACCCGATATGATGTTGAAACTCAACATAGTGTTGTGAAACCTGATATGCAAACCCCTAAGGTTGAGTGATCCAATAAGGATGCACGATATGGTGATGAGGATACACCTCTATATCTGATATGGAAGCATACCTACACCTCTATACCCAATATGGAGGAAGCACCTCAATACAATACACTTGATTAAGTGATACATGTAGTATGTTATCTCAAATGATACTTTAAGACGTGAATGGTTTAAGGAATTTTGATAAATATGGGACAATGTACCTTGAGAGAAGGATTGAGCCAACCTAATAGAGTATGATGTCATCAATATCCTAGTGAGGATGAAAGAAAAACTTACACTTGTTTAATACTGATGTAATGAGTATACATTCATATTCTTAATATGTGTGGAGTCTAAATTAGGGTTGTGATTCTTGATGGATATACTTGAAAACCCTAGTCGAATTAAAAAGGGAAACCTTAACCCTAATGAAGGGTAATGATGTGATTTGAAATTACAATTTGTTAATAAAGGGGAAACCTTAACCATATTGAAACCATGCTAGTAGCATGAGATAATGAGCATAGCTAAGTATGAGCTATGATGTTTCCTATAATGTCGATTATATAGGTCTTATGACCTAGAGATAGTTGTTGCCTAATGAGAGGTGACAAGATGTTTAATGGGCCTTGTGAGCCATGTGAATAGTTGTTGCCTAGTGAGAGGTGACAAGATGTTTAATGGGCCTTGTGAGTCATGTGAATAGTTGTTGCCTAGTGAGAGGTGATAAGATGTCTAATGGGCCTTGTGAGCCATGTGAATAGTTATTGCCTAGTGAGTGGTGACAAGATGTTTAATGGGCCTGGTGAGCCATGTGAATAGTTGTTGCTTAGTGAGAGATGACATGATGTTTATAAGAGTCTCATTTAAGAAATGGTAATGTTCAAAATAATCTAATGGAAAAGGTAACCCAGTAACATCATAATAATAATAAATGGTTATAATAATAATGAAATCTTGGTCATACATTCTTTATGCTTTTAGGTAAATAAGGGTTGTAGTGTTTTGAATATGATTAAATGAGATAAGAGGAATACTTGTATTACATAAAGAATGTGAATAGGTAAGATGGCTTGCCCTAGGGTATAATACCTGGTTGTGATATCAGGATTGGTATAATCCAATACCTGGCTGTGATCTCAGGATTGGTATAATCCAATACCTGGCTGAACACTATCAGGATTGGTACAATCCAATACCTGGCTGTGATCTCAGAATTGGTAGAATCCAATACCTAGCTGAACTCTATCAGGATGGGTACAATCCAATACCTGGCTGTGATCTCAGGATTGGTACAATCCAATACCTGGTAGAACTCTATCAGGATTGGTAAAATCCAATACCTAGTTGTGATCTCAAGATTGGTACAATCCAATACCTAGTTGAACTCTATGATCTTAGGATTGGTACAATCCAATACCTGGCTAAACTCTATGATCTCAGGATTGGTACAATCCAATACCTGGATAAACTCTGTGATCTTAGGATTGGTACAATCTAATACCTGGCTGAACTCTATGATCTCAAGATTGGTATAATTAAATACCTGGTTGAACTCTATGATCTCAGGTGTTACACCCCGATCTCACAATTACCATTAATCATGAGATTAGGGTATAAATTGAGGATTTAATGTAATACAAAGATCATCCTTAACTTTTTTTTCTTTTTTTTTCAAACTCTTTGTTTTCTCGCATTGAACCACATAAACTAACTTTACAAGAGAATTAAAATTTTATTTCTCTAATGTAATCTCAACATTAATGATACACATCCATACATTCATTATGTTTCTCACACTTTCATGTACATATGACATGACAATCATTTGCATTCACTCTTATTAAGGAAACAAACATACAAAACATCATTTACAACTCTCTCACATCTATACTAGGACCTAGAGTGACAGGGACTGACTGAACTTAACTATACTTAGACTTAACTCTTGTGGCAGATCTACTCTAATGCAATGATATCTTCTTCAAGTCCATGTGATTTCCCTAAAAAAATTGAGTAGAGGGGTGAGCCGACTCGCTCAATGAATGAGTACTTCAAAGAAATAGTCTAAAGCATTGATATAATTATAGATATACTTTTGAGCAATTGATATCAATTATAACAACAATAAGCTTTAAAGAGTCTAATAATTGACAATCATAAATATGGCAGGATACTATAAATATCTATAAGAGTGAATCAATATATGAAATGCTTGATTGATCATAAAGAGAACTAATAATTCAGAAACATACAAAGAATAATTGAATAACGATACACACTTATTTGACCTCTCATTCATTTTATTATGCCATGATCATATGTAGTATACTCTACATATGAAGACTCGTAGTGAACTATGAACACACCATACAAGACTTAGCGGACACACCCAAGAAATGTTAAGTCTGACTACTCTCTTGGTCTGCAATAGGGAAATGGCTCTCTGGCCAAAACTGGACTCCTCCTCTAACCTGAGCACACAAGTGGAGAGTCAAGCCACCTCTTGGCTTTTTCAGTACTCTAGTGCCACCAGGACTTCTGGTTGATGTTGGACACACTTTTCTGTACTCTAGTGCCACCAGGACTTATGGTTGATGTTGGACACTGCAAACTATAATTTAAGGAGACTTCCACTAGGCTTCATCCCCCGTGCCACCTGATAGCACATTCTGACCCCCATATATTGGATGTTGCCAGGGTTAGGTCGTTTCACCCCTAAGGCGCATCCCTCACATAGGGGTTCTATGGTGTCAGGGCCCTTAAATCTATAATTTCATTGTTTTCCAGAAAACTCTTACTATGTTGAACCTTTTTCTTACTTATACTCGACTCTGGTATTTCTATGGCATCTTGTCTATTTAATTGCAGATCAAATCACAACATGAATATCATTCTAGACCTGATAGAGTAGTATACTCAAAATAATTATAATTTACTGAGTAATCCATATACCATGCATGCAGGCAGATTGAAATTTCTTAAATAAACTAAACTCATATCAACTTGTCTCATATACGCTGGAATTATACAATTGATCATCGTAACACACTAATAAGAGTTAATTACTCAATATAATAGAAATCATCAGTAGCACTTGTAAATTAACTGTAATTCCTCAAAAATCATGCACATCAACCCAAATTCTAAGTTATGAATCACATAACTCCATTAAAAGTCAATTTACTTGACATGACAATATTTTATTATAAAAACATCTGCATCAACCCTAATCTTGAGTTATGCATCACATAACTTAATTAAGAGTTAATTTCTTATCATGGCAAGAATTATTAATAATAACTAAGAACATTGATATCACAATAATTGATTCATTCAACACCCTACCCTTAGGGTTTCATTTACCTCATTCACTTATCACATGGCTCTCATAAGGATTTCATACGACATAAACATTCACTGAATAGAAACTACTATCAACAAATCATATAAAATCAATATATGTATGAAACATTGGAACTGAGCTGAATTTGGGTCTCAATGCCATTCACTGGGATATCATGCATCAATAATAACTTTGGATAAATAAAGTCTATCATGTAAAGAAAATCCCTTAAAATGGATTTCACGATATCTATTCACAAATATCCAACTTTCCTCGCATCTAGGGTTTCACCCTCTTTACTGAGATATCAAACAAACACTATTCACTTTAAACAAATCAAGATAGTATATGACATATATGTACTATGAATTTAGATAAACAATCATTCATAACCAAGAGGATCTAGATAAGCAAATTTCTCTATTTACTTATACAACAAATTTCAGTCATAGACAAATTCCCTATATTTCAGTTTATTCTTATAACCTCTATGAATACTTAGGGAAGTCTCATTATGATGTATTGTATACATTTATAATATGATTTTATCATATGAAATTCATCCAAACAGAGGAAGAATCCATTTCATATCATTTTGCAACAACTTAGAACAAATAGACAATTCAGGGTTTGTAGTCGCATACTAAGCAATTAAAGATTATGGATAATTTAACCAATTTTCATGCAATATACCATTTAAAGGAAGTTCCCACTCACCCTAAGGTGTGAAAACACCTTAAAAACGTATCCCGTATCTGAAAATCTCAAATTCATATCAAATCCCTAGCAATTCACCGATTCTTCTTCCTTTCAACTCAGAAACCCTAGAAATAAGGAATTATGAAGAAAGAGTGAGAAAATGGGAAGTTTTGATACCATTTTGGATCAAATCAGAGGAGGGATGGAATTTTTACATGTGAGAAAAGATTCACCATGTAACTATAACTAAAGAAGCTAAACTTACATGATTTCATCATTCTTCAGACTACAAAACCCTAGGTCAGCATCTCCATCATTTTCTCCTCTCAAACCCTAACTCTCCCTCTCTCTCTAGGATTTCATTTCTCTAGATTGAACCACGAATTATGAGAGCTCCTTTTGTGTTAGGTTGATCATATAGAGCAATTGATCTGCTTGGGTCAATTGCACTTTGACCCCTCACTAAACGTTTTCTTATTTCAACAAATTTTTCTGTTATAAAAAGGTTTCTATAATTTGTATATTTCAGAGATCAAAACTTGTCTAAAAATATTATAATTTAGAATTTTGTGTAAAATTGAGTTAATAAGCTTCAGTTATAATTTGAGATCATTCCATGTTCCCATTAAATAATTAAAAATCAAATAGTGAACTGTTATCCAGAATTCTACAATAATGTCAGTTACTGTAATTCATCTACTGATAAGGTCTAAACACATCCAAAAATTATGAAAATTTTACATGTTGTTTATGATTGAGTTTTAGATTTCTAGTTAATATTTCAAGTCGTTTAGAGAAACTAATAAATAATTAAAAATCAAACAATATACTATTCAACAACATTCTTTCAGCATGGTCGGTTGAAGTATATCTCGACCGAGAATGACTTTCAAAGAACATCCAAAAATTCTGAAATTTTTCACTGAAATGCACGATTGAGTTATACAAATTATATCCAAATTTATATTAAATCCAAATTACATAGAAAATATGATAAATTATTTACCGTACTACTATCTTGACCAAATTCCATACTCATGTACCATCAAAACCCTAATTTCAGCCAACTAGGGTTTATATTTCTCAAACCCTAATTTCTCAAACAATAGAACACTGGTTTAAAACATCATAATTGAATTATCATCATTAATTAGATTTAAGAAATGATCAATCCAATTAAGCATGTAATCATCCAGGTAAACCCTAGTTTACCAATTAAGCTCGGATACGTTCATAACAATTCTTCCCCCCTTTAAAAGATTTCGTCCCCAAAACATAAACGTGCAAGAAAAGTACTTTCAAGGTTTATTTTAAGCTTATGAGATCTTAAATGTTATTATATTCTTGTATTTCATACTTGAATGCAATTTTCAACATTAAGTCCTTTATTTCTTTTCTAATCACAACATGTTAAAGCCTGACTGCTCAATGATAAGAAATGAATTCTCTATGTCACAATCAATCATAGGATAGAGAGAGAAACAACCATTTAAATATTTTCATACTCTTGAGGTGTTACCTCAACATGGATAATCCGATCCAACTATCTCAATTCATACGACTCAATATGTATGTAAAGACCAAGTCTCTACTAAAAACTATGGCAAACAAAAACACCAATTATGTAGCAGCGGAAGATTAAAACTTGACTTTTTTCAAAATGTATAAAGAGTACATTATAAAATTTTCCCAAATGGGAGTACAACTTTATACAAGCATAGGATCTAGGTAGAGGAAGACTTAAACTAATACAACTTGTCTCCACAAACAACATAACAAAAGTTTATGCAACTAGTCCAATCTAACTGATGTGCACGATCTCCTTAGCCTTAGGCAGGTTCACCAAGCTTTCCATGCACACTCTGATCCTAATCTGGGTGGTTGGGATCACCCAGCAAGAGAAAGATAAAAATGTATGTGTCAATAAGGCATAAGGACAATTATAAAGCATAAAGCTAAACCATTGCATATTAAAAAGAAACCACTATACTAAGGGATTTCAAGAGTATGAGGCAAGCGATAAAATAAGAATTGGAAATCTGCCATAGTACAACATCAACAATTATCACATTGCATGAATATATTATGACACAAACTCATCTCAATGTAGGGTGAGGCACCTACCGGACCTCACCATATATAAAATGGCAGGGGGACTAAAACCCCAGTGCCTGGCAGGAGGACTAAAACCTCAATGCCCTGTATAAAGTGGCAGGGGGACTAAAACCCCAGTGCCCTATGGGTGGTTTGTACTCATGTACACTACAATGTCATTTGGCCAATAAATACATCATGCATAAATAAGTCACTTGGCAGCAGTGAGAAATGTAAATAAAGTTGCATCATAGCAAATGGGGAATAAAACCCATGAAGTAAATCAAATAAAGAGCCAGCATTGGCAATAGAAAGATTCAAGTAATTCCAATAAATGAGCCAACATAGACAATGGAAGATTCAAATAAGTAAAGAGCCAAATAAAGGCAATAGAGAGATTCCAAGGCTATCAATTGCCTCATTAGGAATATGGGGTTGGATAAAATCCCAAACTAAAGGATATGTTATACATTGCACATTCTTTCATTCGTAATTAGAATAGGGCTCACATACCTTATTGTAGATTCATTACCATCACTTCCACCAATTCGATGTGTTCCATGATCACATTATCCTAGTTATAAATATTTCACATGTATTAGAATTTATAAGGCGTAAGGTATAAGAAAATACCACTATACATGTTTGTTTGTTTAGGGTTTTTATTTGCCAAAGATTAAGGTAGTCGATCGACCATGTTGTATTATCATGATAGATTTATATTGCGATGAAGAGGTTGTATTAGTTCTAGTCTCCTTCATACATCAACACATTAATCTATAAGATCACATTTACGTAACTTATTATACAAACACTTGTATGATATCAAGAGTGTGACATATTGACCCCTACAAATGATTATACTAGAATAAACAAGTTTAACAATTAATAACATTACTAATTGTTTCATGCATTAGTACCGATGTACTATAATGAACTTCTATTTAATTTTCTATTTAATTTTCGGTTTGTGAAATTATAGTAAGGACCAATATATGTACTAAGAAGGCACCCGTCATCTGTTAGTATCTAGTCATTAACTTATGTAGATATATGTACAAAAACATACACTGGTATGATTATTTACCATATTGCTCTATAGGAATTTCAGACTTTAAACTCAGTTGATAGAAGTATGTAAATTAAAATAGGATCAGATTTAAAATAAGTGATGGTTAGTGTAGCCAGGGCCGTTGCAGACATTCTAGAGGCCCCGGTGCAAAGATAAAAAATGATCCCTCTGTATACTCTTATTTAACAAATTTAAATAAACATGAGTTTAGTCATAATAGTCAAAACTGTCATATAAAAAAAATAGAACTTGTTCTTACAAATCAAACTAAAAAGAACGTAAAAATTAAATATAGATATCTCCTTATCGAGCTTCAGTCATCATATAAAATGACTTCTTCGAGCCTTTCTAGATGTAAAACCTTGAATAATAGTGTCAACATCAATATTTCCCAACATATCCTTCTCACTGCATAACATTGCCAAACCGTTCAATCTTTCTTGAGACATTGATGAACTAAGATAGTTTTTCAGTAACTTTAACTTGGAAAATTTTTCCAGACCTTCCGGTCTTTTCCTAACAAGTTATATCGAATCAATCTCGTTCCATTTACAAATGTGTGTGTATTACAAGAAAAAAAAATTAATGGGCCCCCTTCTTTGTTGGCCCCCTGGCCGTTGCCCAGGTTGGCCACCCCAATGGGCCGGTCCTGACTCCTGAGTGTAGCCTATTCTCATACTTGCTGTATATAGGAAGTCCTTTATGGTATAAAATTTTTGTGTTTCGTATATTTATTAACAAAAATCGTGCAGTTAAGAAAGTATCATATATTATGTTACGTAACTTACATATAACATGTGTTTCCTTCGTGAACATGTAGTATACAATAGGAGATTAGTTCATATAACTACGAACTGTGTAAAACTCTTCTTAACCAAAGAATCGTTAAGATTGCCTGATTAACCATGTTTACTATCACCCTGAAATCATAAACTGCAAGAAACAAAACTGACCTGCTACTGATTTTATGTATTAGTTTCCATAGTTCTTTGCCTTTAATCTCCAGAGCACATCCCTTTCCATCTACTTTTTCTATGGTAGACTGAATAAACCCCCAGAAACCAGCATTCGAGAAGGTGGAACATATTTTGTAAGCATGCCGTCCAGCATTAGAGTTCCATTCACATTGGAGGACACCGTCGATGAGCTTCAAGCTGGTATTGGTTTTAGGCCAACCAAACATGGGGGTCTTGGCTGGAGGTTGATGGTTGAGGATGCATCGACAATAATACTTGCTATGTGTCTGAGGAACTACTGCGAACTTAATTTAATCCAGACTGTTCAACCACATTCAGTGGATAAAATGAGCATGATAAAATGGTCGGAGATGTAGAACTGGCGAGGATGATCTGAAAGGAGATGATCAATAGTTGGCTGATGACTCCTGGATCCAAAAAAGACATGCACGAAAACGGCTGGAGCTGGCTGCTTGCAGTCTAGGCATTGGGGCACCAGGGACGAGGGAAAGGCAATACAGACAGGGCTTGGGACGAAGAGACTCTGAGGTATATGCAAGAGGATCTCTCATTTATATCCATCTATCAGCCTCGGAGTGACAGTGGTCCGGAAGTCGCCCTGCATGCAGCAGCAGCCAAATTGTGAGGGGATGCTGGTGCTAATGAATTTGAACATGGCAGTGGAGCATGGTGGAAGTCAGCAATGGGGAAGAGAAGAAACGGTGGCCGCCTTGCGATGGTGGCGGCACTACTATCTGTGACATGTTGGCCAGCGCAAGGGCAGCAAAGGAGACACGGGCAGTCAGGGTTCTTGGAGTAAGGAAGAGGAGAGGATGGGAAGGAAATAGGGAGGAGGAGGAAGCAGAAGCGGAAGGAGCGAAAGGGAGAGCGATGACAGTGTACTGCCATTGGTGCCGCTGGGAAACACACGGAGCGCGGCTAGGGGAGACAGGCGGATAGGACTGGGGATTAAATGTCATCAATGGCATACAAATGTAATTAAGGCGAATTAAAGAGAAATATTCCAACAACTAATTGAGTGGGTAAATGATATCGATTTGACCTCAAATTTTGTGTGATGGTAGAATAAGTAAACAATTACACCAAAAAAAACTAATATTGTATTTTTAAATCATTTAAGACCACCAATTATGCTAGTGGCATATTTGTCATCTTAGAGTTTTAGATAGGTGAAATAATCCATTTATCCTTTCATATTTTTGTTAAAACTAAAATACGCAATGTATTATCCATGTAACATATTTTCACTAAATTTTATAGAGTTAATGAATTTTATATCATGATTTATGAAAAGGCAATACATGGGTCATTTCTTGCATTTTTAATTATTTACCACTGATTTGGCCACAAAATTATTATGAGGGTATATCAGACTTTTATATTTTCAAAATAAAATATTAAATTGATATTTTATGCAAAATAAGGTATTTAATTACGCTAGGAGTAAAATGGTCATTTTGTGTTATTAGACTCTAATTAACACATTAGTTGAGATATTTGTGCAAAGTTCATTCATTGATATGAATATGGGTAAATATAGATCACATCATCGAATACTGCTCAAATTCAACATTGAGGCCAAAGAGCATAGGAAAGATACAAAAATTTAGAAAAAAAAAGCCAAAAGGACATAAAGGAAAAGAAAAGTTTGAAAGTGGGTAAATGTAGGAAAGACCCTGAAATTCAGTATGTTACATCACTCCACCCCTTAAAGAGGATTTCATCCCCGAAATCATAACAAGAGGGAAGAGAGAGGGTGAGTGTGTAGCATACCAACATTAGGTAACTAGGTGTTACTTCAAATCTATGGTACTTCACAATCTCTATGCATAAGCCAAGTCTCACTAAGGTTTCCACCATACATATTACCTTTTATCAAACATAACATAATTAACACTTTGGCTTATAAGCATAATCTCTATCATGAGAAAGCATCATCTTTATTATACCATTACTTGTGCCATATTATTCTCACATTGTTCTAACAAGGATTTTATCTCCACATTATGCACATATGTATTACCCTTATTTATCCTATTAAGGGTTTTAAGCACAATTAGGGTTTACTAATAAAATCTCAACATTTATAGATGCATTAGATCACAAACCTTAATACTATTCTCCTTTAACTTTATCATGTAGGATTACCACATATTATCTTGGTGAGAACCATATAATATTATCCAACAAATTATTAAACCTATAAAAATTCCAAGTGTGTCACATTTAATGGCTTATATCTAAGTTACATATTATCAAAACATCCTTCATACTCATATTCATGGCATCATTAATCATTTTCTCTTATTACACTAATTAATATGAATTAACATCACATTATGTGAATCAAATTACTCATTTTCATATTATTGATTTGATTCATAAACCAACTTATTATAAGATGATTAATGAGATGTATTTAGTCAACAAAGTGATATGCCTAACATATGTTGGGGACTTGATCACAATTATGATTAGGTGATTATAATCCATTTACATGTACCAAGGTATATTATGTGATGGCACCTAATGTCACTAGTGTATCATGAAAACATTAAGCATGTGTATACCTTGTTAAGGCTAGATGATTACATCCTAGGGTTTAGGTCAACATGACCATTACATATTAAGCCTTCATCTATAATTAGGATGACTTAAGCAAAATTATGTATATTCACAAATATTAATGAATAACTAATTATTATTTGCATCAAGAATATATTAAGGTTCAAGCATATGAACTATTCCTTAGATGACTTATTCAATTGCTTATAAAACAAGATGAATTACAATTATATTATGTTTGCTCAACTCTCACTAATCCCATGTCTAAGGAGTTAGGGTTTCTTGATTTCAAGGCATTGAGGGACTCCACCCCCTTAAAGAGGATTTCGTCCTCAAAAACAGCAACTCCCAAAATCTAACACTGCCACCTCACGTAAAGGGTTGACTAAGTCAAACTATCTTATAGGTGAAAGGGTATATAACCAAGTATAAGGTCCAACACTAAACGTTTTACTAATCACTACCTTCCAAACTTTAAGGTATAGCATAGGGTACACTAACCCTAATCATGGCAATCCAAGACTCATATAAGGTACTTAAGGATTACAAGATGATTTTTGTTTGAGAAAATCTAATCATCACATAAGTATTTCTAAGGTTACTCAAAAAGGTAATATGCCTAAAGGTAGACTATTTTAAGCTGTCTGTATTAGATCAGGCCAGGCCGGTGTCATATGAACTTGGGAGTCCCCGTAAACCAAGCTAGTGGCGCGGAGGAAAATTTTGCCAGCCCCCAAGTTCTGACCCTTTCTAGACACCATCACTTTCTACTTATTGCTCTAATATCTACTCAATAGACTAATCACCAAATAGTTGATAAATTTTATCCCTAATATGAAATTATTATGATCCTAAATCAGACTTTCCTTATAGGTCAACTCTAAGGTGAAAAACTTACTATAGAGAAACTATACAAGATAAGGGTTCTAACTAGGAGACAATTGAATTAGTCAAGAATCTGACTACCTTGATTCTCTGATACCATGCTATAACGACCAAGTCTCTACTAAAAACCATGTCAAACAAAAACACCAATTGTGTAACAGCGGAAGATTAAAACTTGACTTTATTCAAAATGTATAAAGAGTACATTATAAAAATTTCCCAAATGGGAGTACAACTTTATACAAGCATTGGATCTAGGTAGAGGAAGACTTAAACTAATACAACTTGTCTCCACAAACAACATAACAAAAGTTTATGCAACTAGTCCAATCTAACTAGATGTGCACGATCTCCTTGGCCTTAGGTAGGTTCACCAAGCTTTCCATGCACACTCTGATCCTAATCTGTGTGGTTGGGATCACCCAACAAGAGAAAGACAAAAATGTATGTGTCAATAAGGCATAAGGACAATTATAAAGTTAAACCATTGCATATTAAAAAGAAACCACTATACTAAGGGATTTTAAGAGTATGAGGCAAGTGATCAAATAAGAATTGGAAATCTTCCATAGTACAACATCAACAATTATCACATTGCATGAATATATTATGACACAAACTCATCTCAATGTAGGGTGAGGCACCTACCGGACCTCACCATATATAAAATGGCAGGGGGACTAAAACCCCACTGCCTGATAGGATGACTAAAACCTCAGTGCCCTGTATAAAGTGGCAGGGGGACTAAAACCCCAGTGCCTACGGCAGGGGGACTAAAACCCCAGTGCCCTATGGGTGGTTTGTACTCATGTACACTACATTTTCATTTGGCCAATAAATACATCATGCATAAATAAGTCACTTGGCAGCAGTGAGAAATGCAAATAAAGTTGCATCATAGAAAATGGGGAATAAAACCCATGAAGTAAATCAAATAAAGAGCCAACATTGGCAATAGCAAGATTCAAGTAATTCCAATAAACGAGCCAACATAGACAATGGAAGATTCAAATAAATAAAGAGCCAAATAAAGGTAATAGAGAGATTCCAAGGCTATCAATTGCCTCATTAGGAATATGGGGTTGGATAAAATCCAAACTAAAGGATAGGTTATACATTGCACATTCTTTCATTCCTAATTAGAATAGGACTCACATACCTTATTGTAGATTCATTACCATCACTTCCACCAATTCGATGTGTTCTATGATCACATTATCCTAGTTATAAATATTTCACATGCATTAGAATTGATAAGGCATAAGGTATAAGAAAATACCACTATACGTGTTTGTTTGTTTAGGGTTTTTATTTTCCAAAGATTAAGGTAGTCGATCGACCATGTTGGATTATCATGATAGCTTTATATTGCGATGAAGAGGTTGTATTCGTTCTAGTCACCTGCATACAGCAACACATTAATCTATAGGATCACATTTACGTAACTTATTATACAAACACTTGTATGATATCAAGAGTGTGACATATTGACCCCTACAAATAATTACACTAGAATCAACAAGTTTAACAATTAATAACATTACTAATTGTTTCATGCATTAGTATCGATGTACTATAATGAACTTCTATTTAATTTTCTATTTACTTTTCGATTTGTAAAATTATAGTAAGGACCAATATATGTACTAAGTAGGCACCCATCATATGTTAGTATCTAGTCATTAACTTATGTAGATATCTGTACGAAAACATACACTGGTATGATTATTTACCATATTACTCTGTAGGAATTTTAGACTTTAAACTCAGTTGATAGAAGTATGTAAATTAAAATTGGATCATATTTAAGATAAGTGATGGTTAGTGTAGCCTATTCTCGTACTTGCTGTATATAGGAAGTCATTTATGATATGAAATATTCTGTGTTTCGTATATGTATTAACAAAAATCGTGCAGTTAAGAAAGTATCATATATGATGTTACAGAACTTACATATAACGTGTGTTTCCTTCGTGAACATGTAGTATACAATAGAAAATTAGTTCATACAACTACGAACTGTGTAAAACTCTTCTTAACCAAAGAATCGTTAAGATTTCCTGATTAACCATGTTTACTATCACCCTGAAATCATAAAATGCAAGAAACAAAACTGACCTGCTACTGATTCTATGTATTAGTTTCCATAGTTCTTTGCCTTTAATCTCCAGAGCACATCCCTTTCCATCTACTTTTTCTATGGTAGACTGAATAAACCCCCAGAAACCAGCATTCGAGAAGGTGGAACATATTTTGTAAGCATGCCGTCCAGCATTAGAGTTCCATTCACATTGGAGGACACCGTCGATGAGCTTCAAGCTGGTATTGGTTTTAGGCCAACCAAACATGGGGGTCTTGGCTGGAGGTTGATGGTTGAGGATGCATCGACAATAATACTTGCTATGTGTCTGAGGAACTACTGCGAACTTAATTTAATCCAGACTGTTCAACCACATTCAGTGGATAAAATGAGCATGATAAAATGGTCGGAGATGTAGAACTGGCGAGGATGATCTGAAAGGAGATGATCAACAGTTGGCTGATGACTCCTGGATCCAAAAAAGACATGCACGAAAACGGCTGGAGCTGGCTGCTTGCAGTCTAGGCATTGGGGCACCAGGGACGAGGGAAAGGCAATACAGACAGGGCTTGGGACGAAGAGACTCTGAGGTATATGCAAGAGGATCTCTCATTTATATCCATCTATCAGCCTCGGAGTGACAGTGGTCCGGAAGTCGCCCTGCATGCAGCAGCAGCCAAATTGTGAGGGGATGCTGGTGCTAATGAATTTGAACATGGCAGTGGAGCATGGTGGAAGTCAGCAATGGGGAAGAGAAGAAACGGTGGCCGCCTTGCGATGGTGGCGGCACTACTATCTGTGACATGTTGGCCAGCGCAAGGGCAGCAAAGGAGACACGGGCAGTCAGGGTTCTTGGAGTAAGGAAGAGGAGAGGATGGGAAGGAAATAGGGAGGAGGAGGAAGCAGAAGCGGAAGGAGCGAAAGGGAGAGCGACGACAGTGTACTGCCATTGGTGCCACTGGGAAACACACAGAGCGCGGCTAGGGGAGACAGGCGGATAGGACTGGGGATTAAATGTCATCAATGGCATACAAATGTAATTAAGGCGAATTAAAGAGAAATATTCCAACAATTAATTGAGTGGGTAAATGATATCGATTTGACCTCAAATTTTGTGTGATGGTAGAATAAGTAAACAATTACACCAAAAAAAACTAATATTGTATTTTTAAATCATTTAAGACCACCAATTATGCTAGTGGCATATTTGTCATCTTAGAGTTTTAGATAGGTGAAATAATCCATTTATCCTTTCATATTTTTGTTAAAACTAAAATACGCAATGTATTATCCATGTAACATATTTTCACTAAATTTTATAGAGTTAATGAATTTTATATCATGATTTATGAAAAGGCAATACATGAGTCATTTCTTGCATTTTTAATCATTACCATTGATTTGGCCACAAAATTATTATGAGGGTATATCAGACTTTTATATTTTCGAAATAAAATATTAAATTGAGATGTTATGCAAAATAAGTTTTTTAATTAGGCTAGGAGTAAAATGGTCATTTTGTGTTATTAGACTCTAATTAACACATTAGTTGAGATATTTGTGCAAAGTCCATTCATTGATATGAATGTGGGTAAATATAGATCACATCATTGAATACTGCTCAAATTCAACACTGAGGCCAAAGAGCATAGGAAAGATAGGAAAATTTAGAAAAAAGGCCAAAAGGACATAAAGGAAAAGAAAAGTTTGAAAGTGGGTAAATACAGGAAAGACCCTAGAATTCAGTATGTTACAATGTACTATTGTTATGTATTACCTCTAAGTCACAAAAGAGAGTTCACCATGTTGTTTTGAATTTTTACTATTGTGCTACTCAAATAGCAAAACGGTCTTGAGTTGAAAGACTGGATTCAACAGCAATTGTACAATACTACTAACGACATCCCCATTACATCATGGATGCATAAGGTGAAGCATTACCATCACATTCCATACTATTCTCAAATATGAACCCACACATAATTCAAGGTGTAACCATCAGGTTATAGCATACTAAGGTTTCAACAACAGTAACAGAGTACTCCATGATTGTATTAGTCATTGAAGGACTATTCATACCCAATTACCATCACTTAGTTATATTAAAGCTAGGTATAACATGCTATACCTCATTAGGGTTACATATTAAAACAATATGCTTATCATCCCTTCTATTCATATGAGTGAATAGGTAAGACTACCTTATTCAGGGTAACCATTCATTTGTTCCATCATTATTCAACCCATATCACCATACAACAATTGGACAATACTAAGATGGATTACTGGTATGAATGACTACAACTATCAGACACTTGAAATTAACATATTGCTTGTACATGTACACTGAAAACATACGTAGAACCAATTTACATCCCTTAATATACCTTCAAAAAATTATACTTCTAAAAACAATTTCGCATATTACTAAAAGCCATTATTTTCTCTTATCTCTCTTCTCATTCATTACTACTTACTTTTTGCTACTTATCCTTCTCATTTTAATCATGTAGATTAAACATCCCTAAAATTGAAACATACAAGGTATGAATAGATTATTCATTATTCTAACTATCACTACAAGAATTTATTTCATATCACACTTCACTCATATTGTATTTCTCCTTTTGTTCAAAACACACTTGTTACATTTCAAATTTATATCTTACTCTTTGCTCTGAATCATTTTCATATTGTTCATCAACCTTTCAGATTAGCTAGGATTACTATCAGTGCTAGTTTACTTCTCATAGTGCAAATCACATGATCTTGTTTTATAGAGATGCTAGTATTCAAGGTTAAATCACTAGTGACATCCCTTGAACTACTACAACTCTAAACATTCTAGGGTTTGGTCCTTATCAGTAGCATGACGTTATTGTGATGTGACTTTTCTCCCTTAATTTGAAATTCAAACTTTGGATCTCACAAGTTTTACTAAAGTCTTCTTTATCTTATCGATTGAATTTCCTTTCACTTACTTGGCCATTCAGATAGATTACATTCTGAATTTACCCTGCTAGGGTTTCATCATCATATTGTATGTCATTATTACATTCACTAGATGCCTCTACCATGGTGGTTATGCATTATATATGATTCATTTTCTTATCACTTCATTACCACATTGCTCTAATTAAGGAAGATATGAAAGAGAAGATGATTCTGAGACTTAGAATTCTTATCTTCAAACATCCATTGATACATTTCTCATATGTAGGTTTAATTAGTTATCAACAAGGATACTTGACTAATTATCACTTTCTTGAATCTTGCAACCTCTTTCTTTTATAATCTATATTACTCCATTATGTTTCAAACCCTTCTTTACTTTCCATAATCCCCTTACCATATACTACTATTCCACATGTCATCTTTAACTTCTAGTTTTCTCTTATGATCATGTTGCTTCTTTTATTTGCATGATCATGTATACCATGTTGCATATATTTCCTTTTATCCTTCTACTAATGTGAAGTTGAAATTCTAAATCAATAATCTCTCTACTAGTATCACCTCATGTTTAATACATTACATATCCTTCATTTTAAATCAAACGACTCATGCATGGGTGAAACATTGTTTCTCTTTCAATCAAGTTTTTCCTTCCTGAATATAGTCTACCTTTGTATGACTTTTTCATTTATTTAGCTACACTTTTGTTCTTCTTTCAGAAACTAGTTTGTTGTTCTATAGAGACTTAGAATCCAAAGGTAGTAAGGATGAATGAATTAAAATTATTAATAAATGTATACATTCCATGCTCTCAATTATATCATAACCCTCATTCCTTAATCAAGCTCATTATTTCCAACATTTCTCTTTGTTTCAACTAAGTTTCTTATCCTAGTTTTATGATTTACATGCTCATCTAGTTCTCTTCACTTTAACTCTTCTGAAGACTCTTCACTTCTATGTACTTATTGTATACTTAGCTCTTTTCTTCTATTTTCCCTTTGCTTTGGAGTACATAAAAACATTGTACTCGGTTATATAATCCATTCCTCATGATTGATTCTTACTACCTTGGCCCTTACATACTTTTCTCATATCTTTACCATATTTAATATTTAGAGTTCATATAATATTAATCATTAAACTTAATCTGAACCTTACGTTGTGTTCCTTTATTCCCAATTAAGGATTTCTCATATGAGGCCCCAAAGTTGGGTCTCAGATATCTGTTCCAACTGATTCTTAGCTATTATCATCTTTCCCATATGTTTCAACATCTTATTATATATACATTCTCACTATGATGTGGGTCTAATTTATCTATAGTATACTCTTATTATATTTTCAATAGGAGTCATTAGATCCTAGTAACACACCTTGCCAGCCGGACCAGGCCAAACTTGCAGTCCTGAAGCCAAGAGCTGCTCAAGATTAACTAACTCCTATTAATCTCAAACATGTGGAAAGAATATCCACTTAGGAAATCTCATTCAAAAATCATTTCTAGTCTACTTGATACAAAGAATGTAATCAATAAATGCTACAAATGCATAGTGTACAACAAATCTTAAAGACCCATATATATTTCAAAATATTGAATATCTGAATTCAAACATATAAGAGCATTTCTATTCATCTCCAATAAAACAACAATATGAAATGAAAGTTCTATCTCATTTTATATTTATGCTCTTAATTCATGTTACTTATCTTATTTCTAACCCTAATATTTCTAGGGTTCCTCTCTAGCCCATCCGTCCACTGTATACCTGGACAGGGTATACATGAAAGAATAAATAGAGTAGTTTGATACTGGTTGATCCAAGTACTCAGATACCAGTCAAGGATATCCAACTACTCAAATCCCCAAAGCTAACATCATAACATCTCCTAGCTTCCACACTTATATCTCTAACTTACTAACTTAATGGTCCCTAACAACTCAACCTAAGCTCTGATACCAAGTTATTACACCTCCATCTCACAATTACCACTAATCATGAAATTAGGGTATAAATTGAGGATTTAACATAATATAAAGATCGCCCTTAACTTTTTCTTCTTTTTTTCAAACTCTTTATATTCTTGCATTGAACCACATAAACTAATTTTAGAAGAGAATTAAACTTTTATTTCACTAATGTAATCTCAGCATTAATGATACACATCCATACATTCATTATGTTTCTCACACTTTCATGTACATACGACATGACAATCATTTGCATTCTCTCTTATTAAGGAAACAAACATACAAAACATCATTTACAACTCTCTCACATCTATACAAGGACCTAGAGTGACAGGGACCGACTGAACTTAACTATACTCAGACTTAACTCTTGTGGCAGATCTACTCTGATGCAATGACATCTTCTTCAAGTCCATGTGATTTCCCTAAAATATTTGAGTAGAGGGGTGAGCCTACTCGCTCAATGAATGAGTAATTCAAAGAAACAGTCTAAAGCACTCATATAATTACAGATATACTTTTGAGCAACTGATATCAATTATAATAGCAGTAAGCTTCAAAGAGTCTAATAATTGACAATCATAAATATGGCAGGATACTATAGATATCAATAAGAATGAATCAATATATGAAATGCTTGATTGATCATAAAGAGAACTAATAATTCAGAAACATACAAAGAATAATTGAATAACTATACACACTTGTTTGACCTCTCATTCATTTTATTATGCCCTGATCATATGTAGTGTATTCTACATATGAAGATTCATAGTGCACTACGATCACACCATACAAGACTTAGAGAACACACCCGAGAAATGCTAAGTCTGACTACTCTCCTAGTCTACAATAGGGAAATGGCTCTCTGGCCTAAACTGGACTCCTCCTCTAACCTGAGCACACATGTAGAGAGTCAAGCCACCTCTTGGCTTTTTCTATACTCTAGTGCCACCAGGACTTCTGGTTGATGTTGGACATGCTTTTTTGTACTCTAGTGCCATCAGGACTTCTGGTTGATGTTGGACACTGCAAACTATTATTTAAGGAGACTTCCACTAGGCTTCGTTCCCCGTTCCACCTGATAGCACGTTCCGACCCCCGTATATTGGACGTTTCTAGGGTTAGGTCATTTCACCCCTAAGGCGCAAACCTCACATAGGGGTTCTACGGTGTCAGGGCCCTTAAATCTATAATTTCATTATTTTCTAGAAAACTATTACTATGTTGAACCTTTTTCTTACTTATACTCGACTCTGGTATTTCTATGGCATCTTGTCTATTTAATTGCAGTTCAAATCACAACATGAATATCATTCTAGACCTGACAGAGCAGTATACTCAAAAATATTGTAATTTACTGAGTAATCCATATACCATGCATGCATGCAGATTGAAATTTCTTAAATAAACTAAACTCATATCAACTTGGCTCATATATGTTGGAATTATACAATTGATCATCGTAACACACTAACAAGAGTTAATTACTTGATATATTAGAAATCGTCAGTAGCACTTGTAAATTATCTATAATTCCTCGAAAATTAAGCACATCAACCCAAATTCTAAGTTATGCATCACATAACTCAATTAAAAGTCAATTTACTTGACACGACAAGATTTAATTGTAAAAACATGTGCATCAACCCTAATCTTGAGTTATGCATCACATAACTTAATTAAGAGTTAATTTCTTATCATGGCAAGAATTATTAGTAATAACTGAGAACATTGATATCACAATACTTGATTCATTGAACACCCTACCCATAGGGTTTCATTTATCTCATTCACTTATCACATGGCTCTCATAAGGATTTCATGCGACATAAACATTCACTGAATAAAGACTACTATCAACAAATCATATAAAATCAATATATGTATGAAACATTGGAACTGAGCTGAATTTGGGTTTCCATGCCATTCACTGGGATATCATTCATCAATAATAACATTGGATAAATAAAGTCTATAATGTCAAGAAAATCCCTTCAAATGAATTTCACGATATCTATTCACAAATATCCAACTTTCCTCGCATCTAGGGTTTCACCCTCTTTATTGAGATATCAAACAAACACTATTCACTTTAAATGAATCAAGATAGTATTTGACATATATGTACTATGAATTTAGATAAACAATCATTCATAACCAAGGGGATCTAGATAAGAAAATTTCTCTATTTACTTATACAACAAATTTCAGTCATAGACAAATTCCCTATATTTTAGTTTATTCTTATAACCTCTGTGAATACTTAGGGAATTCACATTAGGATGTATTATATACATTTCTAATATGATTTTATCATCTGAAATTCATCCAAACAGAGGAAGAATCCATTTCATATCATTTTGCAACAACTTAGAACAAATAGACAATTCAGGGTTTGTAGTCGCATACTAAGCAATTAAAGATTATTGATGATTTACTCAATTTTCATACAATATACTGTTTAAAGGAAGTTCCCACTCACCCTAAGGTGTGAAAACACCTTAAAAACGTATCCCATATATGAAAATATCAAATCCATATCAAATCCCTAGCAATTCACCTGATTCTTCTTCCTTTCAACTCGAAAACCTTAGAAATGAGGAATTATGAAGAAAGAGTGAAAAAAGGGGAAGTTTTGATACCATTTTGGATCAAATTAGAGGAGGGACGGAATTTTGACATGTGAGAGAAGATTCACCATGAAACTATATCTAAAGAAGCTAAAATTACATGATTTCATCATTCCTCAGACCGCAAAACCCTAGGTCAGCATCTCCATCATTTTCTCCTCTCAAAACATAACTCTCCCTCTCTCTCTAGGATTTCGTTTCTCTAGATTGAACCACGAATTATTAGAGATCCTTGTGTGTTAGGTTGATCATATAGATAAATTGAGCTACTTGGGTCAATTGCACTTTCATCCCTCACTAAAGTTTTTCTTATTTTAGCAGATTTTTTTATCATAAAAAGGTTTCTATAATTCGTATATTTCAGAGATAAAATATTCTCCAAAAATTATTATAATTTATAATGTTGTGTATAACTGAGATACTAAGCTTCAGTTAAAATTTTAGATCATTCCAAGTTCCCATTAAATAAATAAAAACCAAATAGTATACTGCTATCAGAATTCTACAAAAATGTCAGTTACTGTAATTCATCTACTTATAAAGTCTAAACACATCCAAAAATTATGAAAATTTGACTTTTTATTTATGATTGAGTTTCAGATCTCCATTTAAAATTTCATATCATTTGGAGTTACCAATAAATAATAAAAAAGCAAACAATATACTACTAAACAACATTTTGTCAGCATGGTCAGTTGAAGTATATCTCGACCGAGAATGACTTTCAAAGAACATCCAAAAATTCTGAAATTTTTCACTAAAATTCAATATTGAGTTATGCATATTATATCCAAATTTCAATTAAATAAAATTTCATAGAAAATAGGATAAATTATTTACCATACTACTATCTTAATCAAATTTCATACTCATATACCTTCAAAACCCTAATTTCAGCCAACTAGGGTTTATATTTCTCAAACCCTAATTTCTCAAACAATAGAACACTTAACATTCTTATTAGGTTTAAAACATCATAATTGAATTATCATCATTAATTAGATTTAAGAAATGATCAATCCAATTAAGCATGTAATCATCCAAGTAAACCCTAGTTTTCCAATTAAGCTCGAATACGGTCATAACATCAGGTTTGGTATAATCCAATACCTGGATGAACTCTATGATCTCAGGATTGGTGAAAACCAATACCTAGATGAACTCTATGATCTTAGGATTGGTACAATCCAATACCTGGATGAACTCTATCAGGATTTGTACAATCCAATACCTGGCTGTGATCTCAGGATTGGTGCAATCCAATATCTGGCTGAACTCTATCAGGATTGGTATAATCCAATACCTGGATGTGATCTCATGATTGGTACAATCCAATACCTGGATGAATATAATGATGTATATTGACATGATTGATACAATCCATTACCTGGCTAGAAAATTGGCTGAGGCAAAAGATAGAAATGAGAATGATTCATGGATGTCATACCATGATAATATTATCACTGGATAAGGTTGAGATATTGGTATAATATGATGGGTAAATGATACACATATTCTTCATATACCTTATAAAGTGAATATATGATTTATTGATCTATCATAGATAGTTATAATGCTTTAAAATATGAGAAATGTTCTAATATACTTATCCACAGTTATTAACCTTTCTTAATAATATAGAAGAACCTCTGCACAGTTTAATACTAATTACTTGTGATAATAGCATTGTTGGTGGAGAGTTTTATCTCAAGTTGGGGAAATTGTCTCACCTCGTGGGATCCACTTTTTTTTAGGTGGATGTGCACGAGGGGGTTGATACCGTATTGTAGAGGGAGAACAATAGCAACAGGGACAACAGTAGGTCAGGTTGAGTGTAATGTTTGTCGTTTCTTATAGATAGAAGTCCTATGTGTCGTCTTTGTACTCTCAGGTCCTCAGATTAAGTATGTGATGGTTTTATGAACAATATGAGATTTTGGCTTGTATGCCTCGAGGTTTTACGTTGCTTTAGTATATGTTTTGACAAAACAACTATTATATGTTATCCTTGAAATGGTACTGTGTATGTACAATGTGAACCCTGATGTATACAAAGTTTTGGTTCTTTCATTAAGAGTTTTCTAGGATATGGATCTCTTTGCAAAATGGTTTTAATTTTTTGTGATTTTGTTAATCTTCTGCTTATGATTATTTTGCATAATTAGTAACGATTTGGCTGTTAGTTTGGTGGTGGTCGTTTCAAGTTTGGTATCAGAGCTTAATGTTCACTGAGTCTACAGAGACATAGGACTAAGGTGTTGAGTCCGTTCTAATGTCCTCCAGTATACCCTATAGTGACTTTTGCTTATGTAAAAGAAAGGGTAAAGTTTAAAAATGACTGGAGAACATGAGGAACACATTGCTAAGAGCAATGTTGTTGCACCAAGAGAAGGTGCAAGGGATTAGGCAAGAGGAGAGTTGAGCGCCTGAGAATTCCCATCTTGACCCAATCAGGATAGAGAATTCTACTTTGTATGCTCTTGTTGGGCAGGTTAGGACAACAATGATGAATATAGAGGACTGGATACTAGTAATACAACCTAGGTTAGCAGCCCTCAATGTAGAAACTTTGGTTTCTAAAAGGGTTCATGAATGACATAGTCATGTTGGAACAGTGAAAAATGTGAGAAGGATTAACATATGGCAAGAAAATAGACTCTCCCATAAGTATAGACAGATAGTACATCTATGATGACAATCCCCAAGGAGGGGCAATGAACTGAGAATTAAGGAAAGGTCTCTATAATTCTAGAGACAGTTGACTAGTTGTTCTAAAAAGCCTACATTTTTTGTACCACCAGTGCAATAAATGCCTCCTAGTGTACTAGGGCGGTAGTCACTAAGTAAAGGAAAAAGTCCTAACTTTTCACCTATAAGAACTCCTGACTTAGCTTCTACATTAGTAATAAGACCGATAAGACTATGGTACGAGGACAAGACATGATATAGATATGGGCATGTTAAGTATACTAAACCCTTTTGTTCAAAAAGAAGGGAGGAAATGACCCAACAACTGATGCAGACTTGGTAGGGCTTACAAAAGTTACTGCCCAATAGTGTAAAAATAAAAATAAAAACAACAACATGAAATAGATAGACTCTATATTTGAGTCAACCTAAAGTGGTAGATGACCGTGAGGGATGATAGTCAGATAGAGCTTTTTCATTTTGATATGTCTTCTCTTGATTTTATTTGTTAATCATAAGAAGGTAGTCATTTTTGAGATTCCTTTAATTAGTCCTATGAGGACATGATGAAGAGATAAGAAGGATGAGAACTTATATTAAGTCCAATATTCTCTTATATGTTTTGAAATCTCTCTCTTCATGTAGAAAGAGAAGAGATGTAAAAGAAAAACCTAGAGAAAATTAGAGATACTAAGTAGTAAAAATTTAAAGAGATGTTAAAAGTAAGAAACATAATACAAAACAAATGCATGCTACCTAATTTCAATTCTTGAATACCTTGGCCAGGTATTCATCTATTGAAGGTAAGGTAAGTATGACACTCTTAGATTGCTATCTTTCTGATACTCTGATCAAGTAGTCATTTTGAGACAATCTAAAGAGCATATTGAAGTAGAAGATGTGGCATGGATATTTCTACAACATCCTAATTGATATATGGAGGAATCTGAGTTAATCACAGATCAACTTATAAACAAAAGAAGATGTTTAGTATAATGTATACCTTGGTATGAGGATATAGAGGTAATAGTTACCTGATGAGAGGTGACAATGTTCAGTGATAAACTAAGGGTTTGAATACCCAGATCTAGTAATCATGATGATGATAATGCTAAAGGATGATGACATGTAATCATCTTTATAACTCCTATGTTGATGGCAAGGAACCTAAGAGGAAATAAGATTGAATGACACATGAACAATTGAAAGTTAATGCAATACTCGAAGAAGGTGATAATCTCTTTTCTTTAATAAACAATCGTGAATGATGATGAGGTGATAAGTAGGATTATGTTTCCTTGTGATCTTTCCTTTTAGGGACATGACAATCAAGTAACTCTTATGACACTTAATGTGCATGGATTAGAAGTAATCTTTTTGATGGATACTTTGAAAAGTATCATCTAGTCTTGGATTTTAGTTCCAAGACAAAGTATATGTGTTAAGTAATGTCCCAAGATGAAAGAAAGGTCCTATTATATGTTTTGTTTTGGTAATAACAATAGAGGATGGAAATGATAAGGATGTGATGTGTTTTTGGCACATATAATGGATACCAAGGTAAAGAATCCTAGTATCCAAGAACTTTCAATGATATGAGAAAATGAGAACATGACTCCTAATAAGATGAATAATGTTTGGTTACCTTGAAGGGCCAACTTTGAGATTAGTCTAGTTACATATTGTAGTATGGATACCATATGTTAGGGGTTTATGCTCCGCATAAACATGACATCAACAAGGATGTATGAGTAGAAGAAACATTTGTAGAATCATCTTGGGAAAGGTTTATCAAGCTAAGATAACTTCTTAGAATATCCCCATCTAGATCTATTGAGGCAGCTTATACATATAACATCGAGAGTCACCTCTGAGATAGTACTTCTTGATAAGTAACCACTCCTTATGACAAGAAAATAAATAGCTAATGGGATGGTTGGTTCTAATCATAAGTAAGTTAGTGTTTTACCAATAGATTAGGCTAGTACAATAGAAGTATGATAAGACTTATAGTCCCAAATGGATGATAAAATGTAACTCTAGTCCTTCCTTGGAGGTAAAATGTTAAAATAAGTGAGAAGTATGGAAGACTCCCAAGGTCAAGAATATTATCACATAAGTTGTAAGTTGAGAAGATGAAAAACTAGTAATGTTTGACACCTGAGTTAAATAAGGTATGTATAATGCTTCTCTGACTAAGAAAAGTGTTACCTGACACAAAATTGGCACGAAAGTCATTAATGAAAAGGGCAATGGAATATGTGTCATGTATGATAGATTCTATGATGACTCTGAATGCAAAGACTTGTACTAGTTAAAGTTCTATAGCATCTTCATAACAACAATATTTTATGTGGAGACTTGATGATATAATTGCTTGAATGACAATTGTCTTCCTTCATCTAGGATTTCAGGGACAAAATCCTTGTTAGGGGTTTATAATTTCTAACATCCCTAACCTGGGTTTAGAGCTAACCATGTTTTCTTAGCCTAAATAAGTTGCTTAGAAATTTAATATAATCCTCTAAAGTGTTTTTTTATCAGGTGACAAACTTATGCTTTAAATTTGGTCCTATTTAAATAACATTTGAGCAATGTTCTCTTATTTTGGACCAAAATGCAATTTACCCAAGATGAGGGGATATATTGCAATTTGTCACATGTTTAATGTTCCTTAAGTGTTTTAGCATCATAATAAAGGGAATTATGCTAGGTGGTGGCTTGTGGAAAGCCTAAATTCCAAGTTTGAACTTGTTTGAATAATGCTAGTGACTTATGTACCAATTTCGGTGCAAGTTGTAATTTACTCAAAATGTAGGGTTGATATGCAAATTACCACCTATAGAGTGTACATAATCCCTCCTAGTATCATTTAGAGTAAAGATAAAGAAGGAATCACCATGTTTTATTCATTTATGAGTGGTAGCATTTTTAGTGATGAAAAGACCAAGATAGGGGTAAATATGAAACCCTAATTTGAGCTTGTATCGGTTTGTAGAGTCCATATGGGAGTGCCTATCGGCCAAGGAGCCATAGAGGGGATACCATATAGGTTTGTGGACTCTTTTACTTGTCCATGATGGAAAAAAGCACCTCAATTAGGTGATCCATGATGAGTGGGATGCCCCTTGCAAAAGTTGTATGAGTTTGCATAATTTGTGAGATAAAGATGAGATATCTTATCAAACAAGATAACTAATGGCCAAAATATCATCTCAAGATTATCCTCAAGTGTTTTCATGTCAAGATAAATTTGAATTCATGCATGTACACGTGTAAACCATGCATGTACATGTGGCACCTAGTAGCCTAAAAAGATGACACCTCATATACACACTTTTTCATGAACCTCAAGTATATATACCCTTCCTTTCACCTATGAGTGAAATTTTCAAAATCTATGACCCTCTTGCTCTTAGATATCATGCATAGAGTCTTGGTATTATGCATAAGTGAAGGATTATCATGCATATAACCTTGGTATCGGCCATAGAAAAGTGATATCACCCATTGCAAAGTGATATCGGCCAAGTGAGGGATATCAGTCAGAAGTGAGGGATATCGGCCACAAGTGGTGAGGTATCATGCATAGGGCTGAGGATCTCAAGTCTTGGACCTTTAAGAAGCTCATCTTCACCCCTGGGAACGTGAAACATTGGATATTGGAGCTTTGAAGTTGCTCTTGAGGTGAGTTATATAATTTGAACTCAATTATGTTATTATTTACCATTAATCTTGCCTTAGTTAAATGATTTACTTTCAAATAGAATTTTCTTGCATAATTGATGAACCATGAGCTCTAGTAGTAACCTAGGACTATTGTCTATGAACTTGAACAATAATTAAAAGAGTCTAGAGGTTGATGATGATGACATCATCATGGTTCAACCCATGTTGGATTGAAGCACCTCTAACCCGATATGGTGTTGAAGGATACACCTCTTACCTAATATGGTGTTGAAACCCTAGATAGTGATGGTTATAAACCTCTAGAACGATATGGTGAAGAGAATAAACCTTATGCATGATATGGTGACACACATACACACCTCATGAATGATATGGTGATGAGCATAAACCTTATGCAATGTAATAGGTGACACATACACCTTATGAATGATATGGTGTTCAAGATACACCTCAGGGGCAATATGGAAGCACCCATATACCTCATGCCTGATATGGTAAGCACATATACACCTTAAGGTCGATATGGTGAGCATACATACACCTCAAGGTCAATATGTTGAGCATATATACACCTCAAGGTCGATATGGTGAGCACACATACACTTCTAACCCGATATGGTAACTTGATAGATATGAGGATATGAACACAACCACTAGCATGGTATAGTGATGAATTTATATCTCATGGATGATATGAGTGACACATAAACACACCTTGTGTACGATATGGGGTTAAGCACACACCTTATACCTAATATGTTGTTGAGTACATACCCTAATCTGACATGATGTTGAAACTCAACATAGTGTTGTGAAACCCAATATGCAAACCCCTAAGGTTGAGTGATCCAATATGGATGCACGATATGGTGATGAGGATACACCTCTATATCCGATATGGAAGCATACCTACAACACCTCTATACCCAATATGGAGGAAGAACCTCAATACAATACACTTGATTAAGTGATACATGTAGTATGTCATGTCAAATGATACTTTAAGACATGAAGGGTTTAAGACATTTTGATAAATATGAGATAATGTACCTTGAAGAGAAGGATTGAGCCATCATAATAGAGTATGATGTCATCAATATCCTAGTGAGGATGAAAGAGAAACTTACACTTGTTTAATACTGATGTAATGAGTATACATTGATATTCTTAATATGTGTGGAGTCTGAATTAGGGTTGTGATTCTTGATGGATATACTTGAAAACCCTAGTCGGTTTAAAAAGGGAAACTTTAACACTAATGAAGGGTAATGATGTGATTTGAAATTATAATTGGTTAATAAAGGGGAAACCTTAACCATTTTGAAACTGTGCTGGTAGCATGAGATAATGAGCATGGCTAAGTATGAGCTATGATGTTTCATATAATGTCGAATATATAGGTCTTATGACCTAGAGATGGTTGTTGCCTAGTGAGAGGTGATAAGATGTTTATTGGGCCTTATGAGTCATGTGAATATTTGTTGCCTAGTGAGAGGTGATAAGATGTTTAATGGTCCTTATGAGACATGTGAATAGTTTTTGCCTACTGAGAGGTGACAAGATGTTTAATGGGTCTTGTGAGCCATGTGAATAGTTGTTTCCTAGTGAGAGGTGACAAGATGTTTAATGGGCTTGGTGAGCCATGTGAATAGTTGTTGCCTAGTGAGAGGTGACAAGATGTTTATAAGAGTCTCATGTAAGAAATGGTAATGTTCAAAATAAACTAAGGGAAAAGGAAACCCAGTAACATCATAATAATAATAACTAGTTATAATAATAATGAATTCTTGGTCATACATGCTTTATGCTTTTAGACAAATAAGGGTTGTAGTGTTTTGAATATGCTTAAATGAGATAAGAGGAATACTTGTATTACATAAAGAATGTGAATAGGTAAGATTTCTTGCCCTAAGGTATAATACATGGTTGTGATATCAGGATTGGTATAATCCAATACTTGGCTGTGATATCAGAATTGGTATAATCCAATACCTGGCTAAACTCTATCAGGATTTGTATAATCCAATACCTAGCTATGATATCAGGATTGGTACAATCCAATACCTGGTTGAACTCTATCAGGATTGGTACAATCTAATACCTGGCTGTGATCTCAAGATTGGTACAATCTGATACCTAGTTGAACTCTATCATGATTGGTATAATCCAATACCTGGATGTGATCTCAGGATTGGTACAATCCAATACCTGGTTGAACTCTACAATCTCAGGATTGGTACAATCCAATACCTGGTTGGACTCTATGATCTCAAGATTGATACAATCCAATACCTGGTTGAACTCCATGATCTCAGGATTGGTACAATCCAATACCTTGCTGAACTCTATGATCTCAGGATTGGTATAATCCAATACCTGGCCGGACTCTATGATCTCAAGATTGGTACAAACCAATACCTGGATGAACTCTATGATCTCAGGATTGGTACAAACCAATACCTGGCTGAACTCTATGATCTCAGGATTGGTACAATCCAATACATGGCTGAATTCTATCAGGATTGGTACAATCCAATACCTGCTGTGATCTCAGGATTGGTGCAATCCAATACCTAGCTGAACTCTATCAGGATTGATATAATCCAATACCTAGCTGTGATCTCAGGATTGGTACAATCCAATACCTGGATGAACATAATGATGTGTATTCACATGATTGGTACAATCCAATACCTGGCTAGTAGATTGGTTGATGCCAACAGATAGAAATGAGAATGATTCATGGATGTCATACCATGATAATATTGTCACAGGATAAGCTTGATATGTTGTTATAATATGATGGGTAAATGATACACATGTTCTTCATATTCCTTATAAAGTGAATAGATGATTTACTTCTCTATCATAGATAGTTACAATGCTTTAAAAGATGAGAAATGTTCTAATTTGCTTATCCACAGTGATTAACCTTGCTTAGTAATATAGATGAACCTTTGCTCAGTTTAATACTATTTACTTGTGATAATAACATTGTTGGCGGAGAGTTATATCTCTTGCTGGGACAATTGTCTCACCCCGTGGGATCCACATTTTTTTAGGTGGACGTGCACGAGGGGGTTGAGACCGTACTGCAGAGGGAGAACAACAATAGCAGGGACATGAATAATAGCTCAGGTTGAGTGTACTGTCTGTCATGTCTTATAGATATAAGTCCTATGTGTCGTCTCTGTACTCTCAGTTCCTCAGATTTAGTACGTGATGGTTTTATGAACAATATGTGATTTTAGCTTGTATTCCTCGAGGTTTTATGTTGCTTTAGTATATGTTTTAACAAAGCAATTGTTATATGTTATCCTCGAGATGGTACTATGTATGTACAATGTGAACCCTGATGTATACAAAGTTTTGGTTCTTTCATTAAGAGTTTTCCAGGATATGGATCTCTTTGAAAAATGGTTTTAATTTTTAGTGATTTTGTTAATCTGTTTCTTATGATTATTCCGCATAATTAGTAACGATTTGGCTATCAGTTTGGTGGTGGTCATTTTAGTGGAGGTGCTAGAGGACAAGACTAGATGAGTTCAAGGGTGATAGGTTAGGCCCCACTACCATCACTTGATGACGGGGAACCCTACCCAACCCAAAATAGTCTTCCTTGTGATCTTCAACCTACCCCTCTCCTATCTATATACCAAGGTGGATTGTAATATAGAACCTAGGATCTACAAGATTGTTAACCTATCGATTGTCTGCGGGGATGTGCCTTGAAAAAGATATTAAACACTAGATTATTACACCACCACCACATGCAAACATCCTTTAAAACCCAACTAATATATCAAGATTGAGTGAGTGTCACATCCTACATAGGGGTGTATGGCCTTATTGTCAAGGGTGGTAGAAAATCTTTTGCAACAATACTCCCTGACAACACATCCCAGTGGTCTAGAGAGGGGTGGTGGAAAGATGACAAATGTCGATTGTGACGATGTTGCTAGAGGAATCGATCCCATCAGTTGCCACCCCATTTATGCATGAGTTGCATATGGGATAGACCTGAATGAAAAAGAAGTTGATAAAAGGACAAAACCACCCAAGAAGGAAGAAGACATAGATAGGAGTATGAAGAATGTAATATCCTAAGATTTGTGGCCATGGTTGGAGTACCCACACCAAGTTGCACCTACTTTTTAGGGAGACCATCACTAAATAACTCTACGGTTAAGCATGCTCAACCTAGAGTAGTACTAGGATGGGTGACCAGTCAGGAAGTTTATCCTAGCTTGCGTGTGAGTGAGGACAAAGGAAACAATTAAGCTAGTGGTGGTCTGTGGGTCCAGTCGTCATTCCTGATACTCTAAGAGAACCTTGGACAGTGGGCTCGGGTGTTACAAATGGTATCAAATCCAATTCCCATCCAGTAGGTGGGGCCCACATGATGCTAGTTTTGAGCTATGCGGTCCAAGCATGTTGGAAAGAGTTGTCCATGGTTATGTAGCCATCCTTGCACTTGTATTCCATGATCGGGAGCTAGGTGTCCATGGGCCATTCTAGGTCTGGCTAAAATGGGGAAATATTATGAGGGCATATAGTTGAGCCAAAGTAGTACTAGGATAGGTGACTAGTCGGGAACTAGGATGGGTGACCACTAAAGAACTTTGTGGTTAAGTGCACTCAACCCAGAGTAGTACTAGGAGGGGTGACTAGTCGGGAAGTTTATCTTAGCTTATGCATAAGTGAGGACAAAGTGCATAGTTAAGGCTAGTGGTGGCATGTGGGTTCAGTTGTCATTCCTAAAAATCTACTAGAACCTTGGGCAGTGGGCCCAGGTGTTATAAAGAAAGTCATGATGAATCACTAAGGGGAGGAAGATGACTAGCAAAATGTGCTACGAAAAAGAAGCAATAAGAAAGAGAAATCCCAGGAGAGGTTGAGAAGTCTGGCCACAAATGAGCCTTTATGAGGGAGAAATCTTTCTACAATGCACCAAAGGACTTGTGCTTTAGGTGTTTGGGAAAAGGCCATTAGAAACATCAATTTAATGAAAGTTTGATACTTATTCCTTAAGCGTGATCACATATCAAACATTGCAAAGAAAAGAGAGAAGAAAAAAAAACTTGGCCAAAGTATACCAAGGAAAGATGAATTCCCACCATAGGGGACAATACAACCGTTTTCCACCAGTGGAGTGGAATTAACCAAAGAAATAGCCCCAACAAACCCAAGGTGGTTCTGGATATCTAGAAAAAATAGAGAGGAGGCTGATCTAGTCTTGCAATCTACAATTCAAGTGGAATGGGAGGATTCAAAACCTTGGCCAGATATGATGAAATACTCTTAGGAGTGATGACCGACTGCTATTATCATAGTGAGAATATTTACTAAAGAAGGGATAAATGTCTTTCATCCCCTATAGAAGTTGAGGCCTTTGTGATGGCACACTCACCAAGAATACAAAACATTAAACTCATAGTGAATCTAGCAAGCACATTGTTTCAAATAAGAAGGAAACATATGGTGTTGTGTTGGTTGGAAGGCATTTTGTAAATCTGTAGAGATGCAACTTCAGTCAAGGATATCTTAGTAGGTTTTGGAACACATCTTCAAATGGTAGAGATTACCCCTTGATTCACTAGGTATGATAGCAAACATTGAAGCTTTCCTTGATGACATCCTAGATTGCATTGAGGTATCCTTGGACATTAGAAGTTTCTAGGTTGGCCTTAAGAAAGTGACATATGTTTGGCAAGACTTACATTAAGCAATTGTCACAGTTAATGGGTAGATCCTAGTGTTACATCAACAAGACTTTAATGTTTCACCCCTTCCCCCACACCCCCATCTTCCCTCTATCCTTTCCAAGCACATGGGAAAGAAGCTAGACTCTAATAATCAACCTACAGAGACAAATGTAACACCCAGGTTTATCCTATAGGAGTGTGCACAAGATGAAAATGATTGATGTATTGCAATCCCATGAAGATGAGTTTGATGGTGGGAATAACCATCACAATGGTAAGAAATCACGAATTGTGGAGTCTAAAGAAGGAAACCACAAGAATCTCCCTTTACACATACTAGATTATTTCATTCTGGATGATAGATACATGTATGATCATTCTACAAGGTATACTAGTGGCTCAAATGTTCTAAAAGAGAAGAAAGGAGTAGGACATGAGACTATTATGAAATAAGTGGAGAGAAAAACAACACTAGAATGCACAACATGCATATTGATCTTTCCGATTGGGAGATTGACAATACCATAGGGAGAGGGGACAGAAGGCATGCTTATGGTGATGCAAGTTGGGATGAAAGGTTGCACTACTATGAGAAGGAGCATGGTAGGTATAGGTTGAGATCCTTCTGACAAGGACATTTAGAAGGTTGATGTCAATATGTGTTTTGAAGCATAGAATGATCTTTTGGAATACAAAGGAGAAACCAGAAAGAAGATAAGGAAGGTGTTTGGAAAGCCCTATATAGAAACCAAAGGTAGTGGTCATTTTTGAACCTTTACTGTAGGCCACCAGAGAGGAGGAGTTGTTTGACATGGTCAGACTTGATTTGTGTTGTACAAATGAGAGGGAAGGAGAAAATATTTGGCTCTTTACTGAAGAATCTCAGTGCATCAATTTATGAAGCCCATCAACAACATATTATTGGACGAGGATAGATCATCTTGGTAATATCATCTATGTTTCAACTATATATGCCAAGTGCAACATGAGAGGGAGAAGGCAGTTATGGACAAGCTTTAAAGACCTACAAGATTCAATTGATAATAACCAATGGATTTTAGTTGGGGACTATAATATAGTCAAAAAATCAATGGAAAGAAATAGTTCAAACCACCTGACGCAAAATCTATGTAGGAGTTCAATGCATGGATAGATGATATGGGAGTTGAAGAGATTATCTATGAAGGGATCACTTCATGTGGGTGGACAAATGGAATGGAAAAACAACTCAATGGGAACATTTGGATAGAGTCTTTTCCAATGCTCAATGGAGAACTTAAAGTACCATGAAGATCTTGCACATTACAAGAGATAGGTCATCTGACCACTACTTGTTTTTACTTAAATCTATGTAGAAGCCTACCCATAACCCATAGTCACAATTTTCTTTTATTAAAGTGTGGCTCTGTCATCCTTAGTATATGAGAGTGATTGAGGAGGAATCGCGTATGAAGGATGGGGGGATTTAAGAATTTTGTTTCCAAAGATGAGAAACTTTAGACAAAAAATTGAAGCAATTGATTTGAGGGACCTATTGGAACATGAAATAGAAGAAGCTTAATTTCAAAGACATGATAACCACCTTTAGATCAACTTTGACAATAACCCCACAGTTATATTAGGTTCTCCTTTATGACATGATGAGGGTGAAGTGGAAGGGATCCTTGTTTTTGAAGAAGCTATATGGAAAGAGAAGTCAAAAGTTCACTAGTTAAATGATGGGGAGGGAAATATAAGTTTCTACCAATGATATGGTGGAAGGAGAAGGAAGAGGATGATCCTTAAAGTGAAAGCTCACTATTGTAGACAATTCAAGATGGATGTACTAAGAAGTTGCAAGGTATTTATTGGTCTTCTTCTTGAAGCAACATGATAGATGACTGAGGCACGATCATCAATTCTTAATGAAATTAGGGAGGTGCTTAATATTGAGGATAATCAGTAGATTATAGAAAAACCATCAGTGGAGTAAGTCCATGACACTCTGAAATAGATGGATAAATACACCATGTTTGACCTTGACGGATACACAGTAATGTTATACTCAATCTCCAGGGATATTACCAAAGATGATGTAAATGATATGATCAATGTCTTCTTTGTGGGGTCATAAATGCACATAATTCTCTTGTGTATTAATCTCATTCTAATCCCCTATATTGAGAACCCTTCTGATATGATGACTGACTTTAGAGTAATACTTATAGAGAATGTATCCACATGATTGGTTGCTCAAATCTTGAACTACAAAATGGAACCCTTTATGCCAAAGATGATATCCCATGGATAGGGTATCGTTCATCAGAGGTGAATACATCATAAATCACATTATAATTGCAAGGAAGCTAATGCACTATATTGAAGCCAACAAGATTGAAAAAACCATGATTATCAAAGTAGATATGTCAAGTATTATGACATAGTTAGATGGGACTTCCTAGAAGAAACTGTGAAGTGGTTTGGCTTCATGCTAAATGTGATTGACCTAATGATGACTTTGTTTCCTATTTTGAGATGGGAATTCCCTATCACCATTCATGTTGATTATCATTGACTAAGGTTTCTGCATGAGCATTAAGCATGAGGTGGAGACATGCAAGATTGAGATATTTCATGTAAAGGGTGACACTGAAACACCTCAATCTTCCTCTTTGCTAATGGTATTGTCTTCTTCTCAACATCCACGTGTGAATCCATGGATAATCTTGGGTACTTTCTTGACATTATGAGCGGAATTGTCGATTCCACTGGTCAATTGACGAACAAGAAGAAATATCGCTTTATTAGTGGAATTGTCGATGCAAACTTCTTACAACATATCACCAAAACCCTACAAATACAAACTAGGGGTGATGCAATTGGTTATCTTAGTGCACCCTTGTTACATGAGGTCTTACAAATCACCACTTTGACCATGTGAGAAGATCTAGGAAAAGATGACATTGCAGAAAAGTAATATGTTATCCTTCATAGGAAGGACAACGTTGATCAAGCATAAATTTTGGTCTATATGTTGTAAGAAACACCTATCTCATAGTAGGTCATCACAAAGATAGGGAAAATACTTGATATTTTATTTTGGAAAGTAAGACACTTGAAACAAATGTAGAGCATGGGTAATTTGGAACTCTATTTCAAGGCCAAAGTATGCAAAAGTCCTGCAAGTCCCTAGCTTGAAAGTCAGCCATAAGGTCTTCTTAGTGAAATAGTGTTAGTAAATCCACTAAGTCTCTCCCTTATGAGCATCTTTTTGTAACCACAAGTACATCAGAATGAGGGTGAGTAAATATGAAAATCTCCCTTGGAGTCTAGGGTTGAGAGTCATCCATCCCTTTTATGGAGGAAGATATGAAGAACCTTTCCTAAAATCATTAAATTGATGAGATGGTAGGTGGGTGAAGGATACCTATCTCTTTGGCATGACAAGTGGTGGGAGGAACCACTTGCTTTCTTTGCAAAAAAGATATCAACAACCATATCCTAGTGAAATCCTTGTGGATTGATGATAGACAATGGGACCGGAGTACAATGATATAAGTGTTGGAGGAGGAAGGGATGCATCAAATCTAGACATGTCAAATGGGTGGACTGGGTTGGGTTTGGTTCAGGTCATTGTGGGTGTGGGTCTCGCTAGTGCGGGTCAAAAAAGACCCACTTCTAAATGGGTCATACAAAAATTCACACAAACCCAACCCGACAGGTCATGGGTCGGCCCACAGGTACCCATATAACTTGTGGTAAATCTCAAAGGTCTTAAACAAATAGTAGAATATAACTTTTAACTTTTTGTCTTCACATAGATTTCTTTTTATGTGTAATACATACTAAGATATTTATTTTATTACATTTCACATCAACCATGCTAGAAAACAATTTTTTTTGTGTAAATTACTATTTAAAATACCAAATGTGTACTCAATTATTGTGTTTCATGTCTAATATAAAAGAGGAACAATTTTATAATGCATGTGGATGTCAAATGCATGAAAACAAGCTTATCTAGTTTTAAAGTAAAAAAACAAATTATGATGATGTTATCATTTTTTATTGGTATAGAAGAAATATCTATGATTATTACAGATACACAAATAAAGTGCAAGGAAAACATAAGGAAAACATTCATAAACATATATACATGTAAGTTCAAGTATGTCAAATATAAATTATACAAAAGTACAAAGCACAATATATTCGAATTCTCACTAGGTATATAGTCATATCAACAAATTCTCATAAGCACTTAACTATAGAGTTCGATTTTTAATTTGTGTCCTATTTAAATGGGTCACCCACAGGTGCCCGTGGGTCAACCCACAAGACCCACCTAATAAATGGGTTGGGTTGGATTTGACCCATAATTAAATGGGCGGTCAAAACCCCTACCCAAACCCATATTAAAATGAGTTGACCCATGAGTACATGTCGGCCAATGACCCATTTTGATAGGTCTAATCAGATCTTGCATTCCCTACCCAACATATATGATACAAAAGACAAGCCAATCTCGACTAACACTTCAATGGAGAACTTCACCGTGAAATTGGCTAAAACATCCTAATAGGTAGAAACCAAGGCTCGAATTAGTTGCAAAAATAGTTAATGTGGATAGCGGATATACCCCCAAAAGAAAATGTGACTTTGTGGAAAATACTTCACAATGCCTTTCCCATGAATGAAAACATAGTAAGATGCATGACACCCCTCACCTAAAATGTTGCTATTGTGTTTAGCCATCCCAAGAAGCCCTCAATCACCTATTTGTTCATAGTGAGCTGGGGAGCTTTTATGGAATTGTATGATGACAACAATGGAGATGGAAAAGAAGGATCTAAAAGTCTATAATGTTGGGATGATTATCAACACTTTTGGAACCAAGTAGGGAATGACTATTTGAATAATTGGATGAAAGGAGTGTAGTGATGATAATCATGTGGCTCATTTGGAGGCAAATATGCTAAGCCAAACCTGATGACACCCCTGTTGATTTAGTAGCATCATGGATAGAGGTCATGGCCACAATGGATAGAAGCAATGGAATTTTTTTTTAAGGTGGGTGGTAATGAGGACTTTATACATAAGTTAAGGGACTATGAAATTACTACAAAGGATGAAACACATCACTTTTTTCAAATGGAATCCTCCTAACATTCATGATGTGAAAGATAATATTGCCATGGCAATTGATCATAAGGACAAGGCACATGGCAGGGGATGTATGGTGTGAATGTTAAGAAACCATGAGGGAAGGTTGGTAGTTTCTTTTAGAGTGGGATTCATCTAGCGTCCTTTATTGTGATGGGTCCAAAAGATTTAGTCATAATACTAAACTCTTGGGGGACTTGCACCCTACAGTAATAATATTTGAGATGGATAACCCCCCATTGATAGATATGATCTAGGGATTAGGTAAGGCTCCTTGGGATCTTAATTTACTACACAATCTAGTTCGTCAAATGGTAATGAAAACGTAATTCTAGGATTGCAAATATTACATGTAGGTAACACGACAACTAACAAACTAGTAATTGAGGGTAGTAGCCATTAGGAGATTTGGATTATACACAAAATTCTTGCTATATGAGTTAGAAGGATAATGGTGATGGAGCTAAAAGGAACACCATACATATCAAGAGATGGAAAGACACATAGAGATGAATTTTCATTTTGCTTTTTTTATGTTTATTGAGATGCTTTCTTGGGAACTTGGGATAGATATTTCTATAGGGATATCTTTGTTTTTGCTAGGGTATGTACATTTGTTTTTAATGACTTGTCTGTAGATCCTATCTTTGTCTACCTATTATGAGCAGAGAAGGGTGAATAAAAATACTCCTAACATATTTTAAAACAACATGTAGTATGAAGAGGATATTAGTCTATTAGAGATATATTCCATGTTATTAGTCATCGCATTGATAGCTTCATCAAAAGTTGGTTCATGCTCATATTGGTAGATGAGGGGTTGAAGTTCCATGATTGCCTTCATCAATTCAAGAACACACTAGTTTCCTCAATGGACGTACATTAGGATCTCATCAGTTTCCAAGCACCAACCATTCCAATGGCCTTTAGGTCTAGACTCTCATCAGTCCTCATCCTAGAACTCTTGATCGACTGGGCCCTTCACTAGTTGTGGTCAAAGGTGCTAACTCCCATCAATCCTCCACGGATGAAAGGTTAACTATCAATCATCTAGGTCCTTCATATGTTTTTAGTTAATGAGAGGTCAACAACCACTAGCTAGCTGTCATTGATCCTCAATCAGTGATGGGTCACTTTCCTTAATCAAAATCCAATAGAGATGACAACCTAAAAAGAAGCATAAGGTGAACCAAGTAGGCTACATCCACTAGTTCTCAATCAATAAGATGGCATGGCACTTCCATCAGTCTCAACTGATGGATAGATAGGGTTTCTCTTTCGATTCTCAGCTAATGGGAAGGCAAGACACTTAATTAGCGGATTTAAGTGCACCCAACCAAGAGCTAGCAATAAAAAGAAGATACTAAGTGCAAACTACAAGATGACCCTTCAATATGGGAAATTTTGCACTTAGACCCTCACAAGCAAAAAATCAACCAACTAATTACTTAAAACGTGAGAATGCTGATCAAAACAACAAACCTATAGTTTAGATATCTATGCATAATTAATACATTAAGCTAGATCAAGGGTCATAAATGATTGATAATCACAATCAAGTCATACAAAGCTAGATTGTGTTAAATTGTAAAACAATTATATTAAGTTTTACATATGTATCCCAATAGGACACTTTGTGGCCACTCCTCCCAATTCATATCCCATGATATGAGGCATCCAATTCCTACCCTCTCCTAGCACCCCATCTGAAGTATGCTAGACAACCATGAAAATGGGGTTTTGACTCTAGTCGGGTAGTTTCCTTGTAAAAATCCCGATACAAGTATGCTAGATTTGCAACACCCCAAGGAAAAGTGCTACAACTCTGAAAGTCAGTTGCAAGGGGAAGATATCAATATGAACCTCGTCTTCATTACTATTAGGATTAAGGTAACTACCTAAGAAATATAGAACATTTTATCTAGTATACCAAATCTTTAGCTAATATTTATGCTATAGAGACCCTAGAGTGAAATCCATACCTAAAAATGTTCATGCAACCATCTCAGATTAATGTGGCCCATAGACATCCCATCTGGATGGGTACTCAAGTAGTGCTCACGAAGGTGAGCCAATGACAGAAACTATCCCTCATTTGGGCCTATAGGATATGTATCTATGACTCAAGCCCCATTTACCCTAAGGCCATGTTTGGTTCACTGGATAACATGCAGATGGGATTGAGTGAAGGGTTAGATTCAATGGGAAATGCATTGTGAAAGGATAGAATCATCTATTCCCACGTTTGGGTAGTGTTTGCATTAAATTAGGGATGATTAATTTGCTAAACCTTTCCCCTTTTTACACTGCATGGATCAAACATTATTTTGTAAAGTTCACAATGTTCCTACTAGGAATTTTGTCACTGATGGTAGAGCAGAACTCAAGCAAATTTTTTCATCGAACAACTGCCCGGTTATGATGCAACAATAGAAAGAATTCCAAAAATACATAAATCAACAACTATCTTCCATCATTCAATTCTTTTATGCTTGTGGATACGAAAAATTTGACCTACGAGCATGCATGAGTGTCGGTAACCTGTTTCAACAAAAGTTTGATTGGTGACAACAACCCTGTGTAGGTTTCCATCACTAAAAGTGAAGAATTGTTCCTCTGGAGTTCTGTGTCATGTTGGGATCAACCACACAAAGCTTGAGATTGACCGAAAGGTAGGTGTCACGTAAGAAGGAAAAGATCTCATGTATCTTCGTTGTTTTGTGAGACATTCTCGATTGACTATAAAGGTGGTGTAGAGTGAAAGAAACTGGGATCAAGCAAAGTGTTGCATTAGAGAATCTGAGGTCGACCACAATGTAGGTGCCATGTGAGAAGAAAAGGATCCTAGGAAGCATTATTGTTGTATGAGAGAGGTCTGATAGACTACAACAATAGTTCTGTAGTGAAAGATTCTGTAATCAATCAGATTCCTGATATTTTGTGTGAGAGAGATAAGAAATGAAGAATGAGGCCAAGGATCGAAGAGCTTTTGTGGTTGTTGCCTATGAGAAATATGGCGGTCGAGGGATAGCAAGTTTTACAAAACCCGCATACCACTTGAGTTTGTTTAGTGCTATATATGTAGGATGTGGCTGTCAGTTTGATTTTAATTGTGTAATGTTTTAGTCAAAATAAAACACATGAAAGGGATGATGAGAGGAATTAGAATGATAACATGGCCTAATACCTAGAAGAATTCATGCAAATGAGGTAAGGGAGGAGGATTAGGGGGTATATATAGTCCCCAAGGAGAGAGAAAGATAGTTAAATTGTCCTACTATTGGTGATTGCATTGTCAACTTCATTAGAAGATGGTTCATGCCTTCCATCGGTAGACAAGGGTGGAAACTCCAATGGTTTCCATCATTAGTTCAAGAACACAATAGTTTCCATGATGGACATACACTTATGTCTCATCAGTTTCCAAGAATCCTTTATTCCATTAGTCTTTAGCTTAGAACTCTCATCGGTCCTCGAACCAGAACTCTTCATCAACACCCACTTCATTGGTTGGGATCTTCATCTGTCATGGTCAAAGGTGATCAATACCATTGGTCCTCCACCAATGAAAGGTCAGCTATCAACTGGCCATCCCCTCCATAGGTTGTCAGCTGATGAGAGGTCAGCAACCACCAACTGGCTCCCATCAATCCTCAATCAATGATGATCCAGTTTCCATCAGTCAGTCATTGTCCATCAAAGTTGAGAACTGATGAAAACACAAAAGGCAAACCAAGTAGGCTACATCTATTGTCTCTCAAATGAGATGACATGACTTCCATCGGTCCTCAAGTGATGGAAAATAGGGTGCCTCCTATTTTTCTCAACTGATTGAAAGTCAAGACACTTGATTAGGTGATCTAATTGTACCCAATGAAGATTAGAAAAAGAGAGAACATACTAAGTGCAAATTTCAAGAAGGCCCTTCAATATCGAAAAATTCACACTTAGACCATCACAAGTAAAGCATCAACCAACTAATTACGTAAAACATGATAATGTGATCAAAGCATCCAACACATAGTTAATCTATCTAGGTATTATTAAGACATTAAGCTAAGCCATGTGTCTTACACGATTGATAAGCACAGTCATGCCATATGAAGCTATCTTGTGCTAAATTTTTAAGACAATTATATTGATTTTTGTAGATGTATCCCAAAATGATACTCTATGGCGACTCCTCCCAATTCATAATGAGTGATATCAAGCATCCAATTCCTATCCTCTCCTAGAAACACATTTAAAGTAGAGTAGACATAAACAACCATAAAAGTGTGCTTTGGACTTTGGTTGTGTAGTTACCTTGTACAACTCCCTATGCAAGTATGCTAGAGTTGCATCACCTCAAGGCAAGGTGCTATAGCTCTAAAAGTCATCCACAAGGGGAAGGTATCATATAAAAACCTGGTATCCATTACTATCTGGATTAAGGTAACTACCTAAGAAATAAAGAACATAGGATATAGTATACAAAACCTTTAACTCTGTCTGGTTCTCTACAATCCTTGGTGTGATATCCATACCCAAAAATGTATGCAACCATTTCAAACTAATGTGGCCTATGTACATCCCATATGGATGGCTCCTCAAGTAGTGCATGAAAAGGTGAGTCCATCACTTAAATGGTCCCTCATTTGGGCCTATACATATGTATCTATGACTTAAGCCCCAATCTACCCTAATACCTAGAAGAAACACCATATCTTAAAGTGTGACAATCATAATCATGGGATCCTAAATGTGTTGCTAGTGATGTACCAATTGTTCACTAGAGCAATGATGAGTTTGACATGGTGGATAAACAATAACTTATGAATAACACAGAAACCCACTGAGGAAATGTTTTCTAATACACCCTATTTAGTAACCAACCACTCTAACAAACTGAAGTGGTACTGGGAGAGTCAAAATGGTGATTCTCTGGGAGCCATGTTTGTTTAAACATTGAGAACATTACATTACCTCAACAAGTTAAGAATATTAGAAAAATAGATTGAAGACATGACATTAACAAAGTCAAAACATTACGTTACATAAAAAACTTGAGAACATTACACTGACAAATTTGAAACAGTAGATGATCTATCCAAATTGAGAAAATTACATAAATAAGTAGAAAATATTACATGCCATCACCAAATTAAGAACATTAAATGACCAAATTGGAAAAATTACATTACATGACATGACCAAATTCAAATTGAAAACATTACATTACAAGATATGACAAGACCAAATAGAAAACATTATATTACATAATAAAAGTTCAAGTGTGTATGTTAATACCCTTTCTCCCACACTTATAAAAATGGTACGTAGCTTGATTTCGATCAATATCCATGAATGTAAGTTTTTTTAGTCTTTGGTCTGCCTACCTTCCTTTGGGTAGTTGGGATAATAAGAAAATTTATTTGCATTCATTAACATGTGGAAAATGAATCTTGTCAGGAACACCATGAATTTAAGGTTTGTATAAGTTTTCATGTGCCTAATTTGTCAAAAATGTGCTCACAAGTTCTTTGCAGTCTAAGATGACAAATGCAACAACTACTCCAACATGAGATCATGGTATGTGCCACTTTTGAGAATAACAACAATGTCACTAACTAGATCCATTTGGTCATAATTGGATTTGAAAATTGTGGCCATACATGTCATCCACAAGTAAATCATCATTGTCAACTAAGAGTCTGATTTTCTTAGATTGCTTGCATCCTAACTAACTCCATGAAGTGTATTTTGAAGATTCCAAGTAATTAAAATTTGTCATTTTCTCATTTCATCCCTTCATTATGCCTCTTCCACCACTTAATCTATTGGTAAATTTCTAGAAATATTTATCACACCATTTGTAGATTCTACATGATTCAAGTCAAGGACTGATACCTGTAATCTCTGTCGAATATAAGAGACAATGAGGTGGGTTTTTTGTGATAAAAAAACTTGTTAATAGCTGGATTGATGGCCTCTATATTAGACATGAGATGATAAAATTTAAGTGCACATGTTGTAGAGACAAGACTCCACATGGGTTCCATTGACTATGGTGATTTAAAATTTTATGGAAGTTACTGACCAAATTTTTTTTATGGAAGTTCTCTCAAAGATGCCAAAGACAGTATCAATGTTGAAGTATTCAAGATTTTTTATAATAGCTTCTAGAACTCCATTCATTCTATTAAAAATAATACCTAGATCTACTCGATGTTCAATAGATGGAATCAAACTCTATACAGAATCTAATAACCACCCCCATAATTTAATGTTTTCTACCTCCACAATGGAAAACTTGAGTGGACATATGCCATTATCAACTGATATTGTAAGACCCCTGACCTTACTTTTTGGTTGAATCTACTTTCTTATCATAATTAGATGCTTAAAACATTAATCAAACCTTGGGGTGTTCTTTGATATCATGTGACCAACTTAAGTTTCAAGTTTGGTTTAGTTTGGATGTTGTTTGAGCTATCTATGCATATATGTGCTTGTTCAGGACCTAATTGCAATTTACCTACTTCTAGGGTTTTCTTGCAATTTGTCACATGCTTGTTGTGCCTCACATGTTTTGACATCCTGTAGGATATCGTTGATATTTGAGGATCCTTGTCACACCTCGATTTGAGTGGTGATATGTTGTGTTGACATTAGGGTTTGCATAGATGCCCTAAGTGGATGTTTGACCTTGCGTGTTGAACCCTAGTTTTAGCGATCACTAAGTTTTATGTGGTTCTTTCTTTTGGCACTCAATGATTTTGTGTGTGCCCTCTAGTCTTGGAGGTCGATGAGGCTCATGACCCCTCTAGGTCACCAAGGATCCCTAGGGTTAGCGATCGTTTGCTTCTCTGATCATCATCGGTTACCAAGGTGCTTTAGGTAGTTGCTATGTATTCTCATCAGTCATTGTGTTTTTCTAGACCAGGTGTGGTCGATGGGTTTTCTTGTTTTGAACACCCAAGTTGCTTGGTTAGTGTGGTGCTTGCATGGATGAGATCTCTTATACACATGGCATGTTTAGCATGACACCTAACCCCCTTTCTCTCTCTAACCCTAAGCCAAATATACCCCTCTCTTTGCATGCATCTAATCTCTTTTGCACCTAGATCCCTCTCTTCTTTCCTTGGTTGCTTGGAGATCGTACCTTCTAGTTTGATGGTGAAGGAGGAGCTCAAATAAGGAGAAGGTGGCTGATCCATCTTGCATGCTAATCTAGGGTTCAAATCTACCATTCCCTTATGCTTGTGGAGCTTTCTTTCTCTTCTTCTTGATCTTGGTAAGTGGGATTCCCATATTTTCTCTACGTTTCTTGTTGTTCTCCCCTTCTTAATTCTCTTCTTGGCTAAACCCATGGAGTTTCCATGGTAGTGCTTGAGTTAGAGGTTGAAGAACTCTTCTTTCTTGCCTTTTTTGACCTAGGGTTTGCTTCCTTCTGGTGTTGGAGATAGTTGACCATGAAGGGTGATCAAGCTAGAGTCTCCTACCTTTCCTCTTCAAGTTACTTTGCTGTTGGAGTTGCTTCATCATCTCTGAGGTGAGTTATATAACTTTCTCCTTGATGATTGCTTACACTCACCTGGCATGTGCATAATCTTAACCTAAAATGTGGTTACAAGTAGAGAGATAGTATCTTGTATCTAGGGTTTATGTTTACATGGTGATTCTTGAGTAGTATACCTTCTTGAACGGATCCTAACTCTTGTGCTTTAGTTTTCCTTGTGGATGGAAGTTTTGGTGCTTACATGCATGTGCAAATGGTTTGTTTTGCTCTTGGATTTATAGGGTTTTAAGTCTGTTTTCCTCCTTAATATAGTACCTAATGGTTTGGTCTTGGTTTAGTTGGCTTGAATTCCTTGTGACAACTCAAGGAATCAACTTTGTGGCTGCTTTGCATCTTATGTGGTCACCAACTTTGACCTTATGTTTTGGTCGCTAAGTGGGTTGACACCTCTAGTGGTCGATGAGATTGTTCATCCTCTTTGGTCACCAAGATTTCACCTATGCGGTCACTGAGTCTAATTTTATATGGTCGATGAGATTGTTTCTCTTAATGGTTGCCAAGGATCATGGTGATATGTGGTTGCTATGTTTGATGTCTTCTTCGGCCACCAATGTTCATGTTCTCATTCAGTCACCAAAGCTTGAAGTTGTCTTCGATCTCCAATGCATTATGTCTTCTTTGGTCAATGATGTCACCTCCCTAGTGCTCGTTGACGGTGACCAACCTCTTCACTTGCCAAAGACGGTGACCCTAGTTTTTAGTGGTTGATGACATCTCTGACCCTTAATGGTGAATGAGAATTTCTGTTTTCATGGTCGCTATGATTTCCTGGTTCTATGGCCAATGGTGATGTTTAACCTATTTGCTTTCATGATTGATGGAGATGATAAGAATTAGGGTTTACCTTTAGTTACTTTTTTGTAACCTTAATTCATTGGTGCTTGGTTACAACTGATTTGATATTTTTACCTTTGCCCCCGAATGAATACAACCCTAAGGTTTTGTGAAGTGTCATTATGTAATTCTAATTTAACTCATCATGCTTAACCTAACCCTAATGCAAGTAAGTGATGATGGTACATATCCTCTTGTGTGATTGGTATGATGATAGAGTACTCTATCTCTATATGTTATTATAACCCTAATTTTTTCTCACATGAGCATCATAGACATTATGTCTAAGATTATGTTGAACTTATGTATCACATGTGTGGTGATGATGATGAACCTTGATGAGGCATGGAAAGATAACGATGTTTTGCAAGGAATAATGTGGATGGTCTTATGACCTTGGACATGGTCTTATGCCTTAATTGAGGTGTGATACTCTTTATGATGTCACATGGATTTTAACTTGTGATGGTACAATGATGAGTATGGACTCATGTATGGCAATGAAATAGTACCATATGGTTTGTGATAAAAGTTATATCTCATTTTATATCTTCTAAAGTTGCAATATACACCATGTTTTCTAGAATTCTTTTAGGGTTTATTTGTAACTTGATTGATGTAGCCTTAACTCACCCAATTGGAATTAACTAATCAAGTGAAACCCTAATCATTTAGTGCCCTAGCAATAGATCTATTTTAGTGTTAAGATTTACTAGATGGTGAGATGGATTCTCCCTTAGTGGAAGCTCGGAGTCATATATTGTTGAGTATATGCATCTTTACAAGGATGTGGTCATACCTAGGTAGGAGAACGGTTGAGGTTGTATCTTAGATGATTATGATTCAATATATATATATATATATATATATATATATATAATGTGATTGAGGAAAAATGTAGCTGCACCTTAGATGTTTGGGTTTGATACCCTGGTTTCGCTAGTACTGTGACCTTTTAAGGATGGACTAGAATGTAAATTTGTGCCATGACCTATATACCAAGGGTGGACTTGGATGTTTTGTAGATTTACCTTAGGTATCACTACAGCAGACTCATACTAACCGACGACGGATGAAATCTTAGGATTTAGGATTTCCTGATCATGTATGGCACTAATTTTGACTTAGTAGTGGTCAGTTGGAGTTGAATGGTATACCTCAACTCCTAAGGGCCTAATAAAATACGTAATGCAGTTGTGTAGTATATCTACTTAGGGTTATACACGCTTCACATTAGATGTTAACCTTTGCCTTGTTTCTTATACTGCTTAGTTGTTATATAATGTGGTAAGAGAAATTAACTATTTAGTGAGTGATAGTCTTACTTGATCCTTCATATACCTTCTAGTCATGTATGTTGCTATGCATATCTATTTAGATCATTTAGTTTGCTTAACCTGCTTGAATAATTTAATATGCTTAAACTATTTAACTTGCTTAGCTGACTTAATAATATATTTGTTGTAATCAATAACCATTGGTTGAGAGTTATGTAAGGACTGGGATACCATAGGGGATCTAATCCCTACTAAAACAAAAAGGAATCATACCATATAACCAACCACCAACATAATTTTTCACAAAGGGATGATAACCAATTCATTCAACATTATGTAAAATAAAACCAAAAGTAGCAGTGGAATTTAAAGATGTATCTAACCATTACAAATCTTGTTATCATCACTATCCTTCACCATGCAAGGTGAGATAAAATAAAAACTAACTAAACATAGGACCAACTGAGGATCACCTAACCACTTTAAGAAAGTCTCCCATGAGGTTTCTATTCAAACTTTAAGAGGTTATGGTCCAACTTGGTTGTCACCTCCTTGACCAAAACATGGGGTTGGAAGAATACCCCAACAAAAAGGAGAAAAGAGAAGATGACATCAACAAAAAGTTGGTATGTGCATACTAAAATAGAATTGAGCAATATATGGGGTAGATGAACATCAAGTAAAGACTGCTTCCCATAGGAAAGATAAGGACTACCCAATTGGGCATAAAAGAAATAATTTGCAACAAGAGATAACAAATGAATCACTTGCCATAAATAAACAATAAAGTTGTGCTACATAAGCACATATCATGTAATTACAGGACATAACCCATCATCAACTTGCATGCATGTGAGATAAGCATAGCACTAGAACAATATAAAGACAATGATTGCCAAGCCTTATAAACTTGAAACCTGATCGAAAATGGCACATAGCCAAACTCCCCAATATAAAATGTGGGCCAAGCCTCATAAACTTGAAACATGAGTATTAGGTACATAACCTCTGTCCCAAAAATATAATAAGGGCACATCACCAAAAAACTAATGCAATTACACTACTCTAGGGCTACTAAGTCACATAACATGCTTAACGTAGAGGCAAGTAAAAAGTATAGTCAGATTAAACAAGATCTCTCACCACATAAATGACTATATAAGCAACCACCACAAAATTAGGCAAATGTATCACCACATAAAGTTCCACCATGAAACAATATATAGGATAGAGTCCAAAATAATTTCCATCACAATAAATTGATCACAAAATCATAAACAAGTAAGGGATTCTACAAGAAATATGTTCTCAAAAGAAAGAGATATTGTGTAGGCTATTGTCCATAGGACCAAGAGAAAGATGATTTAGGTTATTGCTCAAAAGGATTTATAGGGGATGTAAACATACCTAGAGTCCTAGAAACACTCTTCACCAACCTACTTGTTTCAAGGTCTCTTTTGCCTAATTACAAATTATTAACATGTATTAGGGTTTTATAAAGTATAAAGTGTAAAGAAACCCTAGATCTAGACCTTTTTGGAAAACCTCATATTTTGGTCACAAAATCTAGACCAAACATTTTATTAGATTCTTCTAATCAAGAAAACATATTTTTATGCTACTTTTAGAGATTATATGACAAACTTACAATTTTTAGGACTTTTTGTATGATTTACTAGATTCTCAAAAATCCATCACTCAAAACATAGAAATTAGGTTCTCAAACTACTTTTATTATGAAGATCACATTTTTTCAATTCCAAAACATATTTTTACTAAATTTTTTGGACAAATAAATTAAGATATGATTTTTACGATTCAAATGAATTAGAAAATTTGAGAAATCCACATCACCAAGTAATATAGAGAGAGAGGGAAAAGTGGGCCAAGCTCGACTGACAAGGCCTAATCACGTGCAGCCATGTCACTATGTCAGAGGCTCGATTGACTCACTTTAAAATTATTGAAAACATTGGCAGAAAGACATTATTGTCCCTAAACAAAAAACCAAAGGAGGGACACTAGAGTAAAATCACAGAGGAGATTGCTCCACCTATCATCCTCCATGAATAACTACAACGAGATGCTTGCACAAGGCATGATTTGGGCAAAACAACTACACATATGATTCGAGAAAGCGAGAGTATAGAAAGAAAGAAGAAGGGTTGATGAACTTTCAGCCGCAAGCTATTGAACCAAGGAGGTGCGAAGATGAAGAACTGGCCGCCGCAAACCCCAAACAAAAACACAACTGTCGATAAGGATAAATGCGAGCAAGAGAGAAATTGAGATGTGAGGAGAGCTCCACAAGGGCAGACGGAGGCGAGGGTAGCAATATTTATGGGTGAGGATGGATGGGATGGGGAAGAAAGCAGTTGACTGAATTGGTTGGTCTACAATAATTGGGCAAATCTTGTATACTCGATGATAGATCCTGAGTGAAGTATCAAACTATGTGGAATTTAATTTTCAATATGTTGGCAGAAGAATCGTGTCAAACTATTGGATATCAAGTGAGAAAACACCGAAATACCAAGATGTCAATTGGTGCATGCTTCCTTCACAATCGTGAGGAAGGTGACAGCCTACAGGCTGTCCGATAAAAGATCCAACACATGAGGGTCCGCATGACACATCAAATTGGGAATCCTTATCCAAATTAGAATCAAATAAAGTGATGCATTAAATTTATTTCTCCTATTCTCTCTCATTATTTGAGGGTGTAAACAAACTCCAAATTTAATGAACTTTCGCAACTATCCTAATTTGAACATGTAAAATCCGAATATGACATTAGTTTTTAGTTTTAGAGTCTCTAAATATTTAATTTAATCCTTTTAAAGTAATTCATATTTTCTCTTTCTTAATGCATTAGCAACTTCTAGAATTACCCAATTAACGTGAAACTTCACGCTCAAGCAAACTTAAGCATATGGAACACGAATTAGCCATACATTTTGTCCATTGGTATTATATAACACATCATTTAATATTTTGGGTTTTATTTTCACTTTCTCTCTCCTAAACTCATTAGAACATTAAACATTATCCAAATTGCATGAAAATTCCATAGGCTATTTTTAAAGTGCAGATTAGGAATCTAAGATTAGATTTATCTTTAAGAGTCATTAAATATTTTATTTCATATTTTGAAGGAAAATCACCTTTTCTTTTCTAAATAAAATATATATGGCTATTATTATCCTAAATTTGTGAAACTTGGCTTCCAAGACAAAACATATCCAAAGAAAAAAATTTGAAGTTATCTTTAACCAATTAGTTGTCCATTTATTAATATTAGCCCATTATTCATTATTATCACTATTTCTCATATTATATAATTCAATATCACATTATCTTATTTAGGGAGTTATTATTTATTTCTTTTATTCATTCCTTGTTCCAAAGACGATAGAAAATTCTAGATTAATATTATTATCTATCTTCCAATTTGTGTCCCATATCTACAATGAAAAAGGGTTATATATTATTATTATTATGCACTAAATTATATATATATATTATTTATCTCATGTGACGTATTGTATGTATTTATTATTGGTCTTATGATGATTATAAGAGCATTAAGTCATAATTATTTTCGTGTATACATGTTAGGGTGATTTATTTATGCATTATCATATTAGGGTTGCAATTAACTACTATTAGGTATATCTTCATCCTTGTTTTGCTAAGACCAAAGAACTAAGGTCCCTAACCTCTTAACCTTGGAATAGGATAAGGTTATAGATCTTGGTATGTTACATCATACTGCCCCTTAAAGGGATTTTTTCCTCAAAATCTAAACATAAACTTTTTACCACCCCTTAAAAGATTTCATCTTAAAAAGTTAAACAACTCTATAGGTACAAGGATAACCTCAAACACTTCCATTCACACAGGTATCATGCAAAAGGAAATATAACTTTAAAGTCTAACTATGGAGAGGGTTACCTTCAACATGATCATCAACATAGACTTCTTGACCATCCAAAGAAAAGATCCTTCCAGCACGTTTTTCATAGGTCTTCTTCCATTATTATTATTACCATTATTCTGAGGAGGTACTTGAGGTTGTTGTTGTTGTGCGGGTATTTGTCCATTATGAAGTTGGGGGCATCTAGGGAAAATATATCTAGGTTCGTTGCAATGATGGCATACAACTCGAAAGTCAAGTTGATATTTTGCTTGATTCTTATGTTGAGAGAACTTCCCTAGAGGATGATTTCCACCACACCTAGAACACATATTCTTTTTTTTATCTTCACCTGAGAAATTCCTCTTCTTATCATGCTCTCTAGGTTAGAACCTCAGATAAGACTCTACTGCCAAATTTTTATCAACCATCTTTTGAAAGGTCAGGGGAAGTTGTAGAATAAGAGCACGACACACATTGTAGTTAAGTCCTTAGAGATACAGGTTAGCTCTATGTTCTTCATTGAGTACAAATGCATAGCTTTTGAGAAATAGAAATTTTTGTACATAAGCACAAACATATATGGAACCTTGCTTTAAATTATAGAATTCTACTTCCTTCTTTAGGGTAGCAGTGCAGATGTACTTCCCATGAAGTCATGGTAGAGATATCACGAGTCCTTGCTATCCAGTTCCACCAAATTCGAGCTGGTCCATCAAGCACATATGAAGCAAACCTAACCTTCTGGTGCAGACGACATGTCATGCCATTAAAAGTATGCTCTACGGCTAACACCCAATCATCAACCTTATTGAAAATCTCTATTTCACCTTTACTTTGAAGTAGGGTGGTTGCATCTTCATGAATTCTATCATTGAGTACTCCTTATGCTTATCAGGAATATGTGGGTTGTTCAGCTTCCCTGCCATTGATGTGGTAAGAAACTGTCAAAGCACAACTAACTCTTGCTTAGGTGAGATACTATGCCCACATTAGAAGCAACAGAGGTTGGGGTTCCTGACCTATGAATGGTCCACTTCTAGTTGGAGGAGTAACTTGAGTCACCAAAGGGGTAAAGGGAGCATCCATCCTTGGCATCCCAAACCTAGGGTTCTGGGGTGTATCATCACTAGTGCAGGAATGGTCTATAGCGTCGATTTTTTTAAGCCTGTAGCGTCACTTTTTAACCGACTCCTAAGTGACCGTCACTATAGAATTTGACCTATAGGGTTGGTTTTTTTAACCAAAGAAAACTGACCCAATAGGTTATAAAAATGAGGAAAAAATTATGGCCAAGGTTGTAAGGTCGGTTATCAAGCTCAATCTGTATACCTCTAGCATCGGTTTTCTTAAATAACTGACCTTAGATGTTCACTCTAAGGTCGGTTTTTTTAAAAAAACTGACGCTATAAGGTCTACAGATTGAGCTTGACAATCTGTAGACCTGTAGCATCGGTTTTCTTAAAAAATCGACCTTAGAAGTTCACTCTAAGGTCGAGTATTTAAGAAAACCGACGCTACAGGTCTACAGTTTGAGCTTGACAATCTGTAGACATGTAGCATCGGTTTTCTTTAAAAAACCGACCTTAGAGTGAACCTCTAAGGTCAGTTATTTAAGAAAATTGATGCTACAAGTCTATAAATTGTAACCACACACGGTCGTGCTACACGGCATGGCCGTGCTACCATATCCCAACACAGTTGTGCTACACAGCACGACATGCTACCAGAAGCCAACACGGCTGTGCTAAGCGGCACAATCGGAATACTTACAAGGTCGATTTTCTTAAATAATCGACGCTAGAAGTTGCAAATTTTTTTAAAAAAATTCTGCAGAAACAGAAACAGAACAGAAGAACAAGAAGAACTAGGATATGGGAGAGGGGAGCATTGATGCTCAACCATCACCATTCCAAACCACACATTCATAACAAAAATGATTCATAAATTTTGTTGAGTTACACATAATCACATCATAATTTGCAAAATGATAGATTGCAAGTCTGAGATAATATTAAATGTCTGATACAAAGTAAATATGAAATAGTACTAAAAGCACATACATAAATGGAGCTACATATTTAATCCAATGATATATTGACTTCATTTAGAAAAGCATTTGATCACTCTTCTCATAATTCATTTAAGTCCTCAAGTGTGTAAGGCTGAGTTGCAAAGATCTGTAACAGAAAATGCGCATGCTAATATTTTATAAAATGATGAAAACCACTTGAAAATTTATGATGTTATTCTTTATTACCTGATCTATAGTCTGAATGTCATATGATGCTTGTTTGATAATAGCTTGCATATATTTCATTACATAGTAGCCACAAGCCCAGTCATTATTTTGTATAGGACACTACAAATAATGAATTATACTCAATGTTAGTAAGCTACTATAAACAGGAGTTGAGATAAGAATATAACAGTTGACATAGAAGAGTTGAAAATTAATACATATAAGACTAAGTAGTTGTCAAAGTAGCTACCTTGACATTTTTCAAAGTCAATGTCTTTAATTTTGTGGGTATTTGTCCTCCACTTTCACAAAAAGCCTTTATACCCCTATCAATTAAATGATAGTTGGTAAAATAGAAATTCTAAATAGAAATATCATGTTGAAGCATTGACTAAATTTATGCTTACTCCATAGTTCGCCATTTTAATTTGTGGCCCCTTGTTGTTATTCCCATTGGGTCAAGATAATAAAGAGTCATCGATTTTGGGACAACCACCAATAATTCCCAATGTCTAGCTCTGAGTAAGAATAAAACAAACATTAAAATAAAGAAATTTATTCATTATTAAAATTATACTGAATAATAATACTTACTTGACGTTAAAAGGAATTAGGATAATTTCCTTCCCCACACTAGCAAAATATTTAAATGCAGTACAGAAGTATTCATTCACATCCTCAATGTGTGTCTCCACTTGACTAGTGATTGAAGGATTTAAGAATCCAACATTCCTTATATTAAAGTTTATCGTCTCGGTATATAAATGGCTGTAAAACATTTGTAATCATTTCATATATTAGAAATAAGCTAAAAATATATATTGGATTTTTCTATATTGATGAATCCTTACCTTATACATACTTATAATATCAAAGTATTTAGCCAATCATATTGGAACAAATCTTTAATATCATCAATAAAAATAAAATTCTCAAAGTCCCTCCCAGCTGCATCTTCTGTTAAATTGACCAACATATGTGATCCCGAGCTTTGGTTGGCTAAGTATCGATACAAACATTTACATTTGCTTCCCAATTTGTTGAATGTAGCTTTGGGAATGAAAGATGGCTTGGGTATAGGAGGATGACTAGTAGAATTTTTACTTTTTGGTTTACAAACATGTTAATTAAATTACATACTTATATTACATGAGTTCATATATGTAGTCAAATATGAAAAACATGGTAGATTTCAGATATATACCTTGTCATTGATAACCAAGTGTCTAGGCCAACCCACCATAGCACCCTCAACTTCTTCAACTGTACTATATTCAGTATTAGGTATGAGTAGTGGTTTGTCCCCCATTCCATCATACACAAGATGGATGGACACACGGCAAATGTCATCAGTAATTTGTTGGTAATGCAATGTACCAGCAAGATTGTATATCTTGCCCGCTGCCACAACATTATATTTTGGAACCTCCACTGCAAGTTTACAGTTCACACCAATCTAGAATTGAAATAATATAAGTTATATAGGAAGCGGTAAACCAGATACCTATTACAACTATATATATATCATATATATATATCATACTAATAACACAACATATAGAACAAAAACTTACTGCAACTTGTTGTGGTGGGTCATTGGGAGTGCTCCCATGACCTTCTACAACTGGAGCATGGGCTTGTACCTCATCACTTGAGAGACGCACAATATGAATAGGTTGAGAAGGTTGAGTAGGCTGAAATGAAGACATTATTTCTTTTACTTTTTGTGCTACTAATGTTTCAACCTCCTCTTGTGTAAGACCTCCTGCACGACCTCTTTTAGATTGCGAAGGGCCAAAATAAGACTTGAATCCTATGCCAACTTCTAATCCCCTAACACGGCCAGGATGCTCCTTCGTACCAAGAGCAACTGATAGTTCATCCATGTGGCCAGTTTGGATGAACTTTCCTTCCTTCCTTTGCTCGTGGAGATCAATCTATTCATAGTTAATAAAAATATTAAATCACAATATCAATTAGATATAAATAAATCTAAGTTTGTGGGAGTTACTCTTTACTTAGTTGGGATAAACCTACCATCCTTTGTGCCACCTCCTTAGTTGCAGGGTTGACAATTTCACCTGCTCGATTCTTTCTAGCTTCAATCCATGTCAAGTGTCGGGGTGGACGCTCAGCTTGAGTTGTACTAGAATCTTCTCTAGAAGAGGATTGCTTCTCTTGTAGTTGGCGGTGGAAGGCATAACCACCGGGCCCCAAGCGATGGTCATGCACATTTTTGGCCCGTCTTTCCTTTTGGGCCTGGTGAATAGCCTGATCATTTAAAATGAGGTATTGTAATTTAGAATTGACAAACATATAAAAAGATTCACCTCCTTAATTGTATAAAATTAAAGATTCATACAATACATCACAATCTTTATTACCTGAAACTATTCCGATTTCCTAGCTGCAACAAATCTTTCCCACACCTCAGGGTCTATAAAAACATATACTTCTGTTGTTTTTTTTAGGATTACCTATAAATTCCCTTGTGGGATATGTCTTAAAAGCCCTCCATCGTACACCACAACGTTGTAGAACTTTGTTCTTGTGATTTTTTTCATTTAGATGAAAAACACCCTATACATACAAAAGAAGCAATAATATTGTCTTGAAAAGGAACTAATTTCAAGCAAACTAAATTAGAATCAATAAAAAAACATATTAAAATAATATCACTTCCACTCACAGATATATCTTTCCATAGGAGGTCTTTTAAGGCATTAAAAACATCATGCCAATTTTCTATATCTATTGTCACCTTTTTCTATATCTATTGCCACCTTATTGCGCATAGTCGCCCCTACGTAATGCTTGAAAGCACTAGAATGTTCCCCAACAGGTCCTGTGACATCAAACTGGACTGGCAATTTCTCCCCTTTGGCCCTGAGATCCCGTAGCCTACGCATCAGTGTGGGACCTCTACTTTTCTTAGCATCATCACTGCCATCCTCATGGTGCTCATGCTCAGAATGTTCATCTTCACTCGTCGTTTTAGAACCTACAAGTATACATGATAAAAGAAACATAAGTGATAATAAAAGCACAAGTGATAAAAGTATACATGATAATACATGATATATGATGTATATTTAAAAGATTACGTGTTTGAATGATAATAAAATAATTCAAAGAATACATGCCTCTAGTATTCGTTGAGTTGTTAGTCAAGTAAAATTCCTTCATTATGGTCTTGACATTTATAATATTCATCGGTGTTATCTTCAACATTTACACTTGGCAAACCAACTGAGAATGGGCTGGAATCATCATACTTTTTTTAGTATTCTTCTTCATTTATAGGATCCACAGTAAACTATCTTTTTCCATGAAGAACGACAGACCAATTTTTTTCTTATACCCATTAATTCTAAATCTTTTCTAGATTTGATGCCATCTTTAGTCTTTCCTGGTATGTTCAATAGTGTACCAATGATGCTATCACAAATATTTTTCTCAACATACATGACATCAATGCAGTGTCTAATTGCCAAAGATCTCCAATAAGGAAGATTCCATAATATTGACCTCTTCTTGTATAGAGATTTGTCACATGCAAGAGTACGACTACTTGAACTCTTTCCAAATTCATTAACAATATGTTTCACCTGATCATATACAACATTTCCTGGTATAGATTTAGGAGCACTTCGTTCCTCAGTTGACCCATTAAAGGTTTTGTGTTGCCTTTGATAAGGATGCATTGGTAGGAGAAATCTCCGATAACCAAGATATACGATTTTACCACCATGTTTCAGTCAGATTGAATCAGTATTTTCCTCACAAATAGGACATGCTTTGTATCCTTTTATGCTATATCCAGACAAATTTCCATAAGCTGGAAAGTCATTAATCGTGCAAAACAACATAGGACACAAACTAAAGATCTCTTTAAGTGAAGCATCATATGTCATAACACCTTCTTCCCATAGTTTCATTAGGTCATCAATTAGAGGTTGAAGGTAAACATCAATATCATTTCTAGGTTTCTTGGGCCCTGATATCAATATTGACAACATCACATACTTATTTTTCATACACAACCAAGGAGGAAGATTGTATATAACAATCATAACAGGCCACATGCTATGTTGGCTACTTAATGTACCATAGGGATTCATTCCATCTGTACAGAGTCCAAGTTATAAGTTTCTTGGTTCTTTACCAAATTGAGGGTATAATAAATCAATTTTCTTTGATTGTGGTGAATCAGATGCATGTCGTAGGATGCTATCATCATTGGCCTTTAACTCCCCATGCCAAGACAAAATTTGCACATCTTCTATATTAGCAAATAAGCGTTGAAATCGTGGTATTATTGGTAGATACCACATCACCTTGGCAGGAGAGCCATTTTTAGCCTTAGCTGAATTTGTGGTCTTATACCTTGACACACCACATTTTGGACAATTTATCAAATTACTGTAGTTCTTCTAAAATAACACACAATCATTTGGACATGCATGAATCTTCTTAGCCTCCATTCCCATTGGGCACATTATTTTCTTTGCTTGATATGTTGAAATTGGAAGCTCGTTGCCTTCAGGAAGAATTTCCTTTAACAAAGACAACAATGAAGAGAAACTCTTATCGCTCCACCGGTTTTGAGATTTAAGAGTATATAATCGCATCACAACACTCAACCTCGTGAACTTAGTACAACCCTTATATAATGGTTTGTCAGCATCATGGACAGTGTTTGTAAATAAAGAAGGTGGATCGATGACATTGTCGCGACAACTACATAGCATCTCATCAACCATATCATCCTGAATCGGGTCATCCTGAATCTGTTCATCATTGAAATTATCATCATTATCTATATCTTCTAAGCCACAACTATTAGTATTGACATTTTCTGATCCATAATTAAATTTCTCTCCATGCCAATACCATTCATTATAACCTTGTATGATCCCATTGCATATGACATGATTCTTAATTTCCTCAGCAGTATCAACTTTCAAATTGTTACCACAATTTCTACATGGACAATATAACCTATCTGTAGGTAGTTTCCTATGTTTCTCAGCAAATTTGATAAATTCATCAAGACCTTTGGCAAACTCTGGACTGCAACGGTTCTTGATAGACATCCAACTTCGATCCATTTTCTATATCACATTAAAATTAATTATTAAACTGAGCATTTAATATTGATACTATAAGCTGTATATTTTTATTGATAGGAAGTCAATTACCTTTATACTAAAGTGTACCACCTATCCCATTTTTGAATATTTAATCTCACTAGTAACTGTATAATGTATGTTTAGTTTTTTTTAAGACATCACCCTCTTTATTTATATCACTTGGTACATCTTAAGCAGTGTGATCTGCACTTTAGCTCTAGGTTCAACTCTCCTGGGTCTAAGGACTCCAGGTTTACAGGAATATGTTTAGTTTTGAAGAAAATTTCAGCAGCATTTCCCCTAAGTTCTCCAAGTACATCGATGTAAATGGCAAATAACCACTCACATATGTACCCAAAGAACAAATGAGGAAATACTACTAAAATTTTCTTCAAAACTAAACATACATTATATAGTTACATCCTAAGTGAGATTAAATATCCAAAAATAGTCCCAAACTGGGGACTATCCAAAATTTACTCATAATGAGTAAATTTTGAATCGGTTTCTAAGTTGATACATAAATGTATTATTGTCATATTTATATATTAAGTTAAACATAATGCATCGATGATCTCATCTATAAACCCTAAAGTGTCAATATGAGACTATACAATGTCTACCCTCATATTTCTGGAATGTATATAATGATTACATATGTGATTGATAACAAAATGTAGATATGAAAGAATACATATTTTTATTATTGGTTGATTTACTAGTCAAATAAAATGGCACATTTGGAGAGTGAGAATATTATACCTCACTTATAGGCTGAAGAAGAAATATATGCAAGTCAACAACAAGTCAATAGCACCTGCAACAACATAAATGCACGATTCAATTATGTTATAATGTATTAATTAGGGGTCAATATATATCAATTTTAGAGTAGCAACAAGAATTAACAAATGCAAAATTGACAAATTTTGAAGTTTCTACAACTCAACCAGCACGGCCGTGTCACCACCACGACCGTACTGCCCAGTACGACTGTGCTGCCCAGCACGACCGTGCTATCTGGTCAGTTGCATGACAATAAGAAGAAAATGGAGGAGTGAGGCAGTAGAGACAACCATGCTACCTTGAGAAGAACCAGGCGGTGGGGGAGCTTGTGTAGGAGAAGAACTAGAGAAAGAAGGTGTGCGACCTTTGCAACGTTGTAGGTGTCATCATCGTTCAAGGAAGAAAGCAACTGGGCATCATCGTCCAAAGTGCATGGCGCCAGAGATGGTGGTCTATCTGGAGGCGTCAGTGCCATCCAAAGAAGAAAATGGTGGTTGGGCATCATCGTCCAAGAAGGGGTGCTGATTTGCCTCTCTTCGGGAGCGGAGATGGTTGGGAAGGTGATCTTAGAAGCGGCGGTGATTTGCTTCTCTTCGGGCGCGGGAGCAGGAATGGGGAGATGAACAAAATGAACTGAAACATGGCTCGGCTTTGGTCTAATATCAGCCCAACCTATAGCATCGGTTATCTCAAAAAATCGACGTTAAAGGTCGGGTCTATAGGGTCGGTTATTTGAAAAAACCGACCCTATAGACTAAGTGGTGCCCAAAATTTTTGAGACTGTCTATAAGGTCGGTTATTTGAAAAAGCTGACCCTAGAGGTCAGGGTCTATAGAGTCAATTATTTGAAAAAACTGACCCTAGATACTAAGTGGTGCCCGAAATTTTTGAGACCATCTATAAGGTCGGGTATTTGAAAAAACTGACCCTAGAGGTCAGGGTCTATAGGTTCGGTTATTTGAAAAAACCGACCCTAGAGTTCCAAAGCGGTACCCGCATTTTTTTTGAACCTATAGCATCGGTTATTTGAAAAAAACCAACTCTATAGATCGAGGCGCGAAGCCAAAATCACGCGAATTTTCACACCGGGAAACCTGTAAGGTAAGTTTTTATGATAAAGATGATGCAATAGTCTATTAGGCCAGTTATTCTAGTAAAAATGATGCTATGGGCAGCGATGTTACTGGCCAAAAATGTAGTAGTGCATAACCAACTGGTTGTCAACACTTGAGTTATCTCCCACCATAAGGGATTTGCCTACACAAGGAAAGGGTATTGGGTATAAGCAACCTATGAAAAAGGAAAACATCCTAAGGGAGACAAGATTGAAATAGTTAGATAAATGACAACCACTAGCTCAGATACCATACTGTAAGGAGTGGGATCACATAGGGGATCCACTCTCTTCCAAATCAAAAAGGCATCATGCCATATAACCAAACACCAACATAATTTTTTTACAAAAGCGATGATAACCAATTCATTCAACATGTATGTATCATAACACCAAAAGTAGCAGTGGAATTTAAAGATGTATCTAACCATTACAAATCTTGTTATAATCACTATCCTTCACCACGTAGGGTGAGATAAAAGAAAAACTCACTAAACATAGGACTAGTTGAGGATCACCGAAACACTTCAAGAAAGTCTCGCATAAGGTTTCTGTTTAAACTTGATGAGGTCTTGGTCCAACTTGGTTGTCACCTCCTTGACCTAAACCTGGGGTTGGAAGCATACCCCAACAAAAAGGAGAAAAGAGAAGATGACATCAGCAAAAAGCTGGTATGTGCATACTAAAATAGAATTGAGTAATATATGGGTTAGAGGAACATCAAGTAAAGAATGCTTCCCACAGATTGCAACAAGAGATAACTAAGGAATTACTTGCCATAAATAAATAATAAAGTTGTGCCACATAAGCACATATCATCTAATTAGTGCACATAACCCAACATCAACCTGCATGCATGTGAGATAAGCACAACACTAGAACAATATAAAGACAATGGCAGCCAAGCCTCATAAACTTGAAACTTGGTAGAGAATGGCACATAACCAAACTACTGAATATAAAATGTGGTCCAAGCTTATAACCTTGAACTCTAGGTATGGGGCACATAACCTCCACCCCAAAAATTTAATAAGGGAACATAACCAAAAACCAATGCAATTACACTACCCTATGGCTACTAAGTCACATAACAAGCTTAATGTAGAGGCAAGTAAAAAGTATAGTCAGATTAAACAATATTTGTCACCACATAAATGACAATACAAGCAATCACCACAAAAGTGAGCAAAAAGAACATGCATCACCAAGTAAAGTTCCACCATAAAACAATACATAGGATAGAGTCCAAAAGAATGTCCATCACAATAAATTGATCACATGATCAGAACCAAATAAGGGATTCCACAAGAAATATGTTCTCAAAAGAATAAAATATTATGTAGTCTATTGTCCAAAGGACCAAGAGAAAGATGATTTAGGTTATTGCTCAAAAGGAATAATAGGGGATGTGAATGTAACTTATTTCAGTCCTAGAAACACTCTTCACCAACTTAGTTGTTTCCAAGGTCTCTTTTTCCTAATTACAAATTATTCACATGTATTAGGGTTTTATTAAGTAAAATGTGTAAGGAAACCCTAAATCTAGACCTTTTTGGAAAACCTTAAGTTTTTGTCTCAAAATCTAGCCCAAATGATTTATTAGATTCTCTTGATCAAGAAAACATATTTTTAATGTTAATTTTGGAGTTTATGTGACAAAGTTACAATTTTTAGGACTTTTTATATGATTTATTAGATTCTCAAAAATCAATCATTGAAAACATGAAAATCAAGCTCTCAAACTATTTTTATTAGAAAGATCATATTTTTTTATTCCAAAATATATTTTTACTTAATTTTTGGACAAATTAAAAGATACGATTTTTACGATTCTGACCAATTAGGAAATTCAAAAAATCCACATCAACAAATAATCAAGAGAGAAGGAAAAGAGGGTCGAGCTCAGCTGACATGGCCCAATCACGCGTGGCCATGTCACTGGGTTAGAGGCTAGGTTGAGTCGCTTCAAAACAACTGAAAACATTGGTGAAAAGGCATTATTGCCCCTAAACAAAAAACCAAGGAAAGAAGAAGCGAGGAAGGATAATAGAGTAAAATCACAGAGGGGATTGTTCCAACTATCACCTGCCATGAACAACAACAATGAGCTTCTTGTGCAAGGCATGATTTGGGAAAAACCATGACAGGATGATTGGAGAAAGAGTGAGCAGAGAAAGAAAGAAGAGGGGTAGATGAACTTACAACCACGAACTATTGAACCAAAGTGGCACATAGATGAAGCGTTGGCCGCTGCAAACCCCAAACCAAAACATGACAGTTAGCAGGGATAAATGCAAGAAAGAGAGAAATTGAGATGAGAGGAGAATTTCACAAGGTCAGACACAAGCGAGGGTAGCGTTATTTATAGGTGAGGATGCATGAAACGGGGAAGAGAGAAGTCAACCAAATTTCTTAGTTTGCAAGAATTGGGTGAATCTTGTATACTCGATGATAGATCCTGAGTAAAGTATCAAACTGTGTTGAATTTAATTTGTAACATGTAGGCAAATGAATCATGTGAAATGATTGAATATTGAGTGAGAAAACCCCAAAATACCAGACTACCAATTGATGCCTGCTTTGTTCACAGTCGCGAGGAAGGTGATGACCTACAGGCTGTCCGATCAAAAATCTAACAGTTAAGGGCCCGCGTGACACATTAAATTGGGAATCCTTATCCAAATCGAAATCAAATAAAGTGAAATTTTAGAACTAGCCTAATTTGAACATGTAGAATCTGAATATCACATTAGTTTTTAGTTTTGGAGTCTCAAAATATCTTATTTAATTCTTTTAAAGTAATTCACATTTTGTCTTTCTTAATGGATTAGAGACTTCTAGAATTACCCAATTAATGTGAAACTTTACGCTGAAGAAAATTTAAGCATATGGAACCAACCATCAATTTTGTCCTTTGATATTATTTAACACATGATTTAATGTTGGACTTAATTTTAGAGACGCCCCATTCCACCTACGCGCTGTAGAAATGGGGGCAATACCACCTACCCATCCCAGTCCCCACATGTTGTCCCTATCCCCACCTACCACGCGTGTTAGTTTTTTTTTGTTTTGCTAATAACTTTTAAACTATAAGGAACTTTTTGATGAAATAAAATGCATTAGAATCCTTGTAAAATCTACATTCCAACAAGACTAATATTTGGTATATTCTTAAAAGAAAAAAAGAGAAAAATAATGAAGGGTTAAAAGGAGAGAGGGGGAAGTAAAAAAAGCAATAAAATGAGATAGGTAAATGCGCCCATTATGGTTTTAATGTGCCAAATTTTTAGATAAACACATCATAACAAACATATGCCCAATATAATGTTAATATGTCTAATCTTGAAATAAACACAAAAAATATTTTGTATGCTCATCATCATCATCATCATCATGATTTACTAGTATGACAAATGCACCTAATTATGTGATACATGCTCCTAAATGAATAACCATTCACCTACTTGTAGCACAAATCTCAAAATAATGTGTCTAATATTTGTAGAAAAATGACAAATATGATATGAATGCGTTAAATTATGGTGTGAATGTGCCTACTTCTTAGAGTATGTGCATAAATAGCAAACTAACACAATGTATGACAAATGTGCCTACTTTTATGGCAAATGCGCCTACTTTCATGAATGCACAACTTTTGATTGAATGCGCCCACTTATGGCAAATGTGCCTACTTGTATGGCAAATGTGCCTACTTATCTAGTAAATGTGCCTACTTGTATTGTCATGAATGCATAATTGATTGAATGTGCCCACTTATGGCAAATGCGCCTACTTGTATGGCAAATATGCCTACTTGTGTAGTAAATGCGCCTACTTATCTGATAAATGTGCCTACTTGTATTGTCATGAATGCACAACTTTTGATTGAATGCACCCACATATGGCAAATGCGCCTACTCGTATGTGAAATGTGCATACTTATCTAGTAAATGAGCCTACTTGTCATGAATGCATAACTTTTAGTTGAATGCACCCACTTATGACAAATGTGCCTACTTGTATGGAAAATGCACCTACGTGTGTGGAAAATGGGCCTACTTTTCTAGTAAATGCACCTAGTTGTACTGTCGTGAATGCACAACTTTGGATTGAATGCACCCACTTATGGAAAATGCACCTACTTGTATGGCAAACACGCCTACTTATCTGGTAAATGCGCCTACTTTTATTGTCATGAATGCATATTTTTTGATTGAATATGCCCACTTATGGCAAATGTGCCTACTTGTATGGCAAATGTGCCTACTTGTATGGAAAATGTGCCTACTTGTATGGCAAATGCACCTACTTGTATGACAAATGCACCTACCTGTATGACAAATGTGCCTACTTATCTGACAAATGTGCCTACTTATCTGGTAAATGTGTCTACATATATTGTCATGAATGCACAACTTTTGATTGAATGTGCCCACTTTTGATTGAATGTACCTACTAGTGTCTTCAATGCACCCGCTTTCGATTGAATGAACCCAATTATAGTGTAAATGTGCATACATCTTAGATGTTGCACATAAATAGCAATTATCAAAAATCTTTAATAGAGTATGTGCATAAATAGGAAATTAGCACAAATCTTAACACAATGTGCCTAGTATTTGTAGAAAAATACCCAATTATAGTGCTAATCCATCAATTATAGTGAGAATGTACCATTTTGTAGATATTATTCATAAAAAATAAATTAGCATACATCTTAACATAATGCACACAATATTTGTAAAAAAGCGTGCATATTATTTTTTTTCAAAATATATCAATATTGGTCTTGTTAGATTGGATTTTTCGTAATGAGTCTAATGGTTTTTATTTCTTCAAAAAATTCATTACGGATTAAAAGATATTTATAATTTTCATTATTGTGCTCTTTTGTGTGCAAATCTGCCACGTGGCAAAAAAAGCAAAAAAAGGGGGCCCAACCGGAGAAACCACCCCAACCCAAGCAAAAAAATGCTTTCCAACCCGCGTTTGGGATGCGTCAAGGTTGGAGCGCGTCCACATAGCATTTTCATTTAATGTTTTGGGTTTTATTTTCACTTTCTCTCTCCTAAACTCATTAGAGCATTAAAGATTATCCAAATTATATGAAAATTTATCCAACATCAATTTTTTAAGAGTAGATTACGAATCTAAGATTAGTTTTCTCTTTTAGAGTCATTAAATATTTAATTTCATATTTTGGAGGAAAACCACCTTTTCTTTTTAAAAAAAATAGATATGGCTATTATTATCCTAAATTTGTGAAACTTGCCCTCCAAGCCAAAATATATCCAAAGAAAATGAATCTGATGTTATCTTTAAGCAATTAGTTATCCTTTTATTAATTTTAGCCCATCATTCATTATTACTACTATTTCTCATTGTAAATAATTCAATATCACATTATATTATTTAGGGAGTTATTATTTATTTCTTTTTCTCAAACCTTTTTCCAATTTCTTCCACATATCTACAACGAAAAGGATTATATATTATTATTTTGCACTAAATTCAATATATATTTATTATTTATCTCATGTGACAAATTTTTTGTATCTATTATTGGTATTATGATTACCATGAGCGCATTAGGTCATAATTATTTTCATGTATAAATTTTAGGATGATCTATTTATGCATTATCATATTAGGGTCACAATTAACTATATTAAGTATATCTTCATCCTTGTTTAGCTAAGCCCAAAGAACTAAGGACCCTAGCTCTTAACCTTGGAATAATATATGTAAATTTCTAGATTTTGATATGTTACAACATACCATCACTTAAAGGGATTTCATCCTCGAAATCTAAACATAAACTTTTTACCACCTCTTAAAAGATTTCATCTTAAAAAGTCAAACAACTATATAGGTACAAGGATAACCTCAAACACTTCCTTACACACATGTATCATGCAAAAGGAAACATAACTTTAAAGTCAAACAAGGAATTAAGGGTTACCTTCAACATGATCATCATAGACTTCTTGACCATCCAAAGAAAAGATCCTTCCATCATGTCTTTCCATAGGTCTTCTTCCATTATTATTATTACCATCACTACTGCAAAAAACATTTTTTACAACAATTCATTTTTCTATTTTATAACAGGTGTTAACCATTGTATTAGACCACGTGGTCTTATGGGGGGTGCTTTATACGACATGTAATGCACATGTTGTAATACATGTATCTTATAAAATAGTTGAAACATGTTGTCTTTTAATGTATGTACCCTTATAATATGAGTGTTTTATACAACATGTGGTGCATCATTTGTAATATATATTATACAACGGTTGAACCATGTTATCTTTTAATAAACACACCCATTGTAATAGGATTATTTTTTACAACATGTGGTGCACCCGTTGTAATATACATTATACAATAGTTGAAGCATGTTATCTTTCACTAAGCACACCCGTTGTAATAGGGATGCTTTTTACAACATGCAGTGCACCTATTGTAATATATATGTTTATATAACAGTTGAATCTGTAGTCTTTCGATAAATAAACTTACTGTAATAGGGGTGTTTATACAACATGTGGTGTGCCTGTTGTAATATACATATTTTAGACAACATGTGGTGCATGTTGTAGTTCACTATAAACAGCTATTGTAACAGAGTCCTCTTTCCATACACATTCATTGTAATATGTGTGGATAACACAACATGTGTTATTTGTTGTAGTATCACACCTTTTATAACATATCATTAACTATTGTATTTGATTAGAGTTTGACAGGTCAAATCGAACAAATTTATTTGATCAATTAACCATATTTTAGAAATTTATATTAAATTTGAAATTATACCTTTTCTCATTTCACCAAAAAACACATAATTGAACAAAATTTACATCAAACTTTGAAAAAAACTTGCATTGAATTTAATAAATAATCAATCATCCATACAAAGATTCAATAATACAAAGTAGTGAGTACACACTCTAGAATCAAACTAAAAATTAACTACAAAGGTTTCAAACATTGGTCTATTCTAAAGAACAAATGTCTCCCTCGATAAGAACACATGTCGCCCACTTGTTTCATACCTCATTGATCTCTTCTTGGTTGAAGCAACGACCAATATACTATGAATAATACTATAATCATATGTCAAATATATCAACATATTGTCATTTATTCAAAGTATTTTGAAATTTGAACAAACTAAAAGAATATAATGATAAGTATCTTACACATTCTGGAATATTTCTAATTCTAACATCAACGATGTCTCTCATATACTTCAGCATATAATACCATCAATCTGTGTTGTTCGGCTTCTTTGGACACTGTATAAAATAAATATGGGATAAATTAAAATAATATTTTGATGTGCTAATGGTTCAAGAGTATTCTAACATATTTTCTCTTGAACCACTAGGTTTATTAAACTAAGAGAGAGAAACTGTGAGATCAACCTTACATCTAGAACTTTGCATACATAATTAACATTGTTAAATGTTCCCTTAGGTACCTTGACCTTTGGGATGGTCTGTAGGTTCAATAGTAATAGATTCAAGAGGACATCTCAGTCCCGCTTTGAGTCAATTTTCTCAGCATCAAAATAACGTACTTATTCAAAATAATGACAAAGTAGTGCATCTAAATGCATAATGAAGAGAGGATGATAGTGGGTAATAAATGGTAGTGTAATTATCATTAAATAACTGATAAAAATCTTGTCTTACCTTGGAAAAAGAAATAGACAACAAGACATTCCATTGTTAGTTTTTTATGGCATGCCAAATATACAAATTTAGCGAAAAGAATTGTGAACCTTTTATTGAAGGGAAACTATGAAAAAAACAACAAACTAAATAGGAGAGATCATAAGACCCAAAGGAATGATGAAAACTATAAAAGAAACAACAAATAGAATATATGTTATATGTATATATTTTTTTACCAAAAAATATAGGTTACATGTTAATCAATAATCACGTTTACAACATCTTGAGTCCCCCTTCCCTTCTTTTTCTCTTCTCCCCTACGACCATAACTACACATTGTAAATGTCTCTCTTATTTTAGTTCATTCCATTTCTTCGCAATCAATGACGTTACCAATGAACTAGAAATCCACATTTGTCATATAAATAATTCAAGATGAATTGATTTACACTATCATCAGTTATATCCCCACTTTATTCTCTATTTTGTCTATTATTTCATGGTTTTTAAAACATTTCATGTACTCACGTTCCATAAATTAACATAATGCATATTCCAAATGTTGTTTACTATCATTTCCTATGTCTTATTACTTGTTATTCTTTTATTGCATCTAAATTATCTTCCTAAAAAATTCATTTCTCTCATTGTTTCTTTTTCTTTTCAATAATTTTTTTAGTAAAGAACACAAACTTATCAAAAACCAAAAATTTCGTAAACTTCACAGGAAAATAAGTGGCTTACTTTTTTTATCATGTACGTACATTCCACACATTAATACAATGCATATTCCAAATGTTGTTTACTATCGTTTCCCATGTCTTATTAATTGTTATTCTTTTACTACATCTAAATTATCTTCCTCAATGATTCATTTCTTCCATTCTCTCTTTTATTTTCAATATTTTTTAGTAAAGAACACAAATCAATCAAAAACCAAAAATTTATAAACTTCACAGGAAAATAAGTGGTTTACTATTTTTTACTATGACACACATTCTACAAATTAATATAATGCATATTCCAAGCCTTATTTATTATCGTTTCCCATGTCTTATTAATTGTTATTATTTTACTGTATCTAAATTATCTTCCAAAACGATTCATTTCTCTCATACTCTCTTTTATTTTTCAACATTTTTAGTAAAGAAAACAAATTTATCAGAAACGAAAAATTTATAAACTTCATAGGAAAATAAGTGGTTTACTATTTTTTTACCTTATACAGACATTCCAAAAATTAATACAATGCATATTTCAAACGTCGTTTACTATCATTTCTCGTATCTTATTAATTGTTATTCTTATATTGTATGTAAATTATCTTCCTAAATGATTCATTTCCCTCATTCTCTCTACAACCGTTTCCCCACTCTATTCAGAATTCCACTCAAAGTCCATCACTCTTTCCATAATTACCCCACTCGACGTAGATTCTCACTTTCAAAAAAAAATCTCTCTCTCTCCTCTCCTCTCCATAACTCCCCACTCTCTCGTGTCTCACTTTCCATCCTCCAACAACTTTCCTATTAGCACCCCCTATCTATGCCCTTTTCTCATTTATTATCTTCTATCCTGGATCTGTTTTACTTTCGTTATTTCTGCTTCCAACTAATGTCCAACACCTCTCCTCCATTCTTCATATGTCTATGCCAACCCAACCACAATGGTGTGTTCCCAATGCAAAAATACCAACATATGGATCTTGAGACATAGTCGGATGAAGTTGTGGGAATGAAACATGATCTAGATTGGTACCTTAAAATGATAGGGCCACTTTTCTTTTGTTTATTTTCAACTTGGGCTAACTTCTGTTTATTTCTATGAAGTTGTTGGAGGTATCCCATTGTTGGAGTGGCCACTTAAGTGTGAGTAAAGCATAGAGTCTACTACTCATACAGAACCCCCAAAAGGGTAATGGTGCTCTTATCCACCCCCTAGACAAGGGCCAATCTGGTAGGCTGTCGGTTCAGATGAAGAAATAACTATGTTTTGAAGATAAGTCATTGTTAACATCACCATCCTCAACGAGTTACTGACTAAATCAAAATCTCTATATCTGAACGAGATCGTAGTTTGATGCCCCTACTACTCTAAATCCAAGGAAAGGATCTCATTATGTTGCATGCACAGTCCATGACATTTTGGGTACTATGATCTCTTAGGGCTAATTAATTACTAGAGTATATATCACATAGGGGCAATGGCGGAGCCAACCCTTTATGAAGGGGTGCACATATAAAAACAATGTTAAGTATTTATGTGACATAGATATTAATTTTTCTTTACACAAAAATTAAATATGACTTCAATTACCACCATGAGGAAAATGGAGTCTCGACATGTTGTTTACCTATTTGTTTGAATCCAGAGAGGAAAATAGATGCATCTTAAACAAATAAAAAAATAAGTTGAAGACATAGCTCACCACATTGTGGGTTACTTAATTTTAGATCTACTTAAAATAATCTTCTAAGTATATTTATTATTGCATATTATTATGTATATTATAAAATTATACATATATTTAGGACTGTTTTACATTTTAGATGAGTTTAAATGGAAACTATTAACATTGAAAAGATTAATTTTTTTGTATAAGACCAGCCATTTTCTTAAATTAATTCCCCATAAATATAGGTCGTTTCAGAAAAACCACATAAATTTAATGTTCAATGTTTAGTGTGTGGGTTATTATTTTTTTTAAGATCACACAACTAACGTGATGAGTTTGACAAGTCAAGTAATTAAAAAACAATATAAAGTTAAGAAAACTAAATATATAAGTAATACCATGTGGAAATTATTATTATATATAAATCAAGAAAACAATACTATAGTAATTCAAAATTTAATGAAGATACTTATGATGGTGTTAAACTTATTCGTTAATTTTACCTAATAAACTAATAAATGTTATGACAATCTATTATTCACTAAGTTATAAAGATAGTTATAGACTTATTTCTATATTGTGTTGGAAATTAAGAAAATATCAGATATATTATCTTTGGCATGACAATGAAATAATATTTATAATTTAGAAGTATAACTTGTGAATAGAAGTATAAGTCTAAGGGTTAACTGAATAATGACACATGATTTACACTATTTGTTTTATATATTCATTGATGTATAAAAATTTAAAAAGTATGCATATTGTAAAAAAATTATTAACAAATTTATCGTGACACCATGTACTACTAAGAAAGTATCATATTCATTTGACTTTACCTTTACTATCACGCATTATGCCCATAATAAAAAAGAATTCACATACATCATTTGCATAAGTAAAATATACACCCATAGAATGATGTACTTGTTATATTTGTTATATATCTAGTTTTTTATATATAGTATAACAATACTTGATATCTCATGGAGTATACCATTTATTATAGATATTGGTTTTTTGTTTTCTAATTACCTATTTACTTGCTAACCTTTTTACACACTAAATTATTTATATATTATACAAAGTATTTGGTATTTCATAATGTATACAATTAGTTATAGATATCCATTTTTGTTTCCTCATTACCCATAAAACTATCTACTTGCTATATTTTCTATACATTTAATTATTTTATTTCTAAAAATATTTATCATTTCATAATGTATGTTATTAACTATATAGATCAAATTTTGTTTAATCAATACAAAAATTGGTATAAGGTGATAGTTAGTAAGTTGACATTAATGTATGTGTTTTTGATGTAGTTGTTGATTTGTTTAAAAAAATATTAAATTTGCTAATTATGAAGTATTGAGATATATTTATAAAAATAAAAAATTCATTGATTTTTATGAAATTTATCCTGATTTAATGTATTTTATTTGTGACTCTTTACTAAAAATCATATTGGTAATGACTTTATTTATGAAAGAAAGTTTACATACTTTGAAAATAGATTTAGTGTGTGTGAAGAAGATAACACATAAAAATGAATAATAACTTTGATACCATGATAAATATACACAACATATATATGTTCAAAAAAATCTAGATTGGAGGGAGGGTATGTGCCCTTCTTGACTCCCTCTGGGGCCGCCACTGTATAGGGGTGTTGAAAATTTTCAAGGAATTAATTATATATTCATGATTACTCAGTGTTAGGTTGATCGAGCATATGTTGAAATTGACAATGACATGAGGTACGGCTGATAACGGGACTGATTGGATGTTAGAGGGAGGCAGAGGAAAGACGAGTGAGAGTGGAAGGGAGGATGTATTCATCACATCAATTAAAAAAGAAAGTCAAGGTGGTCAGAAGATTTTGTATTTTTGGATTAAGGTTGACAAATTTGATTATACAAAATGTTGGAGTATGTTGTGTAATTATGGTATATAACAACAAGTCAAAGTCTATTGTATGATCTTGGTATATAACAATATGTTACATCATGTTGTGTGATTGTGGTCTATTATAACATGTAGCTATTACAACATGTAAACTCATGTTGTGTGATTATGGTATGTTATAACGGGTTAGTCTATGTTGTGTAATGGTGGTCTATTACAATGGGTCACAACATGTTGTGAAATTATAGTATATAACAATAGGTTGGAGTGTGCTGCGTGATCTTGGTATACAACAACAAGTTTCAGCATGTTGTATTATTATGGTCTATTACAACATGTACCTATTACAACAGGTGAATGCATGTTGTGTGATTATGAGATATTACAATAGGTTAGTCTATGTCATATAATGATGATCTATTACAACATGTTATCATGTGTGACTATTACAACGGGTCACAATATGTTGTGTAATTAAGGTCTTTTACAACAGGTTTGAGTATGTTGTCATACTACAGGCTATTACAACAATTTAGCGCATGTTGTAGTATCAAATATACTACAACAGATTTGGCAGGTTGTAAATAACTTGTGTTGTATAAAACATACAATATACAACACGCAAATAGGCTTGTTGTGATAAGTATGCTAACTACAACACAATCAGCAGAATTGTTGTGGTTCTCCCCTTGTAAAACACATTTTCTGTAGTAGTGCATTCTAAGGAGTTACTTGAGGTTGTTGTTGTTGTGTTGGTACTTCACCATTATGAAGTTGGGGTCATCTAGGGTGAATATGTCCAAGTTCATTGCAATGATGGCATACAACTAAGAAGTCAAGTTGATATTTTTCTTGATTCTTATCTCAAGACCACTTCCCTGGAGGATGATTTCCACCACACCCTAGAACACATATCCTTTTTCTGATCTTCACCTGAGAACTTCCTCTTCTTGTCAAGATCTCTAGGTTGAAACCTTGTGTAAGACTCTACTTCCAAAGCTTTATTGACCATCTGTTGAAAGGTTATGGGAATATGTGGAATAAGAGCACAATCCACATTGTAGTTAAGTCCTTGTAGATATAGGTCAGATCTACGTTCTTCACTAAGTCCAGATGCATAGTGTTCAGGAAACAAAAACTTTTGTACAAAAGTAGAAATAGATAGGGAACTTTGTTTCAAACTATAGAATTCTACTTCCTTCTTCTTTGGGGTAGCAATGTAGATGTACTTCCCATGAAAATTACTGATAACTGCTCCCAGGTCATGGTAGAGATATCACGAGTCCTTGCTATCCCGTTCCACCAAACTCGAGCTGGTCCATCTAGAGCACATGAAACAAACCTAGCCTTCTAGTGAGGAGGACATGCCATACCATTAAAAGTACAGTCTATGGCTAACACCCAATTATCAGCTTTATTGACCATCTATATTTCACCTTCACCCTTGAAGTAGGGTGGTTGCATCTTCATGAATTCCATTATTGAATACTCCTTAGGATTATTAGGCACATGTGGGTCGTTCGGCTTCCCTTCCATCAATGTGGTAAGAAACTGTCTAAGAATGGCTAACTCTTGCTCAGGTGAGATGACTATGCCTGCATTAGAAGCAACAAAGGCTGGGGTTTCCTGACATGTTGATGGTCCACTTCTAGCTGGAGGAGTAACCTGAGTCACTAGAGGGGAAAGGGAGGATCCATCCTTGACATCCCAAACCTAAGGTTCTGGGGTGTCTCATAACCAAACTAATTGTCAATAGTTGATTTATCTCCCACCATAAGGTTTTTTCCTACACAAGGCATGAATACTATGTATAAGCAACCTATGAAAAAGGAAAACATCTTAAGGGAGAAAAGATTGAAATAGTTAGATAACCGACAACCAATGACACTGATACCATGTTGTAAGGAGTGGGATCCCATAGGGGATCACTCCCTACCAAAACAAAAAAGGCATCATCCCATATAACCAAACACCAACATAAATTTTTCACAAAGATAACCGATTCATTCAACATGTATGTATCATAACACCAAAATTAGTAGCGGAATTTAAATATGTATATAGCCATTACAATGCGTGTTATCATCACTATCCTTCACCATACAGGGTGAGATAAAAGAAAAACTAACTAAACATAGGACTAGTTGAGAATCACCTAACCACTTCAAGAAAGTCTCCCACTAGTTTTTTGTTTAAACTTGATGAGGTCCTGGTCCAACTTGGTTGTCACCTCCTTGACCTAAACTTGGGGTTGGAAGAATACCCCAACAAAAAGGAGAAAAGAGAAGATGAAATCATCAAAAATTTGGTATGTGCATGCATACTAAAATAGAATTGAGCAATATATGGGGTAGAGGAATATCAAGTAAGGAATGCTTCTCATTGAAAAGTTAAGGACTACCCAATCAAGCATAAAAGAAATGATTTGCAACAAGAGATAACAAAGAAATTACTTGCCTTAAATAAGCAATAATGTTGTGCCACATAAGCATGTATCATGTAATTAGGTCACATAACCCATCATCAACCTGCATGCATGTGAGATAAGCATAGAACTAGAACAATATAAAGACAATGACAACCAAGCCTCATAAATTTGAATCTGATAGAGAATGGAACATTACCAAACTCCCCAATATAACATGTGAGTTAAGCCTCATAAACTTGAAACCTGGGTATGGGGCACATATCCTCCATCCCAAAAATATAATTAGGGCACATAACCCAAAAAGCAATGTAATTACACTATTCTGGGGCTACTGAGTCACGTAACATGCTTAATGTAGAGGAAAGTAAAAAGTATAGTAAAATTAAATAAGATTTGTCACCGCGTAAATGACAATATAAGAAACCACCACAAAGCGGGAAAAAATAGCATGTATCACTAAGTAAAGTTCCACCACAAAACCTTACATAGGATAGAGTCCAAACGAATGTTCATCATAATAAATTGATTACAAAATCAGAAATGAGTAAGGGATTCCACAAGAATTATGTTCTCAAAAGAAAGAGATATCGTATAGGCTATTGTACATATGACCAAGAGAAAGATGATTTAGGTTATTGCTTAAAAGGAATAAAAGGAGATACAAACATACCTTATTTCAGAGTCCTAGAAACACTCTTCACCAACCTAGTTGTTTCCAAGGTCACTTTTTCCTAATTACAAATTATTCACATGTATTAGGGTTTATAAAGTATAATGTGTAAAGAAACCCTAAATCCAGATCTTTTTGGAAAACCTCAGATTTTGGTCACAAAATCTAGACCAAACAATTTATTATATTCTCTTGATCAAGGAAACATATTTTTATGTTGATTTTGGAGTTTATAAGACAAAGTCACAATTTTAGGACTTTTTATATGATTTATTAAATTCTCAAAAATCCATCATCCAAAACATGGAAATCAGGATCTCAAAATATTTTTATTAAAAAGATCACATTCTTCGATTCCAAAATATATTTTTACTTAATTTTTAGGCAAGTAGATTAAAAGACATGATTTTTATGATTATGACCGATTAGGAAATTTGAGAAATCTACATCAACAAGTAATCAAGAGAGAGAGAGAGAGGGAAAAGAGGGTCGAGCCTGGATGCAAGGCCCAATCATGCGCGGCCATGTCATCGAGTTAGGGGTTCAGTTGAATCACTTCAAAACAACTAAAAACTTTGGCAAAAAGGCATTATTTCCCCTAAATGAAAAACCAAGAAAAGAATAAGCAAGTAGGGATAGTAGAGTAAAATCAAAGAGGGGATTGCTCCACCTCTCAAGCACCATGAACAACAACAATGATCGGCTCGCACAAGGCGTGATTTGGGCAAACCACTACACAGGATGATTCGAGAAAGTGAGAGCAGGGAAAGGAAGAAGAGGGGTCGGTGAACTTACAACTGCAAGCTATTGAACCAAGGAATTGCAAAGATGAATCATTGTTCACTGCAAACCCCAAACCAAAACATGATCGTCGGCAAGGATAAATGTGAGCAAGAGAGCAATTGAGATGAGAGGAGAGTTCTACAAGGCCGGACAGAGGTGAGGGTAGCATTATTTATAGGTGAGGATGCACAAAACGGGGGAGAGAGAAATTGGCCACATTGCTTAGTCCACATGAATTGGGAGTATCTTGTATACTCAATGATAGATCCCCAGTAAAGTATCAAATTGTGTACAATTTAATTTGCAACATGTTATCTAAAGAATCATGTGAAATGATAGAATATCAAGTGAGAAAACCCCAAAATACCAGGCTGTCAATTGGCACTTGCTTCCAGTACGATCGTGAGGAAGGTGACAGCCTGCACGCCGTATGATAAAAAATCCAACAACTGAGGGTTCACGTCACACATTAAATTGGGAATCCTTATCCAAATAGAAATCAAATAAAATGATGCATTAAATTTATTTCTCATTTTCTCTCTCCATATTTAAGAGTGCAAATAAACTACCATTATAATGAAATTTTACATCTAGCCCAAATTGAATATGTATAATCTGAATATGGCATTATTTTTAGTTTTCTATTCTCTAATTATTTTATTAAATTCTTTTAAATTAATTCATATTTTATCTTTCTTAATGCATCAGAGACTTCTAGAATTACCCAATTAATGTGAAACTTCACCCTCAAACAAACTTGAGCATATGGAACATGAATTAGCCATCAAATTTGTCCTTTGGTATTTAACATATCATATAATATTTTGGGTTTTATTTTCACTTTCTTTCTCCTAAATTTTACATCTAGCCCAAATTGAATATGTAGAATCTGAATATGGCATTATTTTTAGTTTTCTATTCTCTAATTATTTTATTAAATTCTTTTAAATTAATTCATATTTTATCTTTCTTAATGCATCAGAGACTTCTAGAATTACCCAATTAATGTTAAACTTCACCCTCAAACAAACTTGAGCATATGGAACATGAATTAACCAATTAAATTTGTCCTTTGGTATTATTTAACATATCATATAATATTTTGGGTTTTATTTTCACTTTCTTTCTCCTAAACTCATTAGAACATTAAAGATTATTCAAACTACATGAAGATTTATCCAAAGGCTATTTTTAACATTTAATGAATCTAAGATTAGTTTTATCTTTTAGAGTCCTTAAATATTTTAATTCATATTTTAAAGGAAAACCACCTTTTCTTTTCTAAATAAAACAAACATGGCTATTATTATCCTAAATTTGTGAAACTTGAGATCCAAGTCAAAATATATCCATAGAAAATGAATATGAAGTTATCTTTAACAATTAGTTCTCCTTTTACTAATTTTAGCCCATTATTCCATATTACCACTAATTTTCATATTAAATAATTTAGTATCACATTATCTTGTTTAGGGAGTTATTATTTATTTCTTTTTCTCATTCCTTGTTCTAAAAGACCATTGAAAATTCTAGATCAATATTATTACCATTCTTCCAATTTGTGTCCCATTCTACAACCAAAAGTATTATATATTATTATTGTGCACTAAATTCTATATATATTATTTATCTCGCGTGACATATTTGATGTATCTATTATTGGTCTTATGATTATTATGAGAGCATTAGGTCATAATTATTTATATGTATATATGTTAGGGTGATTTGTTTATGCATTATCATATTAGGATCACAATTAAGTACTATTATGTATATCTTCATCCTTGTTTGGCTAAGCCCAAAGACCTAAGCTCCCTAACCTCTTAGCCTTGGAATAGGATAGGGTTCTAGATTTTGGTATGTTGCAAGTTATATCTCTCATTGGAACATTGGTCTCACCTCGTGGGTCACCACATCTTTTTAGCTAGTCGTCAGTGACGTGGTTAGGATCATGGTGTTGAAGAAAAGCATCTTGGAGAGTAGTAGAAGCAAAAGCTTGGATAGTTTTTGTAGAATCCTAGGGTCGCTCCTGTACTCTCAGGTCCGGGAAGGGGATGTTTAGATGATATGTATATTGACACATCATTTTGGCAGTGTGCCTAGTTTTTGTTTATGACATGTATAAGTGAAATGTATCTTTTATATATGAGTTGTGGCTGATTCCACTGGAACTATATGTAATACCTGAGATGGTATGTGTTGATACAAGTGATGGATACTACAAAGGAATTTAAGCTACAATAATTAATTACTTGGCATCAACCCCAATTCTCTACTAATATATTATATTGTTTCTCTGGAGAACATCATATGCTCATACTAGTTGAGGATGATGATGCATATTGAACTATATTCTCAGTTTAATTTGATGCCTATGTTGATGTCTTCCTTCATATCCACCATGATTCTAGTTACATGACTCTACATAATCAGTTTCAAATAATCCATAGTAAAAACATTGCATATAAAATGAATATTTTGGAACCTTTTCAAAACCCTATTACTAAGAATGAAAATAGTGATCAAGAGGAGGAAGAAAACATTACATTAAACACAAAGGTGTAAAACAATTGAAATGATGATGACCACATCTTGAGTGATCCTGATTTAGATGATTATGTAGTCCCTAACACTATAGCTTCCTTGAGTTCCTTAATTTGTTTATTCGGTAATGATTGGGTAAAAAAATATAGCTAATAAGTATGTCGCTTTCCAATATGATGAGTTGGGTTGATGAATTTTTCCATTGAGTTCATCTCAATTACACCCCTTTTAGTAATGACATTTATTAGGGTGTTTTTTGCATCCAAAACTTTCAAAATAAAAAGAAGAATGAGACATGGTCTATACAAAACAATTGTCAATATCAAAGAAATGCTCAAGCAATCAATTTCTCATCCTTGTATGTATCCCAGATCGACAATGGCCTTAGATTTTACATGCATGTCATTCAGAAAGATCAGGTAGCATATGGAAGATCAAGTGTTGTAGTGAAAATCACACTTTTCACTATCATGAATAAAGACCATTTCCAATGAATATCATCTTATATTTCTTATATGCTCATGCAAATTGTAGGGGCACAGTTGGATACGTCCATAGGGTAAATTCTTGACAAGGTGAACATTGAACTAAATTTGAATATCTATATAGGAAGCCATTTCTAGCACGAAGGAAGGCAATATGTAAAACATTTGGTGATTGAGAAGATTCATATCACATTATGCTATCATTGATGAAATATCTATCACAATATATTCCAAGAACCGTATATAACCACCTCATTGATGATTATACCACACAAACACACGACACTCATAGATTCAAGCGGGTGATTTGAGCACTCAGTCTAGCTATTGCAGAATGTGCATTACATGCATATCTTGTTGTTGATGGAACATTCCTTACTGGAATATACAAAGACACTGTTCTTATTACATATGGTATATGTGTGATGCTCAACGCCACCCCAAATGAGATTACTCAAACAAATTATGCAATTAACTACTAATTAGAACAATAACACTTTGTAAGAGGAATAGTAGAGAAACACGACAACCCCTGGAAGAAAAGAAAGTACAAGACCACCATTAGAAAATATAAATATGAAAATATTGTCATCAGAATTAGTTAGAAAATCATCCTTCAACTCATCAAAGTCCACAATAACTCCAAACACTTGAGAGAGAAAAAGAGTTAAAGAAATTAGAAAATAATGTAGAAGGAGGGGCTGATTTCGGCCAAAATATATTGCGGATAAATGGCTCCTTGCTATGGACACATTGTCCTTATGTGATAGTTGATCGTTGCAGCCCCAACAACTATTAAGCAGTTGAACCACAATGGTAGGCTTGCTAGTGAGACCAATGTGTCTCACGAAGAGACACATTACTCATGTGTTAAAACGATGAGTCCCGATCTGGGATGTATTTGTCCCTCATGAGTAACGTGTCCCGACCAAGATGTATGTATCTCGTGCCATGACACATTGCCTCCTATGAGACCAATGTATTTTAGACTGAGATGCATTGCCTCTCAGGGGACAATAAGTTTACGTGAGGACCCATTGCTCACCAAAAGTGACGTTCTCATAATTAAGTTCCGATTTGTGACAAATTAGTAATTAGATAGCAAAAAGATGCTATTTCCATTTTAGCCTCTGAGGGCAATGCCTCTCAGTCCCAGTGGGAGCTACATAGAAACCAAGGGAAGCACGTGCCCTATCCTTGATTCCAAAACAAGTAGAAATTACATGTAAAGCTGGTGGTATTTGCTTGAAAGTCTTCATTTGTGCCCACCCGCAAGATGCTTCTTTTACTTTTATAATTGAATATCCCGAACAAAAGTGACATGCTTATAATTAAGTTGCGATCTGTAAAGTAGTGATTAAAATAGCACAAAATGTAATTTCGATTTTTTAGTCTAAAAATTCACTGTAACATATATCCGTCGACCGTATGCTTTTCTCAATCAACGTCTTTCAACGTAACAGTTTACTAGTCAAATTGCATTTCGTGCACCCAAAAAGGATGGCGTCTTAATTGTAAGTTCCTAACCATCCAAGGGCGCGCCAACTGCCAACCGTAGTGGAGATGAGGGGAATGGGCATGGCACTATCGCTATCGCGATTGTTGTCATGACAAGCCCTGAGTAATCGAGGATCCGCATGGAGTAAGGACAGGGGCGGCTACTAAGGCCACTCCATGCAGTAACAGCCACGTGTCCCTTTTATGCGGGTTTTCCTTCGGGAGCGGCCATGTCTGTACACAAAGGAAATCTCATTGTATATAGAGAAATTCTACACATAACCGCTACCCCACCCGAACGTCTACCCAGATCTCGGGAATACATGCTGCGCCCTACTACTATTTAAAGCCATATCTGCAGCCACCTTATTCTGCATGTCTCTACATGCAAAAGCTATGCAAGAGATGATTATCTCTCCACCAAAAACGAATCTACTACCTGTATTTTCCCTCAAACTTTGATTTCCCTCTAATGATTCCCTCCATTTCATTTCGAATATCGTATATAGCTGCAAATCACCTCAATCATCCCCTCCTTGTTCATTTCTGTCCAGCACTGAGTAAGTATTATACATACCATTTGTTCATGTTGAACAGTTCCTCCCAATACTGAGTAAGTACTGTACATACTATTTGTTCATGTTGAACCAGTTCCGCCCCTCTGATGCAAATACAATACATACAAATTAGGTTTGTTACTGATATGAGAATAATAATTGGGTATTGTACTTATTGTTGAATTGTATAAGTGATTAATGATTTGGTGGGTACTGTACTTTTGGTTCTTACTGAAATGAAAATCATAATGGGATACTATACTTAGTAATTCAATGTTCTAGTCATACAAATAGTTTTGGGTACTGTACTTAGAAATGGACCACATGGGTGACTAATGTCTTGTTGAGTAGCGTAATTAGGTTTGTTACTGATATGAGAATAATAATTAGGTACTGTACTTATTGTTGAATTGTATAAATGATTAATAGTTTGTTGTGTACTGTACTTTTGCTTCTTACAGAAATGAAAATCATAATGGGGTACCATACTTACTGAAATGATTTGATAGGTACTGTACTATAACTTTGACAAACTTAAATCAAGAGTAAGGGAGTGAATACTATACTTGGCGGAAATGAACAGGGAGGGGGAGTGTGTACTGTACTTGGCGGAAATGTACTAGTCATCAAACTTATGGTTGTTACTGAAATGAAAATAATGATTGAGTGATGTACTTAGTATTTAAATGTTATTGTGATTAATGGCTTGTTGATTACCGTACTTATGCTTGGCAATACTATACTTGTTAGTCCCTCTTGTTGATATGATTTGCATAATATTGTACTATGTTGAATACAATATTATGGTTGATTATGACATTCAAATAGTTTTGGGTATTGTACTTGAAAATGGACCACATGGGTGACTAATGGTTTGTTGAGTAGCGTAATTAGGTTTGTTACTGATATGAGAATAATAATTAGGTATTGTACTTATTGTTGAATTGTATAAGTGATTAGTGGTTTGTTGGGTATTGTACTTTTGCTTCTTATAGAAATGAAAATCATAGTGGGGTATTGTACTTACTGAAATGATTTGGTAGGTACTGTACTGTAACTTTGACAAACTTAAATCAAGAATAAGGGAGTGAGTACTGTACTTGGCGGATTATTGATCTGATGTGCATTGTTCTTAAAGCAATCGGTAAAACGTTTGGAAATCACCGTGAAACTAGAACGGTTATTCATAAGCGTAACCACATACCTGTCAGGATGATTTTGAGACTGAATAATCCATGCAAGAAAGAAATCCAAGCAAGCACATATATCAAGATCCTGAAATAATTACTCATTTCATCAAGACTTATTAAATCTAGCTTGCTTCCTAGGGTTTCTAATCCAATTTTTAGGGTTTCTATTGCAATTAGGGTTTCCCTTCATCTTTTACTATTTAAACCCTAATTTAATGCAATTGATCCCAAACCCTAATTATATCAACATCTAATTCTCAATTTCGGATTAGAGGCATAATTAACTATTAATTAAGTTCATTAATCCTCTTTTACATTAAAGCTATTATTTTTATCCATTTCATCCATGACAAAATCATTATACGCATTTATCATCAATTCAAAGCTCATTAGGGTCTAATTAACATATGAACTCATTTTTCCATCAATTCCATATTTTATTCATGAAAAGACCCTAATTACTACGTTTAGAGTATTTATCCAGAATTAAGGACTTTCATATACAAATAACTTAGAACTATCATTTAACAATCATATTTTCACATTTTTCAATCTAAATATGATCTTATTTTCTTTTACCCTAAATTAGGGTTTCTAAATTATTTAATCATTCTCATATGAGGTATAACCCTAAATCATGCAATTCTACATTTAGATCAGGTTCGAATCTAACATTATCATTCAACAAGTTATTAACACTTCAATTAACCCATTAAGCATCTTAGATTCAACCTTTAATTACAAATTGGGTTTTTAACTCAACTTTAATGCACTTTTCATCATCTTATAGTACTTTTGCAATTAGAAACGGAATAAATATTTTATAATATTTTTAATGGATTCCTCTCGTTCCCCTGATCAATTTTCATATATTATTCGCATTTATTTGGGCTACGGTTTACGAGATATGAATTTAACAAGGTTTTACTTACTTGGCCAATCGGGAGTTGCCACGTCATCACAGTCCATGCGACGTTGTAGATTTGGAAATATAACGGTTTTACCATTATACCCTTACTTAAGTCAGCCGCTTCTTTGTACCCCGAAGGGCAAATCCGTCAAACGCGCCCATACTCCTTCTTCTTCGTCGCGATGCCACCAGCGACTCCTGTGGACTCCCTTGGACTCGACGACCCTCCGGTTTGATTCCCTTGCCTCCGCCGTTCCTCGGCGCACATGTGGCGCCCTCCAGGTTGCGACCAACGTGGCCGTGCTCGAGTGAAAAACGGCCGTCGTTCCTGCTGCGTTTGCGGCAGCCTGCAGTCCCACGGATGGTATTGCTGGGAGATAGGCGCACGTCTCGGTCTTCGATCCTTCCTGGATCGTCGTGGAGGCCTTCTTCCTCCAACGGGATCGTTAAACAGCTCCTCGTAGATCCATGGCTACGTTACCCATTATTCTAAGGTTTTTGAAAGAAGAAGAAAAGGGAGTAGAGAGAGAAAGGGATGCAGGGACCTCTTGGGCTCGACCCAGGGGTTCTAACCTTTTATAGAGATGGGTACGGAGCCTTAGGTGAGTTACCAAGCCCCCCCCCCATTAAGGAAACTCTTTTCCTTCAATGTGAAGCAAGTGCCTCTCTCTCTTTTTCCTAATTATCTCCTTTGATGATCATTATTCCATAGATAATTAGGAATACGAAAACTTCTCTCTTAATCTCATTAGACTTGCCCTTTAATTCATAGGCTACGAATTTATATTCCCTTTTATTAGAAAATACTTCCTTTCTATTACAAAATCCATTAATAATGTATCATATTATCTTTTATTTTGCAAATTTGGCATTTTCTCTTTCTTTCCTCTTTATTGGGACTCCTTGGATCCCAAGATACTCCATTATTTCGAAATTCATTTTCAAGGATACTTATTATCCTTCTATATGCATTATTTTGCATTATCATGTTTATTTCTTAATAAAATATTTCTTTTTGAGGGTTTCTCTTTATTTCTCTTTTATCTTCCTCATTGGCATTCCTTTTATCATTAGAAACCTCATGGATACAAAATTTCCCCAAGAAATCTCATTTATGTCTCTTTTCATTCATTTTCCAAATTATATCATTATTTCCCAATTTCTTTCTTCATAAAGAAATACTTAATTAATATTTTCTTTTCCTATTGCTTTCTTTTTGCAACCTTGGACTCCTTGGTACCCAAGGAACCCAAGAGGCACGAAATCCTCTTTGGATTTGCCTTCTAGAGGTTTCCACACATTTCCTTTATCAATTATTCAATTATTCATTCACTAATTGAATTTTCTTTATTATTTCCTTGTTATTGGGCCCAATAGCCAACAAAGCCCACAAATCAAACAACAAGGCTATTTTAAACGAAATCCAATTATTCTCAACCAAATCACATCATTATTTGTTCAATTATCCTTAATATGAGAAATTGCATTTCTCACCAATTGAACCCAAAAATTGGGGTTATAACATCCTTCCCCTCTTATAGGAATTTTGTCCTCAAAATTCAATAAGCAAACAAACAATTCAGGATAAGACTTTTCCATGTCCATCATTGGCCCCTATGTGGCTTTTCCGTACTCATGGCATTTTCAAAGAACCTTTATCATCACTTATTCTTTTCCCTGAGTTCTTTCACTCTGGCGTCTATAAACTGCACAGGTGACTCAGGTCATTTCAACCTCCCTTGGGGCTCACTAGGTTCATTGCTCAGCACATGGTCGGGTACCTCACATAGTGCTCTAAATTGGACACATGGAAAACATCTCCCATTACTCTATCATGAGGGGTAGGGTCAAACCTAACCTTCTCCACCCATCCATCTCTAATGGACCCATGTATCGGGGACTCAACTCTCTTAGTTATAACTTAGAGGGGTCAGATTTTCATGTCACATTTTCTCCCACAGTAACTTGTATGTCAGTCTACTTTGTATCTGCTCACGACTCTCATCGTCTCTAGGCTCCTTTCAGCCCTTGCCTAAACAAAGTGACTTCATCTACACGCACTGGGGCCCCTTTTTCTAACCATCATGTGGTCCTTTTCTAACCATCATGTGACCCTTTTTACCAACATCACCTTACTGAAGTGGTGACCGACACAACCTCCTTTATAGAGCTTCTTATAAAACCCGATACTGGCTATGGTGGTCATTGTCACATCTTTCATAGGACAAGAATTGTCTCTAGATATCACCATGAACGAGCACACTTGCCCTCATCAGACCCTTTAGTCTGGATCATACTAACCATAGTTAGGGGTGATAAACTATACTAACATAGAGTTCTCAAAGTACCTACTTCCACCTTTTGGAAGGGAACCTTTAGTTCAATACTCGAGAACCTTTGAACTTGCTCAATGGTGTAGTTGAACCATCTCTCTCATGGGTAGTTCAGCTAGATTTGTCCCTTGACAGAACTCCTTATTTCTTATATCATCTAGGTAAGGCGATCTACCATAACCCATATTGCATCTCGACCTTCCTCGATCCAGGGAAGACTTATCACAACATCCATAGTGTTGAGCTCTCATTCCCTCTCAGGGATTCTTTTGTCCTCCATATCGATACACTAGGTTACTAGGGTTCGTCCTTTACCTCCTTGCATGACTATATACCACATGCAACTTCATCTTAAGCATCTAACGTGCTATTTCCATTTTCCATGGTGTATCATGATTTCCTGTATGTCATGATTCTTTCGAGATCGTTTCCTTTGAAACCCTAAACCACTCTTGTCAGGGTTTCATCACCTTCTTTTCCAAAGAAGCGCACTTGAGGTTCTACCACCATCTTTTCATTGCATCAAGAACTAGGCTGGCTAACCAAACAACCCTTAATATTTCAACGCATCTTGTTTCATCTGAGTGCTATCCAAACACTTCTCCTTTTCAAAGTTAGGGTTAGCCAAATAACCTCTTCTAACTTCTAGTCAAACAAGTCGAATGTATCTCAACCAGAGCATCCATTACCACTTCATATCCTTAGGTATTAGGTAGCATTGAAGTCATACACTTCCGTGTATTTTACTTATCATCTCACCTCAAACTCTATGTCTATCTTCATTAAGAACACTCTCTGATTTCATCATCACGGTGACCAAACTCAACCTGGTATAACTTGTAAGTTCTACATAGCTCACCATAGAAACTTCCTCATAAGGGGACTACCTCATTCCTCTTAGTGTTTGCAAGCCATCCATCATTCATTCACTTTACCATGGTAAGATATCTTCTCTATCCCCATTTCTCGTGGCAATGTTCCAAACATCTCTTATCCTTGGTGTATGGCATGCGTAATGTCCTATCTCTCACTCCCATAACAAAAGGAAATAAGCATTTGGCTGCAGTCCAAATACAGAGTTCTCCCTATTCCAAGAGTAGAGATGGTACATCCCACCTTTCCAGTACACCTTTAAATCTAAGTTGCACCGTGCCACATATGTCTCTTCATCTTAAACAACAAGATAACAAACTAGTCTTGAACCTACTGAGGTTTATATCCTTGGTCATCTCCTCTAGGTCTATAGGGTACCGACTCTTTTGGGGTCATCCCTCTTCCCTCATGCATCCAGAGAGTGCCCTACTCATCTGCCCTTTGGGTCCCATGAGTTCAGGAAGGTGATCAATCTCCTAACCCATGGCCCTCAGACAATGATAGCTGTTACCTCCCGACCCTATAGTCATGCGCAATTTGGGAATCATGCAACTCCTACTTTCATCGGTATTATCCCTACCTGACCCTAGGATAGACTTAGGATTTTCCATTATAGTACATGTTCACTTAGAATCTTACCCAAGTCTTCATCATCTCTCTTTCTGCATTCATGGGCCGACTCTCATCCGCTCATAAGCATTAAGGCAACCTACCTACCTTGGTCAAGCCCCATACTGGTTACCTCCATGGTAACACTTTCACATGCAATAAAGATGGATATCTATGGGTCTGTAGATTCAATCTCATACTATGTACCTTTCACTTAGCTTCTCAAAATCCTATGAGACCTCTTTAGGTTACTTTAAACCAACAAAACTGATATGCACCCTTCCAAAGGGGTCCCTCTCCCCGGATGGGAGGAAAACTATCTCTAAGGTCACAAAAGCTCTTAGGTCCAGGGTTTACATCTACCCGAGCCTACTTAACCCCAGCAAGCCATTAAGGCATGAGCAGATCACTTACTGTACCATGCTAGGTCATACTTGTCCTCTTTCCTCAATGTTGGATCAAGATCATACCTTTCTTTATCATTGTCCTAGCTGTGAGGGGTCCATCAAACACACCTTAATCTTAAGGGGCTTCCCTTTTCCTTTATTCATGAGTCGTACCATGCTCGAAACTATAGAAACTTAATTCTCATCATGAGCATTAGGTATACCACTTCCCCTCTAGGAACCCTAGGTTCACTGCATGCTCTGTCTCTTAACTACAACCAAGCATGAAAAAGGCATGACACGCACTCCTTGTCATCCTTCAACTCAAGCAACACTTAGAGTTGGGTCCTCCCTAAGGACAACCAACAAGGTACAAGGCCTCATAACCTGCTACTAAACCTCTCTAGGTCTAAGGAACTTGTCTTCCTACCTCAGAAGGTAAACACTTATACCGTTAGCACATAGGCACCAGAATCTCCATCTTCACTCCCTAGGGTTTGGTCCTTCTAAAGGAAACCAAGATATCCTCAACTTATGAGACAACCATTGTCATCCATTGTCCAAAGTTTTAGGCTTCCAACCTTCTTGTTGGGTTTCCTGCTCTCTCTAGAGCTAACCCTACATCCAATCTCACCATTAGAGGTCCTCTCTTCATGAAGGTTCAACCTCAAAAGAATGCTCTACATTGGCAAAGCCTAGGTTCGAACTTAGGGTTGCTCAAGATTATCCATAACCCTTGATGCTCCATCATGATTCCTTATTCATGGTTTCATCCTATCGTCATCACTATGACATGCCCTAGGTTCCAGCTATGCCCTATTGGTACAAGCCCATGGGGTTTCTATGGTCCTTCACTAACATCATAAACCAAGGAGCTATCCTTTACCTTAACATGCACGACCCTTCCCAGGGTTGGGTTGCCAAAGGTGCTAGGTCACACATGGATCGTATGGCATCCCAAAGGCATGTCCTTTCAAACACCTAGTCCAGCTCATCTCTCTCTAACCTTCACTTAGGGTTAGGGTTAGCATCATCCTCCGAGGATGTTCCAGGTCTCTACTTGAAATGGAGATCTCTATCTCCCAGACTAACTTATCCTCCTAACCCGAAGGTCTAGCCTCAGGTCTCTTTTGAGGACATGAAATCTTATGTCATACGAACTCAGCATGTATCTATTATTTATTTTGCGCTTAATCTATTAAGCTTATGTCCATGACATCTTATTTACATGCTTTTCATTAATTTTGTGGAGGATTTCTTAAACCTTATTATCCTTACCCATACCTCAAGAGGGTGAGGAGAAGAAAGAAAACCCTAATCCTTTAGGTCCTTGTCAAAATTTTATGATGAGAAGGGATGAATAAGATGAGAAGTCCTAAAGGTATCTTATTTCGATTCATACCCTAAGACTTTGGCCAAGCGGTCACACGGGTCCGGGAGTCCTCGTATTCCGACTAGCGGTGCGGAGGAAAATCTTGCCAGCCCCCAGTCGTGATCCCTTTCTAGACACCTCCGTCTTTCGGATACTCCTCTAATAACTCCCTTGGGTTCTATGGAATTTGTAAAATTTAATAATTATTAATGGTTAAATGAGGAACCTACGCTCTGATACCAAATGTTACGACCCCACCTCCCGATAACCCCCAATTAAGGGAGACCAAGAGGTTGAGCCGCACCCATTAATCCCGGATCAAAGGTTCGACATATAACCATAAACAATTATTAAATTCTAACAGACTATACTGAAAATGGTAATAAAATTTTTCTTTACATACCTTTTGAAAACTTTGATCTTTAAACTTCTATCCACACCGATACTAATCTATCTAATCCTCCTTTATACTTTAATACTCTTTTAGTATCACATGTGCCACTTTACTGTTTGTTCTTTTCATTTTACCTAAAACGCCGACAAACAAAACGTCGGTCAGCCGTAGCTAGTATGTGGGGGAAACCAATAATCAGTCAATTATCTATAACAATGTATCGCATTCAATTATCATTTAACAAACAAGTTTACATTTTAAGTATAACTACGCGATCCATGTGTACCCTATCCCCTGCGTTGTCCCTGCAGTGGACCTGGATACTACCTCCCATGTGGTAGATTCCCATTTTACCCCTCATGACTTCACCTAATAGGTGAATCAATTTCTAGGGATGAGTCACATGGCACTACCTGTAGGTAGCCCACTCCTTAACTCATGGTATGCTAAGAGTCTCATGGCACTACTCATGTGTAGCCCAGTTTCTAACTCATGATACCCTAGACCTTGCTCTAGGTTATCCTTAGCCTTTGCATAGACAAAGGGGTGGACTCAGATCTAGCTAGTTATACATGTATACTCATAGTGATAGCCATAGTCACTTTATAGTTGCATGAATTAAATAAACATCCAACAGTTTATTTAAAGCAATCGGTAAAACATTCGGAAATCACCGTGAAACTAGAACGGTTATTCATAAGCGTAACCACATACCTGTCAGGATGATTTTGAGACTGAATAATCCATGCAAGAAAGAAATCCAAGCAAGCACATATATCAAGATCCTGAAATAATTACTCATTTCATCAAGACTTATTAAATCTAGCTTGCTTCCTAGGGTTTCTAATCCAATTTTTAGGGTTTCTATTGCAATTAGGGTTTCCCTTCATCTTTTACTATTTAAACCCTAATTTAATGCAATTGATCCCAAACCCTAATTATATCAAAATCTAATTCTCAATTTCGGATTAGAGGCATAATTAACTATTAATTAAGTTCATTAATCCTCTTTTACATTAAAGCTATTATTTTTATCCATTTCATCCATGACAAAATCATTATACGCATTTATCATCAATTCAAAGCTCATTAGGGTCTAATTAACATATGAACTCATTTTCCCATCAATTCCATATTTTATTCATGAAAAGACCCTAATTACTACTTTTAGGGTATTTATCTAGAATTAAGGACTTTCATATACAAATAACTTAGAACTATCATTTAACAATCATATTTTCACATTTTTCAATCTAAATATGATCTTATTTTCTTTTACCCTAATTTAGGGTTTCTAAATTATTTAATCATTCTCATATGAGGTATAACCCTAAATCATGCAATTCTACATTTAGATCAGGTTCGAATCTAACATTACCATTCAACAGGTTATTAACACTTCAATTAACCCATTAAGCATCTTAGATTCAACCTTTAATTACAAATAGGGTTTTTAACTCAACTTTAATGCACTTTTCATCATCTTATAGTACTTTTGCAATTAGAAACGGAATCAATATTTTATAATATTTTTAATGGATTCCTCTCGTTCCCCTGATCAATTTTCATATATTATTCGCATTTATTCGGGCTACGGTTTACGAGATATGAATTTAACAAGGTTTTACTTACTTGGCCAATCGGGAGTTGCCACGTCATCACAGTCCATGCGACGTTGTAGATTTGGAAATATAACGGTTTTACCGTTATACCCTTACTTAAGTCAGCCGCTGCTTTGTACCCCGAAGGGCAAATTCGTCAAACACGCCCATACTCCTTCTTCTTCCTTGCGATGCCACCAGCGTCGCCGGCCTGCAGCCCTAGTCGCGAGCTGCGCGACTCCTGTGGCCTCCCTTGGACTCGACGACCCTCCGGTTTGATTCCCTTGCCTCCATCGTTCCTCGGCGCACACGTGGCGCCCTCCAGGTTGCGACCAACGTGGCCGTGCTCGAGTGAAAAACGGCCGTCGTTCCTGCTGCGTTTGCGGCAGCCTGCAGTCCCGCGGATGGTATTGCTGGGAGATAGGCGCACGTCTCGGTGTTCGATCCTTCCTGGATCGTCGTGGATGCCTTCTTCCTCCAACGGGATCGTTAAACAGCTCCTCGTAGATCCATGGCTACGTTACCCATTATTCTAAGGTTTTTGAAAGAAGAAGAAAAGGGAGTAGAGAGAGAAAGGGATGCAGGGACCTCTTGGGCTCGACCGAGGGGTTCTAACCTTTTATAGAGATGGGTACGGAGCCTTAGGTGAGTTACCAAGCCCCCCCATTAAGGAAACTCTTTTCCTTCAATGTGAAGCAAGTGCCTCTCTCTCTTTTTCCTAATTATCTCCTTTGATGATCATTATTCCATAGATAATTAGGAATACGAAAACTTCTCTCTTAATCTCATTAGACTTGCCCTTTAATTCATAGGCTACGAATTTATATTCCCTTTTATTAGAAAATACTTCCTTTCTATTACAAAATCCATTAATAATGTATCATATTATCTTTTATTTTGCAAATTTGGCATTTTCTCTTTCTTTCCTCTTTATTGGGACTCCTTGGATCCCAAGATACTCCATTATTTTGAAATTCATTTTCAAGGATACTTATTATCCTTCTATATGCATTATTTTGCATTATCATGTTTATTTCTTAATAAAATATTTCTTTTTGAGGGTTTCTCTTTATTTCTCTTTTATCTTCCTCATTGGCATTCCTTTTATCATTAGAAACCTCATGGATACGAAATTTCCCCAAGAAATCTCATTTATGTCTCTTTTCATTCATTTTCCAAATTATATCATTATTTCCCAATTTCTTTCTTCATAAAGAAATACTTAATTAATATTTTCTTTTCCTATTGCTTTCTTTTTGCAACCTTGGACTCCTTGATACCCAAGGAACCCAAGAGGCACGGAATCCTCTTTGGATTTGCCTTCTAGAGGTTTCCACATATTTCCTTTATCAATTATTCAATTATTCATTCACTAATTAAATTTTCTTTATTATTTCCTTGTTATTGGGCCCAATAGCCAACAAAGCCCACAAATCAAACAACAAGGCTATTTTAAACGAAATCCAATTATTCTCAACCAAATCACATCATTATTTGTTCAATTATCCTTAATATGAGAAATTGCATTTCTCACCAATTGAACCCAAAAATTGGGGTTATAACAACTTCCCTCATCCTTTATTGCTTTAATTACTACTGACAGCTACTGCAGGTAGTGGGGCGCAGCAGCGCAGCAGGTGGACAGTCCCGAGGTCTGGAATCAGCCCCAGGTGTATGTCCGGTTGTGTGTAGTGTAGCTCTATATATACACATCAATGCCTACTACTCAACATCATCAAACAAGATTAATACATGTTGCATATCTGTCTTTCTCCAGCCATTTATTGGCACAACCTCCCCCTGACCACTTACCGGTGAAAAATTGATCTTAGGGCATGTTTGGTTACCTGGATTTTGTCGTATTTGATTGTATTTTGGACTCCAGTTCAGCAAATTTTATGTTTGATTTGTAGGATTGGAGAAATGGGGCTAATCCCGGAATTTTCAGACATAATAGGAATCCCGCATTTTGCTCTCCATCAAAATTCTCCCGGACAGCAAAATCCATCATGGGCAAGATGATAGACATGAAAAAAAAATAAATGTCACACTTACAAAATCCAGCAAACCATACATAAAATTTATTTTGCGGGATTTTGAGAATGCATCATTTCAGTAATGCATGATGGACAAAATACACGATTTCAGTAAATCCTTTTAACCAAACGTGCCCTAAGGTCCTCCTACACCTATTTTGGGTGGTCCTATTCCCATAATCATTTTCGTGTTCTACACGCATCGTATGGATTCTGTACCTAGTATTGTTGTACATTGAAATATTGAACGAGCAACGTGGATGTGTCCTTTTAACGGGTGCGGCGGTCAGCAAGGCTGTTCTAAAACTGATTATAGATGATAACAAAGAGATTGTCAGATTCAAATATATTCAAAGGATCAAGGTCATAATGACACGCAATTAGTTGTCGATTACACAAAGCAATTCGGTAGGAGTTCAGAGAAGGACTACGAACCAACAAACAAATAGGCAGCACGTTGTGCAAAGCCATCCCCATAAAACGTACAAGGTGGGTCGATATTAAATTGATAAAACATGTAGTTATCGATTGCGCCGGGAAATCCAACTAAAACTGAAAAAAGAGTCCAGAGAGGACTGAATAGATTCCTTCAAACATTTATTTAAAAAGCTCACATAAAAAACTCAGCAATTTTTGTAGCAAGTAGTAATGCATATTAACATAAAGATACAAAGTTCAATAAAAGTTGTTTGGGATATAAAATGAGGAGATTTTGTTAAAATCAAAGTAAAACAATTTAGCTATGTATAAATGTAGGATAATTTTGTAGACATTTTTTTTTGAAGTTAAACAGACAAATTTCATTATGGAGTAGCCATACGGCATCTACATGAGGAGAAAAATAAACTAAAAGACCACACAAAGATCAAGAACAGATACAAACCACCATAAAAACTCATATCGGAATCTGATAAAGACAATGATGTATCCATCTTCTCCTTCGCTGGCTAAGGCAGCTTTCTATGAGGAATACCTTCAACCTGAGTATGTATATATGGTAGAGTACCTACACCAAATCGGTGTTCCAAAAGGATATTTTTCCCGCACTTGCTGCCATACAAACTCCACAATAAAATTGACCGAGAAAGAAAAATCTACCACGAGAAGAGAAAGCAGCGCTGATTAACAGCGAGATAGACAAAACAAGAGAACAATCTAAACAGAAAGCCAATAAAAGAGAAAGGGGATAGAAAACTCGTCGCAGTCGGGCTCAACGACAGGGAGGAAGAAGACTGTTGCCTCCAAAGACACCACGTTCACACACCTCCCGAAGAAGAGACCCTGCTGATGACGGACAAGAAGAGGCCGAGGGGGAGCGGGGCACCGCTTTGCGGCGGACAAACCCCCTCCTCTAGCCAGCCGCCTATGGAGGAAGAACCCTAGCGACGCTAGGGTGAGAGAGCGGGACTGGCCGAGTGTGTATATGAACAACTCGTTTTTCCTTTTGCTAGACCCGGATAATTTTATAGACATAATATGTGACTAATTGGTTAACTTGGTTAACCAAACAAAATATTTGTTTAACTAACCCATTAATTTAATAATCAATTAACTAAATTGACTAATTAATCAATTTATCTAAAGAAAACTAACCACAACCCAATTAACCATTCAAATCATCAGTTATAATTAAAGTATGCTCACCCCTAATCAAGCAATGTACTTTTTCTTTAGAAATTTAGCACGGGAAAATACCACATGTTTCCTTTGCCAGTCCAAAGGGTATCACCTACAATTTTCTCTAGGACGTGGTTGATGGAAGATCACCAACAATTTCTTCTTTTAGGTCAAGGACTACCACCAAGCTTCTTTCCGAATGGTTTTTACTTGACACCATGAAATACCTCTAGAAGACTTCTTTGATCGAAAGAATGGAGATTACAATGTAGTTTGAAAGGTATTATTGAATGAGCATCTCAAAGGATAGGAAAATATTTTGCTAAAGGAGAAGATCTAACTAGAGAAGCAATGGAGTGACTGCAGGTCAAATCACAATTGAATATTTTCTCAAGAATTTTTTAACTCATGTGTATGTCAAAGTAATGAAATATGGTCTCTATAATGATAGTAATGGGTTAGGGTTGTCCTAGGGGTCATCAAGACTATCTAGAAGTGATTAAGGTCAATAGATTGGTTGGGGTTAGACAAATACAAAATCAAGAGACCAATTGCACATTTGACATATTGTCTCAATCAAACTTTTACTTTGATTGAACATGCTTTCATCTAATAGTGACTCCAACTAAGGATCATTTGAAGGAATAATGCATATACATAGGTGATAACAATTTAATAAGTTTGACTATCACTTAGTTGAGCTAGAGTTCTATGAGATGTCAGTTAGTCTAAATAATAGTAGACTGAGAGATGTCCAGGAGCACAATAAATCTACTTGTCATCCCGTTTGAACTTTAAGTTTGACCAAAAAATCTAGGTTGAACTAAGAGTTTGACTGAAATTTTTCTGACCTAAAAGTTAAATAAAAAATATTTTCCACTCTAGATGACAATATAATAACATATATACATTTCCATGACTACTTAGGATCTTAAATAATACCAAAATGGCTTGTCAGCTCATCGTAAACAATCCTTTCTTCTGACAAAAATAAATGGGCAATTACAAAGTTTGCAATGCTTGTACACATAATTTCTTTCAAAGTGACTCCTTGAATAAAGTAAGCCATGCTACCTTTTTACTCTTATATTCATGAAACACTAACAACATAGTTAGAAGAAATAATAACGGTAAATATATCATTCAATAAAATATGTCCAAGTAATGCCTTGTCCCAACAAAAACATCCAAACAAGGACCAAGGTAAAAATGATGCAAAATAATTGGCTAATTGTATAGGTATGAAATTTGCACAAAGATAGATGTGTCTAAATACTATTTCTAGAAACAACTTTGTGAAAGAATGAATTTCAACATTGAGTCATTCCTAAGAATTAGCACAACTTGGGTACAATGACCAGCTAAGTAAATGCTCATTAACAAAAAAATGTCATGATCATTAAGAAAATTTTCTTGGTAGTGTGTGTTACTTATAACAGACAATACGAGATTTAAGGGTTATATAGAAAAAAAGTTGTATTCACAACCTATTTCCTTCTGTTATTCATGGACTAAAAGACAGTGCAAAGATTGTTTCTAGATACATGACTGAATGAATAATGAAAATCAGAAATATGTGATGGGGTCCAATGAAAGAGGAAAGTAGGAGAAGAACAATATAAATTGTTTTTGAGAAAAAAACAAAACTCGTAATATTTTTTTAGTAATGAAAGTGAAGGAAGCAGTTGTAGTGACTCTAACTATGGACACCCCTACCAATATTTTAGTTTAATATATTAGCCACAATGACACTATAGCACCCCAATGTTTTATGTATGCTCTGGTAGTAAAGGGGTTACATTGGTGTTTCTAAACCAAAGTTTTCTCAAAGATCATTTATGGGTAAATATGAAGATGGGTTATATTCAATAACCAAATATTAATGGGATAATTACTTACTATTAGATATGTAACTAACATATTAACTAACATAGTCCACTACCATGGATAAATGAAATAGAGTCTATCAATAAAAAAAATTATGCGAATTTCAAATCAATGCATAAGTAGGTACCACTAAAAGTTTTATTTGTGCTACGTGATATCAACATCATAAGTTAACAATCCATGAAAAATCATCTAATCGCATTTCAATTTGAGGTTGTGTTTGAAATGATAATCCATTAAAAACCATTTCTACATTTACTCTACATGTATGTTTTTTTAACCTATGCAGATTCCTCTTGCATGATACAACTAGACTTCTACCACTAGACCTACAACAAAACATTTACATCATGAAAACCAATTAGGATCTATCAAAAGCCTTATTTGAAAACCATACACCCAAAAAGCACATTCACATTCTAGTTCATAGATCTCATCAATTGACCATATACATAAGGTCCATACATCTGATTCCAAAATGGTCAGCAACTTCAAGGATGACAACAATATCTGACTACTGTAACAATTTTACAACAAAACGATATGCCCATTATAAGCTATTTTCAATCAAAATGTGATAGATGAAAATTTTGTGTAATTCTCACTTTTGTATATCACATCTTTAACAAATAAACAAATCCATCTTGACAAACAACATCTAGTTTGTAGATGAGTACGGTCAGGTGTCAAAGAACCATAATAGCTACATATATTGCAAATATACAATATCATATGAATGGTTTAAAATTAAAACACCAAGATTTTTATACATATTTTCGTTACCTATGCACAATAGGATGTCAATCTGATCTTTCCTCAAATAAGATCAAGGTGATTGATAGTAATACAAATGCTTATTACCAATTGGCAACAAAGTCAAACTAAAAATAAAAACCAGATAAAGATTAAAAATAAGTAACATATTGAGTGACACAATAGTTTACCATTTGTTGTTTAAGAAAAGGAGATATAGTCATATCATTCCCAATGCATTTGAAAAATTGATATGAAGAAGAATAGTTTCCTAATGGGTTGAGAACTCTTTACTGGTGAGACAATGATTTAGACATTATCCCTAATTCACCTTTAAAAATAAAGTATGTGATTTACATATGATTCATACTTTACTTGTTTAATGATTAAATATACGCTTGGTTCTAATCTAACTTTGATTAGTTTGTAATTAGTATAAGGTAAGATTTATTACAAGCATATTTGTATTTTAGGGGTATTATGCCCTCATACGTGTAAAATGCCAACCATATATCTACATGATATAAACAGAGCTATACCATTGGACCTTAGTTAGGGTTTAGATTCAGTTATGGTTTCCAGTGGACCTCATATGTTTACTAATGGGAACTAAACCAAAAAGATTGTTAAATCCTGAAGCTTAGTCGACTGACTTGGGCATTGGTCAATTAACTAATCCATCTTGGTTGACTTCAAATGGTGTCCTCGATTGCTATCTTTAAATTTGTCATGATTGGTCATTATTTGATAGACTAATACATTAGTTAGAGTCTATTGGGCTGCTAGCGACTATGGGTAGGTTGTAGTGGATGGATAATGTTGCTATTAGTTCTAGTGAATGTCAAGTAATAGTTTTCATTGGCCAACTAAGATATCTTAGTGTTTAAAGTTATGCATATAGGGGATAGAATTAAACGTTCACAAGCTCTAACCCTTATATATTGCCATGTGTTGACCAGATTCCCTTCTTACCATTATTCTAGACATGTGAAACATAGATTCCTTGAAGAAGATGACTTTGGAGGATATTCTTGTGGTATTAGTGGATTCAATTTAGAATCTGATTCCTAACTATTGGGAAGACTAGTATTGGTAATTTTTTATTAAATCACCAGATAATATCTCTTTTTATCCTCTAAACCATGTTTGGCTAAAATTATATGAAATACATAGTAAGAATTCTAGTTGATGATATTGATCCTTAGTCTTCTTATTTGATTAAGAAGAGGTTTGGGGCTAGGACTTGGAGTTCAACTTTCTTAATCTATAAAATATTTGTTGTTCTTAGTAGAGTGATCTGATTCCCATAATAGAGATTACCATGATGCAAATATACTCAATTGAAGTGTAATCAATATAATGAATGGTACTTCATTTATACATTTGAATCAGGGGGATTTAAAATCCACATTAAAAAATTTCATTTATTACCCTTAAATGGCTAGTATGGGCATATGCATCTACGCACCTCTTGATTCGCACATTCTTTCCATGACAAATGCCTAGATTCATTGGCACTATGGAAATGGCACATTGGACCATCTCAATATGGGCCCACATCCAAAAAAGTTTTCTAGTTTGATAAAATCTTGAAAATCACTTAGTTGGTTTTCTAATTGATTCATACAACTGAGATTCATAACAAATTACATTTTTATCATAAAAAATTTGTAAATATCATTTGCAAAGCTAAAAGTATAAAGCACATATAAATATAGGTTTCCAGCTAAGTTTAACCTATAATTCCCATGGTTTATTAGATACCCTACAAACCCTAGTGTAAGTAGTTATGATGAGAACATGTTTTTTTAATTGAAAATGACTCTATGATTTCAAGCTAAAAATATAAGGCACTTATAAAGATAGGTTTCAAGCTATGTTTTAATCCAAGAATCCTATGGTTAATTAGATACCCAAAAACCCTAGTAAATAGTTTTGATTAATATGCTTATCATTCTTTTTACCTCAAGTAGGTAAATAATTAGGAGAAACAATTATAATGAAAAAGAAGGGAGACAGGCAACAAGCTTATTATTGAAAATGACTTTAGGATTTCAAGCTAAAAATAAGAAACTTATAAAGATAGGTGTAATGCCCAACCCACTACCCAAGGATCTAGTTGAGTTTCATGAATGTTGATTGAACCCACAAACCACCACTGGCCTCAATTGCTCACTTTGTCTTCACTCACACACAACTCAAGATCAACTTCCCCAAAGGTCACCTATCCTAGTACTACTCTGGGGTGAACATGCTTAATGTTGAGTTCTTTAGTGATGGTCTCCCTAAAAAGGAGGTTCACCTTGGTGATATGGGTTTTAAGATCATTCTATCTGAGGCCTGAAATCCTAAGACGTTACAAAATCTTCAACAATTAGACTTTGGACGTCCTCTTCAAGGTGCAACTATATGGCTGTTACAACCCCAATTTTTGGGTTCATTAGTGAGAAATGTAATTTCTCATATTACAGATATTTGAACAAATAATGATATAATTTTCTTCAAATAAATAGATTACGTTTACAATAGCCTTGATGCTTGTGTTGTGGGCTTTCTTGGCTATCGGGCCCAAATAACAAGGAAATTCAATTAGTAAAAGGATAATTGAATTTTTAAGAAAAGAAATATGTAGAAACCTTTAGAAGGCAAATCCAAAGAGGATTTCGTACCTTTTGGGTTCCTTGGGTACCAAGGAGTCCAAGGTTGCAAAAAGAAGGCAATTAGAAAAGAAAAGGTTAATTAAGTATTTCTTTATTAAGAAAGAAATTGAAAATAATGTTAAAATGTGGAAAACAAGTGAAAAGAGATATAATTGAGTTATCCTTTGTGGAATTTCATATCTCAAGGATTACTAATGATAAAAGAAATACCAATGAGGAAAATAAAAGAGAAATCCTCAAAAAGAGATAATTAAATGAGAAATAAACAAGATAATGTGAAAAAAATGCATAATGATGCATCTAGAAGGATAATAAATATCCAATAAAGATAATTTCGAAATAATAAAGTTTCTTGGGTGCCAAGGAGCCCCAATAAAGGAAAAGGAAGAGAAAATACCATAATTATAAAATAAAGAGATAATGGGAATACATAATCCATTAATTATGTAAATTTGATAAAAGGAAGTATTTTCCTAAGGATATATATATATATATATATATATATATATATATATATATATATATATATATATATATATATATTCGTGGCCAATAGATTAAAAGACAAATAAAGAGAGTGAAGGATAGGAATTTCGAATTTCCTAATATCCAAGTAATATGAAATATCTAAGAGAGAGAGAGAAAGAGAAAGAGAGAAGAACTGCTTCTCTTTGAAGGAAAATGATTCCCATTAGAAGAGGGACTTCATTTCTTTAAGGAAAGCCATCCTAGGGCTTCGTTTCTCTTCCCTATAAAAGGGGGTAAGGTCTTGGTTCGAGTTCTGGAAAGAATCCCACGCAGCAATCCCCTTTCTCCTTCTTCCTTCACGTAAAACCCTAACCAAGATGGGAAACGCAACCCTGGTTCAATGGGGAATTGTTAAGCAGTCTTGTTGGTTGCGAGATACTCTCACGAAGGCCTAGCGATGTTCGGCCTTCATCCCCGTACCCCCATCTCCACGTAGCACCTGCTGGAGGTCCAAACCTTGTCCGCGAGTTGCAGACCTGTTGCCCACGAAAGATCCGCCTATGCCATGATCTGGGCGGCACCCCAGGTGCGCCCAAGGGCGGAGGAGGCAAGGGAGGCACTTCCGGTGAAGATCTGGTCCTAAACAGAAGGCTAGAGCCACACGGAAGTTGCTCCATCGCAGCTAGGGCAGCGTTGCTGCCGCGGATCCAAGGAAGAAGAAGGCTCGGGCGGCATTTGACCATGCTACCCCTCAGCGCGCCAAAGACGGACCTCTTAAGTGGAGGGTAAAATCGACATTCGGTTATAAACTGAAGGCGGGCCGCGTTGCATGAGCTGGATGACGTGGCGCCATCCGATTAGTCAAGTAAGTGATTCAATGCAAAAATCATAGCTAATAAACCGTAGCTCGGATTAAAACAAGTTTTATATGAAAATTGATCCTCAGAACGAAAGGAATTCAAATAAATTAGGTTTGAAGTCTGATTCTAATTGCAATCCGAAAATTAATGGAAGTAATCATCTTTAATACTTTAATGATTAAGAAACTCTATTTTGAGATGATTATTGTAGTTAGTAGAGTTTAATGGATCATAAGAGTTGATATTAACATGTTAAATGTAAAACGGTACATTATGTTCAAAAAGGAAGAACTTTGCACATGATTAGTCCAATTTAGAGTTTATATGCTTGAAATTGGAAAAGTACATAAAGTTATCATCTTTAGTGTTTTAATTAAGGGAAAACCCTTAGATTTGATGGTAAATGGTCTTAATGACATAATTCAAGTTGAAATTAACCTGATGTTAATAAAAGTGAGGATAGGATCTAAAAATATGATCTTTTTATATATTTGGTTTAATTTAGGGTTTCGTGTATGATTATGCACTAATGAGCTTGAAAACCCTAATTTAGATGAATATGTCTTTTAATTGGTTTAATTGTGTAAACCCACGAATAAAATAGAGAAGTGATGATCCTAAGCCAATTTGAGCATAAAAGATCCTTAATGTGGATAATTTGAGTAATTAGGGTTTTTATGAGTGGAAAAGTTGTTTTAGGGTTTGTTGACCTAAAAAGGATAAAGTTTGAGAAATTGATCTAAGAAACCCTAATGCATCCTAATGAGACTTAGAAACCTTAGAAAGGTGTCCCAAGTCAATAAGGAGTTGTTTGGGATATGCTTGTGACAATTAGACATTATACATGTTTTTAGGATCAATGTTTGCTTGATTCATTGATTGGCTTGCTTGATTGGACATCTAGTTGGATTTGGATAAATGGTTGCTTGAGATCTCCAAGACAGGTATGTGGTTACTTATGAATAACCACTTAGTTTTCCGATGGTTTCTCGGACGTTTAATCGCATTGAATGCAACTAAACTGCTTGGATGTTCATATTGCAATTATAAAGTGACTATGACTATCACTTAATGTATTTGCCTATAAACTCAGATCCTGGTTCTCTCTGTGGCATAATAGCTAACCTAGTACATGGCTGCCTATGGGTAGGTCCATCAGGTTAGAGAAAGGCCTAGTACATGGCTACCTATTGGGTAGGTCCATCAGGTCTATGGATGACCTAGTACATGGCTACCTATTGGGTAGGTCCATCAAGTCTATGGATGACTTAGTACATGGCTACCATGGAGGCAGGACCATCAAGTCACATTGAGTTAGATATTGGGCTACCTTCGGGTAGTGCCATGCGACTCTATTACCTAAAAGAGAGGTGAAATCTATGTCCACTGCAGGGACAGCCCAGAGTTTGAGAATATGTATGGATTGAGTTGTATGGCTTAAGATGTAATCTTGATTGTTAAATAATTAATTGAATGATTATATTGTTAACATAGTTGAACATTATCTGTTTCCTCCACATACCAGCTTCGGCTGACCGACGTTTTGTTTGTCGGCGTTTTAGGTACAATGAAAAGAACAAACAGCAAAATGACACCTTGTGAATTCAAGAATTAAAGAACAAGGAGGAACTAGTTAGAATAGTTCAGCTGAGGTTAGAAGTTTAGTTTGTTCCAATCTCTTCAAAGGTATGCAAAGAAAAATTTTATTACCATTTTCAGTATAGTCTGTTAGAATTTAATAATTGTTTATGGTTATATGTCGAACCTTTGATCTGGGATTAATGGGTGCGGCTTCAACCTCTTGGTCTCCCTTAATTGGGGGTTATCGGGAGGTGGGGTCGTAACAATGGCCTCATAATCACTTTCCCATTTCAGTGCAAACCCTGAATGGCTCTTGTCCAACAACCTGATGAGTATATTTATACCCATCTTTGCATATTATTTTACTCTATTTTTAGGGGTTGTTGTGTTTCTATTTCCCACTTTTAGATTAATATTCACCTAAATGCAATTATCTTCTCTTTTCTAAACTTTAATGCATTTTATATATATTACGCTAAACCATCCAAAAATGTACAAAAACGCCCAGATGGACAATCAAGCCCTCACGATGTTATGCCTCAAGGGAAGGAAGGCCATGGAAGCCTTCCATTGTTCACCTTCAAACCACCTTGTCAGGTAATCGGCTTCGTCATTCACCTGACTTGGCCACTCTCTACCCAAAGTCTTCCATATTCTTCCATTTCGATGCACATTCCCAACATCCAATCCACCCCGGTTCAATCCATGTTGGTCCTCCAAAGAACCAGACATGAGGTCCAAATTGAGTAAACCATGTGAGCCTCCTGTTGGACCAAGTATGGGCCATACAATTAGCTACCTTCGACCACAAGTATTCAACATTAGGGTTTTGACGGTGAGGAATGCATCTATAAAAGGGAGCCCTTCTCATCAATCTAAAAGGTCTCTGATCGATGATTATAAGCCACTTTTTCACAACACAAACCCTAGCAAAGAGTGAGGAGGCGGTAGTCGCAGTGGAGAGATTGATCTTCCTGCACCAAGCGCCATGGCCCCCTCCATTGTTCTTTCTATCTTTTCATTATTATCTCTCACCATTAGCGAGTACACTTTTGTGTTGGGTCATGGGGACTAGTCCCAACAACCCGTATTTTATCCTAGCTTGTATCTAAACTCGACAATATTATTACTAAATAAAGTATTGTTCTGCTTATTTCCTTGCCTTGCAAATTGACAACCTGCTTTGTATATATGTTATAATCATGGATATGTAGGTTGTTGTGAGTGGGATTAGAACACCAGAAGAATCATGTTATCCCCCTGAGGTGTCGAAAAGGGATAGTGAGGTGATTGGGATACTATCTGCTAACTTGTTGTGGATGGTTGGTCATAAGTGAGGGAGTCCAGTTGGAATAAACAAGGAACTTGGGTGCCGAGGAAGGTCAGTTTCAAGGGAGTTTAGGCCAGGTGACGACTTGTATCTTATGAGGGTGAAACAACTAAGACTTTATTTAGTAGTTTCTATTGTATACTTAGATCTTTTTAGGATAATTACACAGGCTTGGGTAGCAAACCCCATGCTCTGGTTCTCTTTATTATCATTCATTTACGGCTTAATTTCTGTTTCTACTAGGGAACAAATTAGTTTAATCAATCCATCAACTTCTCAGTGGTAAACATTACTCTTAAAACTTCTGATTTATTCAATTGCTTAAAAAGGTTTTCCTTTGGGTTCAATCATAAAGTATACTACAATAAGGCTTCCACTTGTGTGGAGTGAGGAATTGTGCTCTTCTTTCGGTTTAACCTAGGAGTTATTATTTTAGGGTTTTTCTTGGTGCGACATGTGGAGCCCCATAAAGTTGGCCTCGTGCTTGGGACAACGGTAGTTAAATATTTTTGGAAGTATAAGTGTAATTATGGTTTTTTTTTGGAGAAGTCAGAGGGCCTTTTTATTCATCTCGTCCCTCTCTTGCAAGCTGAAACAAACTATTACAATCCAAACTACTCAAGACATAATTAAACTTGGTAGTACTACTACCATTACAAATATCCATGTTGACTAAGTCAACAATGTGATTAGGTGGACTCCTATAGTAATAAGGGCCATGGTTGTTTTTTATATGGAATTTGGCTAGTTGGTCTGCAACCCTATTCCCTTCACGTTTGGTGTGTGCACAGTACCAACCTGGTTTCATCCCACTTCACACTACAGTAGTCCATCTGGATAACTTTGGGAAACTTGGGCCTTTGTCATCAATAGCCTTCTTGGCGTTCATGCAATATGTTTCAATGCAAATATTATCATAGCCTAGGTCTTGTCCGATCTCGACAGCAAGCTCAATAGCTTGAGTTTCTGCTTCAAGAGCACTATCAGCTTGGATGGTCCTTCCCCAGCCACCGTGCCATTGGCCTCTGTCATCCCGGCAAACTACAATAATAGCAGCTCTTCGGGTTGTCATATTGAATGCGGCGTCAGTATTGATCTTCAGCGCGCCTTGCTTCGGTCTAGTCCAGCCAAAATGATTACTCTCGTTCAGCTTCTGCGGATGATTAGAAATCCATGCCTTTGTGTTGATGAGTACTTCTTTGACGATGAGGGTTTTCAGGTGGGTCACACTTAGCTTCTTTTTTTCAAAAACCTACAACGTCTGGTGCTTCCAGATTTTCCAGCAGCCGGTGGCGAACTGAATGCAATGCGGTGCAGGGGCATTCAAATTATTTTGTAGCCAGTTCCAAGTAATTGTCTCTCTGAAAAACTGATCCCAATACCTCTGACTTATGATCTCCTTCCAAACCTACGCAGCCTGCTCGCAGTCCCTCAAGGTGTGGAGAATAGTTTCCTCCTGTATGGTTTTTCTTTTTTTAATGTTTGATATTATTAAAAATCTTCTAGACCTCAACATATCAACTCACCATCACTCTGTCTCTTTTCAGGTACTCCTAGTGTATGCAAAGATCCAAAAGTTTTGACTCAGGATTGCTTTTCGATTCTAAAATTGAGAGAAACCTAAAAAAACTTCAGAAGGAGAAAGTCATGGAAGAGGCAGCAGCTGCAAAAGTAGCTATCCAAGCGTGAATTGAAGCAGCTATTACGGCCCAACCAAATTACTGACCAGAAGCTAGGGAGCAGGAAGAAGTCTCATTGAATACCAACCTAGGAACCACTCAAGCCGCAGAACACACCAAAAATTATGGGATTTCTCTATCCCTAAAGGCACCGACTTGACTCATCCAGTCTAACCTCCAAGCAACCTGATCGAGATCATGGCCCAGTGGGTCAGGCTACTGCAAAATTCTACCTTTATAGGAAGGATTGGGGATGATTGTCGGGAACATCTCCTCAAATTCATCAACATTTTCTCAATGATGAAGCCATCTAGCACCACTGATGATGCCATGCGACAACAACTATTTAAATACTCCCTGACCAGCAAAGCTAGAGTGTGGTACAACACTCTTCAAGAGGATCCAATCACTACAAGGGAGGTCGTAGAAAACAAGTTTGTAGAGAAATTATGCCCACCCTCGGTGACATATTCAATCACAGGACATGTCACAAGATTCAATCAAGTGCTTGAAGAATCCCTATATGAAGCACGTGAATGATTAATCGAACTCCTATGTTAGTATCCACATCATGGCATCCCCGAAAAACAAATCATCAATTTTTTGTATCAGGGGGTTGATGACGAGACAAAGAAGTTCCTCGAATCTTCCTGCAATGGAAACTTCATGCCATACATCTTTGACAATGCGCCAAAGATAATCAACCTTGTGGCAGAAAATCAAACTCATTGGACCAGACCCTCGGGAAAGGGCATTCTTAAGGTAGCCATGGTGGGGGATCATTCAAAACTCAAATATATCTATGAAGTGTTGAAATCTCTCTCTATCTCTCTAGTAGGATAATTTCAAAAAAAAATCCTTTAGTGCATACAAGAGGAAGAACCAGGCACCTCAAGTGCAAATCATTGCACCTTCTTATGAGTTCTGCCATGCATTAGATCACAACACGGTCCACTATCAACAACTATTTTTTGCATTTCATGAGCACATGGATGAGAAACAATATATAGTCACCCAAGTAGAGGACATGAAATTAATCCACAATATCCCAGGGCAAGAGTACTATAATCTGAACCAAGATTGTAGTCATCTTGGTTTCCAATACGGGAACCCCGCTGGAGCTGAGAGTCCAAATTAGATCTCAATGCCACCCGCTTAGGCTAGAGTACCATCGAGCTACACAAGCCCATACAACTAGGGAAATTTTAGATTTAATTTTCCTAGACAGAACTACTAGTAGCGACAACAATACCAGAATCCAAATCAGGCTTCATTGCTACAAATAGAGGCATACCCAATGAAGGAACTAATGAAGACACTTCAAGAGATGAGGGCATCATACCATAATCAACTAGCCAATGCCACAATCAATCAAAAGGCGTTGAAGCCTCAGATCGCCCATTTGGTAGCTACTCAACAACCCCCAGCGGGCACGATTGTTGGTCAACCCAAGAACAATCCCAAGCATCCAGAGTAGTTAGAGCAGTTAAATGTTGTAATGACTAGGTCAGGAAATGTATATTCTGCACCTCTGGCCTCTACCCTAGCCTGTACTCCCTCCCAGTAGAGATGAAAGCACCCCGGTCAAGGCCCTAAGTTTCCCAAATGATAGTCTGGTGGTCAGTTCCATTGAAGTGCCGACAAAAAATAGCCATATGGCATCGACGCAGCCAAGTAATGGCAAAAATTCAGCTGAAGCAACACCAACGACCAACTCTGGACCAGCGGTGGCACCCACAACCCCTGTGTACAAGCCATGTGTCCCATACACAGGACACCTCAAGAAGACCAAGATAGATGATAGATTCATAAAATTCAGAGACACTATGAAGAAACATCATGCTAACATACCATTCCTCGATCTAATGACAAAAATGACAATCTGGTGCAAATATCTCAAGACACTTTTGTCCTGGAAGCATTTAACCCAGAAATCTAAGATTGTGAAGCTAGCACAAATGACCTCTAGTGTAGCACAAAACCAGCTACCTCAAAAGCAAAAGGACTCGATATCGTTTTGAATAGATTGTTTCCCAGGAGATGACACGTGTTGTAAGGGACTTGTCAATTTAGGTGCAAGCAGATCCATCATGCCTTACACTTTGTGCCAACATCTAGGATTCACATACCTCCTACCCACAACTATGGCCATTTAGTTGGATAATGGATCCATAAAACCCTTGGGAATAATCAAAGACATTCCAGTGAAGCTAGTACATGACACCTATGTCCCATGTGATTTCATGGTTAGTCATATCAAAGAGGAAAATCTTTTACCCCTATTTTGAGGAGACCATTCTTAGATACTACAAGAGATTTAGTGATGTTGAAGCCAAAAAACCCGTCCTGCAATCGGGAATGAATATTATTGAATATCGGGTCCTCAAAGACCTAAATAAGGTGCATAATTCGATTGAGGCTTTCAAAGAAGAAGGTAACCAAGAACCAAAACAAACAGACCCCTAGGAAACCAACCAAGGTAATAAGGATTCACTCATGAGCAAGGTATGTGTATCATCTAACCATGATCCAGGGCCTACAGATTCAAAGGAAAAGGGTTTAGAAACCTTGGTCACATGTTTGTCGTGAGTAACACTATCATCGGTCAGGTCTGTGACGTTAAATTGGGATGCTTACTGGGAGGCAACCTAACCCTTTCTCTTTATTTTTTTTCCTTTACATTTTTATTTTTAATTCTTCTTTTTTTCTCACAATTTTCTTCAAAGAAAAGAGAGGGGAAATAAGGAATGGGAGACTACCATGTCCTTAGAAACCTAATCTGATTGATGGATAGCAAGCATGACCAGAAAGCTCATGATGAAAATTCCCATCTATTCATAAAAAAATTCTTAGGCCAATCACCCGTTTGACAGTAAGAGATCCGATGATCTTGAGAAATGATAAAAACGCAGAGTATGGGCTACGTGGCCAGATAAGGATTGCTCTTTTTCTATTTTACCTATTTTCCATGACAAATATTATTTCCTTCTCTCAGATAAACATGTCTTTATCTTTTGCGAGAAGTGTTATTTCTTGTAATTAGTAGCCTCTTTTATCTCACTCCCATCATCAATATCAATGCCATAATATCTTTATTGGGACTTTCCAGGAAGCGATTGACGTGTAAATCCTATGGTCTAGGCATAACACGTGCATGGATTGTAACCTTCAACTTTTTGGACATCTCTAATGTCTCTTCTTTGCATCTATAAAATGGGTGAAGCACCAAGCCATCGCCCTAATGATATGCACTGGATAGATGTGGGCTGCAAAGAATGGGGCATGTGACTATAGCCACCCTCGCCACTACTAAATGAAGATCTTCACAATTGGTGGCCAAGGCGGTATTTGGATCAAGGCATCACCAATGGGAGAAGAACCCATTCTTAGGGTTCTATTGTGTGCTCTTATAGGAACACCACTGTCCATAGCCTCCATCTCCAACCTCACCACCCTCCATATCAAATCCCCTCCATCTCTAACATCTATCTCCTCGAGGATGGGCAAAATTTTGAAGTTGGGGTGGAGGGCGGGTGGTATGCTGTCTCCACTACCTCAACTCTTCCATTTACCTTTTGTCATCCTCGAACACTTCTGGTATCTTTTCTCCATCTTTTATTTGCATCTATCTTGTTATCCATTTTCTTTTTGTTTTTTTGCATGAGTTGTGCCCTTTACCTAGCTATCCATTTTGATGTATGCAAAAATTGGAAATATACAAATGAACTATTCTCTATTTTATTAAGTTAACTCGTGCAAAGGGAAGTTTTAATGAATAACCATGTCTTGAATATATCTAATCCCAAATGACAACAATTAAGATTCTTTCCCCTTGGAAATCACGATAAGCAGAATGAGTCAGAAAGGTCAAGCCACACATGCCTCTGATATGAGTTGCAACAAAATTTGTAAACACTTCTTCACCCTACATTATCTAAATTAACTGATATAATGTGATGATCTGATTCCAATGTAGCAATACAATGAAGAAGCACAAGTCAACCTCTTGTTCACACTCATCTTCCCTCATTTCTTATCTCTTCGCCATCCACAAACACACACACATACATATATATATACATATACATATACATATACATATATATATATATATGTTTGTTTTTTCCACTATATGCCAAACCCTACTTCTAGGGTGGCATCCCTTCCATAATCATACCTCCTTTCAACTTTCGATCTACAAACATGCATAAATATATAGAGGCCAATGAGCCTAAAAGAAAACCTGCGGTTAATGTAATTGAAACCAAATAAAAGTCTTAGGTAGAATAGAGGAGAGATAAATAAAGTAATTGAATCCCAAATAAGGTCTCGAGTCAAATAGATGAGAGGCTAGAGAATTGGGTTTGTTCCATGTGTTTATCCCCCTTTTGTCCAATTTTCATACCCATGGGACTTATCAAAATCCCCCCCAGAATAACCAATCAGCCCTGACTTGTGGTCCCAGCTATTTGTGATGAAATTAGTTAGTCGCAGGTTTTAGAGTCTAGTGAATGGAGGAACAATTCCCAATCAGGGGATATCTAAGTGTGGCTATTGACCCTGAAGGACTATGGTCACTTGATCATTTTTTGTGGAAGGGGACCATGAAGTTTGCATAGTTAGGAGAGGAAATATTGGATCCTAGTATTACTTGTGACCTCCTTTTTATTTTTTCTTTACTCAGGATGAGCAATGGATTAAATTCGGGGTAGATTGATGAGTATATTTATGCCATATTTGCATACTACTTTACTCTCTTTTTAGGGGTTGTCGTGTTTCTATTTCTTAGTTTTAGATTTATATTCATTTAAGTGGAATTATATTCTCTTTTGTGAACTTTAGTGCATTACATATATATATATGTATATATATGTATGTATGTATATATATTATACAGAACCAGCCAAAAATGTACGACAATGCCCATATGTATGATCAATCCCTCATGATGATACACCTCAAGGGAAGGAAGGCCCCGAGAGCCTTCCATTGTTCACCTTCCAACTACCTAGTCTGGCAATCAGCTTCATCATATGCTCGACTCAAGCTGCTCTCTACCCGGAGTCATCCAGATTCTTCCTATAACTTCCCTAACCTGGGTTATGCCATAACCCTGGAAGTTTTTCTTAAGTAAGTAATTATAAACTTGTTTTAATCTTTTGAAAAGTAATTAAGAGTCAAGTATATTTTAATTTTCAAGTTTGATTTTATTTGCAAACTGTTAGTTCATTATATGATACTTTGGGTGTAAATAACAATTTACCCAAGATGAGGGGTTATATTGCAATATGTCACATGTTAACGTGCCTAGAGTGCTTTAGAATCATAAGAGAGAGAATTATGCTAAGGTGTGGCTTGTGGAAAGCCTAAGTATCAAGTTGGAGGTTGTTTGAATAATGCTTGTGCCTTGTGTACCAATTTTGGTGCAAATTGTAATTTACCCAAAATGTAGGGTTGATATGAAAATTACCACCTATAGAGTATCCCTACTCTCTCTTAGCATCATATATAGGAGAGATAAAGAAAGAGGCACCATGTTTGAATTATATTTGAGTGATGGTATTCTTGGTGATGAAAAGACCAAGAAGAGTTGCATAGTTGAAACCCAAAATGAGTTGTATTGAGTTGTAGAGCTTATATGGGAGTGCCTATCAGCTCAGAAGCCATAGAGGAGGTCCCATATCATTTTTTCAAATATTGGAAAAGTCCATGACGAGTTAAGCACCTCAAGAAGGTGATGGATATCGGTTTACAACTTTCCTTGGAAACGTTGTATCAGTTTGTGAATAAAGTGATGTTGGGTTGAAATATCTTGTCCAACAAGATAACTAATGGCTGAAATCTTATCCCTAGATTATCCCCAAGAGTTTTGCATGTCAATATAAATATGTGTGCATTCATGGAAACGTGTCAACCCATGCATGGACATGTGTCACCTAGTAGTATAAGGTGATGACACCTCTTATAAACTATCTCTCATGAGCCTCAATTATATATACCACTCCTTTCACCTACTAGTGAAATGTTTCGAATACTACAACTCTCTTTCTCTTAGATATCATGCATAGTATTTGAGGATCAAGGAGGATCTTGATACTTAAGCCTAAGGTGAATCCATGGTCATCTTCAACCTTGGTTGAAGCATGAATCTCAGGTTGTGATTCTTCCTTGCTTGTCTCCTTCGCCGAGTTCTTATCTATGGTGATTCTTTGCATATAGAGGAGTTGTGAAAAAGTCTTGGATCTTTGATAAGTTCATCTTCAACCTTGGGGATGTGAATCTTTGTAGATTTGAAGTTTTTCTTAAGGCGGGTTATATAACTTGAACCCAATCATGTTATTATTCACCTTCAATCTTGCTATACTTGTTGATCTACTTTTGATTTTGATTTTCTTGAATAATTGATGAATCTATGAGTTCTAATAGTTGCATAGGACTATTGTCCATGAATTAGAACAGTAAGGGATGAAAGTCTAGAGCTTGATGATGATGACATCATCATGGAACAAACTGATATCAGGATGAAGCACCTCTAACCCGATATGGTAATGAAACTCAATATGGTGATATGAAATCCGTTATACCTTGGAACCCCACACCCTATCATTTTGTACATTTGGTTTAGTTGAAAAAGGACTAACTAGTTGTCTAGGTTGTCACTCAACACATTGTAGGTTGATACTTTGAAGGTTTGAAAAGGTATGAGCATAAGGGTCTAACCTGATATGCAAAACCCTACACTTGAGTAACCTGATATAAGCACACACCTCTTAGATGATATGGTGATAAGCACACACTACTAGAATGATATGGTGGTAAGTACACACCTCTAGAATGATATGGTGATAAGCACACACCACTTGGATGATATGGTGATAAGCACACACCTTTTGGATGATATGGTGATAAGCATACACCTCTTGGATGATATGATGGTAAGCACACACCTCTTGGATGGTATGGTGATATGCATACACCTCTTGGATGATATGGTGATAAGAACACACCTCTTGGATGATATGGTGGTAAGCACACACCTCTTGGACGATATGGTGATAAGCACACACCTCTTGGACGATATGGTGATAAGCACACACCTCTTGGACGATATGGTGGTAAGCACACACCTCTTAGACGATATGGTGGTAAGCACATACCTCTTGGACGATATGGTAGTAAGCATACACCTCCAGCCCGATATGGTGGAAGCACCTCAAAACCAATATGGAGGTAAGCACCTCAAATCCGATATACTTGATTGAGTAACACATGAACTGTGTTATGTCAAACAATACATTAAGATGTAAAGAGTTTAATGCATTTTGATAAGTGTAGGCCAATGTACCTTGAGAAAAGGATTGAGCCAACTTAATAACGTATGATGTAATCAATATCCTAGTGAGGATGAGAGAGAAACTCATACTTTGTGTGATAATCATTTAAGGATAAATGATGAGAATAAACAAGTATGCTTGAATACTTATGATATCAATGTATGCTCCTAATATGTGTGGAGCTATGAATTATAGTTTTGATTCTTTATAATATGAACTTGAAACCCTAACCGGTTAAAAAAACCTAACCCTAATTATAAGGCCCTAAACTTACTTAATGAATTTAATGAGATTAGTTATCATAATTGAATGTTTAAAACCCTAATCTAACCTTGATTAGTGATAAGTATCTTGTTAAACATCATGGAAAATCAAGAAAAGCTAAGATGTGAATCAATAGTTGAGATTGAATCATCTGAGGTAATTAATGATAATTGCATTGTTAATCATTAAGTTAAATAAGTGCCCAAGAAGAGATTAGTATTTTGATTAGATGATATAAGCTAATTAGGATGATTTATTGGTTTTAGGGTGTAGAGGACCTCACACGTGAAATGTTGTAAGAAGAATCGTCCAAATCGGACCTCCGAGGCAATAATTATGCCATTTTTCATTTCCTTGGATGAATTCTATAATTTTCCCAATTTTTGGTTTAATAACCCCTCAATCCTTTTATTCCTTATCCTTTCTTCCCGATTGATTTAGAAACCGCCTCAGTGGCGCTCAGCATGGGTGCGATCCCAATAGAGAGGGAGAGTCGAGGGGCGATTCTTGGATCCTTGGTTCCAATTCAACAACACGACCCTCATCCACCTTCTCCTTTCCCTTTTCTTCTTCCTCCAACCTCACCAAACACAGTGCCCTGACCAGCCAGAGAAGGCCGGCCAGCAGCAGCAACCTGCCAGCCCTTGCGGCGCTCCTAGCCACCTGCGGCCCTAGAGGCTTGGGCGTTGGCGACCAGTAGCTGCAGCTGCGGCTGCAGTAGAGCGCCGGACAGGAGCCCTTCTGGGCGCAACCAACATCTCAATCCACCGCCTTGGAGGCCGACCTTGAGGTCTAGGCTTGCAAATGCAGCCATGAGCAAGACAATCACCTAGCTAGGGGCAGCACCCCCAACTAGAACAGCAGCAACAACTACTGTTTGGAGCAGCGGTAATGGCCAGGAGGCCGTTTGGGTGTGAGCAGCAACACCAAGCTATGCTCTCGACTCCGAATGAGAGGTCCAAGCTAGATATTGCAGCTTCCAGTCATGATTCAGCCATCAATGGGGCCATTTCCACCGTGCGTGCAACTGTTGTTGCAGTTGGTTTGTAAACAGAAGAACCAAAGATAGAAGACAATCCAACAAACGCTGGAACCGGGACTCTAGACGCATTTCCGGACGAATCCGGACATCCCAAATCACTGTGAGTAGAGTTTCTCTCACTTATCATGAATTAACTCTGGCATTTGAAAAGTTTTGGTTAATTTCATGATTTTCACTAATAACAACAGTTATCAGGCGTTGGGCAGTATTTGGCGTCGCCCGACTTTTTATTTCATAAATCGCTTCTTTATGCTTTTATATGATCTAGTTTATCATTTAATCAGTGTGGATTGGACCAGTAAATTTACATGATCGGAACCTAAATTGCTCATTTGATGAAGAAAGGTGCTAGATGGATGAATTCCTAGCTTACTCTTGGATTTTCTACCCTACCTGCTCGAGATTTTCTTCTGTGTGGGGTTTCATCTTCGCATTAGAGGCAATTTTTATAACTTGCTCCACGTTTATTGCTTACCATAAACTTTCTAGATCATGTTCTTGCTTGAAAATAATGATTCATGCACTAAAAAGTTATGCTTGACTTAGATTTCGATTTTTATAATGTTCCCTGTTCTGATTTCAATTATAGATGAACCTGTGATCATTTGTGTGTTAGCACTAAGGTATAATGTGACTTGGATCAGGTTGTTTTGAAAACCTATGTTCACCCCCTTAGGTTAGGTTTTGGACCAATTAGAAGTTTAATGATCAACCATTAAATACCCTACTGATGTTATCAATCAATGTTGAAATTAGCTTGATATTTGATGTTGATTAAGGAATATAGTGTTGATCTAACAACCTATAGTGATTTAATGATCACTAATGAGGGTGGATCAGGTCTCTACAATTTACGATGAGTTAATTATATAGTTTTAGAATAAATTAATTCTTAGACCAATGGTTTCTCAGGTCTTGATGCAATGGTCGAACATATACTGTAATTGATGGTTTTCATATATGAACTTGATCCAATGGTCAAGATATAATGTTTATTCCTCCAATAAAGTGGAATTATGGATAATGTAATATGTTGGTCCTAATAATGAGATTTAGATGATTTCCTTTGTATGATCAACTTAAGGATTTTACTTGTTGGCAATGGATGGCTTGTTCGAAATGAACAATTGATTGTGGGTTTTACCCTACTTTCAATAGAACTTTTTGTGTTGTTAATCAAGGGATGTCTAGGGTTAGATGGTGACTCTTTCTAGAGAACAAATCAAGGACTCCGTAAGTGGTTTATCCAAGATGTTTACTTATGTAAACAACCAATAGTCTCACCTTTTAATCATCCAATGGTTTTGGGTGGCATTGTGGTATAGTGACATCGGTTGAATGATGATGGAACAAATGGAGGGTTACCCTTAATAAGTTAGTCTTAGCTATTCATTCATATGAATAGAAGGGTTGATAAACATATTGTGTTGATATGTAATCCTAATGAGGTATATCTTGTTATACCTAGCTTTAATATAACTAAATGATGGTAATTGGGTATGAATAGTCCTTGAATAACTAATACAACCATGGAGTACTCTATTATTGTTGAAACCCTAGTATGTTATAACCTGATGGTTACACCTTGATTTAGGTGTGGGCTCATACTTGAGAATAGTATGAAATGTGATGGTCATGCTTCACCTTATGCATCCATGATCCAATGGGGATGTCGTGAGTTAGGGTTTAGGTATAAGTGATGATTAGTAGCATTGATATAATTTATCATGTTGAACCTAACTCTAATGCAATTAGATAAAGATGAGTATTCATGTTTAACATTCTTATATGATAGAATGATGGTATAATAACCTCCTTACTATGATCATAACCTTAATATGTTAATTGGTGGTTATTATATTTACATGGTTGATACTTTCTTAAGTTAAACATGTGCATAATGAATATGATGAGAGTTAATCATATCTAGATACATTGAATGTTGATGTAATAAAGGAATGTTCTTAATGTTAATATAACCCTGCTATGATTGTTTATGAATATCTCCTAGCTCATTAATGCAATATTGTGTTGATCTGGTGTATTAAATGTAAGTAATGTTGTTGAGCCTGGTTATAAGGCATGCAAAGATAATGATGATCTTATAGGGAATAATATGATGGTCTTAATGACCCTTTGGGCATGGTTGAGCCCTGAATGAGGTGTGATCCTCTTATGTTGATAAGGGTTGATACCCTGTGATATTGTGAAAAGGATTTATATCTTCTGATAATATGATGACTAGTGTAGTTTTGGGAATGGCAAGTGAATAGTACCATGTGATGATGAGATGAGAAATTATGTTTCATACATTTTATATCTTTTCAAATGTTGATATTTATATGCTTTCTAGAAGTGAATTAGGGTTTGTATGTCCACTTTTTTGATGCAGCCTTAATTCACCCAATTGGCATAACTAATCAACTGCAACTCTAATCATGTAGTGCCTTGTGACATAGATCCATCTGAGTGTCAGAACTTGCCAGATGGTGAAATGAGTATTCCTAAGGGAAACTCGGAGCACATACTGATGAGTATGCGGGGTGCTTGTCATCCTGAATTCAAGTGTTTAGGGAGTATGACTACGGTCATACCTAGGCCTTAGTTTGAGAACGGCTGCGGTCGTGTCTCGGTGATTATATATGTGATGATATTTGAGGATAACTGCGGTTGTACCTCAGATGGTAGGGTATGCGTACCCACCTCTTTCACTAGTGCCGTGACCTGTACCAAGGACGGACTAGGATGTTAGCAGCTTGACCTTTTGTGTCGCTGTGGCGGACCCGTACTGACCGGGGGCGGAGAAGATCTTAGGAGTCCGGCTTTTCCTAGATCTTGTATGGCACTGATTTCGACTTAGCAGTGGTGAGTTGGATTTTGAGTGGTATCCTCAATTTCCTCAGGGCATAATAAAAGATGTAATACAGCCGTATAGCATATCTGTTTAGGGTTATACACAACGTTTCACATTGGATGATAACCCTTGTTTGTTATCTTTACATAAAGATGATGCTTAGTGCAATTAATACATAGTAGATATACTTATGTTGTGGATATGCTTAAGATTGTAGATGTGTACATACAATATCCTGCTTATGTTGATAACTATACTGCTATTGTTGATTATAATCATGATGCCAGATATCTCATGTTGTTAGTTATGTTTAGCATGCTAGTCATGCCTTTGTAACTAGAGATGCATTTACTGCTAATTATGCTTATCCAGGTAGTTGTTCTTATGTTGTTCGCTCTTCTTATAATGTTGATATGTTCAACTAATTAGACATGCTCATGTTGTTAGCTATGCTGTGTTACTAGACTTGCTCATGATGCTAGAACTGCATATGCTACTGAACTGCTTATATTGTCAATAAGATAAAGGACGATAGTCTGGTTAATAACGATAGTTATTATCTGCTCCTTTATGTATTTTGTTAATCATCAGTACTATTAATCTTATTTGTTATATCTGATTAAACTTATTAACTATTTAATTACATAAAAATGTTGTAATCAATAAACATTGTTGATGGTTATATCTCTTGCTGGGACTGTGTCTCATCCTTGTGGTTCACCACACTTTTTTTTAGGTAATCGGAAGTGAAGAAAACAAACATGTGGCAGCAAAGATGGGTTATAGGAATGAATCTTTGAGAAAGTTTATTAGATGTCTAGTGTGTCCTAGAGTCATCCCTTTACTCTCAGGTTCGAGCGAGATAAAGTTTGTATATAATGTTTCAAATAAATCAGACTTTTGTTAGCATATTAATGCTTGTTTGTGTCGCATAGCATGGATTCAAGAAAGATGTCGGGATCCTTCAAACGTTTTTGAGTGGGTGTTGATATTGAAATCGGTTTTAATTTACCCATATTTTTGGGTATGTGATTAATTAGTGATTGATTGTGTTTTACATTTTGAGTAATCTCATTTCGCGTGATGGGTCGCGATAAGTTTGCTATCAGAGCTTTAGGTTTACTGAGTCTACAGGGACACTAGGACATAAGACTAGGATGATGTCTAAGTCAGGAACATGACCCAAAAATACGGTGCATACTGCCTAATCTCAATATTTGGGTGTCCTGGCCAGGTATTCAATTATTGAAGAAAAGGTAAGTATGGAACTCTTAGATTGCTATCTTTTTTATTACTCTGATCAAGTAGTCATTTTGACACAATATAAAGAGCATAATGAATAAGAAATCATGGTGTGAATATCTCAATCCTATGTTAAAGAAGATGAGAATTGCATCATAATCTATCAAAACTTGAATGTTTGGTAAATATAAGGGAAAGATACAACACAATAAAATATAAATCTGAATACAAATAAGGAATAAGATGGAACCTGAGTTAATCTCAGACCAACCTCTATATGTAAGAAATTTTTAATGAAAAATCAGCATGGCATGTGAAAGAAATTAAGGGAGATGATCCATGTATAATGAAGAAAATGTGGAATATGATGATTTACTTGTTGATAAGTGGTTGAGAAATATAATAAAATAAGACAACATACCCAAGTGTGATAAATAGTCATCAAGGAAGAAGTAATGAGATATGTTAATCATGATGATTCCTATGCTAATGGCAAGGAACCCGAAATGAAAAAGGTAAAATGATACATAAGAAGTTGTAATATGCGTAATGAAAATAGAATTGGTTACCTTTTTGTTAGTGATCCTGAACAATGTTTCTATGATGTGGGAAGTGTGTTTTTCCCATTGTGTCTTTTCTTTACAGGGCACAACTTTCAAGTGGATCATTGCCACTTGGTATGTGTGGATTCATTCTAAACATGAGAATGGATATCTTATTATAGAATAAGGTTGTTTGGACTATGGTTCCAATTCATAAATTTTCTGATGATTTTTCTTTTGAGCCTTCCAATAATTAGGAAGACTCCTCTTATATGTCTTGATATTTGTTATGTTGGTAAAAGTAGATGAGATAAGGATGTGAGTTCCTTATAGCGCATGAGGTGGATACCAAGGTAATGAATCCTAGTATCCAAAATGTATCAAAAATATGAGAAATATGTGAAGGTTGGAGATGATTATTAAATAAACATTCCAAGTATTCCTCTCCCTTATAGAGAGAGAGAGTTGATGATGATGCTATAAATGTTGTTTAAAAAAAAGTGATTCTATAATGTTGTGTAAGGTTCGGTGATAGTTGGACAAGACCACTATCAAGGATAGATGGTTTGTTGGTCAATAGATATGTGATACTATGTTCCTTTAAGATAAACTATGATCAAATATCAATGCATAAGATTTAGATTGGATGACATAATTCACATGACCATGATGAGTTTAGAATTATGTCCTTTAGACTAGCCAATGTACAAATAGAATTTATGAATAGGAGGAACAGAGTGTTCCAGTCATGTCATACAAGTTATATCAAACTTTGAATGATGACATGTCAAAGTATTTCAAATATGGTCAAAAATATGATCAATATTTCTTCAAAAACCTTAGGGTTGCCAAAGCAGCAATAGCTATAAGACAAGTCAAACAAGAGTGAGATGGGGTTGATTAAATTTCTTTATGGGTCATGATATGTCTTCTAAGTAGGTTTTGTAAATCATAGTAAGCCTAAGATGGTGTTTTTGTTTCACCCCTAACAAGGTTGAATAGAAATGATGTTTCCTTGTATGGAATGACAGCTTCCAGTGTCAGCATTTCTTTTGATGTTGAAAAAGAACTGACAAGAGTTCTAGTGTCAATGTATATAAAAAAGGATGGACACATTGCCTTTTTTTATGCTTCAAGGAATGGTATGGGACATATGGCATGATTGGTAAAAATCTAGCAAGTATGAATTTTGAGTAATGTGTTGATACAATAAATATAATTTTTGGATGATTGCTATAATTTAATTTTGAACATTACTACTAAAGTAGTACAAATGACAAAATAAGGTTTTATGTACCATATTTGCAAATGTTTTCTTAGGTGGGCATTTTTTTTTGTGCTGACCCAAGATGAGATATGTATGAATGCTGTGACATCACCATGATATGCAAGTAACCATGTGAAGGTAATAGGATGAGGTGCAAAGGAAGTACCCATCCTTATTTACCTTGGATTTTGGGGACGAAATCCCTGTTAGGGGTTTATAGTTGTAAGGCCCTAAACTTACTTAATGAATTTAATGAGATTAATTATCATAATTGAATGTTTAAAACCCTAATCTAAAACAATACAAACAAGGCAATTAGCATTGTTTAAGTAGTTCCGAAGGATGGAGCCTCCGCTATGGCACCCGCGAGGTGGCGGCGATGGCAACCGAGGTCGAGGAGGACGATCGAGGGGTAGGGGAGGCCACAGTCTGGCTCATGTGTGGGAGGGCAGCCACCATGACTCAGAAGGAAAGGTCGCTTCCTCAGACGCCGATCCTAATAATCCCAAACAAACAGCTACAGCCACAGAAAAGTCCTACCGTGACGCCATTACTAGGCGTAAGGTCTCCGACCAAGTGAAAGTCGTTTCCCCGGATACCCTCATGTCGGCAAATATCCATATTGATCACAGCGGCACGATCCCAGCCATCTCAATCAATCCTAACTCTCTGCCGCAATTACTGGAACCATACAGGCATGCGGTCATCATCAAGCTTGTTGGCAGCAACATAGGGTTCCAGGCTCTTGTCAACAGACTGGCGGTGATGTGGTCTCCGTCCGACTCCTTCAGGGCCATCGATCTGGAGAAGGGATATTATATAATTCAACTTGGAAACAATGTTGATTTCGTCAAGGCTATGACAGGCGTCCCATGGGTTATCTTCGGGAACTACTTGTCTGTGCAATCTTGGAGCCCAAGCTTCCGCCCTTCAGACCCTATCCCCCACAAGGTCGTCGTCTGGCTCTGGGTGGCTGACCTACCAGTCTATTTGTACCAAAACCTACTACTCACTAGTATCGGTGATCTAGTAGGAAAGACTATCAAGATCAATGGCACAACCACGTCCGACGACCATGGAAAGTTTGACCGCCTTACTGTCGAAGTCGACACCACCCTCCCCCTCCTTCCGGCCACTGTTCTGAACGGAGAACAATATCGCCTGGAGTATGAGAACCTCCCGGTAGGCTGTTTGAAGTGCAGGAGAATCGGCCATGCAGACGCAGACTGCACCTTCATCAAGCCGTTCGTCCCAGCAGCAGATCCCGCGTCCACTGCTACGGCCCCTTTAGTGGCACCCCGACCTACACCATGTCAATCCACGCCCCAAAGCCTGTGCGACGTACACCCCAATGTGACGGCCCGACGAAGGGGAAGCATGCTGCTGCTCCAGCTTTGAATAAACACACTGACGCCAAAAGAACCGGCAAGGCAACCGTCACAGAAGACAACCCTACTGAAAAGGAAGATGAATGGCACGAGGTGAAGTCCAGGAAGTATAAGAAAAAAAAACCCTGGAGACCAAGACAAGAAGAAGCACACAGTAGGTCCTGTCAAGAACTCGGCGATGATCCTTGTTGATGATGAGGTCTCTGTCGGGAGAGACACTACAACTAACGATGGCAGCGCCTTCTTGTTTAACGACACAACATCATCCAACACGGTGAATCCCCCTCTTCAATTCAAGTGGGCGGATACTAGAACAAGCAGCAGTGGCGTTCTGCTAAGGAACCACAAAATCATTTTCCAGAATGTCACAGTCAGTTTGGGCAGAGAACGTAAGAAAGGGAGGATTGCTCAGACAATCAACAGAATGAGCACCTTTGATGACAACAACCAAACTATGGAAGATGTCAATGAAACCTCTATTGAACTAGAGGTTGCAAACGCAGACACTGGCCAAGCTGTAGGTCTGTGTGCAGCGATCCTCTAATCCCTTCCTGTTTAATCATGTGCAACATCTTTTGCTGGAACGTCCAAGGGGCTCACTCCAAGGACAAAATTCACCTTCTCAAGGAATACAAGCTAGAACACAAGCTTAGAGTATTAGTTCTCTTAGAAACTCACTGCAGTGGCAACTCAACTGACACAATTATTAAAAAACTCGGTTACACCTCCTCTCACAGAGTTGAAGCTCTGGGGTTCTTAGGTGGGATATGGATCATGTGGGACGATGCTTCGTGCAAGCTCGACATCATCCTCAATCACTGCCAACTCATCCACTGTAAAATTAATGACTCCTGGCATATCACCTTCGTGTATGGGAGCCCTAATCCTACAAAGCGTCGACTGCTGTGGTCAAGACTCACAGAAATTTCCCCTACTGTCCCTGGTGCCTGGGCAGTAGTGGGGGACTTCAACACCATGCTGGCCATGACGGAAAAAAGGGTGGGAAACATTTTGACCACTGCAACAGTTGCCGTTTCCATGAACTTCTGATCCAAACCGGTCTTTCGGAAGTTTGCATGAATGGCCACTTCTTCACCTTTAAGCATTTGAATTTACTAGAGAAGCTTGACAAAGTCATCTCTAACGACGACTGGCTTACTGTGGATGGGGGGTACAAATCTACTGTCCTCCCCTACATCCACTCCGACCACAACCCTATCCTTCTCTCCAAAGTAGAACAACAAGCTCCTCACAAGCAGGTGTTCAGAACGAAGGCGAGCTGGGCTACAATGCCAGAATTCCACACCAACCTACTCCCTCAATGGCGCTCACAGCTGCCTTTCTCGGAGGCCCTTGAACCCTTCCAACAACAAGCCCTTAAGTGGGATACTAAACAACGGTGTGCCAAGCAGAAGCACAAACGCAACATCCTTGCCAAGATTGACCGCTGCCAGGTACTGAACAACACCCATCCTTCTTATGCTAATGACATCTGTTCTATTTCCCTTGAAGAACAATACAACAAGCTCCTCCTTCAAGATGAGCTGGACTGGAAACAAAAGTCACATATTAACTGGCTTCAAGCGGGTGATGGCAACACCAAGTTCTTCCATAACTATGTTAAGGCACACAGGAACTTCACAAAGATCAACCGCCTCCAAGACAGCTCCGGCACCTAGGTGGACGACCCGATGGCCCTAAAGAAGATGGTCCGCAGCTTCTTTCTTACGTTAATGATCGTCAGCTCTGGAATTTCCAGACCGGATACTGTATCAAGGTTCCCAGGCCACTTCACCACATTGTCGCCGCAGGAGCTCAACTTCATAGGATGCATGCCTAGTCCTGACGAGATTAAAACAGCTGCCTTCCTGATGTCCCCGTCGAAGGCCCTCGGACCCGACGATGTCTACACAGAATTCTTACAATCCAACTGGAACACCATCAATACTTCTGTTGTCTATACAGTGCAAGAGTCCTTTAAGACTGGATACATTGATCATCAGATTGCGAACTCATACATGGTGCTTATCCCTAAGATATGCCAACCTCTTCAATGTTCAGACCTTCGCCCCATCTCCTTAAATAACAGCTGCTTCAAGCTTATCTCAAAGATTCTAGTAGAAAGGCTCAAGCCACACCTTAATGACTGGATCTCAGAAATGTAGTCCAGCTTCATCCCTGGTAGAAGAATAAGCGACAACATCCTCTTGGCATAGGAAGTTATCCACTCTATGAAATAGAAGAAAGGGAAGAAGAAATTAGTCACAATTAAGCTAGATTTATTGAAAGCCTTTGATAAAATGAAGTGGGCATTCATAAAAGATACCTTAAACAAAATTGGGCTCCTCGAGATCACCATTAAGCTCATAATGAACATTATTTGTTCGGGGAGTACCTCCATTCTCTGGGATGGGGTACCCCTAGAACCCTTCCACTCGTCGCAGGGAGTGAGACAAGGGGAACCGTTAAGCCCCTATCTCTTCGTGTTGTGTATGGAGCGGTTGTCACAATGCATTACCCAAGCAGTATCAGACGGTCATTGGCAACCCATTAGGCTCACAAGGCATGGATCACCTCTCGCCCACATCCTCTTTGCTGATGACATCCTGTTGATGTTGGAAGAAAGCCCAGGACAAGAAGATAACATCTTGTGGATTTTAACTTCTTTCTCTGAAGCATCGGGCCAGGAAATATCTCACACTAAGTCACGGTGCTTCTTCTCAAAGAATACAAGCAAGGCCGAGTAGCGTGCCTTCTGTAGGCGCATTGGTTTCGATCGCACGGACGACCTGGGTCGATACCTTGGTGTTTCTATCCTTCACCACAGACTCAATCATACAACCCATCCATAGATCACTATCACCATCAAAGAGCAGATGAACAACTGGTCTGTGAGAAGTCTCTTCCTAGCAGGCTGCGTCACTCTGGAAAAATCAACCCTGCAGGCCATTCCAGCTTATACCATGCAAACTGTCAAGCTCTCACCGAGACTGTGCCGACATCAACAAACAAGTCAAAGACTTCATCTGGTCTGGTGCCCGTGAACAAAAGAAATTGTCGTTAGTCTCCAGGAAGAAGACCACCTCCCCTAAGAGCATGGGTGGTCTTGGTATAAAAGATGCCCATGATCAAAACAATGCTCTCATGCTCAAGAACGTCTGGCTTTTCCTCTGTAATCACCCTACTGCCTGTGTCTGTATAATGAAAGAAAAATAAATGTGGAATAACACCATCAGTAAGAAGCCTTGCTCATCAGCCTGGGCTTTTTTAAAAAAGAACATGGCCTCGGTTCTGAATGTCAGCCATAATGTTGTCATCTCCGGCAAGTCTACCAATGTCTGGTCCGACAATTGGATTCATGGTGAGTCTGTCAAGGGTCTATACCCTTCCTGGACTATCCCTCGTGACCTTGATGACCTCCTTGTCCAATCCTTGCATCTGGATAATGGCAAATGGGATCATTCATTCATAAACCAATTCCTTCCCCACGACATTGGGGATAGAATCCAGTCCATTCTACCACCAATCTGCAACCATGGGGAAGACACATGGGCGTGGCCTTTTTAGGACTCCAGCCTCTTCACAACATCTACAGCTTATAACTGGATTAGAGGCGAGAAGAATGTCAGCACCCCAGGCAATTGGGAAGCTATTTGGCGCCTCAACATCCCAGAATGTCTAAAGATCTTTGCATGGCTGACTCAACACCGGGCACTCCTGACAAATGTTGAAAAGCATAGGCACCATTTCGACATTGACACTACATGCATAATCTGTAACAATGCCCCTGAAACTATCCTACACTGCTTACATGACTGTCAAGCTAGTAAGCAAGTGTGGACAAGCCTGGGCAGGACGGATCCCTTCTTCAACATAGACGAGGACGACTGGATCTCTCTCATTCTTCCCAACAATGATAAGGACCCAAGGGCAATCCAAAACATCGTGACAGTATGGCATCTCTGGCATGCATGGAATGATAAAGTCCATAACAACCGCCCCTTCAACATTCAACGCAGTGTTGATTTCATTAAGGAGAGAACACACTCTATTGTGCACCTCCCATCCAGGATTCCTCCTCGGCCTAGCTGCCAGCCTATCCACGCAACTGTAGCACTCACAGATTACTCGTCCATTGCCTTCACTGATGCGGCCTTCAGTCATGGTTCCAAATAGGCGAGCGCAGGGATTCACCTCATCAACTACAGTGGACACTGCCTAAAAGGTATGGGGGTACCCTTCTTCTCAACTTCTGTACTGGAGGCTGAGTCCCACGCGATCCTCCTTGCGAGCAAGCTATGACAAGATAGGGGTATAATGCATGTAGCCATACTTTCGGATTCCATTACAACAATCAGACTCCTCGCCAGCAACAAGATGACTATCCCAAAACTCCAGTCCCACTGGAGACAATTCCAACTCATCCAAACACATTGTCAGCTCGCCTTGCTATATATTCCTCGGGAGCTGAACAAAGTCATGGATGTAGTAGCAAAACACTCCCTTTCTGAGTTTAGTCCATGTACTTTTACTTCTGTTAAACCTCCATGGTTGTTTCCGGACATAAATGTCCATTTGAACTCGGTTATGACTGCACTAGAGAGCGGTATGAATAATAATTAATCTCTAGATCCCAAAAAAACCCTAATCTAACGTTGATTAGTGATAAGTATCTTGTTAAACATCATGGAAAATCAAGAAAAGCTAAGATGTGAATCAATAGTTGAGATTGAATCATCTAAGGTAATTAATGATAATTGCAGTGTTAATCATTAAGTTAAATAAGTGCCCAAGAAGTGATTAGTATTTTGATTATATGAGATAAGCTAATTAGGATGATTTCTTTCTTTGAGGGTGTAGAGGACCTCGCACATGAAACGTTGTAAGAAGAATCGTCCAAATCTGACCTCCGAGGCAATAATTATGCCATTTTTCATTTCCTTGGATGAATTCTGTAATTTTCCCAATTTTTGGTTTAATAACCCCTCAATCCTTTTATTCCTTATCCTTTCTTCCCGATCGATTCAGAAACTGCCTAAGTGGTGCTCAGCAGGGGCGCGATCCCAACAGAGAGGGAGAGTCGAGGGGCGATTCTTCGCTCCTAGGTTCCAATTCAACAGCATGAACCTCATCCACCTTCTCCTTTGCCTTTTCTTCTTCCTCCAACCTCACAAAACATAGCGCCCCGACCAGCCAGAGAAGGCCGGCCAGCAGCAGCAACCTGCCAGCCCTTGCGGCACTCCCAGCCACCTGCGGCCCTAGAGGCTTGGGCGTTGGCGACCAGTAGCTGCAGCTGTAGTAGAGCGCCGGCCAGGAGCCCTTCTGGGCGCAGCCAATAGCTCAATCCACCACCTTGGAGGCCAACCTTGAGGTCCAAGCTTGCAACCGCAGCCACGAGCAAGACAATCACCTATCTAGGGGCAGCGCCCCCAACTAGAACAGCAGCAACAACTGTTGTTTGGAGCAGCGGTAATGGCCAGGAGGCCGTTTGGGTGCGAGCAGCAGCACCAAACTATGCTCTTGACTCCGAATGAGAGGTCCAAGCTTGATATTGTAGCTTCCAGTCATGATTCGGCCATCAATGGAGCCATTTCCACCATGCGAGCAACTGTTGTTGCAGTTGGTTTGTAAACAGAAGAACCAAAGATAGAAGGCAATCCAACAAACGTCGGAACCGGGACTCTGGACGCATTTCCAGACAAATCTGGACATCCCAAATCGCTGTGAGTAGAGTTTCTCTCACTTATCATGAATTAACTCTAGCATTTGAAAAGTTTTGGTTAATTGCATGGTTTTCACTGATAACAACAGTTATCAGGCGTTGGGCAGTATTTGGCATCACCCGAATTTTTATTTCATAAATAGCTTCTTTACACTTTTATATGATCTAGTTTATCATTTGATCAGTGTGGATTGGACCAGTAAATTTACATGGTTCATCAGAACCTAAATTGCTCATTTGATGAAGAAAGGTGCTAAATGGACGAATTCCTAGCTTACTCTTGGATTTTCTAACCTGCCTGCTCGAGATTTTCTTCTGTGCGGGGTTTCATCTTCGCATTAGAGGCAAGTTTTATAACTTGCTCCACGTTTATTGATTACCATAAACTTTCTAGATCACGTTCTTGCTTGAAAATGATGATTCATGCACTAAAAAGCTATGCTTGACTTAGATTTCGATTTTTATAATGTTCCTTATTCTGATTTCAATTATACATGAACATGTGATCATGTGTGTGTTAGCACTAAGGTATAATGTGACTTGGATCAGGTTGTTTTGAAAACCAATGTTCACCCCTTAGGTCAGGTTTTGGACCAATTAGAAGTTTAATGATCAACCATTAAATACCCTATTGATGTTATCAATCAATGTTTATATTAGCTTGATATTTGATGTTGATTAAGGAATATAGTGTTGATCTAACAACCTATAGTGATTTAATGATCACTAATGAGGGTGGATCAGGTCTCTACTATTTACGGTGAGTTAATTATAAAGTTTTAGCATCAATTAATTCTTAGACCAATGGTTTCTCAGGTCTTGATGCAATGGTCAAACATATAATGTAATTGATGCTTTTAATATATGAACTTGATCCAATGGTCAAGAGATAATGTTTATTCCTCCAATAAAGTGGAATTATGGATAATGTAATATGTTGGTCCTAATAATGAGATTTAGATGATTTCCTTTGTATGATCAACTTAAGGATTTTACTTGTTGGCAATGGATGGCTTGTTCGAAATGAACAATTGATTGTGGGTTTTACCCTACTTTCAATAGAACTTTTTGTGTTGTTAATCAAGGGATGTCTAGGGTTAGATGGTGACTCTTTCTAGAGCACAAATCAAGGACTTCGTAGGTGGTTTATCCAAGATGTTTACTTATGTAAAGAACCAATAGTCTTGCCTTTAATCATCCAATGGTTCTAGATGGCATTGTGGTATAGTGATATGGGTTGAATGATAATGGAACAAATGGAGGGTTACCCTTAATAAGTTAGTCTTAGCTATTCATTCATATGAATAGAAGGGTTGATAAACATATTGTGTTGATATGTAACCCTAATGAGGTATAGCTTGTTATACCTAGCTTTAATATAACTAAATGATGGTAATTGGGTATGAATAGTCCTTGAATAACTAATACAACCATGGAGTACTCTATTATTGTTGAAACCCTAGTATGTTATAACCTGATGGTTACACCTTGATTTAGGTGTGGGCTCATACTTGAGAATAGTATGAAATGTGATGGTGATGCTTCACCTTATGCATCCATGATCCAATGGGGATGCCGTGAGTTAGGGTTTAGGTATAAGTGATGATTAGTAGAATTGATATAATTTATCATGTTGAACCTAACTCTAATGCAATTAGATAAAGATGAGTATTCATGTTTAACATTCTTATATGATAGAATGATGGTAGAATAACCTCCTTACTATGATCATAACTTTGATATGTTAATTGGTGGTTATTATATTTACATGGTTGATACTTTCTTAAGTTAAACATGTGCATAATGAATATGATGAGAGTTAATCATATCTAGATACATTGCATGTTGATGTAATAAAGGAATGTTCTTAATGTTAATATAACCCTGCTATGATTGTTTATGAATATCTCCTAGCTCATTAATGCAATATTTTGTTGATCTGGTGTATTAAATGTAAGTAATGTTGTTGAGTCTGGTTATAAGTCATGCAAAGATAATGATGATCTTGCAGGGAATAATATGATGGTCTTAATGACCCTTTGGGCATGGTTGAGCCCTGAATGAGGTGTGATCCTCTTATGTTGATAAGGGTTGATACCCTGTGATATTGTGAAAAGGATTTATATCTTGTGATAATATGATGACTAGTGTAGTCCTGGGAATGGAAAGTGAATAGTACCATGTGATGATGAGATGAGAAATTATGTTTCATACATTTTATATATTTTCAAGTGTTGATATTTATATGCTTGCTAGAAGTGAATTAGGGTTTGTATGTCCACTTGTTTGATGCAGCCTTAATTCACCCAATTGGCATAACTAATCAAGTGCAACACTAATCATGTAGTGCCCTGTGCCATAGATCCATCTGAGTGTCAGAACTTGCCAGATGGTGAAACGAGTATTCCTAAGGGAAACTCGGAGCGCATACTGATTCGTATGCGGGGTGCTTGTCATCCTGAATTCAAGTGTTTAGGGAGGATGACTGCGGTCATACCTAGCCCTTAGTTTGAGAACGGTTGTGGTCGTGCCTCGGTGATTATATATGTGATGATATTGGAGGACAACTGCGGTTGTACCTCAGATGGTAGGGTATGCGTACCACCTCTTTCACTAGTGTCATGACCTGTACCAAGGACGGACTAGGTTGTTAGCAACTTGACCTTTTGTGTCGATGTGGCAGACTCGTACTAACCGGGGGCGGAGAAGATCTTAGGAGTCTGACTCTTCCTATATCTTGTATGGCACTGATTTCGACTTAGCAGTGGTCAGTTGGATTTTGAGTGGTATCCTCAATTTCTTCAGGGCATAATAAAAGATGTAATACAGTCGTATAACATATCTGTTTAGGGTTATACACAACGTTTCACATTGGATGATAACCCTTGTTTGTTATCTTTACATAAAGATGATGCTTAGTGCAATTAATAGATAGTAGATATACTTATGTTGTGGATATTCTTAAGATTGTAGATGCATACATACAATATCCTGCTTATGTTGATAACTATACTTCTATTGTTGATTATAATCATGATGCCAGATATCTCATGTTGTTAGTTATGTTTAGCATTCTAGCCATGCCTTTGTAACTAGAGATTCATATACTGCTAATTATGCTTATCCAAGTAGTTGTTCTTATTTTGTTTGCTCTTCTTATAATGTTGATATGTTCAACCAATTAGACATGCTCATGTTGTTAGCTATGCTATTTTACTAGACTTGCTCATGATGCTAGAACTGCATATGCTACTGAACTGCTGATATTGTCAACAAGATAAAGGATGATAGTCTGGTTAATAACGATAATTATTATCTTCTCCTTTATGTATTTTGTTAATCATCAATACTATTAATCTTATTTTTTATATCTGATTAAGCTTCTTAACTGTTTAATTACATAAAAACGTTGTAATCAATAAACGTTGTTGATGGTTATATCTCTTGCTGGGACTGTGTCTCATCCTTGTAGTTCGCCACACTTTTTTTAGGTAATTGGAAGTGAAGAAAACAAACATGTGGCAGAAAACATGAGTTATAGTAATGAATCTTTGAGAAAGTTGATTAGATGTCTAGTGTGTCCTAGAGTCGTCCTTGTACTCTCAGGTCCGGGCGAGATAAAGTTTGTATATAATGTTTCAAATGAATCGAACTTTTGTTAGCATATTAATGTTTGTTTGTGTGGCATAGCATGGATTCAAGAAAGATGTCGGGATCCTTCAAATGTTTCTGAGCGGGTGTTGATGTTGAAATCGGTTTTAATTTACCGATATTTTTGGGTATGTGATTAATTAGCGATTGATTGTGTTTTACATTTTGAGTAATCTCATTTCGCGTGATGGGTCGTGACACTAATAATGGGAAGGTTGTATTTCTCTTGTATTGCATGGTGATGATTTGTACTTGATATTGTTTTTATCATGAAATACTAACCATGTAGGTATCATGAGATGATGAGTATAGCTAGGTATGAGCTATGATGTTTCATATGATACACAATAAATGGGCCTTGTGAGCCATGTGAAATACTTGCACAACAAGTATAATGTATACTTGGGTCTAAGGACCTAGAGGTAATAGTTACCTGATAAGAGGTGACAATGTTTAGTGATGAACTAAGGGTTTGAATACCCAGATCTAGAAATCATGATGATGATAATGTTAAGGGATGAGAATCCCCAATAATGTGATAAGGGACTGAGATCCTGAGTGTTATGCATTCAATGTGTTCCAAAGATTACGAAAGTACTTGGTTGATGTTAAAAGATATTGTATTGCACCTAAATAATCAAGTGGAACCTTATCATGTAGTTGCCCTGGCCATAGATCCATTTAGTGTCAGAATTTGTTGAATGGTGAAATGAGTTTAATTCAGAGAGCATATTTTTGAATATGTGGGGTAATGGGTGAAAATATCCTTATGTCTAAATAGGGATTGTTGTGTGATATCCCTCATCATCATAAGATTATGGCTATATGCCATGACTCAATATTAATATACCGGGGTTGTTGTGTGATCTCCCTGAAGAGAGTGCATGCTACGGCTGTAACTCTATAGAGGAAATGCCACTATACCTTAGCAAGCTAATTTTAGTTTGACACATGATATCACTACCAGTGATCTCGTACTGATCGAGATAAGTGATGTCTTGGAAGTCGGCTCTTCCTTTTACCTTGTATGGTATTGATGCTTTACATAGCCGTGGTTGGTTGGAGCATGAGAGGTATACCTCATCTCCCCATGGATTAAGTGTGATTGTAAATATGTAATCAGCCATGTAGCGTATTTTCTTAATGATTGAATATGGAAACATTGGTTGATGTTACACTACTTTTATACATCTTAAATGGATAGATGTTATATGTGTTCTTCATATTCCTTATAAAGTGAATATATGATTTATTTCTCTATCATAGATAGTTGCATTTCTTTAAAAGATCATATTGCTCTGTTATGCTTATAAACAATGATTAATCTTGATTATTAATATAAAAGATCCTCTGCTCAGTTTTATATTGTTTACCTATGATAATAATGTTTTGGCAGAGAGTTATATCTCTCGTTGGGACTTTTGTCTCACCCTATTGGTCCCAAAATTTTTAGGTGGATGCGGACAAGTAGGTAGAGATCACACTATAGAGGGAGGACAATAGAAACATGGACAGTAGTAACAACTCAGGTTGAGTGTACTGTCTGTCATATCTTGTAGATCGAAGTCCTATGTATCGTCTCTGTACTCTCAGGTCCTTGGGAGTTAGCAAGTAATGGTTTTATAAGCAATTTGAGATTTTGGCTTGTGTGCCTCGAGGTTTTATGTTGCTTATGTATATGTTTGGGAAAAGCAACTAGTATATGGTATCCTCGAGATGAGATGGCACAATGTATGTACATTGTGAACCATAATGTATATACTGCTCTGGCTCTTACCTTAAGAGTTTCCTGGCAATGGATCTCTTTGCAAAATGAATTTTTAGTGATTTTCATTAATCCACTGCTAATGGTTATTTCGTGTAATTACTATGTGATTTGTCTGTCAATTTGATAGCAGTCATCACAAGTTTTGGTATCAGAGCCTAAGATTTGCTGAGTCTACATAGACATAGGATTAATGTTGTTGAGTCTGTTCTAGTGTCCTCCAGTTTATCTGATAGTGACTTCTTCTCATATAGGAGAAGAAGTAAAGTTGAAAGATGGCTGGAGCACACAAAGAACATACTACTGAGAGCAGTATTGCTACACCAGGAGGATGTCCAAGGGATCAGGCAAGAGAGGAATCAGTGCCTGAGAATCCCCATCTTGATCAAGCCATGCTAGAAAATCCAGCCTTTTATGCTCTTTTTGGGCATTTCATGACCATAATAACGCATATGGTAGACCAAATCCCAGCACCAGCACCTAGGGCACTAGTTCCCAATGAGGGATATGGTTTTGGTAAGACCTTTGAGCAATTATGCCGGGTAAGAGCCACCAAACTTACCAGTACAACTGACCCATCAGACACTGATTTATGGCTCACTGAGATAGAAAAAAGCCCTTAGAATCCTTAGCATCCCAGAAACTGACAAAGTTAGGCATGTTGTGTACCTGTTAAAAGGAAGCACTGGCCATTGGTGGGCCATTGAAGAAGAGGAAAGACAGGGTGTTGAGGTCGGATGGGAGGAGTTTTGACATGAAGTTTGTCAGTAGATACTTTCCCAGGACTTATCTAGATGAGAAAATCTTGTAGTTTGAGCGGATTAAACAAGGACCGATGAAGATTAGTGAGTATGAAGCATAGTTCATGGGTAACCTATAGTTTTGTCCACACATGTATACTATAGAGGAGGAGAGGATTCGGCATTTTAAGAAGGGTCTGAATGTTGAGTTATCCACAGTTGTAGCTTCTCTAGAGAATAGAGAGAGGTTTGTCACCTTTGTGGAGTTAGTTAGGTAGATAGAGAGGTCTGTGACTGAGAAACGTGAGGCTAACTGTAGGAAAGGGCATGCCCAGTTCCAGGGACATAGGTCTGGAAGTTTCAAGAAACTAAGGTTTCCTACACCATTAGCCACAGAGGTGCAATGCACAAATGCAGTGGACGTCAACAAGGGTAGAGTCTATAATTTTCTACCAAGAGGATCACATAGGATGGCATCAATGTCAGTAACATGGCCATCTAGACCACAGTAGGACGGAAACTGCTTCAAGTGTGGGTAGGAAGGACATATGATGAGGGATTGTCCAATTAGAGACACGAAGGTAACCCAACCACCGAGGCAGAGTCAACAAGGATATCAGAGGAAATAGTTTAGCAGTGGCACATGAGGACGTGGACATGCATCCCAAGCAGGTTCATCTGCACCAAACAATAGATCATGGAGTCGACAATAGGCAACAAAAAGATTCTATGTTATGAATCATCCATAGGAAGTGGTTAATCCATGAGTCATAACAAATCAGATGGAATTGTTTCATTCTAATATGTCTTCATCCTGCTTCATATCTATTTTGATTGATCTGGGCGCTACACATTCCTTTAGCACTCAAGAAATAATTCATGACTGCAATATGATTGTCAATCATAGAGTAGATAATTTGTTATTAGAAACTCCGTTAGTCAACTCTGTAGTGTTGTGGGAGGTATGTTCTCCCTGTGTTCTTTCTTTTTCAAAATACAACATTTAGGTGGATCTTATACCACTTGAGATGCACGAGTTTGATGTAATTCTTGGGATGGATACCTAGAAAAGTATAAGGTTGTCTTGGATTGTGGTTCCAAGCAAGCTATGTTCATAGATGGTGATGAGACATGGATCTTTCAGGGGGACAGAAAGATTCTTCCAACTTGTCTAGTTTCAGCAACGGTAGTTGAGAGATTGATGTGAAGCATTCTTGACACATGTGGAAGATACCAATGTAGAAAGTCCTAGTCTTCCTAAAGTTCCTGTTGTCAAGGAATTCAAGGATGTGTTTCTTGAAGAATTTCTAGATATTCCTCCACCTTGAGAGATTGATTTTGATATTAATCTAATCCCAGGTACACAACCCATAGCCCAAACACCTTATAGGATGGCCCCTGCTGAGATGGTAGAACTCAAGAAATAGTTACAAGAGTTGTTTGAGAAAGGTTTCATTCGACCGAGTACTTCGCTGTGGGGTACTCCAGTTCTTTTTGTTAAAAAGAAGGATGGGTCTATGAGATTATGCATAGACTATAGACAGCTTAACAAGGTGACAATAAAGAATAAATATCCTTTGCTAAGGATAGATGATTTGTTTGAATAGTTGTGTGGTGCAACAATGTTCTCTAAGATAGATCTAAGGTCAAGATATCATCAATTATGTATCAAGGAGAGTGACATACCTAAGTCAGCCTTTTGGACAAGATACGATCATTGTGACTTTGTAGTTATGTCGTTTGGACTAACTAATGCACCAGGTACATTCATGGAGCTGATGAATAGAATCTTCTAGCCATTCCTTGATTAGTTCATAGTGGTCTTCATAGACGACATCTTGATATACAGTAGAGATGGTCAACAACATGAACAACACCATCGTTAAGCCTTGACTTTGCTAAGAAAGCACAAACTATATGCTAAGTTTAGCAAGTGTGAGTTTTGGTTGTCAGAAGTGTCTTTTCTAGGACATGTTATATCTACTTTAGGTATTCATCTTGATCCTAAGAAAGTGGAGTCTGTTGTTGAGTGGGAACAACCCAAGATACCAACTGAGATTTGTAGTTTCCTAGGTCTAGAAGGTTACTACAAAAGGTTTATTAAAGACTTTAGTTCTATAGCATTACCCCTAACTAGGTTAAGTAGGAAGGAAATTCCTTTTGTCTGGAATGACAAGTGTCAACGTTCTTTCTAGTTGTTGAAAGAAAGGTTGACTAGTGCACCTGTGTTGGTTTTACCTGAGCATGGAAAGGGATACATTATTTTATATGATGCCTCTAGAATGCTATAGGATGTGTGCTAATGATGAGTGATCATGTAGTTTCTTTTGCTTCCCGACAGCTTAAGAAACATGAGGAGAATTATCTAACGCATAATCTAGAGTTAGCTGTAGTGGTCCACACATTGAAGATTTGAGGCATTATCTTTATAGAGAAACGTTTTAGATTTTCAAAGACCATAAAAACTTTTAGTACATCTTCGCACAGTACTAGTTGAATATGAGACAATGCCACTGGATGGAATTAATCAAGGACTACGATTTTACAATTGATAATCATCCAGGAAAAGCTAATGTAGTGGCAGATGCACTAAGTAGAAAATCTTCATCTCCACCCATAGATAAAGCACATTTGAATTCTTTAATGTGCTTTAAATGGCAAATGTTTGTCTCTTTGAGATAAATAAATGTATAGTTAAAAGTATCTTTGTTAGCTAGATTATTGGCCGAGATGCATGTGAAACCTACTCCGAGACAATAGGCTAAAAAGGCACAACAGGCTGATACTGTGATTCAGGAGATCAGGTCAGAGTATGATAGTGAGAAACGAGATAGTTTCCATGAGTCAGAGGATGAGGTAGTCTATTACCATGGTAGGATGGTAGTACCTGATGCCAATGACTTAAGAAAGATAGTTATAGAGGAAGCTCATTCATCAATGTATGCAATGCATCCAGGGAGTACTAAAATGTATCATAAATTAAAAGATATGTATTGGTGGCCTAGTTTGAAGAAGGATGTAGCTGAGTTTGATATGCGGTGTCCAGTGTGTCAGCAAGTTAAAGAAGAACACTAAAAGACTACAGGAACATTGCAACCCTTACCTATATTGTAGTGGAAATGGGATCACATGACAATGGACTTTATGGTTGGTCTACCCAGAATAGCCAAAAGTCATGATTCCATTTGGGTGATAGTTGATAGGTTGACTAATTCGACACATTATATTCCTATTAAAATGACCTATACTGTTGAAAAACTTGCACAGATCTACAAAGATTAGATAGTGCAGTTACACGGAGTTTCAACCACAATTGTGTCTGATAGAGGTCCCCAGTTTACAAGTCATTTTTGGGAATGACTACATAAATCCCTTGGGTACGTAGTTAAATTTTAGCACATCTTTTCACCCTTAGACAGATGGACAATCTGAAAGGACTATATAGACTTTGGAGGACTTGCTTAGGGCATGTGTTCTTCAACTTTTAAGAAGTTGGGACTTACACTTGAGCTTAATAGAGTTTGCCTACAATAATAGTTATCATACAAGTATTGATATGGCACCATATGAAGCATTATATGGTAGACATTGTAGATCTCTGTTATGCTGGTATGAGACAAGAGAATACCAACTTATGGGTCCTAAATTAGTGCAATAGACAACTAAAAAAATTAAAGTAATACAAAAATAGTTAAAGGCTGCACAGGACAGACATAAGTCATATGTCGATAAATGTTGTAGACCTTTAGAATTCCAAGTTGGAGATAGGGTGTATCTCAAGGTCTCTCCTTGGAAAGGTGTTCTCATATTTGAGAAGAAGGGTAAGTTAGCTCCTAGATTTATGGGACCTTATCCAATGAAAGCACATATTGGAAATGTAGCCTATAGTTGGAGTTTCCACCTGAGCTACATAGACTACATCTAGTGTTTCATATATCTATGATGATAAAGTGTCATCCTGATACAGGTTTGGTGTTGCAACTTGTATAGGTAGAATTGAATGAAGATATATCCTATGTGGAAGGTCCGATGATGATTCTTGACAAAAGAATCAAGAAGTTGAAAAAGAAAGACAGTTCTTTTGAAAATTCTCTAGAATCATTGTGGCATTGAAGAAGCCACATAGGAGCTGGAAGAAGAGATGAGGAGGAAGTACCCTTCTCTTTTTTCTTGATATTTCAGGGACGAAATCCTTGTTAGGGGTTGATAATTGGAACATCCCTAACCTGGGTTATGCCAGAACCCTAGAAGTTTTTCTTAAGTAAGTTATTTTAAAACTTGCTTTAATTTTTTAAGAAGTAATTAGGACTCAAGGAGAATTTAATTTCCAAGTTTGAGTTTATTTGTAAACTATTTATGCATTATATGATAGTTTGGGTGTAAATTGCAATTTACCTAAGATGAGGGGTTATATTGCAATATGTCACATGTTGAATGTGCCTTGAGTGCTTTAGCATCATAAGAGAGAGAATGATGCTAAGGGGTGGCTTGTGAAAATCCTAAGTTCCAAGTTGGAGCTTGTTTGAATAATGCTTGTGCCTTGTGTACCAATTTTGGTGCAACTTGCAATTTACCCAAAATGTAGGATTGATATGCAAATTACCACCTCTAGAGTGTGCCTACTCTCTCTTATCATCATCTATAGGAGAGAAAAAGAAAGATGCACCATGTTTGAATCATATTGGGGTGATGGTATTCTTAGTGATGAAAAAGACTAAGAAGAGATGCATAGTTGAAACCCTAAAATGAGTTGTATTGAGTTGTAGAGCTTATATGGGAGTGCCTATTGGCCCAAAAGCCATAGAGGAGGTCCCATATCATTTTTTCAACTCTTGTCAAAGGCCATGATGAGTTAAGCACCTCAAGTAGGTGATGGATATTGGTTTACAACTTTCCTTGGAAAAGTTGTATCGATTTGTGAATTAAGTGATGTTGGGTTGAAATATCTTGTTCAGTAAGATAACTAACGGTCGTAATCTTATCCCTAGACTATACCCAAGAGTACTACATGCCAAGATAAATATGTTTGCATGCATGGACACATGTCAACCCATGCATGGACATGTGTCACCTAGTAGTATAAGGTGATGACACCTCTTATACACTCTCTCATGAACCTCAATTATATATACCACTCCTTTCACCTACTAGTCAAACTTTTCAAATCCTACAACTTTCTTTCTTTTAGATATCATACATAGTAGTTGAGGAGCAAGGAGGATCTCAAGCATTAAGCATAAGGTGAATCCATTGTCATCTTCAACCTTGGTTGAAGCATGAATCTCATATTGTGATTCTTCCTTACTTTTCTCCTTCACCAAGTTCTTATCTATGGTGATTCTTTGCATATAGAGGAGTTGTGAACAAGTCTTGGATCTTTGATAAGTTCATCTTCAACCTTAGGAATGTCAAGCTTTGGAGCTTGGAGGTTTGATGTTGTTCTTGAGGCAGGTTATATAACTTGAACCCAATCATGTTATTATTCACCTTCAATCTTGCTATACTTGTTGATCTACTTTCAATTTCAGTTTTTCTTGAATAATTGATGAATCTATGAGTTCTAATGGTTGCATAGGAATGTTGTCCATGAACTAGAATAGTTAGGTATGAAAGTCTAGAGCTTGATGATGATGACATCATCATGGCACAAACCGATATCGGGTTGAAGCACCTCTAACCCGATATGGTAATGAAACCTAATATGGTGATATGAAATATGTTATACCTTGGAACCCCACACCCCTATCATTTTGTACATTTGGTTTGGTTGAAAAGGGACTAATCAGTTGTGTAGTGATAACACTCATTTTAGGGCTATTTATAGCTTATATTTTCCTATCAAAACTGCCCTCTAAACTGCTTTTCCTCTAATTTTTGTCATGATTCTGCACAAAAGTAAACTGCGCTCTAACCCTAACTCTTTTTCCATCTTTTGTACAAATTTCTCCCTGTTTTATACCTAAAAGACCGCTAAAGGCCCGTCCCGGCCCATGAACGGTGCCCGCCCACATCGGCCCTTCTACCAGTCACTCGACATGTCACTTACCCGTCATGGCTTCAACCCGATATAGTAGCAACTCAACACGAACATATCGTGCAAGGTGGCTCTAACGAGCGATACACCACTTACCCGACAGAGGACTCTGCCCGCCACGACTGGTCAGCCTGTTAAGGAATGTCACGTGGTACACGCCCCTCATCTGTAGTGTTTGTCCGCCATGGCCACCCGATACGATTACAACCCGACACACAGTGACCTGCTATGCCATGCGACACACAGGTTTTGACCGTCCCCGAAGCCACGAAAAGGGAGCTGATTTAGGACATGTGGCCCCACGAGAACTGCAACTTCTCCCAGCCACTACCTATAAATAGCAGCTACAGGACTCCGGTGGGACGGGTCAGAATCTTGTGAAAGCTAACTTTGGAAAGCATCTAAAGCTAGTATGTCAACTCCCAAGGCATGTCGGGCGATACTAGGTGAGCACTCCCCCAACCCCAGAGGGGTGGGAGTGGTTCACTTAGAACCCATCCCGGTAGCCGCAGCAGCCCGATATGACAAAGAAGGCCACCCGACGTGCCAGGTTCCTAGAAGGGCTCCTGCCCAGGACGGCTCGCCCCCGACACCCAATACAAGGAACCTAAGAATCGATACAAGGAACCTGAGAACCTAAGTCACCTCTAACCCGGCAAGATACCGAACCCGATATGGTCCACCCGTCACGGTGTGTCTCCCAACACAGCCGTATCGGGTAGGGAGCCTTAGCCGATACGTCTGCCCATCATGGTGTATCGCCCTAGAGGGGGCTAGCCGCCCGACATAGGCATATCAGGCAGAGCTCTCGCCTGGTATCAGGTTAGAGATTGCTTAGGGGTCTGCTGCTGTACATCGACCCCCTACATCAAGGGGGCCGATATCTATCTTCCTCCTTTTTTATTTACATCAATTTACATTCATTCATCACGCATTGTAACTGAACCCTTTTTCATATCAATGATTATGAAATTAGTGGTGTTTAATATCTTTTGTTCTTTGTATGGTTTCTTTTTGTGGAATGATTTCTTTGTAGCATCTAAACTCTAGCCTATATGCTTGGATCATGTTTTAACTAGGTATCGAATCATGTTTCCCATTTCAACTCCTTCAAGAGAGGGACGTTGTAACTCCAGAGTTCAGTTCGATCTGGGAGTATGAGAGTGCCCAAGATCGGGGCTGCCCCAGCTTTCTTCCCACTCCAACTCATGTTCATTACTCTTGAGAGAGGGTGTTGGCACATAGTTGGAGGCACCCTCTTTGAGAGAGGAGGGTGCATGAGGTTTTCTGCTACCGCCTGTTATGCCTAAGTCTTCTTCCTTTATGCTTTACCTTTATGATAGTTTTATCTCCCCGGATTCCATTTTGTAAAACCTTTATAAAAACCTCTTAACTCAAAAACTTAATTCTTTCTCGTAGCTCCATTTGGATATAGTCTTTTGGTTTATTTCCTTCAGTTCCTTTAATCTTGTTTTCAACCGCCGTGTCCCTTGGGGACACGTTCTTTTCTCTTTCTTACCAGAGTACAAAGTGTTGATTCCGCGTTCTTAGCACGACCACCCTTGTCCCTGTGTTCGACCCCGATCGCTACATCGAACATTGTTATCGTTGCGGGGGCCTGAAAGTCAGGTTATCTATTTAAAAGTGCAACTACTTTAATCCACTCCTTTTAGACGCGCGATTTAGGTCAGTCAACTTTTTGGCGCCGTTGTCGGGGACAAGGCAAAACGGTACTGTTAATGAACATGAGTCCACTCACTATACTCATGTGACTCAAGCTTAGCGATAAGCTTGACATCACTCTTACTTGAATCCCTCTAATCGAAATCTAAGCAAAACAATTCAATTCATCAACTATGCTTTTCTAACTTGATTCTATGATCTGTTTAGGTACCTAGGAAGAAGGTTTCATTCGATTCAACTCTAGTCATCATGCTGCCTCGCGTGGAACCACCACTTTCCATAGATGAGCGAAATGCTAGAGTTGGACCACACCCACCTCCACATGGGGACGACGACCGTTACAATAACGATCATTTACATGAAGAGCTAGAAGAACCTGAACCAGAGCAACTTGAGAATGATCGCCACCATGAAGAGTGTCGTCACCGCCACAAGCATAGAAGGAACCACCATGATCGAGAGAAGAATCATACGAACAACAACATTGAAGATTCCGAGGAGGAAGAAAAGACCATTTGAGAGTTGGCTGCCATGAAAGCCAACAATTCAAGATGCCCAGTGATTATTCCAAGGTTCGATGTTGTGAATTTCGAGCTAAAACCCACTGTGATTTCCATGATTCAAAATAAGATCTTTCGAGGGAGTTCTAAGAATCACAATCCCTATCATCACCTCGATGCTTTCAAAAATATATGTGACACCATCAAAATGAGGGGGGTTCCACAAGAAGTGATCTACTACAAGGGTTTCATCTTTTCCTTGGAGGACAAGGCACTGTCATGATACCTTGGACTGCCTCATCAATCTTTGAATGGATGGAATGCTTTAGTAGATGCTTTTGTAAACAAGTTCTACCCTACTGAGAAGACTGTGAGGAACATGAAAAAGATCACATCCTTCACGTAGAAGCCAGGAGAGAACCTGCATGAAGCTTGGGAGAGATACCCGGAATACCAGAGGGACTTCCCCCACCACAATTACAAGAAGGGCTTTCTGATAACAACATTCTATAATGGTCTAACTCCTGAAGAGAGAGTTTCACTAAATGCAACCGCAGGAAGCGACTTTCTTGGGAAGAAGCCCAACAGATCTAAAAAGATCATTGAGAACATGGTTGAATTACAAGCCAGATCTGAGTATGATAGAACTGACAGAGGATATGTGAAGAAATCCACTAATGAAGGACCATCAATCGAGTCAAAAGCTCTGGAGGCGATAGCATCTCAGATTTAAAAGATAGCTACATACATCTGACAGTTGAAGGAGTCCGGAGGAAAAGGAAAGAAATAGATTGAGAAGGTTATGAAGTGTGTAACCTATGGCAAAGCAGGCCACAGAGTAGATAGCTATGTATACACTCGACCTAAAGAGTCTAGTGAAAGTGATTCGGAAGAGGAGGAAGCTGCAAACGTATCCTACGTCATGTTTAGGAGGTCGGACCACCCTGGCTTCAGTTATGGCAACAAGGATGCCACAGAAAATTTGCATCAGCTGAACGACCCGCCCAAGCAGCAGCCTATCTTTGAGAAAAGAAGTAGACAAGGATAGTATGTTAAGATGAGATCTTTTCAGTCGAATAAAACCAATTACCAAGGTCAGGGAAAGTTTCAACCTCGTCAAGTCGCTAACATGAGTCAAGGGCAGTTGCAAGCTTAAGGGCCGAGCTAGACAAATAGAAACAACCAGCCGAACTTAGTGGGTCATCTTTTTGACTTTGTTAAAAGGCAGGACACCATTAATAATCATCTTGTGCAAAGCGCACTATCCAAATCATGAGTTTTGAATTGTATGCAAGTCCAGATGGGGGATATGCAAACTCATCAACGTTAGATAGACCAACAGCTAGCTCAGTTAGCCGAGCTTGTGAAGAACCCGTCGGGGAAGATCCCTTCTAGTACAAAGTCTGCCAAGATGGCAACCCTCAGATCGGGACGTATGATAGATCGCCCTAAAGAGCTGAGGGAAGAAGAACCTGAGCAAGAGAAGATTGCAAAAAATCTAGATAGGGGAGAAAGCCAGCACCCTCTAGTTAGGGAGCAAGGACCTAGTGAGGAATTTTTCTCTAAGAGATACTCGCCAAGGTTACCATTTCCGTACAAGATGGTGAAGGCTCACTTCAAGAAAAGGTATGAAAAGTTTATGGATTCAGTGACAAAACTTCACCTGGAGGTACCATTTCTCGACGCTTTGGAAGAAATGCCGACCTACGCCAAGTTTTTCAAGGATCTAATCACAAAGAAAAGACGAGGTGGAAGGATCAAACCAGTGCCTCTAGCCGCTATGTCATCTTCTTTTGTGAAAGAAGATTTACCGACTAAGAGAAAGGACCCTGGGGCCTTTACTATACCCTTTGCAGTAGGAGACAACATTGAAAGAAAAGGTCTCGCCGATTTGGGGGCTAGTATCATCCTCATGCCTCTAAGTCTCGCATAGAGCTTAGGACTAACTGATATGGTTAGGACTAATATGAGGATAGAGTTGGCAGACCATACCTTTAAAAGGCCAGTAGGGATAGTCGAAGATGTCCCAATAAGAGTAGGAAATTTCTTCATTCCTTGTGATATTGTTATCATCGATACCATTGAGGACCCTAAGTGCCACATCATCTTCTGTCGTCCTTTCTTGGTAACCAAAAGGTACATATTGATTTCGCTGAGGGCATGATTACCCTAAGGGTCGGGGATGATAATATTGATTTCAAGGTAAAGAATTCTATGAAAGGACCGTCATTGCTGGGATCAGCTTACTTCATGGATAGCTATAATCAATACTGTGAAGAAATAGCAGAAGACACAACAGTGATAGATCCTCTTATGAGAGCTTTAAATGAAGAAAGCTCAGAGGTTAACAACCCCTAGATAGTTGAGATACTCGACTACCTGAACTTAGATGAAGGGGATCTGAGTAATGAAGAAGAAGTGGTTGAGACAATGATGTATGCTTCTCTGGAATCGACCGAGGAAGAAGAGAAAGTACCAAAACCTTTACCAGAGCTGAAGCAGCTACTAGAAGGTTTGAAGTATGAGTTCTTAGATAAATAAGAAAGACATCCTATCATTGTCAATGCCAATCTGACCAAGGAACAACTGGAAAGACTCCTTAAAGAGCTGAGGCTCTACAGACAAGATATTGGGTATTCGGTGGATGACATTAAGGGGCTAAGCCCTGCCCTGTGTATGCATCGAATAAATCTCGAAGAATTTGTGAAACCCCTCATTCAACCCCTAAGGAAGTTGAACCAGATGTTGAAGGAAGTTGTAAGAAAGGAGGTCATCAAACTCAGAGATGCTGGCATTATATACCCAATCAGCGGCAACAACTAGGTGATCCCGATTCATGTGGTACCTAAGAAAGGGGGTATGACTGTCATAAAAGGTGATAAAGGTGATGAGGTTGCCATCCAGACTGTTACCGGATGGAGGATGTGCATTGATTATAGGAAGCTAAATCAAGCCACTAAGAAAGACCACTACCCTCTCCCTTTTATCGATCAAGTGCTTGAGAGGCTAGCTCATCATCAGTACTTTTGTTTCTTGGATGGATATTCCGGGTTTTACCAAGTTCCTATCTTGCCAGATGATCAAGAGAAGACCACCTTCACCTATTTGTACAGTACACATGCTTTTCGGCGGATGCCATTCGGGCTATGCAATGCTCCTGCAATGTTTCAGCACTGCATGATCACAATGTTCTCAGATTTCCTGGAAGACATTGTAGAAGTCTTTATGGATGATTTCTCTATTTATGGAAAGGATTTTGATTCCTATTTGAAGAACCTGTCTTTAGTTCTACAACACTGTGAGGAGAAGAACTTAGTTCTTAACTGGGAAAAGTGCCATTTTATGGTACAAGAAGGCATAGTCCTTGGTCATAAAGTTTCCAAGAGAGGAATTGAAGTTGATGTAAGCAAGGTCAAGTCTATTTCTAGACTACCTCTGCCAAAGTTTGTGACAGGAGTGTGAAGTTTCCTCGGTCATGCAGGCTATTATAGGAGTTTCATCAAGGATTTCTCAAAGATATCCAAACCTCTTTCGAACCTGCTAATAAAGGATGCATAATTCATCTTTACTGATGATTATTTGAAGGCTTTTCAGTCTCTGAAGGAGGCCTTAGTGAATCCCCCGATTCTTCAAGCTCCAGACTGGGAGCTTCCTTTTGAGTTGATGTGCGATGCTAGCGACTATGTTTTGGGGGCTATCCTAGGACAGACTACGGATAAGAAACGTCATATAATTTGCTATGCCAGCCGAACCCTAGATGAGGCACAGGTAAACTACACAACTACGGAGAAGGAAATGTTAGTGATTGTCTTCGCGTTTGACAAGTTCAGATCCTATCTCATTGGAGCAAAAGTAAAAGTCTATACTGATCATGGAGATATTCTCTACTTGTTGCAAAAGAAGGATACAAAGCCCAGATTGCTGAGATGGGCCCTGCTACTTCAAGAGTTTAATCATGAAATAATTGATAAGAAAGGCAAGGAAAACGTAGTCGTAGATCATCTTTCAAGAATAACCTTTGAGGAAGAAAGCAAGTTGCCTATTAATGACAACTATGTTGATGAAGCTTTGTTGATGGCTCCGTCTGACGAGCCAACCTTTCCTTGGTTTGTGGATATTTGCAATTACCTAGCTTGTGGACAGCTACCGCCTAGCATCACCTACAACCAGAGAAAGAAGCTCTTATATGATGTCAAGAACTACTATTGGGACGACCCCTTGCTTTTCAAAAGGTGTTCTGACAGCCTATACAGAAGATGTATACTAGAAGAGGAGGTCCCAAGTATTTTAAAAGAATGCCATTCTTCACCCTACGGGGGGCACCATGGCGGAGATAGAACAACTACTAAAGTGCTTCAATCTGGGTTTTTCTGGCCTACGCTATTCAATGACGCAGCTGCCTACGTGAAGGTATGCAAGGAATGCCAATCTACCGGGAATCTCGGAAGAAGAAATGAAATGCCTTTATCAAATTGGATAGAAGTCGAGATCTTTGACGTCTGGGGAATAGACTACATGGGTCCATTCCCCCCATCAAAAGGTTATCAATACATCCTAGTAGCAGTGGACTATTTATTAAAGTGGTTTGAAGCAGTTGCTACTCAAACTTTTGACTCCAAGTCTATGATTAAGCTATTTGAGAAAACCATCTTTCCTCACTTTAGGGTACCCCGATCTGTGATAAGCGATGGCGGATCACACTTTGGAGAGAAGCAGTTTGAAGCACTGTTGAAGAAGTATGAGGTCAGGCACAAGGTTGCTACACCATACCACCCCCAAACTTCTGGGTAGGTGGAGGTGTCAAACAGGCAGATCAAGCAAATCTTAGAAAGGACTGTCATCCGCATGCGGAAAGATTGGGCGTTGAAGTTAGATGATGCTCTATGGGCCTATAGAACTGCATACAAGACGCCCATTGTCACAATGCCTTATAGGTTAATCTATGGAAAATCTTGCCACTTACCATTAGATCTTGAATACAAGGCCCTCTAGGCAATCAAGTTTCTGAATATGGACCTAGAAAAGGTCGGGCAAAAGAGGTTCCTGTAGCTGCAGGAGCTCGAGGAGCTGAGATTACACACTTACAAAAATGCAAGGATTTACAAGAAGAGGACCAAGGTGTGGCATGATGCCCACCTGAAGAGAAAGGATGTTAGCGAAGGTGACAAAGTTCTTTTATTTAAATCCTCTATCTGCCTTTTTCCAGGTAAGCTACAAACAAGGTGGTCTGGACCCTTCACAATGGTGAAGATCTATCCTTCAGGGATGATGGAACTACATGACAAAGACGATCCAACAAAAGTCTTTCTGGTGAACAGGCACAGAGTCAAGAGGTACTATGAAGATGAAGAGTTCATAGGAAGATCAGAGATAGACCTACAGGATGCTAAAACAACAATCGAAGGAGTAGAGTGAAGGACTTTGAAGCTGTCGAGATGATGACAGAAACCACAACGCTCCTTGGGAGGCAACCCGAGTCTTTACTTTTCTTAGAATAGGATGTTATTTCCTTTCTTGCAAGAAAAAACATTACGAACGCTATCAATGTAATAAGACCCGAGTCAGTGCATGCACCACGTGCACATACTCTCTTGTTTTGTGGGCCACCGACTTAGTTTTATGCATTGATGAGTAATACTATCTAAGACTGGAAGTCATTTCCTTTAAGCCAATGATGTTTTACCCATCAATGTTATCCTTTCTTTATTTTTAGTTTTTCCTCTCTTATTTTGTTTTGTTTTGTTTTGTTTTCCTTTTTGAAGCTTGTATCGGGCATGCAAAGTTGCCATGCCTGATACCTTTCTCTCTGGCCCTATCGGGCATCTGAATAACCTTTTCCCATGTCACGTAATAGTGTCGGGCAATCGACAGGATACGCGTGTTGCACTGTATCAGGCTACGAATCATCCAGACCTGTATCGGGCGAGGCTCCTCGATCGATCCGCATGACACGCCCTTATCAGGAAATGATATCGGGCATCAGACTTTAATGACGAAGTTGTGTCACACGATACACCTAGCTCGCGGGACACACCTTACCATCGTGATCAAGTCTTACTCAGGAAGCCAAATCAACCCTTGATGTGGCTGATTAGACTGCTTTAACTGCTCATCACGGGAATGATTGGTCTCCTCGCGTGACACGTGTCCCAATTTTACCCGATTTACCCCCGCCCGAGATGGATATATATAGTAACCTCGATTAAACGTGTCGGACACTTGCATTTACTTTTTACCTACTCCCTTATAGTGTGTCTGCCCTTAGCTTTTACTCTCGTGCCGACCATCCTTGCGAGCTCCCGTATCGTGTATCAATCATTCAGAAATAGGTATAGCCCCACACCTTACCGCCATGATCAAGTCGTACTCAGGAAGCCAAATCGATCGTTGACGTGGCTGATTAGACTCATTTAATTGCTCGTCTCAGGAATGATTGGTCTCCTTGCGCAACACGTGTCCCAGTTTTACCCGATTTACCCCCTCCCGAGATGGCTATATATAGTAACCTCGGTTAAATGTGTCGGGCACTTGCATTTACTTTTTACCTACTCCCTTATCGTGTGTCTGCCCTTAGCTTTTACTCTCATGCCGGCCATTCTTGCGAGCTCCCATGTCGTGCATCAATCATTCAGAAATAGGTATAGCCTGATATGCCCTATCGTATCGGCCAACTTATATCGCGTAGCTTTAGTTGATTGTGTCACGTGAGGTTTTCGTGCCAGGCAATACGAGGTGCACGACACCCGTATCGGGTAAGATAGTTCAACTCGTGTCTCCTGGCACTCTTTTGTATCGAGAGGCATTTGTATCGAACAACATCGATATTGGGGTCCTTTTGACCATGTTGCGCGGTACACGTATCACGCGACGTGTATCGTGCAAGATCACCAGTATCAAGCATGTTGACTAATCACACGACAAGCTTTTTATTTAACCCACTTGGGATCGTATCGACCACTGAATTTTTGCTGGGCGATACCTGTATCGTGTGAGAATTTTGCCGGGCTTACGTATCAAGCTGCCATGTCGGGCAAAGTCCGTTTGGTTAACGATACCCGATACTCGATATTGACTTGTTTGTGTTGAGATTTGTCTAGTTTCAACTTAAAAAAGTATCGCCTACCTTGTATCAGGGGACACAACCCTGTCGCCCAATATGAGGTAAGGTGACCCATTCAGAAGTTTTGATGATTACTAATACTTTCATTTGTCAATTATAGGAATGGCCCAAGCCAAGCAAACTGTCATCCAAGTAGACGAGCATGGTCGGAGGATCACCACAGAGGACACAACAGAAGCCTCCACAGCCGGGCAGAAGTGCCATATGGGGCTAAGAAGAGGCCAAGGACAGAAGCGGCGGTAGCCCCATCAACGGTAGCAGAACCCCTAGCCCATTTTCCAGGCCGGTTCATGCCCAGGAACGAGGAGCATCAGCAGAGTTACACGGAACTGGAGGCCAAGATCTATAGGCCGACCAGGTTCTGCCACCAGCCCTCCTTCCACCAGCTATGAATCTTCAACAGACTAGACAATGTCTTGGGAGTTGTCGAGCTGAAGACGATCTGCTTCAACCTCTCCGGATCATACATTGAACTCACCAAGGAGTTCATGTCCTCCCTCTGATGAGTCCACAATGGGCCAGAAGAAGTGGAGAGATATGGAGAGGCAGACCGGCTGTAGGGTCGGTTATACAACGTTGAGCATGAGATTTCAAAAAAGTTGCTCAATGAAATCTCCTCTTCCTCAGAAGCCGAGAAGGAAATGCTGAATAGAGGCGCCAGGATTGGTGAGGGAGACAACTTCAACCCAGTCAGCATTTGGAAGAAACTAACCGATGAGTCATTGTAACGACCCACACTTTTGAGTGTCTAAAAGACCTTAAAGTCGCAGATCGTTAATCATAACTTCCAGGATCAGATTCATGAAATAATACAAAACAGTAAACAATTTCCATTAATGATCAAATATTTACATGTTTAGATAAAAAGCTCCTCTAAGGGTTACATAACTTTTAAACAGAATTAACTTTTACATATGTGAAGATAAACCATTAAGACTAAACCTTCATGATTAAATTGTAGTGTCTTCAACATCTCTATTTGTACCCTCATGTCCACGAATCAAGTATATCTAATACCTAAAATGCCGACAAACAAATATGCGGTCAGTATATTACTATACTGGTACGTGGGTTCAAACAATAATCACAAGTATAGATATAAGCAAACATCTTTATCTCGCATGTAAGAATATAAACTTATTTTCATATTCTAACCCTTATCTGGTCTACTACCTCAAGTGTAATCACTGTCCCTCTGGGGCTCATGTGCATTACCCTTAAGATCAGTCTAACCCAGGGTTCAAAATATTGTTATTTAGTTTACATGATACTCATCAGAACTTTATAGTTTGCAAGAACTAAATAAACAAGCAAGCAATTTATTTGTCATCCAATCTCATCGAGAAACATCAGCAATCTCAGAATTCGATACATGTATTCATAAGCATAACCACATACCTCATGCCATTATAGAAACCATGAAGAACATCATATACTTTAAGAATGTACCCGAACATCAAAACAACAATGTATTCAATCTGAAATATACATACTACATATGTGTTACCATGTATTCATATTACATTATTTAGATCTAGATGCGCTCCTAAACTAGGGTTTAGGACTATCTCATATTTGGACTATAAGTTAGGGTTACAAACCCTAACCTAATCATATTATGGTTTCTAAGATTACCAATTCCATTATGAATATAAGGTTAAACCCTAATCATCATCTTAAGAATGTTAGACTAATCATGATACCTAGATCATATTAATAGCATTAAGATTATAGCAAGATGTCCACATTAGTTTCAAAACCCTAAATTATCATGTATAAGATTATTAATCTAGAAACGTCAATTATTCCTCATTATACATGACAAGATCAGGTATTAACTCATCATAAATGAATCTACTTAATTAAGCATCAGGTTAAAGGAAATCTAGGTCTTCCTCTATATTAACTACATTTTAACATGTATTGCATATACTTTTAGAACAGGAAGCTTAATTATACTCAGATTGTATTTTATTCAAGTTCCCCTCATTCTCCCGATCCTTTTCATATATGGTTTTGTTATTTTTGGACGTTCGTAGCATTTTCTATAATTAAAGCAAGATGTATAATTTTTACCTCACATATGGGCCACGTGTCGCCTTTCTATTGGTCAGTGCTTATATTGACTGGGCACCATGCTAGGACATGGTTCCCTTCCTGGTTCATCTCTGGACCGGATGCAACTCTCTAGGGCATGGTTCATCTCTGAACTAGCTATAGTTGTTGGTTTATTGTTGGGCCTGACCTGACGTCTCCCTCCCCTATATGCGGGGGTGCGTCTGTATGAGGCCGCTGCCCGATGGGAGGCAGGACACCTCTACTCATCCCCTCTCCATCAAGGCACTGAAAGCTTCCTTGATTTCGCCTACTTCTCCATCCTCGACTCCTATGCTACAAGCAAACAACCATGCTTCTTGCGTAGTCCCTTCTCCCACCTTCACACCTCTCCTCAACAGTGTGAAAGGTAGAGACTTTTGCACTTCAACGCTCATGTCATCTCACTCGCGAGATCTCCTCCTGTCCTGTACGGCTGGGCGATACCTGGAAGAGGGGAGCAGAGGCACTCCACTCTTTGTTGATCCTCTCCCTCGGCGTCGGATGGTCCGAGCAAGATCTCTGGACCTCCATCAGGTTGATGCGAACTCAAAGGGACTTCCAATCTTAGTCCGATGCTGCCAGGGTAAGCTGGATAAGACTTTGCTTCGAGTCGTCATGTGTGTGATCATGTGCAAGTCCTACTCAACCCAGATGCCATCATCCCCAACTCCAACCATCTTGCCGCCACAACACCTTCAGGGTGTACGAACCACCCTCCTGAAGCTGTCTAGCTACTCGAGTCAAAGCACGTCGGGGAGCTCTCTCCCTGCGACGGGTCTAAGCATTGTCGTTAGGCTTTTGTGCGACTGAATCCGCCTGACTGCTGCCCGTCGTGCCCTCACATAGGCACTCTATCCACATGATGTCTGCCCAGTGAACTCGACGTTCAAGGTTGATGACCTCTCCGTCTCCTCTTCCCCACCAGCAGCAAGACCTTGTTTGGTCTGCTACTTGCTGCCTTGGCCACTACACCATCTTCTGAAGGACATATTCGATACAGGTGTTGCCATGGTGGCCTCCCTTCATCTCAGTGCATGTATGCCAAGTTGACGCAGTGTTGGCTCCGCTCTCAATGGGATACCCCACCCTTGGTGATCTCCCATCCGTTCTCCATCCTGAGGTTATCGAGTTTCTGGAGGGTTCTCGTGCGATGGTGAAAAGGGATAGGGATGAGCAAGATCTTAGATCTTCCTGTAGGGGGTTGTCCGTCTAGATCAGGGCACAATGTGGGGGCTCAGGATGGCGGCCAACCTCCACGATCTGTCAACCCTCCATGAGCAATGTCATAGGTCTATATGTAATGCAAGACATTCACCAAAAGAAGGAGGGATGGAGTTTCTTATATAGAATTGGGGTAGGGTTTGAGGAGTCAGGTTTCCATGCCCCTCCTTGCATGCCATCCACACAACTACGCAAGGAAGGAAGGTGATTACTTCATTTTCTACTTCCTTAAAAAGAAACCATCCTTCTTATATAAAACTCTTGTCTTTTAATTGATTTAGGAAACCCTCGTGAGTTTGAGATTATCCACTCCCTCTTTCTCTTTATAGTATGTAAACTCGTTAATATCTTTTTCCATGCAAAACATGCTCTTTTTAAACATTATTTAGAACAATCCATTTAACTCATGAATTGTTCTTTTTTGTCAATTTTCAAGAATATTCTTCTATTTGATTATCTTATGCCATGGTCACCCTTGCTACCAAGGTGATTAACGCTATTATTCCACCAATAATACTATTGGGAAAAATACAAACAAATTCGTTTATATAATTCAATTTCACCAAAATTTGAGGTTATAACATTCACCCCTCCTTAAAAGGAATTTTGTCCTCAAAATTTAGGCCTACTAAGCCTAGGTGAATGATAACTCATATTATCTTCATGGCTTAGGGTTAACACCCCATTTAGATGTCTTTAACAACTTTTCTTTAGTATAACAATTTTCGTTTTATTACTAAGATTGACACCTAAATCTAAATTCAAGTATATCTACATCTTTAGTATACACATCTTATCATTACTTGATGATTTCATAATCATTGATGATTTCATGATTACTTGGTGATTTCTCTTTTCACCTATGTTTCCAACCTATTATCCATTATTTCACATAAGGGTGAAGTAACACCTCTAACCCTAGGTCAAGTCCTCACACATTAAATATAGGATATTCATCCTTGTTATCTCAATTTTTAAGCATAACATGTGTCTATCCAATCTCCCTCTCTCATAATGAGATGAAATAAGCATTTGACTGCAGCCCAAACACAAAGTTCATTCCATTCCAAGAGCGGAGATAGTACATCCACACATTACCTTTCAAATTCACATATTAAGTTGAATCATACTCGGTATGACTCTAAACTTACTTGTTCTTAATTATATAGCATTCTTAAACCCCATGAAGTCAAGTGTCCCTTTTCTTACTCTTAGATTAGGGCACAACTTCTCTCAAGTTTTCATGACTTCCTATAACTTTTATATTTACATCTCATGTATCATTATGAGCCTTAGACAAATCCTTGAGGTCTCTAGGGGTATAGGTACTTTTGGAGTGATCTCATCCTTATGCATCAAGAGAGTGCCTTTCATATTCACCCATTAGGCTACATGATCCTCATAGAGGTAGCTAATCTCCTGAGTCATGTACCTTGGATAAACCTAGCTGTTACCTCCCGACCACATGGTCTAGTACATTTAGGGAACAATCAACTCCTAACCCATTGGTCCAATGTACCTCTAATACACCCTACTTGACCCTAGAATTGCATTAGGACTCTACCCTCCCTAAGGGTTTCTTTTGAGATGTCACATCTTTTAAGAACATTATTCTCTTATTTAATTCTTTAACCCGGATTGCCTTCATATCTCTCTTTGGAGTACACATAATGCAGTGTTGTCCCATCATTGGGCTCGGGCCACCTTCCCTCTAGGGCTTGGTGCCATGTCGGTCTTCCCTCCTGGGTTTGACCTCTGTGATCTTCCCCTCCAGGGCTTGATCCTAAACAACTGCATTGTGGACTTAGGCCACCTTCCCTCCTGAGCTTGGTTCCTGCCTGGTCTTCCCTCCTGGGCTTGACCATTTCATGACCTTCCCTCCTGGGCTTGGTCGTCCACTTAGGCCACCTTCCCTCCTGGGCTTGGTGCCTTACTGGTCTTCCCTCATGGGCTTGACCAGTTGTGACACTCAGAGTTGGCATCCTTGGGTTCAAAGAATTTAAGTATTTTCATTTATATATATTTAACTCTTCACTCCTCTAGGTGAGGATTAAGGTTATCTAAATACTTAAATACACTTATTCAATTACCTTTTAAGGGAAATTCCTAGCCTAGGGTGCCTTCTTGGCTCATAGGAGGGGGTTAGGTTCTCTAACCACAACCTGATCCCAAGATCTAGGTTTTGCCTCCCTCATAGGTCATCTTCCCACTCTTTGGGTTGACCCACCCCAGGTTGGCACACTAACCCTAAATTTTTCATGGATATCTTCTTTTCTTTTATGCCTAACATTTTTTTCTTTCTTTTCATTATAACATATCAACCCATGTTTTCTCAATTTCTAGAATACCCCCTCATGGTCTCTGTCCATTCAATGAGCTTGCGTCACCTTCCCTCCAGGGCTTGGTGCTACCTCAGCCTTCCCCTCCAGGGGCTTGGACACCATCACTAAACTTCTAGAAACAACATGAGGAGTTTGAGAACGTTATATTCCAACTTTTCATTTTCTGATATATTCAACTATTGGGTTTTTATATCTCTTAAGACTTATCACATGAGTTTTATGCTCCTCATGCACACATGCATGGGAGATTGGGTTACCTAAACCATCCCTTATCTTTCTTATTCATGATTTCAAGTTTCACATGGGCAGTGTCCCATACCACCACACCATGTTGATTACTAATTTTAAGTTTCACATGGGTAGTATCCCATACCACCACACCATGTTCATTAATTAGGATTAAGGTTTTAGGGTTACAGTTAGGGACTACACTCTACCTCTTAGAGTTTTCCTGCCCCTAGACTCTCTAGAGTTTTCACACCCTATTCCAAGTTCTTCCTCGAAGAAAGGGCTTACCCAAACATGTATCTTCCTAGTATCTACCCTCTCTAGAGGGACCTACACGAAAGGTTACATCTTTTCACATTTTACTTCTCTTATTAACATTTTCTTTTCAAAGATTTTAAGCATGAGATGAGAAGTAGAGGAAAATGTGAGATGAGGAACTTAATTTTTCTGTTAAAATTTCTAAGGATAATTTGAAATTATAAACTATTAAGTATTAGTGGATGAATTTGTTCTCTGATACCAAATGTAATGACCCGCACTTTTGAGTGTCTACAAGACCTTAAAGTCGCAGATCATTAATCATAACTTCCAGGATCAGATTCATGAAATAATACAAAATAGTAAACAATTTCCATTAATGATCAAATATTTACATGTTTAGATAAAAAGCTCCTCTAAGGAGTTACATAACTTTTAAACTGAATTAACTTTTACATATGTGAAGATAAACCATTAAGACTAAACCTCCATGATTAAACTGTAGTGTCTTCAACATCTCTATCTGTACCCTCATGTCCATGAACCAAGTATATCTGATACCTAAAATGCCGACAAACAAATACGCGGTCAGTATATTACTATACTGGTACGTGGGTTCAAACAATAATCACAAGTACAGATATAAGCAAACATCGTTATCTCGCATGTAAGAATATAAACTTATTTTCATATTCTAACCCTTATCTGGTCTACTACCTCAGGTGTAATCACTGTCCCTCTGGGGCTCGTATGCATTACCCTTAAGATCAGTCTAACCCAGGGTTCAGAATATTGTTATTTAGTTTACATGATACTCATAAGAACTTTATAGTTTGTAAGAACTAAATAAACAAGCAAGCAGTTTATTTGTCATCCAATCTCATCGAGAAACATCGGCAATCTCAGAATTCGATACATGTATTCATAAGTGTAACCAAGTACCTTATGACATTGTAGAAACCATGCATAACATCATATACTTTAAGAATGTATCCGAACATCAAAGAAACAACGTATTCAATCTGAAATATACATACTACATATGTGTTACCATGTATTCATATTACATTATTCAGATCTAGATGCGCTCCTAAACTAGGGTTTAGGACTATCTCATATTTGGACTATAAGTTAGGGTTATAAATCCTAACCTAATCATATTATGGTTTCTAAGATTACCAATTCCATTATGAATATAAGGTTAAACCCTAATCATCATCTTAAGAATGTTAGACTAATCATGATATCTAGATCATATTAATAGCATTAAGATTATAGCAAGATGTCCACATTAGTTTCAAAACCCTAAATCATCATGTATAAGATTATTAATCTAGAAACGTCAATTATTCCTCATTATACATGACAAGATCAGGTATTAACTCATCATAAATGAATATACTTAATTAAGCATCAGGTTAAAGGAAATCTAGGTCTTCCTTTATATTAACTACATTTTAACATGTATTGCATATACTTTTAGAACAGGAAGCTTAATTATACTCAGATTGTATTTTATTCAAGTTCCCCTCGTTCTCCCGATCATTTTCATATATGGTTTTGTTATTTTTGGACGTTCGTAGCATTTTCTATAATTAAAGCAAGATGTATAATGTTTACCTCACATATGGGCCATGTGTCGCCTTTCTATTGGTCAGCACTTATATTGACTGGGCACCATGCTAGGACATGGTTCCCTTCCTGGTTCATCTCTGGACTGAATGCAACTCTCTAGGGCATGGTTCATCTCTAAACCAGCTATAGTTGTTGGTTCATTGTTGGGCCTGACCTAACGTCTCCCTCCCCTATACGTGGGGGTGCGTCTGTATGAGGCCGCCACCCGACGGGAGGCAGGACACCTCTGCTCATCCCCTCTCCAGCAAAGCACTGATAGCTTCCTTGATTTCTCCTGCTTCTCCATCCTCGACTCCTATGCTACAAGCAAACAACCATGCTTCTTGCGTAGTCCCTTCTCCCACCTTCACACCTCTCCTCGACAGTGTGAAAGGTAGAGACTTTTGCACTTCAGCGCTCATGTCATCTCGCTCACGGGATCTCCTCCTGCCCTGTGCGGCTGGGAGATACCTGGAGGAGGGGAGTAGAGGCACTCCACTCTTTGTTGATCCTCTCCCTCGGCGTCAGATGGTCCGAGCAAGATCTCTGGACCTCCATCAGGTTGCTGCGAACTCAAAGGGACTTCCAATCTTAGTCTGATGCTGCCAGGGCAAGCTGGACAAGACTTTGCTTCGAGTCGTCATGTGTGTGATCCTGTGCGAGTCCTACTCGACCCGGACGCCGCCAGCCCCAACTCCAACCATCTTGCCGCCGCAACACCTTCAGGGTTACGAACCACCCTCCTAAAGCTGTCTAGCTACTCGAATCGAAGCACGTCAGGGAGCTCTCTCCCTGCGAAGGGTCTAAGCATTGCAGTCAGGCTTTTGCGCGACCGAAGCCGCCTGACTGCTACCCATCGTGCCCTCACACAGGCACTCTATCCACACGACGTCTTCCCAGCAAACTCGACGTTCAAGGTTGATGACCTCTCTGTCTCCTCTTCCCCACCAGCAGCAAGACCTTGTTTGGTCTGCTACTTGCTGCCTTGGCCACTTCACCATCTTCTGAACGACGTATTCGATACGGGTGTTGCCATGGTGGTCGCCCTTCATCTCAATGCATGCATGCTAGGTTTCCGCAGTGTTGGCTCTGCTCTCAGCGGGATACCCCACCCTTGGTGATCTCCCATTCGTTCTCCAACCTTAGGTTATCGAGTTTCTGGAGGGTTCTCGTGCGATGGTGAAAAGGGATAGGGATGAGCAAGATCTTAGAGCTTCCTGCATGGGTTGTCCGTCTAGATCAGGGCACAATGTGGGGGCTCGGGATGGTGGCCAACCTCCACGATCTGTCAACCCTCCATGAGCGATGTCCTAGGTCTATATGTAATGCAAGACATCCACCAAAAGAAGGAGGGATGGAGTTTCTTATATAGCATTGGGGTAGGGTTTGAGGAGTCAGGTTTCGATGCCCCTCCTTGCATGCTATCCACACAACTACGCAAGGAAGGAAGGTGATTACTTCCTTTTCTACTTCCTTAAAAAGAAACCATCCTTCTTATATAAAACTCTTGTCTTTTAATTGATTTAGGAAACCTTCGTGAGTTTGAGATTATCCACTCCCTCTTTCTCTTTATAGTATGTAAACTCGTTAATATCTTTTTCCATGCAAAACATGCTCTTTTTAGACATTATTTAGAACAATCCATTTAACTCATGAATTGTTCTTTTTCGTCAATTTTCAAGAATATTCTTCTATTTTATTATCTTATGCCATGATCACCCTGGCTACCAAGGTGATTAATGCTATTATTCCACCAACAATACTATTGGGAAAAATACAAACAAATTCGTTTATATAATTCAATTTCACCAAAATTTGAGGTTATAACAGTCGTCCTACAATCCAGGAAGCAAAGTGGTGGCCATTCACTCATGCTTTTGGAGGATCATCCACAAGATCGTGGGTTGCCTCCTGTTCAACAAGTATGAGACAAGCAACATATACACCGAAGAACTCCATCTCATGTGGTACATGATGGAGGGTAAGGTGGTCAATCTAGGATGCTTCTTGCTGAACTGGTTGTACCCGATAAAAGATGCCACCAAGGAGTATTGCATGGGTGGCATCATCAATCTGATTGCGGCAGGGTTGGGATACCTGAAAGAGCCATGCATCCTGTCGAGAACCTGAGGCGACGATAGGATTGACATGAAGTTATTGCTAAGGGCCAACATTATCAAGAAGGAGGGTCGCTGGTACTTCTATAAGTTTGCAAGAACTTCAAAGATTCTACCCCTCCCGCTCTGCATCAACTATGATGTAGAGAATCTGGTCTTCACCACAGCAGAGATCGAAGCTATGGAGGTTGAAGCAGCCTATGCCGCCACCGCCAGGATACAAGAAAGGGTGGCAACAAGGGGAGGACCTATTCCTATCGATGCCCGGTAGGACAAATCTTCCACAGTCCCTGCCGAGCCACTCACCTCCCCCGTGCAACTGACGACAACCAATGATAAAGCTTTCATCGCTACTCCTATCCCAGCCGCAACCACCACAACAATAATTGCCATGGCTGTAGAAGAAGTAATGGAAATTGTGGAGGTCGCCGAGACAACTGGGGATGAGACAACGATGATAGACCCAAGGGAAGTTGCCGCGGGAGAGATAGCTGCAGTTCTCAAAGCTTCTGTTGCGCCTTCAATGGCGAAAGAGATGGTACAACCAGACGCCAGCAATGGGGCATTTGCTGAGCTCCTCGAGACGGAGCTTAGGGCTGTGCAGCCCACGCCGACGTCGCCGCCAATGTCACCAGTGGTAGCTACGGAGGAGGTCATCGATAACTAGATGGTAGAACAATAGCCACCCACCTCGCGCCCTTCTCTACCAACAACGACAGGCGAGGTAGAGGCAGCCACAAAGGTGTCAATGCCTCACCCTGAAGCGATGCCCTTGCGGATGGTACAGATGGGCTCGGACCCATCTGAAGTCGAGCAGTCATCGGGTCGACCTTCACGCACGAGGAGCATCACGAGATCGAGAGGGCGATCTGATGCAACACCTCCATCTTTGGGGGAGATCCTTGGTCAAGAATTCGACCATTTGCGGGAGGTAACGAGCAACCACTAAGTTACCTTTTCTTCCCTTACCCGCAAATTTTCTATTTTCCAATAGAGGCTTAGAGAATAGGAGTAGCAGTTGGTAGCTCTAGTTGGCCTTCCCGGCCAACTAGAGACACTTAACGCAACACTACAGTAGGCCCTCCTACGCCTCGACGTAGTTGAGGAGAAGCTTAACTGGAGGGATGGCCACCCCCGCTCAAGACAGCCATGGAGGTCTCCAGCACCTCGTGGCTCGGGTTCCCAGCTCTCCTCATTAGCATCCTCCTCTGGGACGTCGTCCACTTCCTTCTCCAGTGGGCCCTTCACAACGCCCAAGGAAGGAACGACACGCAAGACAGCCGACGAGGCCCTAGACAGACATCATAGATCCCACGACATGGAAGAAGATGCTCCCTCTGACCCCCTGGACGAAGCTGAAGACAACAACGAATCAATCAGGGTCGGGGAGGACTCTTCTGATGAATCAGAGGGAGAGGGGGGGACATTTACACAACAAACGAAAGACACCCCCCTAAAGGAAGAAGCTTGACGACAGACACATTTTCTATGCCATCCGAGATCGCTTCATTCAAGATGGCAGATTTTGACAGAAGAGCCATCAGATACCTGGCGATCAGGGACCAAATGCTGCTGAACAAGGTCCTGAGATCGCAGGCTGATGAAGAAGATGTCATCTGGAGTGACGAGTACTTCTCTACATGATGGGGGGAGCTGAGGAGTATATTCTACTCACTAGGCGTCATCACATAGAAGTTGTTCAGGGTCGTGGAAGGTGCCATATTGGAGAATTTTAGCACTAGGACAGGCCGAAAGCTGATATATACCACCACCCCGGCCTTGGCAAGAAGGTTGATGATGGGGTCGTACGATTCTATTCTGGTGGCCAACATGTTGCAGCACATCGAAGAACACAATGCAACATTGGTGTTGGCCCCTTATAAGCATAGAAAAAATTTGTTCCTGTGTGTGGATGATCTCTGGAATCATGACGTCCAGCTCCTCATCTGCTGCAACAAGGAGGTCCCACGCTTAGAACACATGTTTGTATGCCCCGAAGATACGATTCTCAGGCTCCTTCCACTGTGTCTACTCTGAGTGATCAAGTATGGAGTCCAATGCCAATCTGGCATATGGAATTTCTTCAGCATCAGAGACTTCCCCATCCAAGAAGAAGTGGGAAGTGGGAATAGCGCCATCATTGTCCTTCGCACCATTGAGCTGCTCCACATATTTGGATACATAAGGCAGCTCAAGGGCCAAAACTTCTACCAGCTCAGAAGCACTTATGCATTTCTGCTGATCAAGGATGGGCACTATTTCCAAGATGCAGGTGTCCCAGAGAAGCTGCTGGACAGAGACCAAGAAGGCATATCCTCCCCGCCTAACAACCCTCTAGAAAAAGAAGTTGAGAAGGCCATAGATGTTTACGGGGCAGGCAAGCAGATGGACGTTCTAGAAGAAGTACTTTCAAAAGAAGGCCTCACTTCGCCTGATGCTTCGAAAGAAATGATCAGCAACTTCGACCATTCCTCATGCTCTACACTAACGCAGGAATAGGTAAACGAGATCCTGTAGAAGTTAGATGAATCTACCCCCGCAGACGTCATCTATGAGGCAGGCAGTGTCATAGTCCCAGTTGATGATTTAAGGGACATGGTGAAAGAAGGAGGATGATTGGTGATATTAGTGGTGGCCGCCTACATCCAGATACTATAGAGAAAGTTTGAACATGCATACATAACCCATCCAATGTTGTTCAACGACATCTGCCTTGCTGATGAGTCAGGAGCGAAACAATCTTTTATGGCACAGATACAGAGCAGAATGTCACGTGTCATCTCCCTGCCTATCCTACACTACAACCATTGGATGCTCCTAACGATGTACACTCTCCCACAAGCAGGAATTTTCCACAATAGCTCAGATAGCAACAAAGATCATCTAGTGCAGTGTACATCGACAATATTGACACCCCTCGAGCGCTTAGTAAGAAAATACTATACGGAGGTGGCAACGCTGATCCAGCCATTCTTGGAGACGACAGAGAGTAAATGGCACAAGCTTCAGTTCTACCACATCAGTCCACAACAAGTTCCTCTATCCAATGACTACGGCATCTTCGTGCTAGAATGGATCTCTAGCTCAGTAGCGCTACAACAAATGCCTGACAAGCTCCACCACATCGACTACCACAACAAGCGTGGAGAATATGTGCGGGAGCTTATATTTGAAGGAGGCACGCTCACCAGCTAAACCCTCACTGACTTATCACCATCCTACCTTATTTATCTCACAACTCTGGGACAGAGTGTGGGTTAAGTTGGGGGGGTACTATATATCAGTGAGGGAGGTATTAAAAACTCTTCCATTTTGTCTTTCTTTCTTCTTTCTCTTATATATCCTGTGTATATATACATATACAAGTCTAATACAAAATAGTGCGTATACAACTCCTTGCCTCTATACACTTGTACATATGCATTCTATAGTAAATATTAGATACATCTTCTCCCAGCTTGTTCTCTTTGTGTCTAAGGTGGTGCATGCTTTTATTATGATCATTCTGAAAATGCAGTCTCAAACGACAAAAAGGCTATGACTTTTTCTATGCCAATTTTGAAAAAAAATAATCTCGCAACAGCTAAGAGATGTGCACATGAAGGAAAAAACTACCCGAACAGCAAAACTCCTTTTCCCCCTATCCACCAAAATCCCAAAAGAAAAAGAGAGAAAAGCCTTATGAGAGTGAATAAAAGCATGAGAGTTGTTCCTAATGAAAAAAAACAAACAACACACTTGTTCTTCCAAAAGTACCCGTCTTTAGGCATGGTAGATCTGGGGCAGTGGTACGTAGGATGTGAAATCACTGCTCTAAAGCCAACTGGCTTGGACTGTATGGACCACTTGTCTACTAATGGACCCGTACCTGGATGGACCAATGGGAAACAAGAAAAACCCAAAAAAAGCCTTAACCTTCCCAAAAACCCAACTTCTTGATCCCAAAAGTTGTTCGGTGTGAAAGCTAACTTTGAAACCATGCACCAAAGTCTTACCGAAGCTGAAGAGAAAATTTTTGTGTAGATAAGGCGATGAAAAACAATAAGTCACATTGCTCGTGAGTAGATGTAATTTTCCCAATGAACATCTCTAAAAGCACGCTTAAACCCCTTGTCCGAGGACAGTGTCTGGTCATGAAGTAGTATCTCAAACGAAACTTTAAAATAAGTACAGTTTGATTGAGGATAATCAAAATGCTAAGTTTGAGGGAGTTGATAACACTCATTTTAGGTCTATTTATAGCTTATATTTTCCTATCAAAACTGCCCTCTAAACTTCTTTTCCTCTCATTTTTGTCATGATTCTGCACAAAAGTAAATTGTGCTCTAACCCTGACTCTTTTTCCATCTTTTGTATAGATTTCTCCCTATTTTATACCTAAAAAACCGCTAAAGGGTCGTCCCAACCCATGAACGACACCCACCCACATCGTCCCTTCTACTAGCCACCTGACATGTCACTTACCTGTCATGGCTTCAACCCGATATAGCAGCAACGCGATACAGACATATCGCGCAAGGTAGCCCTAACAGGAGATACACCACTTACCCGACAAAGGACTCTGCCCGCCATGACTTATCAGCCCGTTAAGGCATGTTGCACGGTACGAGCCCCTCATCTATAGCGTTTGCCCGCCATGGCCACCCAATATGATTGCAACCCAACACGCGGTGACCTGCTATGTCACGCGACACACAGGGGTCGACCATCCCCGAAGCCATGAAAAGGGATCTGATTTAGGATGTGTGGACCCACGAGAACCACAACTTCTCCCAACCACTGCCTATAAATAGCAGCTACAAGACTCTAATGGGACGGGTCAGAATCTCGTGAAACCTAACTTTGGAAAGCATCTGAAGCTAGTGTGTCGACTCCCAAGGCATGTCGGGCGATACTAGGTGAGCACTCCCCCAACCTGAGAGGGGCGGGAGTGGTTCACTTAGAACCCGTCCCGGTAGCCGCAACAGCCCGATATGACAAAGAAGGCCACCCGACGTGTCGGGGTCCTAGAAGGGCTCCTGCCCGAGACAGCTCGCCCCCTACACCCGATACAAGGAACCCGAGAACCTAAGTCACCTCTAACCCAGCAAGATACCGAACCCGATATAGTCCACCCATCACGGTGTGTCTCCCGATAGGGCTAGCCGCCCGACACGGCCGTATCAGGTAGGGAGCCTTGGCCGATATGTCTACCCGTCATGGTATGTCACCTGAGAGGGGGCTAGCCACCCGACACATGCATATCGGGTAGAGCTCCCGCCCAATATCGGGTTATTGGTTGCTTAGGGGTCTGTTGCTGTACATCGACCCCCTATATCAAGGGGGCCGATATCTATCTTGCCCTTTTTTTATTTACAACAATTTACTTTCATTCATCACACATAGTATAATAGAACCCTTTTTCATATCTATGATTATGGAATTAGTGGAGTTTAATATCTATTGTTCTGTGTGTGGTTTCTTTTTGTGGGATGATTTCTTTGTAGCATCTAAACTCTAGCATGTATGCTTGGATCATGTTTTGACTAGCTATCGAGTTGTGTTTCCCGTTTCAACTCCTTCGAGAGAGGGATGTTGTAACTCCAGAGTTCAGTCTGATCTGGGAGTACAAGAGTGCCCAGGATCAGGGCCGCCCCAGTTTTCTTCCCACTCCAACTCATGTTCATTACTCTTGAGAGAGGGTGTTGGTACATAGTTGGAGGCACCCTCTTTGAGAGAGGATGGTGTAGGAGGTTTTCTGCTACCGCCTATTATGCCTAAGTCTTCCTCCTTCGTGCTTTACCTTTACGATAGTTTTATCTCCCCGAATTCCATTTCACAAAACCTTTATAAAAACCTCTTAACTCAAAAACTTAATTCTCTCTCATAGCTCCATTTGGAGATAGTCTTTTGGTTTATTTCCTTCAGTTCCTTTAATCTTGTTTTCAACTGCCGTCTCCCTTGGGGACACATTCTTTTCTCTTTCTTACTGGAGTACAAAGTGTTGATTCCGCGTTCTTAGCACGACCACCCTTGTCCCTGTGTTCGACCCCGATCGCTACATCGGACCCCGTTATCGTTGCGGGGGCCTGAAAGTCGGGTTATCTATTTAAAAGTGCGACTACTTTAATCTGCTCCTTTTGGACGCATGATTTAGGCCGATCAACTTTTTAGCCGTCACTCAATACATGGTAGGTTGATACTTTGAAGGTTTGAAAAGGGATGAACATACGAGTCTACCCCGATATGCAAAACCCTACACTTGAGTAACCCGATATAAGCACACACCTCTTGAATTATATGGTGATAAGCACACAACACTAGAATGATATGGTGGTAAGCACACACCTGTAGAATGACATGGTGATAAGCACACACCTTGTGGATGATATGGTGGTAAGAACACACCTCTTGGATGATATGGGGATAAGAACACACCTCTAGGATGATATGGTGATAAGAACACACCTCTAGGATGATATGGTGGCAAACACACACCTCTTGGATGATATGGTGATAATCACACACCGCTTAGACGATATGGTGATAAGTACACTCCTCTTTTATGATATGGTGATAATCACATACCTCTTGGATGAAATGGTGGTAAGAACACACCTCTTGGATGATATAGTGGTAAGCACACACCTCTTGGACGATATGGTAGTAAGCATACACCTCTAGCCCGATATGGTGGAAGCACCTCAAAACCAAAATGGAGGTAAGCACCTCAAATCAGATATACTTGATTGAGTAACACATGAAATGTGTTATGTCAAACGATACATTAAGATGTAAAGAATTTAATGCATTTTGATAAGTGTAGGCCAATGTACCTTGAGAAAAGGGTTGAGACAACTTAATAAAGTATGATGTAATCAATATCCTAGTAAGGGTGAGAGAGAAACTCATAGTTTGTGTGATAATCATTTAAGGATAAATGATGAGAATAAACAAGTATGATTGAATACTTATGATATCAATGTATGCTCCAAATATGTGTGGAGCTATGAATTTGGGTTTTGGTTCTTGATAATATGAATATGAAACCCTAATCGTCTAAAAAAGGAAACCCTACCCTAATAATGGGAAGTTTGTATTTCTCTTGTATTTCATGGTGATGATATGTACTTGATATTGTTTTTATCATGAAATACTAACCATGCAGGTATCATGAGATGATGAGCATAGCCAGGTATGAGCTATGATGTTTCATATGATATAGATTAAATGGGCCTTGTGAGCCATGTGAAATACTTGTGCAACAAGTATAATGTATACCTGGGTCTGAGGACCTAGAGGTAATAGTTACCTGATAATAGGTGTGACAATGTTCAGTGATGAACTAAGGGTTTGAATACCCAGATCTCAAAATCATGATGATGATAATGTTAAGGGATGAGAATCCCCAGTAATGTGATAAGGGACTGAGATCTCGAGTGTTTATGCATTCAATGTGTTCTAAAGATTATGAAAGTACTTGATAAATGTATTACATATTTCTTTGTAGCATCTACTATAACTCATGCTTGCAACTTGATTGATGCTAAAAGATATTGTAATGCACCTAATTAATCAAGTGGAAACTTATCATGTAGTTGCCCTGGACATAGATCCATTCAGTGTCAGAATTTGTTGAATGGTGAAACGAGTTTAACTCGGAGAGCATATTTTTGAATATGTGGGGGTAATGGACAAAAATATCCTTACGTCCAAATAGGGATTGTTGGGTAATCTCTCTCATCATCATCAGAGTATGGCTATATCCCATGACTCAATATTAATATACCAGGGTTGTTGTGCAATCTCCCTAAAGAGAGTGCATGTTGTGACTGTAACTCTATAGTGAAGATGCCACTATACCCTAGAAAGCTAATTGCAGTTTGACACATGATGTCACTTCCAGTGGTCTCGTACTGACCGAGACATGTGAGGTCTTGGAAGTCGGCCCTTCCTTTGACCTTGTATGGTAGCGATGCTTTACGTAGTTGTGGTCGGTTGGAGCATGATCGGTTTACCTCATCTCCTCAAGGTTTAAGTGTGATTATAAATATGTAATCATCCGTGTAGCATATTTGCTCAAGAATTGATTACAGAAACATTGGTTAATGTTACACTACTTTTATACATCTTAAATGGATAGATGTTATATGTGTTCTTAGTATTCCTTACAAAGTGAATAGATGATTTATTGATCTATCATAGATAGATGCATTGCTTTAAAAGATGATATTGCTTTGTTATGCTTATAAACAATGATTACTCTTGATTATTAATATAAAAGATCCTCTTCTCAATTTTATACTATTTACCTATGATAATAATGTTGTTGGCAGAGAGTAATATCTCTCGCTGGGACTTTTGTCTCACCCCATTGGTCCCAACATTTTTAAGTGGACACAAACAAGGAGGTAGAGATCATACTGTAGAGGGAGGACAACAACAACAAGGATAGAAGTAACATCTCAGGTCGAGTGTGCTATCCATCGTATCTTGTAGATAGAAGTACTATGTGTCGTCTCTGTACTCTTAGGTCCTTGGGAGTTAGCAAGTAATATTTTTATAAATGATCTGAGATTTTGGCTTATATGCTTTGAGGTTTTATGTTGCTTATGTATATGTTTGGGCAAAGAAGTTGGTATATGATATCCTCGAGATGAGACGGTACAATGTATGTACAATGTGAACCATGATGTATATACTGCTTTGATTCTTCCCTTAAGAGTTTCCTGACAATGGATCTCTTTGCAAAATGATTTTAACTTTTAGTGATTTTTATTAATCCGCTGCTAATGGTTATTCTGCATAATTACTGTGCAATTTGGTTGTCGGTTTAATAGCGGTCATCACACTTCCATTTTGATACACACTCCTAAAATCTAGTCCACTATAATTTGATCTAAGATGGTCCTCCAGAGAGCCAATCACAAGGTCCTAATTGAGTAACCCTTGCGAGTAGACTATTGGACCAAGTACAAGCCACAATTAGTTGCCTTCGACCAATTCAACATTAGGGTTTTGGTAGCAAGGAATGCATCTATAAAAGGAAGCCCTTATTGTCCAATCTAAAAGATCTCTGCTCAGTGACTAGAAGCCACTTTTGTGCAACACAAACCCTAGCAAGGAGTGAGGAGGTAGCGACCGCAGTGGATAGATTGGTCTTCCTGCACCAAGCGTCATGGCCCCTTCCATTGTTCTTTCTATCTTTTTGTTGTCGTCTCTCACCATGAGCGAGTAGACATTTGTGTTGGGGCATGGGGACTAACCCCAACAGCCCATATTTTATCCTATCTTGTATCTAAACTCAACAATATTATTGCTAAATAAAGTATCATTCTGCTTATTCTTTGCCTTGCAAATTGACGATTTGCTGTGCATTTATGTTATAATCCTGGATATGTAGGTTTATGTAAGTGTTATTAGAACACAGAATGATCTTGTTATCCCCTTGAGGTGTCATCAAGGGATATAGAGGTGATTGGGCTACAATATGCTAATGTGCTGAGGATAGTCAGTCGTAAGTGAGGGAGTCCACTTGGAATAAATAAGGAACTTGGGTGTCGAGGATGGTCAGTTCCAAGGGAGTTTAGGCCAAGTGACGACCTATATTCCGTGATGGTGAAACAACTAAGCCTCTATTTAGTAGTTTCTATTGAAGAGTTAGATCTCGTTAGGATAATTATGTAGGCTTGGGTAGCAAAACCCCATGCGTTAGTTCTCTTTATTAATTTCTGTAGCTACTGGAAACAATTTTGTTTAGTCAATCAATCAACTTGTCAGCGTTAAATATTACTCTTAAAACTTATAAATTTATATATTTTCTTAAAAAGGTTGTCCTTTGGGTTTGATCCTAAAGTATATTGTAATAAGGCTTCCACTCATGTGGAGTGGGGAATAGTGCACTGCTTTTGGTTAACCCTAGGAGTTTTTCATTTAGGGTTTATCATGGTGCGACATTTGAAGACCCATCACTCCCGTTCATAGCTACCAGTGCTTGGGTGGTTACATCAACTCAAATAGCCCTTTCCAACATGCCTAGATGCTACTAGTGCAAGGGTGTATCTATAGACTTAGATAGCCCTTTCCAACATGCGTGTATTGCTCAAGAGTGGGGTGTGACATGCCCATGTGGGTCCAACCTACTGGAGGGGATCTAGATCTAATATTATTTGTAATTTTTGAACAGACTACCCAAGGCTCTAGTGGAATTTCATGAATGATGGTTGGCCCCACAAACCACCATTGTCCTCAACCTCAGATCAACTTCCAGAGAGGTCATCTATCCTAATACTACTCTAGGCTGAGCTTGCTTAACCATATAGTTCTTTAGTGATGGGCACCCTAAAAAGGAGGTGCACTTGGTCATATGGGTAGTCTAGTCATTCCTTTTAGGGTTGTTTTATATGAGGCCTTAAATCCTAGGATGTTACAATAGGGTTGAAGGTAGGTTTTAACCCGTGAATCCCATGGTTTATTAGATATTGTACAAACCCTTATGTAAGCATTTATAATTCAAGCATTTTTATTATTGAAAAGGACATTGGAATTTCAAAATATTCAAGATACATGATAGGAAACTTCTTCAAATATTAGGTAAGCTCACATTCACACTGGTATTACTTAGGATTATTGGGTTTTGATTATTTATATATGAATAAAGTAACCAATTTTCACATGATAAATGCAAGAATGTTGATTTTGAAATGGATTCAGTTTCTTCTATGTTGCTCAATATATGCACTAGAATATGAAATGTCACATGAATCATAAATTTATATTCATGATTTAAGTTCTACTTTCTAACATTGGGATGTTGAATGTGATATTTTTATTTAAAAGAATTGCATCGAGGTGGAAGGAAGACATGCAACAAGTTGTGTTGCCAATCCTTTTTGAATAGCAAAATCGATCCTACAAAACACTACATCGATAGATTTTGGGGTCATGACATTACTATGTATAACATTTTGAACCCTTTTTAGAATTTCCACATCCTCTGGTGCTAAGAAATCAAAAGTGTTGAACCCAAAAGGTATAAAAATGTGTTGATTGTCAATGCATGCTTTCTCACACTTGGCTACTTTGGCTGAGGAAGCTTTGAGAGCAGCTTGTCCTAAAATAAATGCCCTACCTCTCAGGCCCACAAATGGAAAAACCCCTGTCATATACACATGCATGCTTTCCTCCAACCCATCCAAAAATTAAGATATATGTTAGTCTAAGTGTTGATCTCCCCTCCTGTGGATCGATCAAAAAGTTACCAAGTGCCTTTTTCATAGAAGCAATTCTCGCATGCTGAGTATGTCATAGAGAAATCCCAAACAAGATCATGTCTATACTTGAAGCCAGGTAGTTCTCTACAATGCACAACATGCTCCCCAAAAGTGTCTAAACATGCCTTACGATGAATTGGACATATCTCATCAATAGGAAACAAAGGATAAATGAGACATTACTTAAGGATGGTAAGATACTCCACTGGTGACATATCCAATCCTAATCCATCAATAGGATTAGCAAGGAGAAAATTTTGGGCATGATTAGCTTTTAGACACCCAAAACTACTTTTTGTCTAATGGTCATCTCAAACTTGATTTCCATGCCTCATGGGCACTTGCCAAATCTTGTTTGGCTCTATGGGGACAGTGTCATTTTTTAGCAAGAATAGTAAGATCAAAATTTTGGATGGTGACACGAAGACAATCTAAAGAACCATCAAAATTAGAGTCCATACTGCAAATCCTACTGCCTCATAAAATATGATCCTGAAGCACCCAAGATTGGACCATGGAGGCCATAAAAGAATATGAGAAAGCTTCTATAGAAGAGTAAAGCCCCAAATAATCGAGACAAATAGGAAAGGAAGCAATCCTCCATTAAAGGTCCTAAAAAAAGGGCCTCCGCAAACTACAATGTCTTCAATAGACCTTTGTAAACCCTTCTCGAACAAGGTTGCAACCTCCTACATGTAAGTAGGTTGACATGTGTGTAAGTTGAACATCAGCTTGGTAATACCCATACAAGAGCATAGAAAAAGGAGCTCACTATGTGAATCACCCAATTGTGGAAGAAGTTATGCTTTCTATTTTCATGGTAATTAATAAAGGATGGAGAAATCCTTTATGGTTAAAAACTAGGTACATTCAACTTTAATCTAGTTTTAGTATAAATGGTGTTGATTGAACCAATTAATCATTTTTAAATTATTGATATTTACATTTATAGCTAAATGGTATTTTAAAAGATCCTCAATCTTATACACTTGAGTAGATCATGTGCACCATGATCCAATTATCTGATATCACCATCTTATTGACATTTATCACTAATGAGATATATCAAACTCACAATTGTATATTATCAATGAGGTACAACAAAGTAAGAGAGGATTACTTGCATAATGCTGAAATTCTCATGATATTCATTTTAAATCTGAAGTAATATATTTCACATTTGTTGTTCACATGAGATCTTACATATTAATTAATCCTATAAAATTTATGTAGCCTTTGATCCTACTTTTCAAGCCTTGGAGAAATGAGCACTTGGGAGAAAATTGGATAACTTGGGTGCAAGTTAATGGGTAGAGGAAAACACATTCAACTTTGATAAATTAAAGTGTCATATATCTTACGGATTATAAGTATTTTATAAAGAACATTGTACTTTCAGTTTCCATAGAGGATGAGAAGAGGGAGGAATAACAGATGAGGAGGACATTAAAACTAACTCAAGTGGTATATTGCCTTGGTTTGGTGCCAATTATGATTTATGATCTAATTTAATTTATTTTATATAATATGTTAAAATATTTGAGAATGAGAATGTTAATTCTAATCTTATGTTGTTTTAGATACACATATTCATATATATGATTGTAAAAAAACATGACATACAATTCATGAATGAGGTCAAAATACATGTTTTTTCTCATGTGTGTAATAAAATGGGATGTTTCACTAATGTCCTTAGTCAAAAAGTAACATTTTTACTAGTGATTTCTTAGGTAGTGATGGCGTCAAGAGACACTACTAATTGGGTGCTAAAAGTGCTTGATTGAAAGTGTTCATATCCTTGAAGCTTGAGGCCCCCTCGTTTTTGGGTTTGCACATATTGGTCCATGCAACCTATATGATCTTTCTTTCTACATCTTTAATTCACCGCTAGAATCTTGCAATAGCACTATTGAGGTATTCGATCAACCCTAACATCAACTAAAAATGCTCATGATGTAGGTCGATATTGCTTGCACCTCTACTTTTATTATCATTGCTTTCCCTGGTTCTGATAAGAATTTTTCCCTCCAACCTTGCAACTACCTCAGAACTCTTATCTTTTATGTAATAAAAAACTTGTTTCTTTGACCTCCCCACAATCATAGGAATCCCCAAGTATCTGGATTGATGATCCACCTCCTTCACTTGCAACAGTTCTTTTATTTCATCTCTTTTAGCTCTATCCACCCTTTTGCTAAAAGCCACATTTGTCTTATGGAAATTTACTTTTTGAACTGATATTTATCACATCGGCTAATGATTTCAGCTAACTTCAAGCATTCTAGACAAGTAGGTCCAGTAAAGAAGATACTATCATCTATGAGAAAAAGGTGAGAAATATGTGGCATAGTCCTACAAATTTAGATACCATGCAACATGTTATTTTGGACTGCAAGATTTATCGCAGTAGAAAAGGCATCAATATAAAGAATAAAGAGATATGGTGAGAGAGGATCTCCCTATCACAATATGTGTGTAAGCCGAGTGGAGTTGGATCAGTCCCCATTGATGGCAAAAGAGTCACTGAGGAAACATAATCCATGTTTGTACCTCACCAATGCTTCCCAAAACCCATCTTCTTCATGAAAGTGTGATAACACTCTACTTTACGTACTTTCTGTATATATTTTACACCACTTTTAGTATAACTTTCGTCAGCCTTTCACATAATTTTTCTATCTTTTTTGACTAAAGCCTCACTTACATTTTTTTAGGAACATCCACAGCTCAGGTCACAGTTTTGGGGACCACAACCGCGGTCCACTTATTTCTCAACCACGACCGTGGTTCCAGCATACTCCATAGATCTTGATTATCATGTAATAAGGAAAGACCGCGGACGCGATCACTGATGGACTCCTGAAGACCGCGACCGCGGTTATCGCCAAGACCGCGATTGCGGGTATCACAACACCGCGACTGCAGTTATCGCCAGACCGTGACCGCGGTTATCACCAGACTACAACCGTGGTTATCACAACACCGCGATCGTGGTTCTAAGTCAGTGGAGTGTGCCTATAAATAGCGCACCCGTCTATCTTGTCAAGGGGGATATTGGATCGAGAGGACTACGAAGTGCTGCTGCATTCTAGATTCACCCCCGACCATACCATCCATTGGTCTTGGATCTCCAAAGGTGGAAGATGGGGAGAGAGAAGATTGAAGATTCCTTCTTCGAGAGAAGAAGACCATCCACGCCATCCATGTAATAGATCTAGATCTGAAGTAGTGTGACGTATCACGTCTCTTCCTCTCTAGATCTATCATTCCATCTTGCTGTACTTCCTCCCTCTCTTCATGGTATATCATGGATCTATCCTTTTGTAATGTTGTTATGCTGTCCGCAAGCATGAGCGGCTAAACACCTTAACTCGGGTTGGGAGTAGCCACTAAGGCTCTCCTAACATGTATATTGTCTCTTTTTGTTGAATATACATATTCTTATCAAGATTATCTCCATGCACCTGTTTTAATGTTTCACTTGTATGCTTAGCTACCATCTTGTGATGTTTGATTGTTTATATCTCGAGAGAGTAATATCACTTTTATCCCATATCATGGAGTAGTATGAATGCATGATGGTGTTGGAATGCTAAAGCTTTAACCATATTGTGAAGTTTATGTGTGGTCATCTCGAGAGAGAGCCTACTCCTAGACTTAGATCTATCCTCATCTTGAGAGAGAGTGGAATAGACACTTTTGATGGTTGCTTGTAATATTGATAAGAGTATGCGAGAGAGAGAGAGATAGTGTTACATGTTGGTGAGATGCTTTAGTAGGTGAAACCCAACCCGGGTTTCCCTCCTTATACTTGTTTCATCTTATTTCTTTTGTTCTTGCTATTCTTGTTTGTGTACTACCGTTCCTTAGGGAACACCTTCATTTACCCTCTTCGGCTGGAGTACACGAGTGTTAGATTATGTGTTCTTAACACTACCAACCTTGTCCCTATGTTCGACCCCGATCGCTACATCGGACCCCGTTTATCGTTGCTGGGGCCTGAGAGTCGGGTTATTTCTTTAAAAGTTCGACTACTTTAAATCCACTTCTTTTGGATGTGGGATTTAGGCCGGTCAACTTTTTGGCGCTATTGTCGGGGACAAGGCAAAATAGAACTGTTAAGAACCTGAGTCTGCTTACTATACTCCCATACCTCAAGCTTAGCAATAAGCTTGACAACACAGTTACTTTAAATTTGCTAACCTGGGTTTGTGTAGAGTAGTTTGTTTGGACCGGTTCAGTTTCATAACTTGACTGTACGATCTATTTATGTACCCAACAATAAGTAACTTGTTCGAATTTACTCCTTTTCATCATGCCACCTCGCGTGGACATTACCCTTTCAGGTAACGAGTGAAATGTGAAGAATGAACAACACCCACCTCACCCAGCAACCGATGAAGATAGAGGTGGTCGTTACAATGACGTCCATCAGTATAAAGAGCAAGAAGAAAGACATGAAGAGGACGATCGTCACTATGAGGAGCATCATCATCATCGTAAGCATAGAATAAACCATAACAATCATGAGTGCAATCGTAGGAACAACGATAGCGAAGACGATGAGGAGGAGGAGAAGACTCTTCGGGAGTTGGCTGCTACAAGAGCCAACAACTCAAGATGCCCTGTGATCATCCCGAGATTCAATGCAACAAACTTTGAGCTGAAGCCAACTGTAATCTCTATGATCCAGAACAAAAGCTTCTGAGGGAGTTCAAAGATTGATAACCCTTATCATCAGCTCAATGCTTTTCAGAATATCTTTGACACCATTATGATGCGTGGAGTTCCGCAAGAAGTCATTTATTGCAAAGGTTTCATATTCTCCTTAGAGGGCAAGGCTCTATCCTGGTACCTTGGATTACTGCATCAAGCTTTGAATGGTTGGAACACATTGGTTGATGCTTTTGCGAACAAGTTCTACCCCACAGAGAAGATTGTTCGTAACAGGCAGAAGATCACATCTTTCATGCAGAGACCAGGTGAGAATCTTCATGAAGCCTGGGAAAGGTACCAGGAGTATTAGAGAGATTTCCCTCACCATAATTATAAGAAGGGTTTCTTAATAATGACGTTGTGCAATGGTTTAACACCAGACAAGAGAGTCTCGCTAAATGCAGGAGTAGGAAGCGACTTTCTTGGTAAAAAGCCCAGTAGATCTAAGAAAATCATTGAAAACATGGCTGCGTTACAATCTGGGACTGATTATGACAGGACCGACAGAGGGTGTGCCAAAAAGGCCACAAATGAAGGGCTGTCAATCGAATCAAAGGCTCTCGAGGCAATCACATCTCAGATACAAATGATAGCCACTGATGTCTGACAACTGAAGGAATCAGGGGGAAAGGGAAAGAAGCATGTTAAAAAAGTGATGAAATGTGTCACTTGTAGTGAAGGTGGACACAGAATAGATAACTGCATATACACCCAACCTGAAGAATCAAGTGAAAGTGAGTCTGGGTAGGAGGAAGTTGAGAATGTCTCTTATGCTAACTTTAAGAGACATGATCACCCAAGTTTTAGTTATGGCAACAAAGACACCACAAAGAATTTGCATCAGCTAAATAATCCACCCAAGCAGCCACCAGGTTTTGAGAAGAGAGGCAGACAAGCTCAGTATACCAGAACAAGTACTTTCCAGACAAACAAGGCCAACTATCAAGGTCAGGGGAAGTATTAAAACTGCCAAGCGGCAAACACAAGTCAAGGACAAGCACAAGCTCTAGGATAGGGTCAGGCAAAGGATAACAATCAACCTGACTTAGTAACTCAACTGTTCGATTTTGTCAAGAGATAGGATACGGTGAACAATCAACTAGCACAAAGTGCACTGTCCAACTCTGGCTATCTGAATACGATGCAAGTCCAAATGGTGTATATGCAAAAGCATCAACGCCAGATTGACCAACAGCTCATGCAGTTAGCCGAGCTAGTATAGAACCCTTCAGGGAAGATATCGTCTAACACCGAGTCTACCAAGATGGCGGTTCTTAGATCGGGAAAGATGATAGAGTGCCTTGTGGTGACAATATTTGAAGAACCTGAGCCAGAAATTATTCTTGAGATGTCAGCTGAAGGACAGAGACAACAAGCTAAAGCTAGAGAACCAGACCCTATTGAAGACATATTCACCAAAAGGAGTCCATATTCTCCAAGAGTGTCATTTCAGTACAAACTCATAAAGGCACATCTTAAAAAGAGATATGAAAGGTTTATGGAAGCTGTGAAAAAGATCCATCTCGATGTACCATTCATGGATGCTTTAGAAGAAATGCCAACGTATGCTAAGTTTTTCAAAGACCTAATCAGAAAGAAAAGAAGAGGAGGAAGAATTGAAATAGTGCACTTAGCCAGTATGTCAACTACTTTCATAAAGGCAGATTTACCTACCAAGAAGAAGGACCTTGGAGCCTTCAATATACTTTTTGATTTGGGAGATAACATTGAAAGAAAAGGTCTCTCCGACTTGGGGGTTGGCATCTATCTGATGCCTTTAAGCCTTACGCAATGATTAGGACTGACTGATATGGTCAGGACCAATAGGAGAATCCAGTTAGCAGACCACACATTCAAAAGGCCCGTGGGAGTAGTTGAATATGTTCTGATTCACATGGGAAGATTCTTCATCCCGTGTGATATTGTTGTCATTGATACTGTATAAGATCCTAAGTGCCCTATCATCTTCGACCACCCTTTCTTGGCAACTGAGAGGGCTCTGATTGATGTCGTTGATGGCATCATAACTCTAAGGGTCGGGAACGACCACATTGACTTCAAGGTAAATGAAACCATGAAGGGACTGTATCTGATCGAATTTGCCTACTTCATGGACTGCTACAATGAATATTGTGAAGAAGTGAAAGAAGATACCACAGTGGTAGACCCTCTTATGAGGGCATTAAACAATCATGATTCAGAATTTGAAGACCCAGAGGTTACAAAGATCATCGACTACTTGAATCAAGATGAAGAAGATCTGAGTGAGGAGGAAGAAGTAATCGAGATGGTTAAGTATGCCTCCCTGGAACAGGCACCAGAGAAAGAGAAGGCACCTAAATCCAAACCAGAACTGAAATAGCTGCCGGAAGGTATGAAGTATGAATTTCTAGATCATGAAAAGAGAAACCCTGTTATAGTTAATGCTAATCTAACTGAAGAGCAATTGGAAAGACTTCTTAGGGAGTTAAAGATGCATAGGCAAGATATTGGCTATTCTGTGGATGATATCACAGGGCTTAACCCTGCCCTATGCATGCATTGCATAAATTTGGAAGAATCGACAAGACCTCTGGTTCAACCCTAGAGGAAGCTAAATCAAATGTTAAAAGAGGTTGTGAAGAAGGAAGTCATTAAGATAAGAGACGTAAGTATTATTTACCCAATTAGCGACAGCAATTGGGTAAGCCCTATTCATGTTGTGCCGAAGAAAGGGGGGATGACTGTTGTGAAAGGAGATAAAGGAGATGAAGTAGCCACCCGGACTATCACCAGGTGGAGAATGTGCATAGATTATCGAAAGCTAAACCAGGAGATGAAGAAAGATCACTACTCGTTGCCCTTTATCGATCAAGTTCTAGAAAGATTGGTGCATCACGAATACTTCTGCTTTTTATATGGTTATTCTGGTTTTTACCAAGTTCCTATCTTACCCGACGACCAGGAGAAAACTACCTTCACTTGTCTATATGGAACCTATTCTTTCCGAAGAATGTTGTTTGGACTGTGCATTTCTCTTACAACATTCCATCGTTACATGATTTTGATGTTCTCGAATTTTTTGGAAGATATTGTGGAGGTTTTTATGGATGATTTTTCTATCTACTAAAAAGATTTTGATGGTTGTTTGAAGAACCTATCGTTGGTCTTGCATCACTATGAGTAGAAGAACTTAGTTCTCAACTGGGAGAAATGCCTTTTCATGGTACAGGAAGGCATAGTCATGGGCCATAAGATTTCAAAAAGAGGAATTGAAGTGGATATCAACAAAGTCGAGGCTATCTCTAGACTGCCTCCACCTAAGTCCGTGACTAGAGTATGAAGTTTTCTTGGTCACGCTGGATATTATCAAAGATTTATAAAGGATTTTTCTAAGATTTCAAAGCCCTTGTCGAATTTGCTAATAAAAGATGTTGAATTTGACTTTACAAATGATTGTTTGAAGGCTTTTCAGACATTGAAGGAAGCGCTTGTAACCCCACCTATTCTTCAAGCTCCAGATTGGGAGCTACTCTTCGAGATGATGTGCGATGCTAGCGACTACACCGTAGAAGAAGTCTTGGGGCAGAAGAAAGACAAGAAACACCATGTCATATGCTATGCTAGCCGCACTCTTGACGAAGCATAGATAAATTACACAAGCACAGAGAAAGAATTGCTCACTATCATCTTTGCCTTTGACAAGTTCGTCTTATCTGATTGGGGGAAAAGTAAAAGTTTACACATATCACGGGGCAATAAGATACCTAATGCAAAAAAAGGACACCAAACCTAGACTGCTAAGGTGGGTGTTACTGCTCTAAGAGTTTGATCACGAAATCATTGATAAGAAAGGGGAAGAAAATGTAGTTGTCGACCACTTGTCAAGGATTGTCGTCAAAGACAAGAATGAGCTTCCAGTCAATGATAACTATGCAGATGAGGCTTTGCTTATGATAGAAGTCAAAGAACAAAAGTCATCGTGGTTTGCAGATATCTACAACTATCTTTCTTATGGGGAGTTACCCCCGGAGATAACATATCATCAGAAGAAGAAACTCTTTGCTGATGTAAGGAACTACTATTGGGATGACCTGATGCTCTTTAAAAGGTGATCTGATAACTTGTACAGAAGATGTATTCCTGAGGAAGAGGTGCCTCACATCTTAAGGGAATGTCAATCCTCACCTTATGGAGGACACCTGGGAGGTGGAAAGACTGCCGCTAAAGTCCTGCGATTCGGCTTCTACTGGCCCTCACTATTCAAAGATGTTGATGCTTACATCAAATATTACAAGGAATGTCAGATGACGGGTAATATTGGAAGAAGAATTGAAATGCCTATGGCAGAATGGTTTGAAGTAGAAGTTTTTGACGTCTGGGGAGTCGACTACATGGGCCCATTTCTGCCATCCCAGGGGTATAAATACATCCTTGTCGCTGTCGACTATGTTTCAAAATGGGTTGAGGTTGTAGCTACCCAAACATATGACTCCAAAGCTATCATAAAGCTTTTTGAGAAAACAAATTTTCCAAGATTTAGTGTACCTTGTACTGTGATTAGTTATGGATGTTCCCACTTTGGGGAAAAGCACTTTAAAAATTTGCTGAAAAAGTACGAAGTCAAGCACAAAGTTGCTACATCCTACCATCCCCAGACTTCGGGACAGGTAGAAGTGTCAAACAGATAACTTAAGCAAATTCTTGAAAAAACAGTTAGCAGAATGAGGAAGGATTGGGCAATGAAGTGGGATGATGACCTTTGGGCATATAGAACTACTTACAAAACCCATATAGGGACTACTCCCTATAGACTCTTATACAGGAAATCATGTCATCTGCCTTTGGAATTCGAGCACAAAGCCCTCTGGGCGATCAAGTTTCTGAATATAGACATGGAAAAAGTTGGCCAAGGACATTATCTACAACTGTAAGAATTAGAAGAATTGAGATTGCATGCCTATGAAAATGCAAGAATTTACAAACAAAGGACCAAGGTATGGCATGACACCCACCTGAAGAGCAAGGATGTTCATGAAGGAGACAAAGTACTCCTCTTCAACTCTACCATTTGGCTGTTCCCTGGAAAGCTAAGAACAAGATGGTCAGGTCCCTTCACTGTGGTAAAAATCTACCCATCAGGTGTGATGGAAATCCAAGGAGAGAAAACTGGAATCTTCAAGGTTAATGGCCATAGGATAAAAATGTTTTATGAAGATGAGGCCTTTGTGAGAAGATTTGAGATCAATTTGGAGGAACCAAGCTAGCCAAATGAGAGAAGCAATGAAGAGTTGCCACACCCAACTGCAGTACCCAAGGAATGAAGTTTTATGAAGTCTAGATAAGAGACTTTAAAGCAAGCACTTCTTGGGAGGCAACCCAAGTTAATCTTTATTTTCTCTTACTTTTTTGCTTTGTTTAAGTTTTCTTCTTTTTGATGTACATGTTCATCTTCTTTTGAGTATTTCAAGTTTCACCTAAGAAATCGACCCTTGTTTGATCTGGTCGTGGTCTAAACCACGACCATGGTTTAGTGCTTGCTTACGCGAGACCGCGACCACAGTTGTTCTTTGCAACAGCCGAAAAACCACGACCGCGGTCTTCTTCCTTAGGAACACCGCGACCACAATTCTTTCGTGAGAACACCATGACCGCGTTACTTCCATATGAAAACCACAACCGTAGTCTTTCCCATTTATTTGTTTGGTCACGGTTACTTACATATATATACCCTTAAACCCTCGCATCATAAGCTCTTTTCGCTCACAGTTTCTTCCAAACTAAACCCTAATTTCTGCTCCAATCGTGACCGGCGACCCGCTCCCACAACGATCGCCCGATTGCCACCCTGTCCGCATTTGTCTCCGCCGTTGCTACCGTCATCATGGTAAATGTCTGGGTTAAACCTTTTTCTTTGCGCTTCTCATCACCGTACCACCTTCTCACCTAAAAACCGATCCTTTTCGCCCTGATTCTCGACAACCGACAATTGATCGAGGTTTCTCTTGTTATCCCGACCGCCTCACGATGGAGTTTGTTAATAACCTCTAAGAAAACCCTAAAACCCTTAATAATGGAACAACTGGTGTTGGTGAAACAAATAAGGGATCATCAAACAGAGGGAGGAACTAGAAGGGTCGGAAGAAGAAACAAACCGCGATCGCAGTCATCACCTCTACAATTGCAACCACGGTGTGTTTGAAACCCTCAACACCGACTGTGATGTTTTCTCTAACTACTAGAATCGTGACCTGCCAAAATTAGAGAAAAACCACGACCGCAATCTTAACTGCAACAATGGTCTTTACTCAGAAAACTGCGACCACGGTCCCTTCTCAGAAAACTGCGACCGCGGTCCCTGCTCAAAAAACTACAACCGCGATCTCTTTCAGCGACCATGACCGCGGTGTACTCTGAAGTTACAAGAACTGTGACCGTGGTTTCTATTCTCTCTCCTTGAACTTAAAACTTTAATAAGTCAATGAATACCTATCCCGTGCAAGAAATGCTTTACCCAACTAAATGCAATAATGATAACTTTCATTAAATCATATTAGAATCTAATTCCTTAATTTTTTTTGCATAATGTCTTCTCCAGCAACCAGCGACCCCCTATACGAGAAATCTACTTCCTTGAAGGGGGTAGAGAAGATCATCAAGGATCTAACAGAAGCACTGAAGAGGAGCACTTCTCTGCCGGTGCCAAAGCGAGTGGAAATACAACTAAGGCTAGAATAGTATCGAAGGATACTGGGGGAGCTTCCACAGGAGGAATCCCCAAAAGAGACAGAGAAGACCGAGGGTACTGAGACCTCTGAGTACCATCCAGTAGAATCTGAGATCCAAGTGCATGGAAAAAAGAGAAAAGTTGCACCCAAGGAAACCAAGGGCAGTAAGAGGGCGAAGCTAGAAGTTGTCGGCAAACCAATTAAGAAGGAGGAAAGCAAGGGTAAAGAGGCAGTGGGGGAAACATCTCCACAGTCCGGGGAACCTCCATTTGTGCCCAGAGATGCATTGCACCAGTCTACCTACGAATGGATGCACATGCACAAAGAATGATGCCCGACACGTTACCTAGACGTGGAAGACTTCAAGAAAATGGGGATTTATGACATGGCAATGAAGTTCCTTGAAGGTGAAAATCTACGCACACTATGCACACCTGAGGTGAAATCCTATAGGAAGCTGGCCTTAGAATTCCTGTCCTCATTAAAGAAGGTCACTACCAGTAGTGAGACACGAAGGGCGGGAGGTGGAGATTTCCAGCTTCAAGTAAAGCTAGGGGGAGAAACCCACATAGTCTCGGAGGCAGATCTGAACAGAATTTTCACCGCAATTGAGAAAGAAGCCAAGGCATGCTCCGCAGCCCCGAGCGAAAAAGAGACAATCACATATGATAGTGATGGGATGTGGGGAGAACTAACTGGGAGGAGAAACATAGTTCTAAAAACTCCAAGGCCTCCCAAATCACCTCCTACTTCATCCACATAATACAAAAGATCACCACCTACACGATTGATGCAAGGTCAGAGACAAGGACAGTCAGTAAGGGAGATATGTTCCTCATCTGGTCCATGATCAATAGAAAACTGGTAAATATCGGTAAAATATTAATCAAGCATCTATCAGCGGCATTAGGTGGGGATGTGAAAAGAAATTCTGCATTCTGCATGGGCGGCCAGATAGCCATGATTGCTGATTACCTACTGGATGAAGGAGAGGTCCACAAATATAAAGAAATGGAGGGACACCAATGGATAGATATCAAGTCCCTAGCTGGCATAGGTATTCTGGAAGTGAAGGGGGAATAGGTGTACTTCAAACAGAGAGGGTCAAAAAGACCACTCCCCCTTCCCGAAATGGCGTACTATGATGCCCACAAGCTGCGGCCAACCGAAGATGACATAGAGAAAATGTGCCCTGGGGCACTGCATGCCAGCACAACTACAGATCCAATACATACTACAAGAAAAAGCAGTGCCCCAGCTTTGTTAAAGAAGAAGAAGAGCACATATCTGTGGAAGAAATTGGCGATAGAGAAAAAGAAAACTGAAACAACTACTCTGCCAACCGCAAGTGAGAAGGCCGCAGCACACCCCCTCCCCCACGACTCTACCTCAAGAAGACCTAGTGGAATCTATAGAACCCACACCTCTGGAGCCACACAAGGAAGAAACTACGGTGGATCCAGAGGTGGGAAAAGAGAAGGGCACAAAATCTGATCCATAGCCCAGTAGGAAACCAGATGTAGAGCCAGAAGGACAAGGCTCTCAGGCCCTACCAGATGTAGATATTGGTGGAGCAGACAAGGACCAACCAGAGGAGCTAAAGGAGAAAGAACAAGGGCCGCCACCACTGCCTCCACAACCCATGATGCCAAGTTCGTCAGAGACACACATGGGGCTTCATCTACACCAACAACACCAGCACGCACCTTCCTTCGGGGGTGCCTTAGGTACAAGGTTTGATGCAATGTGGGAACACATGCATCAAACCAATACAATAAATACTACAATTTCTTCTTCATTATCAAACCTAACAATGCATGTGCAAGCGCTGGATGAAAGAACAATAACACTCCCAGACTTCATCCAAGAAGTTCTAAACAATCAGTGGATGATGATGGGAATGCTTAAAAAGATGCAGGATGAGATGGTAGACCTGCGGAAGGAGAGGCAAGCCATCTGAGCCAACAATGAGCACATGCGTCGGGGCTACGATGCTGCGATGGCTGCCCTCGAAGAAGAGTGTCAAAGTCTACAAGAAGACTGTCAGAAGCTCGATAAGGAATGTGAAGAACTCGAGGACCGACGGGAGAAAAAGAAGACAAGACGCTCAACGAGCCCCACACACTCCTTATCCAGCCGTTCTAGCCACGATGACAACATGGGAGGACCGGGCACGGGAACTGGCACACCAAAAGCTAGGAGTGTGAACAAAAGGGTGTCACCCACAGCTGAACAAAAGGGAAACTAGCCACCTCAGTGGTCGAGCTCCCAAAATGAAAACCAAATGAAGAAATATGCGACAACAACAAGGGGGCTTGACCTCAATTGCGACCTAGAGGAAGGCCTGGATGAAGCCACTGAAGATGATGGAAATCTAGTGGAGCATCACCTCTCTCCACCAACACACACTCTGAAGCTAGAAGAATAGATTGTTGTTGCTCATCATGAAGAGGTAGTCGTAGAACTCAGCTCAACAGGGGCAGCCGAGCTTGACCAAATGATAGCTGAGTTGGGGGTTGGATTTGAGGAGACTAGTGAGTTTCTCTTCTTCCAACCACACCACGAGCATAGTGACCATCTTTATGATGGGAAGATGGAGGCAATGCTAAAAATGATGGCGAAAGCCAAGTTGGGGCAAACTTTTGAGGAGAGTCATGTCAAAGACAACACAGCTACTGAAGCCTCCTCAGAAGTAGTTGAACTAATAGCCATTGTGCAACTGATGTATAAAGTGGCTAAACAAGTGGCCAAGGCCATGCCGACAATAGAAGTAGCCTCGACACCCTTAGCATAAGAGGCAATGTCTGATGACGAGGATGGCGGACTGGCAACTTTCTTCATAGGCGAACCCTCCACGGAGCGGAGTGCACTGACTAAGTGTGTCGTATCACGTCTCTTCCTCTCTAGATCTATCATTCCATCCTACTGTACTTCCCCCCTCTCTTCGTGGTATCTCATGGATCTATCCTTCTGTAACACTGTAATGCTGTCTACAAGCATGAATGACTAAACACCTTAACTTGGGTTGGGAGTAGCCACTAAGGCTCTCCTAACATGTATATTGTCTCTTTTTATTGAATATACATATTCTCATCAAAATTATCTCCATGCACCTATTTTAATGTTTCACTTGTATGCTTAGATACCATCTTGTGATGTTTGATTGTTGATATCTCGAGAGAGTAATATCACTTGTATCCCGTGTAATGGAGTAGTATGAATGCACGAGGGTGTTGGAATGCTAAATCTTTAACCATATTACTGTTGCGAAGTTTATGTGTGGTCATCTCGAGAGAGAGGTTACTCCTAGACTTAGATCTATCCTCATTTTGAGATAGAGTGGAATAGACACTTTTAATGGTTGCTTGTAATCTTGATAAGAGTATGCGAGAGAGAGAGATAGTGTTACATGTTGGTGAGATGCTTTAGTAGGTGAACCCCAACCTGGGTTTCCCTCCTTATACTTGTTTCATCTTATTTCTTTTGTTTCTTTTGTTCTTGCTATTCTTGTTTGTGTACTACCATTCCTTAGGGAACACCTTCATTTACCCTCTTCAGCTGGAGTATACGAGTGTTAGATTCTATGTTCTTAACACTACCAACCTTATCCCTGTGTTCGACCCCGATCGCTACATCAGACCTCATTTATTGTTGTGGGGGCCTGAGAGTCGGGTTATTTCTTTAAAAGTCTGACTACTTTAAATCCACTTCTTTTGGATGTGGGATTTAGGTCAGTCAAAGTGTTAAGAAACTATTCTATTCTATCATGGGCCTTACTTGACATATCAAGCTTTAGGGCCATGTGTGCTCTCCTCCCCCTAGTCCCCCTTTCAAAGCATGAAAACACTCATAAGCAACCAAGGCATTGTCTGTAATGAGTCTACTAGGGATAAAAGCACTTTGATTTGTCGGAGATTAAAGTGTGCATGCAAGGTTTCAACCTAATCTCTATGACCTTTGTTGCAATTTTATAAATGACACTACACAAGCTAATAGGCCTTAATCCAACAATCTCTTTAGGTTTGTCCACTATGGGTATTAACACAATTAGACTAGAATTTATAGAATCTAGTGATGATGTTCCTTTCCACCAGCTCCTGATATAGTTTGTCACATCCCTCCCCACAACGTGCTAGTACTTTTGAAAAAAGATAAGTTTCATACAATCACAACTTGGAACTTTATTAGGGTTCATTTACTTGATGGCATGATGAACTTCAACATCCATAAAATCTCCTCCAATAACAACAGTCATCCTATCAATCATGGTATTATTTCCTCTTGTGGCTTCCTCTAAATTTTTTAGATGAGATGACATAAAAAAATTTGAGAAGAACTTTAACATAATACCTTCAATATATATTCTTCTATCTTCCATAACCCATCCTCATTCCTCAACTCTTCAATATAGTTCTTCTTATGCCCTTTAGTTTCTCTCCAAGAAAAATGTGCAATATTACGGTCACTGCTTTTATTTCTTTTTCACAAGATCTCACAAATAGTAACTCTCATCACATCTATGCCATTTTGGTGGTTCATTTGCTTGATGTTCACATCAATGCAAATTTCATCGTCTGATGATTTGTTTTGTGCATCCATAAGAGCCACACCAGTCTCCCTTATCTTCTTTATATCACCAAATCATTTCATTGCCCACATGTCAAGCTTGGTTCCAATTCTTTCTATTCTTCCTTGCACCATGCTACACCGTGCTTCCTCCCAAGATGTCTTCATCATATTCTCATAGGATCCCTCTCCCACCCACATGGGATCAAAAAAGAAAAAGCTTTGATGTTTCTTTTTTTCAAATTTTTCTTCATTACAATAATCAGGGGGTATGATCCAACTGTTATAATGGTAAATGATTAAACAAGTAATGAAAAAAGGTTGTTCTCCAATTATTTATACAAAGGTGATAACACCCAAATTTACATATTTATGCTAAGCATTTATCTATGGTTTTGTGTCTCTATAACCTTAATATGCCCAAAATAACCCATGTTTCTTACGCAACCAACGAGATATACCACGATCGCGGTCACGGTATCCATACTCACCTTAACCGCGACTGCGGTGACTGCCTCCACCAAGATCGTGATATCCATACTCACCTCAATTGTGATCCGAGTCACTACCACAAATTCCAGAGCTGACTGCGATCGAGGTCTGCACCTCGACCACAGATCAGACCTCAACTGGGGTGAATCCACAACCTCAACCGCGACCACAGAAGATGCCTTGACCACAAACCGTGACCTTGAAGACTGTGACCCGTGGTCATCACTATTTTCATGGTGATCAAGGCCGCGACTTGGATCAAAACTTGGGCAACCCCACCTATAAATATTTGCCCCTCCCCACCTGAGGAGGGGTTCTACATCTTGGGAAGTTCCAGTTGTTGGTTCTGACCCAAGGAGGTTCCCAAAGCCCCGTGGGAGAGTTTGGAGGTATGAAAAGGCTGAAGAACTCATCCTACACCCGTATCTTCAATTAGCTTCCATCCATCATCACTTCCACCTCCGTTCACCCATTCCCCGCCATTTTCCAGTCATCTTCCACCTCTGTGCATCCACCAAGCTGTTGTTGGGAGTGGATCTAGAGAGAAAGGAGGCCAACGAGTCCATAAGATCAAGGAGGAGGACCCAAAAGACGAGATCCGGCCTATACAGAGGCTAGGGAGCGAGAGCTACCTCTCCTCCATGGGCTAATTCTCTTCTTCTTCTCCTTTCTTCTACTGTTCTCATTTGTTCCTGTATAAATGATGTTCCTTCATCTTTGTTCGGTGCCAACTAAGCTTGTTCATGGCTAGTTGAGCTCCTTCTTGGCTACATATACCTCTTTGGGCATGTTTATGTACCTTTACCTTAAGCAAGTAGTTTCATTTTAGATCTAGCACTTTTAATGTTCCATCTCCTCTTTCTAGTTATGATTGCTAGTTTGGTTGATCTCTTTCTTGCTTGCTGCTATTTCTACCTATATCGAGAGATTTGTTGTAGAAATAGATAAGAGAAGATAGTTTGGATCTAAATCTAAAAGGAGGACGGTTTAAGGTTGTTTGTTCCTAACATCCCAGAGTAATCTAGACCTGAGAAGGTATCTAGGGTATTCTTGGATGTTGGTTTGTCATCCTTGAGAGAGGTTTCATATCATCGATGGGTTTGATTCACACAACATGAGAGCGAGTGGGATGACCCCACATGAACATATACCACTGTGTGTACCACGTTTGGATGTAGATTGCTTGCTGGGGTGTTTGAGGGTTGTCTAAGCCCGAGAATAGGTGCATAGACTACCCAACTTGTAGTTACATAGCCAGGAACCTCTTTCTCTCTGATTTTAGTAAATCTCATAGACTTTGTTTTCTTTTCTTTTCTTTGTTTTGTTTTAATTCATGACAACCTTCTAGACTAGTTCTAGCTCCTTAATTTTATCGACTTTCATCTTGTCTTATATGACTTATGAGTGAAATCTTAAGCGTCCTAAACATCACCACGTCGCTATGTTTGACCCTGTATATCTACTTCGACCCCATAATAAATTTGTGGGGGTTCTTGAAGGTTTCAGGATATAAATTTAAAAGTTCTATTCCTTTCAAATCTGTCTCCCTTCCAGACGCACATTTCATTAGGGCTAACAACTTTTTGGCACCATTGTCGGGGAAGTGATTTTCCACATTTACATGCCCAAGGATTTTTGTTCTGTCACTCTTAAGCCTGTATATCTATGCATAGTTTTTCTTTTGTTTTAAACATACTTGTCCATATATACTTAATAGTCTTCCTTTTCTTATACTTTTTCATCCATGGATCTTGCTTCTGCAAGACAAGTCACCCTATCAACCTGCCCTCCTAAATTTTTCCGTAGTTCCAACTATTGGCAAATAATTGAAAGCCATGCCTTCCAGCTTGTTGAGTTGTATTCACCCCCACCATCATCGTACGTAGACGCTCCAACAATGGAGATTGTTTGTCGGCCCTCGACTTCTGTGTTATCACGGGATCAAGAACTGATTAATGTAATGGAATTGTTTAGAGAAAGTGCATACGCATTCACCTCCTTATCTCCTCAGTCACAAGAAGATATAGATCCACTCCAACAGCTGCTAGAGAAGCAAGATCATCAACTTCAAGTGGCTACTGAAATTGCATATCATAGTAGGAGACTACTTCAAGCTATTGGGAAAGGATTCATCCAAGCACATCAGTCTGATGTAGCAAGTCTACAACAGGAGTGCAAGGAGGAATTAACGGATATCATAAGCCTAGCTACCCAAGACCAACATGGAAAAAAGCTTCAAGAGCTCATCAATTTGGTTACCACACAGTTGCAATTGCCATCGCCTTACAATGGTGACTTTAATCATCAAGATCATTCCATTGGGTCTGAATCAGGATATGCCTCACCATCCGGTTTAGACCATCAACTGGATTCATCGGGATTTTTCTATGAAGACCAACCTACTTAGGAAAGCCCTTCATTCTATCCAGATTATTCGGCTGATCAACCCATGGGAAATACTAGACACATGCATGAATGGTTTTATGATAGCAATGATGAAGACTCTTGTCCTCGCTATAATGACCAAACAACCTCGCAGCCAGAAGGTTGGTTTGAGGAACTCAAGTCAGACACTGATCTAGTCCAGAGTGGAAGCTCCCACATTGAGGTTTTTCACTTAGCCTTGAGCGATACACCCATCATGGTTTGGAACAATTTGTTCGAGGGAAACGACAACAGTGACGATGACAACTACTCAAGCTGGAGCATTGCAGACACTGATGACAACAAGTTAGAACAGCATGAGCCAACAATTACCACCATCCCCCAAAAGGCTTGGTGGGTATCAATGGAACAGGATGGACAATCCACTATAACATGGCTGCTAAGCATGAAGACACCCCAAACCACACAAAAAGTGATAAGCTTGGGTTGGAGGAATGACAAACAAACTCTACTGGGGATACTTCTTGTTCAGAAGATGATTGGCCGACTCAGGCTGTAAATGAAAATTTATATGAGTATCCAACCTTAAGTTTAGAGGTGGAGGGAGAAGAGATGGGCCCTCCAGAGAATACCCAATCCCTACCATCTGTTTCATCCTGTGACGACACCCTAGGAACTTCCTGTTCAGATTCGTATTTTGAAAGCTACCTGGAAGATGAGTTGATGAACAATTCATCCCAGTGCAGTTCAAGTGAATCACAAAACAAGGATGAATTCACCGTGTCGCCAAATTTTATCCCTTTCTTTCAGAATTGTAAAGGGGCCACCTCTCCGCATACTCTGCCACTACATGGTGAGCCTGAGCAGTGAGATACAGGTAATATAGACCCAAAAATTTTGGATTTGGGATCCAAGTGTAGGAGTTGTAGGGAATCCACCCCCTACAACCTACACAATTCTTTGATTTGTACTTTTCATATATTTAGCAAATAAAGTCAATTTAATTTTTATCTTTTTTCACATGCTTCCATCTACACATCCTAACAGCTCTCTTTGGTCCATATCTTGTAAGAGGTTAATCGTCATTGCTTATTGCTCTTCCATGGTGTTCGGTTCGGAGTAGATCCCATACGACTTTCCACGCTTGCTTTCCCTCATGAGACAGAGCTGAACCGTGACTGTGGTCTCCAGCTAACCACGATCACGATCTCAAGGCAAGGACCGCGACCACATCCTGCTATCTAGACCGCGACCATGGTTCGAAAACCAACACCGTGATCATGATCATGCCCATGTTAGACCGCGACCACAGGGGAGTGAGACCATGACCACGGTCCCACGAGGCCCATGCATGCTTTTTCGACCTGACTGACCAGCATGTCAGGTTGTCTCTGCATTTTTGACTGACTGTTTCTCTTTTTACTGAGCTTTTCACCCCTTTTGACCGGGTCTCCGATGCCTTTTTACGGTTTTGCCACTGCCCTATCAGCGACCTCACCTATTCCTAGCCTATAAATACCCTCAGATTGAGGCCTCATCCCCTTTCCTGACCATAGAGTTTCCTCTACAACCACGCTGCTCCCTGCCCATTTTTCCCTCTTCCCCTTGTCTGCACTGTAGGCTAACAGGGAAAGATAGGGCACGCCGACACCAGCAGCAGCGGCAACCTCCACCAAACTATGACCGTGGTGTCTAAGCAGTGGCCCAGCAGCTCCGCCAACTGCATGCCTCAGGCTGCGCCAAGTTCTATGGTCTCAATTGTGATCAGCCCTCAGATCGCAGTCTCTCTTACTGTGGGCGGATCAGTGATCAAAACACCTTGGTGGAGACAATCGCGGTCTTCACGGCCGCGATCCTGTAGATCGAAGTCACCTTGTAAACCAAGTCATGGTGTTCAACATACACATGTTGGAGTATCAAGGTTCACTTTACGGTTGTGATCTCTCTGACTGTGATCATCTCTAACTACGGTCATAGTGACCAATAAACAAGGTCGCGGTATCAAGCCTAAACCTCAGTCGCGGTCTCCTTGATCATGAACACACAGGTCGCAGAGCCAGAGCCACAACACGCAGTCTTCACTGTGGTTGTGATCCAGACCGAAGTTGGACTTGGTATATCTTGGAGCAGCTACATCAATCTTTGCCACAGTAAAATCTACATCAAAAGAATCGACACCACGGATGCAATGAAAAATAGTTTTAAAAATCTTAAAAAGTCTATCACAAGAAAAAAAGGGAAGGAAGCTCTACATCACCATCAAATTATGAGAGCTCATACCCACAACACGCCTCTCAAACTATGAACCCAATTTATAAAGATGAAGTTATGCTTTATGTGCCATGGTTTGGATCGCAAGAAATCGGTTCAGACTACCACTACTTTCCCGACACCCCTATGGATACTTACAACAATGAGTCAATGCAAGAAGCTTCCAGTGTGAGGATATGGATAGAACGTCATGACGTTGAGCTCCAGACTTCAACTGGGTATCAAGAAAGCCCGTCAGTTCTACACAGAGCTTCATCCGGGGAGACCAGAGTCGACGATCAGTAGAACGTTTTACATCCTTGCGATGGTCGACTTCCTCACATGATTCTTTTCAGGGGAACATACACCACTCAACTCATAGAGGTGTCAATCAAAGCTCACTCCCCTCTCCCTTATTCTAGAGCATAAAGCAAATGCAAAATCTTGATACTCTTATTAGAGACAAGCGCAAACTTGTGGGCCCGAGATATGTCGATCCAGGAACACTCCTTAGACTCAGGATCCTAAAGAAAGTCAACAGATATCTTGTAGTCATTGGCCTTGACGTCCTCATGTACGCACAGTGTAACGCTTACCATAGACTCACTTGTGAGTTTTATGCCACTCTAGATACATCCAAGGACCACCAACACACTACATTACAATTTTGTCTCCTTAACCTGCCCCGCAAAGTTACAATGGAACAACTTAATAGCTGGTTTTCACATTCTATTGAAGACTGCACTGAGATGTCTAGAGGCCGGCTGAAGACATGGGACCACAACTTTAATGTTGTCCAAGCATGGAAAATGCTTATGGGGGAAGACAAGTACATCACTAAGGGTTCCAAAGCCTCGCACATCCACAACCCGACCATTCATTATCTACATGGGGTAATAACAAACTGCGTCTTGGAAAAATAAGATAGTCAAGGAGAGCTCAGCGTAGTTGACCTCTACATTTTGTGGTGTGTGGTAGTAGAAAATAAAGTGAATGTGTGGAATTTCATCATCTGCCACATCTACAACTCTTTCAAGAAACAAGTCCAATTCATGCCGATGGCGGGAATTATCACTCTTATGGCACGCCATCTAGGAATTGGAGATGAGTAGTTGGCACTTATGCCAGAAATAGTCGAGTCGTCCAGGTTAGACTTAGATCACTTGATCCACTTAGGAGTGATCAAATAGTGCATCATAGGCTATCTATATATCTTTGGTCACTACAAGCAGAGGATTTTATTTCCAGCAAATGCAGAGTTCACATGTAGAACGTCATTCATGGATATCTCTCTTTTGGATGCCCAAGATAACATTCACAATATGGGTGGAACTGTAGGAGCTTCTACTTCTTCACCATTAGTGCTAGAGGCTCAAGAGGGTGGGCAGTAGATGGGGACAACCTTCCACAACATACCTCATCAGGGAGGATCCTACGTAGAGATGCATACTGCAAGTTACCCGTGACCCCCTCAGAAGGAGCAATACGCACCAAATCCAAACTAGGAGAACTTCTATGATTTCATGATGAGTTTTAGAGTTGACTCTAGTAGATAGTTAGATACATTGGAGCAGAACATGCATTACCTTAGAGAGAGGTTCAACATGGTATTTCCTCCAGAGCCTCAACCGATTTATCAGCAACCGTTCCAGCAACCCCTCGACCCCTTCTATCAGACGACCCAAGGCTTTGACTAGATAGTTCAATTTTAGCAGGATCTAAACCAGAGCTATGAGAACACATCAAGCGGTTTACATAAGCTGGATCAATATTTTAACAACGACTACCAATAGCAGCTGCTTCCCGTGCCTTTTGAAGCGAAAAGAATTACTTGAGGATGAGAAAAAAAATTTAATCTTGGGGTGTCAGGGTGTACACCCTTTATCTTCCGCCTTTCCTTTTTATTTCTTCCATAGCATGCATGCATTTTTCCTCTCTTTCCTTGCATTTAGTGTAAATTTTAGTGTAACTTCAGCTTCATAAGAATTTACCATGTAATTTGTAGCTTTGTAAATTAAGGTTGTGGAATGCAATTCTTATAGCTAAATGCTTATCCCTATGCCTAAATTTTTCATCTTGATCTACTTGGACTTTTGCTTGTCTTGTTCTTTGACTCTTTCCCTAAGTTGGGTAATGAATCTAAGGTTATGTGACTTTTTCACCACTTAAAACTGTATTCCCTTGATCTATGTGTGAATGACAAATCCAAGGTATAGGATGGTTGGAATGAGCTAAGGCACGATGAAAGACTCCTAGCTGCGGTTTCACAAGCTTGCCCCTATTCTAAGGATCCTTGAATCAGAGTTGCTAATTTTCATACATGTGTCAATGGATCATGATGAGTTTTGAGCTATAATCAGGCTGAAGTGTTCTCCTTGATGGACTATGCACTCTCTCACCTTAGATTGAGTCAAAAAGATGAAAATATAAAAAAAGGCTTGGATGCCCACAAAAATCCCTAAAATATCAAAATAGTTCTCACCCAAGCCTATAAAAATAGAATGCAGAGAATAAAAGCCTGAGTGTGAATAAATGAGTGCTTGTTTTCTATTTTAGGAGAGTTGAGGATGGTACCCAACCGGTGTATGACTGTGCTCATGAATGTAGATATGTCGTTCCTGGTAGTGCCACCCCGAAAGCTCATTAGAAGAGTCACTAGGAACCCCTAGGAGACCTATGAGATCATCCTAGTAGTAGGGTTGGTTCGAGCGCAGTATGAGGAGTTCGTCTCACTTCTTTGGGCCAATTGGCTCAGACTACAGGGATTGTTGCTCATTACATGGACCAACCTGACACAGATCGGGATCCTCAAAAGTCATTAGAGTCTTTTTTCTTTGCTTGTTAGGACCTGAATAAGTGAGAGGCGTGTAGTCCCTAATTGGTCCACATGGATACATGATGGCTCATTGCTCATCACCCACATGATCATCTATGTGACAATGCTTTTATGTTGTATAATTATGATTATAACCCTCATGAGTATCGACAGGTTATAGTGGACTACCTTAATCTTGCCTGGTTGCTCTTTGATCTTACTTTGATTGGATTGTGCTCGATTTGTGGGGTTTGTTCTGAAACGACATGGATCAGGAGAATTGATGTTTTAACTATTTTTCCTTAACCTTAGAATTTATCGTCAAGCTTGATTTGGATGTTATCTTTTAGTTCTTTGACCACGGTCTTGCTTGAGGAAAAACAAAGGTTTAAGCTTGGGGTGGTTGATAACACCCAAATTTACGTATTTATGCTAAGCATTTATCAGTGGTTTTGTGTCACTATAGCCTTAATATGCCCAAAATAACCCATGTTTCTTAACTTTTAGTAACTTATGTCTTTTCTTAGATAAAGTTGCTCAACTAACCAATTTTGGGACTTGCAGGCACTGAACCTAAAAGACATCTATTCTCCAAAGGATTCTCCCCAATGCATGGGTTGTTGCAGCAGCTGGACCTATACTGCGACTGCAGCCAATGGGATATACTGCAACCATAATCACGGTATCCATACTCACCTTGACCACGATCACAGTAACTGCCTCCACCAAGACCGCGGTATCCATACTCACCTCGACTGCGATCTGAGTCACTGTTGCTAATTCCAGAGCTTAAAGTGATCGAGGCATGCACCTCGACCGCAGATCGGACCTCGACCGAGGTGAATCCACAACCTCAACTGTAACTATGGAAAATGCCTCAACCTTGAAGACCACGACCCATGGTCATCACTACGGCCGTGGTGATGAAGACTGTGACTTGGATCAGAACTTGGGCAACCCCACCTATAAATATCTACCCCTCCCCACCTGAGGAAGAGTCCTGCATCTTGGGAAGTTCCAGTTGTTGGTTCTGACCCAGGGACGTTCCCAGAGCCCCATGGGAGAGTTTAGAGGTAAGAAAAGGCCGAAGAACTCATCCTACACACGTCTCTTCAATTAGCTTCCATCCATTATCACTTCCACCTTCGTTCACCCATTCCCCACCATTTTCCAGCCATCTTCCACCCCCACACATCCACCGAGCTACTATTGGGGGCAGATCTAGAGATAAAGGAGTCCATAAGATCAAGGAGGATGACTTAAAAGATGAGATCTGGCCTATACGGAGGCTAAGGAGGGAGAGCTACCTCTCCTCCAATGGATAATTCTCTTCTTCTTCTCCTATCTTCTACTATTCTCCTTTGTTCCTATATAAATGATGTTCCTTCATATTTGTTCGATGCCAACTAAGCTTGTCCATGGCTAGTTGAGCTCCTTTTTAGCTATGTAGCCATCTTTGGGCATGTTTATGTACCTTTACCTTAAGCAAGTAGTTTCATTTCTGATCTAGCACGTTTTATGTTCCATCTCCTCTTTCTGGTTATGATTGCTAGTTTGGTTGATCTCTTTTTTGCTTGAACTGTTGTTTCTACCTATATCGAGAGATTTGTTGTAGAAATAAATAAAAGAAGATAGATTGGATCTAAATCTGAAAGGAGGACGGTTCAAGGTCATCCGTTCCTAACATCCCAGAGTAATCTAGACCTAAGAAGGTATCTAGGGTATTCTAGGATGTTGGTTTGTCATCCTCGAGAGAGGTTTCATATCATCGATGGGTTTTAGTCATGCTACGCGAGAGCGAGTGGGATGACCCATAGGAATAGACACCACTGTGCATACTAGGTTTGGATGTAGATTGCTTGCTGAGGTGTTCGAGGGTTGTCTAAGCCTGAGAATGAGTGCATAGACTTCCCAACTTGTGGTTACATAGCCAAAAACTTCTTTCTCTCTGATTTTAGTAAATCTCAAAAACTCTATTTTCTTTTCTTTTCTTTGTTTTGTTTTAATTCGTGACAACCCGCTAGACTAGTTATAGCTCCTTACTTTTATTGACTTTCATCTCGGCTTATCTGACTTAAGAGCGAAATATTAAGTGTCCTAAACGTCACCACATCTCTGTGTTCGACCCCATATATCTACTTCGACCCTGGGGGGGTCCTTGAAGGTTTTAGGTTATAAATTTAAAAGTTCTATTCCTTCCGAATCTTCCTCCCTTCCGGATGGACGTTTCATTAGGGCTAACAAAAGGGCACGATCCAGTCTTTCCTCTAGCAAGGTATCTTTGGTTTTCCCTCTTATCTAGGTAAAAGTGTTATGATTGTGCCCTAACACCATGAGAATGCAACCATCAACTGCTCCTCAAATATTATGAATATGTCTCTCCAATATTGGTGGGCCTCCATGCTTTTCAATATCACTAATAATTTCATTATAATCACCAAACAAGTTTAGAAGGCCTACAATATCTCTTCTAATATTTCTCATGAGATCCCATGTTTGATACTATTGTGGTTGGTTCACCACCCGTATAAACCAATGTCATGCCACATAATGTCATAAGTCTCATCTAGGGTCTTGAAGATAATATGATGCTAAGAGTAATTGACAATATCAATATGTATGCCCCTCCACCGTAAGTCCATGCCTCCCGATCTTCCCTCACTAGAAAGTAAATCCCCTTGGTAAATCCACAACTTCTTTTGATTATTTATAGCTTACCAACAAACAACATGGCTACCATAAGAAACACAACAGTGGGGCATTCACTCCAACACCTTGTGTCGAGTGCAATTACTACTTCAGACTTTCCCAAGCCCTAGTAGCTCTGACTCAGTATTTTCATGGCTTTTCATGGGGTTGGTCTATTCCAGACCCCACTACTTAGTGTACCCCACCTTTATTGGTATCCTCCCTATTGGAGATACTCTTGGTCTTTTTCCTTCCCTCCTCCTCATTAATGCATATATCCTCTCACTCCATATCACATTTATCACTAGCTCTTCGCCTTTATCCATAGTTTTTAGCATTATTCTCCCCACCCCTTTCATTTCAGATTTTCTCACACTCGTCTTCAAAATCCTACCTCCCTGAGGATCTCTAGGAACCAATATCATCTGTATTATTGGATCTAAACTAGAGTGACAATCCAAGATGTCCTCCTTCTACTTTTTCTGGTGTTTATGTGACCTTATATTAACTTGCTTTATCACCATACCTCAATTAAAACTTCATTTAGAAGCACATTCCATAGTGTTTTGGTTCCCCTTGACCACCTACCCTAGATAAGTAATAGGAAAAAAAACCCAAATAACACAGTTTCTTAAAAAAATTTACCCAAATAGCACTCTTCCCAACTTATTTCCCAAACTAGCACACTTTCACCTAAAAGCACCACATTAATTGGTGTTTTTCTGGTGCAGGGATGGAAAGCGCCACATTAATTGGCATTTTTCTGGTGTAGGGACGGAAAATGCCACATTAATTGGCGTTTTTCTGGTGCAGAGAATGCCACATTGGCTGGCGTTTCTTTGGAACACGCCAAACAAGATGGCATTTTTTACCATTATAAATGGAGTTCCACAGAACTGCTGCATGCATGCTCCATGCAAAGAGTACGAAAGTAATAGCTAGCACTAGCAGAGTGTGTAGACAAGATCTTCTCAAACTGTATGCCAACGTAGACATTTGTAATGTTCCTTCTCAACATGTTGGTCGATGTATAATGTTACTAGTCACGAACTCCTTGATCTTCTCAAAGCCTCCCTTGGCTGTCTCACCAGCGTATCCAGTGGCGTTTTTGCCAGTCTCCTTGGCTTCCCAAGCTGCATCCTTTCCAGCGTCTGTCACCCTTCCGACACCTTCCTTCGCGGTATTAGTCACCCAACCTGCACTCTCCTTGGCTTGTCAGTCACCCATCCTACACTTTCCTTGGCCTTATCTGTTGTCCAACCAGCTCCTACCCCGACCTTGTTGGTTGTCCAGCCTGCACCTTTCGCGGCTGTCTCTGTGGCTCTACCTACTGTGTCCTCCGCATATCTGGCTCCTTGCTTTGCCTTGTCGGTAGCCCAACCTGCTCCTTCCTTGGTGTCCTCCTTTCCTTGTTCCACCTTGTCAGATGTGTAGTGACCAGCCCCTGTTATAACACATACGACCATTAGATCCCAAAAGGATACAATCTCTATACAATATATGGAGATAATAGACTACGAATTCAATTGTACCCACCGGTTATGAACTCCTCCCCAGCAGCGTGCTTCCCAGCATCCTTGCCTCCACCCTCCTTATCAACTTCGTAGCTTGTGGCATCTCCAACCTAACGGGCAGCATCTCCAGCCGTGCTCGCGGCATCTTCGGCCTTGTCGGCTCTGTAACGAGTGAGGCACGGGGGAGGTCTGGGCGGTGGTGTTGGTCATGGCGGAGGAATTGGAAGTGGCGTTGTTGGGGGAGGAGGTTTGGGTGACAGCGCCGAAGGTGGGATAGGTGGGGGTGCTGGTGGTGGCTTTGGCAGAGGAGGTGGTGCAGGAGGTGGAGCTGGGGGTGGGTTCGGTGGAGGGGGTGGTTCAAGTGGGGGTATAGGTGGAGGTGCAGGTGGTGGGGTAGGCGGAGGAGGCAGAATAGGTGGAGGATTTGAGGGTGGGTTTGGCACTGGAGGTGGTTCTGGTGGCGGGATTGGAGCAGGTGGAGGAGGAGGATTCGGCGGAGGAGGCGCTTCAGGGGTGGAGTCGGCCGCAGCTCCAGAGCAGGGTTCGACAGTGGAGTTGGCAGAGATTTGAGTAAAAGTAAAAAATGCCATTTTGTTTGGCGTGTTCCAAAGAAACTCCATCCAATGTGGCGTCTTCCAGAAAAATGCTACTCAAAGTGGCTCTTTCAGTCCCTGCACCAGAAAAACGCCAATTAATGTGGCACTTTTAGGTGAAAGTGTGCTAGTTCGGGAAATAAGTTGGGAAGAGTGCTATTTGGGTAATTTTTTTTAATAAACTGTGCTATTTGAGTTTTTTTCCCTAAGTAATATCTCTAGACAATGACCCTTGACTTCCATCTTCTTGCCCATATATGTCAGCTTCCCCTTTTGCCTTCATCTTTGGATGTTTCACAACTGGCTCTCTATGTTGAGTGGGCAATCTCTGTTGCTGACCTCCTCTTACATATGTCACTAAGAGGATCCTCATCTTCACTATTTCCTCACTAACCTTTCCCAAGATGTTCAAGAATAGCATCTTAGTTTCCTTCCTCTACTCCTCTTAGTATAAAGTAACCATAACCTCATCATGATATATAAGGCTTGACCCCTATTTTCCAAAGGACATTAATTTTCTCTCTAAATCTTTTCCTTACTTTCTATTCATTCCTATCTTCCTTTCCCTCATTAGTCCTCTTCTTGACAATTCTGTTGATGCCCACTTACTTTCTATTCATTCCTATCTTCCTTTCCCTCATGAGTCCTCTTCTTGACAATTCTGCAAATGCCCACAACTGTCGATCTGCAATAACTCCCTATACATTTTCTCATTTATATGTACCACCTCTTCTTATGGAGTTTGTCTTATTGCCTAGCAATATTTGGTCTTCTTTATGCATGCCCCCTTCTTTCCTGACGAACTGGAAAGATTTCCTTGATGTAGGATAAATGTCACCATATAGTTCTTCTAGGGTAGAAACTCTCATTTTTCTTGGAGGCACTCTCAACCATGGCCCCCCATGCTCTTCATTTCCCTTCTTTATCATCAAACCTCCCACAATCATTCTCATCTTTCCCTAATATCCAATATATGTCACAAAAGGTAGGTAATAGTTTGTATTTGATTTCAAGATCAATCAGTTTCCCCTCATTACTCCTGATCTGTTAGAACTAGTTATGAGGTTTGGATATCTCAATCTACAACCTCACCCTCATGGACGTTTCCCATTCCAAATTATTCATGCCCATCCTTACCACTACCCCAATATGTCCTACAATCGTAGTCACTACCATTTTGGATCTTATACCTAATGGTAGTTTGTAGATTCTTGTCCACAAATCGCATATTTTGAATTCTTTTTGGCTCGATTGATCTGCCACATCGACCTCCTTCTAGAGGACCAAGATATTGTCAAAGTTCCACAAACTCTGATCCTAGACTTTCTTCTTATCTCTCCAATGAAAGAATTGGATTATGAATGTAACTGGGTCAATGGATTTGAAAAGGACCTTATTTCTCAACTCCCACCTCTACGTAAGGGTATTCTTCATGGCCCAAAATTGTATGACCTATATGTGAATAATATCTTTGTAAGGTCTAGTGCTAGATGTTATTCCACCTCTGCTTCTTCCTTTTTGTTCATGTCAAGGATGTCTTCCTCCTACGTAATGGAGAGACTTCAGTAGTAATTGAATAACTCTTCAGCCATCATTGGGGAATCACCAACATCCATTGGAGCCATTGCTTGGACCTTTAATAAAGGTCCTCAAGAATGAGAGGGGGGTCACTCACCAAATGACCATAACCTAGTCATCCTGGATGGTTCCAGAGAGTCTTGGGTTACACATAGGGGAAACTATTTATGGGATAATGTTATGCATTTTTACCCCTAAAATCTGAAATAAAGACATATATAAATGAGGAATCTCCTCTCTAACTCACATATGACCTACTCTACAAAATTCAATGTTCCTAATAAAATTTTCTCCCAAAAAGCTAAAACTAAAACATGTAAATGAGGAATCTCCTCCTCCAACTTGCATGTGACCTCCTCTGCAATATGATGTTATGAAAACACCTCCACTAATTGTATCTTATTCCCCAACATTTCTTTATGTATGTATAAAATCTTTATACTTTATCATCATCTACCAGCTATACTTCAACTATCAGTAACATTTACTCTATATTTCGATGACACTTTCTACATATAGAAATGTGAAAAACATTATACAACTATCCAACTCAATTAGGTAACTAAAACTTGCAATTCACTTTCGAATCTCATTTCATAGTAGGATATAGCCCCATATACCTAGGATCAAGCTTGACCTTCTTTATATACCTCAAAACTCCTTTTCTTTCTAAAACCTTTAGGTAGATAATATCTTCAACTTTGAAATCAACGTTTTCTTTCTACAATTAGTTACATAACATTTTCATCTATCTTGGGTTTTGTTTAGCTATTCCTTGATGATATATATCTTCTCTGTTGTTTATTACACCAACTTAGGACTCAAAACTTGACATTGTCATCCATAGGCAGTTGTTTATTACACCAACTTAGGACTCAAAACTTGATGATATATACTAACACATAGGCAATTGAAGGCATAAAAAGTTTTTAGGATTCCATGTTAATACTATTCTAGTAATTGTTGTTGTATCCTTCAAATATTCCTTGATGATATGTATCTTCTCTGTTGTTTTTTACACTAACATATGACTCAAAACTTGACATTTGCATCTCTAATACGAATTTATAAGCAATTGAAGTCATACAAAGCTTTTCATGTTCCATGTTAATACTTTTTTGATAATTATTTTTGTAGACAAACTCTTAAAACTCAGATATATTTCCGAACTTCCAAGGAATTACAACACATAAGACCTTAAAATGTCCTTAATTGTTTGTAGCATTATCACTAAATAATTTACCATTTCCATGTGGATGAATGGTCATTATGAAGTTCAACTATGGTTGTAAAGATCATGTAATATATCATTTGTATATGGATGATAATTTGTTTTGAAGGTCAACTATGTTCTTAAAGGTTCATGTAATCTATCCTAAAACATATATGTAAATTTAAGCTCTATTAGTGACTATAGATAATAGAATTCCATGCAAGAAAAGTGTGACATTAATGTATATATGGATCAATGTGTTAACTGAGTTAGTAGTTTTAAGAGATATGCCAAGTCAGTCATTTGATCAACAACTATCAAATGGAAATCCTTTGGGTTTTTTGCATCAATTCCAATTCCAATTCCACTTAAGGATCAATAACATTTTTTTGTAAAAACCTATACATTTATGGTGGTTTAATTTAACTAGATGACAATTAGGAACTTGGAAAACTCAAACAGACATTCTGATTCATTCCCAAAAACCAATACAGACATTAAAGATTTCTATTTATATTTGTACTAAAAGATGCATTGTGTACATTAATGAATGTGCCTCTTCAAGGACCAAAATTTTGAAACCTATTTCTTCTAGAACACATCAAACTATGAAAACAAATGGTACAATATCATAAGTCTTACAATTATACACACTTTCCACTCTTTATCCATGTAACATATCATGAATATGAAAATATGATTTATGTACATATTTCATTGGTTGTGCCATAATGAACTTGATATGAAGTTGTGCTAACAAACCTCCAAGTGGTGATATTTCCATATGATCATTAATTTGTCTAAGAGATGAAAAAATATCCTTCTTGTTGTATTCTCAAGAATAGGATTGCACATCATCTAAGGTAGAAGATGATTATAAATTTCATCTTGAGGTGTCTTCTACAACATTGGATTTTCTTGGATGCTGGTCAATTATACAATCGTAGTCCTCAAATAGCTCTGACCATATTTGTGGTCTCTTGTGATAAGTGAGTATCTGGAATCAATAAAAGCAATGCCTAAGTATCTTAGAAGATATTCACTACTACCAATTCAAAATTTTAGGTTAAGATAGTTAACAAAATGCTTCCTAAGTTGTTTAGAAGCATATCTCATTCTTATCCTTAACTAAAACACATCTAAAGCCCTTCCTTCATGCTTAAAAAAGTTATGTTGCTTTTCCTCATCTTAACTAAAACCAAAACTAGATTTGTTGTCGATTTCTTCATCAACAACAAAAACATTGCATTGGCACATGTTATCCCATACAAAAGTTGCATTTTTATTGGGTTACATTAGTCAATGGTATATATATAGATCTAATCTCTTTAAAAAATCTCTACTAGTGACAAAAAAACAAAGGAAACTACATAATTCCATCAACATCTTATATTGTTCCCAACAAATAAGGAATTCAACCTTCTTGGATTTCACACGAATCCCCCCACCATACATAAAATTCCTAAGGAATGCTAGTTAACTACACCAAAACTCACACTTTTGAACTTGGCATGCTAAAAAGTCTAACTCAAAAATTGTAAATTTATATGAAGATGACAAAAGAGAGGTAGAATAAAATGGAGTTTCCATCTTGAGAAGCATAATATATTTTTTTCTTATCCTTAATCAAATTGAGTTCCCTTCTTGAGAAGCATAATAGAATGTGCTTTCCTCATGCATAACCTCCTTTAGGGTTTTATTATTAAATAAATCTTCTTAGTTTTTATATATTTCTCATGCATCATTTCCCTTAGTCATTCCCTTAGGGTCTCTATGGGTATAGGTACTTATGGAGTGATCCAATGCTATCCCCTTGGGCACATGTATGTGCAGAGTGAATTATCTTTGGCTCCTCTAACACCATGTACTTGTGGAGTATAATTTCTCTAGAACCCTTAGGTCTCATTTACCTCTATAGTTTCCCTAAATGACCTTAGATTTGTATTAGGTGTCTACTCTACATAGGGTTACCTGAGATGTATAGAGTTACTTTGTATCAATCATGATTCAGCTTTATTTTGAGATAAGGTTCTTATATTGTTAGGATTCCATGTCTAATTGGCTCATCCTGAACAAGGAATCCCTCAAGCTCACATTCATTGTGGCATAAGTTCTTTAATTATATAATTTTTTTATATCAAACTTATTAACTAAGTTTGTTGATCTTAGGTTCACTTGCATATGTTGAAATCACTTATCCACAATATTGAGGCAGAACACATATTTTTATTCTTATTCCAATTAGGTAGTTGTAAGGACTTACATGCCTATATACTACCTTCATACTAGCATCTTACCTTCTTTTTAGGTTTAGGTCCTTCTAGGACATCTGTAATTATCTAAAAACTTAATACAAAAATAAGGTGTTCCATCATCTTTAAATGAGGAGTCTAGTCTAGGGTGTTCTCTTATTCATCATTAGGAGGTTAGGCTCTCTAATCACATATTTTGGCCCCACAATCTTTGGATTATGCATCCTCCCTAAGGTATTTCCATTCACTATGAATGACCCTCCACATATCTAAATCCACTCCTTAATAGAGAGTTTGTGTCTCATGTATTTTCTTACATGACAACTAATGTCTTGTGTTTTGCGTACCATCATAACCACTATGTGCATCTTACATACTTTTTTTAAAGGAAGCCAGGGGGAAATCTATTCATCCCATCCCCCTTGTATGGGAAAAATCATATTGAAAAGAAGTACAACTCCTACTTATATGAAACACAGGTATGGTCTGCCAAAGGGCCCAAAACCAAATCATCATGATACATCAATGATAAAGCAAACAACAAATGGATATCTACCAAAGAAACGCTATAGTCAAAACTAGAAAAGAAACCACCTCTCATCTCTTCGTGCCAATGTACGGTGTGGAACTCCTCTCTAGATTGAGAAGCCCTCTGATCCTCATGGGAAGTAGCGATGGATCCATGCAGTGCATCTTATATACTTGTCTGACTACTTGTACCTTATGCACTTTCGTGCATGCAAATATAATTGTATATAAAACTAATGACTAAGAAAGGTTATGTAATGAACTCAAATCTAGGTACATCCTTAATCTAACTTTTTCCTAAGTTTTTCCTATCTTTTCTATCCATTTTTTCCTTTATGTTTTAATTGTGAAATTATAAGTGGTTTGAAGTATATTTGATCTCTATTCATGCCAATATTTGGGTTTGTGCAGAAATACCTCAGTTAATGTTTCAATCAGGGTCCAAGATGCAAAAATACCACTCAAGTGAGATGTTAAAATAAATTTGTTCTGGAGTTTTCTATAGCCATTTGGAAAAAAAGAATAAATAATAAAGCTTTATGCATGTTGATATGGCATTAAATCATTTAATGTGACAAATAGTGAAAATAATGTGTAAGGAAGATAAAATTTATAAAAGGAAATCTAATTAGATAAGAGTAACTTCAGATTCAAATTCTTTGTATCTAATATGGCTTGGAGGCCAAGTTTCATAATTTTGGGATAATAATAACTATACCTATTTTATTTAGAAAAGAAAAGGTGAGTTTTCTCAAAAATATCAAATAACTCATTTAATGACTCCAAAAGTGGCAACAAATCTCAAAATCCTAATATACACATTAAAATAAGCCTATAGGTATATTTTCATGAAATTTGGATAGTTTTTAATGTACAAGTGTAGAATAGGAGAGTGAAAGTATGTAAAGCCCAAAATATTAACTTATGTGTTAAATAATACCATGGGATAAAATTAATGGCAAATTCGTGTTCTATATGCTTAAATTTGCTTGAGAATGTAGTTTCACCAAAATTGGGTAATTTTAGAAGCCTCTAATGCATTAAGAAAGAGAAAATATGATTTACTTGAAAATAATTAAATAAAATATTTAAAGTCCTCAAAGTGAAAACTAATCCAAATTCAGATTCTACGTCCTAAATAGGCTAGGTGTCAAATTTCACTAAATTTGGACTTCTTTTGCACCCTCAATTGAGAAGAGAGAAAAAGTTCAATAATAAAATGAATCACTTTAGTCCAAATTGATTTAAGAATGCATTTTAATGTCACGCCGCTATGATTTCATACGCACGATCTGGACCATTGGATCCCCAATCCAACATATCACAGATCATCTTCTAGCTCGATTCGAACAAGGAAACAGGTTGCCAACTTTGCCATTTTTATTTTGCAATTATCTCACTTGTTTCTTAATCAATTTTCACGATTCTTTTTCCAATGTGTTCTAAATTGTATTCCGCATCATTTGATTCCTTACTCATGGATTATTGTCAAGTATTCAATAAATACCCTAATCTTAGGCAACACATTTTCTTGCCTGACTTCCCTCTTCACTGTTTCTCTCATCCTCATCTATAAATATCACCTCCAAGACTTCATCTATTCTTGCTTGGCTATCCTAACCACCCAATTTATTCACACATATTTAGTTTGGGCATTACTGATCGAGTTTTCTTGTGCTATTTGTGGCTCTTCTTCTCGACACTCGGCGACACCAACATTGCAATTGAGAGTTGCGGTGATTCATCTTCTTTTCCTCTTTCTTTCCCTGCTTTCATTTTCTTGAATGTAGATCTGCCCCAATTCAGGGCTTTATAGTAACATCTCACCTATCATGGCATGGGTAAGAGGGGGAAGAAACCTCATGTCAAATCCTCAGTTCTACCCCTCTGTCTTCCTTCTTTCCTTGTTTTCTCACACAAGGGCTTTCTAGACTTTTCGCCACTTGTTGCTTTGCCTTGATGCGGCTTAGTTGGTTTTTGACCTGTGACTTGGCCGCTCACAATTGGGCCAAGTTACCATGCCGACCGTCTCCCTCTCTCTCTTCTTCTCTTGTACATTCTTTTGTTGATGTGGATTTTTGTGATTGGTCAGTTTTGTAAAAGTCGTATATTTTGATCTACTTGTCAAAAATTAAGTAAACATATGTTTTGGAATCGAAAAAATGTGATCTTTATAATAAAAATATTTTGAGAGATAGATTTCCATGTTTTTGATAGATGATTTTTGGGAATCTAATAAAGTATGTAAAAAGCCCCAAAATTGTGAATAATTCATATAATCTCCAAATTAAGTAAATAAATATGTTTACTTGATCAGAAAAACATGAGGAATCATTTGGTCTAGGTTTTGTGATAAAAATCTAAGGTTTCCCAAATAGGTCTAAAATTAGGGTTTCTTTACACATTATGCTTTATAAAACCATAATACATGTGAATAAATTGTAACAGGCAAAGGTGATCTTAGAATCAACTAAGTTGGTGAAATGGGTTAACTAGGACTCTGAGTTGAGGCACGCACATCTTACACTTTTAGTTGGTCATATTTGTTATCCAAACCCTAATTTCTCAATGAGGCAAGGACTAAAACCTTGATTCTTACTATTTCTCTTTTTGGTGCAATTATTTCATTATTTGCTAGAGTTTTGACCTGCATGCCATGTCTCTATTATTTAATGTTATATCTTGACTTGCCATATTATTTCTTTTCGCATGATGATTTGGTTGTCTTGTTAGATAATGTAGTGTACCTCTGTACAACCACCTATAGTTTGGGCATGTGTTATTTCTCCCAAGGGAACGTGTATATTCTCCCCACTTTATATATATATATATATATATAGAGTCAGGCTAGAATACACTCGAGTGTATCCGGAGCGGAATACACTCAAATGGTTTTTCATGATGCAATATTTTTTTTTGAAAATCTAATCCGTTGATCTTCTTAAACACCTCGTGAACAACTCATATATAAAATTTGAGCACATTTGGACATTTATAGGTCATGTTATAAAGACCACAAAAATTATGCATTTCAAATTAGTTTCGTGCGTCGATTTTGTTGCCCTCGGATGAGTGACTTATACTCATCCAAATGGGCTCAAAATTTATATATAGCCTAGTTATAGTATGACAACAAAGATCAATGGTTTACATTTTATAAAAAAGTAGTCTTGATATGCAAACACACTTGAGTGTATTCGTGCGATCCGTACACTTGAGTGTATTCTAGCCTGACTCTATATATATATATATATATATATATACATATATATGCATATATATATTGTAGGTGACTGGGAATGTGTTATTCTCCCTTCACTTACTAGTTGAGTTTTAGTAGGTGCCTCATCCCTACTTAATAAATGTAGTCATACTATTAATCATGGATGCTACTTTATTATTATCTTTTATGGCAAGATTCTTATTTGATATGTGCCTCGTACTTTTAACCCTCCTTATTCTTGGTCAATCTATAACCTTTTGTTTTCCTTGTTATACTTTTATTTGTTCTTGTTCCTTATTTGACACATACCTTGCTTTCTCCTCTTGTTGGGTGATCCCAACCACCCAGGCCTAGGACAAGTAGTGGAATAAGATCAAGGATGACATCCCAAGTTTAGGATAAGGAGTACATGTGTTTCTTTCAGCACGGACCTAACTCGTGAAGTTGATGCATGGAGGCAAACTTGATATTGTTTAGATTTCCCTCTATCTAGATCCTTATGTTGTATTTTTCATGTAAACTATATATGGGAGATGATGATGTACATTTGTAAAAATTGTTATAGTCATGAAACTTTATTCCGTTGATATACTTTGGTCTTTTTTATACCATTATTTGAGATCTAAAAAGTTTACACCTAATCTAGCATACCTTTTGAGTGTGTTTGGAGTGGATATTTTATTCCTCAAATTATAGTAGGGAGTGGATCCCCGCTCAGGTCCCACTCCTTATTGGTTACCAAACCTATTAAAATTTTCATAATACTTATGCTTTCATGCAATTCACTCATCCAGGAGCACCATCATATGTTATTATTGATTGTCTACCTAGACTGTATATGATCAAGCATATGCTTTGAATTCACTATTGGTCCTACCTAGTCATTTCTTGGATTGAACCTCATTGGGATCTTGACATCACTTTCCTAGTCACAACCTATTTTATTAATAAAGCATCACAAGGTTGTTTTAAAAACTTGCATGCATGATCCTATAATGTGGTATTCTAGGTTGAGGGACGAAAATCAAATTTTCTTTTAGAGTAGTGTAAGACCCCAAACCTTGCCTTTTTGGTTGAAAATACTTTCTTAGAATAATTATATGTTTAAAAACATAATTAAACCTTGTTATGTGATTTGATATCATGTGACAAGCTTATGTTTTCAGTTTGGTCCAATTTGGACATTGTTCGAGCTAGTTATGCTTTTATATGCTTATTTTTGGCCTAATTGTAGTTTACCCATATCTAGGGTTTTTCTTGTAGTTTGTCACATGCTTGTTGTGCTTCACATATGTTGACATAATTTTTGACATAATTGAGCTTTGGGGCTCCTTGTCACACCATTGGTTTGAGTGGTGACATCATGTGTTGAGAACTAGGGTCTGCATGGATGCCCTAGTTGATGGTTGACCTTGATGTGTGTCTAATCAATGAGCCCTACTTTTTTTATTGCCAAGGTACTTTAATTCATGTTTTTGGTGATCGATGATGTTTTGAGTGTACCCTCTATTGTTGGCATTCAATGAGGCTCATGACCCCTCTAGGTTGCCAAGAATCCCTAAGGTTGGGTTCGGAGGTCGATTTAGTTTTTTATCATCCTGGTCGTCAAAGAATGTTCATTGGTTGTTTGGTTTTCTAGATTTAGTGTTCACTTGGTTTTCTTGGTTTTTCATGCTTAGTTGCATGGATGGGTGTGGTTCTTGCATGGATAAGATCCTTTGGACACATGGCATGTTTAGCATGACATCTAACCACCTTTCGCTCTCTCCAAAACTAAGTAATATAAACCCCTCTCTTTGCATGCAAACAACCCCTTTGAACCCTAGTTTCCTCTCTCTTCTTCCTTGGTTTCTCTTGAGAACGTCCCCTTGCTTCTTGGTGGAGAAGTAGGTGCCAAAGAAGGAGAATAAGTCTTATTTACCTTGCATGTTGAGCTAAGATTCAGATCTACCCTTCTTGTGATCGTTTGGTGCTTTCTTTCTCTTCTTCTTAGTCTTAGTAAGTGAGTTATTTCTCTTTACCTACATTTTTCTTGCTGCCCTACCTTTCTTCTTTCTATTCTTAGGTGAAACCATGGTATTTTATGGTAGTTCTTGAGTTAGAGCTTGAAGAACTTCTCTTCTTTGACTTTATACCTAGGGTGTTATGTCTTTCTTGCTTCCTTGACCTAGGGTTGTTTCCTTCTTGGAGTGGAGCTAGCTTGTCCAGGAGGAGTGCTCAAGCTAGGGTTTCTTTCCCCTTTCATTGAATCTACCTTCCTATTTGGAGATTTCTACATCAACTCTAAGGCAAGTTATATAACTTCTCCACTATTATTGTTCACTTATACCTAGAATGTACATAAACTTGCCCTAAAATGCGATTCCAAGTAGGAATATGATATCTTGTATCTAGAGTTTATGTTCACATGGTGATTCTTGAGTAGTTTACCTTCTTGGACAAACCTTAACTTTCATGCTTGAAGATGGAACTTATGGTGCTTGCATGCATGTGAAAATCATTTGTTTTTCTCTTGAAATTATAGAGTTTTTAAGGTTGATTTTCCTCCTTGATATGGTACCTGATGGTTTGGTCTTGGTTTAGTTGACTTGAATTCCTTGTGCCAACTCATGGCATTAACTTTGTTGCAGTTTTGCATATTGTGTGGTAGCCAAGTTTTGACCTCATGTTTTGGTTTCTAAAATGGTTTCCATCGTATATGGTCAATGAGATCTTGATGTTGAGTGGTCGCTAAGATTCATCTATATGGCCGCTAAGGCTGACTTCCTTTCTATGCAGTCAATGAAGGCTTGGTTTCATGGTGGTCGCCAGTGTTCCATGTTTTCTTTGGTTACCATGCTTGTGTCTTCAGTGGTCGATGAGGTCACTTAATCCCAGATGTCACTGAAGTGGCTAACCCTTAGTGGTTGGTGGTGAACTCCAGTTTTAGTGGTCATCAACCTTGTTGATCTTCAACGGTTAATGACACCACTAACCCTAAGTGGTCGATGAAGTTTTCTAATCTATATGGATGCCATGTTATGTTGACCCTATGATGGTGATGGTTGATCTTGTTGTCTTCATGTATGAAGGATATGATAAAGATTAGGGTTACCTTTAAGGGTGGTTTTGTAATCCCAATTCATTTGGTGCTTGGTTATACATGATCTAATTGTCTTACCTTCACCCTCAAATGATTACAACCTAAGGTTTTTTAAGTAAAGTGTTGATTGGTAATGTTAATTCAACTTATCATGCTTAAGCTAACCATAATACAAGTAAGTCATGATGACATATAGCTTCTGGTGTGACTAGTATGTTAATGGAGTACTTCCTCTCTTTATGTTATTTAACCATAATTTTCTTCCTTATAAAAATCATGGATCTTGAATATAATATTGTACCAGCTTATGTATCACATGTATGGTGATGGAATGAAGAGTCTTGATGAGGCATGGAAAGATAATGATGTTCTTGCAGGGAATAATGTAAATAGGCTTATGACCTTGGTCATAGCTTTGTGCTCGAATTGAGGTGTTATCTTTTGTATAACGTGACTAGGATTCATAATCCTATGACGGTATGATGATGAGTATGGATATGTGTAGGGAAATGAAATAGTACTGTGTGGTGATGTGACAAATTGTATATTTCATACATTTTATATTTTATGAAGTCACAATCTACCCATTTTTTGTCGAACTCTTTTAGTGTTTGTACGTAAATTGATTAATGTAGTTAAAATATACCCAATTGGTATCAGTTAATCAAGTGGAACCCTAATCATGTAGTTCTTTGTGACATAGATCCATTCTAGTGCCATGACTTGTTGGATGGTGAAATGAGTTCTCCTTTAGTGGAAGCTCAGAGTCGTATACTACTGAGTATATGCATGTTTACAAGGATGGATGTTGTCATACCTTGGCAGGAGAATGGATGTAGTAGTATCTCAGGTTATATATATATATATATATATATATATATATATATATATATATATATATATATATATATATATATATATATATATATATATATATATATATATATATATATATGAAGTGATTGAGGATAGTTGTGGTTGTACCTCAGATGTTTGGGTTTTGTATACCCTAGTTTCACTAGTATCATGACCTTTTAAGGGTGGATTAGACTATTCACTAGTGTCATGACCTATATACCAAGGGAGGACTATGTTATTTTGTAGCTTGACCTTATGTGTAGCTATGGAGGACTCGTACTAGATGAGGACAGACAAGATCTTAGGATTCTAGCTCTCCTAAAGACTTATATGGCACTTATTTTGACTTAGCAATGGCCAGTTGGGGTTACATGGTGTACCTCAACTTCTTAAAGCTTAATAAAAGATGTAATACATCCATGTAGTATATCTATTTAGGATTAAGCACGCTTCATATTGGATGTTAAACCTTGCCTTGTTTCTTATAATGTTTAGTTGTTATGTAACACGGTAAGAGAAATCAACTGTATAGAAAGTGGTAGTTTTACATGTTTCCCTACCTATTGTGTTAGTTCTGATTTACCTATTTTAGTTACTTAATTTGCTTAACCTATTTAATCTACTTAACTTGTTCATTTAGTTGAATGTACTCATCCTATTTAGTAATGATATTTGATGTAATCAATATTTGTTGGTTGAGAGTTATACCTCTTTTTTTAGGTGGTCGTCAGTAGCGTGGTCAAGATTGTGGTGTTGAGGAGGAGCAACTTGGAGAACAGAAGAGGAAAAAGGTTGGATAATTTTTGTTAGTTGTATATTCCTAGAGTCATCCATGTACTCTCAGGTCTTGGAATGGGTTTTTTTGTAGATGGCATGTATATCTACACATGATTTTGGAAGTATGCATCAGTTTGTATATGGCATCTATATGTGAAACAACATCTTTTATACATAGGTTGTGACTGATGCCACGGGACAAATATGTAAGTACTTGGCTTGGTATGTGATATTTTACAGGTTGCATGAGCCTTACGTAATGTTTTCTGGACATGATAGTAATGTATAAATTTGTTTTAATTTACCCTATTTTTTGGTGTATGGTTTGATTAGTAGTTGATCACATTTTTTTTTGAGTTATCTCATTTGGTGTGGTAGGTGTCACATCACGTGTCAGGTTGGTATCAGAGCTCTAGGTTTGCGGAGTCTATAGGGACATAGGACTAGGTTTGTGTTTGTTCTTATGTAATCCAACATATCGGATTATAGCTTATTCTTATGGGGATATGTCTGGAGAATGTAAAAAGCATGTTGAGAGTAGTTATGTTGTGACAGGTGGTGGTGCTAGGAGGTAGGCACGTGAAGATAGAGTGCCTGAGATGGGGCCAGAGCAACATGAAGTGCCTAGTTTGACCCTACAACCATGGCTAATCCTGCTTTTCAGTCCATGTTCAGACAACTCATGACAACGATTATGCATAGAGAGGATAGAGAGACCTTACTTCAAGCTAGGTATGTTGTCCCTAATGTGGAATCTTAGGGTTATGGGAAGATGTTTGAGTGACTAAGACGTTCTAGAGCGGTCAAGTATTCAGAATAAATAGACCCTGCTTATGCAGATATGTGGTTGATGGAGCTTGAGAAGGCTTTTAGGATCCTCAATATCCCACAAGAGGACAAGGTGAAGCATGTGGGTTATCTCTTGAAGGGGAGTGTTGGCCACTGGTGGGCCATTGAGGAGAAGAGAGACCCGAGATTGTTGTCGGTTGGGAAGAATTTCAGCAAGAGTTTGTGAGTTGCTATTTCCCTAAGACGTATCTAGATGAGAAGATAGCACAATTCGAGAAGATCCATTAGGGAATCAGGGATCAATGTCAGATAATGAGTATGAATTGAAATTTATGGAGATTATGAGGTTCTATCCTCACAAGGCGACAACTGAGAAGGAAAGGATTCAGAGGTTTGAGAGGGGTCTGAGTACAAAGTTGTCTATGACAGCTAGTGCTTTAGAGAATAGTGAGAAGTTCTCTACCTTTGTGGAGTCTGTGAGGAGGATGAGAGGTCTTCTATCAAGAAGCATGAACACAATGCTAAGAAGAGGCCATCTCAATTTCATGGATAGTCATTTGGAGGCTTTAAGAAGTTAGGGTTTATTTCACTGTGGTCACAACAAAGACCATCTTTCTCTGAGCCGAGATTAGGTGTGTCATTGCGGTGGTCCCCAAGTAAGGGTAGAGGCCATAGTTTTCTACTAGTAGGATCTCATAGAACAATGTTTGTGGCAGTGACATCGCCTTCTAGGCCACAATATGATTTTAGTATGTGTCACAATTATGGGCAAGTAGGGCATATCAGGTGGGTTGCCATATGAAGGATGAAGAAGTGACACAATAGCAGAAGTAGAGTTAGCGAGGTTCTCAGCAGTAGTAGTTCATCAACAGTGGTGGTAAAGGATGTGGTTAGGCATCACATGTAGGATATTTTGGGCCAGCTAGTAGAGGGGGTAGACAATAACATGCGAAAAATAGATTCTACACTATGAGTCAGCCAAAGGGAGTGGTCAATTCGTAGGTCATGACAAGTCAATTGGAGCTTTTTCATTTTAACTTATCTCATCTTCTTTTGTATCTATTTTCATTGACTTGGGTGTGACACAATGTTTTATTACCAGAGAGGTGATAAGTAGTTGATATGTTAATGTTTGTAGTACATATGATAATATTTAGTTAGAAACCCCTCTTGTTGGTTCCACTGAGTTGTGGGAGGTGTCTCCATCTTGCGTTCTTTCCTTCTTAGAAGGCATAATTCAAGTGGACCTTATGCCACTTGATATGCATAGATTTTATGTGATCCTAGGGATGGATACCTTGGAGAAGTACAAGGTTGTTTTGGATTATAGTTCTAAGGTGGAAACATTTCATGATGGAGATGTTTTGTGGATCTTCCAAGGAGACAAAAAGATTCTTCCTACATGTTTGGTGTCAGCTATGACATTGAGGAGGTTGATAAGACAGGGGTGTGAGGCCTTATTGGATCATATTGTGGATAACAAGGTGAGGAGTCCTAGTATCTAGGAGGTACTAGATGTGTGTGAGTTTGAGGATGTCTTTCTTGAAGAGTTTCTTAGTGTTCTCCCTCCTTGAGAGATTGATTTTAAAATCAATCTTGTTCTTGGAACGCAATCTGTAGTGAGTCACTCTACAAGATGGCACTATAAGAGACGCATGAGTTGAAGAAATAGTTGTAGGAGCTGTTAAAGAAGGGTTTCATTAGACAGAGCACTTCCCCTTGGGGTGCTCCCGTGCTATTTGTTAAGAAGAAGGATGTGTAACGTCCTAGGATTTTAGGCCTCGGATGACATGATTTTAAAAGGAATGATTGGACTACCCATATCACCAATGTGCACCTCCTTTTCAGGGAGCCCATCACTAAAGAACTCCATAGTTAAGCTTGCTCATCTTGGAGTAGTACCAGGATGGGTGACCAGTCGGGAAGTTGATCCTGGCTTGCGCATCCGTGAGGACAAAGTGCGCAGTTAAGGCTAGTGGTGGTTTGTGAGGCTAGTCTCCATTCATGAAACTCTACTAGAGCCATGGGCAGTGGGCCCAGGCATTACAAATGGTATCAGAGCCAATTCCCCTCCAGTAGGTGGGGCCCACATGGGCATGTGGCATGCTAGTCTTTAGTCGTACGGTCGAGGCATGTAGGAAAGGGCTATCCATTGTGATGTAGCCACCCTTGCGTTGATATTCCATAAACTAGAGTTGGGTGTCCATAGGCCATGTTGGCTCTGTACTGAAATGGGGAAATATTATGAGGCCATATAGTTGAGCCTTGACGAGGACGTCAAGAGTCCAAGTGGGGGAGATTGTAACATCTTAGGATTTTAGGCCTCGGATAATATGATCTTAAAAGGAATGATTGGACTACCCATATCACCAAGGTGCACCTCCTTTTTAGGGAGCCCATCTCTAAAGAACTCCATAGTTAAGCGTGGTTAGCTTGGAGTAGTAATAGGATGGGTGACTAGTCGGGAAGTTGATCCTGGCTTGCACGTCAGTGAGGAAAAAGTGTGCAGTTAAGGCTAGTGGTGGTTTGTGGGGCCAGTCGTCATTCCTAAAACTCTACTAGAGCCTTGGGTAGTGGACTCGGGTGTTACAACTATCTTTTATGTGTAGCCATGGAATAGATCCTTAGGCTCTAATTATGACAAGCTAAGGTGAAAAATTGACACATGGTCAAAATAATCCTTGTTCATGGTCGTGATATTGATGTTTTATATGGAATATAGAAGAAATGAAATCAAACTAAAAATATTTGGCCATACTCATTGATTTAATCTTTCGAAATCTCAAAGGGATGACAAAATGATAGGAAAATCAAGATGGAGTTATTTGCACTCATGGTGTTCTACTATGGCTATACATTAGTGATCAGGAAAGCAACCATTATATTTACTTGGTTCTTGTCTTGAAAAATTAAGGGAGAAAAGTTGGCAAATGGAAGTTGATGTCATAGTTCAGTGTTGGGATACTGGTGTGGTATATCACCACCCTAATAATGGATGTTTTTTTTATTGGGTTTAATTAGTGGAGGAGTTACAATGTGACCTGTATACTAAGGTGGGAAACTGTGTTAAACTCCTATCTTGCTGGTTGTTGGGTGTGATCTTGGAGTCTTCTAGGAAGCATGCTAGGTCCTAAAGAGGAAAGGGACATGGTGTGCAAAATAGACATACAAATGAAAAAGTTTGGAAGTGTGTGAATGATTCATCGTTTTCTCCCACTATATAGGTCTCGTAGGGTGTGGCTTGGATAAGCAGGACACGAGGATCTACTAAGTCTCATATGTAATATATAGCACACTACTTGAATGGAATAAGTCTCGCATATGGAAACGTGTGAAAAGGGTGCATGAGCAAAATAATTGAGTGATGGTGAGCATCACTTAGTCTTCCAAGGGGGCTTTATGGTCAAGATCCATCAAAGTGATATGTTTTGAAGTGTGATGCATGATGTCTGGGTGTTTGTGTGTGTGAAGGAAGTATGGAGGCCCAAATAGGGTCCATTCACATCAAGGAGCATGGTCCCAAGTGACGCGAGTATCATGTCTTACATGTTGTTTATTTAAAGGGAGTGTTTAGTTTGAACATACGTAGAGGTTTTAAAACTCATCAAGGATACTACATGCATGTTGGATGTTATGGAGAATTATGTTGTGGTAGTTGTATGCAGTGATCTTACAAAATATGTACTTGGGTTAGATTAGCTTTGGAAACTGATATTATGGGTTTGTTTCATGCATCGGTCATCCGTAGTCACAACTGGATGATCCATTTGTTAAGGTTTAGGGAAGTGAAATAATCCAAAGATCAAGTAGACTATGAGTACCCACAGTTTGTAGTTCGTTGCCTCACTGAATCTACATCAAAATAGAAAATGGAATTTTAACTATGAAATCTTGTACGAATCTTTTTTATTGTAGATTAACCAAACTGGATATGAGAGAGAGACGTATGCCAGGCCCTGCCTTCTTATAATGTATTGAATTTGGAACTTCAAATTGGGTTTTTGAACTTATGTTGGATTATAATGTTATAAGTATGAAACTTGTTAGAAGATCAAGTGTAATGATTGTAATCCCTTCTTGTATTGTGACACATAGATATGTGAGGCATACAACTAGATCCATTTATTTCCATGGCACATTCTTCTAGGGTTGTTGCATACAAGTTGCATTCTTTTGGATTTTGATTTTCTATAAAGGTTTGCATTATGGATATATGAAGCCCCTAGTTCATCCAATTGGAATGAAGGAATAAAATGGATTTTCCTAGTGAATTACATAGAATAAGTGAAATGATAAGTTTGAAAAAAGGTAGATGGGGGTGAAACATGTGTTATCCTGGTAAGCATCTTGATTATATTGAATGGGATGTCAAATTTGGTTCTACTAGGATTCATGCACAATCCTTGTATTTACTTTGATTGTGAAAGTTGAGCACTCATCAGTCTAAGATAGAGTGAGTGTGAATCAACACATTTCTACAACATTGAAATTATGGAAATCTTTTTTGTGCTAGATTTTTCAATAATATCATTTACTCACATGCAACTACAGAAAAAAAAGTTGTAGAGAGTTAGAGACACTCAAGACACCACTTCATTGATGTTATTTGCCTCTAAGTCAACATACTAGATCAACTAAATTAATCATATGCAATGAAAGTGAAATCAAAGAGTAAATTAATTGATTGAGTGTAATGGACTCCCATTATTGCCCACAACTATCTTTGGTGAATGGCCATGAAATAAGATCCTTAGGTTCTAATCTTGACGAGATAAGGTGTAAAGTTGACACATGGTCAAAATAAACCTTGTTCATGGTCTTGATATTGATGTTTTATATGGAATACACAAGGAATGAAATAAAACTAAAAATATTTGGCCATGCTCATTGATTTTGTCTTTCAGAATCTCAATGGGATGACAAAATGATAGGAAAGTCAAGATGGAGTTATGTCCACTCATGGATTTCTAACTATGGCTATTGTAACGACGTGGTCTCTGCTAAAAACTCATGGTAAACAAAAACACCAATGTGAAGTAGCGGAAGTTAAAACTTTGACTATATTCAATTGTATAAAGAGTACTTTATAAAATTTTCCAAAAGGGAGTACAACTTTATAAAAACAATAGGATCTAGGAAGAGGGAGACTAAGATCCAAATAAATATTGTCTCCAAACAAAAACAACTTAATATATAGGAAGCTATAGCTAAGTCTAAGCTAGAAGGTTGAACTCCTTATCCTTATCCTTAGGTAGATTCACCAAGCTTCAACTGTGCACTCTGATCCTATACCTGGATGGTTGGGGTAATCCAGCAAGTGGGAGATTAAAGTATGTGTTAATCAAAAGGAATAAGGTCAAATATAAAGTGCAACATCACATAAATAAAATGATTCATTATACAAAGAGATTTCAAGAGAATGAGACAAATAATCAAATAAGAAATAGAAGACTACCATAGATCAATCCACAACAATAATCACAAAGCATGAATGATATTATGACAAAAAATCATACCAATGCAGGGTGAGGCACCTACCGGACCTATACCAAGAGGAGAGGGGAAATTCACATCCCAAACCTTAATAATGTGAGGAGAAATTCACATCCCTCAAAAATATGTAAAATGGGAAGAAAATTACATTCCCATGGGGTCATGCCCACTATCGGTGGTTTGTACTAATGTACACTACATTGTCATTTGGCCAAAAATACATCATGCTAAATAATTCACTTGGCAGTAGTGAAAATGTAAATAACATTGCATCATAGCAAATGGGGAATAAAATCCATAAAATAATCATAGAAATAAGCCAACATAGGCAATAGAAGATTCAAATGAATAAAGAGCCAAATAAGGTAAAAAGAGAGATTCCAAGGCTAGCAATTGCCTCATTAGGAAATTAGGGTTTGGGTAAAAGCCCAATTGAAGGATAGGTTAATTGCACATATATTCCGCATAAATAGGTATCACATACATAAATAGGGTCAACATACCTTATTGAAGATTCACATAACCGTCATTTTCACCAATTAGATTGTATCCATTCCATATTATCCTAGTTACAAACATTTCACATATATTAGTATGTATTAAGGCATAAGGTGTATAAAAAGACACTCATTTTAGACCTTTTATGAAAACCTTCGATTTAGGACTCAAAACCAGGACAAAAAACTCACTTAGGTTTCACTGATTAAGAAAACATTTCTTATTTCTCAAATTGAAGTTAAAATGACTTAATTACATATTTTAGAACATTTTATATCATCAAAAATGAATCCAAGGTAAACTTTGAAAAGAATCCAAATCAGGACTCAAAAACCTCAAAATCAAATTCTACATTAAAAATCTTTTCCAACGACTATTTATTTGCATTTTTCTGACCATGGATCGATTTACTATGAACTAAGTAAAATTGGCCAATCAGAATGAAAGAAAACCATAGTGTGATAGTTATTTAAATGAAAATGTAAATCAATGTAAATAGTAGGTGAAATGACCAAACTGCCCATGCGTATAAAATGAAATTGATTGAAACACCTAGGATAGTTTATCATATAAGCATATCGAATAATTGCAGTGAAAAATAAAAACAAGAGGTAAAATACCATTACTACCCATGCGATTTAAATGGGTATATCAAATGTGTGGGGTCTTCCCAGTCAAAACCTCTCCATGTATGTTGCTGCTTCAAGCCATGGCTCGAGCTGCTTCCTGAGGTCGGGGAAACCATGCCCCAGATGCCACTGAGGCACTGTCATCATAGACGGAGACCAGGGATCAGTTCCCTGAGGTCTTCGGTCACAAGGACCAGCTAGATGAGGCCTCACACAGTCAAAAACGGCAGAACAATCCGGAATAGGGAGAAGCAACCCAGGTACCAAGATCAGAACCTGAGCTCATTCTCAAGAATATTAAGGTCAGGAAAAGCATCACGGGTGCAAGCTGAGCTCAATGAACCCATCGCCATAGGCGGAGGTGCCCCCGAACCACGAAACCTTCACGGTGGCAGCGGAGCTCAATGACGGTCTATAGGACCCAACGACCTGGGCCATCGCAAGGCAAACAAAGCTAAGGAAACGGAAGGTGGAGCTCCTGAGGTACTTACCGTGCGGTTGATTGAAGCGAGGAGGTTGGAGATGCGAGTTCGAAGCCATGGTCTCCAGAGAAGAGAAGAGAGTAAGTCAGGGAGCTAGAGAGCATGCGAGGTCAAATTGAGTGGAGGAAGAGTATTGGAGGACTGAGGAAGCTCGACCAGTCCATATATAGGTCGGAGGAGGGCTCTAGTCCCCTCTGCAACCTCACCATAGAGAAGGAGTGGGGAGCTCGAAGGGGTGTTTCCATCGCAGGGTGCAAGAGCGAGCGAATCAAGGCTTGTTACAGCTGTTGTGAGGAGACGAAGCCAACGGAACAAATTTTCTGTGAAATTGTGCAGGGGAGAGGGAGAACGAGGTGGAGGAGTCGAGGGGGTCTGTTGGCTCATGCGGCTGGAGGAGGAAGACGATTCCGAGGCCTTCGTATCGAGATTAGATGGTGGGGCCGATGCGTGACACAATAAACGAGTAGACCATAGCGTGACACATGAAATAAATGACATAAATGCAAAATTGATTCATCTACTATAGTTGCACTATATTAAAACTTATAAAATCAATTTGAGGGGTCAAATTAAGTCCAAAAGCCACCAAAATTTAACCATAGGTTAATTACGACTCCTAGAACAATGTTATACCTTTAATTTTTCATAAATCACATGGTTTGGCCCTTAAGTAATATATTGACTATTAATGCATATATTAAAGTATAAAATGAGTAATTAATGTGAAGATAATCTTTTAGTGATATAATTGAGTGAATTTCGAGATATTAGTCACATATCATTATTGAGAATCATATATCACCATATTATCCTCTTTTGATGCATTGATATCATATTTGAGGAGAGAGAAAGTGAAAGGGTTAATTACACTCATAACTAATTCAAATATACATAACTACTTATATCTTATCAAAGAGATATAAAAAGCTCCAAATTAGCATTATCCATTAATTATCTATCATTAATGGTCATATTACATCATTAGTCCCCAAATATCACATTAGGTGGGTTTTTTGTGCAAAACCCCTTACATTAACATGAAATGTGGTAAAATATTGATTCCATCATCAAACTTTGCTGAATTACAACATTTAGGCCAAAGAAGATTCAAAGGGATGGGAAATTTATGAAGAAGGTCCAAAAGGACTAGAAAGTGAATAAAAGCTCAAAAGTGCGTAAATTATAGAAAAGACCTTGGAATTTCGTCCCCAAAATCACAACAAGAGGGAAGAGAGGGTGAGTGTGTAACATGCCAACAGTAGGTAACTAGGTGTTACTTCAAATCTATGGTACTTCACAAGCTCAATACATAAGCCAAGTCTTACTAAGCTTTCCACCAAAATATGTTAACTTTTATCAAGCATAACATAATTAACATTTTTGGCTACTAGCAATATCTCCATCATGAAATAGTATTATCTTAATTATTCAATTACTTGTGTCACATTTTACTCACATTGTTGTAACAAGGATTACATCTTAGCATTAAGTACCAAAACACATGTATTTCCCTTATAAGGGGATTAAGCACAATTAGGGTTTACAAAGAAATCTCAACATTAATTAATGCATTAGGTCACAAACCTTAATAACATGAATTTACTCTCCATTATCCTTATATCACTATCATATAGAATTATCACAGATTATCATGCAAGAAAAGATAATATTATTCAACAAGTTATTAAGTCTACAATGATTCCAAATAATGTCACATTAGTTTCTTACAACTATATTACACATTGTCAACTTACATTCCATACTCATGTTAATGTCATCATTAACCATTTTCTCCTATTACACTCCATAATATGAACTATACACATCTAACATCACATTAGGCATGTATGGATATACATGTGAATCCAATTACTCATAATCATGTTTGAGTCATTATATGCATTTTAGTGGATAGATTGGAACACATTAAATATAAATGAATTGATTCATATACTAAATCATGATAAGGTGATTAATGAGATGTATATTAAACAACAAGGTGATATGCCTTACATATATAGATAACTTGATCATAATTATGATTTGGTGATTACAAATTGTCTATATATACCAAGGTATATTATGAGAGGATGACACCTAAGTCACTAATGGATCATGAAGGCATCGAAGATATGTATGGATGTGTATATATAGTTAGGGCTAGATGATTACACATTAAGGTCTGGGTCAAAATGACCATTACATGTTATGCATGTTAAGGATGCATTAGAACCAATTATCTTACTAACCATACTATTAGGGTGACATGGTCAACATTAAGTATATTCACTAGGAGTAACTCATTATTATGCACATTAAGAGTATGTTAAGGTTCAAGCATATGAACTATTCTCTTAAGATGACTTATTATACATATATTCATTTGTGTATAGACAAATAAGATTAACTATAATTTGTTTGTCCAACACTAACCATATGAACATGCTAACCTCTTATCTAAGGAGTTAGGGTTTTCCAAAATATAGTAACTTGATTTTGAATGTATTAGGGGACTCTACCCCCTTAAAGAGGATTTCGTCCACAAAATTAGAAACTCCAAAATCTATCAAGGTATAAAAAGCTTTACTACTATTGTTTACTTCTCAAAAGGGTTGAGGTAAAACTATGTATGAGATCCAACACTTAGTTGTCTTACTAAGCACCATTATCAACTTCAAAGTCTAATCATAGGGTAGGATATTCCCATCATGGAATTCTAAGGCTCGATTAAGGAACTTATGGGAACATAAGGTGATTCTATATGATTAACCAAAACATCATATACTAGGTTTCTAAAGGTACTCAACAATAAGTTAATTTGCCCAAAGGTATGCTACTGTGGACAATTAGTATCAGCTCAAGCTAGGCTGGTGTCATATGGATCTGGGAGTCCTCATAAGACAAGCTAGTGGTGCAGATGAAAATATGGCCAGCCCCCAGTCCTTGACCATTTCTAGACACCTTTCCTTTCAACTTATGCCCTAGTAGCAACCTAATAGATTAATCACCAAAAGTTGATCAAATTATATTTCTAGTATGATATTATTATGATCCTAATCAATCATTCACCATTGGTCAACTCTAAGGTGAAAAGCTTACTAAAGGGAAACTACATAAGGTTAGGGTTTCTAATTAGGAGACAAATTGAACTAGTCAAGACTCCGACTACCTTGATGCTCTGATACCACGCTGTAAAGACATGGTCTCTACTAAAAACTCATGGTAAACAAAAACACCAATGTGAAGCAGCGGAAGTTAAAACTTTGACTATATTCAATTGTACAAAGAGTACTGTATAAAACTTCCCAAAAGGGAGTACAACTTAATACAAACAACAAGATCTAGGTAGAGGGAGACTAAGCTCCAAATCAATATTGTCTCCAAACAAAGACAACTTAATATATAGGCAGCTATAGCTAAGTCCAAGCTAGAAGGTTGAACTCCTTATCCTTATCCTTAGGTAGATTCACCAAGCTTCAACTGTGCACTTTGATCCTATACTTAGATGGTTGGGGTCATCCAGCAAGAGGGAGATTAAGGTATGTGTTAATCAAAAGGAATAAGGTCAAATATAAAGTACAACATCACATAAATAAAATGATTCTTTGTACAAAGAGATTTTAAGAGAATGTGACAAATAATCAAATAAGAAATAGAAGACTTCCATAGATCAATCCACAACAATAATCACAAAGCATGAATGATATTATGACACAAAATCATACCAATGCAGGGTGAGGCACCTATCGGACCTACACTAAGAGGAGAGGGGAAATTCACATCCCAAACCTTAATAATGTGAGGGGAAATTCACATCCCTAAAAAATATGTAAAACGGGGATAAAATCACATTCTCCTGGGCTCATGCCCACTATGGGTGGTTTGTACTCATGTACACTACAATATCATTTGACCAAAAATACATCATCCTAAATAATTCACTTGGTAGTAGTGAAAATGTAAATAACATTGCATCATAGCAAATGGGGATTAAAATTTATAAAATAATCACTGAAATGAGCCAACATAGGCAATAGAAGATTCAAATGAATAAAGAGCCAAATAAGGCAAAAAGAGAGATTCTAAGGCTAGCAATTGCCTCATTAGGAAATTAGGGTTTGGGTAAAAGCCCAACTAAAGGATAGGTTAATTGCACATATATTCCGCATAAATAGGTGTCGCATACATAAATAGGGTCCACATACCTTATTGAATATTCACATAACCATCATTGTCAGCAATGAGATTGTATCCATTCCATATTATCCTAGTTACAAACATTTCACATATATTAGTATGTATTAAGGCATAAGGTGTATAAAAAGATACTCATTTTAGACCTTTTATGAAATCCTTCGATTTAGGGCTCAAAACTAGGACCAAAAGCTCACTTAGGTTTCACTTATTAAGAAAACATGTCTTATCACTCAATTTGAAGTTATAATGACTTAATTACATATTTTAGAACATTTTATATCATCAAAAAGGAATCCAAGGTAAACATTGAAAAAGAAATCCAAATCAGGACTCAAAAACCTCATAATCGAATTCTACATTAAAAATCCTTTCCAACAACTATTTATTTGCATTTTTCTGACCATGGATCGATTTACTATGAATTAAGTAAAATCAGCCAATCAGAATGCAAGAAAACCATAATGTGGTAGTTATTTGAATGAAAATGTAAATCGATGTAAATAGTAGGTGAAATGACCAAATTGCTGATGCGTATAAAATGAAATCAATTGAAACATTGAGGGCAGTACTGTCATATAAGCATATCAAATAATTGCGGTGAAAAATTAAAACAAGAGGTAAAATACCATTATTGCCCATGCGATTTAAATGGGTATATCAAATGTGCGGGGTCTTCCCAGTCAAAATCTTTCCAGGTATGTTGCTGCTTCTAGCCATGGCTCGAGTTGCTTCCTGAGGTTGGGGAGACCATGCCCCAGATGCCACTGAGGCACTGTCATCGCAGTTGGAGACCAGGGATCAGTTCCCTGAGGTCACGCGATCACAAGGACTAGCTAGATGAGGCATCACGCGGTCAGAAATGACAAAACAAGCCAAAATAGGGAGAAGCAACCCAGGTACCAAGATCAGAACCTAAGCCCATTCTCGAGAATATTAAAGTTGGGAAACGCATCACAGGCGCAAGCCCAGCTCAACGAACCCATCACCATAGGTGGAGGTGCCCCAAAACCACAAAACATACACGGTGGTGGCAGAGCTCAACGACGGTCTACAGGACCCATCAACCTGGGCCATCACAAGGCAAACGAAGCTAAGGAAACAAAAGGTGGATCTCTTGAGGTGCTTGCCACGTGATTGATTGAAGTGAGGAGATTGTAGACGCGAGTTTGAATCCATGGTCGTCGGAGAAGAGAAGAGAGTAAGTCGGGGAGATAGGGAGCATGCGAGGTTGAATTGAGTGGAGAGGAAGGGTGTTGGGGGACTGAGGAAGCTCGAGGGGGTCTGTTGGCTCACGCAGCTGGAGGAGGAAGATCATTCTGAGGCCGTCGGATCGAGATCGGATGGTGGGGCTAGCGTGTGACACAATAAACAAGTAGACCATAGCGTGACACATGAAATAAATGACATAAATGCTAAATCGATTCATCTACTATAGTTGCACGATATTAAAACTTATAAAATCAATTTGAGGAGTCAAATAAAGTCCAAAAGCCACAAAAATTTAACCATAGGTTAATTACGACTCCTAGAACAATGCTATGCCTTTAATTTCTCATAAATCACATGGTTTGGACCTTAATTAACATATTGACTATTAATGCATATATTAAAGTATAAAATGAGTTATTAATGTGAAGATAAACTTTTAATGACATAATTGAGTGGATTTTGAGATATTAGTCAGATATCAATATTGAGAATCATATCACCATATTATCCTCTTTTCATGCATTAATATCATATTTGAGGAGAGAGAAAGTGAAAGTGTTTAATTACACTCATAACTAATTCAAATACACATAACTACTTATATCTTATCAAATAGATATAAAAAGCTCCAAATTAGCATTATGCATTAATTATCTATCATTAATGGCCATATTACATCATTAGTCCCCAAATATCACATTAGGTGGGTTATTTGTGCAAAACCCCTTACATTGACATGAAATGTGGTAAAATATTGATTCCATCATCAAACTTTGCTCGATTACAACATTGAGGCCAAAGAAGGTTCAAAGGGATGGGAAATTTATGAAGAAGGTCCAAAAGGTCTAGAAAGTGAATAAAAGCTCAAAAAGTGAGTAAATTACAGAAAAGACCCTGGAATTCAGTCTGTTACAACTATACATTGGTGATTGGCCAAGCAAGCATTGCATTTACTTGGTTCTTGTCTTGACAAATTAAGGGAGAAAAGTTGGCACATGGAAGTTGATGTCATAGTCCAGTGTTGGGAGACTAGTGTGGTATATCATCACGATAATAATGGATGATGTTTAATTGGGTTTACTTAGTGGAGTAGATACACATGTGATCTATATACTAAGGGGGGAAACCATGTCGAACTCCTTTTTTTGTTAGAGGTGATCATGGAATCTCCTATGAAGGCACGCTAGTTCCTAAAGAGGAAGGGACATGGTGTGCAAAATAGACATGTAGATGAGAAGGTTGGGGAGTATGTGAAGGATTTGCCATTTTCTCCCACTATTCAAGTCTCCTAGGGTGTGGCTTGGATAAGCAGGACATGGGGATCTAGTGAGGTTCATATGTACTATACAACGCACTGGTTGAAAGGAATAAGTCCCGGATATGGAAACATGTGAAGAGGGTGGATGAGCAAAATATGTGATTGATGGTAAGCATTACCGAGTCCTCCAAGGGGGCTTTGTGGTCAAAACCCACCAAAGTGATGTGTTTTGAAGTGTGATGCATCATGTCTGGGTTCTGTGTGTGGAGGAAGTATGGAGGCCCAAATCGGGTCCATTCGCAACAAGGAGCATGTTCCCAAGTGAAGTGAGTATCTTGGCTTGCAGGTTGTTTATTTTAAGGGATTGTTTACTTTGAACAGACGTAGATGTTTTAAAACTCGTCAAGGATACTACATGCATATTGAATGTTTTGAAGAATTATATGGTGGAAGTTGTACTCGGTGATCTTACAAAATCTATACTTGGGTTAGAGCAGCTTTGGAAACCGATATTAGGGGTTTGTTTCACGCGTCGGTCATCTGTGGTCATAGCTGGATGATCCACTTCTTAAGGTTTAGGAAGTGAAATAATCCAAAAATCAAACAGACCATGAGTGCCCGCAGTTTATAGCTCGTTGCCTCACTGAATCTCTACATCAAATCAGCGAATGAAATTTTAACTACGAAATCATGTATGATTCTGTCAAGGCAGCTTAACTAAACTGGGCCATGAGAGAGAGACGTACGTGAGGCCTTCCCTTCTTAATTACGCATGCGCGTACTGTTATTTTCTAATTTCTTCCCCCATTACTTTCAGATGCGGACCTGGGCAGGCGGGAAGACATCACGTTAATTGTTTTGACTAAGTTTTCGAAAGGACGGGCCTGGGTTGCTACACGGCTTCATTTTAGGAATTAGGAGTTAGGCCTTTAATTTCTTTATTCTCTAATCAATGTAGCTTACCGTTTCACGAGTTAAGGGATCTTCCCAACTTCCTTGCCACTCCAAATCTGCTTTTACGGATTTCTGTTCCGGATGTTATTCCAGGGCATCCCAATCGCACATCTAATACAAAAACCCACCGAAGAAAGGCCACCACATATTCTAGTGGGGAGGTGGTCCGATAATGGCCGTGGCGTTCGCTAGCTATTGAGGCTAAGCACCGACCCTAGTTGGGACATAGATAGCGGCATGGCATGGGAAAAGAAGGGGTCGATGTCGTTGATTTCTATATGCTGAACGTCCACTCTTGATCATGATCTCTCCCTACCCTTTCGTGGCATTTAAACCCATCTCTCCCCACGACTGCTCGCCGTCACTTTCCCGTTTCCGCGCCATAAGGGGTACTACACGTATGCATGCCCACCGTGATCACACACGGAATGCAAATGTGAATGCAATGCAACCTTTGGTCTTAATAGACCAAATAAAAGCTCGCCCATGCCTCGATACCTTTCGGTTTGCGGTTTTGCTTACTACATACGTATCGTTTCTAGCTTGCTGCGCTTGCTTCCTTCTTTCCAGGTTTGGAAATGCATGTCGTGAATGAGGCGGAGTTAATGTGAGTATTACGGGTGCATATCAGCATATGGGCTTGACTGTGACATACTTTTTTCACAGCCTGCGTAGCGAAAGGGAACTCCGGATGGGCTGCATACTCTTCATGAATGTCAGTCAGTTGTCAATTCTAGTTACGACAGAGTTCTGAGATCCTGTATCCTCCCACCGTCACCCCCGTCCGACTGCTCATGTTTTACATATGGTTTCTTCTATGAGATCCTGTATCCTCCAACCGTCACCCCCGTCCGACTGCTCATGTTTTACATATGGTTTCTTTCTTTCCTGGGTGGCGTACCGCGTAAGTATTTTTTTTTATAGGTGACATATATTGAATCACATATGTTCTAATGGGGGCATACCATTTAGGTGACATGTATTTGAGTCACATGTAATCTACAACGGGGTATGTTGTTTAGCTGACGTGCATTCCCGTCACTAAACTTTTAAGTGACATTTTTTATAGTTAAAGCCAGGAGTTCATCTTATTCATCCCACACTCCTCATGTGGGCTAAGTGAGTGGGTTACAACCAGAGCCCCATGAGGAAAGACCTCATTCTCTGACCATCATCAAAAAATCAAAAGCTAAGGCCTGGAACACCCTCCCAGCCTTAGCCACAAAAAACAAAGAAGGAACCGTCAGGAAAGAAAGAAAAACTATATAGTTGTATACCACACCTATCTCAACAAAAAACATGAAACCCTATGCCTCCTTCCACCTAAGTACGATGTAAGGTATACCATGTCTATCCATCGCTATCAAGTTACTTTCCTGCTCCGCCAAGGCCACATCTCGTGCATGAAAAAAAGCTCCTCCTAGTCTCTAGATCCAGTCCTAAAGGTTCTAGACACAACATAAACCTCCTCCGGGATGCAAGAGATGAGAAATCCCCTATCTATGATTGTATTTCTCACCACTCTTGTAATCTACTTGAGCCACCATGGAGAACGTTCCTTGCCTCAAAGGGTTCCCATGATATACCTGTGATTAACTTCAAAAACTACAGATCCAAGATTGTGTTCGTCCAAGATCTTAATGGAAACTACCACCGCTTTCAGGCATGCTTCAAAGTCAGATACCGCTTTAACTCTCGTCCAAAAGGCCATCACCAGGTGACCCTAGTGATTTATGATCACCGTCTCCATCCACCAAACTCGGTTCCTCGAGTTGGACCTCCCAAAATCCAGATTCACCTTGGCGTAATGAATGTCAGGTGGCACCCATTTCCAAACTCCAAGGTGTTTTAGGATAAGGCAAAATGAAGAGAGGACTCCACTATTAATATCAGTCCCAAGGGGGAGAGAAAGTCCACACTAAACACATTCCTACTTCAAAGGTGGTCCATAAGGTTGATAATATTGTACCCAGTTGCCTCATCTATCTTCCTCTTCCATCATACTTCATATCACATCTCCTCCTCCAGATAAACCAAACAACGACTAGGAATTATCCCTTTGAGCCAACCTTCAACAAAGATATCATTAGATAGCTCCCAAAATGATGGGAACAATCACATGGTTCCCAAGAAAGGGGTCTCCCTCATATGAAGCATTTGTCTCAATTTACTCCATAGGAAACGTCTCAACTGACTCTGAAAGAACAAAATGTACCATTGTTTCAACCTATTATCATCGCACAAATCTTGATACAATGGGTATATTGCACCTGATAATGTTCTCTTCAGTTGACAAGCCCTTATTAAGAAGTTTCCACATCGTAGAATTGGCTCTTGGATGATTCTCATGGGTCCAAATCCATTTGGACCATTTTTGTGAAGACCCCCTGGTTCTACTACTAGTGATGATGCTCTTTGCTGACTTAATGGAAACAACACCATTCTTCTCTAGAGTTCACACCGAAGAGTATGGGGTGTCACTTAAGAAGGTCAGATAATCAACCACCTGTCGAGAACCCTCCATTCATAGAACATCTATGATCTTGACCTAGTCCCATTCTTTATCTTCCTTCCAAAAATCCTTCACCAATTGGTTCTTGTTGACATACTGGTTGGAACTGGCTAGATGATAGAGCGGCGTGCTACACTATCTTACGAACCAAAACAAAATCTCACCACAGCCAACATTCCACGCCATGTGAGTCATCATCCTTGGGAACATCTTCCAAACCTTCCTCCAAAGCGGTAGTAGTGAGAGCCCAGCCTCAACCCACAAGGAAAGTTGTCATCTTTCGACCCTTGTAGCCTTCTATATTTCAAATTTCAGATGCATCCCACACTGATGTACCCTCATCGCTTCCCAACACTTTTCACAACAAATGCTTCTTGAGTAACACGGAGGTTTGGAATACCCAGACCCACCACCTCCTTTCTTACCATCACCGTCTTCCATGCGAAGCAAGTCTTCCTTCTAGATCCATTCCTGGCTCATCATAGGATGTGTTTGGAAACATCACCAAGTCCATCAAGGAATTTCTTCGGGGCAGGGGTAGCCACCATGAGGTGGATCGAGATAGAAGAAAGAACATGCTTAATGAGGGTACACCATCCACTAAATGAGAGCAACTTATGTTTCCACTCTGTCAGCCTATCCTCCACTTTTGACATTAAAGGCTCAAGCAGTTCAACCAGGTAATCAATAGAATACCCTTTGCAAACAAAGCCCAACCTCCTCCCCAAGGCTTCAACAATCATGTCATCTGAATTACCCACAACAAAGCCCAGTTTTAACACATTCACCTTCTGCATGACTGCTCACAGTATGCCCTAATATAACCTGTCAGATTATCCAAGGTTACCCTCTTAGATGACGTGAAGAAGATTAAATCATCCGCAAAGAGGAGGACATGCGGTGGTTCCTTCAGTCCTCTGGGAACAAACCTGCTAAGGTGTCCATCCACGGTCTTTTACTACAAGAATCTGCACAGACCCTCCTCCAACTGAATGAATAGGGTGGATGATAGAAGATTTCCTTGCTTCAACCCTCTTCCCATCTAAAACATGCCATCTAACTTACCTCCAGCCATAACTAAGATCCATGCCTCTTCAAAGAAACTAAGGAAGATGTGTATCACATGATCATCTAGGCCAAACTTCTTCATTGTCCTCCTCAAATATGACCACGAGACTCTATCATAGGCTTTCATCATACCAACCTTAACTTGATGATCATGTTATGGTCCTTGCCATTATTATTAATGTCATGCATTAGTCCTCTTGCTAGCTTTATGTGCCCCCAAAATGTCCCTACCTATAATGAACGCCCCATGTTCCTTTGAGATAAGAGAGGGAAGGAATGCTGAAATTATATTGTTCATGATACTAGTGTTGGTATGTATGCCCTGAGAGCCAATCATGTGATAATTGGTGGGATACATTAAGATTGATTTGATAAACATAAAAGGTGAGCTTCCAATTCTTTCTGGTTCAGTCATATGAGATAGTGATAGAACAGATTGAATGTCTAGAGAATGACAGTACTCAATGACGTATGCCTTCAGGTTCATGACCTGAACGATGAGATCATACGGATGCTAAGAGTTTGTACATTCTTGTTATGTCCCTAGTCGGATGTCATTGTGGAAGGTAGATAGACAGCAATGACACAAAAGACTAGATTGTGGTGTTGGTTGATGACAGAATCTCATTAGTCATGATATAGAGATATCAAACCAAACACATAGGTACTTGTTAGAGAACAAGGTACCAGACAGACCCACCGTGAGTTTGACACATGGAACCATGAGATGGTAGTCACAGTCAGTACTCACAGTGATGGTGGTGAGTGTGATTCTTAGACCTGAAATCACTGCACTCAACACATGTCGTTGGGCACACTTTGACATCATCAAACGCAATCCTGAAACATGGGTTGTTATAAAGGTGATGATTGGGTGGCTTTGACACATGGGGCTTTTGAGGTGTGAGTGATAGATATGGGATTTTTCCCTCCTGAGGGAGTTTGATATCCATGGCCACTTGATGAGTAGGATTGAGAAAGGCGTGCACGCATGTGTGAATCAGTATATGATACTGATGTCATACATATCTCTTCCAGTCTACTCTGAGATCAAGGAAGTGAATGAACGTTGACAGGATGACTGTTCCATGCCTCGAGTTCATTCGGGATATCAGTGACAAAGGAATTATACATTCGCTGTAACACCATTCACGGATTGTAGGATGAAAGTTGTTCTCCAACTTTCTACTTTCACTTGGGTAGCACTGATGTGTGACTAGGCACCGCTCTTTGCTTGTGAAGTCATAAGTGTTATGGACTTTCACTGCCAACGTGAAATGGACCTGCAGGGTCAAACACATAGGATTTAACCTGGAAGAGGAGTTTTGTCCACAAAGCAATGTTTAGATTGATTACTAAAGGAGTTTAGTAGTTCAATTAAACACTCAATCAGTCGATAGCTCAATATCGTATGGTTCAAGGTGTTGGACGCATTGATTGGAGTATCGGATTGATTGAAATCGCAATTGACTGATTTTGCCCAACCTGTGCTTCCAACCGATCGGTTCATGTGATGAACCGGTCGGCTGAGGTTGCTGAACCGGTCGGCTGGAGTGTCCAGGCCGATCGGCTCATGCCCAGGTTGAAACGACCGGTTCAAGGGTTGAACCGATCGGCTCAACTGGTGCAACCGACCAGTTGGGAAAAGTCATGTCGGCAAGAATTTTCCTTTGGTTTCAAATTGACCAATTCGATTGGGAATAATATTGGTATTTGATACCAATTGGGAAAGAAACAAGGAAAGTCTTTTTGAGCCGGATTAGGACCATGAACCGATCGGTTCAGGGCACCAACCGATCGGTTGGAGTGCCCCAAATGATTGGCTCAGGTCCAACCGATCGGCTCAATGGCCGAACCGATCGGTTCAGTTGTGAACCGATCATTTCAAGTTGCGAACTGGTTGCTTTTTGTGGAAAATTCTCGAACCCTTCTACTCCTGCATTAGTCTCGCATTGCCCGGGATGGAGAACCCTGTCCCATGACTCTCCTATATATATAGGGGTATTGGGGGCTTCTCAATGTACAGCTCAGTGCAACCAGTTGCTCTGCAAGTTGTCGTTCTCTCTGGTTTTGGTAACAGTGAGAGAGCCCGAGCAAGTGCTTCCCGCAAAAGGGAGGTGCAGCAAGGGAAGGACAACTGCAGTTGCAACAGGAGGCAGGAGAGCGTGTTGGCGACTAGTACGTCAACAGGAGGGTGCGACTCCTTCCACTTCCTTGTGGGACAAGGAGAGTGGAGTTCCAGGTGGTCCGTGTGGACTACTACAGAGGCGGGAGGACACTGCCGCTTAGGAGGACAACTGTCATCCGACAGTCCGGTTTGAGTAGGAGTTGTCAGTCCCGGTGCGACCAGGAGCTGCACAGACACCGTCGAAGTCCGGAGTTGAAGACCGCGCATTGCGCGAGGTATAGTCGCCGAGCGAGCCTCGGGACAAGGTATGATTCCACAAACCATCCTTTCCTATTATATAGACGTTGACGCGTTTCCTCGGTATGGGTTGGGGGAGAAAATTTTTGTTTCCGCTGCCTTCTCTGTCTCCCCTAAAAACCCAACAGTGGTATCAGAGCCACGTCAGCTGTTCTATATTTTAGGAATATCGATATGATCGATTTTGGTTTGTCGCCTTTATTTATTGCATACGATGCGAATAATATCGGCTTTATGCATGTCCAATCCTAAATCCACAAATCCCTAATTACATATATGATATGTATTATTAATGCACTCGATACGCGTCGCCCTTAAATGAGTTTTGTGGTGGATGTGTGTAGCGTGATTATGGCCTATAAACCCCTATCTGTGTGTGGTTGTTTGTGGTTGCTTGCATCTCGGTCTGCGCACCGATCTTCCCTCTTTTATTCCTGATGTAACTCGAAATAATTCGAGATTCTTTCCTACCTTTGCTCCCCCCAAATGTAACTCGGGGTTTCTCCTTTTTAAAGCAATGTAATAAATAGGATAGATTTTATTTCCTGTTATGTCAAAGACCGGCGGATATCAAGACGACTGCTCAGACGATCGGTTCAAGGAGTGAACCGATCAGTTGACCTTCCAGACGGTCGGTTCAAGGAGTGAACCGATCGGTTGATGACCAGTTCGAGGAGCGAGACGAGCGGGTGGCAGACATGACGAGATGCACGACGACCAGGCGAACCGATCGGTTGGAGGAGCCAACCGATCGGCTGGTGGCACCCAGACGACCGGCTGGAGAGTACAGATCATTCATGTGATGAGTTGATCAACTCGGATGGCAAGGCACAGATGTTCATCTTGTACAGGTTGCATGTGATGTAGACCTAGATGACCGTGATTCCTCTTGGCTCGAGGAATCACATTAGGATGGCCATAATCATCGCTTTTTATCGTTTGTGCATGTTTTCTGTGGGATATAGCATGTATATGATACATACTATGTATTGTGGTGATTGGATATGTATATGTATATAAAACCAAATCCCTCATTAAAATATTAAGTTTTAGATGCCTTCCAAATGCGACACACATGAAAAGCTTGTTCGACCAAGTGTGGGCACGCCCTAGCGTGGTGCACCGTCTACCTCGTGGAAGCGTGAAGGATGAATGTGTGGGTCTGCCCTAGCAGGGTGCATGTTCATCGTGTTTGCTTTGGGTCAGACTTAACAAGGTGATCTAGATGGGATCTAGTACCTTGAGGCATGGAGATGATCATTGCAAAGAGTTGTATATGACATCTTATCAAGAGTTGCATATGATGCAATTGGCAAAAGTTGCCTACCTGAGAGATCTATGTTGTGGGTGACAGCCCTAGCTGGTCCATGGCTTAGAGGATTTCAGGATCTTGCCCACTAGAAGGTTGTACGCTGCAATCTTATGAATTGATGGTGAGGGCTATCAATTTGAAGTAAAATAGTGGGAGCGATAATTAATTAAAGGCCTAATTATATCGTCAAAATTTTCAAATCAATCAAATAAGTCAAAAATGAGTTTTGGACTAAAATTGCATATTTTCCTTTTGTAGTTCAAATGGCAACAAACAACAACAACTTTTCTTTGCGATCGGTCCTTGACAAGGACAAGCTAAATGGGACAAACTTCCACGACTGGTATCGGACATTGAGAATTGTTCTCACTCAAGAGCGTAAGCTCTATGTCCTGGATACTCCAATTCCAGAGGAACCCACTCCTAATGCACCAAAGGCAGAAAGGGATGCTTACAAGAAGCATTCTGATGATGCCATTGATGCAAAGTGCTTGACGCTATGTTCAATGAACCATGAGTTGTAGAGGCAACATGAGAACATGGGTGTCACAGAGATGATTCTACATCTCAGGAACATGTATGAAGATCAGGCACGGCAAGAGAGGTACAATGTTTCTAGGGCGCTGTTCAAGTGCGTCATGACAGAAGGAGATCCAGTTGGTCCTCACACACTCAAGATGATTGGGTATGTGGAGAACCTACAGAGACTGGGATTTCCACTGAGCCAAGAGTTGGCTACTGACGTGATACTGCAATCGTTGCCAGAATCTTACAGTCAGTTTGTGATGAACTAAAACATGAACAACTTTGATAGGCCACTGTCAGAGTTGTTGGGCATGTTGAGGACAGCCGAGTTACAGATGAAGAAGGACAAGCCTAAGTCCGTGATGGTGATCACGAGCAAGAAAGGCAAGTCCAAGCACAAGGGCAAGGGCAAAGCTAAGAAAGGTTCTGAAGCTAGCCAGGAGTCCAAGCCATCTTCAGCTCTCAAGGCCAAGGGAGGCGTGACCAAGAAAGGAAATTGCCACCATTGTCAAAAGCCAGGACATTGGAAAAGGAATTGTCCTATCTACCTGGAAGAACAAAAGAAGAAGGAGGCGACTGAAGACTCTACTTAAAGGTGTCATGTAAATAAACTTGTAACACTTTTTGAGATATATGATATCAAGATGTAAAGTGTAAAGCATTCTTACTTGGGGCAAGTGTTGCCTTTATAGATAGGAATACTTTAGTTTATTTTCAGCCAATAAGGCATGTAATACAGTTATGAACTGCTTGCCAATAGATAGAAACACTTTATTTTTTTTGCATATTGTATGACAATGATAGCAATTAATAAAGAGATGTTTCAATTTATAAAGATGTGATCTTTGTGGCAATGCCTTATTTATCTTGTGATATTTGATATGCATAAGATAAGACGATACCTAAAAGTTATAGATAACTCAAACAATTTAATTAGCATTAATCATGAGAAATTCATTTCTAGTTTCCATGTGATGGATAAAACTAGACTCTTTTGGTTAGAGAACCAGTAAGGGACATGAATATCTTGGACATGATTAATCAATCTTCACTAATGTAGTGGGAGAATGATTATCCTATTAGGTAGAATACATGTGATGTATTTGCATACCTATTGGAATAAATGCTAATACTTGAAATGGTGTTTAGAGAAATACCAATATGAATATCTTGAAGTGTTCAAGATTATCATAAATGAAGTAAAAATTTGGTAAAGTATTAATTCTTGATGAGATCAATGAATAAAATACTTGGACCAAATGTTTGAGATCCTTATGAGTGATTATGATAGTGTATCATAGTGAACTCGTGATTAAGGCATGGTGATGTCTGAATCAAGAAGGAATCATACTCTAAGGAGTTAGAGAATGATTATCAAATAACTGAATTCTTCTTAATAAATGAATACCCCCACACTAATAAAAGAAATTGAGAATCACAAGGGTTGTGAGTTCTTATATCTTTAACAGATACACCTCAATTATCTATGTGATCAGTTGGTCATGTGATGAGTCAACTATCAAGATGAATATGAGGAACCAAATCTTGAGTTATGGTTTATGACAGTTACATCCTAAATGACATCCAAGTGAACCATAAGGTATGACCTTGATGGTAGCACTCATTGGATCATATCCATAAGTACAAAAGAGTCTTAAGTGTTAAGACACATGGATAACATTTTGAGAAGGATGATGCTTGTTTATTGCAACTTAATGACTAAAACATTTGGCATATGGATACTAAAACCGCATTCCTATGAGGAATAAAACCAGGATGTGTACGTGACACAACCTATAAGGTTTATGAATCTACTAATGCAAATGAAGTCTATAAGTTACAATGGACTAATCAATGTGATTGATTGAGTACAAGCAACTCAAAATTGGATCTTTACTTTGATGATATAGTCAAAGGGTTTGACTGATATGTCAAAGATAAAGAAGGGATCTGTGATTTAGTGGGAGCGTATTCACATTCCACATATTGATGTGAAATGGAAATGTTCTAGATTGGAAATCCGAATGTGGAAATTATCTTTAAGGAAGATAGAGATGTTTCCTATGTGATAGGAATAGAGATCTATAGAGATAGTTCTCGAAAATCTCTTGACCTGGAAAGAGAGAGCATACATTGGCAATCTGTACTGAAGTATTCAGTATGCACAGATTCAGTGGGAGAAAACTTGTCCATATTACATGGAGTTAGTATCCCAAGGCCAAGTGTCCAATTCTTATGAAGAATGGGAACACTAAGAATAGATATGGATCTATCATGTATGTAATCATCCCATTATCTTGCATGTATGACATGGCAAGAATAAAATGCATTCATCATCTTGTATGTAGGATATGGCAAAATGATGTGCTCATCCTGATAACTCGTATGTGGGACATGACGAGTGGATGTCTGTCTGCTTCCAGTAAGGGTTACTGGAATACCATGAGAACTTGATAAGTGCTTGTGAAGTACTAGTTCTATGGAGATAAGGAAGAGTTCGATGTAAATAGTTACATTGATGCGAACTTCCTAAAGGACAGAAAATTAATCGCAATATATATACATAAGATGTATAAAAGTGAAAGTTTGTTGATAATTGGAAATGTTCCAATAAAGCCATTTGAAAAGGGGAAATGCCGAGTATCTATGTGTTAGTAAACAGCAGTGGATACTATATGGATCTGAAAGTTCATAGGATGAACTTATATTCCACTCATTGATGATAAGTCTGGAATCCTTGATCATGCAATGTGGCTAAAGGTTAGCAAAGGAATACTAGATCGCATATTACGGCAACTCCATCTCATACGTATGACGTACAGTGAAGAGATGCGAGACATGCATTTTGTACAGACTTTGGCAAGGTGTTGTCATTACTCACTATGTTGGCACTACAACATAGTAACATGTGGGACATGTTTGAATATCACTATGAATATGATTCATGGGTGATTGGCTCGCAGTGCAAGTGGGAGTCTGTTGGTATGTATGCCCTGAGAGCCAATCATGTGATAATTGGTGGGATACATTAAAATTGATTTGATAAACATAAAAGGCGAGCTTCCAATTCTTTTTGGTTCAGTCATATGAGATAGTGATAGAACAAATTGAATGTCTAGAGAATGACAATACTCAATGACGTATGCCTTCAGGTTCATGACCTGAACGATGAGATCATACGGATGCTAAGAGTTTGTACATTCTTGTTATGTCCCTAGTCGGATGTCATTGTGGAAGGTAGATAGACAGCAATGACACAAAAGACTAGATTGTGGTGTTGGTTGATGAAAGAATCTCATTAGTCATGATATAGAGATATCAAACCAAACACATAGGTACTTGTTAGAGAACAAGGTATCGGACAAACCCACCGTGAGTTTGACACATGGAACCATGAGATGGTAGTCACAGTCAGTACTCATAGTGATGGTGGTGAGTGTGATTCTTAGACCTAAAATCACTGCACTCAACACATGTCGTTGGGCACACTTTGACATCATCAAACGCAGTCCTGATACATGGGTTGTTATAAAGGTGATGATTGGGTGACTTTGACACATGGGGCTTTTGAGGTGTGAGTGATAGATATGGGATTTGTCCCTCCTGAGGGAGTTTGATATCCATGGCCACTTGATGAGTAGGATTGAGAAAGGCGTGCACGCATGTGTGAATCAGTATATGATACTGATGTCATACATATCTCTTCCAGTCTACTCTGAGATCAAGGAAGTGAATGAACGTTGACATGATGACTGTTCCATGCCTCGAGTTCATTCGGGATATCAGTGACAAGGGAATTATACATTCGCTGTAACACCATTCACGGATTGTAGGATGAAAGTTGTTCTCCAACTTTCTACTTTCACTTGGGTAGCACTGATGTGTGACTAGGCACCGCTCTTTGCTTGTGAAGTCATAAGTGTTATGGACTTTCACTGTCAACGTGAAATGGACCTGCAGGGTCACACACATAGGATTTAACCTGGAAGAGGAGTTTTGTCCACAAAGCAATGTTTAGATTGATTACTAAAGGAGTTTAGTAGTTCAATTAAACACTCAATCAGTCGATAGCTCAATATCGTATGGTTCAAGGTGTTGGACGCATTGTTTGGAGTATCGGATTGATTGAAATCGCAATTGACTGATTTTGCCCAACCTGTGCTTCCAACCGATCGGTTCATGTGATGAACCGGTCGGCTGAGGTTGCTGAACCGGTCGGCTGGAGTGTCCAGGCCGATCGGCTCATGCCCAGGTTGAAACGACCGGTTCAAGGGTTGAACCGATCGGCTCAACTAGTGCAACCGACCAGTTGGGAAAAGTCATGTCGGCAAGAATTTTCCTTTGGCTTCAAATTGACCAATTCGATTGGGAATAATATTGGTATTCGATACCAATTGGGAAAGAAACAAGGAAAGTCTTTTTGAGCCGGATTAGGACCATGAACCGATCGGTTCAGGGCACCAACCGATCGGTTGGAGTGCCCCAAACGATTGGCTCAGGTCCAGCCGATCGGCTCAATGGCCGAACCGATCGGTTCAGTTGTGAACCGATCATTTCAAGTTGCGAACCGGTTGCTTTTTGTGGAAAATTCTCGAACCCTTCTACTCCTGCATTAGTCCCGCATTGCCCGGGATGGAGAACCCTGTCCCATGACTCTCCTATATATATAGGGGTATTGGGGGCTTCTCAATGTACAGCTCAGTGCAACCAGTTGCTCTGCAAGTTGTCGTTCTCTCTGGTTTTGGTAACCGTGAGAGAGCCCGAGCAAGTGCTTCCCGCAAAAGGGAGGTGCAGTAAGGGAAGGACAACTGCAGTTGCAACAGGAGGCAGGAGAGCGTGTTGGCGACTAGTACGTCAACAGGAGGGTGTGACTCCTTCCACTTCCTTGTGGGACAAGGAGAGTGGAGTTCCAGGTGGTCCGTGTGGACTACTACAGAGGCGGGAGGACACTGCCGCTTAGGAGGACAACTGTCATCCGACAGTCCGGTTCGAGTAGGAGTTGTCAGTCCCGGTGCGACCAGGAGCTGCACAGACACCGTCAAAGTCCGGAGTTGAAGACCGCACATTGCGCGAGGTATAGTTGCCGAGCAAGCCTCGGGACAAGGTATGATTCCACAAACCATCCTTTCCTATTATATAGACGTTGACGCGTTTCCTCGGTATGGGTTGGGGGAGAAAATTTTTGTTTCCGCTGCCTTCTCTGTCTCCCCTAAAAACCCAACAGTGGTATCAGAGCCACGTCAGCTGTTCTATATTTTAGGAATATCGATATGATCGATTTTGGTTTGTCGCCTTTATTTATTGCATACGATGCGAATAATATCGGCTTTATGCATGTCCAATCCTAAATCCACAAATCCCTAATTACATATATGATATGTATTATTAATGCACTCGATACGCGTCGCCCTTAAACGAGTTTTGTGGTGGATGTGTGTAGCGTGATTATGGCCTATAAACCCCTATTTGTGTGTGGTTGTTTGTGGTTGCTTGCATCTCGGTCTGCGCACCGATCTTCCCTCTTTTATTCCTAATGTAACTCGAAATAATTCGAGATTCTTTCCTACCTTTGCTCCCCCGAATGTAACTCGGGGTTTCTCCTTTTTAAAGCAATGTAATAAATAGGATAGATTTTATTTCCTGTTATGTCAAAGACCGGCGGATATCAAGACGACTGCTCAGACGATCGGTTCAAGGAGTGAACCGATCGGTTGACCTTCCAGACGGTCGGTTCAAGGAGTGAACCGATCGGTTGATGACCGGTTCGAGGAGCGAGACGAGCGGGTGGTAGACATGACGAGATGCACGACGACCAGGCGAACCGATCGGTTGGAGGAGCCAACCGATCGGCTGGTGGCACCCAGACAACCGGCTGGAGAGTACAGATCATTCATGTGATGAGTTGATCAACTCGGATGGCAAGGCACAGATGTTCATCTTGTACAGGTTGCATTTTTAAGGACTTGTCATGAGAGGACATTCTCATTATATGGAGCCCAACTCCTCAAAAATGTATTTCAAGGAACTTGATGTAGATGAACACTGTCATGATATGGGCCATGGCTCCTTCAAAATACATTTTCATGGGGATTTGGTATGTATGCCTAGAGAGCCAATCATATGATGATTGTAATGGCATAACTAGTAAATGATTTGATTGATAATAAAGGCAATCTTCCAATTTATTCTATTTTATTCAGTTATGAAATAATGATGCAACATAATAAATATCTAAAGAACAATATTAATTAATGATGTATGTCTTTAGGTTAACGACCTAAACAATGAGATCATACATATGTTATGAGTATATTCATTCTTGTTATGTCCCTAGTCAGTTATTATTATGCAAGGCTAACAGACAACAGCAACACATAAGACTAGAGTGTGTGTTGGTTGATGATAGAATCTCATTAAGTCATGATATGTGATGTTAAACCAAACAAATAGATACTTGTTAGAGAATAGTGTATCAAACATATCTCTTTGAGAGTGATGCATGGAACCATTCAGTGGTAGTCAGAATCATCTCTCATAATGATGGTGGTGATTGTGGTTCTTAGACCAAAAATTACTACATTCATCACATGTCGTTTGGTGTGCTTTGACATCATCCAACGTGATCCTAAATAAGGGTTACCGTAAAGGTGGTGCTTAGGTGCATTGTGACAGAAGGGGATGACTATGAGTGATGTAGATGGGATTTCTCCCTCCTACTAGAATCTAATATCTTGTCCACTTGATAAGCAAGATTGAGAAAAGCATGGCCATGTGTATGTGAATCAATATATGATGTTGAGTGCACATATATCTCAGACAGTCTACTCTAGTTTAAGGAACATGAATTGAACATTTAAGAGGATGAAGATTCCATGCCTCAAGTTCAATCTTGATATCAAAAACAAAGAAACTATGCAATCATTGTAACACCAATAAAAAAATATAGGTTGAAGTTGTTTTCTAGCTTTATAAATTACTTGGGCAGCAATGATGTCTTGTTGATATCAATCATTGCTTGTGATGTCATTAATTAGTTATGGACATTCACTGCCAACATAACTTGGAACATGTAGGGTCACACACATAGGATGCACTTGGAATAGGCATTTATTCTTGAATGATACTTAACTTGATTACGAAATGTGTTTAGATATTCAATTTCACAACACTGATTAAAAACTGACTAATTGGACTATGAACTAATCGGTTCAAGTGTTGAACTGATCCGTTGGAGTGTCAAGTCAATTAGAAATGACATTGGTTGAATAATAACTAAATTGGGGTGTGAACCGATCGGTTCATGTGATGAACCACTCAGTTTAATGGTCAATTCAATTGGATCAAGGATTGATGTTGATGGCATGATCTACATTAATCGTGCATTGAATACTAATGTCATTCAGAATAGGAAGCATGCACAAACTGATTGCTTCATCCACGAACTGATTAGTTGGTGAGTGAACCAACTAGTTTTCCATTCGTAGGTTTTGGAAAACTCATGAAAAGTCATCTCTTCGACTCCTAGATGGATCGAGAACCATGACCCTGGCCCTCCTATAAATAGAGGGGTATTGGGGCCTTCTCAGACGCAACAATAAGCTTTGACAATTGTTGTCTTATCTGGTTGTGGTTACCAACAAAGCTTGAGCAAGTTCTACCCATCAAAGGGAGGAACAACAAGGGAGAGACAATTTAGACAACAAGTCAGTGCTAGAACGTTGACTAGAAGGGACAACTCCTTCCTGTCCATTCCATGAGAACAATAGGAATTCCCAGCAGTCCACATGGATTACTCTAGAGATGAGGAGGCTTTTACCTGATGCTAGGAGGACGATGTGAACTGTCGTTCATGGTTCCAGATCAGGAGGTTGACAATGATTGACATCTAGGTGCAACTAGAAGAAAGTTGCATGCTATAGTGAGAGAGTTTTCATTGGACGTGCTCCAGGATTAGGTATAACCTTGCAACCATCCTTCCCATTGCATAGTTGTTGATGTGATCTATTGTCTTTAGAGAATATGGCAAGTAAAAGTTTTGTTTCTTCTATCTTACCTGATGCCATATTTCCTTATAGTGGTATTAGAGTCATGTCAATTTACTATATTTTAGAATTTAAACAATATTATTAGATTTGACTTTCTCATTTATTTATTACATATGATGCAAATATCTAATCTTTCTAATGTGCATGTCCGATTAAACACCAAAAAAATCCCTATATATATTTATATATATACATATATTATATATGCAATGTATATGTGTCGCCTTAAAATCATTTTGATGGTAATTTATAGCATAGTTATGGAATATACTCCTAGACCTTTTGTTTATGATGGGTGGTTGTTGTTCCCTTTTATATCTCAACTTTCATACAAAGCCTCTATCTTCTTTTCCATATGTAAAAGTATTAACTCTTTCCTTCCTATGCTCCACTCGAATGTAACTCAAGGTTTCACAATTACAATGTAAGATTAGGACAGTCTTTAATTCTTGTAATGGAAAAGAATATGTTCAATACCAAGCGATTCGACCAGATCATCAGGTGAACCGACCGGTTTAGGAGTCGAACCTATTGGCTGGAGGACCAAGGAGGTGATGATAGAAGGAACTCACCGACCGACTCGTGGCCCAACTGATCGACTAGAATAGTCCAGACGTCGCAAGGACCGAAGGCTAGATGACATGTTCAAGCTACCAACCGACTGACCAGTAAGCCAGTCGACCAGTTCAAGGGTTGAACCGACCACCCCAAACTGGTTCAACATAGATCATCATCAACAACAAGTTGCTACATATGATGTGGATGTTAGGTCACAATAATTCCTTGTGGCTCTAGTGAATTACATTTGCATGGCCATAAACTTTGCTTGTGTTTATTATTACATGTGTTTTTTTAGGGTTATAGCATGTATATGATACATACTATAAATATATGGTGATTAGATATGTATATGTATTTATATAAAATCCCTCAAATATATTATGAAATCTTAGATGATTCCATAAGAAGCTTACATGAAAAGCTTAATCAACAAGTTTGGGCATACCAAGTGTGGTGTGTGTTGTATATCTTGTAAAAATGTGATGGTAGTTGTGTGGGCCTACCAAGCAGGGTGCATTTCTATCGTGTTGACTTTTGGGTCAGGATTAACTGGGTGATCTTAATGAGATTAAGCACCTAGAAGAATGCAAATGACTATGACAAGGAGTTTTGCATATCATCTATCCAAGAGTTTTATAAGATGCAATTGGCGAAAAGTTTCCTACCTTAGTAATTGATTATAGACACTGGCGTTGGCCAGGTAATAATTCAATTATTTTGAATCTTGGCTCACTAGAAGGTTGTACACTACAATCTTCTAAATTGATACATAAGGGGTTATCAACTTGAACAAAATACTGGGAGCGATAATTAATTAAAAGCCTGAACTAAAATGGTCAAATTTTATTTAATAAATTCAAATAAAAAATTTTGACAAATTGCAAATTTCTCTTATAGAATCAAATGACGACAAACAACATGTTTTCCTTGCAATCGGTCCTTGAGAAGGAAAAGTTAAATGAAAATAATTTCCATGACTGGTTCAAGATGCTGAGAATCATTCTCACACAAGAGTGAAAGCTCTATGTCCTAGAAACACCAGAGCCATATGAACCTGATCCCAATACGCCTAAGGTTGACAAAGATGCTTACAAGAAGCACTCTGACGATGTCGTAGATGTCAAATGCATAATGATATGCTCCATGAACTATGAGTTACAGAGACAACATGAGAATATGGATGTGATTGAGATGGTAACACATATTAAGAACATGTACCAAGATCAGGCAAGATAGGAGAGACATGATGTCTCCAAGGCATTGTTTAAGTGCAACATGGTAGAAGGAGATCTAGTAGGTTCCCATGTACTCAAGCTTATTGGGTATGCGGAAAACATTACTAGATTGGGATTTCCCTTGGGCCAAGAGTTGGCCAAAATGTGTTTCTACAGTCATTGCCAGATTCATATAGCCAGTTTGTCATGAACTACAACATAACCACTTTTACAAAGATGTTGTCAGAATTGCTTGGTATGTTGATAATAGTTGAAGTGCAAATGAAGAAAGACAAGCCCAAGTCTGTGATGATGATTAATATAGGAAAGGGAAAGTTCAAGGGAAAAGACAAAGCTAAGAAGAGTTTCAAAACTAGCTAGAATCCCAATTCTTCTACACTAAAGCCAAAAGGAGGGGCTACCAAGGGAGCCAATTGTTACCACTGTCACCAGCCTGGACATTGGAAGAGAATTTTCCCTCTCTATTTGGAGGAAATGAGGAAGAAGAAGGAGGTGTTAGATATCTCCACTTTAGGTATATATTTCATCGAGATAAATTTGTCTACTTCTTCATCTTGGGTACTAGATAGCGGTTGTGGATCTCACATATATTTGAATATGCAGGATCTGAAAAGAAGTAAGCCTTTACGAAAGGGGAGGTTGAACTACGCATTGCAAATAGAGCAAGAGTTGATGCTGCTGTAGTTGGAACCTTTGATTTATCTCTACCCACAAGGTTTTTAAAAGAGTTAATGAACTACTATTTTATACCTTCCATAAATAGAAACATTATTTTTGTATCTTGTATGGACAAGGATGGATATGAATTTCATATAATGAATGGTAAATGTTTTATTTGAGATCTTTTATGTAGTGCCCCAATGTCTTATGGTCTTTATTTATTAGATCTTAATACAAATATTTATAACATAAATACCAAAAGGTTTTAAACTCAACAACTCAAACCAAACATATCTTTGGCATTGTTGTCTTGGGCACATCAATGAGAATCACATCTCTAGACTCCATAAAGATGGATATCTAGACTCTTTTTATTTTGAATCAATAGTGACATGTGAGTCTTGTTTGTTGGGCAAGATGACATAGACTCCTTTCACTGGTAATAGTGAGAGGGCTAGTGATCAATTAGAACTCATACATACTGATGTGTTTGGACCTTTTAGAACAAATGCTAGAGGTGGGTATCATTACTTCATTACCCTCAATGATGACTTGAGTAGGTATGGTTCTTTTACCTGATGAAACATATATTAGAAACTCTTAAAAAGTTCAAGGATTTCATGAATGAAGTACAAAACCAACTTGGCGAAAGTATTAAGGCACTTCATTATGATCAAGGTGGAGAATACTTAAGCCAGGAGTTTGAGAACCTATTACGTGATCATGGTATTGTATCACAATAGACTCCGCCTAGAACACCACAAAATAATGGTGTATCACAAAGAAGGAATCACACATTACTAGATATGGTGTGATCAATGATGAGTTTGTTGATCTTCCAACTTCCTTCTGGAGACATTCTCTATAAACCATATTGTGTACACTTAACCATGTACCATCTAAATTGATTCAAAAGACACCATATGAGAAATGGTGTGGGAAACATCCCAATGTGGCTTTTATGAAAATTTTGGGTTGTGAATCTTATTTCAGAAAGGAGTTTCCCAAAAAACTTAGACCCCAATCGAATAATGATATTTTGTTGGATATCCTAGGGAATCCAAAGGATACTACTTTTATACTCCATCTAACAACAAAGTGTTTGTTTCCAGGGATGTTGTATTCCTAGAAAAGGAATTCATTTCTAAAGGAATCAGTGGGAGGAAAATAGAACTTGAAGAAGTTCAAGACCAACAAGAAAGCATTGAGCCCATAGAGGTACAAGAGGAACATAGAGAGTGACAAACCATTGTGGAATTTCAAATTCCTCTTGTAACATAGGAACCTCACAAATCTAGTAGGATATGCCTTGAGATAGAATGATTTGGCTATCTTTTAACTCAAGAAGGCAATGAGTTGGTCATTGATGATGAGCCAACAACCTACCAAGAAGTTATTAAGGGACCAGAGTCTGAGAAATGGCTTTAAGCCATGAGATCTAAGATGGAATCCATGTACACCAACAAGGTATGGACCTTGGTAGATCCACCTGAAGGGGTAAAACCTATAGGGTGAAAGTGGGTCTTCAAGAAGAAGACCAACATGGATGATAATGTACAAACTTACAAAGTTTGATTGGTTGTAAAGGGTTTCAAACAAGTTCAAGATGTTGACTATGATGAAACCTTTTATCCAGTTGCCACAGTTAAGTCCATCGGGATCATGCTTGCCATTGCAACTTTTCATGACTATGAGATTTGACAGATGGATTTTAAAACCACATTCTTTAATAGGAATCTACTTGAGGATGTGTACATGACACTACCTGAAGGTTTTATAAATCCAAAGGATGAAAATAAAGTATGTAATCTACAAAGATCAATATATGGATTGAAGCAAGCATCTCAAATCCAGAATCTTTGATTTGACAAAATAGAGAAAGAGATTGGTTTCAGTCAAAATGAAAATGAACCATGTATTTACAAGAATGTTAGTGGGATCATGATTGTATTCCTCATATTGTATGTGGATGACACACTATTGATGGGGAATGACAACCTACTTTATAGATGGTAAAGACTTGGCATGTAAATATTTTTTTTATGAAGGACTTAGGTGAAGCATCCTACATATTAAGAATCTATATCATTAGATCCATAAGGCTTCTTGGACTAATTCAATGCACATACATTGAAAAAGTACTGAAGAGGTTCAATATGGAGAACTCAAAGAGAGGCAACTGCCCATGTGTCATGGTGTTACTATCTCTAGATCTCAATGTCCCAATTATTGTGAAGAAAGGGAATGCATGACCAAGATTTCATATGCATCTACAATTGGATCCATCATGTATGCAATGTGATGTACTCACCCAGATGTCTCGTATGCCTTAAGCATGATGAGCAGATATCAGTCAGATCCTAGTGAATCTCACTAGACATCTGTAAAGAACATCCTTAAGTACTTGAGAAGAACTAAGGATTAGTTCCTTGTCTACGGTGGTGAGGAAGAGTTGATGGTAAAAGGTTACACTGATGCAAGCTTTCAAATTGACAAAGATGACTATAAATAATAGTCAAGATTTGTGTTTTGCCTCAACAATGGAGCTGTGAGCTGAAAGAGTTCCAAGCAAGAAATAGTTGTAGATTCTATAATAGAGGTCAAGTATATTGCTACATCCAATGCAGCAAAGGAGGTTGTTTGGATCAAGAAGTTCATTTTTGAACTAGGACTGGTTCCAAGCATTAGCGATGAAATCAAGCTATATTGTGACACCAATGGAGCTATTCCACAAGCTAAGGAACCCAAATCACATCTGCGTTCTAAGCACATAAAAAGATGGTCCCATCTCATATGAGAAATCATACAACAAGAAGATGTGAAGATTTGTAGAGTACCAACTAAAAGCAATGCGACTGACCCATTGACAAAAGCAATTTCGTAGCAGAAGCATGAGGGTCATGTTACATCACTTGGGATTAAGTTCATGGGTGATTGGCTCTAAGTGCAAGTGGGAGTTTGTTGGTATGTATGTCCAAAGAGCCAATCATATGATGATTGTAATGGCATAACTTGTAAACAATTTGATTAATAATAAAGGAAGTCTTCCAATTTACTATATTTTATTCAGTTGTGAGATGATGATGTAACATAATAAATGTCTAAAGAATGATATTACTCAATGATGTATGTCGTCAGGTTAATGACCTAAACAATGAGATCATACATATGTTAAGAGTATATGCATTCTTTCTATCTACCTAGTCGGTTGTTATTATGGGAGGTTAACAGAAAAAAAATAACACATAAGACTAGAGTGTGTGTTGGTTGATGAAAGAATCATATTAAGTCATGATATGTGAAATCAAACCAAACACATAAATACTTGTTAGAGAACTATGTATCAGACATACCCACCTTGAGAGTGATGCATGGAACCATTCAATGGTAGTCAGAATCATCTCTCATAGTGATAATGGTGATTTTAGTTCTTAGAACTGAAATCATTACACTCATAACATATCGTTCGGTGTGCTTTGACATCATCCAAAGTGATCTTGAATAAGGGTTGCCATAAAGGTGGTTCTCAGGTGCATAGTGACACATGGGGATGGCTATGAGTGGTGTAGATGGGATTTGTCCCTCCTAAAGGAGTTTGATATCATGGTCACTTGATAAGAGAGACTGAGAAAAAGCATGGCCATGTGCATGTGAATCAATATATGATGTTGAGTTCACATATATCTCAAACAGTCTGCTCTAGTTCAATGAACATGGATTGAATGTTGAAAAGGATGACAACTCCATGCCTTGAGTTCAATCTGGATATTAGAGATAAAGGAACTATATAATCACCATAACATCAATCATGAATTGTAGGTTGAAGTTGTTCTCCAACTTTCTAATTTACTTGGGTAGCAATGATGTCTTTCTAGACACCAATTATTGCTTGTGATGTCATAAATCAGTTATGGACATTCACTACCAACGTAACTTGGAACCTATAGGGTCACATAAATAGGATGCACCTGGAATAGGAGTTTATTCATGAATGATGTTTAAATTAATTACTAAATGTGTTTAGGCATTAAATTTTAACAACACTTGTGAAAAAATCACTGACTGGACTCTAAGCCGACCGGTTTAAGTGTTGAATCGATCAGTTGGAGTGCCATATCAATTACAAATGACACTGGTTGAACAATGCCTGAACCAGGACATGAACCAACCAATTCACTATGTGAACTAGCTGACTCATGTTCCCAAATGACCGATTCATGTGATGGACTGCCCGGTTCAATGGTCAATTCAATTGGATCAAGGATTGATGTTGATGTCATAATCTACATTAATCATACATTGAATACCAATGTGATTCAGAAGAGGAAACATGCATGAACCAACTGATTCAGGGCATGAACCAACTAGTTCATTCACAAACTGGCCAGTTGGTGAGTGAACTGACTGGTTTTCCATTCTCAGGTTCCTAAAAATTTATGAAAAAATGTCTATTTAACTCCCAGATGGATCGGGAACCCTGACCTTGGTCCTCCTATAAATAGAGGGGTACAAGGGGCTTCTCAGACACAACCATAAGCTCTGAAATTTTTTGTCTTCTCTGGTTGTTGTAACCAAGAGAGCTCGAGAAAGTCTACCTATCCAAGGGAGGAACATCAAGGGAGAGATAATTGTGGCTAGAAGGAGCAACTCCTTCCTATCCGTTCCCTAAGAATGATAGGAGTTTCTGGTGGTCTGTGTGGACTACTCTAGAGGTGAGGAGGTCGTTTCCTACTGTTAGGAGGATGACATCAACTATTTTTTATGGTTCCAGACCTGGAGGCTGACAATAATAGACGCCCATGTGCAACTTGAAGAAAACTGCACACTACAACTAGGGTATTGTCACTGGACTTTCTCGAAGTCCATGTGTAACCTTGCAACCATCCTTCCCATTGCATAGTTGTTGACATGATCTACTGTCTTTAGGGAATATGTCAAGTAAAATTTTTGTTTCTGCTGCCTTACCTAATGCCAGATTTCCCTACAATATCTATGTATTTAATGACAATTCAAAAGGAGACATGAGAGAGAAATTGCTTATGAGAGTTATTTTAAGAGCCATTCATTAAGGGATATTGGCATGATGATCATCCTCAAACTAATACATATCTCTTTTGTGATCATTCTAAGGATAATGGGCCTTTGTCTTGCAATACAAATCACTCCTTGATAGTGGCTTGCATACACCACCCACCCCAAATAGTAGTTATTGCTAACAAGTGGTGGTTGTTGCAAGCACCTGACCAACCATGCTACGATCATCCCCAAATGCATACATGTCTCTTTAAAGAACATTTATGTGACGCCCCGTGCCACAAACCATGAGATAACTTCAAACTAGACACGAAAACAAAATTAAACAAGAGGATTACCATAAAACATTGAAAATTAAGATCGATATCATAAAGCACCAAAGCTGCAAAAACCTTTACATATAAGTCCTTATAGGACACCTGCATCAGATATCATAGATCACAAGGTTCTTACATCAACATGTTCTTATCACATATGCCATCAACCTACTACAAGAGAAACTGGTCCCATATATATATATATATATATACATGAACATCTGTCATATCTTTACATCAAAAGGGCACACAATCCAGAACCACGTATGGATAGCACCTCTAAAAAAACACACCCAAAAAAACCATCCCAAGGACCTGAGTGTACACATACGACTATAGGACTCCACACCAAAAGACTATCAGCACATCCAATCTTGTCTGCTATTGTTCTTGATGCTGCTCTACCTCTACTACACGGTCTCTACCTCCTCATGCACATCCACCTAAAAGATGTGGAGAAACTCACTGGGTGAGATCCAAATCTCAGCAGATGATATAACTCTTCAACAACTCTATTATTAACACAAATAAGGTAATTAAAGGATGGAAGTAAAGTTACAACTACGATAAGAAAATTAGCTAATGATATCAACAAGGTAGTTATTATCATCTAACAGTTCAGAAGGAATATGAAGAACATGTATATTTACTACCAACTATACTATACAAAAGTGAAGCAAGGCCTCATCAAATCTGTTCATATTTGATCCTAAGCAAGTATACTCTATGAGGTTGTATTAAGTATTTTATTATTCCTTGAGGATTTGATTTGTACCACCCAAATCCAACTGACCACTGCTAAATAGAAATTAGTGGCATACAAGATCAATGGAAGAGCCAGAATCTACGACCTCACTGAACCTCGTGGTCAGTACATGAGTACACCACAGAGGCATACCAATCAACTGCAACCAGTGACATATAGTCAAACTATTAAACTCCTAGACCACCTTGGTACATGTCATGGCACTAGTGAGAACTGAGCCATGACCCGCAACCACACTCCTTCCAAGGTATGACCCGTGGTGAATCCTATGAAACCTCATAAGCATCATATCACTAAGCTACAGCCCGCAGCCATACTCCTGTTAGGGTATGGCCCACAACTAATCCTATGAATGGATATACTCAACAATATATGACTCCAAGCTCACACTAAGGGAAAACTTGTTTTTCCATACAACAAGTGCTGACACTGAAGATGGATCTATGGCACAAGTCAACTACATGATTAAGTGCCACTTGATTACTTAATTTAATTAGGTGTCTTTTAGCATCACTTAAGTTATAATGTACAAAGACATAGCAAGCTCTACAAAGATAAGGGCATGATACTACTCCAGAAGATATAAAATGTATAAGGTGTGAATCTGTCACACTATCACCATGTGGAACCTGTAACACTACCATTCAAAAGGCCATCAAGTCATCACCAGGTCATAGAACCCATTTACATCATTCTTGTATCACATGTCTCAACATGCCTCATGAAGGCTCATTCAATCTGTATCATATCACATTCACCATAGCATATACTAGCTATGATAATCAAGTTCATATTACCTACATGGTTGGGTTCATAAGAAAGTGAGAGAAATCATCATACTATAATGACCATTCCAACATAGAGAAACAAACATGTCACATTCTTATTTTAGGGTTAGGGTTCCACACTATAGTCGATTAGGGTGTAAAGCTAGATACAAATACCAAACCCTAGGTACATCACTTCCCACTATCTTGGAGCATCGTAGGGTCAAAAATTATGATTAAGTTTGATTAGGCAACCACCCAAACAACACTACATGTGGTTCAACACTTGCCCACTCATGTACATGTGTTATTATATAATCATGCATGAGTCGACCACTCATCACGAACATGTTGTGACCACGTCCATATGCATGTCACAACCACCCATCAAGCATGGGTCACGACTACCATCAACCAAGCATCACAACCATGACACAACCAAGGTTTTCTACCCACAACACCTCCACATGTCTTGACCGATGCTCAAGCATAGCTTGACCCCTCATGATCCTAGGGTTTCCACCACCTAAGATGCACATATCGCAACCACCACCCCTATGCATTTCGTGACCATGATAGGGACAAGGGACACCCTCAACATAAGAGAAAGTATTCATCTAGAATAGAAACAAGGTCCTACCAATTCAAGGTAGGTAAAATGATACACAACTAGGACATCTCAACTGAAACAGACCATGGGTAGTGACCAACCATGATGTTGCGACCGCAACACACCAAAGAGAAGACCCATCTCGACCCAAAACCAACCTGCTAAAGATCAAACCATCACCAAGGCAAAGGTATGTCTCTACTCAAGGAAAGCATGATCTAAATAGAATATAGAACTAATGAATATCTTTCTTTATCATGGGGAAAAACTTCATGCAAAATGGTCAGCAAGAACCCTAGATCATGCATCATGAACCCTCCATGAACACCTCATGCAAGAGATATAAAACCACATATCAAACCTCCAAAATTGAATTTAATCTCCATAGAACACCAAGACAAATGAACAACATGCATGGGCCCAAAACTAAGGTCAAAAGGTAGAGGAAGATCACCATAACACCACAATCACCAAAAATTAGGTACATGTAATTAGGGTTTCAGATTTCTACCCAACTAAGCAAGATAATCACCACCAAACGAGTTCTAGAGATTATCATCATCCACTAGAATTATAAAGGGACATTTTACAGAAGTAAAATAGTAGCATGCAAGTATAAAAGGTGCAATAATAAAGTAGGTTTAGTGTTATATAATCCTCCTTAAGAAGCTCAACTCCAAAGATCCAAGCTCCCAGATCAAGGGCTCCAAGAACACGTTCCAAAGGATAAAGAAGCTCCTCCAAAGGTTCCTTTTTCAGTGACCAAAGCACCTTAAGAACAAGAAGTTACCAAGGTCAAAGAATACCCAAGAAAAGTAGAAAAAGGAAACCCTAGTCGAGCCAAAGGAAGGAGGAAAAAGGGGGGATAACATCCTCTTACTATGGACTATGGCCCTTGTGATGAGGGGTTTCTTCTCAAGGACGACCACCATGCCAAAACATGGCCCATGGTCAAGAGAAGGGAAGAATATGGAGGTAGGAGATACAATAAAACGTTGTATAAGAAAGGCATATACTTACTATGGTTGAAGATGAGCAACCATCACTACAAGGACCCCATGCAAGAAGAGTGTGGTCACCAAGAGCTCCAAAGTTAGATCGTTTTGCTCCACCAAGATCCTAGATGAGAAAAAGAGAGGGAGGAAGATGGAGGGATGAAAGGGCCACTTTCATGAAGAGATAAGGGATAATATACATGAGGTATCATTGAGAAGGGTAAAAGATGAGGCGTCAACAACCTAAGGCACCAAAGGGACACTTGGCCACCCAAGAAACCAACATGCACCCACTTAAACCATGTATGCACAAGATGGTGATACACTCTCGGTTGGGTCTTGACCTACTTGGGTCAACCCCAACATGGTCGCGGTAGTGACCCACCATAGAACACCATCCACAGTCACGACAAAGCACCAAACACCACTAGGTCGAGACAAGAGGTCACTGCACAACCTAGGTCGAAAACATGAAGACAAACTATCTCGACCTCCACCTCACATTCTAGGTCAAAACCAATATGGACAAGAGAAGCATATCGATCAAGACACATAAAAAAAACCCTAGGTCATGACATAGGTCACAACATGGGTCGTTACACCCATCCATGTACACATGGTCGAGACACAACAAACCTTAGAAACCCTAATCACCACTAAGGGTGTCACTCCTCAACTAAGGTTCAAAAAAGTACTCCACTTCTTTCTATATCCTCTAGATGATGTCAAAGCATGGAAGACACACCCTAGAAGTAACAAATTGCACATCAATCCCCTACTTTGGACAAATTGTAATTTGCACCAAAACTAGCACACAAAGCACAAACATCATGCAAATAAGATCAAACTTGAAACTTAAGCTCTACACAAGCCCTAAATACATCTAATAATATTTTAGCAAGGTTCTAATCACCATTAACAAGCCAAACAAATAGGGTTATCCCAAAACTCAGGTCAGGGGTCTTACAATTTAAGAGGACAATATATTTATACAGGTCTCTGATAAAAGCATTTTCAATGACTTGCTATGAGAAGACATTGTCATGATATGATTCTTAGATCCTCCTAAAAGCATTTTCATAGACTAGTTGTGAGAGGACACTTCCATGATATGGGCCTTGTCTCCTCACAAATGTATTTTGCGGGACTTTTTGTAATAGGAGATTCTCATGATATGGGCTCTGACTCCTCACAAATGCATTTTTAGGGACTTGTTGTGAGAGGACATGTCAAGATATGGGTTCAACTCTTCACAAATGTATTTAAAGGGAGTTCATGTGAGAGGTGTACAAGACAAGAAAGTGAGATATGCAAGCCATACAAGTAAGTGGTACAAGCCAAGCAAGCGAGAGATCAAGCCCACAAGAAAGTAGTGCAAGATAGATAGCTAGAGCTGCAAGCCATGTAAGCGAGTGTTGCAAGACATGCAAGCAAGTGTTGCAAGCCCTATAAATGATGGCTACAAGTACCGCATGTGAGAGTTGCAAGACCCAAACAAGTGTTACCAGCCCAACTAGTGAGTGTTGCAAGCTTCCAAGTGAGTGTTGCATGCACTGCAAGCTAGAATTGCTAGCCTAGAAAGTGAGTGTTTTGCATGCCCCACAAGCGAGTATCAGAATTGGCATTTTGGTTGTTTTGTCATCATCATCATCGTCGTCATCATCATCATCATCGTCCTCATCATCTCCTTCTTGTTCTTATATATATACATATATATACATATATATATATATATATATATATATATATATATATATATTTATATTTATATATATATATTTATATGTATATATGTATATATGTACATATGTATCAATTGTCACAATTGTGTAAGCCAAGTGTCATAATTTATACAAGACATGTTGCAATTGTCGTAAGTACCACAAGTGAGTGTTGTAAGTAGATTTTTCCAACATTTAAGACCCATCCTCTGCATGTCCCATTGACAATATGATCCTCTACAATTAGATTTCTCTCACCCGCCATGAGAAGGCACTCTCATGGCAAGGGCTAAACTTGTCCTTAGTGTTGTTTCAATTACTTGTCATAAGCAGGAACTTCATCATATGACATGGAAGGTTTGTTGTCCCTTGGTTACCTTGACACGTCGATCTCCTAAGTTTCAAAATTTCTCACTTACATGAGAAGGAACTGACTTGGTAAGGGCCTAAAAAACCCTAGTTAAACTTTTGTGACTTGTGGTGAGAGGCTCTATCATCATTCTAAATGGAAGTCATCAACATACATATCCTCCACTATGTGATTCCTATAAATTATCATGAGGAAACACTCTCATGAGGATGTTCTAAGATCATGTTCAGCGTAGTTTTAGAAACTTTATGTGATATTGACACTTCCACATATGGCATGGAAGCCCTCCCCTCCCATGTCACATTGCCATTATGGCCCTATACAATGTGATTTATCTCATTTTTTAATCTGATAATGTGATCTTAAAGTCATTACAGACACTTCCTCATCCATCATGGAAGACCCCACCTACCTTGGTTACCTTGGCATACAAGTCATCTATGGTCTGATTTCTTTCACTTGTCATGAGAGGCCACTCATCTGACATGGAAGGTCTATCCTCCCATGTCACATTTCCATTGTGGTTCTCTACAACATGCTTGGTCTCACTTTTTTTGAGATGTCACTGTCATGATGTGGGCCTAAACTCATCCCTAGTTCCACTTTGGTGACTTGTCATAGCATTTACTTCCTCATCTAACATGTAAAGATCCTCCTCCTTGTGTGATGTTGACATACCAATCCTCATCAATTACTATCACATGACATGAGATACTACTTTCATGAGATTGGCCTAAGCTCCTTTTTGGTGACTTTCTATGAGAGGGCACTTACTCATGTGACATGAAATATTTATCTCACATTAATATTTTATTCCTCTACAGGTGACATGATTCCTCTACATCAAGTGGAGACTCAAGTGGGATACAACGTGCAACTGCGGTGCACCAACAACCACAACCATTATGCTTGGGTGAGCAAACCAGAGTGTAGCACCTTTAGTGGGGCGTTCAATCTGGGCCTTAATTCCAATCATTCAAATATCTTGGGTATAATTTCTTATAGCAGTCAATGGCTCACTTGAAGTAATCATTGCCCCCACGTATAGGACATTGATGGCCCTAATTGGAGCATCTTGAGTGGGCAAAACCATTTAGTCTTCCAATACTCAAGTTGTAAAGAACTCACGGAACTGGAGCCAAGGGGGCATGGGGGTGGGTCCATACTGAAAACCGTCTATAAACATGGAGTCAATTAAGGGCTCAAAGTGAGCCTGCAGACAGTGAGAAGGATGTTGAGGTGGTGTGACCAAGACTGTTCACAATAACATACTTCTTTCCACCTACATTTAGGTTGGTGTACTAGTTAGTTGGAGTGTTGCACCCTTGTGAGGGTAAACACGTTGCTCATTTGGGCTTTTCCACTGCATCTCACTTGGGCTTCTTACTTTTAGCCCACTTTTGGTTTAGTTGGCCAATTATTAGGCTTTTATCGACAGAGCATGTTCTTCTTTTTGTCATCTCATTCTTAGATCAGGATTTGATTCGTGTTTGAAGTGTCTATTTTAAACTCACCCATATAGTGATTTTTATTAGACATATATGCTTTGAACCATCTAACAGTGTGAATCTAAAAGTCAAACATGTGGTGCCATGTCATTTCTGTTAGTGGGCTAGTTGCTTTTATTTTAAAAATATACATATATGGGGATACTTAGTGGAATTTAAATTAAAAAATATGGATAAAGGGAGAGGAGTGATTATTGGAGTACTAATTTAACAAAGAAATGGGTTAGTTGGAGAGTATACTAATTTAGAAAGAGAGTGAGTGTTGTGTTTTAAATATCCAAACAAATGAAACACACATTAGATGACAAAGAACACAAAAAAAGGAAGAAGTAGTAAAAAAGGATAGGAGATAGAGAGTCATGGAGATCACAACAAATTTTGAATACAACTTTCTCATTTATTGTATTCTTTAGAAGAAAAGGAAATGACACAGTTATAATTTGCATGACAGACTCTCTCCTTTCATGGTAGTTTATAGATACATATATAATTGAGAAGAGAGAGAATGACAAATATAAATAGTTATTTTATCAAGATGTGATTTTCAAAAGAAATGAGTTTTTGTGGTTTCATTTATAGTGAGAAAGTCAATCAGTGCAACTTTGTTGGATTTTGATTTTTATGATAGAGAAAGATACTTAATCTAAATCCAAATTGAGAAGGAGGGTAACAAAATATTTTAAGAACAAAATGAAAAGGAGAGTAAGACAAAAAGTTATATTCTTAAAAAACCATGAATAGTTTAATAAAAAATTGAGGAGAGAAACAAATTAAAAAGAAGAAGTAAATAGATGTGATTCATTTGTTGTCACTTAAACTGAGACATTACCAAAATATAAAGGACACCATGCTTAAATGAGAGAGAAAAGAGAATATAACAATGTTTCGCTTCGTACAAGAAAGATAATATCGTATTTTATAGGAAAAAATATGAGAGGGGGACACTTAAGGGGAAGTGTTTTATTTCATTATGTTCTACTTATTTGTTTCATTTATAGTGAGAGAATTAAGTGTAAAGCGAGGTCAAACATTTTAGTTTCATTAGGTTTCAATTGATTGGAGAAAGGGAGAAAAGGAGACACAATGTGATTGAAAATTAAAATGGAGAGTAACAAACACAAAGAGAAATAAGTAGTTGGTGGGATGTGATAAATATAAGAGATTTAATTGAATATGTTAATGAGATTTAAATATAAGTGTGATGGAAAGAGTGGGAAAGGAAAAATTGATCATATAGTGTCATAGATTACAAAGATAAAATAAGATTAAGTAATATATATAATACTTCAATATTGTACCTAAGGTTTAATGAATTGAATAATGAGTTTTTCTTCTTTTTTCAACATTAAAACTCGATCTCTATACAAATTGAAGAAAAAAATATATCAAGAAAGAGAGCCTAGAAGCAACATTTCAAAGAAAAATTAATATACTTGGCCAATATTTTTCTAAATACATGATATTAGTTTAGTTGTAATTATCATAAAAGTACTTTTTGTAGTAACGCAGATATAGACAATACAAATAAGGCAACCAAAATTACAAATTCCAATTACACATCTGTGTGATTTCCCCCTATTTCGAATTAAACACTATTCTCAATACCTTTTCTTATTCTTTCAATTCCCTATCCCTTCTCCCTAAACTTCCTCCCACTAATGGAAAATCAAAAAATAATTGTAATTAATTGCACCTTCTCTCTTTATTTCTTGGAAATCGTTCCTTTTGTATATTAAATTGGCCTCTCTATCTTTTTTTAAAGCAATTGACCCCTCTATCTTGGTTCCACCTCTTTTTCTTAAGTGTATATGCAAGGATAGTAAGACAACAAAGTCTTGACTACATTTCATGGTTCTCATATTTTATTTGAGTTTTCTTTTTCTCACATACTTTCTCTCTCCTGTGACATTTGTCATCCCTATTTTCTATTTTTGAGTAACCCCTCTCCTTAACTCTGAATCTAAAGTTCCACAATGAAGGGTAAACATATTCCAGAGATTTTATTCTCATGATTTATTTTGAATTTAATATAAACTCTTTTTACTATTATTTTCATCTATATCAAACTTAATTCATATAATATTTTGTTATTCTAGAGACTAGAAAGAATTAAACCTATGTACGGTCAAACCAAATTCAAACTGTACATAATAATTCTACCAAAATATTTAATAATAAAGTATGATAAAAAAATTGTTCTCTTAATCTACATCAACCTCTTTTTCAGGATGATTATACAAATATATTTTGTTCAATAAAGTTAGATATATTTTCCCATGACTAAACCCCAAATTCAGACAGTTCCCTCTTAATGTTTTCCACCTATACATTAGTTTTCTATTTCCACCAAATATCCGACAACCTTCCATGTTTCCCCACAACACCCATACCTCTCTAGGTCTTCTGACTTTCAAGCGTGATGGTAAGGGTAATTAAATCTTCACCGTAGCTTCCAAGTTTAGTTCCAACAACACAACCCTAGTAGGCGGTAGTTGAATTAGTCATACACAATCCTAGGCACCAATGGTGATTCCAACATTTCTCATATCTAAAAGTCATCACTACAAAGCGTAAGGATGGTGCCAAGTGCTCTATTATGTGATGAATCTCCTAAAATAAATGGCATCTATTGGTTCACCTCTATCTGCTACATCCTCACAATGATGTTCTTCCTGATGTCCTATTTTATTTTTCATTCCATAAGTGCCACTTTCCTATCCTTCCTCTTGGACATCACCATCACCCTCTACCTCTTCATAGAGGTCGAGATCGTGTGGTTAGGGATCACCTTCCATTATTGGTGTCACAACCAACAAACCTAGATCATCAAGGACACCTCACCCACCTTTCATCAATACTCCAGGGCCTCCTCTAGGTCACTAAAGGTTGATATATTTTCACCCTCACCTCCAAGCTAGACTCATATGACAACAACAAAGACTTTGTTGTTGCATAGATCTACAGGGTTAGGGGGAGCTTCTTGATTGTCCCACTCATCGCAAGAATGATGGTCAATGGCATAGCCATAGAAGTGAGAATGATGAAACCATGCATATACAATGATCTCAGAGTGGAGAAAAATACCACTAGGTTTAGGGTTTCATCCCATCTATACCATGTTGCCTAAGGATTAATGGCAAGAGAGGAAAGATCCCATCATCACCTTTGTCATGTATGAGTCAATCTCTATTTATTTAAGTCCTTTAGAATTGAAGGATGATTACATGAACTTTTGATTCAGGTGATTCCTTTTATTTTGACATGTAGTTATGTTTAGGATAAACAGTGATGACATCAATTTTGAATGTAATAAGACTATATCATTAAACTATTCAACCCACACTCAATTTAGCTTCTATGACAACAATTCTTACTAAACTAGATGTGTCATATTCATCTAACTCCTGTTCATTTTACATGCGTTTATACCCATATCTCATTTTGTTAATAGGTAGATCAAGACTTGTAGAAGAACATGATGTGGTTGAAGTCACGCCTAACATCTACCCATGTATCTTCTCTAATTTCCAATACTCACTAAATTATGATTTTGTGATCTTCTTTTCACATGCTCTAAATTTATGGGTGTATCTATTACTAACGCTAATTTTGTCCCTAGCTCCTTGATCCTTGTACCATGAATGGACTAAAATCAAAAAGTTATGGAAGGGATGGAATGGCCTTTCTTGGTTGTGACAGAGAGATTTAAATATTGTTGGAGGTGAGTGTGTTATTATAACTAATTCACATCAATGAATGCACTAATTATAAAAATATAAATCATCCTATAAGGTATTATAATTTTGTTGAGTAGAAGGGCATAATTGTTTGGCTTAAAGATTCAAAAGAAAATAAGAATGAAAACAAGCATGTTTCTTTCCAGTTAGTTAATACAAATCATGTTTGGATTTCTTCAAATTTTCATAAATAGATGTCCAATGTTGGAATTTTGATTCCTCAGCCAACCTCTTTCAATCAACACATTATTTATTTATTATTTGTGATTATGCACATATGTACTCATGCCTAACATGTCAAAATTTTCATCATTTGTCATGTGTACCTTATTCTACTTGTTCATTTGTTTTATGTATCACAATTATTTACTTTCACATACTTATAAAGTGAGCTTGCTAAAAACTTCATTCTTAAATAAAATGTCGACGCCGAAAGAATAGCTACTCCAGCAACCCTCTTCCTTTATAACTAGTGATATGTTTTGTAGGTCATTCCTTTGTTCTATACTATGTCAACCTTGTGTTCTAATGTATGCCTACGTTGTGTGTTGTGCTATGTAAAAATAATGAGCTTTTAAATTTTGATGTTGAGGATGAAATTATAAACTTCAAAGTATATTAAGTACATCTTCAATTGTATTGTATATTTGTACTCATTATTTTGATATTTTTATCATTTCTTGGGATTTTGTTTAAATTTATTAGCACATGTAATTTTTTTAAAGATCATACTCCCTACTAATTTTGGGCATATGTATCCTTTTGTATTGTTATGCCCAGGAACTATGGAGAAGATGGAGAAGAGGATGGAACATGTTACTCCTTTAACTAGCTAAGTATTTTAAGCTGGATGCATATTGGGCTTGGATCGACTAAACTGCCACATGTTAAAATTTAGGAGCAATGCATATTACAAAAGATGAAATAAGGATGATAGAATTGTGGACAATATGCATTTGTCAATATACTCTTTGAGGTTGTTTCATTCATGAATTATCTTCCAAGGACCATGAAGTTGTAAAATATGAAGATATGTTACAATAATGTGTTGATGATGTACAACGTTATTCATTATGTTATAATGGAAATTTGAATTTATTTGATGTCATCATGCCATTGCAATCTCCCTAATTTCTTATTTTGTATGTTTGTTACAAAAACATAATTTATTAATCTATGGTAGTAAAAAGGTGATGCATCATAATCAAATATAAACAAATATACATACATAACATGAATAATTTTACTCTAGTCAATTAGGTGAAAACCATTTTAATCACCTATTTAAAAATGGTTTTTTTTAGAATGTAATCTTGTATGTTAGATGACGGATAATGATGTTGTCTATTTCATACATAGACCACATACGAAGATGACATCTTATGCACATTAGGTGAAAACATTTTCTATCATCACGTATGGAATAGGTTACATTGATGACTACGGTCTTTTACCTGCATAGGTGAAAATACTAGTTAAAGCTTGCATAGTGCATACATTACACCTTAAAGATGACAGGACATTCAATATATTCTTGTCTACCATTTCACCTTTAGCACCAAAAGTGACATGCTTTAGCGTCATACAATATGTGTTTTTTAGGAGTGTTCCTTAATGAATGACACAACTGAAACTTTCTTGTGACCGCTCTCTGCCCCTCTCTATCTTGACTATGATCACCACCAGCCATCATGAACATAGATTGCATGCAATGGAAGCTCTCTTCATTGGATATATAGATTCCTCGATAAATTGTAGGACAAGTTCCTACTATTTTGGGTAGGTTAGTATGCATTTTCTTTCTAGAGAAACGATGGTTTGTTTGATTTTTTTTGTCAAATCATAAGGATGCTTCTATTAATATTCAACTATGTCAAACATTTTAGATTCACTAAAAACATGGTGCAGCCCTTATAGGTGCTAGAGATAAATACGTGTTTTGAATAAGTTATTATGTAAGTATCATAGAAGAATATACAAAGAAGGCTGAAACTCTTTGTGGATGGTTGTACAACATATAGAATGCAACACTTAAGCACAATCAAATCTTTCTTGAAACAAGCTTGATAAGAAACAACAACCAAGAAGTTGTAGAAATAGGTAAGTAGGGATCAATACTATATGGGTAGAAAAAAACATATACATAGAGTTCAATACCACTCAATAGGGCCTTTACCCTTGAACTTGAATGAGTATGCCAACATGAATCTTAGTTAAAGGAACTACACTTTAAAGGTGTGCATCATGGTGTGCCTTACCAAGTTTAATGGGATTGACATCTGCCTATTGTAACTGAGTGGACTATGAGCAAGAATTACAACCAATAAGGTTTGTGCAACATGGGAACCAGTCGATTCATGGACCTATCTTCAAGATATCAATTTAAATAATGTTTGACACTTTTATGGAAACTATTAATTAAGACTCACAAATATTCACATAATTTTGACCCTATGGTGTTAAGATGTATTAGGTTTTTTTAGAAAAAAGTAAGAAGGAAGTCAAGTAAGACGGGGGAAAAGGAACCACTAGATATACAAAAGATACAATGAGATGTTATTAAGATATCACTAGGAGATAGATCTTAACCTCAAATAGATTCCTTATGAATACAAAGAAAAGGTCATACTTCAATCATGCCCGAACGATGAAGGTTGATCATCTCCATAAGATTTAGGGTTTCCAATCAATGCCTTGATCTTATATTCTTCTTCCAACTATCTGAGCCAGTTCTCTTTTCCTCGAGGTATGGCTCTCCCATCTGAGTTGCATTGACACCATTGAGACGGGTCGAACCATGGAAGGCTGGGGTGACCTGAAAGTTTGATATTTTGTGGAGATGAATAATATTATATATGTGTTAAGGATATAGAACAAAGACATGTTTGGTAACTTACTCAAAATAATAAGAACTAGGAGGATATTGAACATACCCCATAGAGGTGGAGTCTATCAACTATCTAAACTAATAAACATGAATCTTCTCTTTAATGCTAGCAAGGAGTTAGAGGAGATATTGCACTATGGATAGTTGATATGAAAAGAAAATTTTTGGTCTTGAATATGAAGAAAGAAATACATACTTCTTCCACTATGTTGTGAAAGCTAAGAAGAAAAAAAGGCACGTGACAAAACTACAATTGAATGATGGCTCTTTTATCACCGATCCTCTTCCTAACTCTCAAAATGTGGCACAACACTTCAAAGAGTTTTTCTGCCATGAAAGTTCTACCAATGAAAGTCTACATTCAATTTTTCTTTACTTCCTCATACCAACTCTCTCCTTTGAAAATAACATGCCTCTACTTGTCGTTCATTTTGTGGAGGAAATTATTAATACAATGAAATAAATGGACAAGTCCTTAATGATTGGTCTAGATGTATTCGAGGTGAAATTATATACGACTACATGGATGTTTAGTTATTTCTTAAAGATGATTTCTTAGTTCTTTCCTTACATTTATTCAAAGGTGGTATCAATAGTTGGAGCTCACTTTCTCATACGTTGGTCTTAATTCAAAAAGATAATGATATGTGGATATTGGATAAAGATTTATGACCCATATCCATTGAATATGTATCTTTTAGAATCTTTGTGAGGATTGTTAATAAAAAAATCTCCTACCTTCTAACATTTCTTATTTCACCGAGCAAGGTCCCTTTTTCAGGGTAGAAACATCACCAACAACATCATACTCACAAATGAGTTCATGCATGATTTTATATAGTAAGGTGATATCAAGAACATTCTCATAGCATATGATATGACTAAAGCTTATGACCTAGTGAATTGGTATTTCCTTAGGATGGTTCTAGCCTAGGTAGGAATGATACCAACATTGGTGGACCGCTAAGTTTCTATATCAATCAATGGAATTTCAACGAATTCTTTTGAACATTTAGGGGGGGGGCTAAACTAGGGTAATATAACAACCACAACTCTTTTTATTTTAAATAAGGAATCCTTGAATAGAAGAATCAATCAAGACATATCTTTGAATTTCACAATAGATGTCATACTAGAGATAAAGGGTTGCCCCACAGTCTTCTTATATGCATAAGACTTATCTCTTCATCAAACCCTCTTATGCATCCCTTCAACAATTGGATAAAAGGATCAAGGATTACCAAAGTGTCTCAAAAAAGATGATTAACAATGACTACTTTAGTTTCACAATTTAAAATGATGATGGTTACATTATACAACAAATTTCTATAGACCTCCACCTTTCTAATAATTAGTAATCCTTATTGTACATATGAATGCCAATAGTTAGAGGTATAAAAAATATTCAAAATTTTGACTTTTTGTTGAAGAAGGTAAAAGGTAAAGTTGTGTCTTGGAAAGACAACCTTCTTATCTTTGCAGACATGAAAAGTTCAATTACTTACACTTTATCTCCATTTATCTTCACATGATGGAAGCATTGAAGTATAAAATGGTGTTTGAAGAGGATTCAAATTATGGTCTCAACTTTCTTATGGAGGTTTAATGACTCTTAGGACAGGAAGTTATGGGTGACTGGGGATCTTATTTCTAGACTAGTCAATGAGGAAGGTTTGGGGCTAACCCTGTTGCAACTTATGTCAAAATCTCTTAGTTTTTTAAGGCTAACCTGAATATTACAAAAGGTTCGTAAGTGTAGGTCTTGTTGTATATTTAATAATACATAAGTGCATATCATAGTCATCAAGGCAATTACCCTTGTTCTTTGAAGCTAAGCTCTTTTGCTTCATCTACTCATTCCCAAAGGTGCTTTTGTTGTGCAGATGACACATACAAGAGGTTCAAGTCTCATTCTAGTATACTTATGGTGTGATGCTCTCCTATACACCTATGATAGATGCATAAATGATGTGAATAGAGATATCAAAGTTTAAGATTTCTAGATTACTAGTTTTAGGTGGGATAAGAATATGCTTCATATTCTACTTATAGACAAGGGACTGGAATATATTTCTCTCTCTCTGGCCAATCTATATCATAGAAGAAGGATGTTCTTATATGGAGGAAAAATGTTTTGACTGACTTTACATTGAGATTCGAAAAGCACCTCATCACTACTTCCTTAGGATCCATAGTGAAAAATCATAGATTTGGAAAAATGTTTCCTTTATAAGGATGAATTCCATCATCTAGAAGATATCTAGAGTAGATCTCCTAATAGATAAGAATGTCAAGTGATGAAATATACCCTTCTCTTTGAAATTTATATCTTATTGTAATAAAAACATAGAGAAAATGGACACAAATTCCTACATAGTGATGTGGATAAGTTACTTTAGGATAGATTTGAAGTCTTTGTGATGGTAGAAAAGGGATGGAGGGGGTGAAACAATTGTAACCGTTCTTTTCCCGGTGCAACACACATGTCAAACATGTTAATCCTAAAGCATTTATGTATTCATGTCTGCCATCTTTGAACTAATGGTTAATGTGGAAGTCTAGACATGCTATAGAGTATAATAATATCAAAGTCCATGTTCAAAGTTTGTTGGAGTAGATTGTGAGAATAACAAACACCAATATAAACAAGAGATGCCTTTAGATAATCGATGGTCTTGTTGTTAATATGCCCTAAGAACTAGTCATATGATGAGAGTAAGGTCACACTTTGTAATTGACTTGATTATTGATAAGACAAATAGCAATTATTATGTTTTCTTTGATACGAGACAATGAATAAATAAGGATGTCCTAATAGTGTATAATTTAATGACATGTGATTTCAGGTTGAGGACGTTAAAAATGAGATCATGTGTATGCTAAGAGTATCTATTCTTGTCTAGGTCTCTAGTCAGGTGTTATTGTGGATATTAGGTTAATATAATACATTAAGACTAGTATGTGTGTTGATTGATGCTTACGTCTGGTTAGTCATGATATTGGATATCAAGTCATACACATAGGTACTTGTTATGGACAAGTGTACTAGACAAACCAAACCTGAGTATGAAACATGTAAGACATAAATTACAATCAAAACATATTTCATGTGGTGGTGGTGATTGTGGTCCTTAGACATAAACTCCCTACAATGATCACATGTTCTCTGTGTACTTTAACACTACTCGACGTCACCATGAATAAGGGTTGCCAAAAGGTAGTGTTTGGGTGCAATGTAATATATTTGCATTATTGTGAGTGATGTAGATGCACTTTGTCCCTCCATTTGAAGTGATATTCTATCCACTTGATGAATGAGAATATGAAATGCACATCCATGTTCATGTGAGGCCATATATTGTATTGAGCTCATATGCATCTCAAATGGTCTACTCTAGATCAAGGAAAAAATATTGAAAATTGAGAGGATGTCATCATCTTCATTATTTAGATTCAATTTGGATGTTTAAAACATCCATGAAGGGGTAAACCCTAAAATACCCTTGATGAAAAAACCTTCAAACCATGGCTCAAAATACTCAAGAATTATAATATAACATCTAAGGAACATAATGTATGTGACAAATTGCAAAGAAAACCCCTCAATTGGGTAAATTGTAGAAAAGTTCAAAATGTACATAAAATTGCTTAACTTGCTCAAACAGTACCAAATTTGAAACTTAAGCTTGTATTATGATTTCAAAACATATAAAAAGGTTAGATTAGGGCTCTAAGAATTCAATTATGGTAATTAAGCTCATTCAACTCATTAAGAAAGTTTAGGGGCCTTATAATAAAAATGACGAATATGATTCAATCTTTAGCATCTGCTCCTTTACGCAGAACTAACAACATAGAGTGATACCAAGATACTAGTCACTCTGTGTCATCAATTTCTATTTTTCTAGCAAATGCCGCTAACTCTATGTTGTTGGTTTTTTCTTATCCTAAAAAATGATGAATAAGGTCCTTAGTTGTAGTGTCACCCACTTAGGTGTCGGTACAAAACCAACATTATGGGTCTATTTTAACCAACACTATATCAATTTTGACAATCAAAACATATTTCATAAATGTTCAATCTGTTCATATTGCTTATTCAATATCCTAACTTCTCAATGTATTTGTTGTTAATTAATATGTTAGTATCAATATATGTTGGAGAGAGTTATATCTCTTGCTGGGAATGGGTGTCACCCATAGGTCACCACATTTTTTTAGGTGGTCGCAGACAATGAGGTTGAGGTCGTGTTGTGGAAGAGAACCAACCTGGTGATCAATAGATTCAGAAGGTTGTTTAGTTGTAGATGTTAGTAGTAGAGTCCTAGTGTCGTCCCTATACTCTTAGGTCTGGGTATGGGATGTGTTTTCTAGATGATATACTCATATCGACACAAGATTTTGGTAGTATGCCAATGTTTGTAAATATATGGCATGCATATGTGAAATATCTTTTGTATGCAGGATGTGACTGAGGTCTTTGGACCCATATGTAAATACTTGTTACAATATATGAGAATGGAATGACGGACCTTTTATAAATGTTCTAGCGTTCAATTACATAGTTGGAATCAATTTTAATTATTCCACATTTTTTACTATGTGATTAGTTAATATTTGATCGTGTTTTATGTTTTGAGTAATCTCGTTTAGCGTGATGAGGTGTCACAGTTATGTTGGTATCAGAGATCTAGGTTTACTGAGTCTATAGGGACATAGGACTTAGGTTTGAGTATGTTCTTATGTATCCAACATATCTGATCATAGTTTATGCTTATGAAGATATGCCTGGAGGACATGAAGAACACATTGAGAGTAGCTATGTTGCACCAGGAGGAGGTGTAGGGAGGTAGGCATGTGATGAGAGAGTGCCAGAAGCAGGGCCAGAGCAGCCCGCAATGCCTCATCTAGACCCGACAATGATGGCCAATCCTGAGTTTCAACATATGTTTAGATAGATGATGGCCACAATTACACATATCGCTGACAGAGCGCCAACACCTCAAGCTAGGGAAGCCGCCTCCAATGTGGAATCCCAAGGTGTTGGGAAGACATTTGAACGTCTTAGACGTGTTGGGGCGATTGAATATGCAGGTACTTCTGATCTAGCAGACGCTGACATGTGGTTGACTGAGCTAGAAAAGGCATTCAAAATCCTAAACATCACTGAAGAAGACAAAGTTAAGCATGTAGTATACTTGTTGAAGGGTAGTGTTGGCCACTGGTGGGTCATAGAAGAGGAGAAAAGGCCAGGAGTTGTGATAGGATGGGAGGAGTTTCTGAGGGAATTTGTTAGCTGATATTTTCTAGAGACCTACCTTGATGAGAAAATCTCTTAGTTTGAGAAGATTCATCAAGGAGCTATGACTATCAATGGGTATGAATCAAAGTTTATGGAACTTTTGAGGTTCTGCCCACACATGGTAGCAACAGACAAGCAAACAATTTGGAGGTTTGAGAAGGGTCTGAGTGCGGAGTTGACTACTACAACATCAGCCTTGAAGAACAAGGAAAGGTTTTCCATCTTTATGGAATCTATCAAGAGGATTAAGAGGTCTACCATAGAGAAGCGTGAAGTTAATTCTAAGAAGCGACCTATGCAGTTTCAAGGGCAATCATCTAGAGGCTTTAAGAAACCAAGCTTTTTCCCACCACTGTCGCAACCAAGGTCAACCTTCACTGAACCAAGATCACATGTACCATCAAAATAGACCCCGAGTCAGGGTAGAGGTCATAGTTTTCTACCGATGAGATCCTACAGTACCTCATCGGTTTTAGTGACTGGGCCGTTTAGGCCACATCAAGACACCAGAACATGTTACAAGTGTGGGTAAGTGGGGCATACAAGACCTTATTGCCCTATGAAAGATGAGGAGGTGACTCAGTAGCCAAGGTGAAGACAACAAGGTCCACAACAATGACAATTTAGTAGTGGCAGTGGAAGAGGACATGGTCAGGCATCTCAGGTAGGATCCTCTGGACAAGCAAGTAGAGGACGTGGACGGTAGCTGAAGACAACAAGGTTCTATACCATGACCCAACCAGAAGCAGTGGTCAATCCATGAGTCATGACAGGTCAGATGGAGTTATTTCATTCTGACATTTTTGCTTCTTGTTTCGTATCTGTGTTAGTAGACCCAGGTGTGAAAAACTCTTTTATCACCAGAGAGGTGATAGATATTTGTTATCTACCTGTTAGTCTTAGATCTGATAGCCTGTGGCTAGAGACTCCTTTGGTTGATTCCGTTGAGTTGTGAGAAGTATGCCCTTCTTGTGTTCTTTCTTTTTCTGGACACATCATTCAAGTGGATCTTTTACCACTTGACATGCATGGTTTTTATGTAATCCTAGGAATGGATACCTTGGAGAAATACAAGGTAGTCTTGGACTGTAGTACTAAGGTGGCAATGTTCCATGATGGAGATGTATAGTGGATTTTCCAGGGTGATAGGAAGATTCTTCCTACATGTTTGATGTCAGCTATTATAGCTGAGCGGTTGATAAGACAAGGATGTGAGGCTTTCTTAGCTCATGTTGTGAATACCAAGGCGGTAGGTCATAGTTACTAGGAGGTACCAGTGGTGCGAGAATTTGAGGATGTCTTTCCTAAGGAATTTCCTAGCATTCCCCCTCCTAGAGAGATTGAGTTTGAGATCAATCTTGTTCCTGGAACACTACCCATAACACAGTTAGCATACAGAATGGCACCAGCAGAGATGCAAGAGTTAAAGAAATAGTTACAAGAATTTTTAGAGAAGGGTTTTATCAAGCCGAGAACTTCTCCTTTGGGTTCTCCCGTGTTTTTGTTAAAAAGAAAGATGGTTCAATGAGGTTGTGTATAGACTACAAACAGTTGAACAAGGTGACAATAAAGAATAAATATCCTTTGCTGAGATTGATGATGTTTTTGATCAGTTGAGAGGTGCCACTGTGTTTTGAAAGATAGACCTGAGGTCAGGTTACCATTAGTTGAGAATTAAGGCTGATGACATACCCAAGTCGGTTTTTAGGACTAGGTATGGCCATTATGAGTTTGTGGTTATGCCGTTTGGGCTAACCAATGCACCTGCAACTTTTATGGATCTAATGAATAGGGTGTTTAGACCTTATCTTGATCAGTGTGTGGTCGTGTTCATAGATGATATTTTGATATACTCTAAGTATAGTCAACAACATGAACAACTACTTTGCTAAGAATTGACTTTATTGAGGCATCATCAACTATATGCTAAGTTTAGCAAGTGTGAATTCTGGTTATCTGAAGTGTCTTTTCTAGGCCATGTTATATTTGCAAAAGGCATTTGTTTTAATCCCAAGAAAGTGGAATCTGTACTAGAATGGGAACAACCAAAGACACCAATAGAGATCTACAATTTCCTAGGTTTGGTAGGCTACTATAGGAGGTTCATCAAAGACTTTAGTTCTATAGTGTTACCCCTAACTAGGTTAACCAGGAAGGATGTTCCTTTTGCTTGGAATGACAAGTGTCAACGTTCTTTCCATCTGTTGAAAGAAACGTTGACTAGTACATCGGTGTTAGTATTTCCCGAGCAAGGGAAAGCATATATTGTCTTTTGTGATGCTTCAAAGAATGGGTTGGGATGTGTATTGATGCAGGATAAAAATGTGATTTCTTTTGCTTCACGACAGCTTAAGAAACATGAGGAGAATTACCCAACACATGATCTGGAGCTTACAGCGGTGGTCCACGCCTTAAAGATCTGGAGACACTATCTTTATGGAGAAAAGTGTCAGATCTTCACTGACCACAAGAATCTACAATATATCTTCTAAAAAAAGGATTTGAATATGAGGCAGAGGAGATGGATGGAGTTGATTAAGGATTATGATTGCACAATAGACTACCATCCAGGGAAAGTGAATGTGGTAGCTACTGCATTGAGTAGAAAGCCATCTTCATCATCAATGGTAGATAATGCACAATTAAATTCCTTGATGTGCCATAAGAGAGATATGCTAGTGTCTCTTTGCCAGATGAATGTACAGCTAAAAGTTTCCTTGTTGTCAAAATTGTTGGCATAGTTACAAGTGAAAACTACCTTGAGACAACAAATTCATGATGCACAACAGAATGATACTGTGATACAGAATATCCGATCAGGGATTGGAAGTGAAAAGTATGATGGCTTTCATGAGGCAGATGATGGTACAGTTTGTTACCATAATAGGATAGTAATTCCTGATGTTGATGGGTTGAGGAAGATGGTACTTGAGGAGGGTCACTCCTCCATGTATACAATGCATCCTGGAAGTACCAAGATGTACCAAAAATTAAAATACATGTATTGCTGGCTAGGTTTAAAGTGTGATGTGGCAGAGTTCATTGCCAAATGTCTAGTTTGTCAGCAGGTGAAGGTTGAGCACCAGAAGCCTGCAGGGGCATTACAACCCTTTCCAATACCATAATGGAAATGGGATCATGCTACTATGTACTTTGTGGTTGATCTTCCTAGTATAGCCAAGGGTCATGATTCCATATGGGTGATAGTAGACAGATTGACTAGGTCAGCTCATTTTCTACTAGTTTAGATGACGTTTACAGTAGAGAAATTGGCACAAATATATGTTGATGAGATAGTCTGTCTGCATGACATTCCAGTGACTATAGTTTCTAACAGAGGTCTACAGTTTACAAGTCATTTTTGGGAGCATCTGCATTCAGCAATGGGAACAGAGCTGAGATTCAACACAACTTTTCATCCACAAACTGATGGCCAATCTGAAAGGTCTATTCATACTTTAGAGGATCTCTTGAGGGCATGTGTGCTACAATTTCTTGGTAGTTGGGATGTACATCTGACTCTAATAGAGTTTGTGTACAAAAATATCTATCAAAGAAGCATAGTTATGGCCCCTTATGAGGCTATGTATGGTAGACGATGTAAATTCCTCTTTGTTTGTATGAGATAGGTCAATATCAAATTTTGGGTCCTGAGCTAGTACAACAGACTATTGAAAAGATTAAAGTGATACAAAAACAATTGAAAGCAGCCCAACACAGGAAAAAATCTTATGCAGATAATCGACGCATACCACTTAAGTTCCAAATGGGAGATAGAGTATATCTTAAAGTTTCTCATTGAAAAGGTGTGCTGAGGTTTGGAAAGAAGGGTAAGTTGGCTCCTAGATTTATGGGACCATACCCTATCCTAGCTCATGTTGGAAAGGTAGCATATAAACTGGAGCTACCACTATATCTACATAGATTACATAATGTCTTTCACATCTCTATGTTGAGGAAAAGCCATCCAAATACTGACCAGACAATCCAACCATTAGAGGTTGAGTTAGATGAGGACATCTCCTATGTTGAAGGTCCTGTGTTGATCCTGGATAGAAGGGTGAAAAAGCTAAAGAGAAAAGATGTAATACTAGTGAAAGTTTTGTGGAATCACTGTGTCATAGAGGAAGCCACATGGGAACTAGAGAATGAGATGTGTAGAAAATACCCATCTCTTTTTGCGTAGGATTTCGGGGCGAAATCCTTGTTAGGGGTTTCCTTGAACTTGCTTAATGAGTTGAATGATCTTAATTACTATAATTGAATGCTTAGAACCATGATATAACCTTTTTATATATTTTGAAATCATAATACAAACTTATGTTTCAAATTTGGTCCAATTTGGACATTGTTTGAGTAAGTTATGCAATTTTATGTACATTTTGGACTTTTCTATAATTTACCCAAATGAGGGGTTTTCTTTGCAATTTGTCACATACATTATGTTCCTTAGATGTTATTCTTGAGTATTTTGAGCAATGGGGATCCTAGTTGATCCATGGTTTGAAGGTGTTTATATCAAGGGTATTTTAGGGTTTACCCCTTCATGGTTGAGCTACCTTTAGTAGCTATCAACCAAGGAATTATGTGATTGGTTGGGAAATTCGACAAAGGAAAGCTAATCAGGTCTATACAGATAGTGGGAGAGCTTCTTGTGTGTGTGCTTGTATATTCTTAATAAATTTAAAGCAATGGACACTTGGATACATACTAGAACTTCAACTTTTTCTTTTTCTTTATCTTAAAGTGTCATATACTTATCCCCAAGCACCAAAATGAGCCATTTTCTCTCCACCACTTCCCTCCTTCTCCCAAACTCGTTCTCCCTCTATTCAGATATGAATCTTTCTGCCCAAGAAAGAAGAAAGTGGGGATCTTCTTGGAAAAAAATTCTAGGGTTGCAATTGATTTCTTTTTTGGGTCTAAAAAGCTTCCTCCTAGTGATCTTGACCTAAAAGTGTAAGTTTTACCTTATTTCCTCCGTTTATTTCTTTTCTCTTCTTCTTCCTATATCTCTCCAGGTCTAAACCCTACTTTTCCATGGTGAAAATGACTCTAGAACTCAAAAATCCTTCCTTCTTGTTTCTTTTTCTAGGATTTTGCTTCTTTGTGGAGAGAATTGCATATTTGGCCAAGTTCAGACCTGAATCCAAGGTTTCCTTGCCTTATTTGCTTGAAATTCTTTCTATTTGAGATCTGACCTACTCTATAGAGGCGAGTTATATAACATTCTTCACTTATATTGCCTACTAGAAGCTTGTTAGTTCATGTTTATGCTTGAATGTGATGATCTAAGCATAGAGAAACCATGCTTGTTTAGAATTACGAATTTTTGTGGTGTTCCCTATTTTGTTCCAGTTCTATATGAACTTGTAAACATGTGTACAACCTTTCTAAGGTGTAACATGATCTGGAACAGGTTGATAGCAACAACCTATGGTGCTATGTATAAAACAATTTATGGTTCAAATTAGGATTTTCAAGCTATTTCCTTCCCTATCACACAACTGAAGGTTATACCATTCAACAACCAATGGTGTTGCTATCTTGGAAACTAATGCTCATGATCAAGGATGTCAAAATTATGGTTACAACATATGGTCACCCCCTTTGGTCAGGTTTTGACTGAATTAGACGTTTAATTATCATCCACTAAGTATTCTTATAATGTTATCAATCGATGATGATATTGGCTTAAGATTTAAGGGTGTTAACTGAATGTACTACTAATCTAGCAACCAATGGTGACCTAATGATCACAATTAATGGTGGATCAGGTACTCACCATATATGATGAATTAGGTATGTAATTGTAGATTTAACTAAACCTTAAACCAATGGTTCCTTGGTTTAATAGATTTAATGATTAGACTTATACTTCAATTGATAACCTTGAACAATGAAAATGATCCAATTAATAATATTGGATGCTTCAACATCTAATGGATTAGAATAAATCACATGGTATTATATATGGGTCCTAGTGAAGATAATTCAATGGTTCAATACCATTAATTGGTAGTCTTACCTTTGCCATTATATAGTTATATTTGATAAATCACTATAATAAGTGGATGTGTAACTCCCATGCGATCTAGCATGTTATACCTAACCTTGATGTAATTATATGATTTTGATTGGTTATAATCATACCTCTTGAATGATTAAGGTAATAATGAATTACACTCTTCTTGTGTTGAAACCACAATGTAGTACTATTTGAATATCATAGTTCCTTGCCATGTTAATATATATGGACACATATATGCTAATGATATTTGGAGCCTTGTTTAAGGCATGGAATGATGATGATAACCTTACTATGAATAATGTGATGGTCTTAACGACCTTTGGGCATCTTTGAATCCATGATTGAGGTGAAATCCTATTTATATTCCAATAAGGGTTAAAACCCTGGAACTTGTGATAAAATATTGGTATCTTGTAATAGTATGATGATAAGTGTGGTCCATTAATTTGCAATAAATGATAGAATGTGGTAATGTGATTAAGATTTATATCTCAAATGTTTTATATCTTTTGAATTTGTTATACATATACTCTTATTAGAAAAGAATTAGGGTTTGAATGTCCACTTGTATGCCTTAATGCATTAAATTGGCAGTAATTAATCAAGTATAACCTTAATCACGTAGAGCCATGTGCCATAGAGCCATTTTCAGTGTCAGAACTTACTGGATGGTGAAATGAGTATTCCCAAGGGAAACTCAGAGCACACACTATTGAGTATGTGGGGGTGGCAATTTGAGGATATATCCTTTTCATCCACAATTGCAGGTTATGGAGGATGGCTATGGTCATGCCTCTGACATTTGATGTGATTGAGGACAGCTGCGGTTGTACCTCATATTAGAGGGTTTGTATACCCTATTTTCTAGTGTCATAACTTGTACCAAGTACAGACTAGTTGTTATCAGTTGACTATATGTCACTGCTGGAAGTTTGACTAGTATGTCACTACAGTTTACTCGTACTGACTGAGGGGAAGAGATCCTAGGATACCAGCACTCCTAGATCTTATACGGAACTGAATAGCACTTCACAGTGGTCAGTTGGACTTTGAGTGGTATGACTCAAACTCCCTAGGTAATAATGATAAAAGATATAATACCAACCATGTAGTATAATTGCTAGAGTTTAATACGTATCACATTGGTTGATTAACCCTTGTCTTATCTTTATACTACATAGTTCTTACATGATGCAGACTTATGAAAATAGTGTAATTCTACTTGATGCTACAACTAATTTGCTTCACTGCTTAGTCTGCTTAAATTGTTCAATCTGTTCATATTGCTTATTCAATATCCTAACTGCTCAATGTATTTATTGTTAATTAATATGTTAGAATCAATATATGTTGGAGAGAGTTATATCTCTCCCTGGGAGTGGGTCTCACCCATGGGTCACCACATTTTTTAAGGTGGTTGCGGGCAATAAGGTCGAGGTCGTGCTGTGGAAGAGAACCAACCTGGTGATCAATAGATTCAAAAGGTTGGTTAGTTGTAGATGTTAGTAGTAGAGTCCTAGTGTCGTCCCTATACTCTCAGGTCAGGGTATGGGACATGTTTTCTAGATGATATACTCATATCGACACGAGATTTTGGTAGTATGCCAATGTTTGTAAATATATGGCATGTACATGTGAAATATCTTTTGTATGAAGGATGTGACTGAGGTCTTTGGACCCATATGTAAATACTTGTTATAGTATATGAGAATGTAATGATGGACCTTTTGTAAATGTTCTATGGTTCATTTACATTGTTGGAATCTATTTTAATTATTCCACATTTTTTACTATGTGATTAATTAATAGTTGATTATGTTTTATGTTTTATGTTTTATATTTTGAGTAATCTTGTTTTGCAAGACAAGGTGTCACATTTATATAGCAATCGACTTCGCATAGACCTATGGTGTTGTTGACTTGTGTTAGAAGAACACACGTGTAGATCATACCACAATGTGGAAGCTTGGTAGTGCGGTCATGTTGGGCAGCATGACTTTGTTGTAGGTTGGGTAGCATGATCGTATTGGGTGGCACGATCATTTTATAATAGTTTTATCATCAATTTTTTTTGCAAAATAAAAAACTTAGATCTACAACGTCGATTTTTTTTTTATAAAAAATAACATTGTAGGTATTTTTTATAATAGGCCTACTGTCTAGATGTTCAACATGATGCAAAACTTGTAGTTTATTATAACTATAGGTTCCATCCTATATACATCTTAACAATAGGCTAGTATACCTACAACATATTCAATAAAAACACATACAAATAGTTCACACCCACACAATTCATTCACACACATGCATTTTCAATCTCATCAACACTTGATTCCATTATCATTCCATTATCATGCTCATAGACAATTTAGATACACACATGCAATTACATTCTCCAATTCCATTCTAATCACATGTACAAATGCAGTTCTCATTGTATTCATTCTTCTTCACATTCATTCACACACATGCATATATACATACATCATTCACATATGCAACAATAATTCACTTGCATCATATTTAAAGTTGCAAAAAGTCATAACCATCACATGTATATATAAAATTAATGACATTAAAGTTTAGAAAAATTATACTTGATCCCAATCAAATTCGAAGTTGACTTCCTTAACAAAGGCCCCCACCCACACTTCTCATACTTCATTAAACACTTCTTTTATAAATGGCTCTTCTATGTCAAATAACAGCAAAGAGAATGACACTATTAAAGAGTTTCACTTGATTTTTTTATATAATCAATTGAGAGTATTTACTTATGATAATCAAGACTATGTATATTACCTTTTGTATATAATGGATGTCTAGTGCCTCCTATTTGACAATTAGGTCCATGAACTGTGTCAAATAGTATTTGTATGCCCAATTTATGCAAAAATATCAACAAATAGAAGTAAGCATAATTGGCATATATATGCATTGGAGTTACAAAACTACCTTAAAATTCTTCCAAGTTAATAATTTTCTATTTTATCTACCTTTCCTCTAGCCTTTTTGAATGTTTTTATCCCCAATAAGTTAAAGTAATACATTTTATTCAATTATTAAATAGTCATGTAATGATGCACACATTAATATATGTTGAAACAAAAAAAATAGTCTTACGTAGCTAATGTCAATTTCATTGTGTGTCTCCCACTCCCTATTTTGCTACCCGAAGGATCTAGATAATGCACAAATAGCTTCTTGGGGACAATTACCAACAATTCCCAATGCTTATTACTGAGTGAAAACAAAAGAAGCTCAAATTCTATGATGAAATGTAATTCATAAGTCAAAATTATAAGCAAAGTGCTTGAAACTTGCCTAACATTAAAAGGAGCCATAATCACGCTCTTTCAAGCCTCTAGGGATGATTTTTTATATATAACTGACCTTACAACCTCTAGGTTCAGTAGGTCAGTGTAACTATTGCCTCAGAATTTTTGTTTGTGCCAACCCGACGCTACTATATAAGGTCGGTTTTCTTTGGTTAAAAAAACTAACCCTATAGAGCAATTTCTATAGCGATGGCCACTTAGGCGACGGTTAAAATGTGATGCTACAGGCTTAAAAAACTGACCCTATAGACCATTACTGTAGTAGTGAGTACCAAAATATTTAAATGTGGTAGAGTAGTAATCGCTAACATATGTTGGATGTTTATCTACACGGATAATCAATGATGAAACTAGAAGTGCCATATTGGTTACGTGAACTGTCCACACACCATATATCAGTAGATGCAAAACATATATGTATGTGAATTAATATATAAGAAAACAAATCAACATATAATTTCACATATATCGAACGAGATATTTAGCCATAAGATCTCACCCTATCAAAAGTTCTAACATGGTTGTATTCAACCAATCATAATTAAACATCTCCATAATATCTGTGAAGAATACACTATTATCATGATCATGATATGTTGCTTCCTCTTGGATATGGATCATGATAGTCGATCCTTCATCAAAATTGTGTAACTATAGTGCCAACCACCTACATTTAGGACCTAGAAATTTGAATGGTCATTTCTGATCCAAATAGTAATTGAGGAGGAACTACAGGGGGCTTCTTAGGTACTATGTCCTGCATGTATTCTCATATCATTTTCCAATTATATACACAAATAGAAAAAAATACAAATACAATTGCAATGTAATTTATGATACATTTTCATAGAAAACTCTAGCTTTTGAGCATGCAATCGTATCTTCGGCTGCATCTCCTATTGTATCATGGTCAGGGTGGGCATATGGCAGTGGTATCTGTCTAAGGTGAGTAGACACTCTTGATAGTCAAGGAACTGCATTGTTAGCAATGGTGTAACATGAATCGTGATACCTAGAAGGAGTTGGAATGTTGCACCCATTGCAACTACATTAAAGCTAGATTCTAGTAATACAAAATGGCATGGCCTCAATGTCCTATAATTTTAAATATAGCGTTATGTATACCCAAACACAACATATTATACCTGAAAGACTATTACATCACAAAAAAAACTTACAACAGGTGTGCCTGGAAGGTCCTTGGGATTACTCCCATCCACCTATAGGAGGGTCCACCTTGTAAGAAGAGTTGTGTGGTCGAGGTATTGATTGAGGAGATTGAGACTGAGAAGCATGAACTATCTCAATGCTTCCTCTATTCCCTTTGCAATGATGTCTTGTACCTACTCCTTTGACAATCATCCTTTCTTGACACGTTGTGCTTTTTCTTTGATGACCCAAAAAAGGATCTTATTGAAACACCAGCCTTAGAAACCCTAACACAACCAAGATGCTCTGGAGTACCCAGAGCAACCATAAATTCATCCCTTTAGCCCTCAAGGATGAGCTTGTTTTCTTTTCTTTTCTCGTAAAGATCCCTCAAATCATCATCAAAAGTAGTTAGTCAGTTAAACATAACAATCAAGGTCAAAAATAAACATCACTCTTAAGAGTTGAATTTTACCATTTTTCAGCCACCTCAGTAGTTGTGGGGTTGTGTATTTATCTAGAGTGGCTTGTCCTCACACCTATCCACTCCTCTTGCTGAAGTACTGGTGCAGGAGCAGTAGAAGACTCAACAGACCCAGGAGTAGGTTACTCAGTAGAAGACACTTCCAGTCTTTATTGGTGATGCCTTGTGCGTCCACCTGGACCCAACTTGTAGTCATGCACATTCTTTGCATGCCTTTGTTTTTTAGCATTGTGTAAAACCTAGTTAATCCGAAACAAATGTTAATTATGCAATACGTTGAATTCATCTGATTAATTAAGAGAATGTATTTGAAAGGGGAGGCTTAATACCTTGAATTCATCTGTTTATCTTGACGCAACAAATTCTCACACGTTTTAGTAAATATAGAACCATTGCTTAGTCATAGACTTCTTCTTGTCGCTCATTATGTATTCTCTTGTTAGGTTTGTCCTATAATTCCTCAATATCCTCTCACAATGTTGCAATACCTTTTTACGATGTACTTTTTCATCAAGGTCAAAGATGCTCTACAAAAGTTCATATACTTAATGGCATATTTTTAAAAATAGATTTGTGAATATCTTTAAAAAAACATAATATTTCACAATCATGTCCTTTCATATATAGTCTATGGTGGAAGGACCAACTTTATGCTGATATTATATTATTATATCCACTTTGCTATAAGTTATAACACCTAGATATTATCAGAAAGAACTATGATTCTTCCAAATAGGATTTAATGTTTCATCAAAGTCAATGGCTAGCTTCAGACCTTTACCCCTTTGGCTACTAAATTGTTCATCAAAGTGATGCCTCTTTTACATGCACAGCCACACTGCTCCTCAGTAGACCCGATAAGATCTTCATGTTGCACATTCATAGGACATTCATCCTTTGTCAAGAAATTCTTATAAGTGATAAAAGTGTAACTTATATAATTGTGATAGAGAATGTACAATTCACATCTATGTAATAAAATAATACAACTTACACGAGACTCATCCTCAAGGTGCACATTGTCAAGGTGCTCATTCTCACGGTTAAATGACATCTAAAAAATGTCCTATTAAAAATAGTCAAAGAATAAAATATGTGATAAGGAATGTAAAATGTAAATGTAGCATATGAAACACATGTAACTATAGTAAAGAATGTAAAAAGTACATCTACATCTAAAAAGTAAAATACATTCTTCTAGTATTGGTTAGATCTTTGATCATTTAATATTTCTTCTGTGTGATCTCCGTGCATATATAAGTCAATGTTAACTTCAACATTTACACTTGGCAAGCCAACTGAGAATGGACTGGAGTCATCATACTTTTCATAGTACTCTTCATCTATAAGCTCTATAATGAACTGCCTTCTCCCATGAAGTACGATAGACCATTTTTCATTTTCATGATCATCTATGTAGAATACTTGCTTTGCCTATGATTCCATTATGAATGATTCACCCTTGTTGCCAATATTTTCAAAATTCACTAATGTGAAACTAAACTCATCCACTACAACTCCCTTTTTTTTATCAAAACAATTACAACTAAAGATGATAACTCTAAAATTTCTGTAGTCAAACTCCCATATGTCTTCGATGACACTATAATAAGACATTTTAGCTTCATGTGGACTCTTATCCTATGCACAAAATAAATACAATAAAGACACTTGAAGGGAGACACCACTCTTTTGGATTACACATTTGTCATCTTGACATTTTATGTAATATGAAAATCCATTTATGTCAAATCCTTCCTAAGACATAACTTCATTTTTTATTTAAAGGCAAGCCATTTGATATTTTCAACAACATTATTGGTGTTTGATATAGTTGACATAAGATTTTATCATCCAACCCCCTAATAGATGTCCTATTATGCTTTCTAGCAAGACACATTAAACTAGCTTGAGAATATTTTGTCTTGATAAAATTGTTACCCACTTTGTCAATGTTGTGTAAAACATACAAATGTGATCGTTCCAACAACTCATGACTACTCACTTTCACTCGTGCACCTAAAACTACTTTTATAGAATATATATTCTTTTTATTGGCAAGAGCTTCATTAATTCTCAGAAAATCATTGCAAAAGTCCATAACCTCCCTAGCCACATAACCCTCAATAACACTCTCTTCAGTCTAATAATGGTTCCAAATATCATCTTAAACACACTTATGTACCATTAATGTACCATTAAAAAGGATACATCCAATGCAAGAAAACTCAACCCAACATTTTCATTTCCCTAGTCAAATGGACAACAAGATGTACCATGATATCAAAGAATGAAGGAGGAAAATGCACTTAATCTAGAACAAGGTAACAACCACTTTTGTTTGTGATTATCAAGATTCTCAAGATCAATAACTTTGTTGCATAGAGTGTTGAAGAAGAAACAAAGCCTAGTGATTGCAAACCTTACATGCTTCAACTTTATAAGTCAAATAGACACGAGAAATATTTGCTGCAGTAGGGTATGAAAGTCATGAGATTTAAGACCTACCAACTTCAGATCCTTCATAGATACTATTCTATGGATGTTGAAAGAGTATCCTTGTGGTACCCTAACATTAAGCATGCACTCGCAAAAAGTTCTCTTAGTCTGTCTAGAAAACATGCAATAAGCAGGAGTTGAATGTATTATTTGATCACAACTAACTTCTATTGTTAATTCTTTTCTTATATCTATTTCACATAGGTCCATTCAAGATTCGACGCCATCTTTACTCTTGCATGGTATATTCAACAGAGTATCAATTACTCTATCATAGACATTTTTCTCAACATGCATGACATTGATACAATACCTAACCACCAAAGAACTCCAATAAGGAAGATCCTCAAATATTGACCTCTTTCTTGAATAAAGCTTTGTCTCTCCATGTTGGAATAATACATTGTGTTCTCCTACCACATTCATTGACAAAGTCTTTTATTTTTGCATAAATATCCTCCCATGATATAGATTTAGGGGCAGTCTGTTCCTTAATTGAGCCATTGAATGCTTTGCACAACCTTCGATAAGGATGAAATTTTAGAATAAACCTTCAATGACCAAGATATATATTCTTTCTTCCCCCATTTTAGTCATAGTGGACCAATGTTCTCTTTACATATAGGGCATGCTTTGAACACGTTTATATTGTATCCAAACAAATTCTCATATCATAGAAAGTCATTAATAATGCAAAACAACATAACATGTAAAAGAAATGTATCTCTATGTGAAGCATCATAGATCATCACACCTTCTCCCCAGAGTTTATTTAAGTCATCAATCAAGGTTCAAAAAAAACATCAACATCATTTCCAGGTTGTTTGGGGTCCCATATCAACAAGGACAACATGATGTACTTATTTTCCATACACAACTAGGGAGGACGATTATGTATAACAATTATAACACACCAAGATGTATGTTGACTGCTTAATGTTCCGTATGGATTCATCTCATATGTACAAAGTCCAAGTCTTATATTCTCAACTTATTCTTAAGGATAGTCAAAAGAATTGTAATCACATTGGAGGAGGTCCCCATTGATAGAATTATGTGTGGATTGTATAGAAAACCTTTCCATTAAAAATTCCTATAATTGATTTCCATTTAACATTTTTGGTAACTCTAATTCTATATATTTTCCGCACGTCAATATCAAGTTTACAATATCAAAGTTCAGTATAGAAACACATTCATACTAAATGTTAAAGTAAAGTATTAACAGAATAGTGGAAACATGTATATGAGAAAAGAGACTTGACAAGATACAAAATAGAGGAAACAACTGGAAAATATAGAATTATAGTTACTTGATAGAGGTGTCAAAGTGGACTTGACAAGATACCAAATAGAGGAAACAACTGGAAAGATATATAATTATAGTTACTTGATAGAGGTGTCAAAGTGGTAGTTATATATGACTATCATTCCTTGATAGAGTTATCATCAAAAATCTATAGATAAGGCACTTTCACATCATCTCCAAATATAGGAACCCCAAAACCAAAGATCCTCATGCCCTCTCCCCACAGATCCTACATGTGAGATGGATATCCTTAGGCATGACGGTGACCCTCTTGGTGTGGATAGCATAGAGGTTGGAGTCATCAAATAGACCCACAAGATAAGCCTCATGAACTTTCTAGAGGGAAACAATAATAGAGCTATGGAACCTAAGTTTGGTCTTCAATTCATGAGTGATCTCGCAGACCAAGCGCTGGAATGGTATCTTGTGGATGAGGAGCTCTGTGGGCTTCTAGTACTTACAGATCTCATGAATGGTGATGGTGCTTGGGCGGATCCAGTGGGGCTTCTTCACACTACCGAGGCTAGGGATGACTTGTGAGTTCACCTTGGTCACCAACTGCTTCCTCAAGACTTTGCTATCGATGGACTTGCGTGCAATATGCTTGGTGTGGCTCATCGTGGATGAGATGTAGTGTGGCATGCGGAGGTTGAGGATTTTCAGGACAAGTTGGGGACCCGGAGTGAGTTTCAGAGTCTTTTGTGTGTTGTAGGTCAAGGGACGATCAGGTTGGGTTATGTAGTGATTGAGTTGTTAGCAGCAACTCAGGGGACTCTACACATTTTTCAAGGTCTCGCTCACCCTCTAACATGTTTTAAGAAAAACTCTATGAACCGTTAGATGTTCTTGGCCTGGATGATTCTGATGTTATTTGAGTTGAGCACATGGGTTTATTTCTATAAATTCACATGGAGATCGACACAAGAAACCAGTATGATGTTGAGAAAATAAGTTACGACAAACTTATAGTAATAGGTTATCTATTTATGTAGGGTAAGACTCCCACATTGCCCTACTATTTTACATGTAGATAAATGGGTTGTGGGTGAAAAATATTTTTGTACTTACCCTATTTTACAAAGTATGGGCAATTGGTAAAACAAGTCATTTCCTAACCATTCACAACCCTAGACACCATGAATGGGTTTTTAGTAAAACCACACCTAAAGTGAAATTTATAGAGGAAAAATAATTGGAGAGAAGGAGAACAATTAGGAAAAATTGGCAAGGACTTGTCTATGTAGGGTTGATCAATTTGCAATTGGTATGTGCCTCAAGAGCCACAATAGGAAGATGTTTACCATGCTTTCAATATACCTAGATTCTTCACAAGCATGTTGTTCCTTCATACACAACATGGTGGCATCTTAACTGGTACCATTTACTAAATCACAACTATACCCATTGAGTTGGTTTTCTTTTCTTTTTATTCATTATTCTTTCTATCCTGACATGAAAACCCTACATGTTAGATGTTGTTTCCTTTATAATAGCATTGATAAATACTTTTAAAGAGAGAAAAGGAAAGTTTGTATCTCCAAGAATAGGAATGTTTTAAATGTTGAAAATTAATTTTCAGAATGCCTCTAAAAACAATAGAAGCATTTGTGAAAAAAAATCATCTATTAAATTAGAAAAGTCTTTTCTCATATAACTCAAATAGTTTTTATCATCTCTAAATTTCTGTGGTACCTCATAGATACTATTACAACAATGTTCTAGCTTTGTTGAAAATTCAAAGGATTTAAGATAACCTACTATTTATTATGTTTTATTAGTAACATATTTACCTTGTGATTTATCTAAACATTGGTTATCTCAATACTTGTTTGGATAATTCATAATTATAATTTAAGCATATGATGATATTTGAGTTTTAGTTGATATAGAGATAAACCAATCATATATGGGGAGGAGAATTAATGCAACTTTAGAAAATAACTAATAAATAAAATTTTATTTGAGAATCTTATCAAACTTTTCAATTATGAATCAACCGCAAAAAGAATGAACCAAATTAGAGTCAAAATGAGAGAGTTATAACCTTTTTGGTAACATGTATAGAAATTCAATAATCACATAGATGGGCCTTCAACAACCACTGAGATGGGCCTTTTGTGACCGCTGAGCGCCCAACGACTGTCGAGAAGGCCCAGTAATCCAATTGGCCGACAAGAATACCTGCCCATGATAGAAATTTGTAAAACAACCACAACTTTTTCTATACGTAACCATTTTCAACAAAACAAAGTGCATTAGAACCATAATTTGATCCTCTACATAACCAGAACATTAGATCAATGTGAATATGACTAAGGAGCATACTTTCCAAGGTGATATTTGGGGAAAACTCAAAGAATGGCTAGAGATCGATGAACTAACCATAAATCCTTCATGGTAAGTAGTTCTAGACCGTAGATACCTTCTCTCTTGCCTCTTTGATCCATCAAGGATCAGCTGTTCAAATTGCTAGAGATTTTTTTCCTCCTTCCTTCTTCGTCTTCTACCTCCACATATATGGATTCAAGGTCTATTACCTCTAACAACCTATTTTTGTGTTTAAACTGAAGGCTTAAAGCCTGTATAAGACCTTCAAAAACTAAAATCTGAGCTTTGTATATTCAAATATGTGTGTCGTAATCTTAGATGTGATCTATGAGTGGAAAATCAACTTTTAACCCTGATTTACAACATACAAATTCAAATAATGGCTATCCAGTATTTAAATCTTGCTCTATGATAATTGTTATGTGTTTGATAAATCTATGTAGTGATTTTCAGTAGTAGAAATGTTTTATGAGTCATATTTTAATGATGTTACACAACATACTAAAATTTAGGTAATTAATATCTTTACTCCTTTTTTAACTTTTATTTTGATCTCCCCCTATTTTATTGGTGTGTACTAGGATGATAATAACTTTGAAATATAATAATTTTAAACAAAAGTATAAAAAATTGATACCTTAATACAATAAATATGGGATATTCTTTACTTTTGGGGTTGGTCATGTAAAATTAGCAAATTGAGACATTTAAGTTTAAAATTATCCTTCTAGATTTTCCTATGGGTAGGTTTGGTTAAGAAATAATTACACATAAAATTTGGTTAATAAATAATAAATGAATACAATAATATTAAGAAAATACAATTTCCCTCAAATGTTGTGTTTCACATATTAAAGTTTATGAAAAGGCAAATTTAACTCCAAAATTGGATCATTTGGGTCATTATTACCTTACTCGCCAATTTTCACTTTATTTGGATAGTAATTACTGACCCAATTTGAAAGAGAAAGAAAAGAAAAAGAAAGTACACCACCTTATTTGAATTGGATTGGAAATGTATTAAACGTTGCATGTTATAGACAATATGCACGCTCTTTCCCCTCTATCACATTGCAATCGAGTGGCTCTGATACCATTCTTGTAAGAACTGGGGCCCAAGAGGGACCACTCCTTATTTAAATTTATTGAAATAATTGCAACACCCCAAAAAATTGTATCCAACAAATTAAAAACCATTCAAATAATTAGAGTTCACAATATTTCTTTAAATCGAATGATAATGGGAACATAGTTTTGTTTCAGTGGAAACTAAATCTAACTATTACAAGATTTTTCTTATCAAAGTTCATCTAAAGAGACATAGATGGCTTCTAACATAATTCAAAACCTATACTACTTGGACCAGTTTGTGGTGAGTAACCATTCCATCTCAGAAATCTTCAACTACTAAATTTGGGCATCACCACCTATCACCTAGTCCTCAGGTTGTGCAACCTCTGGGTGGGTTGAATGCAACACCTAGGAGAGAGAAAACAAAACGAAAGGATGTTAGAAAACACTGAGTATGTGCAATAATTAACAACTAGGAAACACTAAAGATAGCTGGAAGTCAAAGAAGGATATCAAATCAAGGAAAAGTTCAAAAGAAGAAGTTCTCAGAGTTTTTAACACGCCAAAAGATGAGGCATTATAATAAAAGAGATGATCAACTAAAAGAAAATATTGCCATATAACTACAATAATAATAATTAAATAGTGCATTTGAACAATTAGACCATTTATATTTATGTAGGGTCGAGACCCATAAATCTCAAGTCTAAAATATTTTGGGTGGAAGATGCACACCTTGGGTGCAATATACGCACCCCTATACATATGAGTGAAATACATACGCATAAGATGGAATATGCACGCCCAATTATTGTGGAATTATAGATGTACTACTACAGTAAATGAAACCTAGTCTATTTGTACACGCATAATACTGTAAAGGCAAGATTCAAGTCTGGTCCTAATAAGTATGAGATAAATGAGGATGAGATCATTTAAATCACATAATAGGCAAAGGACCTTAAATGATAACATCATAAATAATTAAAGATGAAGCAAGGAACTTGAAGATATGTTCAAGGACAGTCAAGATTTAACCAAGTAATGCCTCATATGGGAAAAATTATTAGTCATTCTAAATTTGCCTAGATAATAGGGAAAGATGTAAATACCTCAACTTGAGTTATTAAATCAGAGATTGAATCCTAACCCTCCAAATATTAAGTCCAATCAACCTACATATATGTTTAGATCCATCAATTAGGGTTTAACAAATCATGTTCAAGTGAAATCCTAGAAATCCAAATCTAACGACAAAACCCTAGGTTAGCCCTTGTTATTGACCTAATTCTTCATTTTAGGGTTTCTTCATGATATCTCAACTCAAAATCACAACTTTATTAATCATAATGTTGTATTTAGTTATTATTAAAATCGTAAGTGAAAACAAAACCCTAAAATCTACCAATAAGTGGGGGAAGGAGGTCTACTCGTCAAGTGAAAGCATCACTTTTCAGCGAAGACCGGAATCAATTCAATAAATGTGACTTCATCCCATTAGTTGAAAAGGAAGGAATATATTTAAAACGTAAGAGTCAATCGATGAAAACCATACAAAAAGGTAGAGAAAATTTTCATGATTCCAAAACATATTTTTGTGTACTTTTTGGATAAATAGAGTGTGACGTCCCCGGATTTTCACTTCTCCAAACCCTATTGGGAATGAGAGGTCAGAATCTAAGAACATCATCCAATCATATTAGAAAGCGATGCGGAAGCATAATACACATACATGAACATACAACCATAACATACTCAACATTCAACATGTATTCTTATACAAAATGGACTTATTACAACATGAATTACAATTACATATTGAAAGATGATTTACAAGTCTAAGAACATGTATGCTAACTAGGATCTTCACAATAGGTACAACCTGAACAACTTGCTCACATCCTATACTTTTCCTCCCATGCTATCTCTAAACCTAAAACATACGTGAAACAACAAATCAACACACAAGGTGTTGTGTACATGGGCATAAAGATACATATATTGATGGCTTTCATAATTTTTGAAAAAGATTTGCAGAAGGAAAGAAAATCATAGAAAACACTTCTTTATTAAGCGAAATACGCCAATTTAATTTATTTTCCCAGATGAATTGCATTATCAAGGTGGACTAGTACCAAAACATAAATATTGGGCCCATCCCCATGTACCAAGTACTCTAGGGAAACTCCCCATACACCGTGTGCTCTAGGGAGGTGTACTAGCCAACATTAATCCATTCCCTCGTAAGGGGGATAATGAACACTTTAAATAACTACAAAACATCTACTCATAATTTATGTTTTCAAGTGACAAAACAACGGGTACTACATAGCAATACGACATCCAATATTTGCAAATAGAAGAGAGCATACATACATATCATGATTGCAAGAAAGAAAACCATAGTCATATAATTAAATAAAACCCACGTACCTGAGTTCAGAGAATTTTAATCATCTTGGATCATCTTAGAACTTTGTCCGTGACCTAATTAAATATAATTGAGCATCATTAATACAAGGTTCATCCTTATTAATGGTATTTAAGTTCTGTTTAGGATTTTGGTCAAACCTAGGTCAATGTAATGTTAGGATGGTGTATAATATTTTTAGTCTAATCTATATGTCATTATTAAGGTCTGGTACGAATTTCATATTTTTCTGATGCCTTATCTATTATCTATAATTAATATGAGGATTAAACATGTAATTTAGGCATTAATGAGAAAAGGCCTAACATAGATCAATAAAACCTAGATCAGAGTTCACAAGTGGGTTTCCAGTGTTATTAAAGTTCTACTAAAATTTTCTAAGAATTAATATCACCTGGATACTATTTATTTCAACTAATGGACTCTAAATCATCTACATTAATATCATCATCAGTTGTTCATCAAAAGTATGATCTAAGGGTCCAGTAGTGTAGAGGATACATTTCTGAGTATGGGGGTATTTTTTTGGGAATTTATTGGGCACTAGAGCTATTTTCTATGTATTATACAAGATATAGACATATTCTGGAATTTTAGGAGGTATTTACCTTTATGGGCCAGTAGGTGAGCACCACGTGGCCCGCACTGATCCGGCGGTTCACTAGGTCTGGGTTGGTTTTCCAGGCTTGGACCCAGTTCGAGGTTCTCCACCTTCTGTGCATCGCGCAGACTCTTTCTCGCGATCTATCCTCAGGATACCGTAGCCAGGCTTCCGCCTGAGCATGAGCGTCGTCGATGAGTTTTGCTCAGGTCGATGTTGCATGGATCCAGTCCTGCCTCCTCCCTTCTGATTCTTCTTCTCTTCCTCTCCTGCTGGGCGCCCAACACGCGATGCCGACATGCGTGGTTACCTAGCACACACCGCCGCCGGGGCTGCAGACCTGCCAGGCTCCTTCTCGCATGAACTCCCGCACGTAGACGCTTGTGAGCGCCTCCCGGCACCAGCCGCCGCAGCTGCACGGTTGATCCCCAGCCTACATGATAGGATCTATGGTGCCGCCGTCTCTGACCTCTTCCCCAACAAGGAAAACAGCCGTCACTTCTTTTGTGCAGATCTGCCGCCGCCTGGTTCTTTAGGTGGGTGACTGATAGTCAGTTGCTCCTCCTTTCTGATGTCGCCGTAGGGTACTACTCCAGCGAGGGATCAAAGGTGCACTACGAGATACTCCTCCTCAACCTCTACTCTGCGCCGCTAGACAATTGCCTCCCCGCTCGACGCCTTTGTGCATCTACTATATGCACCCAACCTCTCTGGCTCGCGGATAGTGGTTCTCCTCCTCCATGATCTGCGTCCACCTAATGTGTTACCCTTCGCTTCGATTAGGCTGGAGGTGAATCCTTATCAGGGTCCATAGCACCTCCATGGCCCTATTCATTTGCCATCGCTGTCGACCTCCACGTTGCTGCCGCAGCTGCGTCACCTCCCCGACCTATGCCGCCGCCGTTCTCTGTTCTGTGTGTGACAATGGAGGGATGAAACTATCTAATCTCACCACGTTGGCCTTACTATGAGGAGTCGCTAGGTAGTTCCGAGTAGTATGGATCTCTTCCAATACTCAAGGCTTATCTTAGGCTCTCTATTTCCACGTTATCAGGCCGTGAATCAGTCAAGCTTCGACTCCATTTCATTCGGAGGTTGGAGGTGAACAGGGAGCATTCGATCTGATCTCACAGCCACTAAGACTCCACACAACCTCTCGTCCAAAATGAATGAATAATGCTTGTTGCTGATTAGGAATAGAAACGGCCATGCATATCCGGGCAAAACATGGCCATGCCACACATACCTATGTCTCAATATACATCAAACATAACAGAGACCTAGGGTCATAAATCATCGTTTAGTTAATCTTCTTGTTTATTTCAAACATCAATAGCCTCCCGTAGAATACAACTTTGACCCTAAGACTGTAGACATGCGATCTTTACATCCTAGAATACACTCTTTAATTTTGAATCCTAAAATACCATTCTTGGCTCATTGATCGATGACTTGAAGTGTCTTAGTTGATCGTTTGGAACACTATGGTCAACGCATTATCAACTAGCCTCTAAAAGATCCAAGCAACTTAAGTTAACTTTGTTTGGCCACACAACACCTCAACATATATAAACAAGCCATTCTACTCTATATGTACCTACAATCATATGCTTGGTTTCAAAAATACTCAATCAATGAAGAAAGGCTATTCATTAACAATTAAACACCAATAGGTACACTACTCATCAGTTGCCTGTGTGGTTAACCTTTTGGGATGAAAAGAGTACCTAATTGAATAACTGATTCCTCAATTGGATTTCAACCATAAGCAAAGCATTCATGATATTAAAATATTTTATTGGGTATGAAAAACCCTAAAATTCAGGGTCACCACATAGAGAGAATGTTATTAATATTTTGAATTTCTAGACAATCAAACAATTCAAGTAAATCCATATCATTAGATAATACTAGTTAAGCAGCGTCAGACCTACTGAGGTGACCCTATCATGGGTGGCCACATGACCCAAGCCTACCGCTAGGTCATCACTTCAGTCAACACAAAACAACCCGACCAAATAGGTGAATGGGTTGTTCTACCCTCAGGAAGAATAGAAAGGAAAGAAGATAGGGATGAGGGCAGAGTTGGAAAACCACATGGGGATCATACCCTTCCTTAGTGCTCACCATGGCTATGCGTAGAGAAGCAACATAAGGCCAAAATTGGGGAAAAACCATTGGGTGATGTTCTCATGCAATTGGCAATAGAGAAACCATCTTGAGCATTCAACGAACCTTACCAAGTGACTTGTTTGAGTTTTGGTGAGGTAGGGTGTCGTCCTCTATGGCCGGAATCCTAGGGAAAGGAAACAAGTTTGGTAGAAGTGTGCACTTTCCCTCTAACACAATTGAAACTATAGAATTGATCTTGCAATGGTGTGAAACCCTAAGGGGGTGGTTATATATAGGGTTCATTCTTTATGCCAAAGGGTGTAACACCCTCCCTAAGCACACACATGCATGTAGTGTAAGCAAATACTTAGTTATCCATAACATATGTACTCAAGGGAGGCATTACATAAAACTGCCATTCATAACAATAATAAAATCAATCACACAAACTGAAGCAGTAAAACATTCTCATGATGTTCTTACAAAAGGAACCATAAAGACTATAACATGGAAAACTAACTTAACATCTTGAGACATAGTCTATAGTCTATAGTTTTAAATATGGAAACATAAATGTGAATCTATAAAGCTGAGGATCATCTTATAGTTGGCGCCCGACCAGATCTTATTCTGCTATAACCTTGTGCTCCAAGTCTCCACTTGTTACTTCTGCTTCTGCTCCTATCATGCAAACATCTCGTCCCCAACCATGCATTGGAAAAATGATTCTTAGCACAAGTGACATGAGTAATATAAGCTTTACGGGAATAATAATATACTATAAGATAATCTTAAACATTTTATGTATGATATTTATATAACATCTGTAGAAATTTTGAAACATAAATATCTCTTCTTTCTTTAACTTAGCTCTTGTCTTTCTTACATATCTTACTCTGGAGACATGTACTCTAGTACATGGGTGTGGGTCACATAACCTGCACATAGGGTCTCAGTTATGTATCTGAATCAGCATGTACTAAATTCCTAGGCCTCATGACCTGCACATAGGGTCTCAGTTATGTATCTAAATCAGCATGCACTAAGTGTTTGAGCCTCATGACCTGCACAAAGGGTGTGGGTCATGTCTCTCTTATATTGGCATGCATATAGGGCATGGGACACATGACTTGCATATAGGGCATGGGTCATGTCTGTTGAGTTGACCTGCACTAAGGCTTGGGTCTAAATCCATAATATGATCCCATCTTATTAAATCTAATTTTACCATAAATCTTAAGGCATTCTGATCTCATATTCTTAACATGAGCTTATATCATAAATCTTAAAACATGAATCTTATAAAATTTCATCTTTCAACTTAATCATGACTTTAATCTATCTTATAAACTTATCATGTACTTACATTCTTAGTAATCATTCTCAGAAATCTAAATAACTTTGTAGGCCTAAGGTCTCTAGAAGATATATTAATACCACATTCTTATTTGAAATCTTAAGTGCCTGGTTATATCACATAACCATAGAAGTATGTCAATCTTACTTGCATGTCTTAACTTAAAAATCTTAGAACATAAATCATATTGCCTTATATGAGAAACATGTAAAAATATACTAAGATTAACAATATGAACACTCATGGGCATGAACCACTTACCTAGATCAGTAAGAAACAACCTCTTCTGATTCCCCGTGGCCTTATTTCCTAATCAACCAGTGATTAAAGTACAAGGACCTTAATTAGGTTTATAAACCCTAATTGCCTTAAGTCTAATACTTTGTGAAAACCAACTCAAAACAGGTCTCATAACCTAGACCATTGGCTAGATTTCCAAAAATAGATCAAAATTCATATAAAACTTGACTCCATTGGACATGACAATAAAAAGATACTAAATTTCCAAAATTTGGAACCAACAACCACATATAAAGAAGTATACTCATGGCCCTCCTTTTCCTTTAAAGGAGCCATTTTATGTATTCTAGTAGCATATTAGTAGTAAATAGCTAAAAGAGTGTACTTAGGGCGTGCACTTGGCCACAAACTCCGCTACATCATGCTTCAAGCTAAGCCACCAATACAAATCTTTAAGGTTACGATACATCTTGAAACTACATGGGTGCATAGCATACATCAAAGAGTGGGCCTCTTCCATAACCATCTTCCTCATATTTTCAATGCCAGGAACCGCAACTTTGTTGTGGTAAGATATTATCTCATCACCTGCTTTGTGGAATCCATCATTCTTCTCGCTACCGAACTCAGATCGTATCTGTTGTATCACAGTATCAGCATGTTGTGCTTCTCTTATTTGTTGTTGCAACGTTGTCTTCACTTGTAACTGTGCCAACGGACCTGCTAGCATATACACCTCTAGCTTCACATTCATCTGACGCAAGGAGACAACATGTCTCGCTTATGGCACACCAAGGAGTTTAATTGTGCGATGCCCAGTGAAGATGTCGAAGAAGTCTTCCTGCTCAGTGCACTGCCATGACATTCACCTTTCCTAGATGGTAATTAATTGTACAATCATAGTCCTTGATTAGTGTGGCATACAACTCATAAAAACATGATTAACTAATGTGGAAGCACTCACTAAGCAGCGGATTACCAAAAATCACTAAAAATTAAAACCTTTTTACCAAGAGATCCATCAAAGGAAAACTTTCTCACATAGAACTAAAGTAACACATTTACATTCTAGTTTAAAGGTACATGTCCTGTATCATCTCTTTCTGAGGATTACAAGCATCAACTGCTCTGATAAACTAAACACAGGCAGTATAGAATCTCGAGGCACTGAGCCAAAATATCGAAATCACTAACTACTACTCCGAGGACCTGAGAGTACAGAGACGACACATAGGACTCTATCTACATATATACAAGGCAAAATAGCCAGTGTCTCCACCTGAGACTTCACTGCTGTCCCTGCTGTTGTTGTTGCTATCCTTCTCCTACTGAAGGATCCCTGCCTCGTCGTCCACGTCCACCTAAAAATATGGTTCCCACGGGGGTGAGACAATTGTAAATTGCCCCGCCATAAATATTATTATTGCAGTTTAATAAGTATAAACTGAATAGAGGAATCATAATTGTTTGACAACAGTTACTTCATTGTCCAACAGATTATAACATTATTCTTATTAAAAGCATTACAGCTATAACTTGATAGAGCAACATGTCACTTATCCATTAAGGAATATGAAGAACATGTATAACATTTATTCACTATAGAATTGTAACCACAACATATACTCTCTTCAGGCTTAGATCACATATCTAATGCCTATCATTGTCTTGTGGAGTCATGGCATGTAGACATACTCATTTCACAAAGTATTGGGATCTTAATCCCTCATCTCATCAAGTACATTTCCATTTCTTAACCAGTTCATCATCATGATTATAGAATATGGGTATTTGAACCATTAACTCATCATAGAATACTTGTTACCACTTATTAGGTAACTTAATATCTTCAGGTCATCCAACCAAGGACATTATGATTCTTACTACACAATGCATTCCACATAGTTCACAAAGCTCATATCACCTCTTGTTGTTCCTTAATAGGCAACAAGGCATGTTATGTCTTATGAAGCCCATTACCAATTCAATATTTAAAACATCATATGGCACACATGGCTCATAAGTTTTTAGATTACTTCTCACTAAGCAATAAAGCATATGAAGGCTTATAAGGCCTATGAAACATTTTCAATATATAGTGCATCACAGCCCATACCTGGCTATGCTCATCATCTCAACATACCTGCATGATTAGTACTCATGATAACAATTATATATCAGTACCATGCAATACAAGGGTTTTATTATTACATTCATAACTCATCAATCTGTATTTGAGCTTCACATAGGATTACTCTGTGTTGAGACTTCACATATCATTACCCTGTATTTGGGTTTCACATAGTATTACTATGTATTAGGGTTTCACATAGCATTACCCTGTATTAGGGTTTCACATAGCATTACCCTGTATTAGGGTTTCACATAAATAACCATATAGGTTCTTAAGATCATATTATTAATGATCAAGTCCTATTTCATTGCTTCACACAGCTAGGAATCAATATGGATATCATAAGTATTTAATCATACTTATTTATTCTCATCATTCATCATTAAATGAAGTATCAATCACAAAGTATGAGTTTCTCTCTCATCTTTACCAGAATATGATTGAATCATAGTTTATTAGTTTGGATTAATCTTTTCATAAGGCATGTTAGCCTACACTTATTAAAGTACATTACATCTCAATGTAACAATTGACATGACACATCCCATGTGTCACTCATCCAATTATATTGGACTTATAACACATCAAGGTATACCAGTATTGGGGTGTTGGATGTGATATCAATAATATCTTGATGTATCACTTCCCTCAACACCTTCATCTTACTTGAGTTCATCCACTTAGCTTGTATTAGGGTATTCCCCATCCTAATACTTTATGCACCAGTTCATCACATTCATCATGTAATGTATTGGTCATAAGTCACCTAATTAGAATATACAACCAATGCCAATGATATGGAATCATCCTTGAATTAGGAATTATTAATGTAAGGGTATTCATTATCAACTCCTCTAGGTATTACATTTGTTAATACATTAATCACTATTCCACTATTAGGAATAGGATTTCCCATATTTATAATTTGAGGTTCACATAGCATTTTCCCTACATTATATGGACTTCACATAGTATTATTCTTCAATAGAGATTCACATAATCATCCTTTTATATAAGGCTTTCACCTAGTATTATGTGAAATTAAGATTTCACAACACATCACCCAATGATAGGGCTTCACATAGCATTAGTAGCACTACCCTATATTAGGGTTTCATGTACCTTTACCCCATTTTAGGGATTAAGGTTTACCATTCACATCCAAGTAGGGTTTCTCATACCTCATTACCCAAATTAGGGTTAGGATGTACAATTCCCATCAAATTAGGGTTTCTTACATTGCTACACTAATTTAGGGTTACATCATCACCTTAGGTTATGGTTTCACTCAGTTTTACCCTAAACTAGGGGTTCACATAGCCTTGCCCTAAATTAGGATCAAGGTACATCAATCTTTTCAATGAGGATTTCATGATCTCATTGTTATGGATCAAACCCTGATTACATATTTATTCATAATGAGAGAATTAGGGCTTATTATGTAAGCAATCATCTCTCCCATTCTTTTTGTCTCTCTGATCCTCTCTAGGATGTTAACTACTCCAAGATTGATCTAGGTCAGCCCTTCGATTATGTACACATAGTTAGGGTTAACCTTCATAATCACCATTGATCTACATCATTAATCAAGTAGCTAATTGACCTTTGATCATATTAGGTGTCCAAATGGTTTAACCAATTTGAACCTCAAAAGGTCTTAATCACTTAGACCTCAAACGGTCTTGGTCACTTAGGCCTCAAACGGTCTTGACCAATTAAGTTCAAACGGTTTGAAACCATTTAACAAAGTTAGTTCTTGAAACCATTTAGACAACACATCTTGAAACCGAATGGACTTGGGTCTCCAAACAGTTTGAGGCCCTTTGGTCCCAAACGGTCTTGAGATCATTTGGACTCAAATGGTCTTAAGACCGTTTGGTCCAAACCCTCTCAAAACCAAATGGACCAAAAAGGTTCTTCAACACTTAAATAATTCAAGGTTCCAATCCATGGACCAACTATCAATTGGACCACTAATGTATCTTTCAATTGAACCACTGAATCACCATTCAATTAGACCTTCAATTAGGGTTTTAAACCCAATTGAACTAGGGTTGATAATCAAGAAACCATCACTTAGGGTTTTGAAACTGAGGATCCATCAATGGTTAACATTGTGGAGTTAATTCAATTGAAATCAGTGAACCATTATCATTACATGATATGACCTGACCTCAAACGGTCTTGAATGACCCCCAAACGGTCTTGGGATCATTTGGATGATCTCCAAATGGTTTTGAGACCGTTTTCCCATCTCATCATCAAAATCCATGACATCCAATTAGGGTTTGGATCATTGGATTGATTATCAAATCATCAATTGATTGCACTTCAATTTAGTATCTTTGGGTCTTTAAATACCCAACCATACTCAACCCTAGACCTCCAAACGGTCTTGATTTACCTCCAAACGGTCTTGAGACCATTTGGGGTGATTCCCAAATGGTTTTGAAACTGTTTGGGTCAATCAACCCAAAACCTCAACTTAATCAATTGCAAAATCAACACTTAGTCGATTAGGGTTTCTATTTAAAAGATTGTCCATATGTTGAACTAATCAATTGAAGCCATTGGATCATCATCCAACACATACTAGGGTTCAAACCTCAAATGGTCAACCCTCCCAAATGGTCAACACCCTCATGTGGTTTGGGACTCAAATCACCAAACGGTTTGGTGAAACTGTTTGGTCTCCAAACAGTTTGGTGAAATCGTTTGGACCAACAAGTTGAAATCGTTTGCCTTGGATATTTGGAGAGGTGTGTGCTTATGATGATGTCATCATCATCAAGTTCCAAACTCACGAAATCTTATGTGATTTCCATGGGGATTGCATCAATCAACCAAATCAATTATCGTGAATGAAGAAAGGATCATTATTTAATAAGGAATTGAACGCAATAACAAAATTAAGGGTTCAAGTTATAAAACCCGCCTCCAATTGAGCTTCAAAGCTTCAATACCACGTAAAAAATGGTGGATGCAATTCCTTTCACTATTCCAAGGGTCGTTCTCAAGCTTTGAGTGAAAAGGAATGGTTAGAATTGAAGAGAGGATCGAGATAAGAAGAATTCATGCAATGATTTTCGATTTTCACCATGGATTCAAGATGAAAGGAGGTCAAGAAGCTTACCAACCGGTTGGGGTTCATCCTCCTGATCCTCCAAAGCTCCTTTGGTCGTTTTCCAAGCAAGGGAAAGAAGTGGGGTCGAAAAGGCCTTTGTTTTGGCTTGTAAAATGTCTTTTTATAAAAATTAAATGAGAGAGAAAATGCTTTATAAAAATTCATTTAATTCCAAAATTGTTGCCACCACTTCCCCCTTTGTTTATTTCATGCAAAGGCATATATATCCCCACCGAGCTCCCTTCCATTATCCATGAATTAAGGGGAAAAAATTAAGCACCTTAACCCTTATAATAGTAATATCCATTTTTGAGTGGAAATTCTTTTTCTTATAAAAAGGTGAGTGGAATTTTCACCTCCTTAGGATATTTTGTGGTCCTTGCAAAGCTCAAGGACGTCCACACACATCTGATTTCAAACATTTTAATTTTGTTTGAAGGGCACTTCAATTAATATATATGTATATATATATATATATTTGCACTAAATTGAATTAGGGTTTCACTTAGGCTTAAATCGTGATTATTGTAATATCAAGATGCTCTCTCCTCCAACTTAATTCAAATAAGGTGCCCCTATCATTTTCTTTGATCTTCATGATGCCAAGAAACATTAGGGACCTTATTGAAGTGGTAATTTACATATTAAACCCTGGGTTTTGGGTAAATTGCATATTACACCAAAACTAGGTTTTAATGCACCAACATTGCTTTATCAGCTCTTTCTTGGTACTCAAGCTACCACAAGCCATACCTCTACATCATCTTCATTATCATGATGCTTCAACACATAAGGAACATATTATTATGTACAATTTGCAATTTAACCTCTCAACTTGGGTAATTTGCACTTTAGTCCAAAACAAGCAAAACAATGTTTCAACATTATTCAAAAAGGACCAAAATGGAATATAAGTTCCTCTTGAGTCCTAATTACTTTTCACAAGATAAGATTAAACATCTACTCAACCTTATTAGGAAAATCATCTAGGGTTAACACATAACCCAGGTCAGGGATGTTACAATTAGTTCCATCCAGTGTCTCTGTCGTATGTTCAACTCCTGCTATGAAAAGATGTACTTCAAGTTCTTGTGATCTATGAAGATCTGACACTTCTCACCATAAAGGTAGTGCTTCCAGGTCTTCAAGGCATGAACCAGTGTGGCTAACTCCAAATCATGGGTATGATAATTCTTCTTGTGCTTCTTCAACTGTCATGACATAAAAGATATCACATTTGTGTCCTGCATCAGCAGACAACCCAAACCATTCCTCGACGCATCACAGAAAATTATGTATCATTTCCCCTGCTTAGCCAAAATTAGCATTGTTGCACTTGTCAACTTCTTCTTCAATAACTTAAAGGCACACTGACATTTGTCATCTCAAGCAAAAGTCACATCTTTCCTTGTCATCTTGGTTAGGGGTAACACCACTGAGCTAAAATTCTTATTGAACCTCCTCTAGTAGCCTACCAAACCCACAAAATTGTGTATACCCACAAAATGTCTTTGGATGCTCCCATTCCAGTACAGATTCAACCTTCTTGGGGTCCACACCAACACCCTCAACAAATATCATGTGTCCCAAAAATAACACCTCTTTAAGACAAAACTCACACTTATTGAACTTGGTGTACAACTAATGTTGTCTCAACATGGTCAACGCCCGACGTAGATGTTGTTCATGATGCCGACTCTCCCGACTGCATATCAATATATCATCTATGAACACCACCCCAAACTGATCAAGAAACGTTTGGAACATTTTGTTCATGAAATCCATGAAAGTTGTCCGTACATTGATACATGGAATACCTTTATTAATCATATCATATTACATTGTACACTTCAACAATCTCTTCATGATCATATTTTATGGCATGCATACAACAATAAACATTTCATCAAGTAGGGGCTTAATAAAGATATGTTAATCACACCTAGTCCATAAAGTAGATGGGCCATAGTGAGATTGCTTTGATTATTCATATGTAAGTGATAATATAGTTCTTTTAAATTATAAAATGCTTGACAAGAATTTTTTTATCTTGCATATGAACTAGGATTGAATTCCAGTTTGTCTATCCTCAAAGTACAAGCTAGACTTCATTAAATATGAATGATTGTGGTTAAAGGGGAAAATGTGCATTTTGATTTTTTTTTTCAAATAAAAATATAGAGAACTTTGTGCATTTTAGGTGGTTCATATACTTCTACGGATGCTTTTAGTATAATGTTCATCATGTGTTATTGTAGAATAAGTTACTTCTAGTAATCCAAATAAGAATATTGGGTCTCATATATATACGATCCAGGGAGTACATGGGTTAAATGAAAATAAGAGAATACAATGGGCCTAAGCCCAACTAATCAAATATACCAACACACCCCCTCAAGTTGGAGAGTAAGCATTGTGAAGTCCCAAATTGACGCCCATATACTTGAACAAAGTAGAAGAAAGAGGTTTGTTAAGAATTTACCCAACTCGATCATCTATCCTAGTGTGAAAAGTGATGATCTGCTAGGCTTTCATACAAAATGACAGTCAAGTTCAATGTGTTTTGTGCACTCATGGAAGACTGGATTATTAGCCATATGTAGAGTCACCTGATTGTCACAATATAAAGTAGTTGGAGCTTGAAAAGGAATTCCAAACTCATTCAAGATTGATCAGATCCACTATAGATCACAACATGACTCCATGCGTTGAGTCAGCCAAGACACTAGATAACCCGTAAGTGGTAACATGTCATATAGAACTTTTCATTCTGAATTATATTTCCTTTTCTTCTCTCTGCCTACTAATTATAAGAAAGGTAGTTGTTTTTTAGCTTCCTTTTATTAGTCCTATGAGGACATGAGGAGGAGATAAAAAGGATAAGAACGTATATTTTGTCCAGTAGTCTTTAAAATGTTTTATGATTGCTTGTGTCTGTATAAAAGAGAATGAGGTGTAAAAGAGATGCCTGGAAAAATCCAGAGATATTTAAGCCTATAATATGGATGATATGAAAAGTAAAGTATATGATAGAAAACAAGGTGCATACTATCTAATCTCAGTACTTGTATACCCTGCCCAGGTATTCAACTATTGAAGGCAAGATAAGTATGAGACTCTTATATTACTATCTTTCTAATTACTCTGATCAAGTAGTCATTTTGAGACAATCTAAAGAGCATAATGAAGTAGGAGATGTGGCACGAATATTTATAACACATCCTAATTGTTATATGAAGGAATCTGAGTTAATCACAAATCAACTTATAAATAAAAGAAGATGTTTAGTATAATGTATACCTTGGTCTGAGGACCTAGAGGTAATGGTTACCTGATAAGTGGTAACAATGTTTAGTGATGAACTAAGGGTTTGAATACCCAGATCTAGCAATCATGATGATGATAAATCTAAAGGATGAAAATTCCCAATAATGTGATAAGGGATTGAGAACATGAGTGTTATATGTGTTCCAAAGATTATGAAATTACTTGATAAATGTATTACATCTTTCTTTGTAACATCTATTATAATTCATGCTTGTAACTTGGTTGATGCTAAAAGATATTGTAATGCACTTAATTAATCAAGTAGAATCTCGTCATGTAGTTGCCCTAAATCCATTTAGTGTCAGAATTTGTTGAATGGTAAAACCAGTTTAACTCGGCATGCATATTCTTGAATATGTGAAGAATAAAAATCTTTTACATGATGAGAATATAGATAAAAATCAGAAAATGTTCATGAACATACTAGACAATAACAAAGAAAATAATGATGACATGTAATCATCTTTATAATTCCTATGTTGGTGGCAAGGAACCTAAGATGAAACAAGATTGAATGACACATGAACAGTTGAAAGTTCATGCAATAATCAAAGAAGGTGATAATCTCTTTTCTTGGACAAACAACCTTGGATAATGATGGGCGCTAAAAGGAATATGTTTCCTTATGTTCTTTCCTTTTAGGGACATGATAATCAAGTAAGTCTTATGATACTTGATGTGCATGGATTAGAAATAATCTATAGATGGATACTTTGAAAAGTATCAGCTAGTCCTAGATTTTGGTTCCAAGACAAAGTATATGTGATAAGTAATGTCCCAATATGAAAGAAAGGTCCTATTATATGTTTGGATTTGGTAATAACAACAGAGAGATGGAAATGATGAGAATGTGACTCCTGATAAGATGAATAATGTTTGGTTACCAAGAAAAGCCAACTTTGAGATTAGTCTAGTTACACACTATAGTATGGATATCATATGTTAGGGGTTTTTTCTTTGCATAAACATAACATTGATAAGGATGTATTAAGTGAAGAAATAATTGTAGAATAGTCTTGGGAAAAGCTTATCAAACTAAATATAATTCCTTAGAATATCCCTAACTAGATCTATTGAGGCATCTTATACATATAACATCTAGAGTGACCTCTGCGATAGTTCTTATTTGATAAGTAGCATATCCTTATGACAAGAAAATAAACAACTAAAAGGATGGTTGGTACAAGTCAGAAGTAAGTTTAGTGTTGTGTCAACAGATTAGAGTGGCACAATAGAAGTATGATAAGACTTGTAGTCCGAAATGGGTAATAAAAGGTAACTCTAGTTTTTCCTTGGAGGTGAAATGCTATACTAAGTGAAGGGTATGGAAGACCCTCAAGGTCAAAAATCTTATTACATAAAAGATGTAAGTTGAGAAGGTGACAAATCAATGAGGTATGACACCCAAATTATTCTAAATATGAATAGTACTTCTCTAACTTAGAAAGTGTTACCTGACACAGAAGTGACACTACAGTCATTAATGAAAAGGATAGTTGAGTATGTGTCCTATATGACAGATTCTATAATGATCATGTCTGGAAGAACTTTGTGCTGGTCAAAGTTCTATGGCATCTCCATGACATCAAGATGTTATGTGGAGGTTTGATGATATAATGCATGAATAACAATTGTCTTCCTTCATTTGGGATTTCATGGACGAAATCCTTGTTAGGGGTTTATAACTTGTAACATCCCTGACCTGGGTTTAGGGCTAACTCTATTTCTTTGGCTTAAATAAGTTGCTTAGAACTTTAAATATAATTCTCTAAAGTGTTTTGTTATCATGTGACAAACTTATGTTTCATGTTTGAATGATGTTTGAGCAATTTTCTCTTATTTTGGACCAAAATACAATTTACCCAAGATGAGGGGTTATATTGCAATATGTCACATTTTGAATGTACCTCATGTGTTTTAGCATCATAATAAAAAGAATGATGCTAAGGGGCAGCTTGTGGAAAGCCTAAGTTCCAAGTTCGAACTTGTTTGATTAATGTTAGTGCCTTGTGTACCAATTTTGGCACAGATTGTAATTTACCCAAAATGTAGGGTTGATATGAAATTACCACCTCTAGTGTGTTCCTACTTCCTATATATATCATTTAGAGGAGAGATAAAGAAGGAGACACCATGTTTGAATCATATTTGAGTGATGGTACTCTTGGTGATGAAAAGACTAAGAAAGGGTTGAATGTGAAACCCTAATTTGAGTTGTATTGGGTTGTAGAGTTCATATGAGAGTGCCTATCGGACAAGGAGACAGAGGGAGTCTCATATCAGTTTGTGAACTCTTGGACTTGTCCATGAAGGGCTAAGCAGCTCAAGGAGGTGAAGTGTATCAGTTTACAACTTCTTTGGAAAAGTTGTATCGGGTTGTGAATAAAGTGGTGACTGAGTTGAAATATCTTATCCAACAAGATAAGTGATGGCCAAAATTTCATCTCTAGATTATCCTCAAGTGTTTTGCATGTAAATATAAATATGAGTACATGCATGTACACATGTCAACCATGCATGGACATGTGGCACCTAGTAACTTAAAATGATGACACCTCATATACACTCTTTTTCATGAACCTCAACTATACATACCACTCCTTTCACCTATTAGTGAGATTTTTCGAAACTTACCACACTCTTTCTATTAGATATTGTGCATAGTGTCTTGGTATCATTCATAGGTGAAGGGGTATCATGCATAGAGCCTTGGCATCGGCTATAGCAAAGTGGTATCGACCATAGCAAGGTGATATTGGCCATAGTGAAGTGATATCGGCCATAGGTGAGGGGATATCATGCATGAGTGATTAGGTATTGTGCATGGTGCTAAAGAACAAGAATGATCTCAAGTCTCAACCCTAAGAGGAGTTTTGAAGCTCATCTTCAACCTTGAGCACGTGAAGCTTTGGATCTTGGAGCTTTGAAGATTGATCTTGAGGCGGGTTATATAACTTGAACCCAATCATGCTATTATTCACCTTCAATCTTGTCATATTTGATGATTTACTTTCATTTTCGAATTTTCTTAAATAATTGATGAATCCACGAGCTCTTCTAGTTCCATAGACTTGTTGTCCATGAACTAGAAAAGTAAAAATGAAGGTTTTGAGCTTGATGATGATGGCATCATCATGGTCCAACCCAATATAGGGTTGAAGCACCTATAACCCGATATAGTGATGTGAACACACCACTAGCACAATATGATGTTGAAGCATATACCTTATGAACGATATGATGATGAAGTACACACCTTATACTCGATATGATATGAAACATACACCTTAAGCACGATATGGTGCTAAGTACCTCTAACCCGAGATGACAAACCCTAAATTATGGGCAACCCGATATGAGTGATCTAAGTGCCCACCTCAAGCACAATATAGTGATGAGTTTATACCCTATGGGATGAACGATATGAGTAATACATACACACACCTTGAGCATGATATGAGGTCAATCATTCACTTTATGAATGATATGATGTCAAGTATATACCCTAACCCGATATGGTGTTGGTAATGTGAAACACAATATATATTGGAACCCCAAACCCTTATTGGTTTATACACTTGAGTTGGTTTAGCTTAACTAGATATCTAGCTTATCACTTATCACATGGTGAAGGATAGGCCGATACATGAAGGTTTGAAGAGAAATGAGTATAAGGGTTTAACCCAATATGCAAACCCGAATGATGAGTAATCTGATATGGATGTATGATATAGTGATGAGGATACACCTCAATCATGATATGGATGCCCGATATGGTGGAAGCACCTCAATTCAATATACTTGATTGAGTGACACATGTAGTGTGTTATGTCAAATGATACATTAAGATGTAAATAGTTTAATGCATTTTGATAATTGTGGCCAATGCACCTTGAGAGAGGGATTGAGCCAATTTAATAAAGTATGATGTAATCAACATCCTAGTAAGGGTGAGAGAGAAATCCATACTTATATGATAATCATTTAATGAGCATACATTGATACTCTTAATATGTATGGAATATGAATTAGGGCTTGATTCTTATAGATATGAACCTGAAACACTAAATGACTTGAAAGAGAAACCCTAACCCTAATAAAGGGTGATGATATGATCTCAAACCCTAATCAGCTAGAAAGGGAAACCCCAACCCTAATGATGGGAAGGTTATATTTCTCTTGTATTGCATGGTGATGATATGTATTTGATATTGTTTTTATCTTGAAATACTAACCATGCTGGTATCATGAGATAATGAGCATAGCTAGGTAAGAGCTATGATGTTTCATATAATACAGATTAAATGGGCCTTGTAAGCCATGTGAAATACTTGTACTACAAATATAATGTCTATATAGGTCTTATGACCTAGAGACGGTTGTTGTCTAGTGAGAGGTGACAAGATGTTATATAAGCCTCATGATCTAGATATTTTTGTAAGAGATGGCAATGTTTAAAATAAACTAAGAGAATGGAAATCCCATAACATAATAATACTAATTAATGGTTATAATGATAATAATAAAATATTCATCATACATGCATTATGGTTATAGCCAAATGAAGGCTATAATGCTTCGAATATGCCAAATGAGATACGAGGAGTACTTGTATCACATAAAGGATGTGAATGGGTATAATGACCTGACCAAGGTATAATGTCTAGTAAGGTGATGTGGTATTCAATGATGAGTTTAAGGGATTGATATCCCATAATGAAAGTGAAAGGGAAACATAAAGGTATCCCAGCTGCTACAGAATCCTTAGCAATATGATGTACATTCACAGGATTGGTAGAAACCAATACCTGGTTGGAACATAATGATGTATATTCATAGGATTGGTAGAAACCAATACCTGGCTGGAACATAATGATGTATATTCACAGGATTGGTAGAAACCAATACCTGGCTGGCAAATTGACTAAAGCCAACAACTAGAAATGAGAATGATTCACGGATATCATACCATGATAATATTATCATAGGATAAGCTTGATATGTTGGTATAGTATGAGGGGTAAACAATACACATGTCCTTCATATTCTTTATAAAGTGAATAGATGATTACTTCTCTATCATAGACTATGGCAATGCTTTAAAAGATGAGAATGTTCTAATCTTCTTATAAACATTGATTAATCGTGCTTATTAATATAAAAGAACCTCTGCTCAGTTTTATACTATTTACATGTGATAATAATATTGTTGGCGAAGAGTTATATCTCTTACTGGGACAATTGTCTCACCCCGTGGGATCCACAATTTTTAGGTAGACGTACACGAAGAGCTAGAGATCGTTCTGCAGAGGAAGGATAACAACAATAGGGACAACAGTAATAGCTCAGGTTGAGTGTACTATTTGTCGTGTCTTGTAGATAGAAGTCCTATGTGTCATCTCTGTACTCTCAGGTCCTTGGAGTTAAAACGTGATGGTTTTATGAATAATTTAAGATTTTGACTTGATTGCCTCGAGATTTTATGTTGCTTATGTATGGGTTTTGGTAAAGCAACTGGTATATGTTAAAATTGAAATGAGATGGTACAATGTATGTACAATGTGAACCATGATGTATATAAAGTTTGGTTTCCTTCTTTAAGAGTTTCTTGGAAATGGATCTCTTTACAAAATGGTTTTAGGTGTTTTTGTTAATCTACTGCTAATATTTATTCCGCAATTATTACTGGTGGCAATTTAGCTTGATTTGACGTCGGGTCATCACAAAGTTTATTCTGCCTCAATGTTGAAGCAAGCTAACACCGCCTATTTTTACTCCTCCTGAAAACTAGGTGAGTATCAATCATGACACAATAAAAGAAGTGAATTGTCGGTCTTTATAATCACTATCCCAATCTGAATCTGCATATTCAAAGATAGATATTACCTTGGTCTTAGGACATGTGTAGAGCAATCCTCATCCTGGAGCACTCTTGATATATGAAGAAATCGTCAAATGTTGAACCAGTGGGCTTGAAGTGGTGCACTCATATGTTGGATAACTATCCAAAGAACATAGGTAATCTCGGGTCAAGTGATAGTCAAGTAAATCAACTTCCTGACTATATGAACATATTCCTATGGAATAACAAAGAGTTCTCCTTCATATATATATAATAGGCTTTATATGATATTCCATCGGGATAGAGACCAGTTTGGCTTCTGCCATGTTGGCCTCTTGATGAACGTCCATGACATAGTTTTGTTGTGACTATGTCACCAACCTAGAAAATTTAGAGAAGAACAATGAGTGGTCTATGGCTGATCTCCAAAAGTTAAGCTGTGTAAGGACATCACTTAACTTATTGACCCAGGCCTGTGAAAACTGCTTGAGGCCATAGATAGATCATCAAAGATGACAAACTTTATGATAAGAAGCCCCCTAAATAACAAATATGAATGGTTGTTGCATGTAGACTTCCTCTTGAAGAAATGCATTCTTAAATGTTGGGCTGGTAAAGGCCAATCAAGCTCAGCTACAAGGGAGATAATGATGCGTATAGAGGCACTTTGTATCAATGGAGTGAATATCTCCAAGTAATCCATGTCAAACATTTTGATGGATCCTTTAACAACCAGGTGTGCCTTGAGTCATTCAATAGATCCATTCGATTTATGGTTTATAGAGAAGATCTATTGGCATCCTACAATATTTCTACTTGGTGGTAAGGCCGCAAGATCCCATGTCTTGTTATCGTAGAGAGTCCACATTTCTTCCATCATGGAAGCTTTCCATCCAAGATGACACAGAGCATCTGCTGGACACATAGGGACATATGTTGTGTCTAGGTTAGTAACATAGGATGGGATACAAGAAGAAAGATGGGTTAGACAACACGGGTTGCAAATGAGATGTTTGATAGCGTAAGAGTGTAACCTTTATGTAATTCCATCACTAGATTGCATTAGTTGATAACTGACAACGATGATACAGATGTAGCCGGTGACTCATCTTTCATGCAGAAATTTGGTGTTGTTGATGGTGGAGGTGATGGTGGCGGTGGTGAGATGAATGGATAAGGCAATGCAACCATAGTATTAGTATGATCTATGGGAAGTGAGGGTGGTAAAAAGAATATTTCATCCTTATGAAAGGTGACATTATAGAGATATAGATTTTTCCAAAGCTAGGTTCAAGACATTTGTATCCCTTTTGAGAAAAAAATAACTGAGAAACATTGTTTGAATAACTCAGGGGGGAGCTTGTTGACATTCATATCAAAATTATGAACGAACACGATACAAGCAAAAACTCGAAATAGTAGAGGGAACAATGTCGATTGAGGATAAATAACGGAAAAATAAGTGTTCTTCCTGAGAACAAGGGAAGGTTGGCAATAGATCAGAAAGCAAGTTGTTAGGACCACATCAGAACAAAATAGCTTAGGCGAGTTGGCATGAATGAGAGAGTGTGTAATATCAAGTAAATGAAAATTTTTACGCTTGATGATGACATGTTTTTGTGGAGAGTATGTGCACAAGCCTTAATGAATCATCCCTATGTAACATAAAAAAGGCGATAACCTTTTGGGTGTATTCTAGTGTGTGGTCAGTTTGAAGAAAAAATTAATAATTGTTGAAAATTGAACTAAAATTAGCCTGAGAAACTTTTGAATTGATGTAAAAAAAATCATATCGAGTTTGAAGTAAATCCATGTAATTCTAAAAAAATCATCCAAAAATGTAAAAAATATCTATAATCATTTTCACTAGTATTCCTGAATGGACTACACACATATGTATGGACTAAATCAAACATATCAGATGATTATTCATAGTATGGACCGAGATGGACACACAAAAGTTTTTTCCTAACTGACATGTATTTCAAGGAATGGAAGAACATGAAGATACAAAATATCTAATAGTTTAAGGTTGTCTAAATGTAAATGGCCAAGATGTAGATGCATCCGAACTGAGCAGAGGGTAAGAAGGGTTGGTGATAGGCTTGAGGATGGGGTGGAGACGTATATCACCATAGCGTACTTCCAACCCATTCATCCTCAAATTTCTCCAGTCATATAAAATAGAACCAGGCGGGCCAAAAGTTACAATACATCAGAGAGAATCAACATTTTTTGTGATAGACATCAAATTGTATGGAAATTTTGAAGAATGTGGACAAATTCATCTTGAGTTCAAGAGAGTAAGGGATAAATGAATAGGATGTGATTAGAAGATGGGGCATATATCATACATTTTGACGCATCCAAATCTATAATATAATTAGAACTGGAAACAAGCATGGACGCTCAAAAGTTACCTTGATAAGCGGTGGCTAGGTGGGAAAAAGAACCGACAACATGTAAATGCTCGAATTTCCAATTAAAAGAGGCAGATGTGGTCATGATGTTGTCAAGGGGATAACCCCATGATACTGGGCATCTTGGTGAAGGCGTTCATACTCCTCATCAGATAAGATATGAGAAGTTTGAAAAGATGCCTATGGTGAAGGAGGTGCCCGACCAATTGTGGATAGTTGTTTGAACAACATAAGTAGAGACCCTACCATGTCCTCTCCCATAGTATGTTGGATAGCCATGCTTCAAGTGGCAAACATCTTTATTGTGGCCCAAATAGCTATAATACGCACACTATGGGCATTGGCCTCATCTACGACCACAAGCTCTAGCCTTGGTAACTATTGTTGATGAAATTCAGATCATGCAGTAGGAGATATACGAGGATATGCCTAGTTCATGGATAGATGGATGGATCACACTAACTAGAAGTAGTGGTGGAATAATAGCAAAACAAAGATGAAGTACTTTGAAAAACCACCCAGTCATGAGAGTTTCCCTCTCTTTGGTAACCTCAACTAAGGTTGTTCGGGAGAAAAAAAAACCATTTGGTTGGACAGAGCTTTCATTGCATCATAGTACTTGGACAAAGGTCGATCCCTTGCTGCTCGGAAAATATTTTATTCATGGTGTTGTATATGTCCTACAGAATGAAGATCTATTTCATTTCATCCACATTGTTTTGGCGCACTTATATTACATGTACTTAACTGCAATGTCAGGCTCCATGCACCCTAGAGCAAGGAGAGAACCTAGTTGTTACATGTAGTCCAGACAATATCTGGTACAATAGGGCATCCTCAGTGATAAACTTAAGTTTACCCTATGATTCTAGAAACATCCAAACATCATTCATCCAAAGTAAAAAGTTTTCATGTTTAGTTTAACGACAATTATGTGTGGCATCATTGTAAATGAAAGTTTTCTGAGCAGCATCAACCAAGTTTATGTGATTAAGATATCAAATAATAGTATCATACAAAAAGACAATATCAGAATGTAGCACTATACGAATAGAAAATAAAGTTACTGGAATGTAACACAATATAAAATTAAAAAATAGAAATACTACCTGAATGAAAACTCAGTAGGAGTAATGAAACTCAGTAGGAAGAAATCAGTACTACTAGAATGAAACTCGGTAGACAATTAGTAACACTTCCAAAATGGATCTTGATAGGAAAATAGAAAGCACTATCAAATTAATGGCACATTAGGATAAAGAACATAAAATCACTAATTTTATGTTCTAGGGCACTCAACCATTTAGATTAGGGGAACACATGGAGAGGGAAAAAAGGTAAAGCTTTGCCCGTTTTTAATTTTTGTGCTTTATACATTAGCACGTGGTCTTTTTAAATCTGCTCCTTTATATGTATATATCGACTTTCTAAACTAGAACATAAGTAAGAAGGTAGGGAGAGAAGATAAATCCTTTCAAGTCATCTGACGAGTGATGATCGTGGCCTACAGTGGCATAGACTACCGTCAGTGTTGCCTGAAGGCTGGCCCTTACTAGTCGTGCCTACGACCACCGAGCAGTCATGCTACAGCTAGCTGCCACTAGGCTGAGCAGTGACAAAGGGAGAGGGTCATGGTGGCAGGTGGAGCAGGGGGTGGTGGTGACGATAAGTGGCGGAGGAGAGGACGTGCGATAACCACCAAGTGGGAAATGGAGGGGGAGAGGAAAAGAAAAGGAGAGGAGAGGTTATGGTTAGAACCGTACTCTAATGCCATGTAGAATAACTTACTTTCACTAAGTCAAATCAGAGTAGTAGGTCCGTTGTATATAGGATCCAAGTAGTACATGGTCTAGATCTATAAAGTGGATATTTTACCTAAAGTTACACATAAAAATGGTTTCCAAAATACAATAGAATTATTTAACGTAAATCATATGCAAATTAATTAGTTATGCCTTTTGCTGATTTATAAATAAATGCTAATGGTGGATATAAAATCATTTAAACCAAACTAACTAATTTCATATGAACTCTAGTCTTTAAATTTTCAAACCAATCAGTAATGATTTGTTCAATGTGTAAATGACAGTTACACATGTATTATGGCTTCCAGGAGGCATTCAGGCCAGACTAGGCATCTAGGAAGGTGCATGGCCTCCTTTTTATATTCTATAATATGTACATAACATATATTTTATGCAAAAGGTATTTTATGTGTATTTAGTGTTGTACACCATTACTAGTTATGTAAAGTGAGGTAAAAGAGTATAATTGCATAAAAAGTGTTTAAACATGTCAAATAGATGTAAAACAACATTAACAAAATAACAAAAAGTCTAGAAGAAAAATGGGTCTAGGCAGTCGCTCAGAAGACATACTATTTTTTTTTGTAGAAAGCAATAATAAAGGAGGGAATGTGTTCCAATGTTTACATAATCATCACCAACCCATCATATTTTTCCTTCACTAGATATAAGAAGAAAAAACAAACATTGTTTTGCATGTGTTATTAAATTATGGTTCTTTTGCCTTTACTGATGTATTCAAATGTATAAGTCAACTGTAAAATAGAAGGAAACCTAATTGGTTGGTCATATCACCATTGGAAATGAATAGCTGATTAGTATTGATTTTTCTCACTTCCGCTTTGTTAGGGTTATGTATCCAAATGTATAACTCAATTGTAAAATAGAAGGCAACCCAGGTGGTTGGTCACATCACCATAAGGCTAGGACATTTCATTTGGAAATGATAGTTCATTAGTACTGATTTTTCTCACTTCCTCTTTGCTAGGGTTATGTATCCGCTTTAGTCATTTAATATGATGCTAGATATGGTCATAATAGGCACACTTATATTTCATTTTCTTCAGGTTTGTTTGACATTCAATTTATGGTTTATTTAAGCATGCTCGTGTGACATTGTTACCATAAATGACTACAGATGTTAATTATTGAAATACAATATCACCTATGATCAATTCTATTATTTGGCATATCTTTTATTTTTAGTTATTTTCTATTTTATCTAAATCATTATTAATGATTTCTAACTATATATGTTAAGTATATCCTAATAACTTTTATGTATCTAATTGAATCATACATTCTGATTTAGTGAGCTGTATTTAAGTATAGTTCAAAATCTTTCTACACCTACAATAGATTAGTAGACCAGTTTGGTTGGTTTTAGTAGATAAGATAATATCTTATAGACACCACCTAAAACCTACATGACAACTATGGCAGTCGAACTTGCAAGGTGAATGGAAGGTCAATGAATTTTGCACTCACATATGTATTGGGAAGTTTTCTCAACAACTTTATGTTGTCATTTCACCCTTAATGATGCCCAAATGATCTTATACAGTCTTAATTCAACTTGTATCACTAACAAGTAAATTAAGAGAGATTAAACATTTGAACAGTCAAAACATTAGGATAGAACTTACTTTTGAGAAGTTTCACAATAGGGATGCAACAAATAATCATGATGGATGAGTAGTCATAGATCTCGGGTACATTACAAATGATAGCAACAAGTTGATGTGTCGAAAATGTATTATGTTAATAGAATATCAAAGTCCTTCTACTTAGCATCGTCATCCATTGTCAGAAATAAAACAACTAATGCAGGTCCCTCCTTGTGGTAATCATCATCAATTTATAGGATTTAAAGCTTAAGCGGCCATTTTTCATATTCTCTCCCTCATAAAATAAAAGTGGTGATAGGATGAGGATGTAGAACCCAAGGTAGAACTGGATCTTCTAATTACACTGAGTGACCTCCATAACTTCCTTAATTGATAGGGGCTCTACCTATGTTGTTCAAACACCTGCCCACAATTGGTCGGGCACCTCCTTCACCTTAGGCATCTTATCAAACTTCTCATGTCTTATTATCCAATGAGTATGGACACCTTCATCAAGCTGTCCAATATCACGGGGTTATCCCCTTCACAACATCATGACAATGACTGCCTCTTTTAATTGGCAAGCCGAGGATTTACATGTTGTCGGTTCTTTTACCCACCTAGCCACCGCTTCTCAAGGTAAATTTTGGGCGTCCATGCTTATTGCTAGTTCTAACTGGATTATAGATTGGGATGCGTCACGATATATGATATATGCTCCATATTCTAATCACGTCCTATTCATATATCCCTTACTCTCTTGTACTCAAGATGATAGTTGTCCACATTGTTCAAACTTTTCATACAATTTGATGTCTATAACAAAAGATATTGATTCTCTCCAGTGTTTTCTAACTTTTGGCCCATCTATTTCTATTTTATAGGATTGGAGAAATTTGACAATAGTTGGGTTGGGAGTATGCTCTGGTGATCTACTTCTCTGCCTCACCCTCAAGCCTATCACTTAAGTTGCATCTACATCTTGGCCATTTACCTTTGTACAAGCTTAAACTATTAGATAGTTTTGTATCTTCATCTTGTTCAATTCCGTGAAATGCATGTCAGTTAGGAAACAACTTTTGTGTGTCCATCTCAAAGCATCGTACTATGAATAATCATCTCATATGTTTGATTTAGTCCATACTGATGTGTTGTCCATTTAGTACTACTAGTAAAAATGGTTATAAATATTTTTTTACATTTGTGGATGATCTTTTTCGAATAAAATGGCTTTACTTCAAACTCGTGATGATTTTTTTACATTAATCCACAACTTTCTCAAGATGGTTTCTGTTCAATTTTCAACAATTACTAAATTTCTCTTCAAACTAACCACACCCTAGAATATACCCAAAAGGTCTATCTCTTCTTTTGATGTAACATAAAGATGAGTCATCAATGCTCGTGTGCATACTCTCCACAACAAAATGACGTCATCCAGCGTAAAAATTGCCATTTACTTGATATTACATGCTCTCTCATTCATGCTAACTCACCTAAGCTATTTTGTTCTGATGTGGTCCTCACTGCTTGCTTTCTTATCTATCACCAACCTTCTTGAGAAAGAACACTTATGTTTCCATTGCTTATCTTTGATCCACATTTTTCCCTGTATTGCCTTGAGTTTTCGCTTGTATCACGGTAGTTCATAATTTTGATCCAAAGGTTGAGAAGCTTCCCCCAAGCTATTCAAACAATGTTTCTCGATTATTTTTTTTCTCAAAAGGGATACAAATGTCTTGAACCTAACTTTGATAAAATCTATATCTATACAAATGTCACCTTTCATGAGGATGGATTATTCTTTTTATCCCCCTCACCCCCATAGATCATACTAATACTATGGTTGTGTTGCCTTCTCCATTCATCCCACCACCATTATCCTTGCCTCCACCATCAATAACACCAAATTGTTGCATGAAAGATGAGTCACCGACTGCATCTATATCATCATTGTCACTTATGAACCAATGCAATCTAGTATTGGCACTACATAAACTGTGATGCCCCGACGCGCTACAAGCGAGATAACTCAAACCAAAGCACTGAATTAACACTAAGCAAGTAGATTATCAGAAAACATAAGAAATTAAAATGGATTTCGTAGAAGCACCACAAATAAAATTTATTCACAGATAAGTTCACAAGTCTGCCAAAAGTATCACATATCTGATAGCAAGATGCTTAAATTGTTGTATTGAGAACATTCTTGTCATCAACATGTTACATGAGATACTTGTTCCTCATACATATGCACGTGTCATATCTATAAAACCATGCCAGATAGGCCAAAAACCTCATATCGATAACAAAACCACAAAACACCCCCAAAGACCTGAGTGTACAGGGACGACACTAGGATTCTATCACCACAAGACTAGCAGCACATCCAACCTTATCAGCTACTATTCTTGTTGCTGCTCTTTCTCAACTGCACGACCTCTACCTCTTCATGCACGATCACCTAAAAGATTTGGAAACCTACGGGGTGAGACCAAACGTCCCAGTGAAAGATATAACTCTCCGCCAATGCTATTAAAACACAAATAAGGTAAAGAAGATAATAGAGTAAGGCTACATCATGATAAGTAGGTATTAGTAGTGAAGCAATTGCAACTGCATTATAGAACATCTTATAATTTAAGAAGGAATATGAAGAACATGTATAATAATAGACTTTTATTACCATTTTATAATTCAACAAATTAGTACAAAGATAAGGCAAAGGGCTCAACCAATGTTATTCATATTTGACCCTAAGCAAGATACACCACACGGCTGTGTTACATCTTTTATTATTGTCCTGAGGATTTGAGCCGTACCACTAAAATCCAACTGCCGCTGATAAGTCAAAATTAGTGCCATACAAAGTCATAGAAGAGTCATAATCTACAATCTTCTCAACACCTCTTGGTTAGCACAAAAGAAACACCACAGAGATGTATCAATTAACTGCAAAAAGTGACAAATTGTCAACAAAAGGATCGACTCATGTATGGACGTCCATATATAAACACCTAGCCACCATGGTACATGTAATGACACTAGAAGAACAAGCTCATGCATGGTCATTCTTAAAAGAAGGATTGACTAACGCATGGCATAGGACAAACTAAAATATTAGGTTTCACTTGATTAGTTAAGCCAATTGGATGACTTTTATCACCAATCAAGTTACGATGTATAAAGCCATAACAAACTCTATGAGAATAGGGGTATAATACAACTTTGAAGATATAAAACACATAAGGTGTGAAATTGTCACACTATCACCACATGATACTCATTACTCTATCATCTACAATACCATCACCAATTTCACACCAATGGGAATATCAATCTCTCAATCATATCATTAGAGTCTACCTCACAATAGGCATCATGCTATCACCAGGTCATAGGACCCAATCACATAAACCCTGCATGTACAACACCATATTATTCCTCAACAATGAGCATAACCACCACTCTGTATCATATGATCATCACCACAACATACACAAGCCATGACATTTATTTCACATGCAAGGTTAGGGATTTATAAATAGGAGAGAGAAAGAATAATGATATAGTAATCACTTCAAAGGAGACAAGCAAGCACATTATAGTTCCCAACATTAGGTTTAGGATTACATGTGTAGCAGATTACAGTTTCATAGTTGTGTTCAATTAGCAAACCCTAGGTACACAACCTCCCACTTGGACCATATTAGGATTTACAAGCATCATTAATTAACTCTACTTAGAGTCTTATGTCAACAACACTAGGTATCACTATCATATGCATGTGCATTACATATCAGATTACATTCCAAGTCTACATGTGTCATGACCTACCATCACACATAGAGGTCTTAACCATTCACACACGTGTGTCTCAACCAGCAAACACATCTACACATGTCATGATCATGAGGTGCCATCAAAGTGACTACAACTCACCAACACATGGTAGCGACAGTGACACACCATAGCTGGTCACTACATGCTCATCATATCACGACCCCACAAACAATTATCAGCCTTGACCGAAACTAAGGAAAAGTGTTGTGACAGGAACTAGGGTTAGGCGCCTTGACCGCCAATGACCAGGCATCAATACCAAAGCCAAACACAATGTTGCAACTATGAAGAAGCATACCACATACACATCTCAACCCTTAACCCATTATGGTTAGGGTTTTGACCGAGACCAACAGATGGTCACGACCCAAGGACAAGGAAACATGTTACGACCAAAACAAGGACCAATACACATGGTTAACACCCCAAAATGGCAAACATGTTTTGACCAGAGAAAAACTAGGGTGTCACGACCCAAGTAAGACTAGGTGTTAAGAAAGCACACTCATGTCTCGACCCAAAACCAACAAAAGATGTTTGGACCACATCACAAAGTGTGTGTCTCGACCCAAAGAAAAGGTTGTCTTGATAGAAACAAAGGTAAATAATAGGAAAACCATCCATCACTAAGATCAAAACTCATGGATTCTAGATCATCAAACCCTAGAACAAGGTCTATGAAGATCATCAAGCAAAACCACTTAGGAGAGAGAAAAACGAGCCACACACAAGTGTGAAATCATCCAAAGTTCCAAGGGAAAACATGATGGATGAACTTAAAACATGGTGACAAAACAAAACCTCAAGATACAAGCAAGATCATCTTCTCAAAATCACTTGGAAAACGTGCTCATAGAAATTAGGGTTTCAGATTCTAAGAAAACCAAGCATGACAACCACTATCATTCAAGATCAAGAGTATGGTATATTCTACTAACATCTTAGAGTAACATTTTAGAGAGAGAAACAACAACATATATGCAAAGAAAGGTGCAAGAATAGAGAGGGTAGAGGGTTATATCACCCACCTAAAGGAAGATCACTCCTAGGATCACAAGTTCCAAGCGCACAATCACCAAGGATGATGAAGCTCCATCAAAAGGTCCACTCTCAGCCACAAGAACACCTCAAGGAGAAGAAGATACCAAGGTCAAAGATTGCTCAAGAAAAGAGGGTAAAAGAGCCTTAGGCCGAACCAAGGAAAGAAAGGGGAAAAAGAAAAAACAAACTTCCTATCACATGGGTGCTACCTTGTCAAAACATGGCCTATGACTCTTGTGATGAGGATTTTACTCACAAGAACGACCACCATGGATGATTCATGACCTAGGACTGAGAAAAGAGAAGAATATCGAGGTAGGAGATTCAAGAAAATGTCACAAAAGAAAGGCAAACACCTACCAAGGTCTAAAAAGACCAAGAATCACCACATGCAAAGGATCTCGGTCACCAAAGCTCCAAGGATCAACTCTCTTTGCTTGGTCAACTCTCTTTGCTCCACCAAGCTCCAAGGACAAGAAAAAGAGAGGGAGGAAGGAGGGTCAAAAGGTTCACTTGCATGGAGAGGAGAGGGTTGATATGGCAAAGGAGGAGGGAAGTAGGGTGGAGATGAGGTGTCAACACCCTAAGGCACCAAAGGGACATTTGTCCACTCAGGAAACCAACATGCAACCACTTAAAACACACATGCACAAGACAGTGATACAATGTATGTTGGGTCTTGACCACCTTTGATCCCCAACATATGGCTTCATTCGCTGCACCTCAAGGGGGTTTGAAACAAGACTCGAGCACATGTCTCAGTCGAGACAAAAGATTACCACACATCCAGATCAAGAAACACCTCACAAGAAGAGAAATTGTCTCAACCCAAACCACCATGGTTGAGAAAAAACACACCCAAAGAAGGTGTCTTGGCCAAGACACCCCCTAGGTTGAAACAAGGGTCGCCACACTCAACCAATTTCAAAGTGTTGATACCAAGCAAACCCTAGAAACCCTAATCACCTATGGTGATGTCATCACTCATCCAAGGCTCAACTAAAGTGCCACAAAGCATCACACCCTCTCTCATGAATCCAAGAGAGAAGGTACACTCTAGAGGTGACAAATTGTAAGATAACCCTCACAAATGGGTAAATTACAATTTAACCCAAAATAAGAATAAAAAGCACAAACATCATCCAAAAAAGCTCAAACTGGAAATTTAAGCATTTCACAAGCTCTGAAAATATCTCAAAAGATTAGAGCATGCTTCTAAGCACTTAATCAAGACAAAGAAAATAGGGTTAGCGCAAAACACATGTCAGGGGTCTTATAAGCCATAAACCTCTAACAAAGATTTTGCCCTCAAGATCCTAAGGGAAAAGAGATGGGTACTCCTCTACATCTCTTCCTCAAGCTTCCACGTGGTTTCCTCAATGCCACAATGATGCCATAGAACCTTCACCAACATTATCTCATTCTTCTTCAACTTCTACACTCTTCTATCTGGGATCAACATGAGTCCTTCAACATAGAATATGTCCTCATTAAGCTCAACCTCCATTGGATGCAAAACCAACTCGGTATCAGGGTGGCACTTCCTCAACACACATGAAACATTGGATGCAACCTGTGCAACTCAGGTTGCAACTCCAACTTGTAGGACACCTTCCCAACACGTGTCACCATAGGGTAATGTTCCATAAACCTGGGAGCCAACTTACCCTTCTTCCCAAACCTCAAAACACCCTTCCAAGGAGAGACCTTGAGATACACCTTGTCTCCCACTTGGAACTCCAAGGGTCTATGGCTTCTATCTGTGTTGGGCTGCTTTCAACTCTTGTTGAATCACTTCAATCTTCTCTATTGTCTGTTGCACAAGCTCAGGACCAAGAAGTTGACATTCACCTGTCTCATACCAACATAACGGAGACCTACAACATTTCCCATACAACACCTCATACAGTGACATGTCGATGCTCCTCTGGTAATCGTTATTATAAGTAAACTCTATCAGAATGAGATGGATGTTCCAAATCCCCAAAAATTGCAAGACGTAAGCTCTCAACACATCTTCCAAAGTTGTATGGTCCTCTCATACTGACCATCTATCTGTGGGTGGAGAGTAGTGGTGAACCTCAACTATGTACAAAAAAAGTGGCATGCAAGCACTCCCAAAAGCAACTCATAAATTGAGGATCTCTACCTAACACAATAGTAGTTGGGACACCATGCAAATGCACTATATCATCCACATATATTTGAGCGAGCTTCTTTGCTGAATATGTCATCTTTACTGGAAAGAAGTGTGCTACTTTGTCAACCTATCAAAGATCACCCAAACGAAATCATGACCTTTGGTTATCCTAGGCAGACTAACCACAAATTCCATTGTAACATGATCTTATTTCCAGTGTGGTACGGGTAATGGTTGCTACGACTCTGCAGGCTTCTGAAGCTCTGCTTTCATTTGCTGGAACACTACACATTTGGCCACAAACTCAGCTACATCCTTCTTCAAGCCACATAACTAATATAAATCTTTAAGGTTATGGTACATCTTGCTGCTACTTGGATGCATAGCATACATCAAAGAGTGGGCCTCTTCCAGAACTATCTTCCTCATATTGTCAACATCAGGAACCACAACTATGTTGTGGTAACATAATGTCTCATCATCTGCTTTGTGGAAGCCATCACGCTTCTCGCAGTCGAACTTAGATTGTATCTGTTGTATCACAATATTATCATGTTGTGCTTCTCTTATTTGTTGTTGCAATGTCGGTTTCACCTGCAACTGTGCCAACAGACCTACTAGCATAGACACATCTATCTTCATGTTCATATGACACAAGGAGACATGTCTCGCTTATGACACACTAAGGAATTTAATTGTGCACTTCCCAATGACGATGTCGAAAAATACTTCCTGCTTAGCACACTACCATGACATTCACCTTTCCTGAATGGTAATCAATTGTACAATCATAATCCTTGATTAGTTCCATCCAGGGTCTCTGTCGCACGTTCAACTCCTATTGTGAAAAGATATACTTCAAGTTCTTGTGATCTATGAAGATCTCACACTTCTCACCATAAAGGTAGTGCTTCGAGGTTTCTAAGGCATGAACCACTATAGCTAACTCCAAATCATGGGTATGATAATTCTTCTTGTGCTTCTTCAACTGTCATGATATAAAAGATATCACATTCTTGTTCTGTATCAGCACATAACCCAAACCATTCCTCGACGCATCAGATAAAATTATGTATCCTTTCCCCTACTTAGGCAAAACTAGCATTATTGCACTTGTCAGCTTCTCCTTCAACAATTTAAAGGCACAATGACATATGTAATCTCAAACAAAAGTCACATTTTTCCTTGTCAGCTTGGTTAGGGGTAACGCCACTGAGATGAAATTCTTAATGAACCTCCTCTAGTAGCCTACCAAACCCAAAAAATTGTATACTTTCATCGGTGTCTTCGACTGCTCCCATTCCAACACAGATTCAACCTTCTTGGGGCCCATAAGAACACCCTCAACAGATATCACGTGTCCCAGAAAAGACACCTCCTTAAGCCAAAACTCACACTTATTGAACTTGGGGTACAACTAATGTTGTCTCAACACAGTCAACGCCTGACGAAGATGTTGTTCATGCTGCTGATTCTCCCGAATGTATATCAAAATATCATTTATGAACACCACCACGAACTGATCAATAAAATGGTCGAAACATTCTGTTCACCAAATCCATGAAAGTTGTCAGTGCATTGATACATGGAATACCTTTATTAATCATGTCATATTACATTGTACACTTCTACAATATCTCCATGATCATATTATATGGCATGCATACAACAATAAACATTTCATCAAGTAGGGGCTTAGTAAAGATATGTTAAGCACACCTAGTCCATAAAGTAAATGGGCCATAGTGAGATTGCTTTGATTATTCGTATGTAAGTGATAATATTGTTCTTAGAAATTATAAAATGCTTGACATGATTTTTTTTATCTTGCATATGAACTAGGATTGAATTCCAATTTGTATATCTTCAAACTACAAGCAAGACTTCATTAAATATGAATGATTGTGGTTAAAGATGAAAATGTGCATTTTGATTTTTTTTCAAATAAAAATATAGAGAACTCTGTGCATTTTAGGTGGTTCATATACTTCTATGGATGCTTTTAGTATAATGTTCATCATGTGTTATTGTAGAATAAGTTACTTTCTATAAGACAAATAAGAATATTGGGTCTCGTATACATGCGATCTAGGGAGTACATGGGCTAAATGAAAATAAGAGAATACAAGGGGCCTAAGCCCAACTAATCGAATATACCAACACACACCCTCAAGTTGTAGAGTAAGCATTGTGAAGTCCCAAATTGACGCCCATATACTTGAACAAAATAGAAGGTAGAGGTTTGGTAAGAATGTCCCCAACTTGATTATCCGCCCTAGAAGTGATGATCTGCTAGGCTTTGACTAGGTATAACACGTGTTGATAGTCAACTTCAATGTGTTTTGTGCACTCATGGAAGACTTGATTATTAGCCATATGTAGAGCTCATTAATTGTCACAATATAAAGTAGTTGTAGTTTGAAAAGGAATTCCAAACTCATTGAAGATTGATCAGACCCACTATAGATCACAATATGCGTCACTCATAGCCCAATATTTTGCCTCCATGTTGGTGAAAGATACCTCAGTCTATTTTTTATTCCTCTAGAAAATTAGGTGAATGTCAATCATGACATAATAGCAAAAAGTGAATCGTCAATATTTAGAATTGCCAGCCTAATCTACATCTACATATCTAAAGATAGATATTACCTTGGACTTATGTAATGACACCGCCTCCCGGTAACCGCCAATTAAGGTAGACCAAGAAGTCAAAGCCGCTATCCCAAAATAGGATCAATGATTTTATAAATAAATTAAAAAAAATTAATAATTCTACCAAAGACTAAGCTTAAAAAAGGATAAAAATTTACTTTTCAAATACCTCTCTCATATGGTAGATCTCAAATAGCCCCCATGATCCTACCTTACATGTAAATCACTACATAGGGTTGTGTAGTTGTATGGTCCTACTCAAGGGTAGACCAATACATCAACTCATGATAAACTGGTGATCCTACCCCAAGGGTAGACCATGTACTAGGTCATCCATCTCATCATCATCAAATCTACAGAGGAATAGGATCTGAGCTAGTCATGCACATATATTTATGATGATAGTCATATTCACTTTATAGTTGCATGAAATAAAAGTTAGCCAAGCAGTTATTTCCAAGCAACCGATAAAACCTCAAAAATCACCGTGAAACTAGAGAGATTAGTAATAAGTGTAACCACATACTTGATTATGAGTCAAAAGAAGCAAGATATCCAAATCCAATCATATGTCCAATCAAGCATGGTAAGCAACCAAATCAAGCAACCCTTGATCTTGAAAACATGTATGACACCTAGTTGTTACCATCACATCCCAAACAACTCTTTATTGACTTGGGATACCTTTCTAAGGTTTCTAAGTCTCATTAGGATTCATTAGGGTTTCTTATATCATTCTTTCAAATTTTATCCTTTAGTCAACAAACCCTAAAATCGCTTTTCTACTCATAAGAACTCTAATTACTATAAATTATCCACATTAAGGATCTTTTATACTCAAATTGGCTTTGTAACAACATATCTCTATCTTATTCATAGATTTTAACAATTAAAACCATTAAAAGTCATAATGATCAAAGTTAGGGTTTCTAAGACCATTAATGCATACTCATGTGCATGGAACCCAAAATTAAGGCAATTATGCATAAAGATCGTCTTTTTAGACCTAATTCTCTCTTTTATTAAAAACAAGCTAATATTTCTCATAACATCCAAAGTACATTATTAGATCTAATTATCATTAATACTTAGGGTTTTTCATCAATTAAGCCATTAAAGATGATATCTTTATATCCTTTTTGAATTTCAAGAAGAATCAGGCTTCCATTATATTTTTAATGGATTCCTTGCATTTTTCTAATCAATTATCATATATAATTTATTGTCATCTGAGTTACGAATAACTAGTTATGAATTTTACAAGGAAATCACCTTTCAACCAATGAGATACCACCACATCACCACTTGCTCCATGTGAGCAAAGCCGCACTGAAAGAGACCGAAAGTCTATTTTACCACTATCTACTAGCAAAAGCGTCAGGGGCAAGGAGGTCTTTTCCTCATATTGCATCTTCAACCTCGTGGTCCATGTCTTCCACGAGCAGGCACCTTGGGCGGGTCAACACCATAGTTGTCTCCTCGATCTAAAGCACCGGAGAGTAGGAAAAAGGTACATCTTCCTCCGTCGGGCCTCGACAGACCCCCTTGCGGTCTCAGTTTCATCGACGGGAGTAGGGGCAAGGGGAAACGGTGGTTGGGTTTCCTTTCTGGATAGTCGGGAAGGATACATAAGGGATCTGCTGACTTCTCGCATGCATGAACAACAAACCCTTCTACGCACTCTATGGAATAAGCTCCTGGCTTGTAGATCGAAGACCAGGATCGTATGTATATCTGGGGAAAGATTCTATTAACCACGGTTTGCAACCAAGGCCACCGGTGAATTGGGGAAATCCCAATACCTCACAGAAAAGATGGAAACAAGGGATCATCCGATTCAAAATTTCCTTCCTAAGCTAATGGAAGTCTTCGTTTGAGGGGGTGTGGATCAGAGAGAGAGAATAGTGTAGAGAGGAGAAAAATTTACTGTAGATTCATTTCCTTATGCGGCTGAAGGAAGGAGATGACCGTGCACCATTGGATCTCAAATCCAACGGTCCACATCGCACGCACATAGATAAAAACAAAATTCTAATTCAATTAGAATCGTGACATTTAATATATTTCTTCTTTTCCTTTCCACTTTAGGAAATATTCCAAAAATCATATATCCCAAACCATGTGTCCAATTAATACCAAATTTTAGAGGAAAGTCCATAATGATTTAAACTTCTTGTATGCTAAGTTTTGAACTCAAATATGAAAGTATGAGAGGCTTTTCTTCATATACAAGTTATCACTTATTAAGGCATATTTTATGCATATTTTCTCTCTTATTCTTTTATATTCCTTATTTGGATTCCTTTTCCCCATTGAAACCTTGTGAATTTGAAATCTCATCCATGATGAGTCAATCACACATTTTTCCATATATTTCTCATATTTTCCTCAACAACTCAAATTTCCTTCTTAATAATGCATTATTTGATTTCTTCTTTTTCTTTTAATCATATTGGACTCATTAACATATTATGATCCACGAAATTATATTCACAAATAAAATATTGCAAATGGAATCCATTCAATACATATAATTCATACAATTCCCATAATCATATATTTATTGGAGAAATTGTATCTCAAACCATTCAAGCCCAAAAATTGCAGTTGTAGCATCCTTCCCTTCTTATACAAATTTTTCCCTCAAAATTCCACCAAACATACAAACAATTCAAGATAAGATTTTTTCCATGTCCTTCGTCATCTCCCATGTGACTTCATTCTCTCCATGGTGCTTCTAAAGAACCTTTATCATCTTCTATTCTTTACTCCTGATCTCTCTCACCTTGGTATCTCATACCCTCATAGGTGACTCAGGGTAAGTTAGCCTCCCTTGGAGATCAATAGGTTCAATGCTCAACACATGGCTCGGGTACCTCACATAGTGCTCTAGATCGAACACATAGAACACATCATACACCGTATTATCCTGAGGGGTAAGGCTAAAAATAAACAACTCCTAATCCATCTCAAATAGGCCCATGTATCGAGGACTCAACTTTCTCAGCTATAGCTCAGAGGGGTTAGGTTTTCATAACACATAATCACTCAAAGTGAACTGCATGTCAGTCTACTTTGCATCAGCTCATGACTCATGTTGATCCTGGGCTTCATCAACCATTGATTGATCACATCGACTTCATCTGCATACATTGTGGTCTCTCTGACCTCCATAAGGTCCTCTCACCGACATCATCCTAATGAAGCAGTGACTGACATAGCCTCCCTTACAGAGCTTCTTACATCCCAATAGTGGCTATGGTGGCTATCATAACAAGCAAACTCTTCTAGGGGCAGATACTGCTCCCACTAATCACCCTGAACGAGCAAACATGCTCTCATCAGACCTTCTAAAGTTTGTATTATACTCTCTTGACTGTCCATCAGTCAGGGTTGATATGTTGTACTCAACTTCAATCTAGAATCGAGTTCTTCTTACTCCTACTTCCACAACATGGAAGTGAACTTGAGGTCATGCTCAAGATATTGAACTCAGATCACGGTGTAGTTGAACTATCTCTCTCTCATATATATAGTTCAACCAAATCTGTCACACTGAAAGTGCTCTCTCTTAGGCAAGGGATTAGGTCAACTTGGTAAGGCAATCTACCATAACCCATATTGCATCATGACCTATCTTGGTCCATGGGAGATCCACCACACTATCCATGGTGATCAACTCTCATTCCCACTCAAGGACTCCTCATATCTGTAGCAACTCACTAGGTTACTAGTGTTTGGCCTTCACCCTCTGGCGAGTATGGCAGTTTGGCATAGGCAACACTATATCCTTCTTCATCCCAGTTCTTCAAGGTACTACTGCAAACCTTAACCATCTTGGTAGTACCTCAGTGTACAGTGTACTTACAATCATGAGCTTCTTGCATGACATGATTCCCCAAGGTTGACTCCTCAGAAACCCTAAAACACTCTAGTAGCGGGTTTCACCACCTTTTTTTCTGAGAGGTGTATATGAGATTCTTAAAACAACCCTTTTATCTCATCAAGCTCTAGGCTGGCTAATTGAGTAACCACCAACTTTACCAATGGGTCTGGTTGTATCTGTATGTTAGCCATACAAGTCTCATCTTCTAACAATCGTAGGGTTCACCTAGAAACCTCTTCCAGTCTCTCTATTGGCTATACAAGACAGATGTACACCTAAGATGTATTCTATTGCGAACATCTTGTTACCACATAAGCTTTCTTATGTGCTAGGTGGTGATGAAGACATAAACCTTCATATACTTCACTCATCATCCCCATCTTGGGTTTAGGTCTAACTAAGTCAAGAAAACTTCAAGCTCATCGTCTTGGTTATGAAACCCAAACTTATGACTCATGGATTCCATCTACTTCCAGGGAGGTACGTTCCTCATATCACCATTGTTCTCTTTGTGTTTTCAAACCATCTATCCAATGTACTCTCATAAGGTGTGATACTTCCTCTATCCTCAATCATCGTAGAAGGGTTTGAACTCATATCACCTCTATCTTTAGTATATGGCATGCACTTTGTCCCATCTCTCTCACCCATAACAAGATGAAATAAGCATTTGGCTGCAGTCCAAATACAGAATCCATCCCGTTCCAAGAATAGAGATGGTGCATCACACATCGCCATAACATTTTCCAATCTAAGTTGAAACTTACTTCTCATGACTCTGTACCATGAACATCTCACTTTCGTTTCTATACCCATGGGAAGACTCTTCTCATCACCTATGGGTCTTAACATATCTCTTATGCACAATCCTTAGTCATTACCTCAAGGTCTCTAGGGTGGCGGTACTTTTGAGGTGATCTGACCCTAATGCATCTTGAAATTTCCTCTCACATTTACCCCTTAGCCCCCATGAACTCATAAAGGTGACCAACCTCATAACCCATGGTACTTGGGAAAATGTAGTTGTTACCTCCCGACCCTATGGTCTTGTGTATTCGCGGAACAGACAACTCCTACTCCCATCAATCTTATCCCTTCCTGACCCTAGTATTGACTTAGGATTCTATCATGGTACATCTCAATCTTGAATCCTTACCCAAATCTCCATCATCTCTCTAGGAACTCATAGTCAAACTTACATCCATTCATGAAAGTCATGGTGGCTTATCTATCTCAGTCTGGCCCCATACACGTTACCTCCATGACAACATATCTTCATGCCCCTTAGAGATGGTCACACATGGGTCTATAGATTTGTGCTCATACTATGAGCTCTCCACTTATCTCATCAAGCTCCTATGAGAGTCCTCTTTAGGTTACCTCAAACTTAAACAAAAGTTGGCACTCACCCTACAGAAGGGTCCCTTCCCATGATGGGAGAAAACTATCTCTTGATAGTAGAAATGTCACAAACATTCTTACTTCTATGGTTTACATCATCGTGTGCATGCTTAGCCCTACCATGATACTTATACACATAGCTAGCAAGAAGACAACCTACTAATCCATTCCGAGTTCCTTGGTATGTCATACCTATTCATTGTTCCTCAAGGTTATACTAATACCATGCATGCATATATCACCAACCTGTATGAGTGGTTCATCAACTCATATCTCCTTTCTGGTGGGGTTTCCTTTTCTCTAAAACATGGGGGTGCCATGCTCAATTTCCATGAACTCATACAACCTTGTGAGCATCATGTGCACCAGGTACTAATACTTCCCCTCTTATGTCTAGGAACCCCAAGTTTGCTACTTATGCAACATGTGTCTAACTGCATGCTCAGTTGTTTCGACATGAACTAAACCAATACTAGATATGGCATATACTTCTTAACACTCTTCCATGTGGATAGCCATTAGAGTTCTACACAAGGACAACCAATTGGGTGTGAGGCCTCAAAACTTGTTCTCATACCATACCTCTTTAGGACCTTATGGAACTCTCCTTCCTACACATAAAAGGAAGGCACTTATAACATCGATTCAAGAAGCCTCTTTCTCTTTTTTAGGGTTTGGTTCCTCTAAAAGCATCCAAAGTACAACATGCCTCCAAGGATCATGTATGAGGCAAACATAACTATCTAATCAGGGTTGTCTAAACCAGGTCATACATACCCAACTTCTCATGATTCCTCATGTCTTAGAGTCAAGGTCCCTAACTTTCTTCATCGGGTCTCACCCTCTCTCTCTAGAGCTAACCTGCAATTGGTCCTACAACTTGAGGTTTTTTCTTAGAATATGGGTCAAGCTCTTAAGGATACATGTCTACACCTTCCTGGGTGAAACATACTATTAAGACCTATGTCCGACCAAGATCATCCAAAGCTCTACATGCTCATCTCATGAACATCAGGAATAACCCTTCTGGCCTAGGTCAAAAACTTATTGCCAACCTTACTATCACTCTCTTCTATGTAGGTGTGCCTCTTCTTGTCCATATATGTCGTTAGGGTTCCTATAAGGTCACCATTAACCCTCTTAATGAGGGAACTATCCCTCAACCTAACATGCATGACTCACCCAAGGTCGGGTTGCCACATGGCACTAGAGGTCAAGCAAACACTCATAATCTATGTTTCTCATGGGTACTCAAAACCTCCATGTAAAGCATGCATGACTAACCCACGTACTTGAAGGTATGGAAGACTAAGGCATCCAACTCATCTTGTCATCTCTTCCTCTAATTACCACTTAGGATTTGGGTTGAGAATCGTCCTCAGAGGATGTGTCAGGTCTCTTCCTCTTCTTGGAGGCTTTTTCCTCTAAGACTATCACTCTCCTCCTCACCCTATGAGATGGTCTAACCTCAACGTTCTCCTATGGGGTAACCAAGGGCACATCAACACATGTCATGCAACCTAAGCATGTAACTAAACTCAATTTGAGTTTCTAATTATCAAATCTTATGTCCATGACATCTTTCTTACATATTGTTTATTATTTGGTGGAGAATTCATTAATCCTTACCATTCTTAACCCCAAAACTCAGGAGGGTGGTGGAGAAAGAGAATCCCTAATCTCTTAAAGTTATTCAATGAATGGGGTAGAGAAGGGATGAAGACAGATGAGAGAAGACCTAAACGTGTCTTATTTCGAGTCAAATCCTCTGATTTTTGCCAGGCAGTCACATAGAATCCAGGAGTCCTCGTAGACCGACTAGCGTGGCAGAGGAAAATCTTGCCAACTCCCCGATTGTGATCCTTTTCTAGATACCTCCATCATTGGAAAAATCCTCTAATAACTCTCTTGGGTTCTAAAGAGTTTGTAAAATTTAATAATTATTAGAGATTAAATGAAAAACCATGCTCTGATACCAAATGTAACAACCCCGCCTCCCAGTAACCCCCAATTAAGGAAGACCAAGAAATCAGAGCTATAATCCCAAAATAGGATCAATATTTGCAAATACTCAAAAATAGTTAATACATTCTACCAAATACTTAAGCTTAAAACAAGATAAAAATTTACTTTTCACATACCTTTAAAAAATAAAAATTTGAAACTTCTACCCACTGTAGAGCTCTATCTAACTAAATCCTCCTTTATGATTTAACTTTATTCTTCACAAGTTCCACTTTACTGTTTGTCCAATTCAGATATTCCTAAAATGTCAACAAATAAAACGTGGGTCAGTATAATGAATTATAGTGGTATGTGGGGGAATCAAAATCTTGCATCTATTTGTAATAACATAATGGAATCAAATTATTGCTTAATAGATCAAACTTTACGTATTAAGCATAACTACTCAATCCCTACATATTCTTACATGTTTGTTATCCCTATAGTGGGCATGGATACTACCTCTCTCATATGGTAGATCTCAAATAGCCCCCATGATCCTACCTTACATGTAAATCACTACATAGGGTTGTGTAGTCATATGTTCCTACCCAAGGGTAGACCAAAACATCGACTCATGATAAACTGATGATCCTACCCCAAGGGTAGACCATGTACTAGGTCATCCATCTCATCATCATCAAAGCTATAGAGGACTAGGATCTGAGCTAGTCATGCACATATATTTATGATGATAGTCATAGTCACTTTATAGTTGCATGAAATAAAAGTCAGCCAATCAGTTATTTCCAAGCAATCAATAAAACCTCAGAAATCGCCGTGAAACTAGAGTGGTATGTGGGGGAAGGGTAGACCAACACATCGAATCATGATAAAATGATGATCCACCCCAAGGGTAGACCATGTAATAAGTCATCCATCACATCATCATCAAAGCTACAGAGGACTAGGATATGAGCTAGTCATGCACATAGATTTATGATGATAGTCATAGTCACTTTATAGTTGCATGAAATAAAAGTCAGCCAATCAGTTATTTCCAAGCAACCGTTAAAACCTCAGAAATCACAATGAAACTAGAGTGATTATTCATAAGCGTAACCACATACCTGATTATGAGTCAAAAGAAGCAAGATATCCAAATCCAACTAGATGTCCAATCAAGTAGGGTAAGCAACCCTTAATCCTAAAAACATGTATGACACCTAGTTGTTACCATCACACCCCAAACAACTATTCATTGACTTGGGATACTTTTTAAAGGTTTCTAAGTCTCATTAGGATTCATTAGGGTTTCTTAGATCAATCTTTCAAATTTTGTCCTTTTTAGGTCAACAAACCCTAACATAGCTTTTCTACTTATAAAAACCCTAATTACTCAAATTATCCACATTAAGGATCTTTTATTCTCAAATTGGCTTTGTAACAACATATCTATATCTTATTCATGGATTTTCATAATTAAAACTATTAAAAGTCATAATTATCAAAGTTAGGGTTTCTAGGCCCATTAATGCATATTCATGTACATGGAACCCAAAATTAAGCCAATTATGCATAAAGATCATCTTTTTAGGCCTTATTCTCTCTTTTATTAACAAGCTAATATTTTCTCATAACATCCAAAGAAAATTATTAGATCTAATTATCATCAATTCTTAGGGTTTTCATTAATTAAACCATTAAAGATGATATCTTTATATCCTTTTTGAATTTCAAGAAGAATCAGACTTCCATTAAATTTTTAATGGATTCCTTGCATTTTTCTGATCAATTTTCATATATAATTTATTGTCATATGAGTTACCAATAATTAGTTATGAATTTTGTAAGGAAATCATCTTTCAACCAATGAGATACTGCCACGTCAGCACTTGCTCCACGCGGGCAAAGCCGCACTGAAGGAGATGGAAAGTCTCTTTTACCCCTGTCTCCTTTAACAAGCGTCATGGGCAAGGAGATCTTTTCCTCCTATTGCATCTTCAACCTCGCGATCCCTGTCTTCAGCGAGCAGGCACCTTGGGCGGGTCAGCACCATAGTTGACTCCTCGATCTAAAGCACCAGAGAGTAGGAAAAAGGTACCTCTTCCTCCACCAGGCCTTAACAAACCCCTTTGCGGTCTCAGTTCCGTCGGCGGGAGTAGGGGTAGGGGAAACGGTGGATGGGTTTCCTCTATGGATAGCTGGGAAGGCTAGGTAAGGGATTTGATGACTTCTCACACGCTCGAACAACAAACCCTTCTATGCACTCTTCGGAAGAATCTCCTGGCTTGCAAATCGAAGACCAGGGCCGTATATATATAGGGGGAAGATTCTGTTAACCAAGGTTTGCAACCAAGGCCACTGGTGAATTGGGGAAACCCAATACCACACGAAAAAGATGGAATCAAGGGATCGTCTGATTCGAATTTGCCTCCCTAAACTAATGGAAGTCTTCTTGTGAGGGGGCATGGATCAGAGAGAGAATAACGTAGAGAGGAGAAAGATTTACTATAGATTCGTTTCCTTATGCGGCTGAATGAAGGAGATGATCGTGCGCTGTTGGATCTCATATCCAACGGTCCACATCGCACGCGTCTAGATAAAAAAGAAATTCTAATTCAATTAGAATCGTGACATTTAATGTATTTCTTCTTTTCCTTTCCACTTTAGGAAATCTTCCAAAGATCATATCTCCCAAACCAAGTTTCCAATTAATACCAAATTTTAGAGGAAAGTCCATAATGATTTAAACTACTTGTATGCCAAGTTTGGAACTCAAATATGAAAGTATGAGAGGCTTTTCTTCATATACAAGTTATCACTTATTAAGGCATATTTTATGCATATTTTCTCTCTTATTCTTTTATATTCCTTATTTGGTTTCCTTTTCCCCATAGAAACCTTGTGGATTTGAAATCTCATCAATGATGAGTCAATCACACATCTTTCCACATATTTCTCATATTTTCCTCATTATCTCAAATTTCCTTCTTAATAATACATTATTTGATTTCTTCTTTTTCTTTTAATCATATTGGACTCATTAACATATTATGATCCACGAAATCACATTCACTAAGGAAATATTGCAAAGATAATCCATTCAATACATATAATTCATACAATTCCCATAACCATACATTTATTGGAGAAATTGTATTTCAAACCATTCAAGCCCAAAAATTGGGGTTGTAACAACTTAGGTCATTTGTAGAGCAATCCTCGTCCGGGAGCACTCTTAATAAACAAAGAATGTGTCAAATGTTGAACCAGTGGGCTTGAACTAGCACACTCATGAGTTGGATGACTAACCCAAGAACATAGGTAATCACGAGTCAAGTAATAGTCAAGTAAATCATCTTCCTGGCTATGCGAAGATACTTCTCCAAATTAACAAAGAATTCTCCTTAATGCATAATAGGCTTTGTATGATATTCCATCAGGATAGAGACCGATTTGGCTTCCGCCATGTTGGCCTCTTGATGCATGTCAAAGACATGGTGTCGTTGTGACGATGTCATCAACATAGATAACAACAAGAACATGGCGTTTGTAGGACTTCGAGAAGAATAAGGAGTGGTCTATGGCTGATCTTCAAAAGTTAAACTGTGTAAGGACATCACTTAACTTGTTGAACCATGCCCCTGGAGACTGCTTGAGGCCGTAGAGAGATCATCGAAGACAACCAACTTTATGATAAGAAGCCCCCTAAAGAACAAATCTGAACGGTTGTTACATGTAGACTTCCTCCACGAGATTTCCTTGAAGAAATGCATTATTAAATGTCGAGCTAGTAAAGGCCAATCAAACTGAGCTGCAAGGGAGATAAGAAGCGTAAGGAGGCAATTTGTATCACTAGAGAGAATGTCTCAAAGTAATCCATGCCAAAGGTTTGGGTGAACCCTTTGACAACCTGGCGTGCCTTGAGTCATTTAATAGAGTAATTCGATTTATGATTTATAGAGAAAATCCGTCGACAACCTATGATATTTCTGCTTGCTGGTAGGGCCACAAAATCCCATGTGGAGAGTCCACATTTCATCCATCCTGGCAGCTTTCCATCCAAGATGACGCAGAGCATATGTTGGACACATAGGGACATATGTTGTGTCCGGACAGTAGCAAAAGACGGGATACAATAAGAAAAATGTGTTAAACAACAAGTGCTGGAAATAAGATGTTTGATAGTGCAAGTGTATACCTTTAGGCCATGTTTGGTACATTGATAGGGAAAATGTTGGCATTAGATAGTAGATAAGTAAGGATAGGAAATAGCCATGATATGATTTTTAGTTTCCCATCATGCATTTGTATGCGACATGGATATGCTGGAGGATGGGAAACATACTGGAGAGATTGTTGATCTCATTCTCTGTTCCAAACCAACGGCTTTGAGTTGTGCCTCGTTATATTTTTCATCGTGATCTCCTCAAGTGATCTCTGGAAGCTCCTCTCTACTTGGAATGACCTTGATTTTGAAACCTTGGCCAATTGCCTTTGTTTTGCTGAGCCAAAAAGAAACAAAAGCACATCTTTCACATGTAGACCCATTCTTCTCGTTGATGTTGCTGAGACAATAAAAACATCAAGCATATTGTCATACATGGGGCCATGGATTTCTCAACTATAGATGCAACCGCATACGCTGCAATGGCAACAAAATATAACAATAATTCCTCCTTTGATGTAGGAGTTAGGCCGTGCAGAATCAATGCCAATATGGCATCTCCACCGTGTTGATGGCCTGGCTCCAGCACCAAAGTCTTTGCAATGGGAACCGCTGTGTTGGGGTGCCAGAATCCAGGCTATCTAGCACCATGGTCTTTGCAACCGTTGCTGCCGTGTTGGAGTCAGACTCCAATGGGCATGACAAAAAAGAATGGCATGGCCGTGGCCGCCGCAGCGAGATGCAACAGCGGAGGAACAATTTCTGGAAATTTGATATGCACATCAGGGTCACCATGTACAGATGTGCCGATAGAATTAGGTAACCCACCCCCACCGTTGCTTTAAATAATTCATCAGCTACCGGATGTCGCATCCTCCTAGATTTTCATCCAGTTTGTTATTTGTGAAAATAAACGTCAGAAGAGGATACATGGACGAATTCACATCAATCCTACCATTAATCCATCCTATCAAATACGACCTATTGTAATGCCACCGCTAGATTGCATTAGTTAATAACTGACAATGATGATACCGATTTAGCCGGTGACTCATCTTTCATGCGGAAATTAAATTTGGTGTTGTTGATGGTGGATGTGATGGCAATGGTGGCGGGACTTCGATCTTCTGTTAACATAATTCAATGACCTTCCACTTAGCATCGTCATCCATAGTAAAAAATGTATTATGTTAACAAAAGATCAAAGTCCCACTACCACTATTGTCACCTCCACCATAAACAACACCAAAGTGTTGCATGAAAGATGGATCACCGACTGCATCTGTACCATCATTGTCAACTATGAACCAATGCAATCTAGTGGTGGTACTACATAAAGGCATACGCTCGTGCGCTATCAAACATCTCATTTCCAACACTTGTTATCTAACACGTCTTTCTTCTTTTATCCCATCTTAGCTACTACCTTGGACAAAACATGTGTCCCTAAGTGGCCAACAATTGGTCTACATCATCTTGGATGGAAAGCTGCCATGATGGAAGAAATGTGGATTCCACAACATGGGTGATCCTAATCTATTCTACATGGGATGCACAATAGTGGTGCAACCTTCTCCAACTATCACCTTTCATTTAAGGAGCAATGCATGTTTTCATTGAAGAAAACTGCAAGTTGTTGCACTCGTACGGTGGAAATATTGCACAACGCCGGTCGTGTGCGCACTTTAACTGACACGAAGATGGTCACAAAGTCCTACATTCCATACAAATGCAAGCACCAAATGTGCCTCAAGATATCAGTCTTGGATCAAGGCATGACTCATTCAAGCACATCATCTATCTGTATGACATATTGTACAAGCATGTGGTTAGTTGGGCCATCCAACTCTTCAATTTGAGAAAGGTGTGTCACTACAACACATAGGGGGGGAATAGAACCAGAAAAGGGGACATTCGTGTAATAGGGAGAGGAGAGGAGGAAAAGTTAAGGGAGGGGCAACGATATTGTGGTAGAGAAAGCAAAGTAAAGAGAAAGTAGAGTATTTTCAAACTTCTACCATGCATCGATCAAATTTTTGTTCGCTTGTCGGAAGGGTGAGGATATTAGCATTTGGCATGTCCTAAATGTCAAATCTTTAGAGCCTAAGAATAAATTTAAACATGGAATTCAGAATTCCGTTCCCTAAGGTTTCTAGTCTCCTCTCACGAGGGAACATTAGAATTTGCAACAAGTTCTAAACCTATTTGAACCACTCACACAACAACTTCCATAACTCACATCTCCATCTCAGGTAATAGAATAAACTCATCAGCATACCCAAGTCTTTCAAGACCTCTTTTGTCAAAACATTCATAAACTCTCCTTGCATTCTTAGCTAGGTTATATAAAAAAGATTTAGACCTTGTCCTCTTAACAAACCTGGAGTTAAGTTTATATTCTAGAAATCCATCAACAAATAGTTAAGCCTTAGTAAACCTCTTTTGGATGCAAACATCTAAGACGAGACCATTTTTTCCCTAGAGGTTCTCACAAACTGATGGTGCTAGGTGTAGAACCCACATGCCATTAAATGTCTCACATGTCCCTTTTTTTGCATCCCTCTCCTTTAACATACAATTCCACTATCTAGAAATGACAGCCTACCAACTTTCATTTATCTAGAAAACTCAATCTCAAGCCCCCTTTCAGAGTCCCTACAACAGATTATGGGTTCAACATGAAAATCCTAACACCATTTCACCATAAGTGCAAGTACAATTTATCATATCTCGGATTTATATTACACCAACTTGGTAAACAGTGTCCTGTATAATAAGGCACATTGACAATAGCTTCTCATTCAAAATGTTAATAATAAAATATCCATAATTGGGTTGCATAGAGTCGTTCATACACTCGACAACAAATGTATAAAGACAAACTTATACACCTGACAAACTGACACACATCCTAATTCTAACTAGAATTTGACATTTGCTATATCTATTGTAGATCTGCATGCTTATGCTGGAAGAGTGGCATCGTCTCTACACACTTGCTTCATTATTCTTTAATTTTGCATAAAATTTCAAGGAAAAAAAAAAGCAATGATGTGAGAGGAATTCATGCTTACGATTACAGAAACTATCTAAACAGTCAGGCACGTTTAGTAAGAAAAAATAAAGTAAACCACATCAAGGGATATTTTATGTATAACACGGAAATCAGTATTAACCGGGAAGCCTTATCTTTATTTAGTAGTAGTCACTAGTCTTAAGAAGTTGCTTTCCTGGCTAGCAAGAAACTGAATGCTCAACGTGTTGTTTTATTTAGAAAGGATGACAATTTCTTACTTAACTAGTCGTGTATTATTCTTTGTTTAGCAACAACATTGTGCCTTGCCACTGTCGGTAGTGGAGTTGAGCCTTCAATTTACAGTGCATTGGTAAAGTAGTGGGAAGGAACAATACAAAAGGAATCCCTGCATAGGTTTATATTCATAAACTCCCATTGAACCTACGAAGCGCCACCATGCTAGTGAGAATAGACAAGTACTTAGGATTTGTATTGAGTATCGACAGAATGACCAAGAACACTCTTAAGGCTAGATTATGCACACTCTAAGGCTTAGATTATGCACGAACATTCTCATGGATGCTAGGTCCAATTTCCCTAACTCTTTGCAGGTTCTCAGGATTGAACATATCACTCGTTTTCAATATGAATGGATCCCATGAAGATGCAAAATCTGCAAACTTTTTCTCCATGAAGGCGAGCTCTGTTCTACGAGCACACAAGATGATCAAAGAAATGTCCAACCAAGAAAATTTTGGGTCTCTATTAGCCGAGATGTGGACCATATTCAGCAATGTGACGCTTCCCTGCAACAACAAATACAATCTCATAGCACCCACCCAGAGCAGGCCCAATCAGTTTTCACACAACAGCTACAATCTGACACTTGGAAGCAGCTTTTGGAAGAATCGTTTGCAGCAACAATTTACCCAACTAGACCTCAAAACAATAATTGCATATTAACGCAACAACAGTCTCTGAATTGTCAGTTGTAAAAACATGTTCAACAGACATCCAACTTTCCTGATCTGTTGTAAAATACACCCACAGAGCTATAAAGTACCAGTGCCAGATGGAGAGACATAGAACGGGAGGAAGAAAAGAAGCCCAATAAATACAGCGAGTTCTTACAAAAGCTGGTCCTTTCTACACAAGAAGTACCAGTAGCTTGTAGATATTGATGATGAAGCCACTTATCAGCCCCTGGAGCTGGCACATTCCCAGATCCACCAATTAATGAATAAGAACCCCAGTTGCTCTTAGAATGTCCGTGGGATCTAGTTGTGAGATCGTCAGGACATGATCAAGAGATAATTAAAGCAGGTCAAACCTTCATTAGTTGCATGTATTTTACAGAAACTCAAAAACCAGCAGCAAATGAAAAAGACTTTTCGAAAAATGTGGCCTTATGTCAGTGGTCTTCAAATTTAGATCAAACTCATGGAGGACATACTTCTCTAGATTGGGATCCATCTCTAGTACAGATCAATCATTTTATTGTGCTTTTCAAAGTATTTTATGCTCAGTCCAACATCTAGAGGGTGCTACCCTTAACTTGTCTGCAATATATGGTGCAACTGGTGATTATGACAGGGACATCTTGTGTCAGGAACTTCTCAAGTAGAAACAGAACCATACTTTGGTGTTGCTTGGGCATTAAAAATGCAGTATGGAACAACCATGAAAGAAAGGGCAGGACTAAACTCCCAAAAAAAATCAATGGGAGGAGTTTGACTCCATTGATAATGCAAATATCCTAGACTTTCCTAGGTGTTTTTATATATGGTATAACCAACAAGAAGGCTTCAAGAACACAAAGTCTCGTATTGACAGAGTTCTTTGTGAATCAAATTTTATGCATACTCTCGATAGAGTTGGTGCAATCTCTCAAGGAAGCATTGCTTCATATCACCACCTTGTTTCTCATCCTATCCCTAATATGATGAAAAGGAAAGCCCATTTAGATTCATAAACTCATGGAATGAATGTGTTGGGTTTGAGGATATGGTTAATGACAGTTGGGAGTACTAATGCAACATGATGCCTCAGTATTAGAGTTATAAAGAAATTGCTGAATGTTGAACAAAATCCGGTTGGGTGTAACAAAGTCAAAGTGTCAAACCTTCTTGACAATTCTAGGAGCTTAGGGAAAGAATCTCTGCATTCCTAGTTGCTTAATGATGTTATCTCTACAGATTATATTCTACAGCAAGCAAAGGAGTAAATAGTTGCTGCTGCTAAAGCTATCCTTGCAGAGGAAACTCTCATCTTCCAGAGATATAAAGCTCTAGGGTTGAAATAGGAGGATAAGAATACATGGGTCTTTTATGCCATATTAAAATCCAGAAGATACTATAATTCCATTTACTCATGGTTTATTAACTACATTCAAGAACATGATGCAAGACTCACGAAGGAGCACATTAGAGACTACGATTCAACCCTCTTCAACCAAAATCAGAGTGTGATAGTGGAAAAGGGTTAGGGCCTTGCCAAAACTTAGCAAAGAAAAAATTAAAAAATTATCTCGTAGTTTAATTTGTGTACTTGAATAAGAAAAATCTGAGTTACAATACCAACACAGCCCAAAAAAGGTAATTAAGTATGAAAAAGTATATTTCATTGAAATAGACCACATACCTCTATTATCATGTGCCTATGGTTTATGAATTCAATAGTTACAGGGTTTGATTCTGATCATCGGTCCACAACCTTCTCTGCCAAGTTGTATTACTTTCAGGAACTTGCCATACAAAGCGTTCAATATCTTCATTATGGTCCTACAATATCCAGTTCGTATATTCAAAAAGCTGACGATAAAATCTAAACATTATAATAGGAAAATGTGCAAGTATACATAACGTAATACCTGTTTTTTTTTTGTGTGTGTGTGGGGGGGCTTCATGTTCCAGAATATCTACACCTCCCTTAGACTGAAACACATCATATATCTTCTTCATGTATGCCTGTGCTTTCACGGCTGCTTTTTCAGCCTGTTCTGCTCTAGCACGTGCTTCTTCAGCTGCTTGTTTGTATTTCTCTAGTTCTATGACATGCTTGAGGTTTCTGACATGAGAATTTGCAACAGAATTAGATCTCATGCGATTATGGCCTGATCTTTCAGGTCCAATGACTTGGTAACAAATTTCTTCATCATCCATGTCAATTTTCCCTTCATCATGTTGAGATATCAGCTCTCTAATTTGTGCCTGTTCAACAATGATTTAATTTAAAAGACTTGGTGATTGTCATTGACAACTAAACTAAAAAAAAGTGAGTTATATCAACAAGGTTTTTGTTTTTTCTAGTCCGTGTCAGTTCGAATATCCTCAAGGCTTGGAATTGTCCCGTCATTCTTTTCTGCCTGTATCATTTTTAAATAGTATTATAGGTGTGTTAGAAGCTCTTTATACTAGACAAAATATGAAAACTATATGAAACAATCTTACATCTTTTTGCTCTGCAACACTAAAACGAGTTCAGCCTGTGCAATGGGCCATTGATTGTTTAAAACGACTAATCTTGTTTCGAAGACTGGCAGCCTTAAGGGTAAAAACCCACATTTACCATTATAAAGTTAGGTATCAATATCGAGAAGCTATCTACAGTCAAACGAATTTACTACGAGATGTTTGCTTTGAAATAATCACTTTTCCAATACTTCTTAATAAGAAACTCCCATTCATTTTGAAATACACGTGTTGGACAATTTCCAATGGCCTCTTCATCAGTGGTATAAGTCAAATAAAGTGAATATAATTCTCTCTTGAAATCATGCCACGTCTTCCCAAAAGACTTGTACATTGAGCGTACTCTCAATTCCTTTTCTGGAGCAGTCAACTCATCATGAAGAATAATAAAATCATCCTACAAATAGTTATAAACATATTATAATAATATTTTCAACCGATCATGATGAATATGAATGAAAACAAAACATATGTTTACTGAGATTGGCAGTCAAACCTGAATCATCTCGAGCATTTTCTCTTCTCTCACTAGAAATTCAGTTCCACCTTGTATAAGTAAGTAGTGCATTGATTGAACTTCGAACAATTGACCCCATTCTTCTGGCTAACAGTCAAGTTTCTATCCGATTTATTGGATTTCCATCAGCACTAAATTCTATTGTTATTTTTCCTGCAGTCCTAAATCTTTCAAGTTAAGGTTGATGGATTTTCCTCGAACCCTTTTTTTTATTTTTCTGTATCATAAAGTGGAAATTGTCGGTTATATTTGAAAATAGAATAAACTTAAGAGACATACAAAATTACTACCATTGTTATTTTCCACTTCTACTACTTGAAGTGCCTCATCAGCCTCTTGTAAATTATTTATGTCACTGTGACACTGTAAAACCCTCTTGCTAGTGTTTGTTCGCCTACTTGAAACATCTATAATCTCTGTAGATGCAGTGAATGTTCCCTCTTGTGGCGAAAAAAGTGATGTTAAATATAACACTAATTACTATACAAGAATATAAGATGAGTAAACATATTAAAAAAAATTGATTGAGGAAGTTATATCGTTATCCTTTTTGGCATGTGTATTTGAATTGGCCAAATGTAGCTTGTCATGTGAAGTGCCACTGTTCACTAACTCATTTCTTTTTTCCGATACACCTAAATTTGTCTTGAGGTACATTGGAGATATTATTACTGTTACGTACATTTAATGGATAAAAGACTAAGACATTACAGTTTACAAAATATATCTAGTATGAGCTACGTAAGAATCAAATATAACAAAACACCAGTATTCTTGAGGGGTTGATTTTCTGGACTTGATATGCAACTACTACTTGGAAAATTTTCTGCAAATTTTAGATAAAAATAACCAATAGGAAGCAGTAAAGATAGAATTAAAAAAAAGTGCACATACCAATACCATTATTCAGTTGTTGGTATTCAGACATCTTTGATTGTGGCTCCATATCAGCTTGGCCCGGTCTTCCTACATAAGTTGCAATTTTTGTCATTGTCAATCAAATTTTTTGACTTATAATTTACTAGACAGAAAATGAGAGTCAAAAAAATCTTCCTTCACTCATTTTATGCTTAAAAAAATCTCCATATTGTTGAGTATGTTGCATGAAACTGTCAGTATCCATAGCATCCAAACTCACACCATTATCAAGGGTTTCATTGAATCTTTCTTTATTATGCTGAAAAAAAATGAAATATATAGAAAAATAAAGTCAAAAATATCATGTTAACAAGGGCCTTGCAACACATCCATCCAAGAACTATTCACACAGAATTATACGACAGATGTCGGTTGCATTGGGAAAAAATATATAAATTGTTAATCTAAATCATTTACCTATTTCAATAAAAACACTTATACTACAAGTAATACAACTCATTAGTACAACTCATGGTAAAGTAATGAAATATGACAATTATAATGTAGGATTCAAATAGCAACGATGTTGTCTACAACAACTCTAGCAATATGTCACATGGGGAAACAATATTGTGGTAGAGAAAGGGAAGTAAAGAGAAAGAAATGATGAAAGAGAAAAATGATTGGAAAAGAATAGGGAGCAGCATAACAGGGACCGGAGGACAAATGGGGAAGAAGAGGTGGAGGACATATTGGGCAGTCCAACCAAGTAGCTCAGTATGTCCCAATGAAGGACCCTTGTTTGAATCACACCGAGCTCGGGTGGAAAGAAGAGGAGGATGTAGCCCTAGCCATGGCCATTTTCGCCACGACCATACCCACAACGACACTCATAGTAATATCACTAGTTGTATCCGTAGCAATACCAAGCTAGCTCGGTATGTCCCAATGAAGGACCCATGTTCGAATCACACCGAGCTCGAGTGGAAAGAAGAGGAAGATGTAGCCCTAGCCATAGCCATTTTCGCCACGACCATACCCACAACGACATTCATAGTACTATCACTAGTTGTATCCGTAGCAATACCAAGCCCTAACACTAGTCCTAGCCTAGTCATTTTCGTCCCCTAGCCTTAGCACTAGTTGTCGTTGCCATCGTAGCACTAGCTATTTTCTCGTCGCCATTGTAGCCCTAACCCTCTCCCTCACCGTCATCGTAGCCTCAGTCGTCTAAGTCATCTTAATAGCAGTAGCCCAAGTTTCTTCCTCGCCATAGAATTAGCCCTTTTCGTAATTGTCACATTATCGTAGACCTAGCCAGTCACAATTGTCGTAGTCACAACCCTAGTCGTAGACCAACCCTATAAGAGAGAAGACGGTAGATATCTAATTATAGAGAATGTAGTGAAAAGATGATTAAATAAAGGGAATCTAGAAGAGAAGATCAAAATCAATCAACAGATTTAACTAGAGGGAAGATGGTATTTAATTGATACAATAGATAAGGGAGGGGAAATAATATTGTTGTAGAGAAAGGGAAGTAAAGAGAAAGAAGAGATGAAAGAGAATAATGGTTGGAAAAGAATGGGGAGTGGCATAACAAGGGCAGGGGGAAATTGGGAATAAGAGGGAGAGGAAAAATTGAGTAGGCGAACCAAAGTAGCTTGGGTGGTAAGAGCTCGGTATGTCCCAATGAAGGACCCAGGTTCAAATCACATCGAGCCTGAGTGGCAAGAGGAGGAAGATGTAGTCCTACCAATAGCCATTGTTGCCATAGTCATACCCATATCCTTAGGCATAGCACTATCACTAGTTGTATCTATAGCAAAAGTAAGCCCTAATTCTAGTCCTAGCCTAGTCATCACCATCTCCTACTCTTAACACTAGTTGTCGTTGTCGTCGTACCACTAGCCATTTTCACATCACCATTATAGCCCTAGCCCTCTCCATCACCGTTGTCATACCCTTAGTCATCTCTGTCATCTTAGTAGTAGCCCAAGTGTCATCCTTGCCATAGAAATAGCCATTAGCATAATATTTGTAGCCCTAGACATTCACAATTGTCGTAGTCACAACCCTAGTAGTAGACTATCCCTATAAGAGAGAAGATGATAGATTTATAATAAAAGAGAATGCGGCGAAAAAGATTAAAGGGAATCTAGAAGAGAAGATGAGAGAAAAATATATGAAAACTAGGTGGAGGTAAGCGGATTTAACTAGAGGGAGGAGAGTATTTAATTGATACACAATTAAGAGATAGGTGGAACAGTATATGTTTTGTATAGTAGGAGATGAAAGAAATCAATGGAAGACAGCAAAGAGAAAGGGAAGGAGGTGTGCCACTATAACACATAGGTGGAGAAATAGAACATGAAAATAGGACATTAGGGTAATAGGGGAAGAAGGGTGAGGAGGAATAGATAAGGGAAAGGAATGATATAGTGGTAGAAAAAGGGAATGAGGAGAGAGAAGAGATGAAAGAGAAGAAAGACTAGAGGAGAAAGGGCAGTAACATAGTAGGGGAAGGAGGAGAAATTGGGAAGAGGACAGAAAACATGTATAATCACATATTCTATCATATATATAGAATATAAAGTGGAAAATATACTATTAAAACAAATATTTATTCAACAAAACACTCTTTAAAATTGTACAATATTATAAGTCAAGGAAATTATAATATTTTGATACCAAATAGGAATAACATAAAGCCTAGAAACAATACAAATAGCATATTGGATTCAAATGTACTTGTATTGAAATTTACAAGCATTCAAGTTTAGCAATAAACTCAACATAAAATAGTAAAATGCGGTAAAATAGTGATGTGGTAGGAGAGAAGATGGTAGATATCTAAAAAGAGGGAACTCAATGAAGAGATGATTTACTAAAGGGAACCCAAAAGAGAAGATGAGAGTAAAAAGATTTAGCAAGTAGGTGGAAGTCATTGGATTTAACTAGAAAAGGAGTGGATTTAATTGATGCATTTAATTGATGCATAATTAAGAGATAGGTGGAACGATAAAGGTATTGTAAAAGGTGTGCCCTTTTAATAAATTAGGGAAGAAGAAATAGAACTAGAAAAGGGGGCATTAGTGTAATAGGGGAAGGGTGAGGAGTAGGTAGGGGGAACAATATTGTGGTAGAGAAAGAGGAGGAACATAATACTGGCAAGAGGAGAAAATGGGAAGACAATGTGGAGGATAAATTGGGAAAGAAAATCTTAATCAGGAGGTAGGGGACTGTGTAGGGAGAGCATAGTCAATAAGAAAGAAGGAATAGACGTGGAGGAAAGGGAAGGGGAGGATAAGTACTATGGAGTTATAGCATGAAGGAAAATGGTATAGGAGAAATAAGACATGGAAGAAGCAAAAGATAAAGGTGAGGATGAAAAACAAGTCGTAGAAAAGGAAATGAAAGGGGAGAAAGAGGTTCTTAAGAAAAGGAGAATTGAGGAGGATTGAGGTATCTACAAGAGGACATAAAGCAACATTCATAATCACATATTGTATCATATATGTGCATAATACAATGGATAGGTTACTATTGAAACAAAGATTGATTCAACATAACAGTCTTTACATTTGTGCAATATTCCAAGTCAAGAAAATTATAATATTGTCAATAATAAATGAGAGCCTAGAAACAATACCAATAACATGTTTGCATTCAAATGTACTTGTGTTGAAATTACAAGCATTCAAGTTCAACAAAAAACTCAAACATAAAATAGCAAATTGCAGCAAACTAGTGATGTAGTAGGAGAGAAGACGGTAGATATCTAATAAGAAGGAACTCAATGAACAAATGATTTAATCAAGCGAACCCAGCAGAGAAGATTAGAGTAAAACATATAGTAATTAGGTGGACGTCAATGGATGTAACTAAAGGGGGGGAGATTTAATTGATGCACAATCACGAGATAAGCAGAATAGTAAACATGTTGTACTGCAGTAGATAAAAGAAATCATTTGAAGAGAGGGGAGAGAAAATGAAGCCGTGTCACTGCAACAAACAAGAGGGGGAGAAGTAGAACTATAAAATGATACCTAAAGAACATAAAACATGCATAATCACTTATTTTATCATACATATACGTAATACAATGGAAACTATACTATTAAAACGAATATTGATTCAACAAAATAGTCTTTACGATTGTGCAATATTACAAGTCTAGGAAATTATAATATTTTTATACCAAAGAATAAGAAAATAAAATTTGGAAACAATACCAATAACATATTTGCATTCAAATGTACTTGTAACTAAATTAACATGCATTTAGGTTCAACAATAAACTCAACATAAACAAAGTAAAATGCAGTAAACAAATGAAGTAGTGGGAGAGAAGATGGTAGATATCTTATAAGAGAGAACTAATTGAAGAGATTATTTACTAAATGGAACCCAAAAGAGAAGATGAGAGTAAAAACATACAACAATTAGGTGGAAGTCAGTGGATTTAACTAGAGGGGAGAGATAATTTATTTGATGCACAAATACGAGATAGGTGGATCGGTAAACGTATTGCACTTGAAGAGATGAAAGAAATCAACGGAAGGTAGGGAAGAGAAAGTGAAGGAGGTGTTCCTTTGTAATAGATAAGGGGAGGAGAAATAGAACTAGAAGAGGGGACATCATTGTAGTAGGGGAAGGATGAGGAGGAATAGATAGGGGAGAAGGAGAAAGTAGTAGTGGAAAAGGAAGAGAAATGGGAGGAGGTTCTTAAGAATGGGAGGAAAAGTGAGGAAGACAATGCTACCTAAAGAACATAAAACATGTATACTACTATATTCTATCATATATATACATAATACAATGGAAACTATGCTATTGAAACAAATATTGATTCAACATAACAGTCTTTACAATTGTGCAATATTACAAGTCTAGGAAATTATAATATTGTCAGACCAAACAGTAATAAAATAAAACTTAGTAACTATATAGATATGTTGTGTTCAGTTATGTTTTGTTGAGTGTCATGTGCATATCATGTGCCTCACTTATGATTTTCACTTTTGTAGTTTAGTCCCATATTGCTCACCTCTGCTTTAGTCTCTATTCTCTTCTGTTATATAAGAGACTGCATTGTACACTATTTTACTTACTCAAAAACAATCTCAGTTTCTCTATATGGTATCAAGAGTAGCTTCGGTCCTACTTTTTTCTTCCTACCCTACCTCTATGCCCTGAGTTCCCCCCACCCTCCGCCGCCACTCCCCTCCCCCCTAGCCGTCGATGGCCGCTCCTCCCCTCCCCGATGCTCCCAAAGACCCTCCCTCCCTTCTCCACCCATCGCCCACCCCTCTCCTCCCCTTCCACCACCCGCCACCTTTCCATCACCTGTTGTCACCGCCCGTCCCCCACCTGCTATCGCCACCCCTCCTCTTCTCCACCTCCACCATCCCTCTTCACTCCTCTACCCGCCATCAGACTGCTCCTCCTCTTCTTCGTCTGCTTCCCCCACAACCACCACCCTCCCTATTCTCCTTTTTGCTCATCCATTCTTCCAGACAACCATAGCTATCCCAAGTTGAGAGTCTCCTAACTCTCCAGTTCTTTCTTTGCCTGCACCTTGTGATGGGATATTGATTTCCTCATGCAGGCATATGTTCCTTTATCCATCTATCTTCCCAAAATGGGTTCCTATGATATGATGCATCAGATCTGTGTTGCTGCCACTTCCCCATAGCGGGTTAATTATTTACTACTTGTTGCTGCTACACCATCACCTTGTTATTGCCTGCTTCTACTCAGTATGGTTTTAGTTGAGCCTCCTCGCTCTCGGTGTGTTACCACTGTCAAGCTCGATGGTTTGAACTACCATCTGTGGTCGGTGTCATTTGTGCTCTATGTGAAGACTCAAGGTCGATACTCCCATCTTACCACAGATCCTCCTGCTGTCCCTACTGCTACTGCTGACGAAAAGACCAAACAAGCCTATGCTCAATGGTCCAAAGACAACTATGGTGTTATGTCATGGCTTCTCAATAGCACTGAGCCACACATTAGTCAGTCTTTTTTGTGTCTTCATGATGCCAAAGAAATGTGGGACCAACTGTCTCATGTCTACTCGCATCAACAAAATCCTAAACAAGTTTTTGTAATTTTCAAAAACCTCGCCAAGGAGTACTTTTCAGATGTGTCTATTGAGGATTTCTACAACCAATGTTATGCTCTCTGGAATGAGTATGAAATCTACCATCCGATGACTGCTAACATCAAAGAGGCTCAGAAGCAGCGCAATGAACCAACTCGTTCAATTCCTGGCTGCCCTACCTACTTTTTTGGGCATGGTTGATCAAATTCTGTCAAGTGACCATCTGTCGACTCTTTGTAATATTCTCATGAGAGTTCAACAGCTGCCATTTGTATCCTCTACTCCTGCTATTGAACATCTTTCTTTGTTTGCTCGCACTGCTGATTCTGGACGTGGTCGCGGTCGTGGACGTGATCGTGGAGGACGTCCACCCCCTTCTGGCAGAAGAGGTATTTCTACTGCTCCTGGACGAGGTCAAGCCACTGGACCTTGCTACTGCAACTGGTGTGGTCATGACAATCACACTGAAGATAGGTGATGGATCAAGCACGGCAAGCCAGCCTGGGCAAACCAGGCCTCTATTGAAGCTACTACTTAAGTTGCATCCGATCCACCAGCTGCTCCTCCGACCACTGACTGGCTTTGCTCTAAATTTGAGAAATTCTTCTAGGACGCATGACTCAACTGCCTTCGACATCTGCTGCTACTTCTTCTGCAATGCTTGTGTCTCCCTATGCTGGTAATCATAAGTGGTGTATCGATTCTGGTGCGTCTGTGCACATTGCAGGCGACATCTACTTATTTTCTGCTCTATCTAAAACTTGAAATATTCCATCGGTCACGGTTGCTAATGGCTCGAAAACACTTGTTCATGGTGTTGGCATAGTTCCGCTATCTCGCAAGATGAATCTTCACTCTATTTTATACATAACACAATTTCCTGTTAATTTATTATCTGTCAGTAAGATTGTTAAACAACTTCAGTGCTCTATTAAGTTTGATCCATGTGGTTGTATTTTGAAGGATCTCTGCATGAAGACGAGGATTAGTTCAGGCCATGAAGGACCAGATGGACTTTACTACTTAGATAGACAGCTTGCAACCTCAGCTCTCTTGTCTACATCTGGCTCAGGACTTCAGTGGCACTTCCGGCTGGGTCATCCTTCTGCTGCTAAATTGAAGCTTTTATTTCCTGCATTAGCTGAAAACAATTTCTCTTGTGAAACTTGTGTTTTGGGAAAACAAACAAGGTCGGTCTTTCCTGCTAAGAAAGAACTTGGGTCTAAAGATATTTTTGATATTGTTTATACGAACATATGGGGTCCATGCTCTATCCTAAGTCAAACTGGTGTTAAATATTTTTTGACATTTATTGATGATTATTCCCGTGCTACCTGACTATTTTTGCTCAAAGATCGGAGTACTGTTTTGGACAATACCAACATTTTCTTTTCTAAAATTCAGACCCTATTCAATAAAACTATCAAAATTCTCCGTACCGACAATGCCCTGGAGTTTATGAAGAAATCTATCACTTCCTTTTGTTCTGATCATGGCACCATCCACCAAACCACTTGCCCTTATACTCCTCGTCAAAATGGTGTTGCTGAATGTAAAAAATGCCATCTATTAGGAGGTTGCTCGCACTCTTCTTATCCATTATAAAGTTCCTCACCAATTTTGGCCTGAGGCAATCACTACGACGTGTTTTCTTATAAATCACATGCCCTCTTCTGTTTTACAAAATCAGATTCCTTACTCAATTTTGTTTCCTAATGCACCTCTCTTTTCTGTTCCACCTCGTATTTTTGGGTGTACCTGCTTTGTTAAAAATTTACGCCTGGGAATGTCAAAACTTGACCCTCGGTCTACTAAATGCATTTTTTTGGGTTATTCTAGAACTCAAAAAGGTTATCGCTGCTTTGATCTGATACTCAGACAGTGATTTGTCAGTGCGGATGTAATCTTTTATGATCATATGCAATTCTTTTCTGAGGATGGAGCAATCCTATCTCATGATGGGTTGGCACCAACACCTCTACTAGACATTGTTGAAGATTTGTCTATTTCTGACCAACCTAAAGAGCATTCACTACAAGTATACAAATGTCGGCTGAAGACAAGCACTCCTCCCATGGCCCCTCAACCAATTCCTGTGTATGTGGATGATTAAACAAACACTGAGGTAACCTCTGACTTGCACCTTCCTATCAGCTTGTGGAAAGGTGTTCGCTCCTGTACTAAACATCCTATCAGTCATTACTGTACTTTTGACAATCTGCATAACAACTTTGCCTGATTTACTTCTACAATTTCTACTATCACCGTTCCTAAAACTGCTACAGAGGCTCTTACTATTCTTGCATGGAATAAGGCAATGGACCAGGAAATGTAGGCGCTATGTGATCGCAAGACGTGCGAGCTTGTGGATCGCCCTTCTTCTTGCCCTACAGTGGGTTGTCGTTTGGTATTTACTATTAAATATCAACCTGATGGGACTATTAAACACCTAAAATCCCGTCTTATTGTTGGTATATATGCCCATAGAGCCATCCCAAGTGATTGCATGGAGTCGGATATTAATTAATAAATTAATGCAATTATTTGGTTAATTAATAAATTCAAGAATATTCTAATTAATCCACGAACATTTTAATTAACACAATGTTTATGTTTACCAATGGGTTTAGGAAACCCTACTTCCCTTCATCTCCTATTTAAAGGAGCTTGACGATCGATATCTATATAAGATATTGAGAGAGGCTTTTCAGTTTATGCTCACGTACATAAACTCTATCTGTCACCGTCCTCAGGAGAGAATGGAGAGCACTGTGATGCTAGGATGCCGCCGCACAGAGATGACACCTTCCCGTCAGATTAGGAAGCACGACGTGGAGTTCCACTCCATCCATGTGGACAAAGTAGAGATGCATGCGTTCAGAGGACATCTATGACCATCCATACGTGCTACGAGTGGCGTACATTACCACACGAAAGGAGCACCACCAGATCTTCTTGTGATGCACTTAACGAACGGGAGAGAAGTTCGTTCCATGTAGGCTAGCATCATTGCACACCATCATGTAGCGGGACATCACCGAACTTGCTCCACGATAAGGTATATCCCGTAAACACTATTTCCGAATATGTTATTGTCGACGGGATCCTATTTTGGGTTGCGTGGAATTTTTGTTGCTTCCGCCGCGCATGTTTTCTCCACAAAACCCAATAGTGGTATTAGAGAAGCGTCGATCTACGACGTATTTGGATTCATTTCGATATGATCGAATCATTGTATACTGTTTTCTATGTTGCATACGATGCGAATTAAAACTGCTAATGTGTAAATCTAATCCTAATTCTACATACACCACAGGCTTCTATTTTTGACGTTTCGGATGGGGTCGACTATGGAAAATACTGATTTTCCTAAGTGCACGGAAGTAAAATTATGTAGACCTTTCAGGGGATCTGCCCCTAAGACCCCACGAGGGGTGGTCTCCTCTCGACACAGGGGCACTGCCCGTGTGTACCCCACATAGTCTATGTGGGAGTCAAAAATAAATTTAATGGGGAATGTCTCAAATTAAAAGTACTGCAATTTTAATATGTATATACATATATGTAGATATACCTATGATATCATACACGTTGCCTTTGAAATTTTGTTTTATGTGGTGAATGCATGCACGGTTATGGCCTAGTATCCCCTTTTGTGAATGTTGTGAATGAATGTAGATGTCAATCTTGTTTTTGTTTGTGAATGCTATGGATGTATAATGGTTGCATATGAATCCTTTGTATAAAGTATTCGACTTGCATGTCGAGCCTCATCTCTTATTTCTAAGTGTAATTAATTATTTCCCTTTATATTTGTACTCATATGATGTAATAGAGATAAGATTAGTTTTAGTCTTTGTAAACTTGATGTAAGGAGGCCACTTGAAGATCAAACTCCAAGGAGCGTCCATGGAGAAGCACCATGAATATCTAATTCCAAGAAGTAACCTGAAGATCCAAATCCAAGGAGCGTCCATGGAGAAGCAACAAGAAGATCCAATTCCAAGAAGCAACTTGAAGTTCCAACCTCACAGAGCATCCATGAAGTTGTTCATTGTAATGTCGATCCTTTCAGGCTTACAGGTTGATTCACATGTGTTTCATGAGATGCATAAGACCATAGGTGGACCGTAAGCCTTTGTTTCTCCAAAGGATTTCAATAGTATGGCCGTAACCAATGTATTTTTATTTGTGATTGCATGTTTATCATTTGTGGTTGTGAATATACTAGTATATGATACATACTATAAGTATGTGGTGTTTGGATATGTATATGTATTAATAAAACCCCTCAATTAATAATATTAAGTTTTAGTTTCCTTCCATAAAGCAACACCCATGAAAATCTTGATCGACTATGTGTGGGCACGCCTCCTCGTGGTACACTGTCTATCTCGTGGAAGTGTGATGGTGGGTGTGTGGGTCTGCCTCCGTAGGGTGCACACTCATTGTGTTGGCTTATGGGTTGGACTTAACTAGGGAACCTTGATAGGATCAAGTACCTAGAGGCACACAGATGCATCATGGAAAGGAGTTGTGCATGATCATCTATCCAAGAATTGCATATGATGCAATTGGCAAAAGTTGCCTACCTTAGTATTTGGTCTTTGACGCCGACGTTGGTTGGGCATTGATCCAATTATTTTGGATCTTGGCTCACTAGATGGTTGTATATTGCAATCTTCCGAGTTGATAGAGAGGGATATCAATTTGAATAAAATAGTGGGAGCGTAATTAATTAAAGGCCTAATTAATATCGTTTATCAAATCTTTACAAGTCAAAATGTCTTGGACTAAATGTAAATTTTTATTTTGTAGCAATCCAATGGCAAACAACACTCACACTTTCTCGTTGCGATCGATCCTTGAGAAGGACAAATTTATCGGAACCAACTTTCAAAACAGGTTTAGGACGCTGAGAATTGTTCTCACCCATGAGCGTAAGCTCTATGTCCTTGAAACACCAGAGCCAGCGGAACCTGCCGCAAATGCGCCCAAGGCTAAAAAGGATGCTTACAAGAAGCACCTTAATGATGTCGTGGATGTCAAGTGCTTGATGTTGTGCTCAATGAACTATGAGTTGCAAGAGTAGCATGAGAACATGAATGTTATGGAGATGGTAACACATCTCAAGAACATGTATCAACATCAAGCAAGATACGAGAGATATGATGTCTCCAAGGCTTTGTTTAGGAGCAAGATGAAATACAAAGACTCAGTTGACACCCATATACTCACTTTGATTGGGTACATGGAAAGCCTATCCAAGCTGGGATTTCCTCTAGGTTAAGAGTTGGCCACTGGTGTGATTCTACAATCATTGTCTGAATCATATAGTCATTTTGTCATGAAATACAACATGAACAATCTTGACAAGCCATTGTCAGAATTGTTGGGCATGTTGAGGACAGTTGAAGCACAGATGAAGAAAGACTAGCCCAAGTATGTGATGATGATCGGCAAGACAAAGGGAAAGTCAAAAGGTAAAGGAAAGGTTAAGAAAGGTTCTAAAGTCGGGCAGAAGCCAAAGTCATCCGCACTCAAAGCTAAAGGTGGGATCTCCAAAGAAGGAAGTTGTCACCATTGTCACCAAGCTGGACGTTAGAAAAGAAACTGTCCTCTCTACCTGGAGGAACTGAGGAAGAAGAAGTAGGGGATAGAGATCTCCACTTTAGGTATATATGTTATTGAGATAAACTTAAATACTTCTTCATCATGGGTACTGGATACCGCATGTGGATCTCACATATGTTCTAATATGCAAGATCTGATAAGAAGTAAGCCTTTACGAAAGGGCCAAGTCGAGTTGTGGGTCGCTGATGGAGCAAGAGTTACTGCCAATGCAGTTGGAGTTATTAGTTTATCTTTGCCTACATGCCTTGTAATAAAATTAGAGAATTTCTATTATGTACCTGCCATCAATAGAAATATTATTTTTGTATCTTGTATGGACAAGAGTGGATTTGAATTTCACATTAAGAATGGAATTATTTCTATTTCTAAAGATGAGATCTTTTATTTCAATGCCCCTATGTCTTATGGTATCTACTTGTTAGAACTTGAGACTAGCATATACAATGTAAATACTAAAAGGTTAAAACTTGACAAATCAAACAAAACATACTTATGGCATTGTCATCTTGGGCACGTAAACAAGAAGCGCATATCTAGACTCCATAAGGATGGTTATCTAGACTCTTTTGATTTTGAATCATTAGAGACATGTGAGGCATGTTTATTAGGGAAGATGACCAAGAATCCTTTCACTGGACACAGTGAGAGAGCCAGTGATTTGCTAGGGCTCATACATACTGATGTATGTGGACCTTTTAGATCAAATGCTAGAGAGGCTATCAATACTTCATTACCTTCACTGATGACCTCAATAGGTATGGCTATGTATATCTTATGAAACACAAGTCAGAAACTCTTGAAATGTTCATGAATTTCATGAATGAAGTAAGAGAAGCAACTTGGTAAGAGTATTAAATCACTCCATTCAGATCGAGGTGGTAAATACTTAAGCCAAGAGTTTGAGGACCTTCTGAGAGACTGTGGTATTGTATCATAATGGACTCCACCTGGTACACCACAACATAATGGTGTGTCAGAAAGAAGGAATCATACATTATTAGACATGGTACGATCAATGATGAGTTCTACCAAACTTTCAATATCGTTCTAGGGATATGCTCTTGAAACTGTAGCATTTACACTTAATCGTGTACCTTCTAAATCAGTTCAAAAGACACCATATGAGATATGGAATGTGAATCATCCCAATTTGTCTATGTTAAAGATTTGGGGATGTGAAGCTTATGTTAGGAAACAATTTCCTAAAAATCTTGTACCCAAATTGGAAAAATGCTATTTTGTTGGATACCCCAAGGAAACTCGGGGATACTACTTCTACACACCAACTGACAACAAAGTGTTTGTTGCTAGGACTACTGTATTTCTTGAAAAGGAATTTATTTCCAAAGGAATTAGTGGGAGGAATGTAGATCTCAAAGAAGTTTGAGACCAACAAGAAAGAAGAGAACTTGAGGAGGTACATAAGGAACATGAAGACTCACAAATTGTTGTGGAATTTCAAGTTCCAAATGCAACACAGGAACCTCGTAGGTCTAGTAGGACACGACTTGAGCCTGATAGATTTGGATTTCTTGTGACTCAAGACAGTGACGAATTGGGCATAGCAGATGAGCCAACTTCCTATCTAGAAGCTACTAAGGGACCAGAATTTGAGAAATGGATCAAAGCCATGAGATCTGAGATGAAATCCATATACACCAACAAGGTATGGACCTTGGTGGATGTAACATCCCTGACCTGGGTTAGGCCTTAACCCTAGGTGTTTTGCTTAATAAAGTTAATTATATACTTGCTCTTAATTTTTGAAAAGTAATTAAGGCTCAAGAGGAACTTATGTTTCAATTTTAGTCCTTTTTGAACAAAGTTGAAATAATGTTTTTCTTATTTTGGACTAAAGTGCAAATTACCCAAGTTGATGGGTTAAATTGCAAATGTTGCATGATAAGATGTTCCTCAAGTGTTGAAGCATCATAAGGATGAAGATGATGTAGTAGTATGGCGTGTGGTAGCCTGAATAACAAGAAAGAGCTTGTTGAACAATGTTTGTGCATTAAAACCTAGTTTTGGTGTAATGTGCTATTTACCCAAAACTCAGGGTTCAATATGCAAATTACCACTTCAAAATAGTCCCTAATGTTTCTTGGAATCATGTGGAGCAAATAAAATGAGAGGGGCATCTCATTGTATCTCTTTGGAGGAGAGAGAATCTTGATATTAAAATAATCAAGATTTAAGCATAATTGGAGCTTTACTTCAATTTAATGCAAAAATAAATATATTAATTAAAGACCCCTTTAACCAAAAGGTGAGGGATGAGTTTGCAAGATAATGGAAGACCATGTGCCTTGCAAAGGAACGAAAACATCCAAAGGAAGTGGATAACTCACTCACATTATTATAAGAAAAAGAAATATCCACTCACTTATGGATATTAGTATAATATGATTTAAGGTGCTTAATTTGCTTTTCTTTAAATCATGGATGATTGAGAGTAATAAGAGGCAAAGAAGATAGCCTCGTAACCAAGGAAGGGAAGGGGGAAAGTGGCAAGGAAATGGAGGAGATAATCCCTACTTTATCTCTCCTAAAATGAATTTTTTAATAAAATGCATATATGCTCCCTTATCCATAGCTTGGATGGGTAATTTCGAAACCCCTTTCAATTCTTGCTTGAAAAAATGACCAATGGAGCTTGGAGCAACAGGAGGACGACCCCCAACCTGTTGGTAAGCTTCTTGACCTTCTTTCACCATGATTTCATGGTGGAAATCGAAAATAAATGATGGATTTCTTCTTTTCTCCATGTAATCTTCTATCCTAGCCATTCCTTTTCACTCAAAAGCTTGAGGACAAACTTGGGATAGTTGAGAAAGATTCTTCCACCATTAAAGACGTGGATCTTGGAGCTTTGAAGCTCAATTGGAGATGGGTTTTATAACTTGAACCCTTAATATTGTTCATGCATTCAATTCCTTATTAATTGATGATCTTTTCTTTATTCTCGAAATTTCATTTGGTTGATTGATGCAATCACCATGGAAATCAGAGCAAGTTTCATGGGTTTAGAGCTTTATGATGATGACATCATCATAAGCACACACCTCCCCAAATATCTATTGCAAACGGTTTCAATGATATGGTCCAAATGGTTTCACCAAACCGTTTGGTGACCAAATGGTTTGCAAACCGTTTGGAGGTTTGGAATCCCAAACCGTTTAGAAAGTTTGACCGTTTGGATGGGTTGACCATTTTAGGTCAGGACCCTAGTACATGTTGGATGAAGATTTAATGCTTCTAATTGATTGAATCAATGTATGGACAATCCTCCATTTAGAAACCCTAATCGGGTTAAGTGCTGAATTTGCAATTAGTTGATTTAAATCTTTGGGTTGATTAACCCAAACGGTCTCAAGACCATTTGGAGGTCCCCCAAACGGGCTCAAGACTGTTTGGAGGTCAACCAAGACCGTTTAGAGGATTAGGGTCAAGTACGGTTGAGTAATTGAGGGACCAAAGATGGTAAATTGAAATACAATCAATTGATCAATTGGTGATCAATCTAATGATCTAAACCCTAATTGAATTTCACCAAATTTCAAGGATGGATGGGGAAAACGGTCTCAATAACATTTGGAGGTTATCCAAACGACCTAAAGACCATTTTAGGTCAAGTCATGTCATGGTTTGATGATGATATAATGATTTCAATTGGACTAGTTCCACAATGTCAACCATTGATGGTTCCTCGATTTCAAAACCCTAATTGATGGTTTCTTGATAATAAACCCTAGTTCAATTGGGTTCAAAACCATAATTGAAGGTCTAATTGAAGGGTGATTCAATGGTCCAATTGAAGAATAAATCAATGGTCCAATTGATAGGTGGTTTAATGATTGAAATCCTGAATTGATAAAGTGATGGAAGACCTTTTTGGTCCATTCAGTTTTGAGAGAGTTTGGACCAGACGGTCTTAAGACCGTTTGAGTCCAAACGGTCTCAAGACCATTTGGTACCAAACGGTCTCAAGACCGTTTGAGGCCAAACGGTCTCAAACCATTTGGAAACCTAAGTCCATTCAGTTTCAAACCGTTTGGAGCATCAATGGTCAAGAACGTTTGGATGTTTCAATATGATTAAATTAATTGGGAATCTAAGGTGATGAAAGGTTAAATGATCCTATGGTTGCTACTGATGTATCTCAAAGATAATCACTAGGGTTGTACCTTTCAGTTACTAAGTAATTGGTAACCCTATATGAGTTAATCCCTGAAGCTTAAGTAAGCAATATTTTAATACACTATGTCAACCCTAATTAAATGTGTTTAACTAAAGGGTTAGTTGACCTAATTTATCCAAGCTTGACATAGTCAACATACTAGAGATGATGAGAGAGAGAGAGGAATCCATACATGTAGGATAATCATGTAATGTATAAATCTCAAACACTTCTAAGATGAATAAACTAAGATTTCAGGGTATGATCTTTGATGAAGAGATCATGAAACACTAATTAAGAAGATTGATGAACATTAACCCTAATCTAGGGCAATGATAGGTGTAACCTTAATCTAGGGTAAGGATGAAACCCTAATTGAGGGTGATGACATGTGAAACCTTAATTGAGGGTGATTCCATGAGGAACCCTAATCGAGGGTGATGCCATGTGAAACCCTAGTTGAGGGTGATTCCATGAGAAACCCTAATTGAGGGTGATGCCATGTGAAATCCTAGTTGAGGGTGATTCCATGAGGAACCCTAGTTGAGGGTGATTCCATGAGAAACCCTAATTGAGGGTGATGCCACGATAAACCCTAATTGAGGGTGATTCCATGAGAAACCCTAATTGAGGGTGATGCCATGTGAAATCCTAATGGAGGGTGATGCCATGTGAAACCCTAATTGAGGGTGATGCTTTGTGAAACCCTAATTGAGGGTGATTCCATGTGAAACCCTAATTGAGGGTGAGGCCATGTTAAATCCTAATTGAGGGTGATTCCATGAGGAACAATAATTGAGGGTGATGCCATGTGAAACCCTAATTGAGATGATGTCATGTGAAACCCTATGCAATGGTATGATGAGGAGCCATAATATAGGGAGAAGGTACGTGAAACTCTAAATTGGAGTTATAATACTTGAAGCCCTAACCTTGGACAATATGATAACAAACCAGAGTCCTAATAATAAAATAGTGGATAAAGCCTTATAAAGGTGAAATATTTCAAATGGTTGAGTAACGACAACCTTATGGTAAGAAATGCCTTAACCTGAGATGAGTCCATATAATTGAAGATAGTTGGACCATTCTTGTGTGTGACCTATGCACTTCATGGTAAGAGTGATAGGTTAGTAAAGGAAGGTATTAAGATAGGAAATACCTCAACCCAAGATAAGTTGATAACTCAAGAAAGTTGGAAGTGATGAGGAAAGTGATACATCAAGATATGATAGATAACACTATTAGCATTACAGGGTTGATATACGTTGATGCACCTCAAATCCAATATACATGGGTAAGAAACACATTGTGTGTTATGTAATTGTTTCAATGAAATGTAATGAGTTTGGTATACCTTGATAAGTATAGGCTAATATACCTTGAGAATGGGGTTAAGCCAAATTAATGAGTATGATGTAATAATACCATGATAAGGATGAGAAATAAACTCATACCCTGTATTGATAATCATTTAATTATAAATGTTAAGAGTAATGAACATGATCCAATACTCGAGATGTTAATGGATGCTCCTAGAGGTGTGGAGTAATAAATTAAGGATGAAATCCTAACGAATGTGAGATGAGAAACCCTAACCCTAAATTGGGTAAAGGGACATGAGAAAGTCTAATGTGATGTGAATAGTAAACCCTAACCCTAAATTGGGTAAAGGGACATGAGAAACTCTAAGGTGATGTGAATAGTAAACCCTAACCCTAAATTGGGTAAAGGGACATGAGAAACTCTAATGTGATGTGAATAGTAAGCCCTAACCCTATTGAGGAAATAGTGGTGTTACTATTGTATTACATGAGGTAATATGTTATTGTTTCCTAGTGAGAGGTGACAAGATGTTCAATGGACTTGTGAGCCATATGGTTAGATGTTGCCTAATTAGAGGTGACAAGGTGATTTATGGGCCTTATGAGCCATGAGAACAATTTTGGTATAGTGAGAGGTACCAAGATGATTATAAAAGTTTATTGTAAGAAATGATAATGTTTTAATAAACTTAATAAAAGGAACAATTGCATTCAATAAAGAATGTGAAAATCTATGAAGGCTAACCTCAGGATTCAAAGCCTAGAGAAGGATGTGATGATCAATGATGAGTTAAAGGAATTTATATTTCATGAGCTGTGAACATGAGCTATGTAATCAGGTTTGGTTAAAGTCCAATACCTGGAAGAGGCATGAAGCCTGTAATCAGGGTTGGTTAAAGTCCAATGCCTGGCTGTGTAATCAGGATTGGTTAAAGTCCAATGTCTAGCTGTGTAATCAGGGTTGGTTAAAGTCCAATGCCTGGCAGTGTAATCATGATTGGTTAAAGTCCAATGCCTGGTTGTGTAATCAGGATTGGTTAAAGTCCAATGCTTGGCTGTGTAATCAGGATTGGTTAAAGTCCAATGTCTGGCTGTGTAATCAGGATTTGTTAAAGTCCAATGCCTGACTGTGTAATCAGGATTGGTTAGAGTCCAATGCCTGGCTGTAATCAGGATTGGTTAAAGTACAATGCTTGGCTGTGTAATCAGGATTGGTTAAAGTCCAATGCCTGGCTGTGTAATCAGGATTGGTTAAAGTCCAATTCCTGACTGTGTAATCAGGATTGGTTAGAGTCCAATGCCTGGCTGTGTAATCAGGATTGGTTAGAGTCCAATGCCTGGCTGTGAAATCAGGATTGGTAGTGTCCAATGCCTGGCGGTGTAATTAGGTTTGAAAGAAGTCCAATACCTGGAAGAGGCTCAATGCCTGTAATGATGTCACAGGCCTGGCTGTGTAATCAGGATTAGTTAAAGTCCAATACCTGGAAGAGGCCCAATGCATGCATTAATGATATATGAGTACATGGTAGATATAATCCCATATATGTTTAGCATATTGGCTAAGGCCAATAGATTGAGACAAGAATGTCTCATGGGTGACATATCAAGATAATGAGTGTCACAAGAGAAGTTTGACATGATGGCATAATATGATGGATTAATGATATACATGTTCTTTCTATTCCTTATTAAGAGAATAGATGATCTATTGTTCTATCATAAATAGTTGTAATGCTTTAAAAGATGAGAATGATACAAACTGCTTATCCTCTGCTCAGTTTTATATCATTAAACTGCAATAATAACATTTTTGGCGGAGAGTTATATCTCCCACTGGGGCAATTACAATTGTCTCGCCCCCGTGGGATCCAAATTTTTTTTAGGTGGACAAGCACGAAAGAGACTGATAACATCTTGCAGAGGAAGTACATCAACAACAGTAGGGACAACAATGACAGCTCAGGTGGAGTGTACTGTCTATCGTGTCTTGTAGATAGAAGTGCTATGTGCCGTCTCTATACTCTCAGGTCCTCAAAGTTATTAGTTAGTGATTTTAATTAATCGTATTGAGATTTTAGCTTGATGCCTCGAGGTTCTTATGATGTCTGTGTTTAGCTTTTAATAAGGCAGTTGATGTTGTAAATCTCAAGAAGAGATGGTACAAGATATGTACTTATGAACCAGGATGTAAATGTAATACATTGGTTCTCATTGAAAGAGTTTTCCTATGATTGGATCTCTTTGAAAAAGGTTTTAATTTTTAGTGATTTTTAGTAATCCGCTACAAATGATCACTTCTGCTTAAGTAAATCTTGTTTTTGTGAGTTGGATGCCACAATTTAGTGGTATCAGAGCTCTAGGTTCACTGAGTCTACAGAGACATAGGACTAAGGTATTGAGTATGTTCTAAGCATACCCAATGTATCTTATAGTGCCTTCTGCTTATGCAGAAGAAGATATATAACTCAAAGATGTTTGGAGAATATGAAGAACACGTTGCTGAGAGCAATGTTGCTACACCAGTGGAAGGTGCAAGGGATCAGGCAAGGGAGGAACCAGTGCCCAAGATTCCCCATGTTGATGAAGTCATGAGAGGAAACCTAGATGTTCATAATCTTTTTGGGCAACTCATGACTACACTGAGGTATATGGCAGACCGGATGCCAGCACCGATACCTAAGGCACTAGTTTCCTATGAGGGATATGGGTCTGGTAAGACCTTTGGACGACTACGTCGTGTGGGAGCCATAGAATATGCTGGGACATCTGGCCTAGCAGATGCTGATCTCTGGCTCACTGAGTTAGAAAAGGCTTTTAAGATCCTTAGTATCCCGGATGTTGACAAAGTTAAACATGTTGTGTACCTTTTGAAGGGTAGTGTTGGACATTGGTGGGCTATAGAAGAAATAAAAAAGAATGCTGAAGAGGTTGGATGGGAGGAATTTCTTTGATAATTCATCAATAAGTATTTTCCAAGGACTTATTTAGATGAAAAGATCTCACAGTTTGAGAAGATACGACAGGGAGTCATGTCAATAAGTGAATATGAGGTTAAATTCATGGAAATTTTATGATTTTGTCCTCAGATGGCTGCTACTGAGGAGGAAAAGATTCGATGTTTTGAGAAGGGATTGAATGCTGAGATGTCTATTCTGGCATTTACCCTAGAGAGTAGAGAGAGGTTTGCCACATTTGTGGAGTCAATTCAAAGGATAGAAGGGTCTATGACAAATAAACATGAGATAGACCTTAAAAGGAAGTCTAAACAAACACATGAACAAGGAATTAGTGGTACTAAACAATCAAAGATTTCAGTAGTACCGACTCAAGTACAATATAGTGTACCTAAACATCAGTCACCTAAGAGGCTTCAAGCTTGCTATAGATGTGGACAGAAAGGACATATGAGGTGGCAATGTCCAAATAGAAAGTGATGAGGTGACTCAATAGACAAGACACTAGATAACTTGTAATAAGTAGGCATATCAAGATAGAACTTTCTATTTTTAATTATCGTGCACTCTCTACTATAGAAGGGTAAGTTGTTGTTTAGTTCATATGTATAATCCTTTGAGAATATGAGAAAGAGATAAGTAGGATGAAAACTTGTGTTCAGTTTAATATTCTTTTATATGTTTTGAAATTTCTTTTTCTTCATTAAGGAGGGGAAGAAATGAAAGAGGAACTCAGAGAAAATTTGAGATATTAAGTATATCAATTTTAAAGAAATGAAAACATAAAACAAAATAAAAGCATACTACCTAAATTCAGTTCTTGAATACCCTGGCCAGGTATTCATTTACTGAAGGCAAGGTAAGTATGACATACTTAGATTGTTATCTTTTTTATTACTCTGATCAACTAATCATTCTGAAACAATCCAAAGAAGCCTAATCAAGAAGGAGATGTGGCATGGATATTTCTACCACATTCTAATTGACATATGAATATGATTTAATTATAAATCAACTTATAAACAAAAGAAGAATATGATTCATTGTTTTCTTTCCTTTCAGGGATATGGCAATCAAGTGGGTCTTAGGACACTTGATGTGCACAATTAAAAATGTTTATTTGATGGATACTTAGAAAAAGTATCAGTTTGTCTTAAACTTGGGTTATAAGAAAAAGATGTGTGTAACAAGTAATGTCCCCGGATAAAACAAAGATGAATTTGTGATGTGCCTCCAGCACATGTAATGAATACCAAGGTAAGTGTAATGACCTATCTCCCGGTAACCCCCACTTAAGGGAGACTAAGAGATCAGAGTCGTTATCCCAATAAACAGGATCAAAGGTTCGACAAATAATCAATAATAATTATGAAATTCTACGAACTAAGTTGAAAACTTGGTATAAAATTAAAACTTTGCTTACCTTTGAAAACTTTGGAAATCTATCTATCCAGAGCTTGAATCTACTATATCTAATCCTCCTTGCACTTTATTTCTTATTCTCACAATGTGTCACTTTACTGTTTGTTCATTTCAGGGTTGTACCTAAAACGCCGACAAACAAAATTTCAGTCAGCATATAGAAATATGCCGGTATGTGGGGACAAACAAAAGTTTGCACATAAGGATAACAATCTAATTATCACAATCAAGTTAATTAACAAGCCAATTTACACTTTTTAGTATGACATTCTCCACCGCTTTTGCCCTAACCCTGGCATACCCACCTTAGGGTTTCCTTTGCCAATGACTTAAGGCCACCTTTTCAATCCCGAGCTTGGTGCCTGGGGGTCACCACTCATGGTTCCCACTAGTCATGCAATATCATAGGCCACCTTCTCATTCCTGAGCTTGGTGCCTGGGGTCACCACTCAAGGTGTCCATTGGTCTACCCATCTGGGCCTGACCTTTGGCATCATCCATCAGGGTGGCATGTAAGTGCGAGAATCCATACTTCTATTATTAATGTGATAATCATAGTGACTTTATAGTTTGCAAGTATGAACATCCAAACTGATAATTTGCATTCAATGTGATTAACCATCCGGAAAATCCTCGAGAAACTAAGGCGGTTATTCATAATTAACCACATACATGTCAAGTTGTCTTGAGTGCAGAATTAATCCAAACAATCAAGTAATCCAGAGTAAATTGAGCAAGCACAATTCAATCCTGAAATATTCATCCAATATTTTCTATCATGGATCATGGTATACAAATCTAATAGGCCTAATTGTCCTAGGGTTACTAGCCCCTTTTTAGGGTTTTGACCAAAATTAGGGTTTCACTTCCTTCTTACCACTTTTACTTTATTTTTATCAAAATATTCATCAAACCCTAAGTATCTCATTTTATATTCTATTAAGATCCTAAGATCAGGTTTAGACCACAAAACCCTAATCTTCAAATTAATATATCTTTTCTTCCTCACTTAGGGTTTGTAAGGGCATTAATTACAATATTAGGTTGAAAACCCTAATTCTTACAATTTCGTCTTCAAAACAGATCAAGATTCATTTTTATCACCGAACAAGTTAATATTGATCGAATTTACTCTCTTGCATGTTTAAACCTATCCTTTATCAACAATTAAGTTTTCTAACCATAATTTAATACTTTTCCCATCCAATTTATATACTTTTACAAAACGATACTGATTTAGGTTCCCAAACCATTTTTAATGTATCCCTCATATTTTTCTGATCGATTTTCATGATACATATTTCTCATCGGAGTTTTCTAGCTCAAGATATGATTTTTATAAAGAAAACCTTTTTATTTGATTTATTAGCAAATTCTGGAAAAATGTGGATCGTTAGATCGATGGTCCGTTGGTCCACTCAGGATCCAATGACCAGGGTCACACACACCTAACTTTTGTTTTAAGTAACGAAAGATGGTTTTTCCCTTACCTTTATTCACTAGCGCCAGGGACAGAGAGGTCTTTTCCTCCTTCTTCAACCTCGCAAAGAACTCATCGCTCAGCTGCGATCCATACTCCTAGCTTGGTCAACCAGATGGTTGACTTTGAGCTCCTTGCCCCCTGCTCGTGCGGCGATGGCCCAGGAAGCTCCACCTACCTTCAACGAACCTGATGAGGCCTCACATTGGCGGCGGGTTCCATCCATCACTGCCAAACAACTGCCGGCTTTTCCGGCGAGGTTGACGGGTTGTAGAGGGGAAGGCTGGGGTCGCTTGACGAATTGGATTCACCAGCGAATTCCGTGTCGCCCTCCGAAGATGCTAGGGTAGACAGATCATGAACCAGTGCCCTCACGAACACTCCCTATATATAGGGTCATCGGAGGAGTCTGTTGGTTTGGGGACTCTCCCAAACGGTACCCAAAGCTCCCAAAAAAAGGGTCTGGATTCTTCAGTTCAGTCTCCCGAAGATGATGGACTCATCAGTTCATCGATTTAAAGCACTGAGTGCAAGAAACTCAGATTCCTCTTCCTTTCCCTTTCCTTCTGTGAATTGGGGTAGGCGATGAATAGCTGCCCTTGGATTTTGATCCAATGACTGATGTGCCACGCGAAGAATAAAGGAAATCGATCTAATTAAATTAAATTGTGACATTTATTGATTTCCTCCACACATTAGGAAAACTTCCAAAAATCGTATCTCTCAAACCACTTACACGTTTGATCCCAAATTTTGAGAGAAGCTTAGTAACGATTTAATCTACCTCTCTGCCAAATTTGAGCTCATTATCTAAAAGAGAACGTGCCTTTTCGTTAGGTGAAAACTATCACTTAATTATATATATTTCTCACCTATTTTCTCTTTCTCTTGCTATTAAATTATTATTATGAGTTCCTTGAACCTCAAGGAACCTTAATGGATCGAAATCCCATCTTGGTAACATCCCTTAGCCTTTTACTTACCTTTTATCCAATATTCCTCATTATCTTATTTATTTCTTATCGAAATATCTCTTTTCGAGGATTTCTCTTTATTTCTCTTTTATTTTCCTCCTTGGTATTCTTTTTATCATTAGGAATCCTTGTGATACGAAATTCCACCAAGAATAATTCAATTACACCTCTTTTCACTGGTTTTCCACATTTTACCATTGTTTTCAATTTCTTTCTTAATAAAGAAATACTTAATTAATCTTTTCTTTTCTTATCGCTTTTTCTTTGCAACTTTGGACTCCTTGGAACCCAAGGAACCCCTGTGGCATGAAATCCACCTTTGGATTAAGTTCCTTACCTTCTAGAGTTTTCCACATCTTTCTTTTCTCAATTTCTCAATTAATTGAATTTCCTTGTTATTGGGCCCAATAGCCAATAAAGCCCACAACACAATCATCAAGGCTATTGTAAATGAAATCTATTTATTCAAAACAAATTATATCATTATTTGTTCAAATATGAGAAATTACATTTCTCACCAACTGAACCCAAAAATTGGGGTTGTAACAACAGTAAGTGATTCTGGTATCAGATAAAGTATGTTGACCACCTGGAGTGGTTAACTGTGAAGTCAGATCAGTTATATAATGTAGTATGGACATCATATGTTAGGGGTCTATGCTTTGCATAAACATAAAATTGATGAGAAATAACTATTTGAAGGAATAATTGTAAAATTATTGCAAGAAGAGTTTATCAAATTAAATTAAAAAATAACCTTTATCTAAATAAGAAAAGTGTTACCTGACACAGAATTAACTCCACAGTTAATAATGAAAGGACAGTGGAGTATGTGTCATGTATGTTTGATTCTATGAGAATTTTGTGTGGAAGAACTTTATATTGATCAAAGTTCTATGGTGTCTCCATAACAATGAGATGTTATGTGGAGGCTTGATGATATAATGAATAAATAATATCTGTCTCCCTTTATCTGGGATTTCAGGGACAAAATCCTTGTTAGGGGTTTATAATTTGTAACATCCCTAACCTGGGTTATGCCTTAACCCTAGGTGTTTTTATTAATAAAGTTAATTATATAATTGCTCTTAATTTTGAAAAGTAATTAAGGCTCAAGAGGAACTTATGTTCCAATTTTAGTCCTTTTTGAACAATGTTGAAATAATGTTTTTCCTATTTTGGACTAAAGTGCATATTACCCAAGTTGAGGGGTTAAATTGCAAATGTCGCATGATAATATGTTCCTCAAGTTTTTAAGCATCATAAGGATGAAGATGATGCATTAGTATGGCTTGTGGTAGCCTGAATAACAAGAAAGAGCTTGTTGGACAATGTTTGTGCATTGAAACCTAGTTTTGGTGTAATGTGCAATTTACCCAAAACTCAGGGTTCAATATGCAAATTACCACTTAAAAATAGTCCCTAATATTTCTTGGCATCATGTGGAGCAAATAATATGAGAGGGGCGTCTCATTTGTATCTCTTTGGAGGAGAGAGAATGTTGATATTAAAATAATCAAGATTTAAGCATAATTGGAGCTTTACTTCCATTTAATGCAAAAATAAATATATTAATTAAAGACCTCTTTAACCAAAAGGTGAGGGATGAGTTTTCAAGAGAATGGACGACCATGTGCCTTGCAAAGGCACGAAAATATCCAAAGGAAGTGGATAACTCACTCACATTATTATAAGAAAAAGAAATATCTACTCACTTATGGATATTAGTATAATATGATTTAAGGTGCTTAATTTGCTTTACTTTAAATCATGGATAATTGAGAGGAATAAGAGGAAAAGAAGATAGCCTCATAACCAAGGAATGGAAGGGGAAAGTGGCAAGGAAATGGAGGAGATAATCCCTACTTTCTCTCTCCTAAAATGTTTTTTTTAATAAAATGCATATATGCTCCCTTATCCATAGCTTGGATGGGTAATTTCGAAACCCCTTTCACTTCTTGCTTGCAAAAACGACCAAGGGAGATTGGAGAAACAGAAGGACGACCCTCAACCTGTTGGTAAGCTTCTTGACCTTCTTTCACCATGATTTCATGGTGGAAATCGAAAATAAATGATGGATTTCTTCTTTTCTTCATGCAATCTTCTTTCCTAGCCATTCCTTTTCACTCAAAATCTTGAGGACGAACTTGGGATAGTTGAGAAATCTTCTTCCACCATTATAACTTGAACCCTTAATATTGCTATTGTATTCAATTCCTTATTAATTGATGATCTTTTCTTTATTATCGAAATTTCATTTGGTTGATTGATGCAATCACCATGGAAATCACAGAAAGTTTCGTGGGTTTAGAGATTGATGATGATTACATCATCATAAGCACACGCCTCCCCAAATATCTATTGTAAATAGTTTCAATGATATGGTCCAAACAGTTACACCTGACCAAACGATTTGCAAACTATTTGGAGGTTCAGAATCCCAAACCGTTTAGAAAGGTTGATCGTTTGGATGGGTTGACCGTTTGAGGTCAGGACCCTAGTACATGTTGGATGAAGATTTAATGGTTCCAATTGATTGAATCAATGTATGGACAATCCTCCATTTAGAAACCCTAATCGGGTTAAGTGCTGAATTTGCAATTAGTTGATTTAAATCTTTGGATTGATTAACCAAACGGTCTCAAGACCATTTGGAGGTCAACCAATACCATTTGGAGGATTAGGGTCAACTATGGTTGAGTAATTGAAGGATCAAAGATGGTAAATTGAAATACAATCAATTGTTCAATTGGTGATCAATCTAATGATCTAAACCCTAATTGAATTTCACCAAATTTCAAGGATGGATGGAAAAAATGGTCTCAAGACCGTTTGGAGGTTATCCAAATGACCTCAAGACCATTTGAGGTCAGGTCATGCCATTGTTTGATGATGATCTAATGATTTCAATTACACTAGTTCCACAATGTCAACCATTGATGGTTCCTCGATTTCAAAACCCTAATTGATGGTTTCTTGATTATAAACCCTAGTTCAATTGGGTTTAAAACCCTAATTGAAGGTCTAATTGAAGGGTGATTCAATGGTCCAATTGAAGAATAAATCAATGGTCCAATTGATAGGTGGTTTAATGATTGAAATCCTAAATTGATAAAGTGATGGAAGATGTTTTTGGTCCATTCAGTTTTGAGAGAGTTTGGACCAAACGGTCTTAAGACTGTTTGAGTCCAAATGGTCTCAAGACCGATTGGGACCAAACAGTCTCAAACCATTTGGAAACCTAAGTCCGTTCGGTTTCAAACCGTTTGGAGCATCAATGGTCAAGAACGTTTGGATATTTCAATATGATTAAATTAATTGGGAATCTAAGGTGATGAAAGGTTAAATGATCCAATGGTTCCTACTGATGTATCTCAAAGATAATCACTAGGGTTGTACCTTTAAGGTACTAAGTAATTGGTAACCCTAGATGAGTTAATCCCTGAATCTTAAGTGAGAAATATTTTAATACACTATGTGAACCCTAATTGAATGTGTTTAACTAAAGGGTTGGTTGACCTAATTTATCCAAGCTTGACATAGTCAACATACTAGAGATGATGAGAGAGAGAGGAATCCATACATGTAGGATAATCATGTAATGGATAAGTCTCAAACACTTCTAAGATGAATAAACTATGATTTCAGGGTATGATCTTTGATGAAGAGATCATGAAACACTAATTAAGAAGATTGATGAACATTAACCCTAATCTAGGGCAATGATAGGTGTAACCCTAATCTAGGGTAAAGATGAAACCCTAATTGAGGGTGATGCCATGTGAAACCTTAATTGAGGGTGATTCCATGAGGAACCCTAATTGAGGGTGATGCCATGTGAAACCCTAGTTGAGGATTATTCCATGAGAAACCCTAATTGAGGGTGATGCCATGTGAAGTCCTAGTTGAGGGTGATTCCATGAGGATCCCTAGTTGAGGGTGATTCCATGAGAAACCCTAATTGAGGGTGGTGTCATGAGAAACCCTAATTGAGGGTGATTCCATGAGAAACCCTAACTGAGGGTGATGCCATGTGAAATCTTAATGGAGGGTGATGCCATGTGAAACCCTAATTGAGGGTGATGTCATGTGAAACCCTAATTGAGGGTGATTCCATGTGAAACCCTAATTGAGGGCGATGCCATGTGAAATCCTAATTGAGGGTGATTCCATGAGGAACCCTAATTGAGGGTGATGCCATGTGAAACCCTAATTGAGATGATGTCATGTGAAACCCTATGCAATGGTATGATGAGGAGCCCTAATATAGGGAGAAGGTACGTGAAACTCTAAATTGGAGTTATAATACTTGAAGCCCTAACCTTGGACAATATGATAACAAACCAAAGTCCTAATAATAAAATAATGGATAAATCCTTATAAAGGTGAAATTTCTCAAATGGTTGAGTACATGCAACCTTATGGTAAGCAATGCCTTAACCTGAAATGAGTCCATATCATTGAAGATAGTTGGACCATTCTTGTGTGTGACCTATGCACTTCATGGTAAGAGTGATAGGTTAGTAAAGGAAGGTATTAAGATAGGAAATACCTCAACCTAAGATAAGTTGATAACTCAAGAAAGTTGGAAGTGATGAGGAAAGTGATACATTAAGATATGATAGATATCACTATTAGCATTACAGGGTTGATATACCTTGATGCACCTCAAATCTAATATACATGGGTAAGAAACACATGGTGTGTTATGTAATTGTTTCAATGAAATGTAATGAGTTTGATATACCTTGATAAGTATAGGCTAATATACCTTGAGAATGGGGTTAAGCCAAATTAATGAGTATGATGTAATCATACCATGATAAGGATGAGAAATAAACTCATACCCTGTATTGATAATCATTTAATTATAAATATTAAGAGTAATGAACATGATCCAATACTCAAGATGTTAATGGATGCTCCTAGAGGTGTGGAGCAATATATTAAGGATGAAATCCTAATTAATGTGAGATGAGAAACCCTAACCCTAAATTGGGTAAAGGGACATGAGAAACTCTAATGTGATGTGAATAGTAAACCCTAACCCTAAATTGGGTAAAGGGACATTAGAAACTCTAAGGTGATGTGAATAGTAAACCCTAACCCTAAATTGGGTAAAGGGACATGAGAAACTCTAATGTGATGTGAATAGTAAGCCCTAACCCTATTGAGGAAATAGTGGTGTTACTATTGTATTACATGAGGTAATATGTTATTGTTTCCTAGTGAGAGGTGACAAGATGATCAATGGACTTGTGAGCCATATGGTTAGATGTTGCCTAGTGAGAGGTGACAAGGTGCTTTTATGGGACTTATGAGCCATGAGAACAATTGTGGTATAGTGAGAGGTACCAAGATGATTATAAAAGTTTATTGTAAGAAATGATAATGTTTTAATAAACTTAATAAAAGGAACAATTGCATTCAATAAAGAATGTGAAAAGCTATGAAGGCTAACCTCATGATTCAAAGCCTAGAGAAGGATGTGATGATCAATGGTGAGTTAAAGGAATTTATATTTCATGAGTTGTGAACATGATCTATGTAATCAGGTTTGTTTAAAGTCCAATACCTGATAGAGGCGTGAAGCATGTAATCAGGGTTGGTTAAAGTCCAATGCCTGGCTGTGTAATCAGGGTTGGTTAAAGTCCAATGCCTGGCTGTGTAATCAGGGTTGGTTAAAGTCCAATGCCTGGCTGTGTAATCAGGATTGGTTAAAGTCTAATGCCTGGCTGTGTAAACAGGATTGGTTAAAGTTCAATGCCTGGCTGTGTAATCAGGATTGGTTAAAGTCCAATGCTTGGGTGTGTAATCAAGATTGGTTAAAGTCCAATGCCTGGTTGTGTAATCAGGATTGGTTAGAGTCCAATGCCTGGCTATGTAATCAGGATTGGTTAGAGTCCAATGCCTGGTTGTGAAATCAGGATTGGTAGTGTCCAATGCCTGGCGGTGTAATCTGGTTTGGAAGAAGTCCAATACCTGGCAGAGGCTCAATGCCTGTAATGATGACACATGATTGGTAATAATCCAATGCCTGCATTAATGATATATGAGTACATGGTAGATATAATCCCATATATGTTTAGCAGATTGGCTTAGGCCAACAGATTGAGACAAGAATGTCTCATGGGTGACATATGAAGATAATGAGTGTCACAAGAGAAGTTTGACATGATGGTATAATATGATGGATTAATGATATACATGTTCTTTCTATTCCTTATTAAGATAATAGATGATCTATTGTTCTATTATAAATAGTTGTAATGCTTTAAAAGATGAGAATGCTATAAACTTCTTATCCTATGCTCAGTTTTATATCATTAAACTGCAATAATAATGTTTTTGGCGGAGAGTTATATCTCCCGTTGGGGAAATTACAATTGTCTCACCCCCATGGGATCTAACATTTTTTTAGGTGGACAAGCACGGAGGAGACTGAGAACATCTTGCAGAGGAAGTACATCAGCAACAGCAGGGACAACAGTGACAGCTCAGGTGGAGTGTACTATCTGTCGTGTATTGTAGATAGAAGTCCTATGTGTCGTCTCTGTACTCTCAGGTCATCGAAGTTATTAATTAGTGTTTTTAATGAATCGTATTGAGATTTTGTCTTGATACCTTGAGGTTCTTATGCTCTCTGTGTTTAGCTTTTAATAAGGCAGTTGATGTTGTAAATCTCAAGAAGAGATGGTATAAGATATGTACTTATGAACCATGATGTAAATGTAATACATTGGTTCTCGTTGAAAGAGTTTTCCTGTGATTGGATCTCTTTGAAAAAGGTTTTAATTTTTAGTGATTTTCAGTAATCCACTACAAATGATTGCTTCCTCTTAAGTAAATCTTGTTTTTGTGAGTTGGATGCCACAGTGGATCCACCCGAAGGTGTAAAACACATAGGGTGCAAGTGGGTCTTCAAGAAGAAGACCGACATGGATGGAAATGTTCAAACCTATAAAGGTAGATTGGTTGTGAAAGGATTCTATCAAATTCAAGGTGTTGATTATGATGAGACCTTCTCACCAGTTTCCATGGTTAAATCCATCAAGATCATGATTGCCATTGTAGCTTATCATGACTATGAGATTTGGTAGATGGATGTTAAAACAACATTCTTTAATGGGAATTTACTCGAGGATGTGTACATGACATAACCTGAGGGTTTTATCAATCCAAAGGAAGCTAATAAAGTCTATAAGCTACAAAGGTCAATCTATGGATTGAAGCAAGCATCTCGAAGCTAGAATCTATGTTTTGATAAAGTAGTCAAAAAGTTTGGCTTTAGTCAAAATGAAGATGAACCTTGTGTTTACAAAAGGGTTAGTGGGAGGACAATTGTATTTCTCATATTGTGCGTGGATGACATACTATTGATGGAAAATGACATCCCTACTCTTGAGACAGTAAAAGGTTGGCTAGGGAAGACCTTCTCTATGAAGGATTTAGATGAAGCATCCTATATACTAGGGATCAAGATCTATAGAGATAGATCTAGAAGGCTTCTAGGCCTAAGCCAGAGTACATATATTTACAAGGTGCTAAAGAGGCTTAGCATGGAGGGTTCTAAGAGAGGTAACTTGCCCATGCCCCATGGGGCCATGATCTCTAAAGCCCAATGTCCTAGTTCATGTGATGAATGGGCACGCATGAGTAAGATTCCATATGCATCAGCAATTGGATCTATCATGTACATGATGTTATGTACTCATCTTGATGTGTCGTATGCTTTGAGGATGACAAGCCAGTATCAGTCAGATCCTGGCGAATGTCACTGGACATCCGTAAAGAACATCCTAAAGTACTTGAGAAGGACTAAGGATCAATTCTTGGTATACGGTGGTGAGGAAGAGCTCGTGGTAAAGGGATACACCGATGCTAGCTTCCAAATTGACAAATATGACTACAAATCGCAATCTGGATTTGTGTTTTGCCTGAACAATGGAGCTGTGAGCTGGAAAAGTTCCAAGCAAGAGATGGCTGCAGATTCTACAACAGAGGCCAAATATATTGCCGCATCTAATGCTGCAAAGGAAGTTGTGTGGATCAAGAAGTTCATTTCAAAATTTGGAGTGGTTCCAAGCACTGGTGATGCAATTGAGTTGTTTTGCGACAACAACAGAGAAATTGCACAGGCTAAAGAACCAAGATCACACCAACATTCCAAACAAATTCTATGGAGGTTCCATCTCATACGAGAGATTGTACAACGAGGAGATGTGAAGATTACCTACAGAAAACAATGTGGCTGACCCGCTCACAAAAACACTTTCATAGAAGAAACATGACAAACATGTTCGATCACTTGGATTGAGATTAATGAGTGATTGGATATAAGTGCAAGTGAGAATCTGTTGGTATATATGTCCATATAGACTAGGGAATCTGTTAGTATGTATGCCCATAGAGACTATCATTTGATGATTGTAATGGGATACTATGTAAACGATGTGTAATACTACATTGATCATATCAATAAAGGCAACTTTCCAATCTATATGTTTGTGTTTTATATTGTGAGATGACCATAAAACTTATAAATGTCTATAGAATAATATACTCAATGACATATGTCTTCAGGTTGATGACCTGAATAGTGAGATCATATGTATGCTAAGAGTATGTATTCTTGTTTTATGCCTAATCAGTTGTTCTTGTGGAAATATCCTTAGACATCAATAACACATAAGATTAAAATGTATGTTGGTTGATGGAAGAATCTCATTATCCATGATATGGAGATATCAAACCAAATACATAGATACTTGTTAGAGAATAGTGTATTGGATAGACCCACCTTGAGAGTGACAGATGGATACCATGATTGGTAGTTAGAGTCACATCTCATAATGATGGTGGTGATTGTGGTTCTTAGACCTAAAGTCACTGCACTTATCACATGTCGTTCGGTGTACTTTGACATCATCCACCGTAGTCCTGAATAAGGATTGCCATAAAGATGGTGCTTGGGTGCACTGTGACACATGGGGATGACTGTGAGTGATGTAGATAGAATTTGTCCTTCCTAGGGGAGTTTGCTATTCTGGCCACTTGATAAGCAAGACTGAGAAATGCATGTCCATGCTGATGTGAGTCAATATGTGATATTGAGCTTACATATGTCTTAGACAGTATGCTCTAGTTCAAGGAACATGGATTGAACGTTGAAGAGGATAACAATTCCATGACTCGATTTCAATCCAAATATCAGCGACAAAGGAACTATACAATCACTATAACACTAGTCATGAATGATAGGTTAAGTTGTTCTCCAACTTCTCCAATTACTTGGGTGGCAATGAAGTCTTGATAGATACCAATCATTGTTTGTAACATCATAATATGATTATGGATATCACTGCCAACGTAATTTGGAGCCTACCAGGTCACACACATAGGATGTATTGGAATAGGAGTATAATTGTGGATTTGATTGGAATTCCTCTGAATCACATTGATTACTAAAATGTTTATGTAATCGATTAGAATAATATTAGAGAGGCTGGCTCTAAGTGCAAGTGGGAGTCTGTTGGTATATATTCCCATAGAGCCATCCCAAGCAATTTCATGGAGTCAGATATTAATTAATCAATTAATATGATTATTTTGTTAATTAATGAATTCCAAAATATTCTTATTAATCCACGAGCGTTTTAATTAACACAATGTTTCTGTTTATCGATGGGTTTAGGAAACCCTACTTCCCTTCGTCTCCTATTTAAAGGAGCTTGACGACCGATATCTATATAAGATATTGAGAGAGGCTTTTCAATTTACGCTCACGTATGTAAACCCTAGCCGTCACCATCCTCAGGAGAGAAAGGAGAGCACCGTGACGCTAGCACACCTCCACACAGAGACGACTCCTTCCCGCCAGCTTAGGAAGAGTGATGTGGAGTTCCAGTCCATCTGCATGGATGAAGAAGAGACGCAGACGCTGAGACACCTGCGTTCAGAGGACATCTATGACCATCCATACGTGCTACGAGCGGTGTACATCACCGCACAAAAGGAGCACCGCCAGATCTTCCTGTGACACACTTAACGAATGAGAGAGAAGTTTTGTCTATGTAGGCCAGCATCGTTGCACACCATCATGCAATAGGACATCGCTGGACTTGCTCCGCGATAAGGTATATCCCGCAAACACTCTTTCTGAATACGCTATTGTCAACGAGATCCTATTTTGGGTTGCATGGAATTTTTGTTGCTTCTTCCGCACATGTTTTCTCCACAAAACCCAACACTTGTTTCAAAGAGCTACACATAAACATATGATGTCGATTATTTTCATACCTTCTCTCCTGTTGCATGATTAAATTCAGTTCGAATTTTGATTTCTGTTGTCGTTAATAAAGACTGGTCTCTCTTCCAGCTAGATGTTAAAAATGCATTTCTTTATGTAGATCTACAGGGAGAAGTCTACATGGAGCAACCACCTGAGTTTGTTGCTCAGAGGGAGTCTGCCTTCAAAGTATGTAAGATGAACAAGGGTATCTATGGTCTCAAACAAAGCCCGCGAGCTTGGTTTGACAAGCTCAGCCAAATATTAGTCACCTTTGGCTTTCATCATTCTCATTCTGATCATTCAGTCTTTATTCGTAAGATAGTGGTTGGACTTATCATTATTATTGTTTATGTGGATGATATTATCTTATCTGACAGTGATACTGTGGGTATATAGGAAACTAAAACCTACTTAGAGAAGCACTTTGTCACTAAAGATCTCTGAAAGCTTCAGTATTTCCTAGGCATTGAAGTCTCCAGATCATCTGCAGGACTATGTCTCTCTTAGTGAAAAAATGTACTTGATCTCTTGCAGGAAACTGGCATGCTAGGTTGCAAACTAGCTAAAACTCCACTTGACCCAAACATGGACTGGGATGATGCAAATTGTCCTCCCTATGTTGATCATTACCAGTTCAGGAGACTGGTAGGCAAGCTTATCTATTTGACTACACACGAGATGACCTTACTGCTGATGTCGGATTCATCAGTCGGTATCTTGATAAACCCCGACAATGTCATTGGGATGTTATATGCCATATTTTGCGATATCTTAAAAGTTCTCCAGGAAAAGGCTTGATGTATAAGAAGCATGGCCACTGCAACCTATCTGGCTTCTCGGACTCTGACTATGCAGGAAGTCATTCTGATCGTAAATCAACATTAGGATATTATACATTTGTTGGTGGAAACCTTATCACTTGGCAAAGAAAAAAGCAAACTGTTGTCGCCAGATCCTGTGTAGAGGCAGAATACCGAGTGATGGATCATACTGCATGTGAAATTCTGTGGGTTCAAAGTCTCCTTTAGGAGTTTGATATATCCTATTCCAGCTCTATACCGATGTTTTATGACAATGAAGGCCTCCAATTGTATTGCAAGCAACCCCACTTTTCATGAGAGAACGAAACATGAGGTCGGTTGTCACTTTATTTGAGAAGCAGTTCTTTCTGGCCGGATTTGCACTCCATATCTCAGCACTGACAAGCAAGTTTTGGACATCTTCATGAAGATACTTCCCAAAGCTCATTTTTAAACTCTAGTTGACAAGATGGGCATGTTCGACATCTACGCTCCAGCTTAAGGGCGAGTATATAGATATGTTGGGTTTTGTTATGTTTTGTTGAGTGACATGTGCATAGCATGTGCCTCACTTATGCTTTTCACTTATGTAGTTTAGTCCCATATTGCTCACCTCTGCTTTAGTCTCTATTCTCTTTTGTTATATAAGAGACTGCATTGTACAATATTTTACTTAATCATAAACAATTCTCAGTTTCTATATGGTATCAATACCAATAACATTATTGTATTCAAATGTACTTGTACTGAAATTAACATGCATTCAAATTCAACAATAAACTCAACATTAAGAAAGTAAAATGCAGTAAACTAGTGATGTGATGGGAGATAAGATGATAGATATCTAATAAGAGGGAACTCAATGAAGAGATGATTAACTAAAGGCAACACATAAGAGCAAAACATATAGAAATTAGGTGGAAGTCAGTGGATTTAACTAGAGGGAGAGGATTTAATTGATGTATAATTAAGAGATAGGTGCAACGTGTTGTACAAGCATTCAAGTTGTACAATAAACTCAACATAAAGTAATACGATGTAGTCAACTAGTGATGTAGTAGGATAGAAAGAAGTATATATCTAATAAGAGGGGAACTTCATGAAAAGATGATTTAATAATGACAACCCAGAATAGAGAGGGAGATAGGATTTAACGGATGCACAATCAAGATATAAGTGGAATAATAAACATATTGTACTAGAGAAGATAAAAGAAATTCGTGGAAAAAGGGAAGAGAAATGGAAGGAGGCATGTAGCTGCAATAGAAAGGGGAGGAAAAATAGAAAAAGAGAGAGGGACACCAGAGTAGTAAGGGAAGAATGGTGAGGAAGAATAGATAAAGGATGTGAAGTGATATTGTGGTAGAAAATGGGGATGAGAAGAAAGAAGTGATGAAAGAGAAGAAAGAAGTGATGAAAGAGAAGAAAGACTTCAGGAGAAAGGGGAGGAACATAATAGGTGGAGTAGAAATTGGAAAGAGGTAGTGGAGGACAAATTGAGTAGCAAGAGTTAAATCAGGAGAAAGGGGATTGTGTAGGGAGAGCATAATCAATACAAAAAAAGGAATAGGCATGGAGGAAAGGGAAAGGGTGAAGGAGAAGAAAAAAATAGAAACAACATGAACAAAACTGAGGTAGGAGAAATAAGATGTGGAAGAGGAGGAAGATATAGGAGAGAAGGAGAAAGTAGTAGTGAAAAAGGAAGAGAAATGGGAGAAGGAGGTTCTTAAGAATGGAGAAAAAAGTAAGGAAGACAATGATACCTAAGAACATAAAACATGTATAATCACTTATTCTGTTATATGTATACGTAATACAATTGAAACTATACTATTAAAACAAATATTGATTCAAATAAATGGTCTTAACAATTGTGCAATATTTCAAGTCTAGGAAGTTTTAATATATTCTTACCAAAGAGAAAGAAAATAAAACCTGGCAACAATACCAATAACATATTTTTATTCAAATGTACTTGCAGTTAAATTAACATGCATTCAAGTTCAACAATAAACTTAACATAAACAAAGTAAAATATAGTAAACTAGTTATGTAGTGCGAGAGAAGATGGTAGATATCTTATAAGAGGGAACTAATTGAAGAGATGATTTATGAAATGGAACCCAGAAGAGAAGATGAGAGTAAAAACATACAACAATTAGGTGGAATTTAGTGGATTTAATAGGTGGGGAGAGGATTTAATTGATACATAATTAGGAGATAGGTGGAATAGTAAACGTGTTGTACAAGCATTCAAGTTCTAGAATAAAGTCAACATAAAATAGTAAGATGTAAACTAGTGATGCAGTAGTATAGAAGACAGTGGATGTCTAATAAGATGGAACTCAGTGAAAATATGATTGAATAATGACAACCCAAAAGACAATATGAGAGTAAAAAGTATAACAAAGGAAAAAACCAAACAATACTCTTTCACAAAAATATTTACCCACATAGCACCCTTCCCAACTTGTTTCTGGAAATAGCACACTTTCTCAGTAAAACATCACATTACGTGGTGTCTTACAATCTGTAGTATTTGAACACTGAAAAACATCATGTTTTGTGGTGTTACATGCTTTCTGTTGCCAGCAATATGAAAAACACCACTTTGGTTGGCATGTTTATCTATTTTTCATTTATGTATGGCCCTTCTACTTCCTTGCTTCTCTGCTTTCTTTTCATCTTGTTCTTTTAAACTAAATGAACACATATTGTGTTCTGAATCACTTCCTAACCTCCTCACTAACAACATCTCAATGAACTCCCATGATCCTCTCACACAATACACATGCACACGCCATTGCTCCCTGATCAAGTTCATTACCTCCCCTGCTACCTTCTCCACCCAGGCATCTTCCCAGAGGCCATTCCTTCCAGCTGAAGGAGCTGGAAAAGCCCAACTCAGTTGTGTTGGATCATGCATTAGTTGGGGACAAGTCCATAATCTCCCTCAACATGGACAACCTCTGGAAGGTACTTGTTGGGTGGTTCATGGACTGGGAGTAGAGTGGCAGGAGAAAAAATAGAAAAGGGAAGAAAGTAGAAGGAAGTAGAAGGATCACAACCTAGTGACGGTTTACAAGAAAAACAAAAAAAGAAGCCAAGCAAAGTGGCATTTTTCACAACACTGGCAACAGAAAGCATGTAAAACGCCACAAAATGTGGAACTTTTCAATTCCCAAATATTGTAGGCTGTAAAATGCCAAGTAATATGGCACTTTATAGAGAAAGTATGCTACTTTCACAAATAAGTTAGAAATGGTGATATGTGGCTAAATATTTTTGTGAAAGTATCCTATTTGGGTTTTTTCCCTATAACAAATAGGTGGAAGTCAGTGGATTTAATTAGAGGACAGAGATGATTTAATTGATGCATAATTAAGAGATGGGTGGAATAATAAACATATTATACTAGAGGAGATGAAACAAATCAATGGACCAAAGGAAAGAGAAATGGAATGAAGTGTGTCACTACAATAGATAGGAGGTGAAATAGAACAGGACAAGGGGACACTATCATAATAGTGGAAGAAGGGTGAGAAGGGATAAAGAAACGATATTGTTGTAGAAAAAGGGAATGAGAAGAAAGATGAGATGAAAGAGAAGAAAGAATGGAGGACAAAGGAGAGGAACATAATAGGGGAGGAGAAGTTGGGAAGAGGTGGCAAACAACTAGGGGATGAAGATGTAAATCAGGAGGAAGAGAAGTGTGTAGGGAGAGTTTAATCTATAAGAAAGAAGGAACGTATGCAAAGGAGGAAAGGAAAAAGGAGAAGGAGAAGTACTATAGAGGATTAGCATGAAAAAATATGAGATACGAGAAATAAGACGTAGAAGAGGAGAAAGATAAAGGAGAAATGGAGGAAATAGTCTTGCAAAAGGAAGAGAAATGGAGAAGAAGGTGCCAAAGAAAAGGAGAGTTGAGGAAGACAATGGTACCTAGAGGAGGACATAAAACATTATAATGACATATTCTATGATATATATACAATATACAGTGGAAACTATACTATTTAAACAAATATTGATTCAACAAAACACTCTTCTCAATTGCAGAATATCACAAGTCAAGGAAATTATAATATTTTGAGGCCAAAGAGGAATAATATAAAACCTACCAACAATACAAATAACATATTGGATTCAAATGCACTTGTATTGAAATTTACAAGCATTCAAGTTTAACAATAAACTCAACACAAAATGTTAGAATGCAGTAAACTAGTCATGTAGTAGGAGAGACGATGGTAGATATCTAATAAAAGGGAACTCAGTAAAGAGATGGTTTACTAAAGGGAACCTAGAAAAGAAGATGAGAGTAAAAACATATTGCAATTAGGTGGAAGCCAGTGAATTTAACTGGTGGGGAGTGGATTTAACTGAAGCATAATTAAGAGATAGGTGGAATAGTAATCAATTCGTACAAGTAGTCAAGTTCTACAATAAACTCAACATAAAACAATAGGATGTAGTAAACCAATGATGTAGTAAGATAAAAGACAATATATATCTAATAAGAGGGAACTCAGTGAAGAGATGATTTAATAGCGACAACCCAAAAGAGATGAGAGTAAAACATATAAAAATCTAGGTTGATGTCTGTGGATTTAACTAGAGGGGATATAGGATTAAAATGATGCACAATTAAGAGATAGTGGAATAGTAAACATATTGCTACACCCCGATCTCATAATTACCACTAATCATGAGATTAGGGCATAAATTGAGGATTTAACGTAATATAAAGATCACCCTTAACTTTTTCTTTTCTTAATCACTTAAAATTAATTTCAAGTAAAATCTTATGACTTGGAATAAAATGAAATCTTACTAAACTTCTGAAGTAACTACTATTTACATTTCTAGGTAGATAAAGTAGATTTACACATCATATTACATTTTTCATGCGAAATATAAAGCACAACAGATAACTTAAAACTAGTTTACATGTTACATTACATTCTCTCTCTACCACACCACATGCCCAAGGACCGAGGGGAAAGGACTAAGAGACCTCTATCTAACTACGAATTACCTTCTAAGAACTTGGGTGGTACGATCCTTCAGCTTCCTCGTGCTGACGTTGGCCTGAAAAATGTTTTAGTAGTTTGGTGAGCTACTGGCTCAGTGAATAGAATTTCACCCAACCATCACAGATAACTCATTTTATGTTTATTAATTGGAATAAAATACAAGATAATATTTTACTGAGCAGATGTAAACAATATAATTTAAATGACAGGAGATGTCAACATTTCATTAAGATAACAATTGCTTCAAAGCTGTAGATACGATTAAATAATAGAGAATACTAACATTTCATTTAAAGGACAATTGCTGTGAAACTAACTCAAATCTTTCTTAACTCTTTAACTTATAAGAAACTTTGTGAACCTATATGAACATATTTTATCTTAGGCCCTATTCATATGCAGTGTACCCTACATATGAAGACTCATAACGAACTACAATACCACCATACAAGACTTAGCTGACACCCCGTGATAGTTAAGTCTGACTACTCTCCTAGTCTACAAAAGGGAAACTAGCTCTCTGGCCTCGACACTCCTATTGTGTCATAAACTGGACTCCTCCTCTAACCTGAGCACACAAGAGGAGAGTCAAGCCACCTATTGGCTTTTTTGTACTCTAGTGCCACTAGGACTTGTGGTTGATGATGGAAATGCTTTTCTGTACTCTAGTGCCACAAGGACTTTTGGTTGATGTTGGACACTACATGTTGTATATTAAGGAGACTTCCACTACGACTTCGTCCCCCATACCACTTGTTAGTACGTTCCGACCCCCATATACTGGACGCTGCCAGGGTTAGGCTGTTTCACCCCTAAGGCGTAGACTTCACATAGGGGTTCTACGGTGTCAGGGCCCTTAAATCTATAATTTTATTATTTCCTAGAAAAGCCTTACTATGTTGAACCTTTTTCTTACTTATACTCGACTCTGGTATTTCTATGGCATCTCGTCTATTTAATTTCAGTTCAAATCACAACATGAATATCATTCTAGACCTGACCGAGCAATATACTAAAAACATTGTAATTTACTGAGTAATCCATATACCATGCATGCAGACAGATTGAAATTTCTTAAATAAACTAAACTCATATTAGCTTGGCTCATATATGCTGGAATTATACAATTGATCATCGTAACACACTAACAAGAGTTAATCACTCGATATATTAGAAATTGTCAGTAGCACTTGTAAATTATCTGTAATTCCTCAAAAATCGAGCACATCAACCCAAATTCTAAGTTATGCATCACATAACTCAATTAAAAGTCAATTACTTTTCATGGAATGAATTATTAATATTAATTGAGAATTTCAAATAATTTCTTTGAGAAACATGTCAATTCGTATAATTATTAATACACTCACATTAAATATAACTGGGGGTGTGCAAGTAGGTTTCTATTGAACCCTTTTAATGTCATTGTCATTTCTTTGAAATCGTACATCTATTAAATTACTAAAAAATGTACAACCTGGGTTTATACTGAAACCGTACAACTACTGGTCGTATGCTACTGATTCCAACTTTTAAACTGAGCAAATCGGGTTTTAATCAATCATGCAGTTCCAGTAATCCAAATCACACATATCAATCAAACAATTAGTGTCATGCAAACATAATTAAGAAATTCATGCAAATTAGAAATCTAGTGATATCGTCACTACACGACACTTGGATAAGTGATGTTACCTGCGAATAACATTGATTCAACCAAAAACACCCGATTGTTGGAGCTATACGTGCATAGTGAGTGAAATTCTACTCACAGTGGGTGAGGTGACCGCAATTGAACTGGAAATGCATATAGAGTCCTGTTTCCGAGCATCAATGGGGTCTTCTTCAACCTTGGTTCAGCTTGGACTTGGACCTGCTGCACACAATAGCATCCTCACGCACATAGGAAGAAAGGGAAACTCAGCTAGGTCACTGCTTGTGGCTAGTTGGCAGAGGAATCATGCTCGGGCCTCAAGGCCGAACTCATTGGCGCCCTTTTCATGGTGTTTCCCGGGTAAAGATGCCCCTAGCCAGCATCACAAGGCCGCTGTGCGGCGCTGCTACTGCTGGCCACGCTCAAGCTTGTCGGGGCACCATGTTTCCTTGTTGGGACCTCAAGGTTGAGGTCAAGGTAGGCGTTTGGTGGGGGGCTAGTCACACCTGGAGGGCCCCTGGCCGGCACCGCAGCTGCTAGGGGTGCCACCCTAGCAGGTCAGCTGTAGGTGGGCGCTGCTAGGGTGAGGTATAGGAGGAAGGAGAAAGGAAGAAGAAGAAGAAGAAGGGAGGAAGGTGATGCTGAAACGAAGCCAGAGCTCAAAATCGCCCAAAATCGCCCCTTTGTCCCTCTGCTGCGGCCGATTGGGCTGCTCTATTCAAGCGGTGCCTTGGACCGATCCAAAGGAAGGGGATAAGAAAAAGGGGGCTATTAGTTATGGGTAAATTGCAGTTTAGGTCCAAGGAAATAAAAAATGCTATAAATTTTGCCTCGAAGGTCCAAATCAAGCGATTCCTTTTGCAAAATTTCAAGCACAAGATTCTCTACCTTCTCAAGGAATAAAACACAACAACTAAACCATCTTAGCTAGGTTAATCATCTTAGGTAATTAACTTAATAATTAACATTGTAGTTAACATTAATTACATCAAATGAATCAATCTCGACTAATGATTTACATCTTAGCTTATCTTGATTAACCATGATGTTTAAAAAGGTACTTAGCACTAATAAAGGTACTTCATGCTAATTGAGGTACTTACTAACTAACCTCAATGTGGGTTGTAACAATCTCCCTCCCTTATAAGAATTTCGTCCCGAAATTCCTAAAAGAGAAAAGGAATCTTATTACGCATCTCTGACTCAAGCTCCCATGTGGGTTCCTCTAAGTTGTGGTTCCTCCACAAGACCTTCACTAATGGTTTCTCACAATTCTTGAGTTCCTTGATCCTCTGATCAACTATTTGTACTGGTCCTTCAGCTTAGGACACATACGTTCTGAGTTGTGTAGGTTCTAGGTCCACTATCTTCTCTGCACCAGGGTAACACTTCTTCAGCATCGATACATGAAACACATCATGTAGATTAGCCAACTCGGATGGCAAATCCAACCTATAGGCTACATGTCCAATCCTATCAATGATAGGATATGGGCCCGTAAACCTAGGAGTCAGTTTGCATCTCTTGCCAAACCTCAACACTCCTTTCCATGGTGAAACTTTCAAATACACTTCATCACCAACCTCAAACTCAAGAGGTCTATATCTCTTCTCAGCGTAACTCTTCTGCCTGTCCTATGCAGCTTTCAATTGTTCTCTGATCACTGTAATCTTTTCTGTAGTCAAATCCACTATAGCTGGTCCAAGTATCTCTTTTTCACCCACCTCGTACCAACATACGGGTGATCTACACTTTCTACCATATAGAGATTCATATAGGTCCATACCAAGACTGGAATGGTGACTATTGTTGTATGCAAACTCTATAAGGCTCAAGTCTTCTTCCCAACTTCCACTGAAATGCAAGACACATGCTCTCAGCATGTCCTCAAGAGTCTGAATGGTCCTCTCTGACTGACCACCCGTCTACGGGTGAAAAGCTATACTAAACCTCAACTTTGTGCCCAAAGCACGATGCAACTGATTCCAAAACCTGGAGGTGAACTTAGGATCTCTATCTAATATAATTGAAACTGGGATACCATGCAGCCTGACTATCCCATCCATGTATATCTTAGCCAACTTAGGGACATCACAGGTTGACTTAATAGGAAGAAAGTGAGCAGACTTAGTCAGTCTATCCACAATCACCCATATCGAATCACAACCTCTAGGTGTCCTGGGCAACCCTACCACAAAATCCATTGTGATATGTTCCCACTTCCACTCTGGTATAGGAAGAGATTGCAAGGTACATGTAGGTTTCTAATCCTCATCCTTAACCTGCTAGCACACACTGCATCTAGCCATGTACTCAGCTACATCCTTCTTCATACCTAACCACCAGTACAACTCCTTGAGATTCTTGTATATCTTAGTGTTTCCTGGATGCATAGCATACATCGATGCATGCTCTTCCTCAAGAATCCTTTCTTTCAAATCACTGTCTCCAGGTACACACAACCTATCATGTTGATACAACAAACCATCATCTAAAAACCTAAACTCTGGTCTCTTTCCCTCTGTCATATCCTGCATGATCTGCAGTAACTCACTGTCACTCTGCTGAAGTTCCTTGATCTGATCATAAAAAGTAGGCTTGACTTGCATCTGTGCAATCAAACCACTCAGCTCTGTCACCCCTAAGTCTAAGTTCAACTTATGCATCTCTACTAGTAGGTCTGTCTTGAAACATGCCATAGAGAATACATCTACTGTTGAACTTTACTTCCTGCTGAGGGCATCTGCTACCACATTTGCATTACCATGATGATAATCTATCATCACATCATAATCCTTGATCAATTCTAACCATCTTCGTCGTCTAAGATTCAGATCTTTCTGGGTGAAAATATATTTCAAACTCTTATGATCCATAAACACCTAACATGCCTCACCATAAAGATAGTGACAACATGTCTTAAGAGCATGAACTACAACAACTAACTCCAAATCATGTGTCGGGTAATTCTCCTCATTCTTCTTAAGATGTCTAGATGCATAAGCTACTACTTTTCCTTCCTGCATCAACAGACAGCCTAAGCCTCTCCTGGAAGCATCACAAAACACTGTGTAGCCTTTATCTTCCTCAGGCAGGATCAACACTGGTGTTGTAGTCATCTTCTTCTTCAAGATCTGAAACCTCCTCACAATTGTCTGACCAGACAAATGGTGCACCCTTCCTCATTAAGTGTGTCAAAGGTGACACTATAACACTGAAGTTCTAGATGAACCTCCTGTAGTAACCTGTCAATCCTAAGAAGTGTCTGATCTCAGTAGGAGTCTTAGGCTGCTCCCATTGTAGAACAGATTTGACTTTCTTAGGATCAACACTTACTCCATCTCTTGAGATGACATGTCCAAGAAAAAACACCTCAGTTAACCATAACTCACACTTACTGAACTTAGCATATAACTGGTGTTGTCTTAACAACTATAACGCTATCCTCAGATGATGCTCATGCTGCTCATCATCTCTGGAGTAGATCAAACTGTCATCTATGAAAACTACTATGAACTGATCCAAAAACTACTTGAAAATCCAGTTCATCATATCCATGAAAGCTGCTGGGGAATTAGTCAATCCAAACGACATGACTAGAAACTCATAATGCCTGTATCTTGTTCTAAAAGCCAACTTAGGAATATCTGAAGCCTTTATCCTCAACTGATGATATCCAAATCTCAAGTCTATCTTAGAAAAGATCATCACTCCATGCAACTGATCAAACAAATCATCTATCCTTGGAAATGGATACTTATTCTTGATAGTGATCTTATTCAACTGTTTGTAGTCTATACATAGCCTCATAGTACCATTTTTCTTTTTCACAAACAAGACTGGAGCTCCCCATGGCGAAGAACTAGGTCGAATGAAACCCTTATCCAATAACTCTTGTAGCTAGATCTTTAGTTCCTTCAACTTTGTATGTTCCATTTTGTAGGTTGACAACGCTACAGGGTGACTACCTGGCAACACCTGGATCTCAAAGTCTATCTCTCTTTCAGGAGGTAGACCTGGCAACTCATCTGGGAAAACATATGGGAACTCACAGACCACTGGCACATCCCATAGGCCGACTGTGTTCTTTTCTGCTCTAGTATCTACTACATGTTCCAAGAATGCCTCACAGCCTTTCTGCAACATCTTATCAGCTACAACATATGATGTGATACACATAGGTAAAACTTTCCTGTCTCCATAAAAGACACAAGAAAATCCACCCTGTTGAAAGACAACCTCCTTCTTCCAATAGTCGAGTTGAACTCGATACGTCTCTAGGAAATCCATACCCAAGATAACTTGAAAAGAATTAACATCAAGGGATATAAGGTTAACTGCAATGGTGTAACCACCAAAAGTCAACAAACATCTGGGACAAAACTTTGTCAACATTGTCGGTTCACCTAACAGAACCCTCAACAATAACTCAACCGGTAACTCCTGAGTTAACATGTTAAGCTCACAAGCTAAAGAACTCTATATAAATGAGTGAGTAGCACTCGAATCTATCAAAATTGTAACTGAAAAGTTGTTAAACAAAAAGCATTTCTCCTGTAATTACTCGAGAAGAAACAATACCTTCTTGTGGTGTCAAAGAGAAGAAGTGTCCTGAAGCTCTTCTAACGTGGGATTTTATCGCACTAACAAACTCACTTAGGGTTGAAATCCCCGAGCTTTTACCAAAACCAATGTGCAATAATACCACCCGCAAGCAGATGAGTCTTATCGCAGTATAGTTAAGGATCGAACCAAAAGGACAACGTTTTTAAGAATCTTTGTTAATCGAATCTAGCTCAAGTAAGACTAACAATTGATTTGGTTGAGGTTGATTAAACTAAAAGCAAGAAAGTAAAAGCTGAATTAAAGTTGGATTTAGATCAATGATATGGAATTGCTGGGATGGTCTCGGGTTTCACCACTGCTACACATACAAACACATTCAATCGCACACAATCCAGGAAAGATATAACTATCCAAATAGAGTTGCTGCAAAAAAACCCCATACATGTGTTAGGTTTGCGTAAGCATCACCTTAGGCATCAAATGTCTCGTCACCATCCATATCACTTACTTACAGCTCCGAAGATACAGAAATCCAACGAAGGTTGTGGGTCCCCCTATACAGGCGTTAGGCTCACAGAAGCATCACCGAAGGCTAGATGGCTCGTCCCCTCACATATCATATACACTTACGACCTCGAAGAAATCCCATTCTATTTCTAGTTTGGGAGTCAACCGCATTAATCTTTAAGCAAGAAGGCGATTAATGTACGAGCAAGCATCAACGATTAACAAGAAGATACAAAATCCAACTAAGGATGTGAACCCCCTATACATGCGTTATGTACACAGAAGCGTCATCGAAGGCTAGATGGATCATCCCCTCACGGATCATACACTTACGACCTCAAGGAATCCCATTCTATTTCTTATTTGGGAGTCAAGCTGTTAAACGACATTCAATCCTACATATAGAAGTTCTCACAACATAGGAAGAACAAAGATGAAAGTAAGCAATTAATCAAACTACGAAATCAATGATTAACAACGAAATGAAAAGTTATATTCATTGCCATGGAAAGGTTAACAAAAGAACATGATTGCATGGGCAGCGGGGCTAGTCCTCGCATCCCAGTGAAAGTGGACTACTCACTCATGATGCAAGAAGAAAGAAGAATAAGAAAGAGAGATAAATCCACCATGAGCACAGTGCAGAAGGTAGTCACAGCTCGGTGAAGATGATGTAGTCTTATACGTCGTGTCGGAGCAGATCTGCATGTGAAATGGGAGATGCCAAGATAGACCAGACACTCTCTCTCGCTCTGTCTTCCTTCTCTTCTTGGTCTCCTTGATTGCATCATGGGCAGTAGGTGGAGTGAAACTGGCATGGATGGAGTTGGATTTGGATCGGACCTGTGTACAGCTAGCCTGTCGGTGTCCTGGAACCAATTCCAATTGAGGACCCTTGCGGTCCTATTTATAGGCTCAGATGGGGTCTTCATGTTTTCTGCATGAACCTGCTCCAAACAGTTTGGAGCAAACAGTTTTGGGAATGACTGGCCTATCGGTCTTGAGAGAAAACGGTCTTGGGACCGAATGGCTCCAAATGGTCTTGGGACCGAATGGTTCCAAACGGTCTTAGGACGGAATGGTTCCAAATAGTCTTAGGACCGAATGGTTCCAAACGATCTTGGGACTGAATAGTTCCAAACGGTCTTGGGACCGAATGGTTCCAAACGGTCTTGGGACCGAATGGTCTGTGCTTGCATGTCCCAAACGGTCTTCATCCAAACGGTCTCAGATTTTTGTTGTACAATCGGTTTGGTGATGCAAACGGCCTCAAAGACCGATGGGTTTCAAACGGTCTCTGCGTCGAAGTTCAACCGGTCTTCATGTCGATTTCCAAACGATCTTGGACTGGGCGTTGTCTAACCGGTCTGTGTGATCTCCTCCAATCAGTATGTGATCGATCAATGCTTCTCTGTGATGAGCACAGAGTGAGAGCGGCAACGTTGCAGGTAGTTTTTAGAGTCACTGGAGGTAGAAGGAGGTGGAGGTGTAGGTGCCGACACTGCTGTTGGCAGGGGAAGGGAAAGCAAGAGGAGGGGAAGCATGCCCAATGCTTCTCAGTTGCCCAAACAGTTTCTAGCAGGTTGCTCAACCATTCTTGAAGACCGTATGGAGTTAGAAACTGATTGGATGAGACCGATCAGTCAAGACCGGATGGTGAGACCGATGGTGAGACCGAATGGTGATTGAAAGGTGGGTCCCAACTAAATGTTCAACCTCATCAAGACCTGCATCAAATCAACATAAATTCAGTTAAAATCATGACAATTGGACCAATTAAGTAGTTTTGCACATTTTGATATTTAGAAACTGAAATTGGGTGTATTGAGTCGAAAAGGGTCCAAGATAGCGACTGAAAATCATGATGAATATGCATTCATCAAAACACCCTGAACTTAAATGTTGCTCGTCCAAGAGTAACACCAAATCTGAAACAGTCCCCAAATGAATACTTTCAATTCGTGTGATTGCCTCATCTTCACATCACGATTGTTTTCTTTCTGCTTAGCATGACTTAGCACCTCAACTTCCTGAGACCACTGAACACATCTTACCATATCTTCGTTCCTGAGTTTGCTTTCCAATATCCCTTCATCCTCACTTTTTCCAACAACAAGCATGTCAAAGAGTTTTGTAAGAGTCCAGAGTCGCTCATAGAACAACAAGTGTGCATCTGGTCTGACACTGGTGTATTTCAGGGTAGTGGAGGTTTATGCCTTCATGTAGAAAAGGGAGTGAAGGGTGGTATTGAAGGAAGAAGTAAATCTCTCCTCTATTCGACTCAAGATTTTTATTATTTTTGCAATTTCATTTATTGTATTTTTTGTGTGAATTTCTCCTCTATTTGACTTGAGATTGCATTTCTTTTTGTGTGCACTTTGGCATCTTTTTGTGTGCAAATCTCTCCTCTATTTGACTCAAGATTGCATTTTTGGTGGTATGCCCCTATTAGTTTGCGAGGGGTATGGAAGAAGCAGATATAGAGGGAAGTGGAATGCCACCCCAGACTTAGGGTTTGGCATTGTTTGGCTATTTTTGTTTCTTTTTGATGGATGGAGGGGTACGAAGATGATAGAAGAAGTGTAGAGGAGAGTTCAGATCAGAATGCAACTTGATTTACAATTCCATGCACCGGGTTGTTCTCTTTATCACACTCTGCTCAAATAACGACTTGACGAGGGTATGGTGGGGATTCCATGCTATTGTTCCACTAGTCAGTTAGGAAGCACAATGTGTTTGATCCCTATCAGTTTGACAGACAATCGTCATTTTTGCATAAGTGTCATGATGTTAGGATTCATAAGCTTCACAAGATGATTTCAATCAAAAGGCTAGTTTTCAGAATAAGGTCCTTTTGAGGATCTGCTTCTATTAGGGGGGGGGTATAATGATTCAAAATGCAAAGAGAAATAAAAAGGTCAAAAATTCATCCAGTATCTGTTCACATTTCTTTTGAAAACTTTGAAATTTTGATTGAAAATTTTGAAAAATTAGGTCAAAAATGTGATGATGAAATCTTAAGTTTGAATTAATTGGGTGAAGGTGGAAAGCAAGATACGTACCACCCACCCTCCACCCCAAACTTAGACATTTTCTCATCCCGAGCAAACTCTAAATCCAAGATGGAGGGGAAAGTTCATGCCATTTTGGACCACTAGATGTGGTTGCATTCCAATCAGCGTGTTTCCTCCATCTGAATATCTCAAACAAAAAGATCATTCAGAACTCAAAGTAGCATCTCGCGATGCAATTTTTATATAGTGAAAAATTATCTAAAATTTAAAAACAGAATTGATTAAAATTTCTAATTCAAAGTTAAAATGAATTTTATTTATCGGGTTGCCTCCCGACATGCGCCTTTGTTTTACATTGATGGCTCGATGTGATATCTTCAACTTCATGGTGGTTCCTTTAGATTTGATAGGTCTGTTGTTGCTTCAGTTCTTATGTCGGCTGTGGTGAAATATCTTTTCAAACGTTGACCATTTGCCATGAATTCATCTGTCTTTTCACTCCATAAAGAGAAAGCACCATGTGGGGAGATGCTTTTGACAATGTACGGTCCAGACCAACAAGAGAGGAGTTTCCCTGGGAATAACTTCAACCTTGAGTTGAGTAGCAGAACTTGGTCTCCCACTTGTATGTCTTTTCTTTTCAAATTACGATCATGCCAAAGTTTGGTGTGTTCTTTGTAGATTCGTGCATTCTCATAACCTGTCATCTTGAGTTCATCCAGCTCTTGGAGTTGTAGAATCCTGGCTTGGCCCTCTTTCTTTATGTCAAAATTTAGTTGTTTGATTGCCCACCATGCCTTGTGTTCCAATTTGACCGGCAGGTGGCAAGCCTTTCCATATATTAATCGAAAGTTTTATAAGCAATTCAATAGGCCCATAAAGTGTCGTTGATTTTCACTGACCAACCCTTCTGATTGCAGCCCACAATTTTTTCCAGAATAGTCTTGAGTTGACGGTTAGAAACCTCTACCTATCCACTTGTTTGTGGATGGTAGGGTGAGGCTACCTTGTGCATTACACCATACTTTCTCAGTAACGCTTCAAAGCTTCTTTCAAGGAAATGAGACCCTCTGTCAGATATCACAGTTCGTAGAACTAAAAAATAGGGGAAATAATATCTTTGAATAATTTGATGATGGGTTTGGAATCACTAGTGACTGTAGGAATGGCTTCAACCCATTTCGAGACATAACCAACAACGACTAGGATGTATGAAAATCCATTAGAAGATTGGAATGGACCCATGTAGTCCACCCCCCAAACATCAAATATCTTTACTTCTTGCCACATATTCAGTGGCATCTCATCTTTCTTTGTTATATTTCTAGATATTTGACATTTGTCACATGATAGGACAAAGTCATAGGAATCTTTGGATATGGTTGGCCAGAAGAATCCACATTGCAAAACTTTTAAGGCAGTCTTTTTAGAGGTCATATGTCCTCCCACTGGTCTTGAGTGACATTGTTCCAAGATAGGTTGAGCTTCTTTTTCGAAGATACATCGTCTGAATAGACCATCAACACATAGCCTGAAAAGGTACGGCTCATCCCAGTAGTACTATTTCACATCATGCATAAATTTCTTCAGTGCATTTCTGGTGTATTGAGGATGGATAACCCTTGCAACAAGATAGTTCACATAATCTGAGTACCACAGTGTGGCTTCTGAGACCTTCATTAGTTGGTCATCTGGAAGGGAATCATTAATCATGATCTTCTCAGTATCTAGAATGTGGATGTGACTGAGGTGGTCTGCTACAACATTCTCTGTACCCTTTTTATCTCTGATCTCTAGATCAAACTCTTGCAATAGGGGAATCCATCTAATTAACCTGGGTTTTACATCTTTCTTTGCTAGAAGGTAATGAATGGCAGCGTGATATGTGTAGACAATGACCTTTGAACCAATTAGGTAGGATCTGAACTTGTCAAAGGCATACACGACTGCCAAAAGTTCTTTCTCAGTAGTAGCATAATTCCTTTGAGCTTCATCGAGAGTCTTCGATGCATAATAGATCACATAATGTTTCTGTTCTATACATTGGCCCAAGACAGCACCTACAACATAATCACTTGCATCACACATGATTTCAAAAGGGTGATCCCAATCAGGAGCTCTGATGATGGGTGTAGTAGTAAGGGCATGTTTCATTTTTTTGAAACTTTAAACACATTCTTCGTCAAAATTGAATTCGGCATCCTTTAGTAATAAATTTGTCATCGGCTTGGTTATCTTTGAGAAGTCCTTTATAAACCGCCTATAGAATCCTGCATGACCAAGGAATGCTCGAACCTCCTTTACATTGATAGGGGTAGTAGAGAGCTTAGAAATCACTTCAATCTTGGCCTTATCTACTTCAATACCTCGATTACTAACCCTATGGCCCAGGACAATGCCCTCCTTTACCATGAAATGACACTTCTCCCAATTCAGCACAAGATGTGCTTCTTCACATCATTTGAGGACCAGGGAGAGGTGTTTTAGACATGAATCGAATGAATCTCCGTATACAGAAAAATCATCCATGAAAACTTCCATAATGGTTTCGGTGAGATCGACAAATATGGCAGCCATGCAACGCTGGAAAGTTGCAGGTGCATTGCAGAGGCCGAACAACATTCTTCTAAATGCATATGTTCCGAATGGGCAGGTGAAAGTAGTTTTCTCCTGGTCATCTGGATGTATAGGTATTTGTTAGAATCCAAAGTAACCATCGAGATAACAGAAATATACTTGATGAGCCAGCCGCTCTAATACTTGATCAAGAAAAGGCATTAGAAAGTGATCCTTTCGAGTTGCCTTGTTCAACTTCCTATAATCAATGAACATCCTGCATCCTGTGACTATTCGGGTGGGGATGAGTTCATCATTTTCATTTCATATTACAGTTGTTCCACCTTTCTTTGGGACTACATGCACCAGGCTCACCCATGGTGAGTCTATATCGGATAGATAATTCCAGCGGTGAGCAGTTTAATGATCTCTTTATGAACTACCTCTTTCATATTTGGATTCAGTTTCTATTGATGTTTAATAGTTGGCTTGTGATCTTCCATCATAGGGATCTTGTGCATACACAACACTTGACTAACCCCAGTGAGGTCACTCATTTTGTAGTCAATCGCTCTCTTCCTCTCCTTCAATTCTTTCAGGAGTTTATCTTCTTGTTCGGTCATAAGATTGGAATTTATTATTACTGGACAAACCTTGAGGTCATCCAAAAACACATACTTCAGTCCTTCTGGTAGGGGCTTCATTTCTAGAGCTTGTGGTTTTTCACATTGTTCTTCAGTCACATTCACAACATTGAGTTCTTCAAAAGAAGCTTCAACATCTTCTTCCGCAAAGTCGAGAGATTCGATGCAACATTTTGCTTGTTCACCAATATGTCCTTCAACTGATGGGTCAGTTAGAACAACTTCTAATTGATCATCTGATTCGTGATTCTCTTGAGTGAGAAGTGACATCTGCTCTATGCAATCGACAAGATATACTTCTTCCTGCATGCTTGGTCTTCGCATACTTTCAAAAACTTTTAATTCGAGAGTTTCTTTACCAAGTCTAAGAAGCAAGGTTCATGCTTCAAAATCAATTAGGACTCTTGCTGTGGTGAGGAACGAACATCCAAAAATGAGAGGGCATCTGGCGTCCTCTTTTATGTCCACGATGACAAAGTCACACGGAACATAGGAATCTTTTCCCAGCTTGACAGGTACATCCTCAATAATTCCCAATGGACATTTGATTGAATTGTCTACGAGTTGTATAGTCATGCCAGTTGGAAGAAGTTCAGCAAAACCTAGCCTTTTGCAAAGGCTGAGTGGCATGATGGAGATGCTAGCACCAAGATCTTCCAGTCCTTTCTTGCATGAAGAATCACCGATATGGCAGGAAGTCCCAAAAGATCCTGGGTCTTTTTGTTTCTTTGGCATCTTACTCTGGATGATATCCAAAGTGGTTTTAGCAAACTTGACTGTCTCATATTCTTCAATTATATATTTCCTGGTGAGGAGTGACTTTAAGTACTTTGTCCAAGCTGGTATCTCAGCCAGCGCATCCAAAAAGGGTATATCAACATGAAGTTTCTTCATAGCTTCTTTAAACTTATTGAAATGAGTATCCAGCTTTGTTTTCCTTAAACGAATAGGGAACGGTATACGAGGCTTGTATACATGAATATCAGGTTCTGGTGTTTCAGTTTCTTCATCAATAGGTTTCTCAAGACTTTCCTTATCAGCAATTACTGGTTATTCTGGTTGAGACTCCGGTGTTGTTGAGTCTTGAATGATCACATGCTCATCCTCATTAGTAACAACCACAAGTGTCTTGATAGGAGGATCAGAATAGTCTTTTCCTAACCTGGTGGTTACTACCTTCAGTTGTTCTAGGTGCTTTGGGTTGTTCTCGGGTTGGCCAGCAAAAACCCCAACTGGTGGCTTAATGCTAGCTACAAGTTGAGCTAATTGAGATTCAATAGCCTTCTGCTGAGCTTGTTGGTTAGCTATCATAGTTTGCTGAGTTTGCAAAATCTTTTCAATGGCTAATAGTTTGTCATCAGGAGAAATTGGACCTACTTGTTGTCCTTGTTGTTGATAAGGAACTTGGTTAAGACTCTGGTACTGGGAGTTGTTTTGATAATTATCAAAGTTTCTATTCTAAAAGTTTTCCTTGAAATTTTCTTGATTTCCAAAATTCTGTTGTTGATTGTACTAGAATCCTGATGGGCCTCATGGATGGTTGTTCAAACCAAATTGATGTAAGTTAACTGCTCTAGAGGGGTTTCCATATTGAAATCCTAGATGATTCCTATTTTGATTCGGATTGTAGTAACTTTGACCAGGGATGGTATTAACAACATTAAGATTTTCCATTTGACCATTATCTGCTTGTCCACATACATTTCTTAGAACAACATCGTAAAGAACATTACATGCTAATGTGGAATGATCAGTACTTTTACATGCTTCACAAAACAATGAAGTTGACTTGATCTGTTCTTGTTGTCGAGTGGGCGAACATCCTCTTCCAATAGCAGCAAGAGATGATTCAATGTCATCTTGCTTGGCAACTAAGAGTTTTCAGGTTTCAGCGATAGACTTGTACTCAGGAGTAGTTTCAGCCATAGCTACTTGCAAGACTCCTTTACCTATAGATCTACCCCAATTGGCTTGATTTTATACTCCAAGGGTGATGACCCTCCATGTGCTGTCATAACTTTGACGCATGAAGTTTCCTCTAGATGAGGAGTCTAAGAATCTCTTGATATCGTCATCCACACCCCTATAGAAAATTTCGAGGAGTTGATTATTAGGAATTCCATGGTGTGGACACTTGTGTAGAAGCTCTTTGTATCTATCCCATGCTTCAGTAAGAGTTTCTCCAGGGACTTGGGTGAAATTTGTTATTCGGTCTCTAATTTCATATGTGAGAGATGGAGGGTAGAAATTTTCTAGAAACACATTTTGGAGTTGTTCCCAAGTGGTGATGGGTATTTCACTTTGCAACGAATTGTACCAAATTATAGCTCTATCAGCAAGGAAATACTTGAAGAGACAGAGTCGAATGGCATCATCAGACACTCCATTTTGCTTTGTCATGGCACATAGATCAATAAACCTCAAAAGATGTTCCTGACTATCCTCTCCTTGTTTTCCATAGAATGGGTTGTTTTGAAGCAATGTGATCCAATGTTCCCTAATCTCAAAATTGGCAGCATTGATGGGAGGAGGTTGTACTGGATGATGAACATTTGTAGCTTTTGGGATTGAGAATTCTCTAAGATCTTTTTGTAGTTCAATTGCTTGTGCTTCTGCCTGTGTTTCTTGAATTTCTTCTTGAACCGCAGCTCTAGCTTCTTGCATGAATCTTTCTCTCTGTGCATTGAGGGCTTGAGCCACCCTTCGAGCTATCTCCTCCTCTTGAGCCATTCTTGCTTGGTTCTCTCTATTTTGTCGGTGGAAGTATCTGTCAACCTCTAGATCAAAGCTGGCGGTGAGTCCGGGACTGTTCAAACGGTGCATACACTAATCCTTCTGAAGTACCTAGAAATAGAAGGATTTTGAAAATGAGTTCCACAAAGTAGTGTCAAAGTCAAGTAGATGATTGATTGTATCAAAAGAAAAACAAAATCCTAGATTAGCCTTAAAAGAAATGGATTTGACCAATTGATTCCGTTGTCCCCGACAACGACGCTAGAATTTGATGTGGGATTTTATCGCACTAACAAACTCACTCGGGGTTGAAATCCCCGAGCTTTTACCAAAACCAATGTACAATAATACCACCCGCAAGCGGACGAGTCTTATCGTAGTATAGTTAAGGATCGAACCCAAAGGACAACATTTTTAAGAATCTTTGTTAATCAAATCTAGCTCAAGTAAGACTAACAATTGATTTGGTTGAGGTTAATTAAACTAAAAGTAAGAAAGTAAAAGCTGAATTAAAGTTGGATTTAGATCAATGATATGGAATCGCTGGGATGGTCTCGGGTTTCACCACCGTTGCACATGCCAACACATTCAATCGCACACAATCCAAGCAAGATATAACTATCCAAATAGAGCTGCTGCAAAAACCCCCTATACGGGTGTTAGGTTTGTGTAAGCATCACCTTAGGCATCAGATGTCTTGTCACCATCCGGATCACTTACTTATGGCTCCGAAGATACATAAATCCAACAAAGGTTGTGGGCCCCCTATACATGCGTTAGGCATTTAGAAGCTTCATCGAAGGCTAGATGGCTCGTCCCCTCGCGAATCATACACTTACGACCTTGAAGAAATCCCATTCTATTTCTAGTTTGGGAGTCAACCACATTAATTGTTAAGTAAGCAGACGATTAATGTACGAGAAAACATCAATGATTAACAAGAAGATACAAAATCCAACTAAGGCTGTGAACCCCCTATATAGGTGTTAGGTACACAGAAGCATCATCGAAGGCTAGATGGCTCATCCCCTCACGGATCATACACTTACGACCTCAAGGAATCCCATTCTATTTCTAGTTTGGGAGTCAACCTGTTAAACGACATTCAATCCTACATATAGAAGTTCTCACAACATAGGAAGAACAAAGATGAAAGCAAGCAATTAATCAAACTACGAACTCAACGATTAACAATGAAATGAAAAGTTATATTCATTTCCATGGAAAGTTTAACAAAAGAACATGATTGCATGGGCAGTGGGGCCAGTCCCCGCATCCCAGCAAAAGTGGACTACTCACTCATGATGTGAGAAGCAAGAAGAATAAGAAAGAGATAGAAATACACCATGAGCATAGTGTAGAAGGTAGTCGTAGCTCAGTGAAGATGATGCGGTCTTCTACGTCATGTCAGAGTAGATCTGGATGCGAAATGGGAGATGCCAAGACAGATCAGACACTCTCTCTCTCGCTTTGTCTTCCTTCTCTTCTCAGTCTCCTTGATTGCAGCACGAGCAGTAGGTGGAGTGAAACTGGCGTGGATGGAGCTGGATCTGGATCGGACCTGTGTACAAGCAGCCTGTCAACATCCCAGAACTGATGCCAATTGAGGACCCTTGCGGTCCTATTTATAGGCTCGGATGGGGTCTTCACGTTTTCTCCATGAACCTACTCCAAACGGTTTGGAGCAAATGATTTTGGGAATGACTGGCCTATCGGTCTAGAGAGCAAACGATCTTGGGAGCAAACGGTCTTGGGATCGAATGGCTCCAAATGGTCTTGGAACCGAATGGTTCCAAACGGTCTTGGGACAGAATGGTTCCAAACGGTCTTGGGACAGAATGGTTCCAAACAGTCTTGGGACCGAATGGTTCCAAATGGTCTTGGGATTGAATGGTTCCAAACGGTCTTGGGACCGAATGGTCTGTGCTTGCATGTCCCAAATGATATTCATCCAAATGGTCTCAGATCTTTGTTGTACAATTGGTTTGGTGATGCAAACGGTCTTAAAGACCGATGGGTTTCAAATGGTCTCGGCGTCGAAGTTCAACCGGTCTTCACATCGATTTCTAAATGATCTTGGACTGGGCATTGTCTAACCGGTCTGTGTGATCTCCTCCAATCGGTATGTGATCGATCAATTCCTCTCTGCGATGAGCGCGGAGTGAGAGCGGCGGCATTGCAGGTAGCATTTAGAGTCACTGGAGGTAGAAGGAGGCGGAGGTGTCGACGCTGCTGTTGGCGGGGGAAGGGAAAGCAAGAGGAGGGGAAGCATGCCCAATGTTGCTCTGTTTCCCAAACGGTTTTGAGCAGGTTGCTCAACCATTCTTGAAGACCGTATGGAGTTAAAAACCGATTGGATGAGACCAATCGGTCAAGACCGGATGCTGAGACCGATGGTGAGACCGAATGGTGAGTGAAAGGTGGGTCCCAACTAAATGTTCAACCTCATCAAGACCTACATCAAATCAACATAAATTCAGTTAAAATCATGACAATTGGATAAATTAAGTAGTTTTACACATTTTGATATTTAGAAACTGAAATTGGGTGTATTGAGTCGAAAAGGGTCCATGATAGCGACTGAAAATCATGATGAATATACATTCATCATCTTCCTCTCCCAGGATGTCCTTGTTGTCCTTCCCTAGCACTGGGTGCTGCACCACCTCGGGAACCTGAAGCTACAGAGGAACTGGGTCCTCTAGCTTGAGCGTGTCTCGAGACATTCTGGTATCGTGACTGGGAACCCTGTGGCGCCACTTGTTGAAGCTTAGGACATTGCCTTCTAAAGTGTCCAACCTATCTACAGTTGTGACAACCCTAAACATATACACCCCAACACTGTCCTGAGTGTGGTCTTCCACATATATCACATGCTCGCATCTCTCGCCTCGATGGACCTATTACTGAAAATGATGATCCAGAAGACCTAGTTGGAGGTGTCAATGTAGACTGTGTAGTCCATCTTCCAGAATTGGGTCTTCCTCCACTTGATGAAAAACTAGATCCTTGTCTACCAAAATAACCAAGTCCTCATCCTATCTTTGAAAAGAAACCACCACCTCCTCTGTATCCACCACTGCTTTGTCCCCTTCTAATAAAGTCTCCAGATCTTTTCTTACTCTCAGACTCCTTATCAGTATTAACTGACTCTTCTACATGTCTTGTTGCTTCAAAAAATTCCCTAAAGTTTTCTCTATCTCTTCGACCAATGGCTGAAATGGTGTGTCTAATCTCTGATCTTAATCCTTCTTGAAATCTTCTGCACTTTTCCACATCGTCTGGGATGAGCTGCGAACAGGAATTTGCCAACCTGGTGAAATATGCCTCGTACTCTCCCACTGACATATTCCCTTGTCTGATGTTCTGCAGCTGTCTTATCTTCTCACTTAGAAAGGTAGGTGGGTAGTACTTAAGATGGAATTCATCAATGAAATCCTTCCAAGTCAATATCGTGTTCCTCCTTTTATCTTCCACTCCATGCCACCATAGCTCTGCATCACCTTTAAGCAAATAAATTGCGTGATTGATTTGTCTTTCCTCAGACAGCTCCATCAGACGGAACACTTTCTCTAACTATCTCAGCCATTCATCTGCCACTGTAGGGTCTATAGTTCCAACGAACTCAGTACTTCCAAGCTTCTTAACCAGCTCATAGGATCTCATCAGGTCCTTGCTGCTCGAGGTGGAAGCTCGCCTCTCCATCTTATACTTTTCCCTGGTCTCAAGAAACATCCTGTACATCCTTGATGCCTCATCCACATCATCTCCACCACCTGGACCCATCACCTGAGAATCAGGTTCAATGTGGCTCTCATCTTGGTCCTCATGACCACATCCTCTTCCTGCCATCTGCAATAGTATAACAGAACACTTCCTGTTAGAAAATTGTACTTAGAAAGAAACACCTTAATCCTAATCCTATTGGTCTCTTATCGTCCCCTGACCTTGACTTAGAGTAACTACATACTCAAACCTTTTCTTTGATACCAAAATCCATTACACCCTGATCTCACAATTACCACTAATCATGAGATTAGGGCATACATTGAGGATTTAATGTAATACAAAGATCACGCTTAACTTTTTCTTTTCTTGATCACTTAAAATTAATTTAAAGGAAAATCTTATGACTTGGAATAAACTGAAATCTTACTAAACTACAGAAGCAACTACTATTTACATTTCTAGGTAGATAAAGCAAATTTACACATCATATTACATTTTTCATGCAAAATATAAAGCACAACAGATAACTTAAAACTAGTTTACATGTTACATTACATTCTCTCTCTACTAGACCACATGCCCAAGGACCGAGAGGAAAGGACTAAGAGACCTCTATCTAACTATGAACTACCTTCTAAGAACTTGGGTGGTACAATCCTTCAGCTTCCTCATGCTGACACTGACCTGAAAAATGTTACAGTAGGTTGGTGAGCTACTGGCTCAGTGAATAGAATTTCACCCAACCATCACAGATAACCCATTTTATGTTTACTGATTGGAATAAAATACAAGATAATACTATACTGAATAGATCTAAACAATATAATTTAAATGACATGAGATGTCAACATTTCATTAAGATAACAACTATTGCAAAGTTGTAGATACAATTAAATAATAGAGAATACTAAAATTTCATTTAAAGGACAACTGCTGTGAAACTAACTCAAATATTTCTGAACTCTTTAACTTATAAGAAACTCTGCGAACCTATATGACCATATTTTATCTTATGCCCTGTTCATATGTAGTGTACTCTACATATGAAGACTCATAGAGAACTACGATCCCACCGTACAAGACTTAGACGACACCCTGGGATAGCTAAGTCTGACTACTCTCCTGGTCTGCAATAGAGAAACTGGCTCTCTGGCCACGACACTCCTATTGTGCCATAAACTGGACTCCTCCTCTAACCTAAGCACACAGGTAGAGAGTCAAGCCACCTATTGGCTTTTCTGTACTCTAGTGCCACTAGGTGTTCTGGTTGATGTTGGACACACTTTTCTATACTCTAGTGCCACTAGGACTTCTGGTTGATGTTGGACACTACATGCTGTATATTAAGGAGACTTCTATGAGGGATTCATCCCCCGTACCACTTGTTAGTACGTTTTGACCCCTGTATACTGGACGCTACCAAGGTTAGGTCATTTCACCCCTAATGCATAGACCTCACATAGGGGTTCTACGGTGTCAGGGCCCTTAAATCTATAATTTTATTATCTCCTAGAAAACTCTTGCTATGTTAAGCCTTGTTCTTACTTATACTCGACTCTGGTATTTCTATGGCATCTCGTCTATTTAATTTCAGTTCAAATCACAACATGAATATCATTCTAGACCTGACAGAGAAGTATACTCAAAAACATTGTAATTTACTGAGTAATCCACATACCATGCATGCAGACAGATTGAAATTTCTTAAATAAACTAAACTCATATCAACTTGGCTCATATACGCTGGAATTATACAATTGATCATCGTAACACACTAACAAGAGTTAATTACTCAATATATTAGAAATTGTCAGTAGCACTTGTAAATTATCTGTAATTCCTCAAAAATCGAGCACATCAACCCAAATTCTATGTTATGCATCACATAACTCAATTAAAAGTCAACTACTTGTCATGGCATGAATTATTAACATTAATTGAGAATTTCAAATAATTTCTTTGAGAAATGTGTCAATTCATATAATTATTAATACAATCACATTAAATATAACCGGGGGTGTGCAACTAGGTTTTGATTGAACCCTTTTCATGTCATTGTCATTTCTTTGAAATTGTACATCTATAAAATTACTAAAAAAATGTACATCCTGGGTTTATACTAAAATCGTACAACTATTGGTCATATGCTACTGATTCCAGCTTTTAAACTGAGCAAGTTAGGTTTTTATCAATCATGCAGTTCCAGTAATCCAAATCACACATATCAATCAAATAATTAGTGTTATGCAAACATAATTAAGAAATTCATGCAAATTAGAAATTTGGCGATGTCGTCACTGCACGACACTTGGATAAGCACTGTTACCCGTGAATAACACCGATTCAACCAAAAACACCCGATTGTTGGAGTTATACGTGCTTAGTGAGTGAAATTCTACTCACAACGGGTGAGATGACCGCAATTCAACTGGAAACGCATCTAGAGTCCTGTTTCTGGGCATCAACGGGGTCTTCTTCAACCTTGGTTCAGCCTAGATTTGGACCTACTACACACAACAACATCCTCACGCACACAGGAAGAAGGGGAAACTCAGCTAGGTCGCTGCTCGTGGCTAGTTGGCGGCGGAATCGTGCTCGGGCCTCAAGGCCGAAATCATTGGCACCCTTTTTGTGGTGTTTCCTGGGCAGATCTGCCCCTGGTCGGCATCGCAAGGCCATTGTGTGGCACTGCTATTGCTGGCCGCGCTCAAGCTAGTCGGGGCGCCATGTTTCCTTGTTTGGACCTCAAGGCTAAGGTCAAGGCGGGCGTTTGGTGGTGCTTCTCGCGCCTGGAGGGCCCCTGGCCAGTGCCACAGCTGCTGAGTGGCTACTGCTAGGGGCGCCACCCTAGCAGGTTAGCTACAGGTTGGGTGCCACTAGGGCGAGGTATAGGAGGAAGGAGAAAGGAAGAAGAAGAAGAAGGGAGGAAGGTGCTAATGAAACGAAGTTGGAGCTCGAAATTGCCCAAAATCGCCCCTCTATCCCTCTATTGCGGCCGATCGGGCTACTCTATTCAAGAGGTGCCTTGGACTGGTCCAAAGGAAGGGGATAAGAGAAAGGGGACTATTAGTTATGGGTAAATTGTAGTTTAGGTCCAAGAAAATTAAAAATTCTATAACTTTGCCTCAAAGGTCCAACTCAAGTGATTCCTTTTGCAAAATTTCAAGCATGAGATTCTCTACCTTCTCAAGGCATAAAACACAACAACTAAACCATCTTAGCTAGGTTAATCATCTTAGGTAATTAACTTAACAATTAACACTGCAATTAACATTAATTACATCAAATGAATCAATCCCGACTAATGATTCACATGTTAGCTTATCTTGATTAACCATGATGTTTAACAAGGTACTTAGCACTAATCAAGGTACTTCAAGCTAATCGAGGTACTTACTAACTAATCTCAATGTGGGTTGTAACACATATTGTACTAGAGAAGATGAAATAAATTAGTGGAAGAAAGGGGATAAATGGAAGGAGGCATGTCACTACAATAGATAAGTGGAGGAGAAATAGAACAATAGAGGGTGACATTAGCATAGTAGGGGAAGAAGGTTGTAGATGAATAGATAATGGAGAAGAAACAATATTGTGGTAGAAAAAGGGAATGAGAAAAAAGAAGAGATGAAAGAGAAGAAAGATTGTAGGGGAAAGGGGAGGAAGATAATAGGCGGAGGAGAAATCGGAGGTGGAGGACAAATCAGATAGCAAGAGCCAAATTAGGAAAAGGGGACTGTGTAGGGATAACATAATCAATAAGAAAAAAGGAACACACATGGATGAAAGGGAAAGGGTGAAGGAGAAGTACTAAAGAGAAATAGAATGTACAAAAATGAGATAGGAGAAATAAGACGTGGAAGAGGAGGAAGATAAAGGAGAGAAGGAGAAAGTAGTTGTGGAAAAGTAAGAGAAATGGGTGAAGGAGGTTCTTAAGAATGGGAGAAGTGAGGATGATAATGGTACCTAAAGAACATAAAACATGTTTAATCACTTATTCTATCATATATGTACATAATACAATGGAAACTATACTATAAAAACAAATATTGATTCAACAAAATAGTCTTTACAATTGTACAATATTACAAGTTTAGGTAATCATAATATTTTAGACCAAAGATTATAAAATATAACCTGGAAACAATACCAATAACATATTTGCATTCAAATGTACTTGTACTAAAATTAATAGGCATTCAAGTTTAAAAATAAACTCAATATAAAAAAGAAAAATGTAGTAATCTAGTCATGTAGCAGGAGAGAAGATGGTAGACATCTAATAAGAGCGAACTCAATGAAGAGATGATTTACTAAAGGCGACATAGAAGAGAAGATGAGAGTAAAATCATATAGCAATTAGGTGGTGCAAGTCAGTAAATTTAACTAGAGGGGAGAGGATTTAATTGATGTGTAATTAAGAGATAGGTGAAACAGTAAACATGTTGTATAAACATTTAGTTCTACAATCAATGGTAGAAAGGGAGGAGAAATAGGAGGATGTGTGTCACTGCGGAGAAATAGAACAAGAAAAGGGGACATCAGTGTAATAGGGGAAAAAGGGTGAGGAGGAATAGATAAGGGAGGGGAAATGATAATGTGGTACAAAAAGGGAATATAAATAAAGAAGAGATGAAAGAGAAGATACACCACAGGAAGAAGGGGAGGAACATAATAGGGGGGAGAAATCGGGAAGAAGTGGGGGAAAAATTGGGTAGCAAGAGGTAAATAAGGATAAAGGGGGCTTTGTAAATAAGAAACAAGGAACAAGTATCAAGGAAGGGAAAGGTTGAAGGAGAAGTGCTATAGAGAAATATCATGAACAAAAATATGATAGGAGAATTAAGACATGGAATAGGAGGAACTTAAAGGAGAGAAGGACAAAGTAGTAGTGGAAAAAGGAAGAGAAATGGGAGAAGGGAGGTTCTTAAGAATAGGAGAAGTGAGGAAGACAATGCTACTTGAAGAACATAAAACATGTATACTAACTTATTCTATTATATATACATATTACAATAGAAACTATACTATTGAAACAAATTTTAATTCAACAAAAGAGTCTTTACAATAGTGTAAGTATTACAAGTCTAGGAAATTATAATATTTTGTAAATAATAGGGGGAGGAGAAATTGGAAGAGGCGGTGGAGGACAAATTGGGTAGCAAGAGCCAAATCAGAAGAAAGGCGACTTTTGTAAATAAGAAAAAAGGAACAAGTGTGGAGGAAAGGGAAAGGATGAAGGAAAAATACTATAGAGAAATAGCATGAACAAAAATGAGGCAGGAGAAATAAGACTTGGAACTAGAGGAAAATAAAGAAGGAGAAAGTAGTAGTGGAAAAGGAAGAGGAATGGGAGAAGGAGGATTTTAAGAACAGGGGAAGTGAGGAAGACAATGTTACATGAAGAACATAAAACATGTATACTAACTTATTATATCATATATATACATAATACAACGAACACTATACTATTGAAACAAATATTGATTCACCAAAAGAGTCTCTACTATAGTGAAGTATTACAAGTCTAGGAAATTACAATATTTTCAAACTAAAGAGTGACAAAATAAAACTTAGTAACAATACCAATAACATATTTGCATTCAAATGCACTTGTAATGAAATTAAAATGCATTCAAGATCAACAATGAGTTCAACATTAAAATAGTAAAATGCAGTAAACTAACGATGTAGTGGGAGAAAAGATGGTATATATCGAATAAGAGGGAACTCGATGAAGAGATATGATTTACTAAAGGAATCACATAAGGGAAGATGAGAGTAAAGACATATAGAAATTAGGTGGAAAAAGGTTGATTAAACTAGAGGGGAGAGGATTTCATTGATGCATAATTAAGAGAGAGGTGGAATAGTAATAGGTTGTACAATCATTTAAGTTCTACAAGAAACTCAAAATAAAATATTAACATGAAGTAAACTAGTGATGTAGTATGATAGAAGATGGTAAATATAATCAGATAAGAGGGAACTCGGTGAAAAGATAATTTAATATAAAAACAATCAAGAAAAGAACATGAGAGTAAAACATATAACAAATAGATGGAAGTCAGTGGATTTAACTAGAGGGGAGAGAGAATTTATTTGATGCACAATTAATAGATAGGTGGATCGGTAAATGTACAATACTTGAGGAGATGAAAGAAATCAGTGGAAGGAAGGGAAGAGTAAGGGAAGGAGGTGTGCCTTTGTAACACATAAGGGGAGGAGAAATAGAACTAGAAAAGAAAACATAAGTGTAATAAGGGAAGGGTGAGGAGGAATAGGTAGGGGGAAACAATATTGTGGCAGAGAAAAGAAGGAGGAGAAAGAAAAGATAGAAGAGAAGAAAGAATGGAAGAGAAAGGGGAGGAACATAATAGTGGCAGGTGGAGAAATGGGGAAGACAAGGTGGAGGACAAGTTGGGCAGGAAGAGTTAAATCAGGAGGTAGGGGACTGTGTAGGGAGAGCATAATTAATGAGAAAGAAGGAACATACTTGGAGGAAAGGGAAAGGCAGGATAAGTATGATAGAGTAATATAATGAGAAATGGAAGGACAAAAACATGCATAATCTCATATTCTATCACATATATACATAATATAATGGAAACTATACTATTGAAAACAAATATTGATTCAACAAAACAATCTTTATAATTGTGCAATATCACAAGTCTAGAAAATTATAATATTTTTAGATATAAGAGTAAAAAAATATACTTAGCAGCAAGGAATGAGGTATCCAATTTTGATGTTGTTTCGACAACATGGAAATTGAAATTTATTGAAATTTTGACAAAAAAATCGATAAATGCAACAGTGCTCGTTTTGACACCAAAATCAACGAATTAAGCCATGCAATTTCACAGTAATGATCTTTACACCTAAATGCATCATTTTATGCAATAAAATTTGATATGAGGATAGGTGGGGGTCCTTCATGTGGAAGGAAAGGAGACTTTCCTGTTCCCTGGGAAAATTTCAAATTTTGGGCAAACATTTTTGATGATTTCGACATAGTAGTATGGTTGTAAGATTTCGTAGCAGATGGCGTCAAAATCGAAATTTTTGTCGAAATTTCGATGATTTCATAGAAACCTCATTCCTTGCTTAGCAGCAATACCAATAATATATTTTCATTCAAATGTACCTGTATTGAAGTTTACAAGCATTCAAGTTCAACAATAAACTCAACATAAAATATCAAACACAGTAAACTAGTGATGTACTAGGAGAGAAGATGGTAGATATCTAATAAGAGGAAACTCAATGAAGAGATGATTTGTTAAATAGAAACCAAAAGAGAAGATGACAGTAAAAACATACAACAATTAGGTCAAAGTTAGTGGATTTAACTGGTGGATATTGGATTTAATTTATGCATAATTAAGAGATAGGTGGAGATGAAAAAAATTAGTCGAAGAAAGGGTAGCATGGAAGGTGGTGTGTCACTATAATAAATAGAGGGCGGGGAGAAATAGAATAGAAAATGGGGACATTAGTGTAATAGTTGAAAAAGGGTGAGGAGGAATAATTACGTGAGGGGAAATGATATTGTGGTAGAAAGAGGGAATGATCAGAAAGAAGAGATGAAAGAGAAGAAATATTGGATGAGAAAGCAGATGAACATAATAAGGGGGAGGAGAAATTAAGAAGAGAAAGTGGTGTACAAATAGGGGAGGAAGAGTTAAATTAGGAGGAAGAGGACTGTGTAGGAAGAGCTTAATCAATAAGAAAGAAGGAACGTGCGTAGAGGAAATGGAAAGGGAGGAATAGCAAGGAGAAATAGGAGAAATAAGGCATGGTAGAGGAAGATAAAGGAGAGAAGGGAAAAGTAGTCATAGAAAAGGAACAAAAATGGGAGAAGGAGGTACCTAAGAAGAGGAGAGGTGAGGAAGACAATGGTACGTAAAGGACATAAAATGATATAATCACATATTCTATCATATATATACAAATATACAGGGGAAACTATACTATTAAAACAAGTATTGATTAAACAAAAACTCCTTAAAATGTAGAATATTACAAGTCAAGGAAATTATAATATTTTGAGACCAAAGAGGAATAACATAAGACCTAAAACATTATAAATAACATGTTGGATTCAAATGTACTTGTATTGAAATTTATAGGCATTCAAGTTCAACAATAAAGTCAACATTAAGAAAGTAAAATGGAGTAAACTAGTGATGTGGTGGGAGAGAAGATGATAAATATATATAAGAGGGAACTCAATGAAGAGATGATTAACTAAAGGCAATACATAAGAGAAGATGAGAGTAAAACATATAGCAATTAGGTGAAAGTCAGTAGATTTAACTTGAGGGGAGAGGATTTAATTGATGCATAATTAAGAGATAGGTGAAATAGTATATGTGTTGTACAAGCATTCAAGTTCTACAATAAACTCAACATAAAGTAATACAATGTAGTAAACTAGTGATGTAGTAGGATAGAAAACAATAGATATCTAATAAGAGGAAACTCAGTGAAAAGTTGATTTAATAACGACAACCCAGAAGAGATGATGTAAAACATATAACAATGAGGTGGAAGTCAATGGATTTAACTAAAAGGGAGATAGGATTTAACTGATGCACAATTAACATATAAGTGGAATAGTACATGTATTGTAGTAGAGAAGATAAAAGAAATCAGTGGAAAAGGGGAAGAGAAATGGAAGGAGGTGTGTAGCTGCAATAGAAAGGGGAGGAGAAATAGAAAAAGAGAGGGGGACATTAGCATAATAGGGGAAGAAGGGTGACAAGGAATAGATAAGGGAGGGGAATTGATACTATGGTAGAAAAAGGGAATGAGAAAAAAGAAGAGATGAAAGATAAGAAAGACTTCAGGAGAAAGGGGAGGAACATAATAGGGGGAGGGAAAATTGGGAAAAGGAAGTGGAGGACAAATTGAGTAGAAAGAGCTAAATCAGAAGAAATGGGATTGTGTAGGAATAGCATAATCAATAAGAAAAAAGGAATTGGTGTGGAGGAAAGGGAAAATGTGAAGGAAAAGAACTAAAGAGAAATAGCATGAATGAAAATGAGATAGGAGAAATAAGATGTGGAAGAGGAGGAAGATATAAGAGAGAAGGAGAAGTTAGTAGTGGAAAAGTAAGAGAAATGGGTGAACGAGGTTCTTAAGAACGGGAGAAGTGAAGAAGATAATGGTACCTAAAGAACATAAAACATGTACAATCATTTATTTTGTCATATATGTACATAATACAGTGGAAACTATACTATCAAAACAAATATTGATTCAACAAAATAGTCTTTACAATAGTGCAGTATTACAAGTTTAGAAAATTATAAAATTTTCAAACCAAAGAGTAATAAAATAAAACCTAGAAACGATACCAATAACATATTTGCATTCAAATGTACTTGTATTGAAATTAACATATATTCAAGTTTAACAATAAACTCGATATAAAAAAGTAAAATGCAGTAATCTGATGTAGCGGGAGAGAATATGGTAGATATGTAATAAGAGAGAACTCAATGAAGACATGATTTACTAAAGGCAACATAGAAGAAAAGATGAGAGTAAAAACATATAGCAATTAGGTGGTGAAAGCCAATCGATTTAACTAGAGGGGAGAGGATTTAATTGATGTATAATTAAGAGATAGGTGGATTAGTACATATATTGTACTAGAGGAGATGAAAGAAATCAGTGGAAGGCAGGGAAGAGAAAGGGAAAGAGGTGTGTCTTTTTAACAGACAAGGGGAGGAGAAATAGAAATATAAAAGGGGGCATTAGCGTAATAGGTTAAGGGTGACGAGGAATAGGTAGGGGGGAATGATATTGTGGTAGTGAAAGGAAAGGAGGATAATAATAAGATGGAAGAGAAGAAAGACTGAAAGAGAAAGAGGAGGAACATATGACTAGCAGGAGGAGAAATTGGGAAGATGAGATGGATGAAAAATTGGGCAAGAAGAGTTAAATCAGGAGGTAGGGGACTGCATAGGGAGAGCATAATCAATAAGAAAGAAGGAATAGACATGGAGGAAAGGGAAAGGGAGAATAAGTACTATGGAGTAATACCATGAAGGGAAATGGTATAGGAGAAATAAGACATGGAAGAAGCAGAAGATGAACGAGAGAATGAAAAAGAAGTCATGGAAAAGGAAGAGAAAGGGGAGAAAGTGGTGCTTATGAAAAGGAGAATTGAGGAGGACTTAAAACAACATTAATAATCACATATTGGATCGTATATGTACATAATACAATGGATAATATACTATTGAAACAAAGATTGATTCAGCATAACAGTCTTTACATTTGTGCAATATTACAAGTCTAGAAATTATAATATTTTCAGTAACAAGAAGAATTTAGCAACAATACCAATAACATATTTGCATTTAGATGTACTTGATGTAGTCAGATGTAATAAACTAATGATGTAGTAGGATAGAAGATAGTATATATCTAATAAGAGGGAACTCAGTGAAAAGATGATTTCATAATGACAGCCCAGACTAAAGAGTATCAAAATAAAACTTAGTAAAAATAACAATAATATATGCATTCAAATGCACTTTTATTGAAATTAACATGCATTCAAGTTCAACAATGAACTCAACATTAAAATAGTAAAATGTAGTAAACTAGTAATGTGTGGGAGAAAAGATGGTAGATATCTAATAAGAGGGAACTCGATGAAGAGATGATTTACTAAAGGAAACACATAAGAGAATATGAGAGTAAAGACATCGCAATCAGGTGGAAATCGATGGCTTTAACTAGAGGGGAGAGGATTTCATTGATGCATAATTTAGAGATAGGTGGAATAGTAACGTGTTGTACAAGCATTTAAGTTTTACGATAAACTCAAAATAAAATATTAACATGAAGTAAACTAGTGATGTAGTAGGATAGAAGACAGTAGATATAATCTGATAAGAGGGAACTCTGTGAAAAGATGATTTCATAAAAAGAATCTAGAAAAGAACATGAAAGTAAAACATATAACAAATAGGTGGAAGTCAGTGGATTTAACTATGAGGGGAGAGAGAATTTATTTGATGCACAAATACGAGATAGGTGGATTGGTAAAAGTATTGCACTTGAGGAGATGAAAGAAAAAAGTAGAAGGCAGGGTAGAGAAAAGGAAGTAGGTGTGCCTTTGTAACAGATAAGGGGAGGAGATATAGAACTAGAAAAGGGGAGATCGGTGTAATAGTGGAAGAGTAAGGAGGAATAGGTAGGGGAGAAGGAGAAAGTAATAGTGGAAAAGGAAAAGAAATGGGAGGAGAAGTGAGGAAGACGATGCTACCTAAAGAACATAAAACATGTATACTCATATATTCTATCATATATATACATAATACAATGGAAACTATACTATTGAAACAAATATTGATTCAATAAAATACTCTTTACAATTTTGCAGTATTACAAGTCTAGGAAATTATAATATCGTTAGACCAAATAGTAATAAAATAAAACTAAGAAACAATACCAATAACATATTTGTACTCAAATGTACTTGTACTAAAAAAAATAGGCATTCAAGTTCAACAAGAAACTCAACATTAAGAAAGTAAACTATAGTAAACTAGTGATGTGCTAGGAGAGAAGATGATTGTTATCTAATAAGATGGAAATCAATGAAGAGATGATTAACTAGAGACAACACATAAGAGCAAAACATATAGCAATTAGGTGGAAGTCAATGGGTTTAACTAGAGAGGAGAGGATTTAATTGATGCATAATTAAGAGATAGGTAAAATGTGTTGTACAAGCATTCAAGTTGTACAATAAACTCAACATAAAATAATACTATGTAGTCAATAGGTGATGTAGTATGATAGAAAACATTAGATATCTAATAGGAGGGGAATATAGTGAAAAGATGATTTAACAATGACAACCCAGAAGAGAGAGGGAGATAGGATTTAACTGGAAGGGAGATAGTATTTAACTGATGCATAGTCAAGAGATATGTGGAATAATAAACATATTGTATTAGAGAAGATAAAAGAAATCAGTGGAAAAAGGGAAGAGAATGGAAGGAGGTGTGTAGCTACAATAGAAAGGGGAGGACAAATAGAAAAAGAGAGAGGGACGTTAGTGTAATATGGGAAGAAGGGTGAGGATGAATAGATAAGGGAGGGGAAATGATATTGTGGTAGAAAAGGGGATGAGAAGAAAGAAGTGATGAAAGAGAAGGAATTCAAGAGAAAGGGGGGAACATAATAGGCAGAGTAGAAATTGGGAAGAGGAAGTAGAGGAAAAATTGAGTAGCAAGAGTTAAATCAGGAGAAAAGGGACTGTGTTGGGAGAGCATAATCAATAAGAAAAAAGGAATAGACGTGGAGGAAAGGGAAAGGGTGAAGGAGAAGAACTAAAGAGAAACAACATGAACAAAAATGAGATAGGAGAAATAAGACATGGAAGAGGAGGAAGATATAGGAGAGAAGGAGAAAGTAGTAGTGAAAAGGGAAGAGAAATGGGAGAAGGAGGTCCTTAAGAATGGATAAAAAAGTAAGGAAGACAATGATACGTAAGAACATAAAACATGTATAATCAATTATTCTATTATATATATGTAATACAATTGAAACTATACTATTAAAACAAATATTGATTCAACAAATCAATCTTTACAATTGTGTAATATTGCAAGTCTAGGAAATTATTATATATTCATACCAAAGAGTAAGAAAATAAAAATGTGGCAACAATACCAATAACATATTTGCATTCAAATGTACTTGTAATTAAATTAACAGGCATTCAAGTTCAATAATAAACTCAACATAAACAAAGTAAAATGCAGTAAACTAGTAATTAGTAGGAGAGAAGATGGTAGATATCTTATAAGAGGGAACTAGTTGAAGAGATGATTTACGAAATGGAACCCAGAAGAGAAGATGAGAGTAAAAACATACAACAATTAGGTGGAAGTCAGTGGATTTAATAGGTGGGGAGAGGATTTAATTGATGCATAATTAGGAGATAGGAGGAACTATAAGCGTGTTGCACAAGCATTCGAGTTCTACAATAAAGTCAACATAAAATAGTAAGATGTAGTAAACTAGTGATGCAGTAGGATAGAAGATAGTGGATATCTAAAAAGATAGAACTCAGTGAAAATATTGATTGAATAACGACAACCTAGAAGACAAGATGAGAGTAAAACATATAATAAAGGAAAAAACCAAACAATACTCTTTCACAAAAATATTTACCTACATAGCACCCTTCCCAACCCAGAGACGATTTACAAGAAAAACAAAAAAAAGCCAAGCAAAGTGGCATTTTTTGCAACGCTGGAAATAGAAACCATCTAACACGCCACAAAACGTGGCACATTTCAATTCCCAAATACTGTAGGCTATAAAATGCCAAGTAATATGGCACTTTACAAAGAAAGTATGCTACTTTCCCAAATAAGTTGGAAATGGTGATATGTGGGTAAATAATTTTTGTGAAAGTATGCTATTTGGGTTTTTTCTCCTATAACAAACAGGTGGAAGTCACTGGATTTAACTACAGGGCAAGGCGGATTTAATTGATGCACAATTAAGAGATAGGTGGAACGGTAAACATATTGTACTAGAGGAGATGAAACAAATCAATGGACCAAAGGAATGAGAAACAGAATGAAGTGTGTCATTACAATAGATAGGGGGAGGTGAAATAGAACATGACAAGGTGACACTATCATAATAGTGGAAGAAGGGTGAGAAGGAATAGAGAAACAATATTGATGTAGAAAAATGGAATGAGAAGAAAGAAGAGATGAAAGAGAAGAAAGACTGGAGGAGAAAGGGGAGGAACATAATAGGGGGAGAAGTTGGGAAGAGGTGGCGAACAAATAGGGGAGGAAGAGCTAAATCAGGAGAAAGAGGACTGTGTAGGGAGAGTTTAATCAGTAAGAAAGAAGTGTATCTAGAGGAGGAAAGGGAAAGGGAGAAGGACAAGTGCTATAGAGGATTAGCATGAAAAAATATGAGATAGGAGAAATAAGACATAGAATTGGAGAAAGATAAAAGAGAAAAGGAGGAGGTAGTCATGGAAAAGGAAGAGAAATGGAAGAGGAGGTGCCGAAGAAAAGGAGAGGTGAGGAAGACAATGGTACCTAGAGGAGGATATAAAACATGTATAATGACATATTCTATCATATATATACAATATACAATGGAAACTATACCATTTAAACAAATATTGATTCGACAAAACACTCTTCTAAATTGTACAATATCACAAGTCAAGGATATTATAATATTTTGAGGCCAGAGAGGAATAACATAAAACCTACCAACAATACAAATAACATATTGGGTTCAAATGCACTTGTATTGAAATTTACAAGCATTCAAGTTTAACAATATACTCAACACAAAATAGTAAAATGCAGTAAACTAGTCATGTAATTGGAGAGAAGATGGTAGATATCTAATAAGAGGGAATTCAGTAAAGAGATGATTTACTAAAGGGAACCCATAAGAGAAGATGAGAGTAAAAACATATAGCAATTAGGTGGAAGCTAGTGAATTTAACTGGCGGGGCGTGGATTCAATTGATGCATAATTAAGAGATAGGTGGAACAGTAATAGAGTTATACAAGCAATCAAGTTCTATAATAAACTCAATCTAAAACAATAGGATGTAGTAAACCAATGATGTAGTAAGATAGAAGACAATATATATCTAATAAGAGGGAACTCAATGAAGAGATGATTTAATAATGACAACCAAGAAGAGAATATGATAGTAAAACATATAAAAATCCAGGTTGAAGTCAGTGGATTTAACTGGAGGGGATATAGGATTAAACTGATGCACAATTAAGAGATAAGTGGAACAATAAACGTATTGTACTAGAGAAGATGAAATAAATCAGTGGAAGAAAGGGAAGACAAATGAAAGGAGGCGTGCCACTGCAATAGATAGGTAGAGGAGAAATAGAACAAGAGAGGGTGCCATTAGCATAATAAGGGGAGAAGGGTGTGGAGGAAATAGATAATGAAGGGGAAATGATATTGTGGTAGAAAAGGGAATGAGAAGATAGAAGAGATGAAAAAGAAGAAAGACTGTAGGAGAAAGTGGAGGAACATAATAGGTGGAGGAGAAATTGGGAAGACCTAAATTAGGAGAGCTAAATCATGAGAAAGGGGACTGTGTAGGGAGAGCATAATCAATAAGAAAAAAGGAACATGTGTGGAGGAAAGGGAAAGGGTGAAGGAGAAGTACTAAAGAGAAATAGCATGAAGAATCTTGAGTTTTCTATAAGGGTTACGGTGCACAATGTGCATACCCCATGTATTTATAAAGAGAACAATTACATAGAGGTCCTCATAGAATAAGAAAATAACAAGAGAATATAAAGAAACTTAAATAAAAACACTAGTTAACACTCCCCCTCAAGTTGGAGCATAGATATCAATCGTGCCCAACTTGTCCACAAGACAACATAAATGTTTCTTGGCCAGCAACTTTGTGAAGATATTAACAACTTGGTCTTCTGAGTGAGTAAAAGGAGTGCAAATATGACCAGTCAGAATATATTCTCTAATAAAGTGGCAGACAATTTCAATGTGCTTGGTCCACTCATGAAAGACATGATTGGTTGCAATAAAAATAACTTCTTTATTATCACAGTGCATAGGAATAGGAGTAGAAGATCCCCACATCAAGTTCTTTTAGAAGAGACTGCACCCACAAATGCTCACAAGCAGTATGAGCCATAGCACGTTACTTGGCCTCAACACTAGATCTGGCAACAATATTTTGGTTTTTGCTCCGCCAGGTAACCAAATTTCTACCAACAAAGGTATAATAACCAGAGGTAGAATTTCTGTCTATCTTGCTTCCAGCATAGTTAGAATCAAAATAGCCTTCAAGAGAGCAATGATCATGTTTTCTATAAAAAGGCCTTTACCAGGAGATTTTTCAGATATCTCAAGATATGACACAATGCTTCCCAATGACATTGTCTAGGCTTGTCAAGATACTTGCTAACAAGACCAACAATAGTAGAAATATCAGCTATAGTGATAGTCAAATAGATTAGTTTTCCAACCAGTCTTCTATATCTTTTACTATTAGGATATAGAGGAGATTCATCATCATCCCAATTCACATTAGGATCTAGAGGTGCATTAGTAGGCCGAGCTCCAAGCATGCCAGTTTCCCATAGAAGATCAAGAACATACTTTTGTTGTGATAGAACAAGAGCATTAGCAGGTCTAGAAACTTCAATCCCCATAAAATATCTCAGTTTACCCAGATCTTTAGTGACAAAATGCTTGAATAAGTAGGATTTAGTAGCATTAATTGTAGAGAGATCACTGCCAGATAAAATAATGTCGTCAACATATACAATAAGAACCACAACACCAGAGGACGTCTTTTTAATAAAGATAGAATCATCAACATGAGATCTGAGAAAGCCACATGTAGATAAAATCTTGCTAAGTTTATCAAACCAGGCACACAGACTTTGCTTGAATCCATAAATAGACTTTTTGAGGCGGCATACTTTATGTGACTCCCCCTGAGCAACAAAACATGGTAGTTTCTCCATATAGACCTCCAGGAGATCACCATAAATGATAGCATTCTTCACGTCCATCTAGATAAGGGGCTAATCCAGATTGATTGCCATAGAGAGCAGAACCCGCACATAATTCATCCTGGCAATAGGAGAAAAAGTTTCAAAGTGATCAATACCATAAGTCTGAGTGTACCCTTTTGCCACAAGGCGGGCCTTGAGGCGTTCAGCTGCTCCATCAGGATGATACTTGACAGTGTAAACCCAACGACATCCAACAAGCTTGCAATCAGAATGAGGATCAATCAGATCCCAGGTACCTTTGTCAGTGAGAGCAGCCATCGCCTCAGTCATGGCTTATGTCCATGCCGTACTATGTAATGTGTCATGCACATTTTTGGGTACAGAGACAACAGAGAGAGAAGCAACAAAATTACTAACATGAACACTCAGATGAGCATTAGAGACATAGTTAGCAATTATAGAGATATGTTGTGTTCTGTTATGTTTTGTTGAGTGTCATGTGCATAGCATGTGCCTCACTTATGATGTTTACTTCTGTAGTTTAGTCCCATATTGCTCACCTCTACTTTAGTCTCTATTCTCTTCTGTTATACAAGAGACTGTATTGTACACTGTTTTACTCACTCAATAAACCATTATCAGTTTCTCTATATGGTATCAAGAGCAGGTCCGGTCCCTTTTTTTCTTCCCACCCTGCCCCTATGCCCTGAGATCTCCCCCCCCCACCTTCGTCGATCCCCTCTTCCCCTTCCCCCCTAATGTTGCCTCCTTCCCCCAACCCGCCGTCATTGCCCCCCCACAGCCCCCACCACATGCTGCCACCACCACCTCCCCCACCCACTGTCGCCACCCCTTCCTCATTGCTGTCACCGCCCCTCTACCCTCTGCTACCATCACCCAACCTCCTCTCCCCTCCCCTCTCCACTCATCTACCCGTCGAGTTGCTGCTCCTCTCCTTCCTCTACTTTGCCCACCATCACCACTCTCCCTCTTCACCTATTTGCTAGTCTATTCTTCCGGACAGCCATAGATATCTCACATTAAGAGTCCTCTACGTCTCTGGATCTTTCTCTATTAGCGCCTCATGACGGAATATTGATTTCCTCATGTCGGTGTAGGTTCCTTTATCCATCTATCTACCCGAAATGGGTTCTTCTGATCTGATGCGTCAGATCCCTGCTGCTTCTATTGCCCCATAGTGGGTTCATTATTTACTGCCTATTGCTACTACACCACCACCTTGCTACTGCCTGCCTCTGCTCAATATGGCTTCCGTTGAGCCTCCTAACTCTCTTTTTGTTACCACTGTCAAGCTTGATGGCTCGAACTACCATCTGTGGTTGGCATCCTTTGTGTTGTATGTAAAGGCTCAAGGCCGATACTCCCATCTTACACTGATCCTCTTGCTGCCCCTGTTGCTACTGCTGACGATTAGACCAAACAAGCTTATGTTCAATGGTCCAAAGATGACTCAGGTGTTGTCCTGGCTTCTCAATGGATCCGAGTCACGCATCAGTCAGTCTCTATTATGTCTTCATGATGCCAAAGCAATATGGGACCAGTTGTCTCATGTCTACTCGCATCAACAAAATCCTAAACAGGTTTTTGAAATTTTCAAAAACCTAGCAAAGGAGTACTCCTCAAATGCATCTATTGAAGATTTCTACAACCAATGTTATGCTCTTTGGAATGAGTATGAGATCTACCATTCGTTGTCTGCTGACATCAAATAGACTCACAAGCATCGCAATGAACTCCAACTCATTCAGTTCTGGGCTACCCTACCTGCATCTTTTTCAGGCTTGGTTGATCAAATTCTGTCAAGTGATCCTCTACGGACTCTTCGTGACATTTTAAAGTGAGTTCGGCGACTCCCATATCTATCCTCTACACCTGCTATTGAGCATCCGACCTTGGTTGCTCGCACTAATGATTCTAGACATGGTCGTGGTCGTGGATGTGGTCGTGGAGGACGTCCACCCCTTCTGGCGGAAGAGGCACTTCTACTACTCCTGGACGAGGCCAAGCCACTAGACCTCGCTACTACAACTAGTGTGGTCGTGACAATCACACTGAAGATGGTGCTAGATCAAGCACGACAAGCCAACCTAGGAAACCAGGACTCCACTGAAGCTACTACTGAAGCTGCATCTGATCCACCAGCTACTCCTCCAACCACTGACTGGCTTCGCTCTGAGTTTGAGAAATTCTTCCAGGAGTATATGACTCAACTACCTTCGATATCTGTGGCTGGTTCCTCTGCTATGCTTGCGTCTGCCTCTGCTGGTAACCATAAGTGGCGTATTAATTCTGGAGTTTCTGTCCACATGGCAGGTGACATCCACTTATTTTTTTCTCTATCTAAAACTTCGCATATTCCATCGTTCATAGTTGCTGATGGCTTGAAAATGCCTGCTTATGGCATTGGCATAGTTCCGCTATCTCGCAAGATGAATCTTCACTCTATTTTATACATACCTCAATTTCATGTTAATTTATTATATGTGAGTAAGACTGTTAAATAACTTCAGTGCTCTATTAAATTTAATCCCTCTGGATGTATTTTGAAGGATCTCCACATGAAGACGAGGATTGGTTCGGGCCATGAAGGACCAGATGGACTTTACTACTTGGATGGACCACCTACAACTTCAGCTCTCTTATCTACATCTGTCTCAGGACTTTAGTGGCACATCCGGCTGGGTCATCTGTCTCCTGCCAAATTGAAGCTTTTATTTCCTAAATTAGCTGAAAATAAATTCTCTTGTGAAACCTATGTTTTGAGAAGACAAACGAGGTCTGTCTTTCCTGCTAAGAAAGAACTTGGGTCTAAAGATATTTTTTATATTGTTCATGCAGACATCTGGGGTCCATGAAGAGTCTCGAGTCAAATTGGTGTTAAATATTGTTTGACATTTATTGATGCTTATTCCCGTGCTACCTGGCTATTTTTGCTCAAATATCGGAGTACTATTTTGGACAATATCTTCATTTTCTTTTTTGAAATAAAAACTCAATTTAATAAAACTATCAAAATTCTCTATACTGACAATGCCCTAGAGTTTATGCAGAAATATGTCACTTCCTTTTGTTCTGATCATGGCACCATACACCAAACCACATGCCCTTACACTTCACAACAAAATAGTGTTGTTGAACAAAAAAATCACCATCTCTTAGAGGTTTCTCACACTCTTCTTATCCATTATAAAATTCCTCACCATTTTTGGCCTGAGGTAGTCACTATGACATTTTTGCTTATAAACTGCATGCCCACTTCTATTTTACAAAATCAGATACCTTACTCGATTGTGTTTCCTGATGCACCTCTATTTTCTGTTCTACCTCACATTTTTGGGTGTACTTGCTTTGTTAAGAATCTGCGCCCAGGAATGTCGAAACTTGACCCTCGGTCTACTAAGTGCATTCTTTTGGGTTATTCGATAACTCAAAAAGGTTATCGCTACTTTGATCCGATACTCAGACAATGGTTTGTCAGTGCGGATGTTGTCTTTTTTGAGCATATGCCCTTCTTTTCTGAGGATGGAGCAAGCCTATCTCATGATGTGTTTTGCACAAACACCTCTACTGGACATTGTTGAAGATTATCTGTTTATGGGAATCCTGAATGATGTCCACTTAAAGTATACAAATGTCGGCCGAAGACAAGCACTCCTTCCATGGCTCCTCCTCAACCAATTCATACGTCTATGGATGATCAAATAAACACTGAGGTAACATCTGACTTGCACCTTCCTATTAGCTTACAGAAAGGTGTTCGCTCATGTACTAAACATCCTATCAGTCATTTCAGCACATCTGACAATATGCATAACAACTTTGCCTACTTTACTTCTGCAATTTCTACTGTCACTGTTCCTAAAACTGCTACAGAGGCTCTTACTATTCCAGCATGGAAGAAGGCAATGGACAAGGAAATCCAGGCACTATGTGCTCACAAGACGTGGGAGCTTGTGGATCGCCCTTCTTCTTATCCTACAGTGGGCTGTCGTTGGGTCTTTACTATTAAATATCAGCCAGATGGGACTATTGAATGCCTAAAAGCCAGTCTTGTTGCAAAGGGCTACACGCAGACATACAATGTAGATTATTTTGAGACATTTTCTCCTGTTGCACAATTAATTTCTGTTCGAATTATGATTTTTGTTGCTGTGAATAAAGATTGGTCCCTCTTTCAACTTGATGTCAAAAAGGCATTTCTTTACGGAGATCTACAAGAAGAAGTCTACACGGAGCAACCACCTGGTTTGTTGCTCAGGGGTAGTCTGCCTTCAAAGTATATAAGCTGAACAAGGCTATCTATGGTCTCAAACAAAGCCCACGAGCTTGGTTTGACAAGCTCAGCCAGATTTTAGTCACCTTTGGCTTTCATCGTTATCATTCTAATCTTTCAGTCTCTTTATTCACAAGATAGTAGCTGGACTTGTCATTCTAATTGTTTATGTGGATGATATTATCTTATCTGACAGTGATACTGTGGGTATACAGGAAACTAAAATTTACTTAGAGAAGCACTTTATCACTAAAGATCTCAGAAAGCTTTGGTATTTCTTAGGCAATGAAGTCTCTAGATCATCTACAGGATTGTGTCTCTCTCAGAGAATATATGTGCTTGATCTGTTGCAGGAAACTGGCATGCTAGGCTGCAATCCAGCTAACACTCCACTTGACCCAAACATGGACTGGGATGATGCAAACTCTCCTCCCTATGCTGATCATCACCAATTTAGGAGGCTGGTAGGCAAGCTTATTTATTTGACTATCACACGAGTTGATATTACTAGTGTTATCGGATTCATCAGCTGATATCTTGATAAACCCCGACAATGTCATTGGGATGCTATATGCCATATTTTGCGATATCTTAAAAGTTCTCTAGGAAAAGGCTTGATGTATAAGAAGCATGGCCACTACAAATTATCTGGTTTCTCAGACTTAGACTATGCAGGAAGTCATTCTAATTGAAAATCAACATTGTCGCCTGGCAAAGCAAAAAGCAGACTGTTGTCGCCAGATCCAGTGTAGAGGTAGAATACCGAGCAATGGCTCATACTGCTTGCGAGCTTCTGTGGGTTCAGAGTCTCCTTCAAGAGTTTGATATATCTTATTCCAGCCCTATACTGATGTTTTGTGACAATAAGGCCTCCATTTTTATTGCGAGCAACCCCACCTTTCATGAGAGGATGAGACATATTGAGGTCGATTGTAACTTTATTCGAGAAGCAGTTCTTTCTGGAAGGATTTGCACTCCATATCTCAGTACTGACAAGCAAGTTGCAGACATCTTCATGAAGATACTTCCCAAAGCTTATTTTCAAACTATAGTTGACAAGTTGAGCATGTTCAACATCTACGCTCTAGCTTGAGGGGGAGTATACAAATATGTTGTGTTCTATTATGTTTTTTTGAGTGTCATGTGCATAGCATGTGCCTCACTTATGATGTTTACTTCTGTAGTTTAGTCCCATATTGCTCACCTCTACTTTAGTCTCTATTCTCTTCTGTTATATAAGAGACTGCATTGTACACTATTTTACTCCCTCAATAAACCATTCTCAGTTTCTCTATAGAAATATTATGAGATGTACATGATCTAGTACCTTTCCTGAGAGAAATAGGTAAATCTAGATCAGAAGTTACCTCAGTAGGGGCAAGACCTTCTGAAGCGGAAGATTGGTTGTCTGTAGGGGGGTCTTGAGCAGGAGTAGGATGTGGCGACCGATTCCTGTGTTGGTAAACAATGAGAGGAGGAGACGTAGTCTCATCAGGTTGCACAACATAGGTAGAATCACTAATAATAGGCACATGTGTTGCAATCAGATCTGAACTCAACATATTCCCCTTAGTAGAGTAGTATGGAGTATCCTCAAAGAAAATGACATCACTACTCGTGAACCACTTTATTAACAGGGCTATAGAAGCGATATCCTTTCTGAGTCCTTGAGTATCCCAGAAAAATACATTTTTTAGCTCGAGGAGACAACTTGCCTTGCTTGAACAAAACAAGTCGACCCAAAAATTCTCAGAGGAACAGAAAATAGAGGAAGATTGGGTTGTAGTACTTGTACAGGAATTTTATTCCCAATAATAGAGGATGACATACGATTTATCAAAAAATAGGCAGTAAGAACCGCTTCTGGCCAAAAATGTTTGGGAACATTAGAATGAAGCATGACAGTTCTAGTAACTTCAAGTGAATGCTTATTTTTCCTTTCAGCTACACCATTTTGTTGGGGTTTATAAGCACAAGAAGTCTGATGAATTGTCCCCACAGAATGGCAAAATAACTCAACATTTATTTGAACAATCTCCAAAGCATTATCATTACGTAGGATTTTAATAGGCATTGAATACTGAGTTTTAATTTCAGCAAAGAAGAATTTAATAGTAGGCAGAACTTGGGATCTCTCTTTCAACAAAAATTACTAGGTAGCATGGGAGTAATAATCAATGAACAAAATAACATATTTATTGCCAGAAAAACTTGGAATATGACAGAGACCCCATACATCATCATGCACCAAATCAAAAATATTTTTGCTACCAATCTGAGTTTTTTGCGAAATACAGTTTTGGACTATTTGCCTAACTGACATGCCTCACACTGAAGACTGTGTGAGCCTATACCAGAAACAACTTGTTTTAATTTATTAGCTGACAGATGCCCAAGTTTAAAATGCCATTGTAATGCAGAAACAGAAGAGGATAGTGCTCAAGCCAGAGCTGTAGTGGCAATCCGTTTCAACTAATCCAAGTAGTAGAGTCCATCAGGTCCTCAAGCCCTCACCAATCTTCATCCTTGTGCAAAGGTCCTAAAAAACAGAAGTACCCGATGCAAAGGTCAGACTGCAGTTTAGATTGTGTACAATTTTACTGACGGATAGTAGGTTTAGTGGAACATTTGGCACATACAAAGCATAGTGCAAAAGGACTTGAGAAAAGATATCACCAATCCCAGATATAGTAAATTTAGAACCATCAGGAAGCATAATAATAGATTTGGAACAAGGCTTAGACAATTTATAAAAGAGAGAATAGTTGTCAGATATATGAGAAGAGGCTCCAGAGTCAATCACCCATTCGGTATTACCAACACTAGAAGGAGCACTCAAGAAGGTAGAATCACAACCAGTGTAAGTGGTTGCGTGAGCTCCGGATTCAACAACAGATGAGGAGGAAGCACCAATCCTCTTAAACAAAAGACGTTCCACCTCAGAGCGGATGAACTCAGCAATGGAGGTGGTCGAGGGAGCAGTAGAAGGAGTCTGAGAAGCACCCTTAGATGTAACATTGGACCACACAGGTGTGCCATGTTTCTTCCAACATTTATCTTCAGTATGGTTGTTGCGACCATAGAAGTCACAGTACTGCTGAGTAGCGGCACCTCTTGAAGCATTATCAGATGAACCACGACCAAGTGACCCATGTCCCCGTCTAAGAGTAGTAGAACGGTTGTCCAGAGGTCAACCATGACCCCTACCACAACCACAACCAGACATAGTAGCAAGAGCAATAGGGGAAACTATGTCATAAGGTAGATCTGACGAGGAAGCGGCAGGCATTGGAGACGCTGAAAGGCACTCTCCAATGTAGGAAAAGGATCACTGGCGAGAATCTGATCAACCACCCCAACATATGAGTCAGGAAGGTTGCAGAGGAATTGGACAAAATGAAGTTCCTTCCATTGTCGTTGTATCATGTGGCTAAGTCAGTAGATAAGGGATGAAGATTCTCAAGCTCAACCCAGACGCCCTTAAAGGTTGAAAAAATAGTTAGCAAAATTAGGTCCAGTGAAGTGCAGATGGGACAGCTGTTTGTTCAGGTCAAACAACTTCTTCATATTTTTGTTATGCGAATAAGTGCTGGCCAGTTGGTCTCACATCTCCTTGGCAGTTGGGAGATAAAGTAGAGTAATGCTGATGCGAGTTTCACCACTGTTCAGAATCCACATCATCACAGTCAAGTCATCCTTGACCCAATCATCATAGATCTTTTTCTCCTAGGACTCGATAGTACTGGGTAGAGCAGGAGGCAGGGCATCGGTCAAATGGGAATGCTTGCCTTATGACTTTGCAAAGATCTCCATGGAGCAAACCCAATGTTGATAGTTGCATCCATATAGCTTCACAGTAGTCACTTGATAAAATAAGTCCTCATGGGAGGAAGCCATGAGGAAAGTTGAGTCCAAAAAAAGTCAGAGAATAGTAGTAGGATTCAGAACCGCCTAGATCCTCTGACTAGGCAGCGGCAGGCAGATAGAGCAACTAGAAGGACCAGCTTACATATAGACTATGCCGAGGCACAACAAAGAACCCAACGACACAAGGGCTGATACAAGCAGTGAGAAGGGTTAGGGCTCCGAAGACCCTCAACACGAAAAGCCGGAGGCAAAAAATGATAGGGCATGTTGCACTAATAGGCCAACCCCACACATAGGGCCTCCGGCGGCGGCACCATGCAGCACGATGGCACGGGGCGGGCCCGAGAGGGGGGCACCGGTGGGGAAGAGAGAAGGGTGCTACGGGGAGGGTGGTGGCTAGAGCACCTGCTCTGATACCATCTTGAGTTGTTTGTAAGGGTTAGGGTGCACAATGTGTGTACCCCATATATTTATAAAGAGAACAATTACATAGAGGTCCTCATAAAATAAGAAAATAACAAGAGAATATAAAGAACTTAAATAAAAACACTAGTTTACAAAAAAAAGGAGAAATAAGATGTGGAAGAGGAGGAAGATAAAGGAGAGAAGGAGATAGTAATAGTGGAAAGGTAAGAGAAATGGGTGAAGGAGGTTCTTAGGAAGAGGAGAAGTGAGGAAGATAATGGTAACTGAAGAACATAAAACATGTATAATCACTTATTCTATCATATATGTATATAATAAAATGGAACTATAATATCAAAACAAATATTTATTTAACAAAACAATCTTTACAATTATGGAGTATAACAAGTTTTGGAAATTATAATATTTTTCAGACCAAAGAGTAACAAAATAAAATATGGCAACAATAGCGATAACATATTTGCATTCATATGTACTTGTATTGAAATTAATAGGCATTCAAGTTTAACAATAAAATCAATATAAAAAAGTAAAATGCAGTAATCTAGTGATGTAGCAGGAGAGAAGATCGTAGATATCTAATGAGAGAGAACTCAATGAAGATATGATTTACTAAAAGCAACATAGAAGAGAAGATGAGAGTAAAAACATACAACAACTGGGTGGTGGAAGTCAGTCGACTTAACTAGAGGAGAGAGGATTTAATTGATGCATAATTAAGAGATATGTGAAATAGTAAACGTATTGTATAAGCATTCAGTTCTACAATAAACAACATAAAATGTTAACATGAATTAAACTAGTGATGTACTAGGATAGAAGATGATATATATCTAATAAGAGGGAACTCAGCGAAAAGATGATTTAATAAAACAAACCATAAGAGAAGATGAGAATAAAACATATGACAAATAGGTGGAAGTCAGTGGATTCAACTAGAGGGGATGGAGAATTTATTTGATGTGCAATTAAGAGATAGGTGGATCAGTACACATATTGTACTAGAGGAGATGAAAGAAATCAACGGGAAGTATGGAAGAGAAAGAAAAATAGATGTGTCTTTTTAAAAGATTTGAGGAGGAGAAATAAAATTAGAAAAGGGGGCATTAGTGTAATAGGGGAAGAGTGACAAGGAATAGGTAGGGGGAAATGATATTGTGTTACAGAAAGGGAAGGGGGATAAAATAAGATGGAAGAGAAGAAAGATTGGAAGAGAAAGTGGAGGAACATAATATTGGCAGGAGGAGAAATTGGGAAGATGAGGTGGAAGACAAATTGGGCAAGAAGAGTTAAATCAGGAGGTAGGAGACTACGCAGGTAGAGCATAATCAATAAGAAAGAAGGAATATACGTCAAGGAAAGGGAAAGGGACGATAAGTACTATGGATTAATAGCATGAAGGAAAATGGTATACGAGAAATAAGACATGGAAGAAGTAGAAGATGAACGAGAAAAAATAAGTCATGGAAAAGAGAAAGGGGAGAAAGTGGTGCTTAAGAAAAGGAGAATTGAGGAGTACTATGGTACCTAGAGGAGGACATAAAACAACATTCATAACCACATATTGTATCATATATGTGTATAATACAAAGGATACTATACTATTGAAACAAAGATTGATTCAGCATAATAGTCTTTACATTTGTGCAATATTACAAGTCTAGAAAATTATAATATTTGTAATAACAAAAAATAATTTAGCAAAAATACCAGTAACATGTTTGCATTCAAGTGTACTTGATGTAGTAAGACATAATAAAATAGTAATGTAGTAGGATTGAAGAAAGTATATATCTAATAAGAGGGAAATCAGTGAAAATATGACTTAATAATGACAAGCCATAAGAGAAGATGAGTAAAACATATAACAAATAGGTGGAAGTCATTGGATTTGACTAGAGGGGAGAGAGATTTACTTGATGAACAATCAAGAGATAGTTTTGAACAGTAAACTTATTGTACTAGAGAAGATGAAAAAAAATAGTGGAAGAAAGGGAAGAAAATTGAAGGAGTTGTCACTACAATAGATAGGGGGAGGAAAAATAGAACAAGAAAAGGGGACATCATCGTTATAGGGGAAGAAGGGTGATGAGGAATAGGTAAGAGAGGTGAAATAATGTTGTGGTAGAAAAAGGGAATGACAGGAAAGAAGAGATGAAAGAGAAGATAAACTGTAAGAGAAAGGGGAGGAACATAATAGGGGGAGGATAAATATGATGAAAAATTGGGTAGCAAGAGACAAATAAGGAGAAAGGGGACTTCTATAAATAAGAAAAAAGGAATAGGTGTGGAGGAAAGGGAAAGGGTGAAGGATAAGTATTATAGAGAAATAGCATGAACAATAATGAGATAGGAGAAATAAGATGTGGAAGAGGAGGAAGATAAAGAAGAGAAGGAGAAAGTAGTAGTGGAAAAGTAAGAGAAATGGGTGAAGGAGGTTATTAAGAATGAGAGATGTGAGAATGATAATGGTACCTTAAGAACATAAAACATGTATAATACTTATTATATCATAAATGTACACAATACAAAGGAAACTATACTATCAAAGCAAATATTGATTCAACAAAACAGTCTTTACCATTGCAGTATTACAAGTTTAGAAACTTAAAATATTTTCAGACCAAAGAGTAATAAAATAAAACATGGCAATAATACCAATAACATATTTGCATTCAAATGTACTTATATTGAAATTAACAGGCATTCAAGTTTAACAATAAACTCAATATAAAAAAGAAAAATGTAGTAATCTAGTGATGTAGTGGGAGAGAAGATGGTAGATATCTAATAAGAGAGAACCCAATGAAGAGATGATTTACTAAAAGCAACATAGAAGAGAAGATGAGAGTAAAAACATATAGCAATTAGGTGGCGGAAGTCATTTGATTTAACTAGAGGGGAGAGGATTTAAAAGATGCATAATTAATATATAGGTGAAATAGTAAACATGTTGTATAAGCATTCAGTTCTACAATCAGCGGAAGAAAGGGAGGAAAAATAGGAGGAGGTGTTTCACTGCGACAAATAAGGGGTAGGAGAAATAGAACAAAAAGGGATACATCAACATAATCGGGGAAGAAGGATGAAGAGGAATAGATAAGGGAAGGGAAATTATATTGTGGTACAAAAAGGAAATGAGAAGAAAGAAGAGATGAAAGAGAAGATACACCATGGGAGGAAGGGGAGGAACATAATAAGGAAGGAGAAATTGAGAAGAGGTGGTGGAGGAAAAATTGGGTAGCAAGAGCTAAATAAGGATAAAGGGAGCTTTGTAAATAAGAAACAAGGAACACGTATCGAGGAAAGGGAAAGGTTAAAGGAGAAGTACTATATAGAAATATCATGAGCAAAAATGAGATAGGAGAAATAAGACATGGAACAGGAGAAACATAAAGGAGAGAAGGAGAAAGTAGTAGTGGAAAAGGAAGAGAAATGGGAGAAAGAGGTTCTTAAGAATGGGAGGAGAAGTGATAAACACAATGCTACCTGAAGAACATAAAACATGTATACTCACATATTCATTCATATATATACATAATATAATGGAAACTATACTATTGAAACAAATATTGATTCAAAAAAATAGTCTTTACAATTGTGCAGTATTACAAGTCCAGGAAATTATAATATTTTCAGACCAAATAGTAATAAAATAAAACTTGGTAACAATACCAATAACATATTTGTATTCAAATGTACTTGTATTGAAATTGATAGGTATCCAAGTTCAACAATAAATTCATCATTAAGAAAGTAAAATGCAGTGAACTAATGATGTGGTGGGGAGAAGATGATAGATATTTAATAAGATGGAACTCAATGAAGAGATGATTAACTAAAGACAACACATAAGAGAAGATGAGAGTAAAATATATAGCAATTAGGTGGAAGTCATTGGATTTAACTAGAGGGGAGAGGATCTAACTGATACATAATTAAGAGATAGGTGAAATAGTAAATGTGTTGTACAAGCATTCAAGTTCTACGATAAATTCAACACAAAGTAATACGGTGTAGTAAACTAGTGATGTAGTAGGATAGAAAATAGTGGATATCTCATAAGAGGGGAACTCAGTGAAAAGATGATCTAATAATGAGAACCTAGAAGAGAAGATGTAAAACATATAACAACAAGGTGAAAGGAAATGGATTTAACTAGAAGGGGGATAGGATTTAACTAATGCACAATCAAGGGATAAGTTAAAAAATAAATGTATTGTACTAGAAAAGATAAAAGAAATTAGTGGAAAAGGGGAAGAGAAATGAAAGGAGGTGTGTAGATGCAATAGAAAGGGGAGGAGAAATAGAAAAAGAGAGGGGGACATTAGCGTAATAGGGGAAGAAGGTTGAGGAGAAATAGATAAAGGAGGGGAAATGATATTGTGGTAGAAAAAGAGAATGAGAAGAAAGAAGAGATTAAAGAGAAGAAAGACTTCAGGAGAAAGGGGAGGAACATAATAGGTGAAGGAGAAATTGAGAAGAGGAAGTGGAGGACAAATTGAGTAGCAAGAGCTAAATCAGGAGAAAGGGGACTGTGTAGGGAGATCATAATCAATAATAAAAAAGGAATATGCATGTAGGAATGAGAAAGGGTGAAGGAGAAGAACTAAAGAGAAATAGCATGAACAAAAATGAGATAGGAGAAATAAGAAGTGGAAGAGGAGGAAGATATAGGAGAGAAGGAGAAAGAAGTAGTGGAAAAGTAAGAGAAATGGGTGAAGCATGTTCTTAAGAACAAGAGAAGTGAGGAAGATAATGGTACCTTAAGAACATAAAACATGTATAATAACTTATTCTATCATATATGTACATAACACAAAGGAAACTATACTATCAAAACAATATTGATTCAACAAAATAGTCTTTACAATTGAAGTACTACAAGTTTAGGAAATTATAATATTTTCAGACCAAAGAGTAATAAAATAAAACATGGCAACAATACCAATAACATATTTGCATTCAAATGTACTTGTATTGAAATTAACAGGCATTCCAATTTAACAATAAACTGACTATTAAAAAGCAAAATGCAATAATCTAGTGATGTAGCGAGAGAGAAGATGGCAAACATCTAATAAGAGAGAACTCAATGAAGAGATGATTTACTGAAGGCAACATAGAAGAGAAGATGAGAGTAAAAACATATAGAAATTAGGTGGTGGAAGTCAGTCGATTTAACTAGAGGGGAGAGGATTTAAAGATGCATAATTAAGATATAGGTGAAACAGTAAACATGTTGTAAAAGCATTCAGTTCTACAATCAGCGAAAGAAAGGGAGGAGAAATAGGAGGTGTTTCATTGCGACATATAAGGGGCAGGAGAAATAGAATAAGAAAGGGAGACATCGACACAATATGGGAAGAAGGGTGAGGAGGAATAGATAAGGGAAGGGAAATGATATTGTGGTACAAAAAGGGAATTAGAAGAAAGAAGAGATGAAAGAGAAGATACACCATGGGAGGAAGGGGAGGAACATAATAGAGGGAGGAGAAATTGGGAAGAGGAGGTGGAGGAAAAATTGGGCAGCAAGAGCTAAATAACGAGAAAGGGAGCTTTGTAAATAAGAAACAAGGAACATGTGAAAGGGAAAGGTTGAAGGAGAAGTACTATATAGAAATATCATCAACAAAAATGAGATACGAGAAATAAGACATGGAGGAACATAAAGGAGAGAAGTAGAAAGTAGTAGTGGAAAAGGAAGAGAAATGGGAGAAGGAGGTGCTTGAGAATAGGAGAAGTGAGAAAACACAATGCTATCTAAAGAACATAAAACATGTATAACCACATATTCTATCATATATATACATAATACAATGCAAACTATACTATTGAAACAAATATTGATTCAACAAAACAGACTTTACAATTGTGCAGTATTACAAGTCCAGGAAATTATAATATTTTTAGGCCAAACAGTAATAAAATAAAACTTAGTAACAATACCAATAACATATTTGTATTCAAATGTACTTGTATTGAAATTAATAGGTATCCAAGTTCAATAATAAATCCATTATTAAGAAAGTAAAATGCAATAAACTAGTGATGTGGTGGGGAGAAGATGATAGATATTTAATAAGACGGTACTCAATGAAGAGATGATTAACTAAAGACAACACATAAGAGAAGATGAGAGTAAAACATATAGCAATTAGATCAGTGGATTTAACTAGAGGGGAGAGGATCTAACTGATACGTAATTAAGAGATAGGTGAAACAGTAAATGTGTTGTACAAGCATTCAAGTTCTATAATAAATTCAACATAAATTAATACGAAGTAGTAAACTAGTGATGTAGTAGGATAGAAAACAATACATATGAATAAGAGGGGAACTCAGTGAAAACATGATTTAATAACAAGAACCCAGAAGAGAAGATGTAACACATATAACAACAAGGTGGAAGTCAGTGGATTTAACTAGAAGGGAGATAGGATTTAACTGATGCACAATTAAGGGATAAATGAAAAAATAAACACATTGTACTAGAAAAAAAAGAAACCAGTGGAGAAGGGGAAGAGAAATGGAAGGAGGTGTGTAGCTGCAATAGAAAGGGGAGGAGAAATAAAAAAAGAGAGGGGGACATTAGTGTAATAGGGGAAGAAGGTTGAGGAGAAATAGATAAGGGAGGGGAAATGATATTGTGGTAGAAAAACAGAATGAGAAGAAAGAAGAGATGAAAGAGAAGAAAGACTATAGGAGAAAGGGGAGGAACATAATAGGAGAAGGAGAAATTGAGAAGAGGAATTCGAGGACAAATTGAGTGGCAAGAGTTAAATCAGGAGAAATGGGACCGTGTAGGGAGAGCATAATCAATAACAAAAAAGGAATAGGCGTGGAGGAAAGGGAAAAGGTGAAGGAGAAGAACTAAAGAAAAACAACATGAAAAAAATGAGATAGGAGAAATAAGACATGGAAGAGGAGGAAGATATAGGAGAGAAGGAGAAAAAAGTAGTGGAAAAGTAAGATAAATGGGAGAAGGAGGTTCTTTAGAATGTAGAAAAAAAGTAAGGAAGACAATTATACCTGAAGAACATAAAACATGTATAATCACTTATTTCATTATATATATACGTAATACAATGGAAATTGTGCTATTAAAAAAATATTGATTCAACAAAACAGTCTTTACAAGTGTGCAATATTGCAAGTCCACGAAATTACAATATATTCTTACCAAAGAGTAAGAAAATAAAACCTGGCAACAACATTAGTAACATATTTGCATTAAAAAGTACTTGTAATTAAGTTAACAAGCATTCAAGTTCAACAATGAACTCAACATAAACAAAGTAAAATATAGAAAATTAGTGATGTAGTGGGAGAGAAGATGGTAGATTATCTTATAAGAGGGAACTAATTGAATAGATGATTTACTAAATGGAACCCAAAATAGAAGATGAGAGTAAAACATACAAAAAGTACATGGAAGTCAGTGGATTTAACTGGTGGAGAGTGGATTTAATTTATGCATAATTATGAGATAGGTGGAACAGTAAACGTGTTGTACAAGCATTCAAGTTCTACAATAAACTCCACATAAAATAGTAAGGTAAACTAGAGATGTAGTAGGATAGAAGAAAATAGATATCTAATAAGAGGGAACTCAGTGAAAAGATGATTGAATAATGACAACCCAGAAGCTAAGATGAGAGTAAAACATATAAAAAAGGAAAAAAAAACTCAAACAATATTCTTTCACAAAAATATTTACCCACATAGCATCCTTCCCAACTTATTTCTGGAAGTAGCACACTTTCTCAGTAAAGTGTCACATTACTTGGCATTTTACAGCCTGTAGTATTTGAAAATTGAAAAATGACATGTTTTGTGGTGTGTTGCAATGTTTCTGTTGCCAGTGATGTGAAAAATGCCACTTTGGTTGGCGTTATTTTTTGTTTAGTCTTTACGTACAACCCTTACGCTTCCTTGATTCTCTGCTTTCTTTTCCTCCTATTCTTTTAAACTAAATGAACACATCTTGTGTTTTGAATCACTTCCTAACCTCCTCACTGACAACATGTCAATGAATTCATCTGATCCTCTTACACAAGACGCACGCACACGCCAGCACTCCCACATCAAGTCCATTACCTCCCTCTGTTGCCTTCTCCACCTAGGCATCTTCTTGGAGGTGCTCCTGCCAGCTGAAGGAGCTGGAAAAACCCATCTCAGTCGGTTGGATCAGGCATTAGTCGGGGACCCATCCACAATCTCCCCCAACATGGAAAACCTCTGGAAGGTGCTTGCTGGGTGGTTCATGGACTGGGAGAGTAGAGTGGCAGAGGAAATATTAGAAAAGTGCATAAAGCAGAAGTAAGGAAGGAGAAGGATCGCAACCCAGTGACGGTTTACAAGAAAAACAAAAAAAAGAAGCCAAGCAAAGTGCGTTTTTCACAACGCTGGAAATAGAAAACATGTAACACACCATAAAACATGGTGCTTTTCAATCTCCAAATATTGTAGGCTGTAAAACGCCAAGAAATGTGGCGTTTTAAAAAGAAAGTGTGCTACTTCCCCAAATAAGTTGGAAATGGTGCTATGTGGGTAAATATTTTTGTGAATGTATGCTATTTGGGTTTTTTTTCCTATAAAAAATATGGGAAAGTCAGTGGATTTAACTAGAGGGTAGAGATGATTTAATTGATGCACAATCAAGAGATAGGTGGAATAGTAAACATATTGTACTAGAGGAGATGGAAGAAATCAAGGGAAGAAAGGAAAGAGAAATGGAATGAAGTGTGTCACTACAATAGATAGGGAGAGGAGAAATAGAACATGACAAGGGGACACTATCATAATAGGGGGAAAATGGTGAGAAGGAATACAAAAATGATATTGCGGTAGAAAAAGGGAATGAGAAGAAAGAAGAGATGAAAGAGAAGAAAGACTGGAGGAGAAAGGGGCAGAACATAAGAGGGGGAAGAGAAGTTGGAAGAGGAGGTGGCATACAAATAGGGGAGGAAGAGCTAAATAAAGATGAAGAGGACTGTGTAGGGATAGTTTAATCAATAAGAAAGAAGGAACACGTGTAGAGGAAAGGGAATGGGAGAAGGAGAAGTACTATGGACAATTAGCATGAAAAAATATGAGATAGGAGAAATATGACGTGGAAGTGGAGAAAGATAAAAGAGAAATGGAGGAAGTAGTCATGGAAAAGGAAGAGAAATGGAGGATGTAGTCATGGAAAAGGAAGAGAAATGGAGAAGGAGGTGCCTAAGAAGAGGAGATGTGAGGAAGACAATGATACCTAGAAGAGGACATAAAACATGTATAATGACATATTCTATCATATATATACAATATATAGTGCAAACTATACTATTAAAACAAATATTGATTCAACAAAACATTGTTTTCAATTGTACAATATCACAAGTCAAGGAAATTATAATATTTTGAGGCCAATGAGGAATAACATAAAACCTACCAACAATGCAAATAACATATTGGATTCAAATGTACTTGTATTGAAATTTTCAATCATTCAAGTTTAACAATAAAAACATAAAATAGTAGGATGTAGTAAAAAAGTGATGTAGTAAGATAGAAGACAACATATATCTAATAAGAGTGAACTCAGTGAAAAGATGGTTTAATAATGACAACCCAGAAGAGAAGATGAGAGTAAAACATATAAAAATCTAGGTTGAAGTTAGTGGATTTACTGGAGGGGATATAGGGTTAAACTGATGCACAATTAAGAGATAAGTGGAACAGTAAGCGTATTGTGCTACAGAAGATGAAAGAAATCAGTGGAGAAAGGGAAGAGAAGTGGAAGGAAGTGTGTCACTGCTAGGGCTGAGCATCGGTCCAGAACCAGACCGGACCGGACCGCGGACCGAATTTGAACAAATATATGGACCGCAGACCGGACCGTTTCGAGGTAGGACCGGACCGGGACCGGACCGTTTTGTGCTAGGACCGGACCGGACCAGACCGTTTGGACCGTAATCAGTCTTTTTTACATGTTTTACAACTTATTTAATTATACAAAGTTGATAATCTTAGTCACTTCTAACAATTATGTAACTTTAGTATCAAACATTTATACTAGTAGTGATTATATATGTACTTTATTTGTAATTATTATAGAATACACCTTCAAATATACATGAATTTTATATAAAAGTCAATCTGCGGTCCGGACCGGACCGGACCGGTTTTGGACCGGACCGAACAAAAAATGGATCGGACCGGACCGGACCGAATTGAGCAGTCCGGTCCGGTATTGCGGTCTGGACCATTATTTGCTCACCCCTAGTCACTGCAATAGATAGGTGGAGGAGAAATAGAACTAGAGAGGGTGACATTAGCATAATAGGGGGAAAAGGGTGTGGAGGAATAGATAATGGAGAGGAAATGATATTATGGTAGAAAAAGGGAATGAGATACAGAAGTGATGAAAGAGAAGAAAGATTGCAGGATAAAGGGGAGGAACATACTAGGTAGAGGAGAAATTAGGAAGAGGAGGTGGAGGACAAATCGGGTAGCAAGAGCCAAATTAGAAGAAAGGGGACTATGTAGGGAGAGCATAATCAATAAGAAAAAGGAACATGCATGGAGGAAAGGGAAAGGGTGAAGGACTAAAGAGAACTAGCATGAACAAAAATGAGATAGGAGAAATAAGATGTGGAAGAGGAGGAAGATAAAGGAGAGAAGGAGAAAGTAGTAGTGGAAAAGTAAGAGAAATGGGTGAAGGAGGTTCTTAAGAATGAGAGAAGTGATGAAGATAATGGTATCTGAAGAACATAAAACATGTATAATCACTTATTCTATCATATATGTACATAAATACAATGGAAACTATACTATTAAAACAAATATTGATTTAACAAAACATTTTACAATTATGGAGTATTACAAGTTTAGGAAATTATAATATTTTCAGACCAAAGAGTAACAAAATAAAACCTAGAAACAATAGCAATAACATATTTGCATTCATATGTACTTGTATTTAAATTAACAGACATTCAAGTTTAATAATAAACTCAATATATAGAATGCAGTAATCTAGTGATGTAGCAGGAGAGAATATGGTAGATATCTAATAAGAGAGAACTCAATGATGACATGATTTACTAAAGGCAACATAGAAGAGAAGGTGAGAGTAAAAACATATAGCAATTGGGTGGTGTAAGTCAGTCGATTTAACTAGAGGGGAGATGATTTAATTGATGCATAATTAAGAGATAGGTAAAATAGTAAACATGTTGTATAAGCATTCAGTTCTACAATAAACAACATAAAATATTAACATGAATTAAACTAGTGATGTAGTAGGACAAAAGATGATAGATATTTAATAAGAGGGATCAAGGTGAAAAGATGATTTAATACAAAAAAAACAGAAGAGAAGATGAGAATAAAACATATAACAAAATGGGTGGAAGTCAGTGGATTCAACTAGAGAAGAGAGAGAATTTATTTGATGCACAATTAAGAGATAGGTGGATCAATATACATATTGTACTAGAGGAGATGAAAGAATTCAATGGAAAGTAGGGAAGAGAAAGGGAAAGAGGTGTGTCTTTTTAACAGATTTGGGGAGGAGAAATAGAACTATAAAAGGGGGCATTAGCATAATAGGTGAAGGGTGATGAGGAATAGGTAGGGGGAAACGTTATTGTGTTAGAGAAAGGGAAGAAGGATAAAGATAAGATGGAAGAGAAGAAAGATTGGAAGAGAAAGTGGAGGAACATAATACTGGCAGCAGGAGAAATTGGGAATATGAGGTGGAGGACAAATTGCGCAAGAAGGAGTTAAATCAGGAGGTAGGGGACTGCGTAGAGAGTGCATAATCAATAAGAAAGAAGGAATAGACGTCAAGGAAAGGGAAAGGGATAATAAGTACTATGGAGTAATAGCATGAAGAAAAACGCTATAGAAGAAATAAGACATGGAAGAAGCGGAAGATGAATGAGAGGATGAAAAAGAAGTCATGGAAAAGGAAGAGAAAGGGGAGAAAGAGGTGCTTAAGAAAAGGAGAATTGAGGAGGACTATGGTACCTAGAGGAGGACGTAAAACAACATTCATAACCACATATTGTACCATATATACATAACATAATGGATATTATACTATTGAAACAAAGATTTATTCAACATAACAGTCTTTACATTTGTGCAATATTACAAGTCTAGAAAATTATAATATTTGTAGTAACAAAAAAGAATTTAGCAAAAATACCAATAATATGTTTGCATTCAAAGGTACTTGATGTAGTAAGATGTAGTAAACTAGTGATGTAGTAGGATAGAAGACAGTATATATCTAATAAGAGGGACCTCGGTGAAAAGATGATTTACTAATGACAACCTAAAAGAGAAGATGAGAGTAAAACATATAACAAATAGGTGGAATTTAGTGGATTTAACTAGAGGGGAGAGAGATTTAACTGATGCACAATTAAGAGAAAAGAGATATGTCCAACAATAAACTTATTGTACTAGAGAAGATGAAAAAAATTAGTGGAAGAAAGAGAAGAGAAATGGAAGGTCACTGCAACAGATGGGGAAGACAAATAGAACAAGAAAAGGGGACATCAGTGTAATAGGGGTAGAATGGTGACGGGGAATAGGTAAGAGAGGGGAAACTATGTTGTGGTAGAAAAAGGGAATGACAAGAAAGAAGAGATAAAGAGAAGATAAACTGTAAGAGAAAGGGGAGGAACATAATAGGGGGAGGAGAAATGAGAAAGAGAAGTTGGAGGACAAATTGGGTAGCAAGAGCCAAATCAGGAGTATTGAGATATGTTGTTTTCTGTTATGTTTTGTTTAGTGACATGTACATAGCATGTGTCTCACTTATGATGTTTACTTCTGTAGTTTAGTCCCATATTGCTCACCTCTGCTTTAGTTTCTATTCCCTTCTGTTATATAAGAGACTGCATTGTACACTATTTTAATCACTCAATAAACAAGCCTCAATTTCTCTATAAGGAGAAAGGGGACTTTTGTAAATAAGAAAAAAGGAACCGGTGTGGAGGATAGGGAAAGGGTGAAGCAAAAGTACTATAGAGAAATAACATGAACAAAAATGAGGTAGGAGAAATAAGACTTGAAATTTTAGGAACATAAAGTAGAGAAGGAGAAAGTAGTAGTGGAAAAGGAAGAGAAATGGGAGAAGGAGGTTTTTAAGAACAGGAGAAGTGAGGAAGACAATGCTACCTGAAGAACAAAAAACATGTATACTCACTTATTTTATCATATATATACATAATACAACATAAATTATACTATAGAAACACATGTTAATTCAACAAAAGAGTCTTTATAATAGTGAAGTATTAGAAGTCTAGGAAATTATAATATTTTGTAAACAATAGGGGGAGGAGAAATTGGGAAGAGGAAGTGGACGACAACAAGAATGTGTTTTGCAAGCATTCAAGTTCTACAATAAACTCAAAATAAAATATTAACATGAAATAAACTAGTGATGTAGTAGGATATAAGATGGTAGATATAAAATTGATAAGAGGGAACTCAGTGATAAGTTGGTTTAATAAAAAGAATACAGAAAAGAACATGAGAGTAAAACATATAACAAATAGGTGGAAGTCAGTGGATTTAACTAGAGGGGAGAGAGAGAATTTATTTGATGCACAATTAACATATAGGTGGATCAATAAACATATTTTACTTGAGGAGATGAAAGAAGTCAGTGTAATGCATGAAAGAGAAAGAGAAGGAGGTGTGCCTTTGTAATAGATAAGGAGAGGAGAAATAGAACTAGAAAAGGGGACATCAGTGTAATAGGGGAAGGGTGAGGCGGAATAGGTAGGGAAGAAGGAGAAAGTAGTAGTGTAAAAGGAAGAGAAGTGGGAGGAGGTTCTTAAGAATGGGAGAAATGAGGAAGACAATGCTACCTGAAGAACATAAAACATGTGTACTCATATATTCTATCATATATATACATAATACAAGGGAAACTATACTATTGAAACAAATATTGATTTAACAAAATAGTCTTCACAATTGTGCAGTATTACAAGTCTAGGAAATTATAATATTTTTAGACCAAACAGTAATAAAACTAAACTTAGTAACAATACCAATAACACATTTGTATTCAAATGTACTTGATTGAAATTAACAAGCATTCATGTTCAACAATAAACTCAACATTACGAAAGTAAAATGCAGTAAACTAGTGATGTGGTGGGAGAGAAGATGATAGATATCTAATAATATGGAACTCGATGAAGAGATAATTAACTAATGGCAACACATAAGAGAAGATGAGAGTAAAACATATAGCAATTAGGTGGAAGTCAGTGGATTTAACTGGAGGGGAGATGATTTAATTGATGCATAATTAAGAGATAGGTGAAACAGTAAATGTGTTGTACAAGCATTCAAGTTCTACAATAAACTCAACATAAAGTAATCCGATGTAGTAAACTAGTGATGTAGTAGGATAGAAAATAGTAGATATCTAATAAGGGGGGAACTCAGGGAAAAGATGATTTAATAATGAGAACCCATAAGAGAAGTAAAACTTATAACAACAAGGTGGAAAATCAATGGATTTAACTAGAAGGGAGATACGATTTAACTGATGCACAATCAAGAGATAAGTGAAAAAATAAACGTATTTTACTAGAGAAGATAAAAGAAATAAGTGGAAAAGGGGAAGAGAAATGGAAGGAGGTGTGTAGCTGCAATAGAAAGGGGAGGAGAAATAGAAAAAGAGAGGGGGACATTAGCGTAATAGGGGAAGAAGGTTGAGGAGAAATAGATAAGGGAGGGGAAACGATATTGTGGCAGAAAAAGGGAATGAGAAGAAAGAAGAGATGAAAGAGAAGAAAGACTTCAGAAGAAAGGGGAGGAACATAATAGGCGGAGGAGAAATTGGGAAGAGGAAGTGGAGAACAAACTGAGTAGCAAGAGCTAAATCAGGAGAAAGGGGACTGTGTAGGGAGAGCATAATCAATAAGAAAAAAGGAATAGGTGTGGAGGAAAGGAAAAGGGTGAAGGAGAAGAACTGAAGAGAAACAGTGTGAACAAAAATGAGATAGGAGAAATAAGACATGGAAGAGGAGGAAGATATAGGAGAGAAGGAGAAAGTAGTAGTGAAAAAGGAAGAGAAATGGGAGAAGGATGTTCTTAAGAATGTAGAAAAAAACTAAGGAAGACAATTATACCTGAAGAACATAAAACATGTATAATCACTTATTCTATTTTATATATATATGTAATACAATGGAAATTGTATTATTAAAACAAATATTGATTCAACAAAATAGTCTTTACAATTATGCAATATTGCAAGTCCATGAAATTATAATATATTCTTACCAAAGAGTAAGACAATAAAACCTGGCAACAATACCAATAACATATTTGCATTCAAATGTACTTTGTAATTAAATTAACAAGCATTCAAATTCAAAAATAAACTCAACATAAAAAAAGTAAAATGTAGTAAAATAGTGATTTAGTGGGCGAGAAGATGGTAGATATTTTATAAGAGGGAACTAATTGAAGAGATGATTTATTAAATGGAACCTAGAAGAGAAGATGAGAGTAAAAACATACAACAATTAGGTGGAAGTCAGTGGATTTAACATGTAGGGAGAGGATTTAATTGATGCATAATTAGGAGATAGGTGAAACAGTAAACGTGTTGTATAAGCATTCAAGTTCTATAATAAAGTCAACATAAAATAGTAAGATGTAGTAAACTAGTGATGTAGTAGGATAGAAGACAGTGGATATCTAATAAGAGGGAACTCTGTGAAAAGATGATTGAATAACGACAACCCAGAAGACAAGATGAGAGAAAAACATATAACAAAGGGAAAAAACAAATAATACTCTTTCACAAAAATATTAAGCCAAATAGCACCCTTCCCAACCTATTTCTGGAAGTAGCACACTTTCTCAGTAAAACTCTACATTACTTGGTGTTTTACAGCCTGTATTATTTGAAAATTGAAAAGTAGCATGTTTTGTGGTGTGTTACATCCTTTCCGTTGCCAGTGATCCGAAAAATGCCACTTTGGTTTGCGTATTCATTCATTTAGCATTTACGTACGACCCTTCTGCTTCCTTGCTTCTCTGCTTTCTTTTTCCCCTATCCTTTTAAACTAAATGAAGACATCTTGTGTTCTGAATCACTTCTAGACCTCCTCACGAATAACATCTCGATGAACTCCCATGATCCGCTCACACAAGATGCACACACACGCCATCACTCCCAAATAAGGTCCATTACCTCCCTTGCTACCTTCTCCACCCAGGCATCTTCCTGCAGGTCGATCTTGCCAATTGAAGGAGCTGGAAAAGCCCATCTTAGCCGTGTTGGATCAAGAATTAGTTGGGGACTTGTCCACAATCTCCCTCAACATGGACAACCTTTAGAAGGTACTTGCTGGTGTTTCATGGACTGGGAGAGTAGAGTGGTGGAGAAAAAATTAGAAAAGGGAAGAAAGCAGAAGTAAGGAAGGAGAAGGATCATAACCCAATGACGGTTTATAAGAAAAACAAAAAAGGAAGCCAAGGAAAGTAGCATTTTTTTGCAATGTTGGCAATAAAAAGCATGTAACACACCACTCCCAAATATTACAGGCTGTAAAATGCCAAGTAATGTGGCGCTTTACAAAGAAAGTGTGCTACTTCCCCAAATAAGTTAGAAATGGTGCTATGTGGGTAAATATTTTTGTCAAAGTATGCTATTTGGGTTTTTTTTCTAATAACAAATAGGTGAAAGTCAGTGGATTTAACTAGAGGGCATAGAGGATTTAATTGATGCACAATTAAGAGATAGGCAGAACAGTAAACATATTGTAATAGAGGAGATGAAAGGAATAGAGAAACGATATTGTGGTAGAAAAAGGGAATGAGAAGAAAGAAGAGATGAAAGAGAAGAAAGACCGGAGGAGAAAGGGGAGGAACATAAGAGGGGGAGGAGAAGTTGGGAAGAGGTGGCGTACAAATAGGGGAGGAAGAGCTAAATCAGGAGGAAGAGGACTGTGTAGGGAGAGTTTAATTAATAAGAAAGAAGGAATGTATGTAGAGGAGGAAAGGTAAAGGGAGAAGGAGAAGTACTATAGCGGATTAGCATGAAATTTTTTGAGATAGGAGAAATAAGACGTGGAAGAGGAGAAAGATAAAGGAGATCTGATGTAGTCATGCAAAATGAAGAGAAATGGAGAAGGAGGTGCCTAAGAAGAGGAGAGGAGAGGAAGGCAATGGTACCTAGAGGAGGCCATAAAACATGTATAATGACATATTCTATCATATATATACAATATGCAGTGGAAACTATACTATTAAAACAAATATTGATTCAACAAACCACTCTTCTCAATTGTACAATATCACAAGTCAAGGAAATTATAATATCTTGAGGCCAAAGAGGAATAACATAAAACCTACCAACAATACAAATAACATATTGGATTCAAATGCACTTGTATTGAAATTTACAAGCATTCAAGTTTAACAATAAACTCAACACAAAATCATAAAACACAGTAAACTAGTCATGTAGTAGGAGAGAAGATGGTAGATATCTAATAAGAGGGAACTCATTAAAGAGATGATTTACTAAAGGGAACCCAGAAGAGAAGATGACAGTAAAAACATATAGCAAGTAGGTGGAAGCCAGTGGATTTAACTGGTGGCAAGTGGATTTAATTGATGCATAATTAAGAGATAGGTGGAATAGTAATCAAGTCGTACAAGTAGTCAAGTTCTACAATAAACTCAACATAAAATAGTAGGATGTAGTAAACCAATGATGTAGTAAGATAGAAGACAATATATATCTAATAATAGGGAACTTAGTGAAGAGATGATTTAATAATGACAACCCAAAAGAGATGGGAGTAAAACATATGAAAATCTAGGTTGAAGTCAGTGGATTTAGCTGGAGGGGATATAGGATTAAACGGATGCACAATTAAGAACTAAGTGGAACAATAAACATAAATTACTAGAGAAGATGAAATAAATCAGTGGAAGAAAGGGAAGATAAATGGAAGGCGGTGTGTCACTGTAATAGATAGGTAGAGGAAAAATAGAATAAGAGAGGGTGACATTAGCATAATAGGGGAAGAAGGGTGTGGAGGAATAGATAATGGAGAGGAAACAATATTGTGGTAAAAAAAGGGAACAAGAAGAAAGAAGAGATGAAAGAGAAGAAAGATTGCAAGAGAAAGGGGAGGACCATAATAGGCGGAGGAGAAATTGGGAAGAGGAGGTGGAGGAAAAATCGGGTAGCAAGAGCTAAATCAAGAGAAAGGGGATTGTGTAGGGAGAGCATAATCAATAAGAAAAAAGGAACATGCGTGGAGGAAAGGGAAAGGGTAAAGGAGAAGTACTTAAGAGAAATAGCATGAACACAAATGAGATAGGAGAAATAAGATGAGGAAGAGGAGGAAGATAAAAGAGAGAAGGAGAAAATTAGTGGAAAAGTAAGAGAAATGGGTGAAGGAGGTTCTTAAGAACGGGAGAAGTGAGGAAGATAATGGTACCTGAAGAACATAAAACATGTATTACTATCAAATATTGATTTAACAAAACAGTCTTTACAATGGAAACTATACGATCAAAACAATTATTGATTTAACAAAACATTCTTTACAATATTGGAGTATTACAAGTTTAGGAAATTATAATATTTTTAGACCAAAGAGTAACAAAATAAAACCTGGCAACAATAACAACAACATATTTGCATTCATATGTACTTGTATTGAAATCAACATGCATTCAAGTTTAACAATAAACTCAATATAAAAAGGTAAAATGCAATAATCTAGTGATGTAGCGGGAAAGAAGATGGTAGATATCTAATAAGAGAGAACTCAATGAAGAAATGATTTACTAAAGGCAACATGGAAGAGAATGTGAGAGTAAAAACATATAGCAATTGGGTGGTGGAAGATATGTGGATCACCCTCTCTTTCTGTTGAGCTCCCTAAAATACAAGTACGGATAAGGCATGAAAAGGGACCATAGAATACTTTGAATTCTGTAACCTTTTATCCTTCCTTTGTGAGGGTTGGGTCAAGGGCTGACGCTCTCCCCTCCCCCCTCTTCCTTGATTTCTGTCACTTGTGTTTGTTGATAAAGAAGTATTATCAACATCTTTCGATGTAGTTACAAATGTCAATTTAACTAGAGGGGAGAGGATTTAATTGATGCATTATTAAGAGATAGGTGAAACAGTAAACATGTGGTATAAACATTCAGTTCTACAATAAACAACATAAAATATTAACATGGATTAAACTAGTGATGCAGTAGGACAGAAGTTGATAGATATCTAATAAGAGGGAACTCGGTGAAAAGATGATTTAATAAGAAAACTCAGAAGAGAAGATAGAATAAAACATATAACAAATAGGTGGAATTCAGTGGATTCAACAGAGGGGTGAGAGAATTTATGTGATGCACAATTAAGAGAGGTGGATCAATACATGTACTATACTAGTGGAGATGAAAGATATCAATGGAAAGCATGGAAGAGAAAGGGAAAGAGGTGTGTCTTTTTAACATATTTGGGGAGGAGAAATAGAACTAGAAAAGGGGGCATTAGTGTAATAGGGGAAGGGTGATGAGGAATAGGTAGGGGGAAATGATATTGTGTTAGAGAAAGCGAAGGAGGATAAAGATAAGATGGAAGAGAAGAAATACTGGAAGAGAAAGTGGAGGAACATAATACTGGTAGGAGGAGAAATTGGGAAGATGAGGTGGAAGAAAAATTGGGTAAGAAGAGTTAAATTAGGAGGTAGGGGACTGCGTAGGGAGAGCATAATCAATAAGAAAGAAGGAATATGTCGACGAAAGGGAAAGGGACGATAAGTGCTATGGAGTAATAGCATGAAGGAAAATGGTATAGGAGATATAAGACATGGAAGAAGCGGAAGATGAATGAGAGGATGAAAAATAAGTCATGGAAAAGGAAGAGAAAGGGGAGAAAGATGTGCTTAAGAAAAGGAGAATTGAGGAGGACTATGGTACCTAGAGGAGGACATAAAACAACATTCATAACCATATATTGTAAAATATATGTGCATAATACAATGGATACTATACTATTGAAACAAAGATTGATTCAGTATAACAGTCTTTACATTTGCGCAATATTACAAGTCTAGAAAATTATAATATTTTCAGTAACATAAAAGAATTTAGAAAAGATACCAATAACATGATTGCATTCAAATGTACTTGATGTAGTAAGATGTAGTAAACTAGTGATGTAGTAGGATAGAAGACAATATATATCTAATAAGAGGGAACTCAGTGAAAAGATGATTTAATATTTATAAGAAATCTCATAGAGGGGGTTGCTTGCAGTTTTCTCCATTATTTTTTATAATTACAAACTGGTCCATGTGGGTGTACATTGTAATTTTTATTTTCTAAATGATATATTATGTGAGGAGACTCATCTATATTATATAATAAAGCCCGCAAAGGGGGTTGATTACAATTTTCTCCATTATTTTTTAGAATTATAAACTGGTCCATGTGAGTGTACACTGTACTTTTTATCTTTTATTTTGTAAAATGATATATTATGTGAAGAGACTCTTCTATACTATATAAGAAAGATTGCACAGGGGTCTAGTTGCAATTTTTCTCCATTATTTTTTGTAATTATGAACTGGTCCCTATGAGTGTATGCTGCTCTTTTGTCTTTTATTTTTTAAATGATATATTATGTGAGGAGACTCATTTATACTATATAAGAAATCCTGCAGAGACGGTTGATTGTAATTTTCTCCATTATTTTTTATAATTACGAATTAGACCCTGTTTTGAGTGTACACAACACTTTGGTTTTTTATTTTTTACATGATATATGATGTGAGGAGACTCATTTATACTATATAAAAAAGCCCAAAGAGGGGGCTTATTGTAACTTTTTTTATTATTTTTATAATTACAAAATGGTCCCTATGAGTATACACTACGCAGAAATTTGTACATACATAAAATGGGTGTTTTAGAATCTAAAGTTTGACATTGAATCCAAGTTTTTTATTTTTGTGTTAACCGTTCAAATGACTTTCTTGGTCATCTGGTTGTTACATTTATTCTTACAATTATTTGGTTGTATGTTAATATTTATAGTTGTTGATATTTATCCAGTTCTCTAATCAGAGTCGTCGTATGTACAAGACTCAAACCATTATAATTGAGTTCTCTCCTCAAGCATTAGTGTATTGATTGACTACGTTATTTTATTTAAAGAAACAACGATCATGATTGTCTCATTGGTACCAATATAATAAATGTAACAGAAGTATTGCTGTTGATTTTACTGTGAAAATAGTTTTATAAGATAATATATTCTCACGCTCGTGTTATGCACGACTTCTGACTACTTTATATAGAAAGAGGGTTGCTATATAGAGTCGATCATATCCATCTTGTTTCTTCCACCCACTAACAGTCTTTCCGTCGACCCACTTCCCCCACTACCAACCGGAGAGTGTTTTCAACTCTCCGCTCTCTCTCATTCCCCCTCAGCTTTCCCCCTCTTTTCGTCCCCCTTCCCGAGCTCCCACAAGCGCCAGTGGCCAAGGTAGCCACTGACAAGCTGGTGATCACCGACGCGTTCGGTGGTCGGTAGCCACTGCTGCGACGTGTTGCTGCGCGGGTAAAGATTTGAAGGGCGCGATGTTAGGCGTCCACTGGCTGACGAAGTCTAGGGTTTGGACTGAAAGGACCCCCTTTCTGGGAGGACTTCTCCAACGCCCGAAGGTGAGCCTCTATTCCCCCTTCTTCTTTGTTGGTGAAAAAAGAGCAAATGACCAAATAGCACACCCCCCGACCGCAACGCAGCTAATATGTTGGTAATGCATGCAAGAGTAGGGTATTAGTAGCTGGAGAAGATAACAAAATGACCTTGGTAGTGTGTTTTGTTGGTGGTAGCGCAAGGTTAATAGTGGGGGGGGGGGGTGTTGGCGATGGGAATGGTGTTAGGTTTGTTGAAGGTATGGGTGTTAGAAGAGAGCGGCAGTAGGGTATGGTAGGAAGGTGAATAACAATGTTATGGGTGTTCTGAACGTGGTTGATAAGCGTTAGAGGCTGCGAGGGCAATGAATGAGTTAACACGGGTACGGTGTTATAACGTGAACACAATGTCAACATGTTATTGATGGGTGTCTAAAATGATTTATTCAAGTAATGTGTAACAAAGGTACAATGCTATGTCGTGAGATGGCTGTTGTTAACAAGAAATTATAAAGGGATGTTAAGGACGTAAGGCAAGAAAGGAGAAACTCCAAGAATATGTGTGTGTGAACATGCTATGCGGTTAGGTCGTAAGTGGAAGTTGTGTATAATTATTATTTTTTGTTTAAATGTGGTACAAGCAGGAGTAATGGGATTGTGAGGGGAAGTTAATTGACAAAGTAGGTTGACATTGCTGTATGCTCAACATCAATCACGGTAGATGATATGATAGTATGAATATAAAAGTGAACGGTAACATGCAACATAGTAACAAAGTTAGCTATAGCGGTAGATCCTACAGTATGGGAATTGTTGTGGATTACTAAGGTACATGTGTGAACGTTTTCTGCATAAGTTGAGAATGAGATATACATTCGGGGCATGTGTTTAACAAGCCTGAATGATAAAAAGTTATGTTGGTATGAGCTACCACTAAAAAAAGTAATAATAAATTGAATATGTTGGAAAACGCGGTGGGTTAGTGACTCTGTTAGCAAGAATGGACCGAAGCAAAATCATATTGGGGACAATGGGCGAAAGTTAAGTAGATAATTAAACATGTTAGTTAACTTAAAGTAGTATTGGTGCATAGTCGGGTACAAGGTTGGGTTATTACGATGGCTAAATACACTGTGATTGCAAGTAAGATTACAATTGGAAGTGTTTAAAACGGAAACGAGGCAACCGGTAATGGATGATGGTGAATTTGGTATATATAAGGTGACATAAGTAGCGAGAAACAGAGTTGGGTTACGTGTACACTACGACCAAAGCATGAAAGCTAAATTACTAATATAGATGTAAAGGTTCGATCAAAGGGTAACATGTTAGTAAATAACGTAGTACCGGTCAATGACGTTATTACATGGATTAAGCAAGGGGTGGTGGTTGCGACTGATAAACTAGGTGTAAAGAAATGTTGCAACGATTGTTGCTAACATATTGTATTAGTAAAATGAGTATGCACATATATTTAAGGTGTTTGGAAAAAATAGAATTAGTTTGTGATACAATGCAGACTAACACATGTGTAACATGTTAATTGATGTATAGAAAAATACTGTGTAATGCAATCGATGTGATAGAGATCGTTAAGACATGTTTAAGAAATTTTATATAAACATCCTAACATATGTGGGAGTAAGGGCATGTTATGCATTGAGGTTACAAATATGTATATATAACATTTTTTGTAAATGATCATATTTGTTATTTCTACAATGGACATCATACCTTGCCAACTGCAATAATGGCAATGAAACGTGGTAGCAGTTTTGTTAAAGCTATGGAAGTATTTTGCAGGGCTGAGTTTGGTACATTAACCTATAACAAATGAAAAAGGTATGATTTGTATTTTGTAGGGCTGGCTGTTACAATGTAAAGCAAGTTTACAACACTAATACAATATTACAAAACCTGAAAAATAGTATGTGACATTTGTTATAACACTTGATGTAGGATGAGTGACATTGGTTACGATGACGATGAAGAATGCAACACAGGTGTTGGAAAAGGTTTTAGCTCGCGTTGTTCATTTTAAAAATTCCTCTCAGTGTTAGATTTTGCCAAGGATGAGCATAAGGAGATGTTGAAGACAACTATTTTTGGTCATTTTACATCGTTGAAATGTCCAAAGGTGTTAGATCTTGTTCTTGTAAGGGCAATTGTAGATACCTATGACAAAAAATCGAGAAGTTTCAAACTTGAAAACAGTTATGTCCCATTTAACGCTAGATAAGTTGGTATGTTTCTAGGACTTCTTGTTACAGGTTAGCTGTGACTAAGATGATGCAATATGACTTGATAATATTATTATCCTGAAAGTGAATTATCATTGTAATATGTTTATTTTTAAGGTGAGAAAGTGTTGCTAGGTGATGGGGAAGGTACTCAAGTAGAGTCGGACATCACTGATGAGTACTTCACAGGAGAACCAAAGGTCTCAAAGGCATATGAAGTTTTAAAAGAAATGTCGGTTAAGACTGGCCCTAGATCAGTTGAGGATTTTGTAAAGATTTGGCTTGCTGTGATGATGCCTACTTTTTTCTACCCTACTGCTGGTTTTAGTATTAAAAAATGAATATGGTTTTATGTGAACAATTTGTCTGAAATGTGTAAGTATAACTGTTTCGAATCTGTATATACGTTTCTCCACGGTGGTATGTGTGAGACGGGGAAAAGTAACATGGGTTATTTGAAGGGATGTTATTTTGTACCGTTAGTGTGGTTCCGTCATGTAACATTAACGAGTCATAAAGTCAGAGAGTATGTGATACATGTAGCGAACTGTTGGGAATACGACACCAGGATGAGTGTGTGGCTGGAAGGGAAGAGCATGTCAATAAAAAACCGGCCTGATAGGTATATTAGAAACGAGTTTCTGAAAGCCAGTCCTACTGAAGTAAAACATGTGCAGGCGGTAGATAACACGACTGATACGTCTGGCATAGACGGAGAGGTAGTGTAAACATGTTATGTAAGATGGGTTGATTTTATTGATCTACCAGTTGTTCAAATTTATAACGTTATATATTTTCTGTACACTTTGCCCAGATGGAGTTGGCCAAGCAGAAGCTGAATAAACTGAAATTACAGAAGAGAATAGAGGAAAGCAAGGAAAACCAATATAAGGATTCTGTAGACGTGCAGGAGAAGGTGAATTTTCTAGAGAAGAAGCTGAAGGTTGCTACAGCCGTGTTGGAGGTCGTGAAAGCCCAGTACAAAGTAAGAGTATATGAGATTGAACTGCTTAGATTGGAGCTCCAAACCCATGAGATTTAAGATCCTATAGTACGTCCGAGCAGTTCAGAGGGGAGGTTTACTGGAACATGTTTGATAGACCGTGATGATAAGGTATATAACTATTGTGGTATTACAATTGGATTGTGCAAATGCAGTAATATTCTCTTAAAAACGGATGTGATTAATGTGGGTGAATTAAACAGAGAGGCATAGAGAGAAAAAAATATGTTGAGAGGATAGCGACCAACACAACAACGGAGGTATTTTGATCCACAAACTACGCTACTGAGTTAAAGAGACATATTTTTTAACAATGTTGACAACAGGTTGGGGTTGATGATGCGCAAGAAAAAAGAGAACACCAAACCAACTGTGGAGTAGGGATCGATGTAAGTGTAAATATATAGATGTATTTTTGATGAGTATTTTTACAGGGGTGTTAAGGTGCCACTGAATTATGTTGTTTCATTGAAAGGATGTTCTTCATTTGGTTGTAGCGAAACGAGCAAGGGTGTTATGACACTGACAAGGGTACAATGGGCACATCGGTTATTTTTTTGTAAAATCTTGGTTTAATACTAACAATTAAAGTAGAGGCAATTGTTCATATGTAGGAAATACGAAGCAATGAGACTGTGGCTGTAATTGATCTATCAACACCTGTTACGGTACAGTTTTGTATTCCTCCTTTTTGCCTTTGTGGGAATGATAATTTATAATGGTAGATGTTTTTGTTATTGATGTGTTGACAAACTGGCATCCAGGTTAGGAGAACATGTTCGAAGCTGAATGCTAGTAAAGCAACACAAACTTCCAGTGGTACTATAAGAGGCAAAGTTAGTGCCCAAAAGAAGTCAAATGTAATGAAGGAACCCAACTTTGTTCTTGAGGAAATTGAAGTCAGTAAAAAAGTAACATGCATGATGTTATATATTCACTGTGTGAATGTTATGGGTTATGATCAATTTGATTATTTAGGGATTTGCAAAAGAGAATTCCATGAAAAAGTTGGCCGAAATTTGTAAGAGTTCTAGACCAGATGATACAAATGATGTTAACTGGACAGTGGTCAAGCATAACATAGTGAGTGTCTGAAACTTTGGTTAAAATAGAATGTACATATTTTGCAATGTAAATGAGGTAATACATCTCGTGCTTGAAAATAGGATGGTGCAGTAATTGGTGAAGTACGTGTTTTTGGAGAAGATGTTGTTGTGGCAGTAAGCAAAAGTATAAGTTCTAAAAAATGTGTCTACGCAGCACACCTCAAACGATAAGTAAATGCAAGGTAATTGTGACAACTATGTTTGTATGCTGGGTTTGTGATGATGGGGGGTTGAAGTATGTTGTAGTCATAATAGTTATATATGGCAGTGGTACTGAATACTGCTTAGTATGTGGGAATGTGAATATAATATTTGATGTACATTCTACTATAAAGCAGGTTGGAATCTGTAGTGATTTTTCAATAATGGCATATATTCTTTGATGTGTATCCGGGAAGGTAAGAGTTGCAGATGCAAAGAAAGATATTAACAACAAGACCGATAGTGAAAGCGTTGAATGGGTATTGTTTTGCATGTTAGAAGTGTATGTTTATAGTATGTGGGTTGGGTTTGTAACAAGACTTGTGGATGTGTTTGACATCAGGTTGTAATGGACATCCCCGTGAAAGGGATTGAGCCCTCTAAATGTGTGGAAGATCAAACGATGCATTATTAAACTGATGACTAACTGGTCAACAAAGTAGGCCTAAAATGGAGTCTGTTACTAATTATACATTTTTCGATGTATGGATTGTGCCTGCAGGTGAGCTACATTAAGGTTGTGGAGGATAGCAGAACAAATCCAGCCTATAGATTGTTGAAACATGCCCAGTTTGCTGCCCCAAAAATTAGTGCATTTGTGGGGGACGATGAAGGAAAGGTTTGAAACATGGCTCCAAGCATGCTTATTCTAGTTGTTTGTCATTTATTAATCTACTTAGTTTATATTTGTTTCATTGAAGTCAACGTGTCAATCACCACTTCTGAAAAGAACTGTTGTTTCGATTGAAGAAAGAACACCGACAAGTTGTATATGTGTATAAAAAATGTAGTTATTCATCCTAAACATGGTAACGATAACGCTTAGTTTTTATATGAAGGCGTTATATGCATACAAATGTGTTGTGCCTAATACATGAGATGCTTAATGCAATTGTTTGGTATAGGACAAAATCGGGGGTGTGGCGATCAATCGAGCTGTTACTAGGTCAGCAGCCAAGAAGGTACCATCTTGTTAGACTTGACTTATAGAAGTACCCTACAAATAGGATAATTGTAACTTGTAGCTGCACTAGAAACACATGTGATTACTACCATATTAAACAGTAATGTATTATTACATGACAGACATGCCAATCCCAATATATAGCAAGAAACATGTGTGATTGCAAAGTATGTGCGATAATGAAATTATGTGTATCTACTTGTTGAATTAGGTCACATATAATTGAATGTATTTTTTTGGGTGCATGTTAGCGTAAGTGGTATTGTTATATATTTCAATAAGTAACTGACTGTTTGGTATGTAGGAGACGTATAAACTAAACATGTATGAGGCAGTGTGTGTAGAAATGGTTTGTTATTTAAACTAAATGTGTATGACGTATAAACTAAATGGGCAGACACCGAAATTTCGGAGTGAGCGTGCAGTCACAAGATCTGTTGCTAAGAAGGTACACTACAGTATTGCATATAATGTGTTTACAATTGTGTTGTTGAAAACTAGGGAAATGTAATATTGAAACAGAGCCAAGTTGGCGAGACTTAACTGAGCAGGCTGGATTGCAGACACTGTTAATGTCATACTCTATAAAAGAAGGTGAGTTGACCTCTTCTGGCAAAAGGAAATGGAAGGTTGCGAAAACGGTAAGTATACTGTAGTAATTCCCCATGGATTAGCCACTGTATTTTGTCTTATATATGAAATGCAGTAATGCAATACTTGTGTGTGAAAGATATCTTACGACATGCCCAAAGGTGGAAATATTGTTGGTGTCAACAATCCAACTATAGAAAATGTTAAGCAACATAACGTAGAAGACATAGTTGGCAGCCGTCCACAAACAAGGCTCATAACAAAAAAGGTATGCGTAAACAAGATATTTTTTTCTTTTCATAACAATATTTGTCAGAGGGATAAGTTGACAAGGGGTAAGTAACTCCATTGAAATCTATAGGATGGAGTGGAAACATTGGTACCTACTTCAGTGACTATTATCATGTCTGGGAAAATGCGTGCCATAGAAAAAGGAAGTATAACTAAGACGGTATATAAGTACAGTAGCTTATAAGTCAGTAAAGTAATTAAATTGCGGAGTGAATTTTGCTGAACCTATTGATTTATTTGTTTTGATAAAGCTAAATTACAACTCACTCGGGAAAGAAGATGGTGCAATCCCATTACCAGATATGAGTCCATTCGTACAAGATCGGAAGAACTGTAATGAGCGTGAAAAGATACATCTGCAAATATTGTGAAAGTGTTTTGGGATATTTGTAGCAGTAAATATTGTAGTAGTTTGATATACTTTGTTGTAGACTGGTCAATTTTTCAGTGAGGGTAGTCAACTTTCTAAGGGACAAATGAGTTGTGCAACGCCAGTTGAGGATCCCGAAATAGGGCCACAAGTATGCAAGGTGGTAATGTACATTATGAGTACTCATGGTCGAGTGTGCATTACTACATTACTAACAATTTTGTGTTTTGTGTGTCAAGACAAACATGGGGAACACCAACAACATTTTTATGACACCTGAGCCAACGAAGAGCATTCCATTTTCCATTGGTCTTGGAAGACCGGGTAACAAGCGTAGAAGTGATGTTGTAGAAGATAATGCATATAGAAATGTATGTAGATGTTATAAGAAAACAATTGTTGAATGGGCAAGGATTTAATTGATTAACTGTGTTTGATTGGTTGTTGTTGTGTTTTACATGTATAGGACCGGTGGAAAATGACCAGAATAGATGGTAAAATCGATAAGTTGCTAAGTGTGCTTAGTACAGAGACATTGATCTCAATGTCGGTCGGTAATAAGGGGAAGACTAAATAGTATGTGAAACTGGAATGGGTTCTTATGGACGTGGAGACTGCTGAGGTTAAGGTAACTCTATTCAAACAACATTAATTTATGTTAATGGCACTGAACTAACATATTACTAATACATACAATATGTTATCTCGTTTGATATAGAACCATGTGAAGGATATGGTGGACAGGATAACAGTTGATGTGGGGAAAACATATAGCTTATGAGATGTGGTGCACGTGTCTGACAACCCAAGTTCGCTAGTAAAAAGAGTGAAAGATGCACACGGGGAACGAAGGCCAAGGGCAGCTAGACCTGTGATGAAGAAAGAGTTACAGTTTATGGCGGGTTGGGACGAGCATGCAGTGTTGTGGCTCGAACCTGATAATGTTGAGAAACTAAAGCAAGTAAGCATGTGTTTTTTAAGTATCCTTGCCCAACATGTGAATATACTATTTTGCAAAAGCTACTATAATTTATGTTAGAACAGTAGCTCATACAATATTTATGTTGTAGTTGACAAGCCCCGACAGGAACCCAGGGGATGTCATATTCAAGAGTGATAATGCTTGTATAATGCATGTCGATTTTGCATCTGCGATGAGTGTGGGGGGCACATCACTAATCAGGTAAGAAACATGACAAACTGTGTTTAGTAAAAAAATATAGGTTAAAATTTGACTGATGCAAATATGGTGGCAAACAACAACTACGTTATTTTGGAAGCGTACCTGCAAATGACTCTCACAAAATATGTGTAATTTTTTTGCAATGCTCTACTAACATACTAGCACGCCCATGCTTGATCCATTACCAACAACCATGTAGTTGTCAAGTATCATATACATGTATCGTATCAGATACAGTTATGGTGTATGTTTTGGTATGGGTGTTCTGAATATGGCATGTGGGTATACAAAGAGGTAAATGTAGATCTAAAATAGAGAAACTGAATAAATGATACATTGGGAATACATTAAATGTTTGTATAACATGTAATAGGTATGTAATGTATATGGCCAAATTGGAGAAATGTCATAATCATATATGTAGGACTCATTGAGTAAATAAAGGTTTTATGTTGGACATTCGAATAGCATTTCATGTGCAATAACTATGATAATAGATACATTTAGATTTTATCTGACTGAGAGTTATATTGTGTTCAGTATTCTATGCGTGTATGTAATTGATCTTATATATATTTGTGTCACTTCCTTGAAGGATACAGTGAGGTGATGCACGAGGAGAATAGCAATCGATTGGGAAGGAGGGTGTTCATCTTCCACACTTCAATGACACATGACATAAAGACATGGGATGCAGCATGCATGAGAAAGTATTGCTACGAATGACGGGAACAAATATAGAGGGTGAATGTTATACTCCTACCCTTACTCAGCCACCAAAACTGGCATTTGCTCTTGGCATCATATGAATACAAGAAGATACTACACTATAGCAGCTTGCGGCCCCCGAGGAGATATAACAAGCCAAACACCAATCATGCTTACGACGATGACGTTGTCACTGTGGTAAGTTCACACTTTGTAATGTCTATCTTAATTGGTAATTGATACTATTAGTCAGTTGAAACTATATTATTCCATAATGTAGGCTGCATCACTAAAAACCCTGTTGAGTAAGATAAGTGGTGTTCCTGAACATGGGTGGAGTATAGTGTTTGGCAACAAAACAGACCAACAACCAGCTGAGTCAAATGACTACAGTTTGTAAGTGATGTGGTGGATGGAATGTGTTTGTACAAGTTAAAGAATAGAAGAATCGTATGGTGAGGAATATCATCAGCTTCGAGGACACAATGCCCTGGAGATACTTAATTTAAAGAAGTATGTTAACGAATGAGCTGTCTGATAAACCAAGCTTAAATGTTTGTATTGCATGAATGACTTGATAAATTTTGGGTACTAACCAACGATATGAATGTCAATGTGAGTATAACATGCTAATGGGTAACAGTGTGTTTGTGTGTCTATGCAGCAAACTATGTATGTAATGCATCAGTCTGTGCATTGTTAAACATGGGCAAACTAATTATGTGTGGTCCTTGCTATGAATGGCCTACATTATGTATATGTTTCTATGTAGCATGTAGCCAGTAATAGACATACAAGTCCCAGAGAATTAATATATAATTCTACAGTGTTGGCAACACATAATTGTTGAGTATATCATGGGTAAGTTCCTCTAAAATAGTGAATGGTAACAAGTTTTGTGTTATGCTTTGTTGTTTTATGTGTTTGTCTAGATTGGTTATGTACATACTTGCGAAAGGACTGCAAGTGAGAATCTACAATGAATGTGTTTTTCTAGTTATGCATGGCTGGATATGCATCAAACTAATCGGACTGTTCTGTACATACTAAGTGATTTGGAAGGATTACAACATACTATAAAGGGATCTTTTATAACATACTTGTGAATTTCTTATTATGAGTGCAAAATGTTACAATGTGTTGGTGAGGTGCATGCTATGAAATGCCCTGAACTAGTTATATGTTGTTGTGTGTACCAGGTTAGTGGTAGTAGAAAATTGAAGTCCTTGTAAATAAGTATATAACTCTGCATCAGTATATGTAGTTTGTAACATGGATTGAAATTTTTTTGTGGTAGCAAGTTAGTTGGTAATGCATAAGTTTTCAGTAAAACGTCGATATATTCATGTAATACAGTGAATGGTATCAGTATATGTAGGATTGATAATGTTTTTTGGTAATCTATGGTTGCCTATGTAGACACCAAAGTGGGTTGTTCCATTATATTCTTTATTCATTTACTGAGTGCTTTGAAAGTCTTACAACTTTGTTGAAAGTGCAACCAAAGTAGTGAGTTAATTGATGAGTGAGTGGGTGGTGGGAGTAAGTGTGAAAGGTGATGAGAAGGAGGACACCTTGGGTGAGCATGAGAATGGTTGTGTGTTGGCATGAAGGTGTTAACGAGTTAGGTAATAACACACCAGCTGCGGTAATAAAAGGGGAAAATATAAGTGTTCGTGGTGGATAGAAAAAACTAACGTGTAGTAATAGCATGGTAATGAGTAAGTTAATAACTAACCAGCGTGTGGCAATAACGGGAGGATACCATAAGGGGTTGGGGCGTACAGAAACAAACTAACGTGAGGTAATAACACGGTGGTGACTAAAGTGAATCGAAGTTTTAACAAGGTTGGAAAGAAAGTGGGTAATAACATGAAATGTTTGTTAAGAGTAAGGTATTAACTATCAAGTGTTCGGTAACAATAGGAGGATAACACAAGGGGATGTGGTGGATAGAGCAAACATGGTAATAACTATGGTAGTATGCAAAGGTGGATAGAAACGTGGGTAGGAAGGTAATAACTATCTAGAGTGAGGTAATAATAGGGTAACCTACGGATGTGTGGATGCTGGGAGGGTATGTGTTTGATGAGGCATCGAGTTTTGTTCAATGTAGATGGGGGTGGTAATGTTGAGATGTTACATGGATGCGTAGTAACTTTGTCTGTTGACATACGAAATAAATGTGGTGAATATCGTGGAAGGATAATGAACTTGTTTGGTAAAAGGACACAATCAACCAATACATTTGTTGTAATACCCATATGGGGTGTTATTATAATCCACTTATCAAGTGAGATATACATTACGATTATGTATAAAGGTGTGACAGTATTGTTAAAGTTGTGGTTAGATTTTGAAAAAAATTGCAGCAAACATATAATGAAAAATTATATTGTGAAATGTTGTCACGCAATGAATCCCTTGGTTTGAGGTCGAAGGGATGTGGTAGAATAGACATTGATCAAGCAAATCAAGTGCGCAAACAAGCAACTATAATGGTTGTCATTGTATGAGTTGAACAAAGCACCACATGTGACAATGTGGTATAGTTACAAAATTTTGCTTCTATGTTACACTTTTTTTTTTGATGGAGTTGTAGCACATGTGTCTGTACATTGAGATATGCTTATATAATGTATACTATCAAAAACTCCACAATCAATGACAAAAAAATATCTAAAGCAATACAACAACACAATCTATTTTTGTTGTGACATAAATTTCAACCATGCGGCCGCTAGGTGTGAATGAATGTAATTTTGTTGGGGTACATCCATAGGTGGCATAGTTACTTGATGAGGAGGACATGCACTGCTGCTGTAAGTATTTGCGTTGATCGGAATTTTGGTTTTCTTTGTAGATTGTTCCCTTTGTTTTTGTTTTGAGCAGCTGCAAATGATGACTTCTTGATAGATTGCATTTATTTCCAACTTTTTTTCCGAACAGAGGGAGGCCTTCCAATCTTTTTTGCAGTGCTTGGGTCTTTAATGACATTAACATCATCAGAACAGTGGCTTGGTACCTTTGAATTGCAAGTACATCATATTAAAAAAATGGCTTTGTACAACAAATAGAAAACATTGAATAGCAATGAACAAAAGATGATTGAGGTTATGATAAGTAGAGACAATTATAGATTGTTTATAACTGTAAAATCACATGAACCGAAATAATATAATCAACAATATTTATAGATAGAACAAGGCTATGGTGTGTTTTGGATTAAGGTTACCCTATGTTGAAAATTATTAGGTGCATAAAAATAGACATTTGTAGTGTATCGTAAAGGTACGTTGGACTATGGACATGCGAAATTAAACTAGGCACTAACATATCAACCAATTTGAGTAAAATGCATATCATGGGCAAGAAGATGGATATACAACCTGTTAGAATTGTGAATGTCCAAAATGGAATGAAACAAGTGAACTGACATAAGAACAAATAATGAAAGAAGAAGAGCATTAAAAATTGTATATATTACAGCAGAGAAAAAGGTTTTCATGTTACAAATAATGGACAAAAAGTGTAGAATATAATTCTATAAAAATTATATGATGTACTTACACTGGGAGTAGGATGGAGATGTTGCTTTGTTTTGCAAGTCGGTATTGTTGTGAGAACTACCTTCCTAACAGTACTGTAGTGGTTCTCAGAAATCCTGGCTGTGGCAATGAATGTTTGGCACAGGTTAATGATATCTTCGGCTCTTGCAGATGACTCTGTACTCATCCCTGCGTGTTTCGCAGCAACAATACTAAAATTTCTTGTGATGTCCTTCCTCCACCTAGCTAATACATACTGCATGGGCAACCTATCTGTCCTACAATTCCTGATAAGAACGCAAAGCAAATGTTTGCACATTAGGCCTTTGCACTCAAATGAACGACAACTACATAGCACGTTGTCTTGGGCTGAGTCATGTGCGACTACATACTGTTTCTGAACAAGGTTGGATTCAGTTTCAAATATGCACACCCTGTGTTGCTCATTAACACATAAAGTTGATAATGTCGATATATTATTCAATATGACAGCTTCACAATACATCATTCTTTGTAACTCGATTTGGAATTTCTTGAACATGTTATGGGTGTAAAGGTTCCTAGCATCTATCTCAATCTGAAAATCCATCCGTAATTGAACAACCTTGTATATATCGTCATAATCAGCATGGTGCTCTGCCTCTAGACATGCTTCTTGTGCCCGTTGGTATTGATTGACAAATTGTTTCAGTGATGTTTTGGAGTTGACATAATTGTCGAAGAAAGAATTGATAGACTCACTCCGTTGAGTGGTTTTCATGTCGGCCCAGAAAAAGTCATCAACGTACGCAGGTACCCACATTTTTCTCAATTGATACATACGAGATAGCCACCCTTGTTGATTTGTCTTGCATGAGAGTGTTGCATCTTCCCAATTCTGTTCAAAAGCCTCAATCGATGGACTTTCGTATACATCATTCCTAATAAGTTGTGAAGCATTGGAATTTTTACCTAACTTGTCAGTCAATTTCCTCATAATGTGCCAAAGGCATAGACGGTGCCTTGCATTAGGAAAGACAGACTGAATACTTTTTATTATAGGTTGTGCTTGATCGGTTACGATGCCCTTAGGTGGACTTCCTGAGTACAATTACAAACCAATAACACAAATGAGGTGGGAGAAGCAGTTAACGGAACATTTATTCTGTACATGGTATGTTGTAACTCTTGATGGTAGTTGGTGGAGTAACATATAGAGGGTGATAACTATGCAGTTGGGCAGATGGCAAGACATGTGTGTAGAATTGTGTTAGTTGTGGATAAGGTGTTCATTTGGCAAACTAAAATGTACTGAATGGGGGTAGGTGTTGAATCAACCAGCAATTAGACAAACAGACAACATAATAATAGATATATTACATTCATAGTAAAGAGGACTATGTCATTTATGAAAAGTATGCATGTGTACACGGATGTAACAAACTATAGGTGGTTCTCCTGGATAATCTTTGGATGAAAAACATTAAAAATACATGGATGCACAAAATATAGGTGGTTCGCCTGGATAATCTTTGAATGACAAACATAAAAAATACAGGGATGTACAACATGATGTATAGAGCAATAAAATGAAAAGGACAAAATGTTGTGTGACAAACATGTTAGTAAAAGAGATTAAATACATTTTTCTAACAAGTAAGTTAGATAACCAACTTCAATAGTTAAGTAGAAACATAGCAGTTCATGTAGCAGTCTACAAACTATAGGTCGTAAGTTGTAGTATAGGAATATTTATGAAACTTACTGATAAAACTTGAGGAATAATGTGCTCACCCATGCATTGCAGCCAAGTTTGGAAAAGAAAAATATAATTATCGGTTGTTTCTTCACATAGCAGTCCCCATCCAAGCAAGATGGACTGACCATGATGGTTAATCCCTATGAATGGTGCAAATGGAATTTCATATCTATTCATAAGGTATGATGTATTAAATGTAACAACATCACCAAAGTGTTTATATGCCATCTGAGACCTTACGTCTGCCCAAAAGACATTTCTAAGAATTCCTTCTTCATTCAAGTCTAGAACATAGAAGAAGTCTGAGTTTTATTTTTGCATAAAAACAAAATATGTTTGTATTGCATGGGCATCACCTTCCCCTAAGCGGAGCTTCCGTGAAAGAAGCAGATGGTTATTCATGTCCTTTTGTGTGAAGGAAAGTTTTTCATAACCTCCAGCTTCACATACTAAGGATGACATAGTTTTTGATGCACCAATGCCTGCTGCATCGTTGAAATCAATGTCTCTGAACATCTACCGGTATTTTCCGCTTGGATGGGAGATGCCTAAGCATGTGTATGGGAAGCATTTGGTGGTTATGTTGAAGGTTAACATTAGAAATATGGTAGTACCATAATATTGTTCATTTTAGCTTGATATAAGATTTGCATTCTATACATGCAGTTCGCTTGTACCAGTACAGAGAATCCTTGTAGTTGTTTGGTGGCTTCCCACCCTTGATACAAGAGATTGTGATCCTTGAGGTCACGTCATAATGTCTATCCTTATGTGAGTGTGATATTTTGATACCAAATCTAGAAGCGTCTGCATACGCCTCATAGAACTGCCTCGCTTGATCTATATTTGTAAACTATAGACCTATCGCAGGTGTTGGTATTTTATCAAACGTTGCTATGTTATTGGGTGTATTCAGGATGTTAGTTTGGGTCTGGCTTGTAGAGGAATGCTCTATATCATTCTCTGTCAGCACTACAACATGAGCTGACTGTGAATCGTGAGTGACATTGAAGCATTCATCTATGGTGATGACTTCATTGACCTGAACGCACTGCGGCTCTGGGTCTTGGTTCAAATCGATGACAACCACTTTCGAATTCTAAGACATTTAAGAAGGTAATGAGTGCAAGGAACCTAAAAGAACAAACAAACCGATAGCTAGAATAAAAGTGAAAGTACTGTGTGTTGAACGTGTAAATTAATGGCAAACTAGGAGGTTAAGCAGGTTGATGTAGCATAGTAATGTTAATGTCATAATGCGTCAGTGTGTAAAAAGGAATTTGTGTGACTTAGAAATTAGGCATGTAGGAATCATATACTCATATGTACATTTAAAAGGAAAACTCCTGCGAACCTAAGGTAAAGTGTATAAAAACCAGAGGAATCGGAACTCTAACAGAAAGGAAAGCTCGGAAAACAAAATATAAGAAAACAAGAACCCACATAGTACGATTGATGCAAAACAAATGGGAAATGGTAATGAGTTTTTAATTAATCAGGAAACTTGACAACAAAACTTATGCACAACTGGAGACTGAGAATATGTGTTATGACCCACACTCAAATTTACTAGTAAGTATGATAATAACAACATGTATAAGTTAATTAAGTTGAATTAAGTACACAAGTTGCGATTAGTGTTTTGATCATGTGTTACTAGTTAATTTGGATGATTTCTTGCTTCAAGGTTGTAGCCGGTTCCGTGCTTGAAAATTTGCAAGAAAAATCATTAGATTTGGACCTACGAGGCAAAAAATATAAGGGTTTCAAATTTAGGGTTAACTATGTAAATTTTCCAATTTAATTCGGCTATTAATTTCTTCCTTATCATCTTCCTCGATCCACCGCTTGAGCGACACACTGTAGCGGCGCACAGTGTGCGATTGAGAGATATAGCAAGGGAGATCGCATGGGCGATTTCTTGGGTTTGGCTTCGTCCAGCAGCATCTGAGCTTCCTCCCTTCTTCTTCCTCTTCACTTCGTTCTCCTTTCCTAGCCCTAGCGGCGCTCTACCAGCCACCCGATCTGCTTGGGCGTCCGACCAGCAGGTGTGGCGCCCTCGTCAGCAGCTCCACCTGTAGGGGCGGCTGGCCATCAAAGTAGCAGCGGCGGCCATTCAGGGCTCGTAAGGATTGATCTACAAGCGCCCTACTCCTTCTCTTCCTCTACCTTGGCTTAGGGCGGCGCCCTACCTATAGCCGTATCACAGCACAGAGTTGCGGCCAGCAGCCAAGAACTCTCCTGGGCGTGGCACAACACCAAGGAACGAAGCTTTGACCTCGACTTTGAGGTCCGAGCAAGCAATCACATCTCATCGCCTCCATTTGCACCACCTGCGCCTAAGTAGCAAGGGGCGACGCCCCATCCAGTTCTTGCAGCAGCAGCTGCTGCGCACGGCTAGGGAAGCCGCCTAGGGCATGCCTAGTAGCAGGGAAAGCTTCACGTGAACTTCGATTTCAAGGTTCCTCTGTGAATCCACAGCCCTAGCTGTAAGTTGGCCATCAAGGAAGCTATTCCGTCAACCTGGGCTAGACGTGGGGTCGCTGTGAGCAACAGAACGATGAACAGTGTAAAAGCCAAGGTAGAAGACAACCGAAATCTACCCTGAAACAGGCCTTGGGCACATCTCCGGACAAATCTAGACAGTCCAAATCACAGTGAGTAGGGTTTCATTTATTTATCATTAATAAACTCAGGCGTCTGAATATTTTCTATTTTGTGCGCGAATTACGCTGATAACAGACGTCATCAGGCGTCGGGTAGCGTTTGGCGTCGCCCGACTTTTTATTTCATAAAATGCTTCTAGACGCTGTTATATGATTTAGTTTAGCATCTGATCAGTGTGGATTGAATTAATGAATTTATATGGTTCATTGGAACTTGAAATACGTAATATGATTGATGAAAATGATAGAATTTTCTGTATTATAGTTGCAATGTATATGCTGATTAAAGACGGTTGTTTAGCATTGAATCTGGATAAGTGATATTGAGTCATGTTTAAAGATGATAAATGATATATATATATATGTGTGTTTTTAAGTGATATTCATAATGTGGAATAAGTATGAAATGTGATTTTCCTGTTTAAATGTTTATATGTTAATCGGTTAATAGACTTAGGTGCCCTAACACCGTAGAACCCCTTCGAGAGATCTACTTCTTAGGGGTGAAACTCGTGTTGCAACATTAACCGTACAGAGTCATGGTGGCACGAGGACAGAGAGGCAGTGTTCAACAATAATCCGTGCGGAGTCACGGTGGCACTGGAGAAAATAGGGGTTATTGCAACAAGATCCGTACGGAGTCATGGAGGTAACCCCGTGAGACTCTCCGCCTGTGTGCTCAGGTTAGAGGAGGAGTCTAGAGCACTCAGAGTAGTGCATTGAGGCCGGAGAGCCTGTAGGCCGGAGAGCCTGTGGTCCTGTGGCAGAGCAGGGCTGGCGTCAGACTTAGCATTTCCCGTATGTGTCGCTAAGTCTTGTACGGTGGGATCGTAGTTCACTACGGATCTTTATATGCAGAGTACACTGCATATGATTAGGGCATAATAATAATATAAATATGTAATCATATAGGAACACAGTAAATTTAACATGTTAAGAGATTTGAATTTCTGTACCAATTCTCTATAATTGTTTATTTGTTTAAAATATCCGATGTTGCATAGAAATGAAATTGTTATCTGTAAATCTGCTATGTCATTAGAACTGCCCTGCTTAGTACTGCACTTATCTTTATTTCAATTTTATATATCTGATGAGTTGTTTAGTGATAGCTAAATGAAATGCTATTCACTGAGCGAGTAGGCTCATCCCTCTACTCAAACATTTTCAGGTCAACAACAACAACAGGAATCTGAAGGATCTTTTCATCCTAACGCTTAGTCTGTAGAAGGTATATGTAGTTAGTTTAGTTAGAGGTCTCTTAGTCCTTTCCCTCGATCCTTGGGACATGGTGTGGGTGAGAGAGAGTGTGTATGTGGAATGTGTATAAAGATGTAAATTAACTATTATGTTTACTTTCTGTTAAATAATGTTACATGTTGTAAACTCTGTTTATGTTCTCTAGCCAGGTTAATTGAAATGCTTCCGCAATAGTTTATTATGTTTTAGTTTACAACAATAATCCAGATATCATTACGAGGTTTTAAAAAGAAAAAGTTTTCAGCGATTTGTTTATGTGATAATCCCTCCGTCACGCCCTAATCTCGTGATTAGTGGTTAGTGTGAAATCGGGGTGTGACATCTTGGTATCAGAGCTTAGGTTGAGTACATAGTTACTCAGAGTCCAAGTCAGGGGACGATAAGAGACCAATAGGATTAAGGTTTAGGTGTCTTTCTTCTATCTGTAGTTTCTAACAGGAAATATTCTGTTATATCATTGCAGATGGCGGAAAGAGGCTTTGATCGTGATGATCAGGCCGAGAGCCATGTTGGCCCTGATCCACTGTACTTGGGTCCAGGTGGTGGTGACCATGTGGATGAAGCGTCCCGTATGTAGAGGATGTTTCTGGAGACCAGAGAGAGGTACAAGGCTGATAGACGAGCTTCTACTTCTACCAACAGTAAGGATCTGATGCGATCTTATGAGCTTGTGAAGAAGCTTGGTGGCACAGAGTTTAGTGGCACTACAGATCCCGCCGAGGCTGATGAGTGGTTGAGACAGATAGAGAAGGTCTTTTGCCTGATGGAGCTTCCAGAAGAGAAGAAGATTAATCATGCAGTTTATCTTCTGACAGGCGATTGAGAGTTGTGGTGGCACGGTGTGGAGGATAAGAAGAGATGTACAGAGCTTTCTTGGCAGGATTTCTCTGAAGAGTTTCATCTTAAATTTTATCCACCTACTTTCATTAATGAGAAAACCAGGCAGTTACAGAACATTAAGTAAGGAAGCATGTCAGTTACAGAATATGAAGCGCTATTCACCAGGTTGGCGAATTTCTGTCCTCATCTTGTACCTAATAATATAGAGAGATGCAGGAGGTTTCAAGAAGGGCTGAGGCCAGAAATTCGGCATACAGTTTCTTCTACTAGTAGAAGGAACAGAGAGAACTTTGGTGAGTTTTTTGAGGCTGCTAGACAGGTTGAAGAATCGGTGAATGTTGACAAGGTGCCTGAGTTTAAGAAGAGATCTGCAGATTTCAGTAGAGGACAGTCCAGTAGTGGATATTGAGGTGGAGGTAGAGGTTTCTTTTCTAAACTCGGGCGTGGCTTTAGCTGTTTCAGTAGATAGAGATCTGAGGATGTTACTTCTTCTAGAGGCAGATGGAGATACAACCCAGGGAGATGGGGCAGTGCCGCTAGTGGACAGTCTTCTGGGTCGTCAATGTCAGTGACAGGTCCCCATGGACAAGGGATACCGCCATGTGACAAATGTGGAAAACCACATTCTGGTCAGTGTTGGGGTCCAAGTTGTTTTGTCTACGGACAAGTAGGACACCTCAAAAAGGAATGTCCTCAGCTTCAACAAGCAGCATCACAAGCTTTCCAACCTCAGTACCATGATGTTCCGAGTTCTTCTGTGGCTTCTGGTTCCAGAGGTGGTGGAGTGCCTAGTGGCAGGAGTGGTCAGAGAGGACGGCATGTCAGAGGGAGAGCTTCAGCACGTTTCTTCTCTTTGACACCTCAGGAAGGTATAATCTCTTCACAAGTCATTACAGGAGAGATGCTTTTGTTTAATAGTATACCTGTTTCAGTTTTGATAGATCCGGGTGCTACTCACTCTTTCATACGACGTTCTTTAGTTGGTAAACTTAATTTGTTAACTCAAGAGTTGGTAGATGAGTTAGTGTTGAGGGTTCCACTAGGTGGACCAACAGTTCTGACTGAGTTCTGTCCCGGATGTTTGTTATCTTTTGGAGGTTACACCTTTACTGCTAATCTCATACCCCTGGATGTCAATACTTTTCAAGTCATCTTGGGCATGGATTGTCTTGAGATATATCGAGTGCAACTCAATTGTTGGAAGAAGGAAGCTACCTTTCAACAAGGTGAATTTTCTTGTGTCTTTACTGGAGACAGGAAAGTTCTGCCTACGTGCATAGTATTAGCTGTTGTAGCTGATAAGATGCTACAGAAAGGATGTGAAGCTTTCCTTGCTCATGTGGTTGACACTAGAGCAGAGAAGAGCACCACCAATGTTTATGATGTACCTGTGGTTTGTGAGTTTTCTGATGTTTTTCCAGAAGAGTTGCCAGGCTTACCTCCTGTCAGAGACATTGATTTTGAGATTCAGGTATATTCAGGTAGTCATCCGGTAGCACTGCCAGCTTATAGAATGGCACCTGCAGAGTTGAAGGAACTCAAGGTGCAGCTGCAGGAGTTGCTGGATAAGGGTTTCATCAGACCCAGTTCTTCGTCGTGGGGTGCTCCAGTCCTGTTTGTTAAGAAAAAGGATGGTACCATGCGTCTCTGTATAGATTACAGGCAACTGAACAAGATCACTATTAAGAACAAGTACCCTTTGCCGAGGATAGATGATCTTTTTGATCAGTTGCGTGGAGCAACGATCTTCTCTAAAATAGACTTGAGATATGGGTATCATCAGCTCAGAGTAAAGGCTTCTGATATTCCCAAAACAGCTTTCAGAACCAGGTATGGGCATTATGAGTTTCTGGTCATGTCGTTTGGGCTGACCAATGCCCCAGCAGCCTTTATGGATATGATGAATCGGATTTTCAAACCGTTCCTAGATCAGTTTATTGTAGTCTTTATAGATGATATTCTGATTTACTCCAGAAACGATGTACAGCATGAGCAACACCTGAGAGTAGCATTGCAGTTGTTGAGGCAACATCAGCTGTATGCTAAGTTTAGCAAGTGTGAGTTCTGGTTGGCCGAGGTAGCATTTCTTGGACATGTTATCTCGAGAAATGGATTTAGCGTTGACCCTAAGAAAGTTGATTCTGTGCTTCAGTGGGAACAGCCTAAGACTCCTACTGAGATTAGAAGTTTCTTGGGTTTAGCAGGCTATTACAGAAGGTTTATACAGAACTTCAGTGTACTAGCATCACCCTTGACATGCTTGACGAGGAAGAATGCACCGTTTGTTTGGTCTGATAACTGTGAGAAAAGTTTTCAGATCTTGAAGAGGAAGTTGACTTCAGCACCAGTGTTGGTTTTGCCAGAGGCAGACAAAGGTTATACAGTGTTCTGCGACGCTTCCAGGAGAGGTTTGGGCTGTGTGCTGATGCAGGAAGGCAAAGTTGTGGCTTACGCATCTAGACAGCTTAAGAAGAACGAAGAGAACTATCCTACTCATGATCTGGAGTTAGCTGCTATAGTTCATGCTCTTAAGACATGGCGTCACTACCTGTACGGTGAGACATGTCAGGTATTTACGGACCATAAGAGCCTGAAGTATATCTTCACTCAGAAGGATTTGAATCTGAGACAGTGCAGATGGCTTGAGCTGATTAAAGATTATGAGGTGACAATCGATTATCATCCTGGTAAAGCGAATGTTGTGGCATATGCCTTGAGTAGAAAATCGAGTTCAACAGCAGATGCATTTTCTATGGCATGTTTCAAGAGAGACTTGCTTGTAGATATGCGAAGGTTGAACTTAGACTTGGATGTGACTGGACAAAGTGGGTTGATTGCTCAGATGCAGGTCAAACCTACTTTCTATCATCAGATTAAGGAGTTGCAGCAGAATGATGATGAGTTGCGGCAGGTTATGCAGGATATGTCAGAAGGTAAAAGGTCAGAATTCAGGTTTTCTGATGATGGTGTGTTGTATCTTCAAGACAGGTTGTGTGTACCTGGGAACAGTGAGCTGAAAGAGCAAATTCTTGAAGAAGTGCATGCTTCTATGTATGCTATGCATCCAGGTAACACGAAAATATACAGGAATCTCAAAGAGCTGTACTGGTGGTCTGGTATGAAGAGAGATGTGGCTGAGTACGTGACTAGATGTGGAGTGTGTCAGCAGGTTAAAGCTGAGCATCAGAAACCTGCTGGTACCTTGCAGTCGCTTCCTATACCTGAATGGAAATGGGAACACATCACGATGGATTTTGTGGTAGGGTTACCCAGAACGCCTAGAGGTTCGGACTCAATATGGGTGATTGTGGATAGACTAACTAAGTCTGCTCACTTTCTTCCTGTCAAGTCAACCTTTGATGTTCCGAAGCTGGCCAAGAGATATGTAGACGAGGTAATCAGATTGCACGGTATTCCAGTTTCCATTATTTCTGACAGAGACCCTAAGTTCACATCCAGGTTTTGGGATCAGTTACATCGTGCGTTGGGCACAAGGCTGAGGTTCAGTACAACTTTTCACCCGCAGACTGATGGTCAATCTGAGAGGACCATTCAGACTCTTGAAGACATGCTGAGAGCATGCGTTCTGCAGTTCAGAGGTAACTGGGAAGAACACTTAAGCCTGATGGAGTTTGCATATAACAACAGCTACCATTCTAGTCTTGGAATGGCCCCATATGAAGCTCTATATGGCAGGAAGTGTAGATCACCAGTTTGTTGGTACGAGGTTGGCGAGAAAGAAATTCGTGGACCTGAGATAGTCGATATAACTACAGAGAAGATATATGTGACCAGGGAGCAGTTGAAAGCTGCTCAGGACAGACAGAAAAGTTATGCAGAGAGACGACGTCGACCTCTTGAGTTTGAGGTTGGTGACGAGGTTTATCTAAAGGTTTCACCGTGGAAGGGAGTGCTAAGGTTTCGAAAGAGAGGTAAGTTGACCCCTAGGTATATGGGCCCATATCCTATTGTTGAGAGGATTGGACCTGTAGCCTACAGGTTGGATTTGCCGTCTGAGTTGGCAAATCTTCATGATGTGTTTCATGTGTCTATGATGAAGAAGTGTCATCCCGGTACAGAAAAGATTTTAGATCCGGTACCGGCGCAGCTTAAGACAGATGTGTCCTACGTGGAAGGACCAGTGCAGATAGTTGATCACCAAATCAAGAAGCTTAAGAACCGTGAGATACCGTTGGTGAAGGTTCTGAGGAGGAATCATAACCTTGAAGAAGCTACGTGGGAGCTTGAATTTGAGATGCGTAGCAAGTTTCCTTTTCTCTTTTAGGAATTTCGGGACAAAATTCTTATAAGGGAGGGAGATTGTTATGACCCACACTCAAATTAACTAGTAAGTATGATAATAACAACATGTATAAGTTAATTAAGTTAATTAAGTTGAATTAAGTACACAAGTTGCGATTAGTGTTTTGATCATGTGTTACTAGTTAATTTGGATGATTTCTTGCTTCAAGGTTGTAGCCGGTTCCGTGCTTGAAAAGTTGCAAGAAAAATCATTAGATTTGGACCTACGAGGCAAAAGATATAAGGGTTTCAAATTTAGGGGTTAACTATGTAAATTTTCCAATTTAATTCGGATATTAATTTCTTCCTTATCATCTTCCTCGATCCACCGCTTGAGCGACACACTGTAGCGGCGCACAGTGTGCGATTGAGAGATATAGCAAGGGAGATCGCGTGGGCAATTTCTTGGGTTTGGCTTCGTCCAGCAACATCCGAGCTTCCTCCCTTCTTCTTCCTCTTCACTTCCTTCTCCTTTCCTAGCCCTAGCGGCGCTCTACCAGCCACCCGATCTGCTTGGGAGGCCGACCAGCAGGTGCAGCACCCTCGTCAGCAGCTCCACCTGTAGGGGCGGCTGGCCATCAAAGTAGCAGCGGCGGCCATTCAGGGCTTGTAAGGATTGATCTGCAGGCACCCTACTCCTTCTCTTCCTCTACCTTGGCCTAGGGTGGCGCCCTACCTATAGCCGTATCGCAGCACAGAGCTGCGGCCAGCAGTTGCGGCCAGCAGCCAGGAACTCTCCTGGGCGTGGCACAACACCAAGGAACGAAGCTTTGACCTCGACTTTGAGGTCCGAGCAAGCAATCGCAGCTCATCGCCTCCATTTGCGCCACCTGCGCCTAAGTAGCAAGGGGCGACGCCCCATCCAGTTCTTGCAGCAGCAGGTGCTGCGCACGGCCAGGGAAGCCGCCTAGGGCATGCCTAGTAGTAGGGAAAGCTTCACGTGAACTTCGATTTCAAGGTTCCTCCGTGAATCCACAGCCCTAGCTGCAAGTTGGCCATAAAGGAAGCTATTTCGTCAACCTCAGCTAGACGTGGGGTCGCTGTGAGCAACAGAACGATGAACATTGTAAAAGCCAAGGTAGAAGACAACCGAAATCCGCCCTGAAACAGGCCTTGGGCACATCTCCGGACGAATCCGGACAATCCAAATCACAGTGAGTAGGGTTTCATTTATTTATCATTAATAAACTCAGGCGTCTGAATATTTTCTGTTTTGTGCGCGAATTACGCTGATAACAGACGTTATCAGGCGTCGGGCAGCGTTTGGCGTCGCCCGACTTTTTATTTCATAAAATGCTTCTAGACGCTGTTATATGATTTAGTTTAGCATCTGACCAGTGTGGATTGAATTAATGAATTTATATGGTTCAATGGAACTTGAAATACGTAATATGATTGATGAAAATGATGGAATTTTCTGTATTACAGTTGCAATGTATATGCTGATTAAAGACGGTTGTTTAGCATTGAATCTGGATAAGTGATATTGAGTCATGTTTAAAGATGACAAATGATATATATATGTGTTTTTAAGTGATATTCAGAATGTGGAATAAGTATGAAATGTGATTTTCCTGTTTAAATGTTTATATGTTAATCAGTTAATAGACTTAGGTGCCATAACACCGTAGAACCCCTTCGAGAGATCTGCTTCTTAGGGGTGAAACTCGTGTTGCAACATTAACCGTGCGAAGTCATGGTGGCACGAGGACAGAGAGGCAGTGTTCAACAATAATCTGTGCGGAGTCATGGTGGCACTGGAGAAAATAGGGGTTATTGCAACAAGATCCGTGCGGAGTCATGGAGGTAACCCCGTGAGACTCTCCGCCTGTGTGCTCAGGTTAGAGGAGGAGTCTAGAGCACTCGGAGTAGTGCATTGAGGCCGGAGAGCCTGTAGGCCGGAGAGCCTGTGGTCCTGTGGCAGAGCAGGGCTGGCGTCAGACTTAGCATTTCTCGGGTGTGTCGCTAAGTCTTGTACGGTGGGATCGTAGTTCACTACAGATCTTTATATGCAGAGTACACTGCATATGATTAGGGCATAATAATAATATAAATATTAATCATATAGGAACACTGTAAATTTAACATGTTAAGAGATTTGAATTTCAAGTACCGATTCTCTATAATTGTTTATTTGTTTAAAATATCTGATGTTGCATAGAAATGAAATTGTTATCTGTAAATCTGCTATGTCATTAGAACTGCCCTGCTTAGTACTGCACTTATCTTTATTTCAATTTTATATATCTGATGAGTTGTTTAGTGATAGCTAAATGAAATGCTATTCACTGAGCGAGTAGGCTCATCCCTCTACTCAAACATTTTCAGGTCAACAACAACAATAGGAATCTGAAGGATCTTTTCATCCTAACGCTTAGTCTGTAGAAGGTATATGTAGTTAGTTTAGTTAGAGGTCTCTTAGTCCTTTCCCTCGATCCTTGGGACATGGTGTGGGTGAGAGAGAGTGTGTATGTGGAATGTGTATAAAGATGTAAATTAACTATTATGTTTACTTTCTGTTAAACAATGTTACATGTTGTAAACTTTGTTTATGTTCTCTAGCCAGGTTAATTGAAATGATTCCGCAATAGTTTATTATGTTTTAGTTTACAACAATAATTCGGATATCATTACGAGGTTTTAAAAAGAAAAAGTTTTCAGCGATTTGTTTATGTGATAATCCCTCCGTCGCGCCCTAATCTCGTGATTAGTGGTTAGTGTGAAATTGGGGTGTGACAATATGAATGTAAACAGCGTTGGACATAGGCAAAATAACACATGCGAAGTTGACATACAGTGTAGCAATGCATACTAATCATGAAGACAAAACTAAGGGAATGTTAGCAAATGACATAACATGAAAAAATTGCTGAATAGTGGTATGTTATTGCTAAATAGTGCTTGTGCTACTTGTTAAAAGAACTTGGTACAAACAATTAGCAGTAGACAATAACATACTACCTAAGAGCTAAGCAACAAACAACATGAGAGTTAAAGGTAACATGTACGGGGTTGTGTTAAGCAAGTAAATGCTGTGTATAAAACCCTAAACCCACATGTATAAAACAACATGAGTATTGTTGAGTAGTGGTATGTTATTGTGTTAATGGGTCAACATGTAAAATGAAAATTGTGTAACTAAGTAAGTAGGTTTGTAGGGATGGTAAATACATGTGTGCAATAACAATGAAAACATCTCGCAACCTTATTTAAACTGTATAAAACCCACAACAATCTGAACTATAACAGCTAGGAAAGGTTGGGGATAAAACACATAAGAAAAAATAAGGACACATATAGAACGAAAATAGTTGCTAAACAATAATGAGTTGTTGATTAAGCAAGAAACTTGCTAGTAATTGTCGTGCACAAATGGTAAAGACTAAATGGCATGGAAACAAATGGAAAATGGTAAGGAGTTCTTAATTAACTCATGAAACGTGGCAACAATTCTCCAGCACAATTGTGTTATGCAACAAGAAATTAAGGTAATTGTGGCAAACATCTAACGAGGGAAAAACAATAATAGAAGGAATTATGGTGGACTAAAATAGGTAAAGGGTAAGGTTGCTTTAGGTGCATGTGCTATTTGTTAAAAGAACTTAGTACAAACAATTAGCAGTAGACAATAATAGACTACCTAAGAGCTAAGCAACGAACAACATGAGAGTTAAAGGTAATAGGTATTGGGATGTGTTAAGCAAGTAAATGATGTGTATAAAACCCTAAACCCACATGTATAAAACAACATGAGAATTGCTAAGTAGTGGTATGTTATCGTGTTAATGGGTCAACATGTAAAACGAAAATTTTTCTAACTAAGTAGGTTTGTAGGGATGGTAAATGCATGTGTGCATTACCAATGAAAACACCTCACAACCTTATTTAAAGTGTATAAAACCCACAACAATCTGAACTATAACAGCAAGGAAAGGTTGGGGATAAAACATATAAGAAAAAACAAGGACACATATAGAAAGAAAACAATTGCTAAACGATAATGAGTTGTTGATTAAGCAAGAAACTTGTCAGTAATTTTTGTGCACAAATGGAAAAGACTAAATGACATGGAAACAAATGGTAAATGGTAAGGAGTTCTTAATTAACTCATGAAACGTGACAACAATTCTCCTACACAACTGGGTTATGTAACCCTAAATTAAGGTAACCGCGACAAACAACTAATGAGGGAAAAACAATAATAGAAGGAATTATTCTGGACTAAAAAAGGTAAAGGGTAAGGTTAATTTAGGTGCATGTTCTACTTGTTAAAAGAACTTGGTACACACAATTAGCAGTAGACAATAACAGACTACCAAAGAGCTAAGCAACGAGCAACATGATAGTTAAAGGTAACAGGTACTGGGATGTGTTAAGCAACTAAATGTTGTGTATAAAACCCTAAACCCACATGTATAAAACAACATGAGAATTTCTGAGTAGTGGTATGCTATTGTGTTAATGGGTCAACATGTAAAATGAAAATTGTGTAACTAAGTAAGTAGGCTTGTAGGGATGGTAAATGCATGTGTGCATTACCAATGAAAACACCTTGCAACCTTATTTATAAAGTGTATAAAACCCACATCAATCTGAACTATAACAATAAGAAAAGGTTGGGGACAAAACATATAAGAAAAAACAAGGACATGTGTAGCACGAAAACAATTGCTAAATGATAATGAGTTGTTGATTAAGCAAGAAACTTGCCAATAATTGTCATGCACAAATGGAAAAGACTAAATGGCATGGAAACAAATGGAAAATGGTAAGGAGTTCTTAATTAACTCATGAAACATGGCAACAATTCTCCTGCACAACTGGGTTATGTAACAATAAATTAAGGTAACCGTGGTAAACAACTAACAAGGGAAAAATAATAACAGAAGGAATTATGCTGGACTAAAAAAGGTAAAGGGTAAGGTTGATTTAGGTGCATGTGCTACTTGTTAAAAGAACTTGGTACAAACAATTAGCAGTAGACAAATAACAGACTACCTATGAGCTAATCAACGAACAACATGATAGTTAAAGGTAACATGTACTGGGATGTGTTAAGCAACTAAATGTTGTGCTAGGTTGATGACACATGTTGAGCACGAAGTAACAATGTTTATGGGTAAGTAGGACAAATGTTGCTTATTGATTTACATAAAAATCATGCCACATAATTGCTTCCTAATTAACTTGAAACTTGTTTGATTCAGGTGCATATTCTACTTGTTAAGCAAACTTGGTACAAACAATTAGCAGTAGATAATAACGGACTACCTAAGTGCTAAACACCGCACAACATGAGAGGTAAAGGTAACAGGTACTGGGATGTGTTAAGAAACTAAATGATGTGCTAAGTTCATGACACAGGCTGAGCGCGGAGTAACAATGTGTATGGGTAAGCATGACACATGTTGGTTATTGACTTGGATAAAAGGCATGCTACATAGTCCCTGCCTAATTAACTTGAAACCTGGCAGCGGGTTGGTCAGGTTAACTTGGTATAATGACCGCATATTAACTCAAGTTAACAAAAGGGGGTTGTTATTGTGTTGTTATGTACTGAAGATGGGTACTATGGAAAACAAGATTACATCAAGTTACGACTAATAAGATCCCTAAACAGGCATGCCACTTTGGAACTAGAATCAGCAAAACCCTAGCATATAAGTGCATAACAGAGTTTGGTATTTTACAGTCGGTGAACTATTACTCAGAAACAAGGGTACAACGAGTTCTTAGCTACTTATCATGTAATCTCATAACAACATCTTGATGTTAAAATCGGGAGGCAAACAAAATCACAAACCTTTTTGACCTATGTGCCATTACCATGGCTCGGTAACATATTTGCTCCTCCAATATTGTCCCGCTTGTAGGGCCGAGGAGGAGTCTAGTAGCAGAGTAGAAAGGGGGCGAGCCACAGGCAGAAGACGAGAGGGAAGGGAGAGAGGGAGAGGAAAGGGGGTGAGCCAAAGAGGGGTAGAATCGACAGAGATAATGGAATCAAAGTTTGACTGGGCGAGCAGGGCAAGGAGAAGTGGAGGGAAATGAAGCAGGGCAAGAACATGACAAGGAGAGGAACAACACGAGGAGGACACGGGGATGGAGAAGAGAGGGAAACGAGGAAGACGGTAGTGTGGGGGTTGGGGGATTTTTTTTTTAATGTGGGGAAGGATGGGAGGAGTGCGCGAGAAGACAAAGGGGGGAAATGACAGGTGGTCATCTGGTTGTTCATCCCACTGAGGTCGTTTGTATATCATTTTCCATATAGAAAGACGTAAATAATGATATAGAAGAGTTAAATTCTCTTCATGCTCAAGTACTTGAACTTGTAGGTCACGCGCATGGAAACCGCTGCACTGCCAAAACCATCTCCAATCATGTTGCCGCCTCCCACATCACCATCATGTCATCCTCCACTATCTATTGTTGAGTCTACCGTTCCATTTATGGTCTGGTGGGTGCAGACTGCACCAAGAAAAGATGGGAGAGGGTTGAAGTCATATGACGAGAATTTACAAAATTCACCCCCAAAACACCTCATTTCTTCACCCTAAAATACCTCATTTGACACCTTTCTCCATTGATCATTCTCGATTCTTATGATCCCTATGCCTAGTACCGCTTCTCTAGCACTCAAGTCCTCGTATGGGCCCCTACTTCAACAAGACTGACCAAGTGCTATGACTCATCATTATTGGTTACTCCTATTTTAGCACCTCTTTCAGCATGGTTTTTTCTCAAACTAATGTTGAATGATGTGAATGATTATTCTTGTTCTAACACATTACAACCATTAATGATGAGTAACTAAACAAACGTTAATCTTGTGGATGTGCTTTGCTCATAGATAACTAAATATGTGGAGTATGCACTCATTCTTAATTAATATTACATGCATGTTATGTCATACATGCGTCCACAAAATATAAAGTATGCACCCACAATGAAGGAGAACACACCTAAAAATAGGTTTTAGACGCCCAAAAATGGGTTATACACGATCAGAAAATAGTTAGTAAGCTATATGTTTAGTTATAAGACACACTTATGATGCACAAAAAACGTGTTGTACACACCTAAAAATGTGTTATGTGTCCAAAAATCTAGAATATGTGCCCAAATATTGGAATAAGTGTTTAAATATGTGGATTATGCAACCATTATTAACTAATATTCATGCATATTATATCATAAATGTGCCCCAAATAGAGAACATACACCTACAATTGAAAAACACATGCCGAAAAATGGGCGCACAAGAATAAGGTATGCGTGTTTAAAAATTGTTAGTGCGCATTATGTTTGATCGTAAGACACGTTTGTAATACGCATCCAAAAATGAGTTATATTTACCCAAAAATGGGGAATACACGCCCAAGTATGTGGAATAAAAGCCCAAAAATGTAGAATATGTCGTTTACTATGTCATACATGTGCCCTTAAATAGGGAATACACGCCCAAAGTTGAGAAACACGCACCCAAAGATGGATTATACCCATCTAGGAAATAGTTAATACACCTATATGTCTAATTCAAGAAATGTTTTTAATACACACCAAAAAACACCTCTAAAAATAGGTTATACGCGCTCATAAATCGAGAATGCACATCCAAACATGTGGAATAAACGACCAAAATATAAAATATGCACCCATTCTCAACTAATATTACGGGCCTATTATATCATACGTGTGCCGACAAATAGGGAACACACACCATAATTGAAAAACATGTGCAAGAATCGATTGTGCGTGCCCAAAAAACGTTTAAGACACACTTGCAGTACACGCTAAAAATGAGCGTCTAAAAATTAGTTAGTATGCTTATATGTTTAATTGTAAGACATGTTTGCAATACACGCCCAAAAGGAGTTATATGCACCTAAAATGAGGAATATGCATCCAAATATGTGGAACAAACTCCCAAAAATGTGAACACACTCACATTCTTAATTAATATTACATGTCTATTATGTCATACATGAGCCAAAAAATAGGGAATACACGCTCATGATTGATGAGCATGTGCCCAAAATTGAAAATTACACACCAAAATATAGTAGTACGCCTATATGTTTAATTCAAGACATGATTTTACTACGCACCCAAAAATAAGTTATTCACACTCAAAAATAAGCTGTACATGCTCATAATTCAGAAATACACACCCAAACATGTGGAATGAGTGTCCAAATATGTGAAATGTGTGCCCATTTTAATCAATATTATGGGCCTATTATGTCATATATGCGCCCAAAAGTAGAACACACATGCAACGTGCAAAAATCGGTTGTACATGCCCAAAAAATAGTTATTACGGTTATTTGTTAAATTGTAACTCATACTTGTAAAACACACCCAAAACTAAATTATATGTGCCCAAAAATGACAATGGTGTGTCCATGAAGTGAATCACGTCCAAAAAACTCTTCGTTGGGGTTGTGTGACGACAAACTCTTATTGAAGGTGGAAACATTCAAATGGCCCTTTCCAACCATGCCATTATTATGTTCATATAAAATATTCAAACTTCTTATAATACTTTTTAACTTCTTCAACATAATTAAATCTCATTCCAAGATAATATAAGCTCAAATCTACAACATAAGAACATAACAAATATGTGCCTACTTTTATAGTTGTATTTGCATATAGGAAAAGTAAAGTTATTCAATGCCTAATTTTACAAATTAAGTGCCCAAAAAAATTGGATTATGCACCTACTTCACATGGTTGAGCAGACATCATTGTATTTTGAGCCTACATCAAAGTATTTGCACCTAATTTTATATGGAAATAAGCATGTTTATGGTGAATTTGCCGATTCATGTCTAAAGTAATGTGTTTTATGACCACTTTTTGGTGCTTATTCTACATATTTGGGTGTGTATTTCACATGACGCCTAAACTAATTTGTCTTTTATGAATAATTGCGTTCATATTTCTACAAAATAACATAAAAGGCATTTCTAACCTTACAAACGTGAAGTTTACATATTTAGATTCTTTGCACATATTTTTAACAGATAAAAAGATTTGATTTTGTAGCACTGACATTTGGCGACTAATATTTTGTAAAAATAGGCATGCACATCTATAACCACCATTTAATGCATCATAACCAATGTTTGATGTATGGTTTGACACTTCTTTAGACATCAACTGTCACATTAAATACAACTTGTCGTGCTCTCAGACTGACAAAGCAACCCTAATCGAATTTGACTATCAGAACCACCCCAGACGAGGGTGAAACTTACACGTGATAGAAATGTTTTTGAATGCAAAATATATATGTATTAGTTACAACTGGGAGATAAAAAAAACATGTGCATTATACTATAAACTAGTTGTACTATGTAAGAAAATAAGTTAATAAAATAGATCAGGCACTTGACAAGCTTTTGAACTCACACATCATAGATTATATATGTAATTTTGTTATTAGAAAATAAGAATTAAATATATATACATCGTTGATTGAATATAAACAAATTTTGTATCTAAATAAGGTGTTATTCTGATGTAGATAGGTGTTACTACTTTAATAATGCATACATAGATGATATAAAATGAGGTGTATAACTGACAAAATGAGGTGTTGAACCGCATTATTGATGTGTTTTTGTGCTACAAGTAGGCATTATAAATTTGTAATGATGCGCAAAGGACATAGACTTGACCAAAAATGAGATCCATAATGACAAAATGAGATGCGGGAAATTACAACATTAGGTGCTCTACTAATATTAATGGGGCATTAAGTTGTATCGCACTACTAGTTTAAAATCTCAATATATATCCAAATTCATTGTTTAGGTTCTACAACCACCTATTATTCAAGACCCAAATCTATCAGTTAAGTTGGTCAACTTTGAAAAAAGAAGATTCAAATCTCTGAATGAGATAATGCCCAGAAGTGACAACCGAGGAAGGATACCTAGACATAACAAAGAATGTAAGAAGTAACATGGAAACCACTTCTTTTGGATATGACCTACTATTTTTCGTACATCAAGCAAAAACAATTTGTGCATGTAAAGAAGTTTGTGTCGTTATATCTCATATATAACAATGGCATGTATAGCTAGGAACTAAATCATTTTAAGTACTCTATATTCCTAAGTATTTAGGTGTGAAGTTCCTATATTGTGGCAGAAAATAAAACATTTGAGATTTTAACTTTTTGGAATGTAAATGAAATAAAATTAAAGCCTTTTTATACTCAACATAGACAACTAGAATTATTAAGCACAACCTTTTGAACTCACACATCTGAACATAAATTATACTTGTAATTTTATTATTACAAATTAAGAGTTTAAACTTTTTGGACCATTGATTAAATCAATTTATATCAACATGTCGTATTAAGACATGGTGTAATTGTGTTGTAGGTAGGTGTTAATATGTAAAAAGTGCTTACATTGGACGTAAAATGGGGCATGTCACTGACAAAATGAGGTGTTGAACTGCATTATTGAGGTGTTAATGTGATGCAAGTAGGCATTATAATTTTGTAATGATGTGTAAAGGACTTAGACTTGTCCTGAAATGAGGTCCCTATTGACAAAATGAGACACAAAAAATTACAAACAAGGTGCTCAGGTAATATCAGTGGGGCAATAAGTTATATCTCACTACAAGTTTAAGATGTTAATATGTATCCAAACTCATTATTTAGGTTCAAAAACTACTGATTGGAGATGTCATTCAAAAGCAAAATCTTATCAGTTAAGTTGGTCAACTTTGAAAAAGAAGATTCAAATTTTGGTTTGAGATAATGCCCAAAAGTAAAAAAAAAACAAGCAAAGATATTCAGGCGTAACAAGGAATGTAAGAAGTAACATGGAAACCACGTCTTATGGATACAACCTACTGTTTTTTCATATGTCAAGCAAACTCAAATTTGTATGTAAAGAAATTTGTGTAATTATATCTTACATGTATTGGTATGTATAACAAGGAGATAAATTGATTTTAAGTAATCTATAGTCATGTGTATTTATGTGTGAAATGCATACATCAGGAACAATTGTATAAAAATATGGTTTATAATGTTTGGGCACCAAATCGGGTAGCAACAATAGGTGTATATGAAGGTATAAGAGGTGTAAAATAAGGGTGATTGCAATTGAAGATAAAAAAGGGTGCAATATGTAAATAAGAAGACACAAACAAAGGATAAGTAGGTGTCCAACATGGAAAACAAGGTGTAGAAGAAGAAATAATGGAGGTAGATTGGGAAAAAAGGATATACAAATTATAAGAAATGAAGAATGGAACTACAAAAATGGGGCTTAAAAAAGGGCGATGGTCGTAGAGGAGGCAAAATAAAAGAGGTAAAACAAAGGTAAAGGAAAACCAAATGGGTAAAAACATGTGCACACAGATGAAAACCAAACATAAAAAGTGGAAAATAAGACATTAAATTGGGGTGATGGTGGTAGAGGAGACAAATAAAAGGAGTTAAAAATCTTGAGCAAGTTTTTACCATTAAAATAAATTTTCACCCTTTCATGGATCACCTCCTCCATATTTTTGCAATTTGACAACTCAAAACCCTAAAAAAAGTTGTTTGGGAACTACAACAACCCATTCATAGTTGTGGATGTTGTCAAAATATTTGATATAAGGATATATATGAATGCATCACACGCCATGAGCCATTTAGGAACCAGAAATGCATGAATAATTTAGTGGAAACATCTTATGCCGCTCTACAACAAATTAGTAGTTGTTGCAGAATAACCTAGAATCAATCAAAAACTTATGGCATCCTTGGGTCCTCACTACCAAAATACTTGTGGCAAAGGTATGGCTTTTTCCCTAACTTAGTGTAGTTCAACCTATTGTATGCAAAAAAAAGTGAATTGATATGAAACCATGCATTACTTGAGGAAAGTAGTGAAAAGAAAAGAAAAACAAGGAGCTAAATATTATATCGAGGTAGGGATTGTAAAAAAAGATGAGTGAATGGAGGCAAATGAGGCCTAAAATAATGATAAGAGATGCAAAATGAATGATGAAAGAGAAGAAGGCCATTGTGAATAAAGGAGGCATAAATGCATGAAAAGAAGGTGCAAAAGAGATAAATGAGGATCCATATAAGTACAATGAGTCCCAAAATGGTTGTTGAAGGTAAAACATGAGGCTTAGCATGTCAAAAATGATGTGTGAGTTCATAAAAATGAGGCATGATTACATTGAAAGGAGTCTGGAAATAAGAAAAAGAGGTACACATTATGGTGTTGGTCATTGAGGAGGCAATGTTGGTGGTCGAGGAGGTCAAGACAAGAAGTCAAAAATATAGATAAAGGAGGGTTATTGTGAATAAATTAAGTAGGATAGTGGTCGAGGAGGTGAAAAAAAGAAGGTGCATAGATAGGTATTGTAAGGCTCCTGACATAGCTTAGTGCTTGAGTGTGCTTTCTTTACTTAGTGAGATGCTTAAACCTTAATCTAATATTTTGTGATGTTTTTTATCATGTGACACATCTTGTGTTTTTAGTTTGGTCTTGTCTGGATGATGTTTGAGCCATGTTTGCTTATATTGGGCCAAGTTACAATTTACACATCAGTGAGGGTTAACTTGCAATTTTCCACATGTAGAGTGCGTTTCTTGTTTCTTATCATCATGAGAGAGAAGATGATGCTATGGGGCACCTTGCTTAGACCATGGTTGATGATGTGGCATCACATGGTGAGGTTAATGTTTGTTTGAGTTGCCTTGTTGTTGAGTGTCGACCTTGCTAGGATTGGTTTGTTGTGATGACAATATCACTCTTGGATGAGTGTCGCGACCGCAACACTTATCTTAGGAGTTGCTTGCTTCAACCATGGTGATCTTGATGTGGTTTGGTCAACAAGGTTTTTCCTTTAGTGATGTGTTTCGACCATGTGGTGATGTGATGACCTAGTGTTGTGACTACTACACGAGCTTGGTGAGCTTCAACCACTACAAGGTGTGTTGTGGACCTAAGTGGTCGCTACACCACCTAGATTATATCACCCTTAAATGCATGCAAGTGTTTAATTGTTGCATGGATTTTTTCTTGGTGGACAAGTGTCCTTTCGATGCTCTCTGGTGTTGACACCTCATACCCACCTTACTTCCCTCCTGCCTTGAGTATATAACCTCTCTCTTCTTCATGCAAATATCCTTTTTGGCCCTCCTTCTTTCCTTCTCTCTTATGCTCATTCTTGAAGCTTTTAGGAGAAAGAAGGACTGATCTAGGTGCTTTGGTGGCTGATCATCCTTGCATCTGGTGCTTTTGAGCTTGATCATCTCTTTGGTGGTGGTTCTTGGTGATCCTCACTCTCTCTTGGTAAGTAGTTTTGAACCCTTGATTTCATTTTGCCTTGAACCCTACCTCCCTTTCTCCTTCTTAGCCATGAGACTATGGTTCAACCATGGTGTCTATCTTGAAGATCTTCTCCTCACAAAGGTCGAAGGCTATAGTTTGACCATGGTGGAACCTATGTGAGAAGAAGCCTCTTCTTTCTTCTTCTTGTTTGGTCTAGGGTACGGTTGATACCCTATTTTGTTGAGCTCTTCTTTGACCATGGTGTTCTTCTCTTTGGAGGTGATCTTGTGGCTGAGGAGTTGGCCTTTGTTGGAGCTTCTTTCTCTCTTTGGATCTTAGCTTTCTTCAAGGATGGTTATATAACTCTTTTCCATCTTCTATTATTTACACCATAATCATGCTTTCATGTTACTGCTTTAACCTCGAAAAGGTGATCTTAATATGCAAGATGATATTATCATAATAAAGGGTTTATAACTTTGTAGTTTTCTCATGTAGAACACTCTCCTTCTTAAACCCTAATTGCATGTGCATGATTCCTAAGTGTTGTGGAAGTGATTTTCTTACATGCACATGAACCTTGGTTTTATCACCATGCTATGTTTTGGCACCTATGTTTTATTTAGGGTTTTGAATTAGTTTTCTTGAGGTTGAAGCTTGGTCTTCTCTCTCCTAGTTGGTTTCTTGGTTGATCATGTTGGAAACCATTTCTAGGGTTTGATGTTTAAGATCTCTTGAGGTTTTGAATCGGTTTCACATGTGTTGAAGTTTGGTTTCTCTCTCTTAGCCTTGGTTTTCCTTGATGATCTTCACGGTGTCACTACTATAGAAATGGCTTATAAAGTCACTTTTCAAGGTGTCGGTTCTATACATAAACGGACACCTAAACTCTACAGTGTCGGTTTATAACATAAACTGACATACAATCTGTGAAGGTCGACCAGACAGGGTACCGCTTTTATTAAGTGTAGGTTAATTAATAAAAAACCGACACCTAAAATCAACTGCCAAAACCAAAATTCCAGCGAAAAAATTACCTCCAAAATTTCACATATGGTGTCGGTTCATAAATGAATAACCGACGACCAAAGATTATTCGTGGGACAGGAATAGTTGTCGGTTGTCTTTTAGTTAAAAATTGACGACTATAATCTAGTATAGGCGTCGGTTGTTGGAAAAGAACCAACACTGTTGGTTTAGGTGTCAGTTATTTTGAATAACCGACGCCTATTGTCAACTTAATATCTCACCAGCGCGAGCGACTCTTCCCCCTTTCCCAGTTTCATTCCCGATTTCAGTTAGGTCCGATGATTTCTTGCTCGCCCCCTCCGGTCGTTGCTCCTCCTCCGCCGCTGTCGTGCTCCTGCTCCTGCCCTCGCCGCTGCTCCGTGCTCACCGGCGGCCGTGCTCCTGCCCTCTGTGCTCACCGGCGGCCGTCCGTGCTCCTGCTCCGTGCCCTTGCCGCTGCTGCTCCGTGCCCTCGCCGCCGCTGCTCCGTGTCCTCGTCGGCGCTTCTCCTCTCTTTGCCGCCGCCTCCACCGGTGGTTGTTGTGCTCCGGCCGCTGCTCTCCTCTTCCCTCAAGGTATGACCACCCACCCTGCCTTCTTCCTTCTTCCTCTGCTCTGGCGGCTGCTTGGGCGGTGCCAAGGCACGCCCAAGCAGCTGCTGGGCGTTTTTTTTTTAAGTTATTTACTTATTTGTGTTTAGTGTTTAGGTACTAATTTTGTGCTTCTACTGAGTTGAATCCTCTATTGTCTATACAATACATGTAATTTTGATCAAGTGATGATATGTAAATGTGGAAATAAGTTAGTAAGGTATCAATGATAAGTCTGTTGTAATGTGATGCAAAATAGTTATTTTATCATGCATATCTTAATACTTTTTTGTTTTATAGTTGTATAGGGTGTTTTATGTGTGACAAGTCTATTGTTTTATAGTTGTGCATACCTGCGAGTTATCAGGAACACCTAAATGAATGTCTAACACCTAAATGAATATCTAGTTGTGTATTTTCCTAGTATCGTGAAAGATTCTCAATCGTGTGTATCACATGGGATTCTTATCTCAACACAATGGACTGTAATATATGCATCTAATGCCTTAAATGGAAGACTCGAATGTTATAAAATCCCATCAAAGTAGGTAGAAACAACTTATATATATTCAGATCTTAATAATTCCATGAAGTGCACATTATCTTACTCAGGAAAAGTATGTGTATAATGTAGGATTAGTTCCATATAATGGTTCTATTTTAGTAAGCACCTAGAAACCCGCCCAAGATTTACTCATTAGGAGTAAATCTTGGATAGTCCCCGGTTTTGGACTGTTCTTGAACACCTAATCTCACTTAGGATGTAAGTGTATAATGTGTATTGGGTTTTCGAGAAAATTTCGGTAGCATTTCCTCGTTTGTTCTCTAAGTACATATGTAGACTTCTTTTCAAGCTATCATGTCTACCACAATAAAGTTGGTTATGACAAGCAATAAAAGGTTAACTGATGTTATACAACTTTTTCTAAAAATATATAACATCGTTATATGTACTTACACTTTGTTGATACTAATATTGTGCAGTCTCTGTCCACCCATAATAGTCACTATGAACTGGGCCTCTATGTCAATGTTAACGTTCCCTATTGAAGAACAATTGGACATCATCCTAGATGATCGTTCCTTATACCAATTGGTCATACCCAAACATTGGCGTTTTCTAAAAGGAAGACACTACATGCCTGGTATAGTGACCATAACTTTTGGCAATTATTCACATGTTATCGAGGTTGAGTATGATTTGGCGGGAAATCTTGTATCAAAATCCGGTTGGCGTGATTGGATTGGAGAGATGCATGTGGTCCGTTGCAATAGGCTTTTTCTCCATCCAGTTGGCCATAATTCCATCAAAGTTTGGATAACCAACAGCAACTGCGAGACCCCCGATCATCTACTGCGGTATGAGGGCACGACGTCACATATCAGCTCGGACGAATCTGAATCTGAGGCCCCTGTCAGTTCAGATTCGTCTAAATATAGTGAGGAGCTTCGTGACACAAGTTCATCATCAAAAAGAAGTTGACCATGGTGTTCTTCTCTTTGGAGGTGATCTTGTGGCTGAGGAGTTGGCCTTTGTTGGAGCTTCTTTCTCTCTTTGGATCTTAGCTTTCTTCAAGGATGGTTATATAACTCTTTTCCATCTTCTATTATTTACACCATAATCATGCTTGCATGTTACTGCTTTAACCTCGAAAAGGTGATCTTAATATGCAAGATGATATTATCATAATATAGGGTTTATAACTTTGTAGTTTTCTCATGTAGAACACTCTCCTTCTTAAACCCTAATTGCATGTGCCTGATTCCTAAGTGTTGTGGAAGTGATGTTCTTACATGCACATGAACCTTGGTTTTATCACCATGCTATGTTTTGGCACCTATGTTTTATTTAGGGTTTTGAATTAGTTTTCTTGAGGTTGAAGCTTGGTCTTCTCTCTCCTAGTTGGTTTCTTGGTTGATCATGTTGGAAACCATTTCTAGGGTTTGATGTTTAAGATCTCTTGAGGTTTTGAATCGGTTTCACATGTGTTGAAGTTTGGTTTCTCTCTCTTAGCCTTAATGGTCACTAATGATGATGGATCAGATCTCCAAAACATATGGTGAGTTAATCATGTAGTTGTAGCATCAATTAAGACTTAAACCAATGGTTTCTTGGGTCACTGGATGCAGTGGTCGGACCTATACTGTAATTGATGGTTTTAACATATGAACTTGATCCAATGGTCAAGATCTAATGTTTATTCTTCCAATAAAGTAGAATGATGGATAATGTAATATGTTTGTCCTAATAATGTGATTTAGATGGTTTCCTTTATATGATCAACTTAAGGTTCTTACTTGTGGACAATGAATGGCTTGTTTTAAATGAATAGTTGATTGTGGGTTTTACCCTACTCTCAACAGAACCCTTATTGTTGTTAATGAAAGGATGTCTAGGGTTAAATGGTGACTTTTATAGATCACAACTCAATAACATCATAAATGATTTATTCAAGGTGTTTACTTACGTAAACGACCAATGGATTTACCTTTTCAACATTTCATGGTTAGAAGTTGATGCCTCAATATTCCCATTATTTTGGGTGAAGCACGTAGTGTAATGTTATGATTCAAATGATGAGAATTTGATGGTTCAATGCCTTAAACTTGTATTCTTACCCTTTCCCTCGAATGATTATGATTTATAATCACCATAATGAATTAATGGGTAACCCTAATGAGGTATAGCTTGTTATACCTAGATTTAATATAACTAAATGATGGTAATTGGGTATGAATAGTCCTTGAATGACTAATACAATCATGGAGTACTATGTTACTGTTGTTGAAACCCTAGTATGCTAAAACTCGATGGTTACACCTTGATTTATGTGTGGGTTCATACTTGAGAATAGTATGGAATGTGATGGTGATGCTTCACCTTATGCATCCATGATCCAATGGGGATGTCGTGAGTTAGGGTTTGGATATAAGTGTTGATTAGTAACATTAATATAATTTATCTTGTTGAACCTAACTCTAATACAAATAGATAAATATGAGTATTCATGTTCATTCTTATATGATGGAATGATGGTAGAATAACCTCCTTAATATGATCATAACCTTAATATGTTAATTGGTGGTTATCATAGACACATGGTTGATAATTTATTATGCTAAACATGTGCATTATGAATATGATGAGGGTTAATCATATCTAGTTTCCTTGCATGTTGATGTAATAAAGGAACGTTCCTAATGTTAATATAACCATGCTATGATTGTTTATGAATATCTCCTAGCTCATTAATGCAATATTGTGTTGATCCAGTGTATTATATGTAAGTGGTGTTGTTGAGCCTTTTTATAAGGCATGCAAAGATAATGATGATCTTGTAGGGAATAATATGATGGTCTTAATGACCTTTGGGCATGGTTGAGCCCTGAATGAGGTGTAATCCTCTTGTGTTGATAAGGGTTGATACTCTATGATATTTTGAAAAGGATTTATATCTTGTGATAGTATGATGGTCTTATTGACCTTTGGGCATGGTTGAGCCCTGAATGAGGTGTAATCCTCTTGTGTTGATAAAGGTTGATACCCTGTGATATTGTGAAAAGGATTTATATCTTGTGACACTATGATGACTAGTGTGGTCTCATGAATGATAAGTGAATAGTACCATGTGATGATGAGATAAGAAATTATGTTCCACACATTTTATATCTTTTAAAAGTTGTGATATTTATATGCTTGATAGAAGTGAATTAGGGTTTGTATGTCCACTTGTTTGATGCAGGCTTAATTCACCCAAATGGCATAACTAATCAAGTGCAACTCTAATCATGTAGTGCCCTATGTCGTAGAGCCATCTTCAGTGTCATAACTTGCTGGATGGTTAAATGAGTATTCCTAAGGGAAACTCAGAGTGCATATTGTTGAGTATGTAAGGGTGGCAAGTTGAGGATATATCCTTGTCATCAACAATGTAGGTTGTGGAGGATGTCTATGGTCATGCCCCATACACCTAATGTGATTGAGGACAACTACAGTTGTACCTCGGATTAGAGGGTTTTGTATACCCTATTTCTAGTTCCATAACCTGTACCAAGGGCAGACTAGTAGTTAGCAACATGACTATATGTAGCTGTGGTGGAAGATTTGACTGATATGTCACTGCCTTTTTACTTGTACTGACCGAGGCGAAGAGATCTTAGGATACCGGCACTCCTAGATCTTGTATGGAACCGAATAGCCATTCACAGGGGTCGGTTGGACTTTGGATGGTTCGATTCAAATTCCCCATGGCATAATAAAAGATGCAAGACAATCGTGTAGCATATTTGTTTAGGGTTATACACACTGCTTCATATTGGATGATAACCCTTGTTTGCTTTCTTTTCATTGAGATCATGTATAGTACAATAAGAGATAATAGATATGCTTATGTTGTAGTTATGCTCATGTTGTAAAGATGCTTATTGTAAAGACCAAAAGTCTCTACTATAAACATGATAAACAAAAACACCAATGGTGTGGCAGCGGAAGAATAAAATCTTGACATTATTCAAAAAGTATAAAGAGTACATTATAAAATTTTCCCAATTGGGAGTACAACTTTATATAAACAACTAGGATCTAGGTAGAGGAAGACTTAACTAATACAACATTGTCTCCAAGCAAACAACTATATAACATAAAAGCAAACATGATCACTCAAGCTATATATTCCTTTCTTCTTATCCTATCCTTAGCTTTAGGTTCACCAAGCTTCCATACGCACTCTGATCCTATCCTGGATGGTTGGGGTCATCCAGCAAGAGAAAGATAAAAGGTATGTGTTAAAAAGAAAGTATTGGACAAAGATTAAACAACAATATTGCATAATAAAGGATTTTCTATGCTACAAGAGTTTAAGAGAATGAGATAGATAATCAAATAAGAATAAGAGAACTGCCATATACAATCACCACAATAATAAATCACATAGCATGAATATATTAAGACACAAACTCATCTCAATGTAGGGTGAGGCACCTACCGGACCTCACCAGGAGGAGAGGGGAAATAACATCCCAAACCTCAAAAATATATATAAATTGGCAGGGGGACTAAAACCCCAGTGCCTGGCAGGGGGACTAAAACCCCAGTGCCCTGTGGGTGGTTTGTACTCATGTACACTACATTGTCATTTGGCCTAAAATACATCATGCTTAAATAGTCACTTGGCAGTATAGTGAAAAGTAACAAGATTGCAACATAGCATTGGGAATAAGACCCAAATAAATAATCTCAATCAACAGGCCATCATAGGCAACATCATTATACAAGAATTCCAACAAGTAAAGGAGCCAACAAGGAACAACATTATACAATGTTTCCAAATATCTCAAAAGGATGAGCCACATAGTCAATAATAAGATTCAGCATTTCCATGTAAAGGAGGCAACATATGTAGAAGAATGATTCACATGATTCAAATGATTAAGCCACAATGGCATAAACTAAGTAAAGTGCCAATAAATGTAAATAGAAGGATAACAAGGCTAGCACAATAATGAGTGGGGTTGGATAAAAGCCCAACTGAGAGTAGGTGTATTGCACATTATCCTCACATTTAAATTCCACAATTAAAATTGGATCCACATACCAAGAATAGGCATCACATACAAAATAGGGCTCACATACATAGGAATCACATACATAATAGGGTGCACATACCTTAGATTAAATACATTACCATCATATCCATCAAACTGATTGCAATCCATCCATATAATATCCTAGTTATAAACATAATACATGTATTAATATATATAAAGACATAAGCATAGAAAAAACCCTAATTTTACAAAACTACGATTTAAGGCTCAAAACCAAGTCCAATCGATTAAACATACTCTCATGATTAACAAAACATATTTTATTACATAAAACAGAGTTAAAATGAATTAATTATGTATTTTAAAACATTTACATACTAAAAATGCCATTCAAAGCAAACTTCGAAAAACCCTTGAGAATCAGGTCTCAAAAATCATAAAATCAGATTCTTCGTTAAAAATCCTTTCCATCGACTATTTATTCGTATTTTTCTGATAAAGGATCGATTTACTATGAATTAAGTAAACTTGACCAATCAGAAATTAGTAAAACCATAGTGTGACATATATTTAACTAAAAATAGGATTCGATGTAAATAACAGAGTAAAGGACCAAAATACCTTTGATCGTTTAAACAAATCAGTTAAACGACGAGGGCAGAAGAGTCATTTGCACAAATCAATTGCTTGCAAGCGAGAAACAAAAACCTGGGGTGAAAAGTCGATACTGCCCCTGCAATCTAAAGCTAACTATTGAAACAGCGAGGGACTCCAGAGTCATTAGACTACCTGGATTGTTTCCTCGCGAGGCATGGTGTCGACCAAGGTCGAGCACCTTGGCTGAAGCTCTGGGTCCATGGCACCAGACTGTCTCACCGCGAGTTGGCCCTAACTGAGACTGGGAGAATGCTCCCCGATGTCTCGCGGTCACAGGGAGCCTCTAAAGCCAACCAAGCATGCTCAGGAGCGGGAGAGGAAGGCCCAACCTGGCCGGAAACAGGGGAACAAGGTCGGGGGTGAAACCACACAAAAACGCTGCCAAAAACTAGAACCGAGGTCAGGGTAACCTTCACGGATGACTAGCGAGTCGAATCCAACCTTCGTCGAGTGCGGAGGTGCGGTGAAGCTCGACGCTGGAGGCTGCTATACGGCGGCTATAGGTCCGAGCAACCGGACGCGTCGCGGATCAAGGGAAAGCATCGGGGTTGAAAAGCAGAGGTCAGAGATGCTTACCTCGCTAGGAATTGATGGGAGGTGACCGGAGGTACAAGCTGCTGGACAAGTCGCCGGAAAAGGAAAACTGAGTTGGTCGGTGAGCTCTAGGGCAATCCAGGAGAAATTGGTTAAGGTAATGGAAAGCTCGAGACCTAAGGGTGCTCGACGACCCATTAAATAGGTCGGAGACAAACCCTTGGCTCTACTGTGCCTTGCGGAGGAGAAGGGGAAAAGAGGTGAGTTGGGCGTTTCGTGTACAGAGCGATAGAGATGATGAGCTAGGGCCCATTCGAACCGTCGTCGCGAGCCGAAGACAAAGGGACAAGAATCGCGATAAAAGGTGAAGTAGGGAGTGAGAACGAGCTAGAGGAGCTCAGGGGCCAGGCGACCCGAGCGGCCGGAGGTAGGAGACGGGTTCGCGTCCGTTGGATCGAGTGGGGAACAAATCTGATCGTCGGATGGCGGGTCCACGGTGAATCGGGCGCGTGACAGGTTAAATAAACCGGAACTTTAGCGTTACAGACGAATAAATGACATCGATTCAATTATTATAACACACTATAATAAAAGCTTATAAAAAGGATTTGAAGGGTCAAATGAAGTCCAAATGACACCAAATTTGGACCACATGCTCATATTAACATATAAAACGATGCTATATAATTAGAATCTCATTTAAAGCATAATAAGGCCCTTAATAAATATTTAGCTCATAAAGGAGTATAATAATATGTTAAAATCAAGGAATTATATGAAAAAGCTTATTAATGAGAACCATGTGAGTAAATTCGAGATATACAACCCATTAGGGTACAAATAATCATTACTCAACAAAATAACATATTATTATGAATTCAAATCATATTTCGAGGAGAGAGAAACAATAAAGGTTAATATGCCCATATATGAATTCAAATACACATTATTAATAACATATTTATCCAAAAAGCTCCAAATAAATATTATCTACTATATTATCCCATTAATGACCAAATTACATTATTAACCCTAACTTATCTCCTAATATGGGTTATTTGTGCAAACACCCCCTCATTTACATAAATGAGGGTAAATAGTGATTTCAACATCAAATTGTGCTCAAATTGCACAAGGAGTCCAAAAATGATTATAAAGGATGGGAAATTTATGGAAAAGCTCCAAATGGACTCGAAGGTCAAGAAAAGATCAAAAGTGGGTAAATTGCAGGGAAGACCCTGAGTTTCAGTATGTTACACTTATGTTGTCAAATATACTATCATTGATTGTTAACATGATGTTGCTAGCTATGTTTAATATTGCAAGCCATGCCTATGTAATTAGAAATGATTAAATTGCTAATCATTCCTACGTAGTTCATTGTTTTATGATGTTAGTTCTACTTATGATATAGATATGTTCCCTTTATTTGAGATGCCAATATTGATATCCATGTTATGTTACTAGACATATTCATGATGTCAGGGATTCTTATGCTACTAGATTGCTTGTGTTGTTAGCAAGGAATATGATGATAGTCGGATTAATGATAATGATTGTTATTAGATGCAATTTGATGATATTTGAGTAGATATCTATCTAAAGAAATGGATTTATTTTTTATCTATATATGCATTGGTGATCATACTTGTTTCTAAGATTAACTATTTAATATGTTTAGCATACTTGAACTGTTCAATTTGTTCAATTGATTATTAAATACTCCAATTGCTTAGTTATCTACTATTTAAAATGTTGTAATCAATAAGCATTGTTGGAGGTTATATCTCTTGTTGGAACATGGGTCTCATCCTTGTGGTTTGCCATGTCTTTTTAGGTAATCTGGAGTGACGAAAACAAACATGTTACAGCAAAGAGGATCTATAGTAATGAATCTTTGAGAAAGTTGATTAGATGTCTAGTGTGTCCTAGAATCATGCATGTACTCTCAGGTTTGGGCATGAAAAATTTGTAAATGGTGTTTCAAACGAATCAGACTTTTGTTAGCATATCAATGCTTGTTTATGTGGCAAATACAAATATTGTTCTCATGTGTATATATGTTGTGGCTAAGGCGATAGAACAATTTGTATCAAATTCTTAGCATAGTATGGATAGAAGAAAGATGTTGGGCTCTTATGCAAATGTTTCTGAGCAGGTGTTGACGTTGAAATTGGTTTTAATTTATCCATATTTTTGGGTATGTGATTAATTAGTGATCGATTGTGCTTTATGTTCTGAGTAATCTCGTTTAGGTAACGGGTTCTCACAAGTTTTTATCAGAGCTTTAGGTTCATTGAGTCTATAGGGACACTGGGACTTAGTACTAAGATGATGTCAAAATTAGGAATATGACATAAAAATATGGTGCATACTACCTAATCTCAGTATTTGGGTGCCCGAACCAAGAATTTAATTATTGAAGAAAAGGTAAGTATGGAACTCATAGATTATTATCTTTCTACTGACTCTGATCAAGTAGCCATTTTGAGACAGTCTAAAGAGCATAACAAATAAGAAATCATAGTGTGAATATCTCAATCCTACCTTAAAGAAGATGAGAATTGCATCATTATCTATCAAAACTTGAATGTTTGGTAACTATAAAAGAAAGATACAACACCATGAAATCTAAATCTGAATACAAATAAGGAAAAGAGGATTTCTTGAAGATGTTATTCAAGAAGATAATAAAGTAAAAGACATATTAGTCTATGCTTATAAAATGATTCAAGGTATGAAATCCACATAAGACGGGGAGAACTCCAATGATAAGTATAAAATGAGAAGATAAATGAGAACAATGACAAAGGAATAAGGAAGAAGTTGAGTTAATCTCAGACCAACCTATGTGTGTAAGAAAGTGTTAATGTAAAATAAACATGGCATTTGAAAGAAACTAAAGCAGATGATCCATGTTTAATGAAGAAAATGTGGAATATGATGATTGACATGTTGATAAGTGGCTGAAAACATAATAAAATAAGAGAACATACCCAAGTGTGATAAATAGTCATCAAGGAAGGAGTGATGAGATATGTTAATCATGATGATTCCTATTCTAATGGAAAGGAACCCAGAATGAAAAATAGAATTGGTTACCTTTCTGCTAGTGACCCTTGAAAAATACTACTATGGTATGAGAAGTGTGTTTCCCTTTGTGTCTTTCCTTTATAGGGCGCAACTTTCAAGTGGATCATTGCCACTTGGTACATGTGGATTCACTACAAACATGAGGGTTGATAGCTTATTATAGCATAAGTTTGCTTGGACTATGGTTCTAAGATCATAAAGTTTGTGATGAGTTTTCTTTTGAACCTTCCAATAATTTGGGAGACTTCTCTTATATGTTTTGAAATTTGTTATGCTGGTAAGAGTAGATGAGATAAGGATGTGAGTTACTTATAGCACATGAGGTGGATACAAAGGTAATGAATCCTAGTATCCAATATGTATCAACAGTATGGGAAGTATGTGAAGATTGGAGATGTTTATTAAATGAACATTCCAAGTATTCCTCTCCCTTAGAGAGAGAAAGAGAGTTGATGATGACCCTCTAAATGTTGTTTGAAAGGAAAAACAAAAGTGATTCTATAATGTTGTGTATGGTTCAGTGATATCTAGATAAGTCCGCTATCAAGGATAGATGGTTTGTTGATCCGTAGACATGTGCTACCGTGTTCCTTTAAGATAAACCTATGATCAAATATTAATGCATAAGAGTTAGAGTGGATGACATAAGTTACATGACTGTGATGAGTTTAGGGTTATGTCATGTAGTCTGACCAATGTACCAATAGAATTTATGAATAGGAGGACTAGTGTATTCAGGTCATGTCTTACAAGTTGTAGTAAGCTTTGAATGATGACATCTCAACATATTTCAGAGTTGGCCATTAACATGGTCAACACCTTTGCTAAACCTTAAGAATGTTGAAGCAACTGTACTTATGTGTGACAATTCTAGTAAGAGTGAGTTGGGGGTTGACTAGAGTATCCTCTTGGAGTTATGATACCTCTATTAAGTATGTTGTGTGAATCGTGATAAGATGAAGATGATGTCGTTTCTCCACCCCTAACAAGGTCAATTAGGAAGTTCTATTTGTTAACGTTGACATACAAGTGTATGCTTCTTCCACCAAAAAGATGGTCAGTCCACCATTGAGATGATTGGAAAATCCTCTAAAAACATATTCCTGATAGTTCTTGAAAATTAGGGGATGCCTACGTGGTTGATTGAGTTGCTAATTACAACAACCATTAAAGGATCATAGAGATGAAACCTTATAAAGTTACATATTATAAGAGATACATAATGTTATATATTTCATAAGAGCCAGTGAGTATGACTTTTGAATAATGTGTTGATAAAATAGATATAATTTTAGTATGATAGCTAGAATTTAAAGTTGAACATTACTACTAGAGTTGTACAGATGACACACCAAGTTTCTACATTCGATATTGAGAATGTCTTCTTAGGTGGGGGTTTTTGTGCCGACCCAAGATGAGATATGTGTGAATGATGTGACATCCCCATGATATGCAAGTAACCATGTGAAGGTAATAGGATGAGGTGAAAAGTAAGTACCCATCTTTTTTTACCTTGGATTTTGGGGGTGAAATCTCGGTTAGGGGTTTATAGTTGTAAGGCCCCTAAACTTGCTTAATGAGTAGAATAAACTTAATTATCATAATTTAATTCATATAACCCTAATATAACCTTGTGATATGATTTGCAATCATAATACAAGCTTAAGTTTCAAATTTGGTCCAATTTGGACATTGTTTGAGCAAGTTATGCAATTTTATGCACATTTTGGAGTTTTCTGCAATTTACCCAATTGAGAGGTTTTTTTGCAATTTAACACTTGAATTATGTTCCTTGGATACTATATCTTCATTATTGAGTTTTTTTAGCCATGGGGAGCCTATTTAAACCTTTGTTTGAAGGTGTTTTCCTCAAGGGTATTTTAGGGTTTACCCCTTCATGGATGAGCTACCTTTAGTAGCTATCAACTAATGAATTATTTGTTTTTCTTGGAAATTCACGAAACTAGGTATAATCATGTCTATATGTATGGTGTGGGAGCTACTTGTATTTGTGCTTGTATATTCTTAATAGTTTAAGGCCATGGACACTTGGAAAGATACTAGAACTTCAACTTTTCTTCTTTTTTTAATCTTAAAGTTTCATATACTTATCCCTAAGCACCCAAACAATCCATTTTCTCTCCTCCAATTCCTTCCTTCTATGAACCTCATTATCCCTCTGTGCTTCTGTGAATTTCCTATCCAAGGAAGAAGAAAGAGGGGATCTTCTTGGAAAAAGAATATAGGGTTGCAATTGACTTCCTTTTAGGGCTTGAAAAGCTTCCTTCTAGTGATCTTAACCTAAGAGAGTAAGAATACCCTTATTTCCTCCATTTATTTCTTTTTTATCCTTTCTCCTACCTTTCTCGAGGTCTTAATCTTGCTGTTCCATGGTAGAAATTTCTCTAAAGCTCTAAAACCCTACCTTTGTTGCTCCTTATGCTTAGGGTTTGCTCATTTGATGAAAACAAGTGCTAGATGGATGAGTTCACAACTTATGCTTGGATTTTCTACCCTACCTTCTCATGTTTTCTTCTATTTGCGAGTTTATCTTCTAATTAAAGGCAAGTTTTATAACTTTCTCCATGTTTATTGCTTACCATAAGCTTGCCAGCTCATGTTCTTGCTTTTAAATGATGATCCATGCACAAAAAAGCTATGCTTGACTTGGATTTTGTTTTTTATAATATTCCCTATTCTGATTTCAGTTCTAGATTGACCTATGATCATGTTTACATTAATCCTAAGGTATAATATGACTTGGATCAGGTTGGTTTGACACCCTATGGTGCTAAGCACCTATCAACCAATGGTTAATTTTAGGGTTTTAAGTTGATTTCTTCTATAAACCCATGACCCGATGATGGTACCATTGCAACAACCCTATGGTGTTATCTTCATGACAACTGATGGTCGGGATCAAAGGTGTCAGATGATGGTGACAACCTATGGTCACCCCAATATGTCAGGTTTTGGATCAATTAGAAGTTTAATGATCAACCATTAAGTACCCTACTGATGTTATCAATCAATGATGACATTACCTTAATAATTGATGTTGATTAATGAATATAGTTCTAATCTAACAACCTATGGTGACTTAATGATCACTAATGATGGCGGACCAGGTCTCCAAAACCTATGGTGAGTTAAGCATGTAGTTTTAGCATCAATTAAGCCTTAAAGCAATGGTTTCTTGAGTCATTGGATGCAATGGTCGGACCTATACTGTAATTGATATTTTAACAAATGAACATGATCCAATGGTCAAGATCTAATGGTTATTCCTCCAATAAAGTGGAATGATGGATAATGTAATATGTTGTTCCTAATAATGTGATTTAGATAGTTTCCTTTATATATTTTTTTGTAAGCCATAGAGATTATATGTTATTCATCTTGTTCTCTATTATGGGCCAAATAGATGGAATATTGACATGGATATCCTTGGACAACCATGGTGGTTTATTGCAGTGGAATACATGTGGGGAAAAGGAAAATAAGGAATGTTTTACAATGCTATCCGCTATGAAGTTGTAACTTCTAGGGATGTAAGATAGATGTATGCTGGTAAACTCCAGCAATAGAGAGGCAAAACGTCTCTGGTGTTGTTCCAACCGTTGTGCAGAGCGGTCTTTTTGTTGCAGAACCTTGATTGCTGAAGATGCATCCGAGTAAATGGTAGGACAGGTCCAATGGTTTTCTTTGCATAGAAGAAGTGCTTGGATTATAGCCAAGGTTTCCGCTTCAAGGACTGACGAGGCCATGGTGGGTAGTCCAATTCCTACGATGCATTAACCGGAGTGAGTCACCGCATGAAGACCAATGCCTGCCTTCTTGGAGTGCTCCTAGAAAGCAGCGTCAGCAAAGATGATAACGTCACAGCCTGGAGGTGGCCGTTCAGTGATAATGGGTGGGTTGTCTTGGGGACGGTGTATATCCTTCAGACTGAGGATGGTAGTTGTCCTCTCCCTGATAAAGGTGGCTAACATAGATTTGTGACTTGGTTTACCTCCATGGGTATTGTCATTGCGGAGGTGCCAGATCGACAGCAGCCTACACAATGTGGTGTCCGTTATTCGTGTGAGGAGTGTGGGGTATCATCTCCTGTAACCACTCCTACTCCTTCAGCTGAAAGAAGTTGTCGGGCATGTTCAGTTCTCTCCATAATTCCTTAACAGATTGACAATCTCTAAGGCAGTGCAAGATGGATTCTTGGGCATTGCTGTAGAGGGGGCACATGTCTTCCGTAGCTATATGTCTTCGAACCATCTCGAGGTTTGTCAAGAGCGAGCCGTGGAAGACCAGCCATAAGAAGGTTTTGATCTTGTTCGGAAGATGTGCAAACCATATCCCCTTCCACACAACTGAGGAAGTGTTTGGATTCTGGTTCTTGAGCCAATTGTAAGCGGAGCTTGCTGTGAATTCCCCTGAGGCGGTGAATGGCCAGGCCCATGTGTCATCGCCATCTATATGCTCAGGAGCACTGATGTAGTGAAGAAGTTGTTGTACTGGTTGGGGTAGATAGTAGTTGCTAAAGCTCCAATCCCACCCTGTTTCGGGATGCTTCATCGAGTTTACTGACAAGTCCTCGAGACCTGGGGGGATGATACGGGCTGGATCATATTCCAGAGGTGACTTTCCCAAAATCCATCTATCTTTCCAAACGTTAGTCGTATGACCAGAGACGATGGTTTTGTGACTGACTTCTTGGAGTTTGATTAAGTTGTGCTTGATGAACGCCCAAGCCGAGGAGTAAGGCTTCTTGCTAATGGTGTCATTTTGCATGTACTTGCCCCACATTACTCTGACCCACAGGGTAGATGGGTGTGTCATGAAATGCCAAACATTCTTAAGCATGAGGGCCTCATTTTGTTCCTGTGCTGATTTGAGACCCAAGCCATCATGGGAGGTGGGTAGAGCTACTTTTTTCCATGTAATTGCTGAAAGTTTCCTTTGTGTACGTCCACCAGACAAAATGAAATTATGAATATGCCGATCTATGTCATCGCATAGACTAGGCGAGAGTTTTACGGACTGTATCATGTAAGACGGTATTGATTGCAGTGTGCTTTTTGCAAGGGTGATGCGACCTGCAAGAGCAAGGTTCTTAACAGCCCAACAATTCATACACCCCTTGATGGAAGTGGTGATACTTGCATGTGTAGTCTTATTGAGCCTGTGATGAAGTATCGGGACACCCAGGTATTTCCCCAAGTCCTACGTTTGTTGTATACCGATCTTGCGGCAAAAGCTGCGTCTTACTGAGGTAGGTACATTCGAGGAAAAGAAGCATCGAGATTTTTCTTTAGATAGTAATTGGCCCGACACGAGGCTGAAATCTTCAAGGATACTCAAGATTGTAGATGCTTGATGTGTGGATGCCTCAGCCATGATCAGAATGTCATCTGCGAACATTACATGAGAAAGAGGGAAACCTCCTCTTGAAAGCCGAATTGGTTTCCATTTACCGGAGTTGACAACCCTGGAAATGGCTTGGCTAAGTCTCTCCATGCATAGAACAAAGAGATACGGGCTGATGGGGTCTCCTTAGAATACACTGTGGATGGATTTGAAAGGTTCCATTGGAATACCTTCCCAGAGAATGGAGGTATTACCAGAAGAAATGATCTTCATGATTAACGAGATAAGTTTATTTGGGAGCCCCACCTTTGTGAGGGTATCATTGATGAAAGGCCACTGCATTCTGTCAAAAGCTTTTGAGAGGTCGAGCTTGATGCACACCCACTTCTTGCCTGCCTTTTTGTTCTTCATGGAATGAATCACTTCTTGGACTAGAAGGATTTTTTCCCATATTCACCGACCAGGAATGAAACTGGATTGGTGCTCAAAGATCCAACTATTGAGGAAAGGTTTGATGCATTCCACAATGATCTTTGAGATAATTTTGAAGCAATAGTTATTAAGGGATATGGGGAGGAGCTCACTGCACCTTTGAGGTTGTTGCATTTTAGGAATCAACACCATGAAGTACTCTTCCAAGCGGGGGTCTATAATGCCAGTGCTGAGAGTTTCAGTAACCTGGTGGATAATGGATTGGTCTACGTGGTGCCAGTGTGTCTAGATGAATCCATTGTGCACGCCGTCGGGACCGGGTGCCTTGGTTGGCACCATAAGGAAGGTCACCCATTTGATTTCATCTGTGGATGGAATCTTGACAAGATCTTGCGGGTTGTGAATGCCAGGAAAGTTCCCAATATATTCTGTAATCACCACAAGTGAGTTGGTGGAGGAGGCTGGGGCGGTAAGCAGGTTGCTGAAGAAAGTATGCACATGGTTGCAAATGCGGGCAACATCAGTGAGCCATTCCCCGCTTTCATTTATGATGCTTGTAATCTGATTCTAGGATCTTCTGGATTTGACATAAGACTGAAAGAATTTGTTGTTTCCATCTCCATGTTGTAGCCAATTTATATTGGCCTTCTGCTGCCAGTCGGCTTCTTCGCATCGCAGAATAGTTTCATATTCTTCTTGCAAATGGACACAGTAAATTTCATTAGATATACAATAGTGAGCTAGGGATTGTACCTGACGATCATCTAGTTTGTGGAGGATTATATCCTTCTTTTTGTGTAAGGCTTTTAGGTGTCCAGACTCCCACCTGTTCGTAGCAGTCTGGAAGTTCTGAAGAACGTCAACAAAAGGTTTTGATTTGTCCCAGCTAGGGAGCAACTCCTTTTGAAAATCTGGAGTGAGGCTCCAACTTGCCTTTGTCTGGAAGTGGTTATATCGTCTGTGAGTGGTTTTGTTTCCTGCTATCAAGATGGGGTTATGATCGTTGTAGAGGCGCAGAAGGATTCTAATATTCATTCCATTCTTGATGGATAGCCAGCCATCAGTAGCTACTACAGGATTGAGTTTCTCTCTCAAGTTACCCCTATTGAAGGTGAAGAACTGCTCGGACGGACTAGTGTCGGCCAGGCCAGCAGAAAGTAACATGGAGTGGAATTTTCGACAGGAATGCCTATCAAAACCTTTCCCTCCCTCCTTTTCACTTGTATCTAGCATGGTATTGAAATCACCAGCTACAGCCCAGGATGCGCTGATAGAGGATGACAGGGAGCATAGACAATTCTAGAGAAAATCCCATTTCTGTAGGTTGGGACTACCATAAATGAAAGTAAGGAACCAGGAATCATTCACCTTGCAGTGAATGAATTGTCGGTGGCTTTGGAGGACTTCTATCTTGCACCGATGGTTGTTCCAGAGGACCAACACACCTCCAGAAAAGCCAAGAGCTTCAACTCTATGGGAGGAGTTATAGCCAAGTTTTTTTATTATGTTGACAGCCTTGACGCCGCTGCAACGGGGTTCAACAATAATAAGGACATGAATTTTGTATTTCCGCTTGAATTCTCAGAGAAGATTAATTTTATCCTTGGAGCGCGCTCCTTGGATATTCCAACAGAGTATGTTTGTCATATGGAAACATATCTGATGGAGGTGGCCCTTACAAGGGCTCAGTTGATAACAGCGTGGAGTCCCGCATCTTGGACCTCAGCTGTGTTGGGCCCTGGTGGTGGCTCACCTTCAGAGAAGGAGAGTGACCTTGCCGCCTCTGTCCTGGGGCTTTGGCCATCGACGAGTTGAGCTAGCCTACCTTTTTTCTGCTCTCAGCTAGGGATGATGATTTGGTATACGACCTTGCAATTCCGAAGGATGACGCCTCCATTGTTGGAGATGTTCCCCCAGCTGAAGGGGGAGAGTAGGTCTGTTGTCCCCATTTCAACACTTTCCTTGAAACGGAAAGATGAAGCGATCTCCACGTCGCTGGGTCTCCCCGTATAGGTCTCGTCATCCACAATAATGACAACGGTGTCATTAGGGGTAGAGTTCCTTGTGCTCTGAGTTTCATTGGCTGGGGGTTTTGAGGGTCCATTGGAGTCCTGGGGGGTCTTATCCTTTTGTTGTTTCTTTTTTTGCTTGCGATTCACCACCGTCTTCCAGTCCTCCTCGCTGTCCTCCGGATTGGCAGGTTGCGGGATGGTGCTGGGTGGTGCTGCTTGTGTGGCTTTTGCACCGCCCAGTTTGTCGACCTATCTCGCATTGTCCTTCTTAGGAGGGGTAATCCTGCACTCAGGCATCTTATCTTAGATCTCGCTTGTATATGTCAGTGGTAGTACAACGCTAGCCGTCGTAGATGTTGAGGGGTCTCCACCAGGGAATTTCAGGATGAACTTGTAATCCGCTTCTGCGTGACCCATTCTACCACATTTCATGCAAAAAGTAGGAAGATTTTCATACTCCAATCTGTACTGGTTGCTTGAGGAAGATTGCCGGAAGTAGGGGGTGTTGGTGTTGACTTCCACTTTTATACATGCAAATTTCCCCCAATGTCCGGACTATGTGGTAGTATCTATCTTAATAGTTTTTATGATCAGGTTTCCAATGTTTTCAAGCAGCAAATTTTGGTACAGGTAGATTGGCATGTCCACAATCCTTGCCCAGACGACAAGCTTTCGAGGGATAGGATCCGAGGGTCTGAACGACGATGACCATGACTGCACCGAGAGATAATGGTTAAAGACCATCCAAGGGCCGCCCGTCATGGCTCGGACAAAGTCATCATTGTTCTCAAGTTGTATAATGTAGTAGCCCATGTCCAAGTCGATAGCTCTGAACCCGCCAGACAGTTGCCATAGGATTGTTATCCTATTCAACAGAACCTTGAAGCCGGTGTTAGTTCCTATGATTTTAATGACCACTGCGAACTTCCATGGCTCTAGGAGTAGGGGGAGGTGCTCAGGGTTAACAGTGATGGTTGGAACATTGCCGCTCATGTCCACCTTGATATCCTCCGTTGTAAGCAGGTTTGGGGAAACTTGCGGAAGCGAAGCAGGAATCTTGTTATTCTGACCCGTCAGCATGTCTTTGTAGGTCATAGTAGGGTTTCCTTCCGTGGCTGATACTTCCTCCATGGGGACGTCGGCTTCGTGAGATGCATCGGAACCAGCAGGAGAGCCAACATGGGAAGGGTTGCTGGTGCCTTGATAAGTTGCAGGCTTGCGAGGATGCTGGGGGGGGGGGGGTGATCGCCCTGCGCCGCGGCCACCACAGCTGCCGCCACAAGCTCCTTGACCTAGCATCACAAGAAATTAAATAGAGGTACTTTCTTCTAGTTTGCAGATAGTTTTCTTTATATGATCAACTTAAGGTGCTTACTTGTTGACAATGAATGGCTTGTTTTAAATGAATAGTCAATTGAGGGTTTTACCCTACTCTCAATAGAACCCTTATTGTTGTTAATCAAAGGATGTCTATGGTTAAATGGTGACTTTTATAGATCACAACTCAATAACATCATAGATGATTTATTCAAGGTGTTCACTTATGTAAACAACCAATGGATTTACCTTTCCAACATTTCATGGTTAGAAGTTGATGCCTCAATATTCCCATTGTTTTGGGTGAAGGGCGTAGTGTAATGTTATGATTCTAATGATGAGAATTTGATGGTTCAATGCCTTAAACTTGTAGTCTTACCCTTTCCCTTTTATGATTATGATTTATAATCACCATAATGAGTTAATGGTAACCCTAATGAGGTATAACTTGTTATACCTAGATTTAATATAAATAAATGATGGTAATTGGGTATGAATAGTCCTGGAATGACTAATACAATCATGGTGTACTTTGTTCCTGTTGTTGAAACCCTAGTATGCTATAACATGATGGTTACACCATTATTTATGTGTGGGTTCATACTTGAGAATAGTATGGAATATTATGGTGATGCTTCACCTTATGCATCCATGATCCAATAGGGATGTCGTGAGTTAGGGTTTGGGTATAAGCGTTGATTAGTAACATTAATATAATTTATCTTGTTGAACCTAACTATAATACAAATAGATAAAGATGAGTATTCATGTTTAACATTCTTATATGATGGAATGATGGTGGAATCACCTCCTTAATATGATCATAACATTAATATGTTAATTGGTGGTTATCATAGCCACATGGTTGATACTTTCTTATGCTAAACATGTGCATTATGAATATGATGAGGGTTAATCATATCTAGAATCCTTTCATGTTGATGTAATAAAGGAATGTGCTTAATGTTAATATAACCCTACTATGATTGTTTATGAATATCTCCTAGCTCATTAATGCAATATTGTGTTGATCTGGTGTATTATGTGTAGGTGATGATGTTGAGCCTTGTTATAAGGTATGAAAAGATAATGATGATCTTGTAGGGAATAATATGATGGTCTTAATGACCTTTGGGCATGGTTGACCGCTAAATGAGGTGTAATCCTCTTGTGTTGATAAGAGTTGATACCCTGTGATATTGTGAAAAGGATTTCTATCGTTTGATATTATGATGATCTTAATGACCTTTGGGCATGGTTGAGCCCTAAATGAGGTGTAATCCTCTTGTGTTGATAAAGGTTGATACCCTGTGATATTGTGAAAAGTATTTATATCTTGTGATAGTATGAGGACTAGTGTGGTCTCATGAATGCCAAGTGAATAGTACCATGTGATGATGAGATGAGAAATTATGTTCCACACATTTTATATCTTTTAAAATTTGTGATATTTATATGTTTGCTAGAAGTGAATTAGGGTTTGTATGTCCACTTGTTTGATGCAACCTTAATTCACCCAATTGGCATAACTAATCAAGTGCAACTCTAATCATGTAGTGCCCTATGCCATAGAGCCATCTCGAGTGTCAGAAATTGCTGGATGGTGAAATGAGTATTCCTAAGGGAAACTCAAAGCCCATACTATTGAGTATGTTGGGGTGGCAAGCTGAGGATATATCCTTGTCATCCAAAATGTAGGTTGTGGAGGATGTCTATGGTCATGCCTCACACACCTGATGTAATTGAGGAAAACTACGGTTGTACCTCGGATTAGAGGGTTTTGTATACCCTAGTTTCTAGTGACGTGACCTATACCGAGGGAGGACTAGTGGTTAGCGACTTGACTATATGTCGCTATGGTGGCATCTTTGACAGATATTTCACTACCTTTTTACTCATATTGACCGAGGGGAAGAGATCTTAGGATATCGAAACTCCTAGATCTTATACGAAACCGAATAGCCCTTTACAGGGGTCAGTTGGACTTTGGATGGTACGATTGAAATTCCCCAGGGCATAATAAAAGATGGAAGATAGCTGTGTAGCATATTTGTTTAGGGTTATACACAATGCTTCATACTAGATGATAACCCTTATTTGCTTTCTTTTCATTGAGATCATGTATAGTACAGTAAGAGATAATAGATATGCTTACGTTGTAGTTATGCTCATATTGTAAACATGCTTATGTTGTCAAATATACTAACACTGATGGTTAAGATGATGTTGCTAGCTATGTTTAATATTGCTAGCCATGCCTATGTAATTAGAAATGCTTAAACTGCTAATCATGCCTACGTAGTTCATTGTGTTATGATGTTAGTTCTACTTTTGATATAGATATGTTCCCTTTATTTGAGATATCAGTATTGATAGCCATGTTATGTTACTAGACATAGTCATGATGCTAGGGATGCTTATGCTACTAGATTGCTTGTGCTTTTAGCAAGGAATATGATGATAGTAAGATTAATGAAAATGATTGTTATTAGATGCAATTTGATGATATTTGAGTAGATATCTATCTAAAGAAATGGATGTATTTGTTACTAATATATGCATTGATGATCATACTTGTTGCTAAGATTAATTGCTTAATCTCTCTAGCATACTTGAACTGTTCAATCTATTCAATTGATTATTAAATACTCCAATTGCTTAATTATCTACTATTTAAAATGTTGTAATCAATAAGCATTGTTGGAGGTTATATCTCTTGCTGGGACATGGGTCTCACCCTTGTGGTTTGCCACATCGTTTTAGGTAATCTAGAGTGACAAAAACAAACATGTGGCAGCAAAGAGGAGATATAGTAATGAATCTTTGAGAAAGTTGATAAGATGTCTAGTGTGTCCTAGAGTCATCCCTTTACTCTCAGGTCCAGGCAGGAAAAACATTTATGTGGTGTTTCAAATGAATCGAACTTTTGTTAGCATATTAATGCTTGTTTGTGTGGCATATACGAATATTGTTCTCCTATTTATATATGTTGTGGCTAAGGCGATAGAACAATTTGTATCAAATTCTTGGCATAGTATGGTTAAAAGAAAGATGTTGGGCTCTTATGAAAATGTTTCTGAGCAGGTGGTGATGTTGAAATCGGTTTTAATTTACCCATATTTTTGGGTATGTGATTAATTAGTGATCCATTGTGCTTTATGTTTTGAGTAATCTCATTTAGTGTAATGGGTTCTCACATGAATGTCATAGATCGTGAATGCTATGGTGGTAATCATATGATATAGGGTGATGGCTATGAGCCTTGATGAGGCATGTTGAGGTTATAATGACGTGATGGGCCTTTTGGCTTGACATAGGCTTAATGCCTAGTGAGAGGTGTTATCCTCCAATGATGTCATGAGGGATTAATATCCCATAGCAGTGCAATTATGGTGATAGCATGGTATGGTTGTGTGATATGTTGATGGCTTTAAATTGGTAGTGATTTCAAGTGATAGTGTGACAAGTTTGCACCTTATACGTTTTATATCTTTTCGAGTTGTATTATCCCCTTATCTTTGTAGAGTTTGAATAGGGTTTATATGTTGTAACTTGATTGATGCCAAAAGATACTCAATTGGACTAAGTAATCAAGTGAAACCTTAGTGATGTAGTTGCCATGTGCCATAGATTCATTTTTAGCATCACTACTTTACTGGATGGTGAAATGGGTATTCCCAAGGCAAACTTAGAGTGCATACTGTTGATTTGTGAGGTGCAAGTAAGTACGTATCCTTGACATCTTCACTCCAAGTGTTTTGAGAATGACTACGGTCGGGTCTTAGTGATGAGCATGTGATATGATGTGATACAGGACAACTGCAGTTGTACCTCAGTGATTGGGTTATATACCCTAATTTCTAGTGTTGTACCTATACCAAGGCGGGCTATGTGTTCTATATGACCATATATTTGACTATGAGTTGTTGTTTCTACAGAACCATAGATTTTAGCTATGAGTTGTAATTTCTACAGAACCATAGTTTTGACTATGAGTTGATGTCTGTCTCTACAGGACTATACCTTTGACTACAAGTTGATGTCTTTGCATTTGGCTATATGTCACTGTGGTGCAGACTCGAACTGACTTAGTAGTTCATGAGAAGATCATAGATTATGACTCTTACATTGATCTTGTATGACACTTATTTGGACTCTATAGTGGTCGGTTGGATCTGGGTGGTACCACTCAACTCCTCTGTTCATAATAAAAGACGTAATATAGCTGTATAGTATACTTGCTTAGGGTCAAATACGATTCACATTAGATGACCCCCTTACTGTCACATTCTAACTATTAGATGATATCTAAGTCAATGAGAAATGTATTCATGAAAACCTTAACAATTGGAGATTGAGACATATGAGCCCAAATGTATTATCTTCCAGTCCAATTTGAGCCCATATGAGTGTTTATTTCACCTTAGGGGTCAAGTTGTAATTTGATCATCTTATAATGCTAGAATGGTTCAATTAAAACTAAGTTTTAATTTGTCTGTTCATAATAAAGTTCCATCCAACCTTGGGAACATTTGGATGAATAAGGAAATTGACATTATACATAAAGGTGTTTAGACATTGCTTAATTGAGGTGCTCAAATAGGTGAGCAAGTAAATTTTTTTGCTTAACATTTGTTTATTTGCTGATGGAAGGATTATGTTTGAATTTAATAAAGATTAGAGTCGACTTGATCTTTCAAAGTTGAAGGTATACTTAATTTAAATGATCTTATCACAATAACATATATAAGATTTAGTTTGAATACTTAAGTGAAAATTATGAATGTGCGTTTAGATTTGAGAACATTTTTCATATGAAGAATTAGAGGAGACGGATCCTATGTTTAAGTTGTTAATATATAGAGTTGTTCAGTAGTATAGATAATGGGATGAGTTGAATAATTTTAAATGATTGAGAATAAACGAGGAGTGATATATCCACATGATGATCTAATTAATCGATGATTAGAATATATAAATAAACAAGACCCAAGGAAGATCTAAGTAAAAGAAGGGATGTGTTTGATTATAAGAAATTGAGTTAGAAGGTGTATCATATTCCATTTTGTTTCATTTGACATTTTGTATGGAACAAACTTTACACTAGCTCTTTATTTAATTTACAAGCTAGACTCTCATCGAGAGTGAAATGGAACAAAACAAAAAGTAGATAAGGTGGAGACTTCTGAAGAAGAGGCCTTTCTCTCGAGACTTCTTATCTTGAGACGAGGAACATCCTACCCTCAATGCACACAAGTACGAATCCAAGATGATCCAGAAGTCCCGATCGGCATGGGAACCAATAGGGATATGGCTGCTGCCTATAAATATGATGAGGGGTTGGAGGAGGTTTCATACATTGACTTTAGGTAAACCGAGAAGAGAACAACAATGGATATGAATACCTTAGCGGGCCACGTTCCCGGAAGGGTGGAAACCACACCTATTCACCCCTCATCATGACGTCCTTGCCAATGAAAGAAGCTCAGAAGCATGAGGATGAGTTTAGACGTAATGAAGGGCCTCGCTGGAATCACAATGTCTTGGTGGTGTAGGGCAAAGAGCAGCAGAAACACTAGCATATGTCACGGTCGGGTAAACTAGAACCAAGGCGGATAAGATTTTATCCAGCGTAGGCCAAGCGGCAGTCCTGGTCGGCAGCCTAACCGTGGCATAGCTACATAGAGAGTAGGTGAGGCACGCACCCCATCCCTAATTTCAATTCTTACATAAACTAGGTACGAAAATGGTTAGATTCATATAAAAATTCTCATTGGTGCCCCACCTGAGTACATTACTAATGCTTTGATAATATATAGTTCCCCACTCAGAAATATTTTCTGGCTACACCACTGCAGCCTACTGACTGCCTTCCTAAGGTGCAGACTATGCTGCAGTCAAGAGATGTGCACACACGAATGTGAAGGAGACAAGAACAAGGAAAGGAGAGGAAGCATCGGTGTCCACGAGGGACATGGCATGACCTCGGCTACTGGCGATGAGGAGGCTTCTAGAGGGGACCCTCAGAATTTCTGTTCCTTCACAGCCGGTGTCGCATGAGAAAGGAGAAGAACAAAGATGATGGTAGTTAGGCAGTTGTGGTCGTAGTAAGTCTTCGAGGAAAGGAGAACAAGAGGGAGAGAAAGCTCCTCCGCCTTGTAGGAGCATGCTACAAGCAAGGTAGGATTGTTGAGAAGCTTGTTTCATTGAAGACGTGGGTTCTCTCAAGATAGAGTGGGCCGGGAGGCTAGGATGCATGTCACACAGCGTGAACTAGATGTGTAGTACAGGAAGGAGACGAGCGTTGGGTAGTTTTGGGTTTCCAGTCAGGAAGATCCAAGGAGAGATCTGTGAGAGAAGAAAAATAAAAATAAGTGGTTCATGCCCATGAGTATTCATATTTTAAGCTGAGTATATTTACATGTTTCTTAAGTCATATTTTTATGATTTATGTGATTCAATGTTCTAAGATTTTAAAGTGAAGATATGCAAGAAATATTTTCCTGTACTTCTATAATTATGTAAGTTTATATGTTCAATATCTCAAGTAGAGATATGTTGCTCAACATGATTGGGACTCATGGACCATGTCTATGAGAAAATTTAAAGGGTCATGTTTCTATAAGATTTATTACTACTGATTCATATTAATGAATAAGACTGCAAAATAAGATATATAGTCACACTTAATAGATAATTTGGGATAACTTTACATCGAGATTTGAATTATAACTATGTTGTCAATATTTCTCATATATATATACAGATACAAACATGCATTAAGATTTCCATTTAGAATCATGTTTTCTTATATATAGAGAGATCCAAGAACTAGGTAGTTAATCAAGTTCTATAGAATGAGTAATATCTAGAAGTTAAGTACAAAGTGAGAATACAAGTTTTGAACATATTAAGGCATGATCCAATTTTCAAGATAAATGTACTACATGGATTAGAATGTGTTTTTAATTGAATTATGATGATAACATGAATTATGATGCATTAAGTTATGATTAAGTTTCAAGATAAGATTATATAATATTATTATTTTAAGGTTTAAGTTGTAACATGTAAGCTTATATGTAAACATTAAGATTCATGGTAAGATGAGATTCAATAAGATCTTATAAAGGTTAGATCATCTTTTCAGAATTCATGTTTTTAGATATTTTGTACTAAAGATACTTTGTATACTTAGTATTTCTGTATCTAGTTCAGATCATTTTTTAAGCCTTTCTACTCTTTAGTCATATTCAGTATCAATAAAGTCATCTCTATTAAATTAGAGTTTCAGATTAAGGTTTATCTTGATAATAAGCACATCGGATTTAGATTCAAACTTGGACTACTCATTGTATGAGTAGGCAGAATATAGAATAAAGGTTCATGATATGGGTTTCAGACCTAAAACTCAGTTACATAGTAATTGAGATGTATATTCATGTTCAAATGTAGATTCATTTCAGAACTTAAGAATAAAATATTCGGATTTAGATTTAGATTCAGATTTAGAATTCAATACATGCTCAGTACTCAGTAATCAGTTTCAAATAAGTTCAATTATCAGTATTCAGTTTTAATATAAGATAAGTTCAGATTTAGAATTTAGTAAAGCAATCAGTATTCAGCTTCAGTTCAGATTAAGAATTAAGTAAGTTTAGACTTAAGATAAATAAGTCAAAACCTTCACATAATACATTATATGATAAGTCCTCATTCAGGGAGTCCCAGGACGATTCAGAGGCATTTGTTTCCAACTCAGAGGAGTGTTTACTCCAATTCAGAGGTGTTGCGGCACCAATTCAGGGCATAGCCACGCCAATTCATAGACACCTGAGTGTCATTTAGAGGCATGTAGTGCCAATTTAGGGTAATTTAGTACCAATTCAGGGCGTAGATATGCCAATTCAGGAGGACTTATTGTATAATGGTGGCCACAATCAGATAAAAATTGTAAGTAAAAGATATCTTAGGCTAGAGTATGCCCATAATCTCATCCATAAGTATGATGTGAGGGAATTAGATAAGATAAGTATGACCCATGCACTGAGGTGCATGTCTTGAGATCCATGTACCAGGGTATATGTCTCCAGGGAAAGATAAGGTAGAAAGATAAGAATTCAGATTAAGTAATAAGACAGAATATATTACATATTTTACTCAGAGTTTGATGTTAGGTTTATGTTTATAAAATCCAATTTCAGTTCTTTAGCAATGTATATTTTAGAATACTCATGCCACTTAATCTAACAACTGTTATTTTCTCAATGCATGGTTGGGGATGTGATGTCTGCAGGTTTTGGAGCAATTGAAGAACAAAAGGACAATCAAAGGACTAGGGGATTTCAAGCTTGCCTTGTGGGGTGCCATCTACCGTGATGATCCAGAGTTTAGACATCTTTTATTATGTATAGTCTTGTTATCATGGTAGATTAGATGACTAACTTTTCTTTGTCATACTATGTATGAATCAGTTTTCCAATTATGCAAAGTGTTTCATTTGCTATAATTGCAATGATCATCATGTTTGTGACACTCGTAGATTAAGGAAAAAAAATATAGCTTCCGCTCATGTGTTATAAAAATCTGGGTGTTACAGAACTTTATTATGAACAGACAAATTAAAACTTATTTTTAATTGAACCATCCTAGCATTATAAGATGGTCAAATTACAAGTTGACCCCTAAGGTGCAATAAACATTCACATGGGCTCAAATTGGACTGGAAGATAATACATTTGGGCTCATATGTCTCAATCTCAAATTGTTAAGGTTTTCATAAATACAGTTCTCATTGACTTAGATATCATCTAAAAGTTAGAATGTGACAATACTACCCACCTTATTGGGAATTTCATCCTCGAAATTACTCTAGGCCACTACCCACCATAGGGTTTTGCTTAACTCTTCATTCATTGATAGTTGATATTAAGGTACACTTATGTTCACAATTTTGCATGAAATGAGACATGTAATGTATTTCATTAAATGATTATGTGAGCATTATTTGTTACCTTGGTCTACTACTCAACTCATACTTATGGTCTATGAAGCTAAACTTGTATCTACACTCAGGACATCTGACTCGACCTTGTCATGAATTTCTAACATTAGGTGTAGTTGACCATCTAATCTTAGGTCTTCCAGGTACCTCCTACATTTTTGCATATGTGGGGATCAAGCACATGCCCAGAGATGTGAGATCCTGACATGCTATCTCTCACTAACCTACTAATACATGTCTCTCATACCACACAGACCAGTGATGCATTAAAATCTAGTGCTTAGGACAGTCCTCTTAAATTCTCAATTGGATGTCCATAACCATTGATAATGGAGAAGCAACGTCATTAACTAGGGTTAGGTTGAATCTTGAGAACTAGAATTGGTAAACGTCTATCCATGACAACTCTATTTCTTCTAAGGTAAAAACTCTTAGTCATTCTAGGTTATTGTGTCTTTCTTTAGAAATCTATCCCTAAACCCTAATCTCTTATCTTCATCCTAGGGTGACTATGAGAATCATCTTTGCTAGTGGCCATTTACCAAATTTCTCTGATACCATATTATAACACCCAGATTTTCATAACACATGAGTGGAAGTTATACTTTATTTTCTTCATCTGGGAGTATCATAAACATGATGATCATTGCAATTAAAGCAAATGAAACACTTTGCATAACTGGAAAACTGATTCATACATAGTATGGAAAAGAAAAACAAGTCATCTAATCTATCATGAGAACAAGACTATACATAATAAAAGATGTCTAAACTCTAGATCGATATGGTAGATGGCACCCCACTAGGTAAGCTTGAAATCCCCTAGTCATTTGCTTGTCCTTTTGTTCTTCAATTGCTCCAAAACCTGCGGACATTGCGTCCCCAGCCATGCATTGGGAAAATAACAGTCATTAGAGTAAGTGGCATGAGTATTCTAAAATATACATTGCTAAAGAACTGAAATTGGATTTTATAAACATAAACTAACATCAAACTCTGAGTAAAATCTATAACATATTACGTCTTATTACTTAATCCGAATTCTTATCTTTCTACCTTATCTTTCTCTAGAGACATGTTGTAACATCCCTGACCTGGGTTATGAGCTAACCCTAGGTGTTTTGCCTAAATATGTAATTAAATCTTTGTGATTAACTCTGAGCATGTAATTAAGCTTCTCAGAAATGTATATTTCAGTTTTTGCTCCTTTATATATAAAGTTGTAGCACTGTTTTGTAATACAGGGACCTATGTGCAATTTACCCAGTTGAAAGGGTTAACTTGCAATTTGCACATGATGAGATGTTCCTCTGATGTTGAGACATCATGAGAATCTCTTTGGCAAAGTTTGAGGGATTTCCCAAGCTAGAGCACCAAGGTGCAGCTGTGGAAGCAATCCCAGGGCTTGAAACCCTAATTTGGGGTAAAATGCAATTTACCCAAATGATGGGATGCAATTTGTAAAGAATGTCATCTAAAGTATCTTTTTAGACTTTTGCCATCTTTTAGAGAAGAAATGATGAGGAATTCACCTCAATTGAGTTATCAAGTTAAGAAATAGGCTCTGTGATTGAATAATCAGGGTATATGTGCAATAACCCTTTAAGTATGAACTTTATTATTAGATTGTTCTTCCTTGCCTTCTTTTCTATAACTTAAGATAAGGTTTGTCCTTAGAATAAAGAGGAAGGGACGAGCAAGTAATAAAAGAAGGACTTAGTTGGAATTAAGGGAAACTTATGAACTAATGTTGAAAATCCTATCCCATGTATATAAGCCATCCTTCCTTTAGTTGCAAGGGAACTTAACCTTCGTTCCCTTTACTGTTTCATTTCACCAAAGACGACCAAGGACTGCCTTGGAGCTAAGGAGGACGAACAAGGGGTGCAAGGTAGGTTTAAACCCCTCTTCTTGCCTAATTCCATGGTTAGAATTCGAATTCAAGGTCATCTTCATGGCTAATTCTCGAAACCCTATCTTTCTAGCCGTCTCTTTTCATCCTTCCTTGGAGTTTTCACCTTGGCCAACCTGTGGGAACTCAAGGACGCCATTAGATCTTGGAGCTTGAAAGCTTGGAGCTCAAGAAGCAAGCTTTAGGCGGGTTTTATAACTCTAAACCTATGCTTTACTATGTTCATCTTTATATGCGAGTTAATGATAGCTCCTAGTATTTCCCTACTTTTCCCTGCTATTTTGCAAGCAAACCCGTGGGATATCTGTACTGTTCTTGAGCTAGAAGATGAAGGCGTGATTTCCAAGAAAAACCCACCGTTTTTCTTTTCCCTAAACGGTCCTAACAGTTTGCTCTCACGACCTCAAGACCGTGAGGGAGCCTCGCGGTCTCGAGACCGTGAGAGGGCTCGCGGTCTCAAGACCGATTGGCCCTGTTGACCGAGCGTGGACCATATAAGAAACCTGTTCCTAATTATATAGGCTAAATACCCTCAAAATTTGGGAGACTAACTCCAAAGGAATCGGGAGATATGACCTTTTTAAGTCACGACTTTAAATGAATTAATTGCTGATTTTCAAACGGTCTGAAATTGCCTTTTTGGGCAAAAGGTCTCAAGACCGTGAAAGGTCGTTGACTAAGCATTGACCCCATGAGATTACTGTTCAAAATTTTGTTAATTAACAACTCACCAAGTTTGATGGTCTAATTCCAAACGGGCTAAGAGTTGAAGGGTGAATACTAGGGCTAACCCTAGATAAAATCAGTACTGAAATTATGGTGACATAATTAGGGTTTTTAGGGTTGATTGACCTAAACGGTCTCAAGACCATGTGGGGTCCACCCACATGACCTCAAGACCGTGAGGACAATCACCCAAGACCATTTGAAGGTCTAGGGTTGAGTAATTTGACCAATTGAACACCCAATTGCAAATAAGTTATCAAGTTAATCAAAATTCGGATTCTGTGACCAATCATGGTTCAACCTCTATCAAATCACCTTAGATTTTGATGAAATCTTGGGCAAACGGTCTCAAGACCATGTGGGGTCCACCCACATGACCTCAAGACCGTTTGGGCCAAGTTTGGGCCCAATTGGAGCTCAATTGAAGGGTTCAACCTTGTGTTGATACACATTGTTGAGTGTTGATGGGTGAACATTGATAGACCTTAATTGAATCGATTTCAATCCTAATTGGTCAACAATTGAGGGTCAATTGAATGACCATTTGGTTAAGCATAACCTTAATTAACTCAATCCATAGGTGGTCAACAGTTATTGGACCTTTTGAAGGCTTCAACATCAGTGACATCATCGTTTGATTTGTTGAACCTTTGTTGAAGGACCTTGTGGTTGAGACCGTGAGGGGGCTCACGACCTCAGGACCGTGAGGTGGCTCACGACCTCAGGACCGTGAGGTGGCTCACGACCTCAGGACCGTGAGGTGGCTCACGACCTCAGGACCGTGAGGTGGCTCACGACCTCAGGACCGTGAAGGGGCTCACGACCTCAGGACCGTGAGGTGGCTCACGACCTCAGGATCGTGAGGTAGCTCACGACCTCAAGATCGTGAGGGGGCTCACGACCTCAAGACCGTGAGGTGACTCACGATCTCAAGCCCATGAGGAGGCTCACGGTCTTGGAACTAGAAAGGGGCTCATGGACTTGAAGGGTCAAAGTGAGCAATCGGTCAACACTTTCAACCGAATTCAATCATGTGATGGTTCAATGTTGCTCAAATCAAACACTAATGATAATCTAAGATAGTAAGGAGTTATTTGATTAAGGTTTTTGACTATGATGATGATGATCAATGGGGTGAATTACCAAGATACCCCTGAAGGGTCAATTGAGTTATACCTTGCTCAATTCAAACCCTAATTACATGAGAATGATGTTTTTAGTCATAATGACTCTATATAACCTGATCTAGTCTAATGTTATCATCAACCATTAGTATGATGAAAGAGAAAGTGCTCTAGAGAGAGAGAAAGTACCTTAGAGAGAGAAAGTAACTCTAATCACTTAATGGTGATGCTTTTGGCTATGTTAGCCTATGATGACTCAACCCAACCTGTTTTAGAGTGATGTTGACATCACCTAACCTTACGATGAGAGAGAAAGTACTTCTAGAGAGAGAAAGTACCTCTAGAGAGAGAGTATCTCTTTTAAATGGAAACTCAATTGAAACATCCCCAATACACAGAAATGAGTATAATTAGGGTATGATCCACCTGTGTGAGATCATAGAAACCCTAATTATGATAAATGATGAACCTTTAACTAATCCAGGAGCATCAATGAAGGTGTTACTCAAACATGATGATGTTATGAGTTAATTCACCTTGATGTGAATAGTAAACCCTAATTCAAGGGTGATGACATGTAATGTGAATAGTAAACCCTAATTCAAGGGTAATGGCATGCTTTTGAGCAATAAACTCTATTTGAGTAGAATTAAAGATTTAACTCTTATGACAAGAGTAGGAAGTACATTCCTTATTGTTATATTACCTTTATCAGATGTATTAATCATGCAGGTTCTGATATGAAGGTAATTATATCCAGGTATGGATGTTGATGTTATATTCATTGAAGGCATGTTGTAGCCTTATGAATAAGTAATGTAATCTGATGCCTTGCTAGTGGCATCCTATGCTGATAATGGGCTATGAGAGCCATGAATACCATCAAGGTCATGCTTTAGAGATGACTTGTGATGAGGATAATGAGAAATGATGATTGATATGAGTTAGGCCTGTTACATTTAGTATTCTTCTTTTATAGCTGCTATGCTACTGTTATTGTTTGAAGAACAATGTATGCTGTTAAAGAATACTGAATGTACCTAACTAATCAAGTATAATGTAGAGCCCTGATCATAGATCCATCATTGTCAGAAATTAAGTGATGGTGAAACAGGTTTTCCATAGGGAACTCCTGGAGCACATACTTTTGAGTATGTGGGGTACATGGATGTGTAGAACCTTACATCCTAGTGTAGGAAAGTGATGTAGATGTGGAATCCATCCATCCTTCACTATAGTTCCATACCGTATCAGTGGTAGGTAAACATGAAACCTCCTGATGACGAAGAAAGCACAGATATCAGTATCAGTGGTAGGTAAATATGAAACCTCCTGATGACGAAGAGAGTACAGAACGCCACTGTGACTCTAGAATAGCGAAGGACCAGTTTACCCTGGTGAGCTATAGTAGTAGAGACACAAGATGTCCTACAAGTGATCCTCTTACTGACTGAGGAAGATGAAGGTCATGAGAATCCGACTCTCTTAATGACCTATGTATGATACTGATGCGGCTTCTCAGCGATCAGTTGGAGTATGAGTGGTAAGCCTCATCTCCACAGGGCATAATGTTGTTTGTAAAACATAATCAACCATGTAGTATAACTTGTTAGAGATGACTCCAAGTTAGTTGATTGATGTTACATTGCAATAATGTTGATATTCTCCATATCTCCTAATTTGTAGAGATCTTGTTATATCTGCAACTGTTATAGAATGCTTTGAAGGCTTTACTGTTTAAAATAATCTTTGATGTTATAATAAAGCTTCTGGCGAAGAGTTATAACTCTCGCTGGGACAATTATGTATAATTGTCTCACCCCGTAGACTTCAACTTTTTAGGTGGACGTCGGAGACGAAGAAACCAGCCTACAAGTGATCAATCTCAGCAGCAGCACCAGGGGCAGCAGTAATCTCAGGTGGAGATTTGTCCTGCCATGTGGTGTAGTTAGAGTCAGTCCTATGTGTCCTCTGTACTCTCAGGTCTTGGAGTCTTGTGTTATGTGATCTTGAGATTTTGTATCTTGAATGTATATAATTACTCAAGAAGTAATTATCCTGAGATGTAAACAGTTACCTCTCTTTATGAAAGGAGTTTTTATGGATACAAGTTCTTATCTCGAAAAGTTTTAATTTTCCGTGATTTTTGTCTTCCGCTGATTACCGATTCGCTTCCGCTAAGTTTTAATCGTGTTTATGTCATGGTTTGGAGATCAGAGCACCACAATTAGTGGTATCAGAGCTCCAGGTTCAGTTGAGTCTACAGAGGCATAGGACTTAGGATGTCGAGTCTACCTTTAGTACTCCTTCCTTATCTAATAGAATCTTCTGCTCCTCAGGAGAAGAAGATACATAAGAATGTCAGGACATCGCGATGAGCACGTGGCTGAGAGTAGTGCTAGTTCACCTCGAGGCGGTGCAAGAGTTCCGAGAATAGAACAACCTGCACCTAAGTCGCCAAGAGAGCCACCCCAGTTCGACCCAGCTGACATGAGTGATCCAGCTATACAGACGATGTTCGGGCAGTTTATGACTGCCATGACACATATAACCGATAGGATGCCCATTCCTGCACCTAGGGCACCTGTCCAGCCTGAAGTACAAGGTATTGGTAAGACATTCGAACGACTTCGTCGTGTCGGAGCTACCGAGTACTTCGGAACTGCCGACCCAGCAGATGCTGACTTATGGTTGACAGAGTTGGAGAAGGCTTTCAGGATTCTTATGATTCCGGAAGCTGAGAAGGTTAGACATGCTGTCTATCTTCTCAAAGGCAGTGCTGGTCACTGGTGGAACATGGAAGAGCAGAAGAGACCTGGAGTAGAGTTCTCATGGGAAGAGTTTCGTCGGGAATTTATCAATAGATATTTTCCAAAGACCTTCCTAGATGAGAAGATTTCTCAGTTTGAGAAACTAAGGCAGGGTATGATGAACATTAGCGAGTATGAAGCTAAGTTCATGGAGCTGTTGCGGTTTTGTCCGCATATGGCTGCTACAGATGAGGAAAGAATCAGAAGATTTGAAAAGGGTTTGAATTCCGATATGTCAACCCCTGTGTCTGCCTTAGAAAACAGAGAGAGATTCTCTACCTTCGTTGAGTCAGTCCGAAGGATAGAGAGATCTGTGGTTGAGAAAAGACAAACCCATAAAAGATATCCACAGTTCCAGGGTTCTTCATCTAGGGATTCCAAGAAACCTAGATTCTCTGCACCTAACCCTCCACCACCCAGATCGAGTTTTCAAACTCAATGGACACCAAGTAGAGGTAGAGGACGGAGTCAACCGCTTCAAGGGACACACAGTTCTGCATCAGTGTCAGTTACTGGACCACCCAGACCACAACAACAGGAGAAGAGTTGCTACAACTGTGGTAAGGTGGGACACTTGATGAAGGATTGCCGTTCTAGGCCTGTCGGTGTGACACAACAACCTCCGAGACAGAATCAACAGGGATCTCAGAATAGACAACATCAAGGAGCAGCTCGAGGACGTGGACAAGCGTCTCAAGCTGGATCATCAGCACCACCTCAACACCAGGCGACTGCGAGGTTCTATGCTATGAACCCACCTGAGGCAGTTGTCAATCCACGGGTAGTGGCAGGTCAGATGAAACTTTTATATTCTGATATGTCTATATCCTGTAATATATCTGTTCTGATTGATCCGGGTGCTACGCACTCTTTCATCACTCGTGAAGTGATTCGTAACTACAATATGACTGTTAGTCATAGAGCAGATAGTTTGTTGTTAGAGACTCCGTTGAGTGGGTCTGCCGTTTTGCAGGAGGTATGTTCTCCCTGCATCCTTTTCTTTTCTGACCATCGCATTCAAGTGGACCTTATACCACTTGATATGCAGGGGTTTGATATAATCCTTGGGATGGATACCTTAGAAAGGTATAGAGTTGTCTTGGATTGTGAGTCCAAGTTGGCTGTGTTTGCTGATGAAAGCAACACATGGATCTTTCAAGGTGAAAGAAAGATTCTGCCCACCTGTCTTGTGTCAGCTATGGTTGCTGATAAGCTGTTGAGGCAAGGATGTTATGCATTCTTAGCCCATGTGGTAGATGTTACCAAGGAAAGTTCCAACCCTGCTGAAGTTCCCATAGTCAGGGAATTCGAGGATGTGTTTCCTGAAGAACTTCCTGGTATACCACCACCTCGGGAGATTGACTTTGAAATCAATCTGATTCCAGATACGAAACCCATAGCTCAAACTCCGTATAGAATGGCTCCTGCCGAGATGGCAGAACTCAAGAAACAGCTTCAAGAGTTACTTGAGAGAGGTTTTATCCGACCGAGTACTTCACCTTGGGGTGCTCCGGTCTTGTTTGTTAAAAAGAAAGATGGGTCAATGCGGTTATGCATCGACTATAGACAACTCAATAAAGTGACAATAAAGAATAGGTATCCTCTGCCGAGGATTGATGATCTCTTTGACCAGTTGCGTGGTGCAACAGTCTTTTCAAAGATAGACTTGAGGTCTGGATATCACCAACTTCGTATTAAGGATAGTGACATATCCAAGTCTGCCTTTAGGACAAGATATGGTCACTATGAGTTCACGGTTATGTCGTTTGGACTAACCAATGCACCAGCTGCATTTATGGAACTCATGAATAGAGTTTTTCGACCTTTCCTTGATCAGTGTGTTGTCGTCTTCATAGATGACATACTGATTTATAGTAAAGATGCTCAGCAGCATGAGCAGCATCTTCGCCAAGCTTTGACCTTGCTAAGAGAACATAAGTTGTATGCTAAGTTTAGCAAGTGTGAGTTCTGGCTGCCGGAGGTATCTTTTCTTGGACATATAATATCCGCCTCGGGAATTCGTGTTGACCCTACAAAGGTAGAATCTGTTCTACAATGGGAACAACCGAAAACACCGACGGAGATTCGAAGTTTCTTGGGGTTAGCTGGCTATTATCGAAGGTTCATTAAGAACTTTAGTTCCATAGCTTTACCCTTGACCAAGTTAACCCGGAAGGATGTTCCTTTTTCTTGGAGTGATAAGTGTCAACAATCTTTCCAGTTACTGAAGGAGAGGTTGACAAGTGCACCTGTATTAGTGCTACCTGAACAAGGAAAAGGTTATATAGTTTTCTGTGACGCTTCCAAGAATGGACTAGGATGTGTGTTGATGCAGGATAAACAAGTGATTTCTTTTGCTTCCCGACAGCTTAAGAAACACGAGGAGAATTATCCAACACACGATCTGGAGTTAGCAGCTGTGGTTCATGCTTTGAAGATCTGGAGACATTATCTCTACGGAGAGACATTCCAGATTTTCACAGACCACAAAAACCTTAATTATATCTTCTCTCAGCATGAGCTCAACATGAGGCAACGTCGCTGGATGGAGTTAATCAAGGACTACGACTGTACAATTGATTACCATCCAGGTAAGGCCAATGTTGTTGCAGATGCCTTGAGTAGGAAATCAGCAACATCAACCATGAATAAAGCACAACTAAACTCTTTAGTATGCTCTAGAAGAGATATGCTTATCTCTTTAAGGCAAAACAATGTACAGTTGAAGGTATCATTGCTAGCCGGTTTGTTAGCTGAGATGCATATTAAACCTACCCTAAGAGAGCAGATTAAAGAAGCACAGCTAGATGATGCTGCAGTTCAACATATAAGATCTGAGTATGGAAATGAGAAGCAAGATGGGTTTCATGACTCAAAAGATCAAGTAGCTTGTTATAATGGAAAAATGATAGTGCCGGATGTGGACAACTTAAGGAAGTTAGTCCTGGAAGAAGCCCATTCTTCCATGTATGCTATGCATCCAGGGAGCACCAAGATGTATCGGAATTTGAAGGATCTATATTGGTGGCCTGGGATGAAGAAGGACGTTGCAGAGTTTGTTCTGAGGTGCCCTGTGTGTCAGCAAGTTAAAGCTGAACACCAGAAGCCTGCAGGGACAATGCAACCTTTACCCATATCACAGTGGAAGTGGGACCATGTGACCATGGACTTTGTTGTTGGCCTACCCAGGACAAGCAAAGGACATGATTCCATTTGGGTAATTGTTGATAGGTTGACTAAGACAGCACATTTCTTACCTGTCAAAACAACCTATTCTGCTGAAAGATTATCAGAGTTGTATGTTCGAGAGATAGTGCGTTTGCACGGAGTTCCTGTCACAATAGTTTCAGACAGAGGACCTCAGTTTACAAGTCGTTTTTGGGAACAGTTGCACAGTGCCTTAGGCACTAAGCTGAGGTTTAGTACGGCCTTTCATCTACAGACTGATGGACAGTCAGAAAGGACCATACAAACCTTAGAAGACCTGTTGCGAGCATGTGTTCTCCAGTTCACCGGAAATTGGGATCTACACCTAAGCTTGATAGAGTTTGCCTATAACAATAGCTATCAGCATAGTATTGATATGGCACCTTATGAAGCCTTATATGGTAGACGTTGTAGATCACCCTTGTGTTGGTTTGAGACTGGTGAGCACCAGTTGTTAGGTCCTGACCTGGTGCAGCAAACCACGGAAAAGATTAAAGTAATACAACATAAGATTAAGACTGCTCAAGATAGGCAGAAATCTTATGCTGACAAACGTCGTAGACCTTTAGAGTTCCAGATTGGAGACAAAGTGTATCTTAAGGTCTCACCTTGGAAAGGGGTCCTTCGTTTTGGAAGGAAGGGGAAGTTAGCTCCTAGATATATGGGGCCTTATCCAATCATTGAACGGATTGGAAAGGTAGCATATAAACTAGAGCTGCCCCCAGAATTACAGAGGTTACATCCTGTGTTTCACATTTCTATGTTGAAGAAATGTCACCCAGACACCGAGTCAGTTCTACAACCTATGGAAGTAGAATTGAATGATGACATATCCTATGAAGAGGGACCAGTGTCAATCCTTGATAAACGAATTAAAAAGTTAAAGAAGAAAGATATAAGTCTTGTGAAAGTCCTCTGGAATCATCGTGGTATTGAAGAAGCCACTTGGGAGTTAGAGGACGAGATGAGAAGGAAGTATCCTACCCTTTTCTCGTAATATGTTTTATCGATTTCGGGGACGAAATCCTTGTAAGGGGTGGATAATTTGTAACATCCCTGACCTGGGTTATGAGCTAACCCTAGGTGTTTTGCCTAAATATGTAATTAAATCTTTGTGATTAACTCTGAGCATGTAATTAAGCTTCTCAGAAATGTATATTTCAGTTTTTGCTCCTTTATATATAAAGTTGTAGCACTGTTTTGTAATACAGGGACCTATGTGCAATTTACCCAGTTGAAAGGGTTAACTTGCAATTTGCACATGATGAGATGTTCCTCTGATGTTGAGACATCATGAGAATCTCTTTGGCAAAGTTTGAGGGATTTCCCAAGCTAGAGCACCAAGGTGCAGCTGTGGAAGCAATCCCAGGGCTTGAAACCCTAATTTGGGGTAAAATGCAATTTACCCAAATGATGGGATGCAATTTGTAAAGAATGTCATCTAAAGTATCTTTTTAGACTTTTGCCATCTTTTAGAGAAGAAATGATGAGGAATTCACCTCAATTGAGTTATCAAGTTAAGAAATAGGCTCTGTGATTGAATAATCAGGGTATATGTGCAATAACCCTTTAAGTATGAACTTTATTATTAGATTGTTCTTCCTTGCCTTCTTTTCTATAACTTAAGATAAGGTTTGTCCTTAGAATAAAGAGGAAGGGACGAGCAAGTAATAAAAGAAGGACTTAGTTGGAATTAAGGGAAACTTATGAACTAATGTTGAAAATCCTATCCCATGTATATAAGCCATCCTTCCTTTAGTTGCAAGGGAACTTAACCTTCGTTCCCTTTACTGTTTCATTTCACCAAAGACGACCAAGGACTGCCTTGGAGCTAAGGAGGACGAACAAGGGGTGCAAGGTAGGTTTAAACCCCTCTTCTTGCCTAATTCCATGGTTAGAATTCGAATTCAAGGTCATCTTCATGGCTAATTCTCGAAACCCTATCTTTCTAGCCGTCTCTTTTCATCCTTCCTTGGAGTTTTCACCTTGGCCAACCTGTGGGAACTCAAGGACGCCATTAGATCTTGGAGCTTGAAAGCTTGGAGCTCAAGAAGCAAGCTTTAGGCGGGTTTTATAACTCTAAACCTATGCTTTACTATGTTCATCTTTATATGCGAGTTAATGATAGCTCCTAGTATTTCCCTACTTTTCCCTGCTATTTTGCAAGCAAACCCGTGGGATATCTGTACTGTTCTTGAGCTAGAAGATGAAGGCGTGATTTCCAAGAAAAACCCACCGTTTTTCTTTTCCCTAAACGGTCCTAACAGTTTGCTCTCACGACCTCAAGACCGTGAGGGAGCCTCGCGGTCTCGAGACCGTGAGAGGGCTCGCGGTCTCAAGACCGATTGGCCCTGTTGACCGAGCGTGGACCATATAAGAAACCTGTTCCTAATTATATAGGCTAAATACCCTCAAAATTTGGGAGACTAACTCCAAAGGAATCGGGAGATATGACCTTTTTAAGTCACGACTTTAAATGAATTAATTGCTGATTTTCAAACGGTCTGAAATTGCCTTTTTGGGCAAAAGGTCTCAAGACCGTGAAAGGTCGTTGACTAAGCATTGACCCCATGAGATTACTGTTCAAAATTTTGTTAATTAACAACTCACCAAGTTTTATGGTCTAATTCCAAACGGGCTAAGAGTTGAAGGGTGAATACTAGGGCTAACCCTAGATAAAATCAGTACTGAAATTATGGTGACATAATTAGGGTTTTTAGGGTTGATTGACCTAAACGGTCTCAAGACCATGTGGGGTCCACCCACATGACCTCAAGACCGTGAGGACAATCACCCAAGACCATTTGAAGGTCTAGGGTTGAGTAATTTGACCAATTGAACACCCAATTGCAAATAAGTTATCAAGTTAATCAAAATTCGGATTCTGTGACCAATCATGGTTCAACCTCTATCAAATCACCTTAGATTTTGATGAAATCTTGGGCAAACGGTCTCAAGACCATGTGGGGTCCACCCACATGACCTCAAGACCGTTTGGGCCAAGTTTGGGCCCAATTGGAGCTCAATTGAAGGGTTCAACCTTGTGTTGATACACATTGTTGAGTGTTGATGGGTGAACATTGATAGACCTTAATTGAATCGATTTCAATCCTAATTGGTCAACAATTGAGGGTCAATTGAATGACCATTTGGTTAAGCATAACCTTAATTAACTCAATCCATAGGTGGTCAACAGTTATTGGACCTTTTGAAGGCTTCAACATCAGTGACATCATCGTTTGATTTGTTGAACCTTTGTTGAAGGACCTTGTGGTTGAGACCGTGAGGGGGCTCACGACCTCAGGACCGTGAGGTGGCTCACGACCTCAGGACCGTGAGGTGGCTCACGACCTCAGGACCGTGAGGTGGCTCACGACCTCAGGACCGTGAGGTGGCTCACGACCTCAGGACCGTGAGGTGGCTCACGACCTCAGGACCGTGAAGGGGCTCACGACCTCAGGACCGTGAGGTGGCTCACGACCTCAAGATCGTGAGGTAGCTCACGACCTCAAGATCGTGAGGGGGCTCACGACCTCAAGACCGTGAGGTGACTCACGATCTCAAGCCCATGAGGAGGCTCACGGTCTTGGAACTAGAAAGGGGCTCATGGACTTGAAGGGTCAAAGTGAGCAATCGGTCAACACTTTCAACCGAATTCAATCATGTGATGGTTCAATGTTGCTCAAATCAAACACTAATGATAATCTAAGATAGTAAGGAGTTATTTGATTAAGGTTTTTGACTATGATGATGATGATCAATGGGGTGAATTACCAAGATACCCCTGAAGGGTCAATTGAGTTATACCTTGCTCAATTCAAACCCTAATTACATGAGAATGATGTTTTTAGTCATAATGACTCTATATAACCTGATCTAGTCTAATGTTATCATCAACCATTAGTATGATGAAAGAGAAAGTGCTCTAGAGAGAGAGAAAGTACCTTAGAGAGAGAAAGTAACTCTAATCACTTAATGGTGATGCTTTTGGCTATGTTAGCCTATGATGACTCAACCCAACCTGTTTTAGAGTGATGTTGACATCACCTAACCTTACGATGAGAGAGAAAGTACTTCTAGAGAGAGAAAGTACCTCTAGAGAGAGAGAGTATCTCTTTTAAATGGAAACTCAATTGAAACATCCCCAATACACAGAAATGAGTATAATTAGGGTATGATCCACCTGTGTGAGATCATAGAAACCCTAATTATGATAAATGATGAACCTTTAACTAATCCAGGAGCATCAATGAAGGTGTTACTCAAACATGATGATGTTATGAGTTAATTCACCTTGATGTGAATAGTAAACCCTAATTCAAGGGTGATGACATGTAATGTGAATAGTAAACCCTAATTCAAGGGTAATGGCATGCTTTTGAGCAATAAACTCTATTTGAGTAGAATTAAAGATTTAACTCTTATGACAAGAGTAGGAAGTACATTCCTTATTGTTATATTACCTTTATCAGATGTATTAATCATGCAGGTTCTGATATGAAGGTAATTATATCCAGGTATGGATGTTGATGTTATATTCATTGAAGGCATGTTGTAGCCTTATGAATAAGTAATGTAATCTGATGCCTTGCTAGTGGCATCCTATGCTGATAATGGGCTATGAGAGCCATGAATACCATCAAGGTCATGCTTTAGAGATGACTTGTGATGAGGATAATGAGAAATGATGATTGATATGAGTTAGGCCTGTTACATTTAGTATTCTTCTTTTATAGCTGCTATGCTACTGTTATTGTTTGAAGAACAATGTATGCTGTTAAAGAATACTGAATGTACCTAACTAATCAAGTATAATGTAGAGCCCTGATCATAGATCCATCATTGTCACAAATTAAGTGATGGTGAAACAGGTTTTCCATAGGGAACTCCTGGAGCACATACTTTTGAGTATGTGGGGTACATGGATGTGTAGAACCTTACATCCTAGTGTAGGAAAGTGATGTAGATGTGGAATCCATCCATCCTTCACTATAGTTCCATACCGTATCAGTGGTAGGTAAACATGAAACCTCCTGATGACGAAGAAAGCACAGATATCCGTATCAGTGGTAGGTAAATATGAAACCTCCTGATGACGAAGAGAGTACAGAACGCCACTGTGACTCTAGAATAGCGAAGGACCAGTTTACCCTGGTGAGCTATAGTAGTAGAGACACAAGATGTCCTACAAGTGATCCTCTTACTGACTGAGGAAGATGAAGGTCATGAGAATCCGGCTCTCTTAATGACCTATGTATGATACTGATGCGGCTTCTCAGCGATCAGTTGGAGTATGAGTGGTAAGCCTCATCTCCACAGGGCATAATGTTGTTTGTAAAACATAATCAACCATGTAGTATAACTTGTTAGAGATGACTCCAAGTTAGTTGATTGATGTTACATTGCAATAATGTTGATATTCTCCATATCTCCTAATTTGTAGAGATCTTGTTATATCTGCAACTGTTATAGAATGCTTTGAAGGCTTTATTGTTTAAAATAATCTTTGATGTTATAATAAAGCTTCTGGCGAAGAGTTATAACTCTCGCTAGGACAATTATGTATAATTGTCTCACCCCGTAGACTTCAACTTTTTAGGTGGACGTCGGAGACGAAGAAACCAGCCTACAAGTGATCAATCTCAGCAGCAGCACCAGGGGCAGCAGTAATCTCAGGTGGAGATTTGTCCTGCCATGTGGTGTAGTTAGAGTCAGTCCTATGTGTCCTCTGTACTCTCAGGTCTTGGAGTCTTGTGTTATGTGATCTTGAGATTTTGTATCTTGAATGTATATAATTACTCAAGAAGTAATTATCCTGAGATGTAAACAGTTACCTCTCTTTATGAAAGGAGTTTTTATGGATACAAGTTCTTATCTCAAAAAGTTTTAATTTTCCGTGATTTTTGTCTTCCGCTGATTACCGATTCGCTTCCGCTAAGTTTTAATCGTGTTTATGTCATGGTTTGGAGATCAGAGCACCACACATGTACCCTGGTACATGGATCTCAAGATGTGCAACACAGTGCATGGGTCATACTTATCTTATCTAATTCCCTCTCATCATACTTATGGATGAGATTATGGGCATACTCTAGCCTAAGGTATCTTTTATTTACAATTTTTGTCTATGTGGCCACCATTATACAATAAGTCCTCCTGAATTGGCGTATCTACGCCCTGAATTGGTATCGAAGTACCCTAAATTGGCAATACATGCCTCTGAATGACATCGAGGTGTCTCTGAATTGGCATGGCTATGCCCTGAATTGGTGTTGCAACACCTCTGAATTGGAGTAAACACTTCTCTAAATTGGCAAAAAATGCCTCTGAGTTGGCAACAAATGCCTCTGAATCATCCCGAGACTCCCTGAATGAGGACTTATCATATAATGTATTATGTGAAGGTTTTGACTAATTTATCTTAAGTCTAAAGTTACTTAATTCTTAATATGAACTAAAGTTGAATACTAATTGCTTTACTGAATTCTGAATCTGAACTTATTATTAAAACTGAATACTGATAATTGAACTTATCTAAAACTGATTACAGAGTACTAAGCATGTACTGAATTCTAAATCTGAATCTAAATCTGAATCTGAATCTTTCATTCTTAAGTTTTGAACTGAATATACATTTAAACAGGAATATACATCTCAATTACTATGTAACTAAGTTTTAAAACCCTTTTCATTTACCTTTATTCTATATCTGCCTACCCATACAATGAGTAGTCCAAGTTTAAATCTAAATCTGATATCCTTATTATCAAGATAAACCTTAATATGAAACCCTGATTTAATATAGATGACTTTATTGATACTGAATATGACTAAAGAGTATAAAGGATTAAAAAAAAGGATCTGAACTGGATATAGAAATACAAAGTATACAAAGTATCTTTATTCAAGTTTATGAAAGTAGCTCAAGTACAAAATATCTAAAAACATGAATTTTGACAAGACGATCTAACCTTTATAAGATCTTATTGAATCTCATCTTACCATGAATCTTAATGTTTATATATAAGCTTACATGTTACAACTTAAACCTTAAAATAATAATCTTATATAATCTTATATTGAAACTTAATCATAACTTCATGCATCATAATTCCTATTATCATCATAATTCAATTAAAAACACATTCTAATCCATGTAGTACATTTATCTTGAAAATTGGATCATGCCTTAATATGTTCAAAACTTGTATTCTCACTTTGTACTTAACTTCTAGATATTACTCATTCTATAGAACTTGATTCACTACCTAGTTCTTGGATCTCTATATATATAAGAAAAGATGATTCTAAATGGAAATCTTAATACATGTTTGTATCTGTATATATATTATCCCAAATTATCTATTAAGTATGACTATACATATTTTGCAGTCTTATTCATTAATATGAATCAGTAGTAAGAAATCTTATAGAAACATGACCCTTTAAATTTTCTCATAGACATTGGTCCATGAGTCCCAATCATATTGAGCAACATATCTCTACTTGAGATATTGAGCATATAAACTTACATAATTATAGAAGTACGGGAAAATATTTCTTGCATATCTTAACTTTAAAATCTTAGAACATTGAATCACATAAATCATAAAAATCTGACTTAAGAAATATGTAAATATACTGAGCTTAAAATATGAATACTCATGGGCATGAACCACTTACTTTTATTTTTCTTTGCTCACAGATCTCTCCTTGGATCTACCTGACTGGAAACCCAAAACTACCCGATGCTCATCTCCTTCCTTTGCTACACATCTGGTTCACACTGTGTGACATGCATCCTAGACTCTCGGCCCACTCTATCCTGAGAGAACCCATGTCACCAATGAAACAAGCTGCTCGACGGTCCTACCTTGCTTCTAGCATGCTTCTACAAGGCCGATGAGCTTTCTCTCCCTCTTGTTCTCCTTGCCTCGAAGACTTACTATGGCCACAACTGCCTGACTGCCATCATCTTTGTTCTTCTCCTTTCTCCTGCGACACCGGCCATAAAGGAACTGAAATTCTGAGGGTCCCCTCTAGAAGCCTCCTCATCGCTAGTAGTCGAGGTCATGCCATGTCCCTCGCAGACACCAATGCTTCCTCTCCTTTCCCTGTTCTTTTCTCCTTCGTGTTCGTGTGTGCACATCTCTTGACTGCAGCATAGTCTGCACCTTAGGAAGGAAGTCGGTATGCTACCGACTAGGAGTGTCGCTTTCCCTACGCAGGACAAAATCTTCTCTGCCTTGGTTCTAGTTTGCCCGACCATGACATATACCAATGTTGCTTCTGCTCTTTGCCCTACACCACCAAGACATTGTGATTCCGGCAAGGCCCTTCATCACGTCTAAACTCGTCCTCATGGTTCTGAGCTTCTTTCATTGGCAAGGACGTCATGATGAAGGGTGAATATGTGTTGTTGCCACCCTTCTGGGAATGTGGCCCGCTGAGGTATTCATATCCATTGCCATTCTCTTCTCAGTTTACCTAAATACATGTGTGAAACCTCCTCCAACCTCTCATCATATTTATAGCAGCAGCCATATCCCCATTGGTTCCCATTCTGATCGGGACTTCTGGATGATCTTGAATTCTTACGTATATGCATTGAGGGTAGGATGTTCCTCGTCTCAAGATAAGAAGTCCCTAGAGAAAGGCCTCTTCTTCGAAAGTCTCCACCTTATCTACTTTCTGTTCTGTTCCATTTCACTCACGATGAGAGACTATCTTGTAAATTAAATAAAGAGCTAGTGTAAAGTTTGTTCCATACAAAACGTCAAACAAAACAAAATGGAATACAATACACCTTCTAACTCAATTTCTTATAATCAAACACGTCACTTATTTTACTTAGATCCTCCTCGGGTCTTGTTAATTTATATATTCTAATTGTTGATTAATTAGATCGTTATGTGGATATATCACTCCTCGTTTATCCTCAATAATTTAAAATTATTCAACTCATCACATTATCCTTTCTCATATTATCTATACTACTGAACAACTCCATATATTAACAACTTAAACATAGGATTCGTCTCCTCTAATTCTTCATATGAAAATTGTTCTCAAAACTAAACACACATTCATAATTTTCACTTAAGTATTCAAACTAAATCTTATATATGTCATTGTGGTAAGATCATTTAAATTAAGTATACCTTCAACTTTTAAAGATCAAGTCGACTCTAATCTTTATTAAATTCAAACATAATCCTTCCATCAGCTAATAAACAAATGTCAAGAAATTTTTTTACTTGCTCACCTATTTGAGCACCTCAATTAAGGAATGTCTAAACACCTTTATGTATAATGTCTATTTCCTTATTCTTCTGTTTGGGAGTTTATCTTCTAATTCGAGGTAAGTTTTATAACTTCTCCACGTTTATTGCTTACATTAAGCTTGCTAGCTCATGTTCTTGCTTTTAAATGATGATCCATGCACTAAAAAGCTATGCTTGACTTGGATTTAAATTTTTATAATATTCCGTATTCTGATTTCAGTTCTAGATCAACATGTGATCATGTGTATATTATTCCTAAGGTATAATATGACTTGGATCAGGTTGGTTTGACAACCTATGGTTCTAAGCACCTATCAACCAATGGTCAATTTTAGGGTTTTAAGTTGATTTTTTCTATAAACCCATGACCCGATGATGGTACCATTGCAACAACCTTATGGTGTTATCTTCATGACTACTGATGGTCGGGATCAAAGGTGTCATATGATGGTGACAACCTATGGTCACCCCATTAGGTCAGGTTTTGAATCAATTATAAGTTTAATGATCAACCATTAAGTACCCTATTGATGTTATCAATCAATGATAACATTAACTTAATATTTGATGCTAATTAATGAATATAGTATTGATCTAACAACCTATGGTGACTTAATGGTCACAAATGATGGTGGATCAGTTCTCCAAAACCTATGGTGTAACATCCCACTCTTTTTATGCAAAATTTTCAAACTACTTTATTCTTTGCATGCTCTTTTTCTAATAGTAAAATGTTGAGGACCTAAATGCAAATTGCACTTATTAGTTTCAAAAATTCATTTTTATTATGTCCAATTACTCTCTTACCCTTATTTTATTTAAAGGAAATATATTCATATATATCCATGCTCTTTTGTTTAAGAAAATGAGAATAAATGATTTTATGTCAAATTTTCTCTCTCATATGGTAATTAGTGATTTACAAGTTTAATTTCTTGCTTAATAGCCTCCATCTTGTTAATTGAAAAGAAATAATGTTGAGTGCACATTTTCATATCTTGAAATTCCTGTTTGAGAATTTGATAGCTTTATATACACTAATCATAGCCATTTAAGTGTACATGATGGTTTTGCTATTTTAGGCCTAAAATGGGTACAAGCACGAAATCTAATGGCATGGGAATATTCTAGACACTCTAATGTACCTATGGTTCAAATTTGAACCCATTATGACTACGTTTGACCCTCCAATCAAATTTAGAGAGGTTTCAATATGGTTTTGTTTAGAAATCAATCAAATGAACATTTACTGCCTATAGTTTCGTTCTTATTTCTCCTGTCACGCGATACATTTCGGCTATTTCTCACACGCGTACAAAATATCCATTGGATCATGATCCAACAGTGCTCACTTCCTCTTCTACCTTCGTTCTTTCCGCGATCTACAGCCATTTTAGCTGCTTTGAATACCCGCCTCTGACCTCGGTCGTTTCTCAACGGTTTCACGTCATTTCTTCGCCATCGAATCCGACTCATCGCCCCAATCCTAGCGAGCCCTAACTCGCACCCTCTCGTGCTCTATAGGGAAAATGTCCAATATAGTGCTTGGTCACCTTCTCTGCAGGCGACTTGCAACCACCACCTCCATGTGTCTACCATCCACCTAAACGCTCAAAAAGCACCGCCGGTCCCCGAGCTCTCCTTCTCCATCGACAATTTGGCCCCGAGAGCCCCAACTCTCCCCCACCTACTCGAGTTGTCTTCTCCGGTGACCCAAGCTTTGCCCCGTCACCCTGCGCTATCTCCAATCAATCGGACCTCCAGTAAGCATCTATCACCCTTTGTGGTTCTTCTTGCGTCATCTGTTTGACTCGCGATCGCCCCTGCTAGCGGGTCCTGTAAATCTGCCGCCTGTGCTCACCGGTGCTAGTCACCATGGCATCGTAGTGGCTTCTAGGCCACGGAGATGGCACCTACGACATCGCCTGGCCTCAGGGTTTGATTTCCGACCCCCAACGTACCCTTTATGGCCTTTTTCTTCGCCATTTTGAACCTGACCGCCACCTCTGTTTCCCGCAGTCGTTCTCTGTTTCTCGTCGCCATGATCTATCTGGCTTTCTTTGCCTCAGACGACGATACCCTTGCCTCCTTCAGACTTCCCCGAGCAAATATGTGCTCCCTGTTGGGTCTTCCGAGTCCGTTCTTAGGTTACACCCACCTTGCGACCTCGCTCCAGCCATGGACAGGAGCTATGTGCTCCAACGTGCTCCGACACCTAAACCTTGGTCCTCCGGGTTCAGCAGGGTGCGAGGAAGACCGATGTTCCTTCTTCCTTTCCATTAGTTGATCGCAGCACTACGTTCTTCTTTGGATCTCGCCAGCAAATGGCTTGCTCACGCCATTAGCTTGCGATGGAGCAGCCTGGGAAGAATCCATGGTGTTCAATGACCCCTGATTCCCCACATTTTTTTATTGGATGTATTTCAACCGTGAGGGTATTTCAGGGTTTGCATCTGTTCTCCCTTCTTTGATCGTGGGTCCTCAGTGGTGAGCCTTCTCGCTAGTTGGCCAAGCTCGATTGGTCCAGCTCAGAAGCCACATGGATTTTCTTTATTTTCCGATTGGTCGATTCTTCGCAAATTTGTATTAAATCACCTATTTATCGGAAAATTATAACAAATATATGTTTTGGAAAGGATTTTCAATGAGGAACTCGATTTTATGATTTTTATGGACTGATTCCATTGTTTGCAGATCTCAATAATTATATGACACAAATTAGGGTTTCATGTGTATAATGAATGATGATCATGTTAATTTCAGGTGTTTGAGGTAATTCAATCAATCAAACCAGGTTTGACTTAGGTTCTTTAGTTCAAGGTAAGCGGGCCATGCCCTTGGCATAGATAAAATTTGGTTTATTGAATGTTTATGAATATTGTTAAGCACTTTATGTTAAAGTCATGATAAATGCATGTTTACCTTCAAGTATATGTTATTGAATGCTTGTTTGTTATAATCTAAGTCTAAGTACATAAATCACATTTATATTATGAATTATGATTAAGATACATGAAACTAAGATTAAGAGGGAAGACATTCCCATCCATGCTTAAGAGGGAGAAATCCCATTATGTTTCATGGGGAGAAATCCAACTATGTTCAAGAGGGAGAAATCCCATTAAGATCAATTCCAAGTCATTTAGAAGATAATTAAGTCTAAGAAAGATCATGGTTAATGGAAAATGATTTAGATTTATATCCACCTTGCTATGGGCTTTCCGAGCATTATGGGCTTTCTGAGCAATTATGGGCTTTCTGAGCATTATGGGCTCCTTATGGGGCATTAAGAGAGGAGAATATACTTCTAGTCAAGTTCCTTATGTAAAATATGTCAAGAAATGATTAATGTTAATGCATGTTCATGTTTATGTCAAGTCACCTTTATAGTTTATTTTTATGCTTTATAACATGCCAATCCCGCTTACTTACCATGTTTGTTTTTCCTTTGCATGGCTGGGGACGAGATGTCCATAGACGTTGGAGCTAAAGGGAAGGAGACATCTTGAGAAGATTCCAAGTATCCAAGACCTTAGAAGTTGTTGTTTGGTGGGACGTCCATCTATGGAGATCCTATCTTTTACATGTTATCTAGTTCATGTTTAGCATACCTTTAGAATCATGATACAGTTATCTTTCCAAGAAGAACTTTATGTATGAATCTATGTTTCAATGAATGCCAAGTGTTGTTTATTTCTTGATATGAGATCATTTATGTGACAATCCTTCCCTGAATTGCCAAGTACCCCACATTATGGATAATGTTGGGGATTAGGTTGTGCTTCCACTGGTTATGTATGAAACCCTTGGGAGGGGTGTTACATTAATGGTATCATAGCAAGAAATAGATGGCCATTAAGGCAACAATAAGGATTCATGCAAGTCACACTAGGATGAAGAAATAGAAGTAGAGAACATGATTATGTATTCTAGTGTGTCTAGAGAACCCTAAAGATGACTAGATCCCTCACCTCATTAGAGAAGTACATGTTAGCATGCACATGTAGTTGAAACCAAACCCTAGATGATGATATGTTTCTCCTTGTCTCAATGGTAAGGGCCACCCAATTGAAATTTGAGGAAAATGTCATTTAATGTGACTTTTATGTGTCTTACCTTCTTAATTGTGTGTGTGTGGTATGGGACACATGTGCAAATAAGTTGGTGAGATGTAGCATAAAAAGATCCAACATTTCTAAATATGTGCTTGATCACCACATATAAAGAGATGAAGGATATATGACCTAAGGTTAGACAACTATGAAGTTGTAGTCATGGTAAGTGAAAGATAGATTCCCTAAGTGTTATAGGTGTAATGTTAAGAAGTAAGTATGAGACTTAGGAAGGGTAGTTAAGTAATTTATGTTGTATCATAATGCTTTGCTAATGTTTGCCTCTTTTAATAATGAAAATTTGTAAAAAAAATTGTAAGTTTATGTGAAACCCTTAAGGTGGGTAGGAACCCTAGGAAATTTCGAGGACGGAATTTATTTAAGGTGGGTAGAATTGTAACATCCCACTCTTTTTATGCAAAATTTTCAAACTACTTTATTATTTGCATGCTCTTTTTCTAATAGTATAAATGTTGAGGACCTAAATGAAAATTGCACATGTTAGTTTTACAAATTCATTTTTATTATGTCCAATTGCTCTCTTACCCTTGTTTTATTTAAAGGAAATCTTTTCATATATATCCATGCTCTTTTGTTTAAGAAAATGAGAATAAATGCTTTTATGTCAAATTTTCTCTCTAATATGGTAATTAGTGATTTACATGTTTAATTTCTTGCTTAATGGCCTCCATCTTGTTAATTGAAAAGAAATAATGTTGAGTGCACATTTTCATATCTTGAAATTCTTATTTGAGAATTTAATAGCTTTATATACACTAATCATAGCCATTTAAGTGTACATGATGATTTTGCTATTTTAGGCCTAAAATGGGTACAAGCACGAAATCTAATGGAATGGGAATATTCTAGACACTCTAATGTACCTATGGTTCAAATTTGAACCCATTATGACCACGTTTGACCCTCCAATCAAATTTAGAGAGGTTTCAATATGGTTTTTTTTATAATTCAATCAAATGCACATTTACTGCCTATAGTTTCGGTCTTATTTCTCCTGTCACATGTTATATTTCGGCTATTTCTCGTGTGCATACATAGCAGTCGTTGGATCATAATACAATGGTGCTCACTTCCTCTTCTACCTATGTTCTTTCTGCGATCTGCAGCCATTTTAGCTGCTTTTAATACCCGCCTCTGACCTCGGTCGTTTCTCGACGGTTTCACGTTGTTTCTTTGCCATCGAATCTGGCTCATCGCCCCGATCCTAGCGATCCCTAACTCGCACCCTCTCGTGCCCTATAGGGAAAATGCCCAATATAGGGCTTGGACACCCTCTCCGCAGGTGACTTGCAGCCGCCACCTCCGTGTGTCTACGATCCACGTAAATGCTCAGAAAGCATCGCCGGCCCCTGAGCTCTCCTTCTCCACTGACAATTTGGCCCCGAGAGCCCCAAATCTCCCCCACCTACTCGAGTTGTCTTCTCTGGTGACCCAAGCTTTGCCCCGATGCCCTATGCTATCTCCAATCAATCGGACCTCCAGTAAGTATCTATCACCCTTAGCGGTTCTTCTCGCATTATCTGTTTGACTCGCGATCGCCACTTCTAGTGGGTCCTATAAACCCGCCACCTGTGCTCACTGACACTAGTCGCCATGGCATCGCAGTGGATTCTAGGCCACGGAGATGATACCTATGACATAACCTGGCCTCAGGGTCAGATTTTGACCCCCCAGCGTGCCCTTTCTGGCCTTGTTCTTCACCATTTTGAACCTGACAGTCGCCCCTGTTTCCCGCGGCCGTTCTCTATTTCTCATCACGATGATCTATCCAGCTTTCTTTGCCTCAGACGATGATACCTGCACCTCCTTTGGACTTCCCCGAGCAAATTCATGCTCCCTGTTGGGTCTTTCGACTCCGTTCTCAAGTTACACCCCCTTGCGACCTCACTCCAGCCATGGACAGGAGCTCTATGCTTCAGCGTGCTCTGACACCTAAACCTTGGTCCTCTGGGTTTAGCAGGGTGCGAGGAAGACCGATGTTCCTTCTTCCTTTCCATCAGTTGATCGCAACACTGCGTTCTGCTTTGGATCTCGCCAGAGATGGCTTGCTCACGCCATTAGCTCATGATGGAGAAGCCTGGGAAGAATCCAGGGTGTTCAATGACCCCTAAGTCCCCACATTTTTTTATTGGATGTATTTCAACCGCGAGGGTATTTCAGGGTTTTCATCTATTCTCCCTTCTTTGATCATGGGTCCTTAGTGGCGAGCCTTCTCGCTAGTTGGCCAAGCTCGATTGGTCCTGCTCAGAAGCCACATGGCTTTTCTTTATTTACTGATTGGTCGATTCTTCGCAAATTCGTATTAAATTGCCTGCTTATCAGAAAATTATAAAAAAATATGTTTTGGAAATGATTTTCAATGAGGAACTCGATTTTATGATTTTTATCGACTGATTTCATTATTTACATATCTCAATAATTATATGACACAAATTAGGGTTTCATGTGTATAATGAATGATGATCATGTTAATTTCAGGTGTTTGAGGTAATTCAATCAGTCAAACCAGGTTTGACTTAGGTGCTTTAGTTCAAGGTAAGCGGGCCATGCCCTTGGCATAGATAAAATTTGGTTTATTGAATGTTTATGAATATTGTTAAGCACTTTATGTTAAAGTCGTGATAAATGCATGTTTACCTTCAAGTATATGTTATTGAATGCTTGTTTGTTATAATCTAAATCTAAGTACAAAAATCACATTTATATTATGAATTATGATTAAGATACATGAAACTAAGATTAAGAGGGAAGACATTCCCATCCATGCTTAAGAGGGAGAAATCCCATTATGTTTCATGGGGAGAAATCCAACTATGTTCAAGAGGGAGAAATCCCATTAAGATCAAGTCTAAGTCATTTAGAAGATAATTAAGTCTAAGAAAGATCATGGTTAATGGAAATTGATTTAGATTTATATGCACCTTGCTATGGGCTTTCCGAGAAATTATGGGCTTTCCGAGCATTATGGGCTCCTTCTGGGGCATTAAGAGAGGAGAATATACTTCTAGTCAAGTTCCTTATGTAAAATATGTCAAGAAATGATTAATTTAATGCATGTTCATGTTTATGTCAAGTCACCTTTATAGTTTATTTTTATGCTTTATAACATGCCAATCCCGTTTACTTACCATGTTTGTTTTTCCTTTGCATGGCTGGGGATGAGATGTCCACAGACGTTGGAGCTAAAGGGAAGGAGACATCTTGAGAAGATTCCAAGTATCCAAGACCTTAGAAGTTGTTTCCTGGTGGGACGTCCATCTATGGAGATCCTATCTTTTACATGTTATCTAGTTCATGTTTAGCATACCTTTAGAATCATGATGTAGTTATCTTTCTAAGAAGAACTTTATGTATGAATCTATGTTTCTATGAATGCCAAGTGTTGTTTATTTCTTGATATGAGATCATGTATGTGACAATCCCTCCCTGAATTGCCAAGTACCTCACATTATGGATAATGTTGGGGATTAGGTTGTGCTTCCGCTGGTTACGTATGAAACCCTAGGGAGGGGTGTTACATATGGTGAGTTAATCATGTAGTTGTATCATCAATTAAGACTTAAACTAATGGTTTCTTGGGTCACTGGATGCAATGGTCAGACCTATACTGTAATTGATGGTTTTAACATATGAACTTGATCCAATGGTCAAGATCTAATGTTTATTTTTCCAATAAAGTGGAATGATGGCTAATGTAATATGTTTTTCCTAATAATGTGATTTAGATGGTTTCCTTTATATGATGAACTTAAGGTTCTTACTTGTTGACAATGAATGGCTTGTTTTAAATGAATAGTCGATTGTGGGTTTTACCCTACTCTCAACAAAACCCTTATTGTCGTTAATGAAAGGATGTCTAGGGTTAAATGGTGAATTTTATAGATCACGACTCAATAACATCATAAATGATTTATTCAAGGTGTTTATTTATGTAAATGACCAATGGATTTACCTTTTCAACATTTCATGGTTAGAAGTTGATGCCTCAATATTCCCATTATTTTGGGTGAAGTGCGTAGTGTAATGTTATGATTCAAATGATGAGAATGTGATGGTTCAATGCCTTAAACTTGTATTCTTACCCTTTCCCTCATATGATTATGATTTATAATCACCATAATGAATTAATGGGTAACCCTAATGAGGTATAATTTGTTATACCTAGATTTAATATAACTAAATGATGGTAATTGGGTATGAATAGTCCTTGAATGACTAATACAATCATGGAGTACTCTGTTATTGTTGTTGAAACCCTAGTATTCTATAACCAGATGGTTACACCTTGATTTATGTGTGGGTTCATACTTGAGAATAGTATGGAATGTGATGGTGATGCTTCACCTTATGCATCCATGATCGAATGGGGATGCTGTGAGTTAGGGTTTGGAAATAAGTGTTGATTAGTAACATTAATATAATTTATCTTGTTGAACCTAACTCTAATACAAATAGATAAAGATGAGTATTCATGTTCATTCTTATATGATGGAATGATGGTATAATAACCTCCTTAATATGATCATAACCTTAATATGTTAATTGGTGGTTATCATAGCCACATGGTTGATAATTTATTATGCTAAACATGTGCATTATGAATATGATGAGGGTTAATCATATCTAGATTCCTTGCATGTTTATGTAGTAATGGAACATTCCTAATGTTAATATAACCATACTATGATTATTTATGAATATCTCCTAGCTCATTAATGCAATATTGTGTTGATCCAGTGTATTATATGTAAGTGGTGTTGTTGAGCCTCGTTATAAGGCATGCAAAGATAATGATGATCTTGCAGGGAATAATATGATGGTCTTAATGACCTTTGTGCATGGTTGAGCCCCGAATGAGGTGTAATCCTCTTATGTTGATAAGGGTTGATACCCTATGATATTTTGAAAAGGACTTATATCATGTGATATTATGATGGTCTTAATGACCTTTGGGCATGGTTGAGCCCTGAATGAGGTGTAATCCTCTTGTGTTGATAAAGGTTGATACTGTGTGATATTGTGAAAAGGATTTATATCTTGTGACAGTATGATGACTAGTGTAGTCTCATGAATGGCAAGTGAATAGTACCATGTGATGATGAGATAATAAATTATGTTCCACACATTTTATATCTTTTAAAAGTTGTGATATTTATATGCATGCTAGAAGTGAATCAGGGTTTGTATGTCCACTCGTTTGATGCAGCCTTAATTCACCCAATTGGCATAACTAATCAAATGCAACTCTAATCATGTAGTTTCCTATGTCGTAGAGCCATCTTCAGTGTCATAACTTGTTGGATGGTTAAATGAGTATTCCTAAGGCAAACTCAGAGTGCATACTATTGAGTATGTGAGGGTGGCAAGTTGAGGATATATCCTTGTCATCAACAATGCAGGTTGTGGAGGATGTCTATGGGCATGCCTCATACACCTGATGTGATTGAGGACAACTATGGTTGTACCTCAGATTAGAGGGTTTTGTATACCCTAGTTTCTAGTGCCATAACTTGTACCAAGGGTAGACTAGTGGTCAGCAGCATGACTATATGTAGTTGTGGTAGCAGCTTTGACTGATATGCCACTGCCTTTTTACTCATACTGACCAAGGGGAAGAGATCTTAGGATACTGGCACTGCTAGATCTTATATGGAACCGAATAGCCATTCATAGGGGTCGGTTGGACTTTGGATGGTTCGATTCAAATTCCCCATGGCATAATAAAAGATGCAAGACAACCATGTAGCATATTTGTTTAGGGTTATACACAATGCTTCATATTGGATGATAACCCTTGTTTGCTTTCTTTTCATTGAGATCATGTATATCACAATAAGAGATAATAGATATGCTTATGTTGTAGTTATTCTCATGTTGTAAAGATGCGTATGTTGTTAAATATACTAACATTGATGGTTAAGATGATGTTTCTAGCTATGTTTAATATTGCTAGCCATGCCAATGTAATTAGAAATGCTTAAACTGCTAATCATTCCTACATAGTTCATTATTTTATGATGTTAGTTCTACTTATGATATAGATATGTTCCCTTTATTTGAGATGCCAATATTGATAGCCATGTTATGTTACTAGACATATTCATGATGTTAGGGATTCTTATGCTACTAGATTGCTTGTGTTGTTAGCAAGGAATATGATGATACTCAGATTAATGATAATGATTGTTATTAGATGCAATTTGATGATATTTGAGTAGATAACTATCTAAAGAAATGGATTTATTTGTTATCTATATATGCATTGATGATCATACTTGTTGCTAAGATTAACTATTTAATATATTTATCATACTTGAACTGTTCAATTGATTATTAAATACTTCAATTGGTTAGTTATCTACTATTTAAAATGTGTAATCAATAAGCGTTGTTGGAGGTTATATCTCTTGTTGGGACATGGGTCTCATCCTTGTGGTTTGCCACGTCTTTTTAGGTAATCTGGAGTGACGAAAACAACCATGTTACAGCAAAGAGGAGTTATATTAATGAATCTTTATGAAAGTTGATTAGATGTCTAGTGTGTCCTAGAGTCATCCCTGTACTCTCAGGTCTGGGCATGAAAATTTTGTATATGGTGTTTCAAATGAATCCGACTTTTGTTAGCATATTAATGCTTGTTTGTGTGGCATATACAAATATTGTTCTCATGTGTATATATGTTGTGGCTAAGGTGATAGAACAATTTGTATCAAATTCCTGGCATAGTATAGATAGAAGAAAGATGTTGGGCTCTTATGCAAATGTTTCTAAGCAGGTGCTGACGTTGAAATTGGTTTTAATTTGCCCATATTTTTGGGTATGTGATTAATTAGTGATCGATTGTGCTTTATGCTTTGAGTAATCTCGTTTAATGTAACGGGTTCTCACAAGTTTGTATCAGAGCTTTAGGTTCACTGAGTCTATAGGGACACTGGGACTTAGGACTAGGATGATGTCAAAATTAGGAATATGACATAAAAATATGGTGCATACTACCTAATCTCAGTATGTGGGTGCCTTGACCAAGAATTTAATTATTGAAGAAAAGGTAAGTATGGAACTCTTAGATTGTTATCTTTCTGATTACTCTGATCAAGTAGCCATTTTGAGACACTCTAAAGAGCATAACAAATAAGAAATCATAGTGTGAATATCTCAATCCTACCTTAAAGAAGATGAGAATTGCATCATTATCTATCAAAACTTGAATGTTTGGTAACTATAAAAGGAAGATACAACACCATGAAATCTAAATCTGAATACAAACAAGGAAAAGAGTATTTCTTGAAGATCTTATTCGAGAAGATAATAAAGTAAAAGATAGATTAGTCTATGCTTATAAAATGATTCAAGTTATGAAATCCACATAAGATGGGGAGAACTCCAATGATAAGTATAAAATGAGAAGATAAATGGGAACAATGACAAAGGAATAAGGAAGAATCTGAGTTCATCTCAGACCAACCTATGTCTAAGAAAGTGTTAATGTAAAATAAGCATGGCATTTGAAAGAAATTAAGACAGATGATCCATGTTTAATGAAGAAAATGTGGAATATGATGATTGACATGTTGATAAGTGGCTGAAAAACATAATAAAATAAGAGAACATACCCAAGTGTGATAAATAGTCATCAAGGAAGGAGTAATGAGATATGTTAATCATGATGATTCCTATTCTAATGGCAAGGAACCCATAATGAAAAATAGAATTGGTTACCTTTCTGCTAGTGACCCTTGAAAAATACTACTATGGTAAGAGAAGTGTGTTTCCCTTTGTGTCTTTCCTTTATAGGGCATAGCTTTCAAGTGGATCATTGCCACTTGATACATATGGATTAGCTACAAACATGACGGTGGATAGCTTATTATAGAATAAGTTTGCTTGGACTATGGTTCCAAGATCATAAAGTTTGAGATGAGTTTGCTTTTGAACCTTCCAATAATTTGGGAGACTCCTCTTATATGTTTTGAAATTTGTTATGCTGGTAAGAGTAGATGAGATAAGGATGTCAGTTCCTTATAGAACATGAGGTGAATACAAAGGTAATGAATCCTAGTATCTAAGATGTATCAACAGTATGGGAAGTATGTGAAGATTGGAGATGTTTATTAAGTGAACATTCCAAGTATTCCGCTCCATTAAAGAGAGAAAGAGAGTTGATGATGACCCTCTAAATGTTGTTTGAAATGAAAAACAAAAGTGATTCTATAATGTTGTGTATGGTTCAGTGATATCTAAATAAGTCCACTATCAAGGATAGATGGTTTGTTGATCAGTAGACATGTGCTACCGTGTTCCTTTAAAATAAACCTATGATCAAATATTAATGCATAAGAGTTAGAGTAGGTGACATAAGTTACATGACTGTGTTGAGTTTAGGGTTATGTCTTATAGTCTGACCAATGTACCAATAGAATTTATGAATAAGAGGAATAGTGTGTTCAGGTCATGTCTTACAAGTTGTAGCAAGGTTTGAATGATGACATCTCAACATATTTCAGAGTTGGCCATTAACATGGTTAACATCTTTGCTAAACCTTAAGAATGTTGAAGCAACTGTACTTATGTATGACAATTCTAGCAAGAGTGAGTCGGGGGTTGACTAGAGTTTCCTCTTAGAGTTTTGATACCTCTATTAAGTATGTTGTGTGAATCGTGATAAGATGAAGACAATGTCATTGCTCCACCCCTAATAAGGTCAATCAGGAAGTTATATTTGTTAATAGTTATATACAAGTGTATGCTTCTTCCACCAAACAGATGATCAGTCCACCATTGAGATGATTGGAAAATCCTCTAATATATGTTCCTCATAGTTCTTGAAAATTAGGGTATGCCTACGTGGTTGATTGAGTTGCTAATTACAACAACCATTAAAGGATCATATAGATGAAACCTTGTAAGTTACATATGATAAGAGATACATAATGTTCTATATTTGATAAGAGCCAGTGAGTATGACTTTTGAATAATGTGTTGATACAATAGATATAATTTTAGGATGATATCTAGAATTTAAAGTTGAACATTACTACTAAAGTTGTACAGATGACACCACAAGTTTCTACACTCCATATTGAGAATGTCTTCTTAAGTGGGGGTTTTTGTGTTGACCCAAGATGAGATATGTGTGAATGATGTGACATCCCCCTGATATGCAAGTAACCATGTGAAGGTAATAGGATGAGGTGCAAAGTAAGTACCCATCTTTGTTTACCTTGGATTTAGGGGGCGAAATCCCTGTTAGGGGTTTATAGTTGTAAGGCTGCTAAACTTGCTTAATGAGTATAATAAGATTAATTATCATAATTTAGTCATATAAACCTAATATAACCTTGTGATATGCTTTGAAATCATAATACAAGCTTAAGTTTCAAATTTGGTCCAATTTGGACACTATTTGAGCAAGTTATGCAATTTTATGCACATTTTGGACTTTTCTGCAATTTACCCAATTGAGAAGTTTTCTTTGCAATTTATCAATTTAATTATGTTCCTTGGATATTATCTAATCATTATTGATTTTTTTGAGCCATGGGGAGCCTATTTAAGCCTTGGTTTGAAGGTGTTTTCTTCAAGGGTATTTTAGGGTTTACCCCTTAATGATTGAGCTACCTTTAGTAGCTATCAACTAATGAATTATTTGTTTTGCTTGGAAATTCAAGAAACTAGGGATAATCATGTCTCTATATATTTTGGGGGAGATACTTGTATTTGTGCTTGTATATTCTTAATAGTTTAAGGCCATGGACACTTGGAAAGATACTAGAACTTCAACTTTTTCTTTTTTTATCTTAAAGTTTCATATACTTATCCCTAAGCATCCAAACAATCCATTTTCTCTCATCCACTTCCTTCCTTCTATGAACCGCGTTCTCCCTATGTGCTTCTATGAATTTCCTATCCAAGGAAGAAGAAAGAGGGGATCTTCTTGGAAAAAGAATATAGGGTTGCAATTGACTTCCTTTTAGGGCTTGAAAAGCTTCCTTCTAGTGATCTTGACCTAAGAGAGTAAGAATCCCCTTATTTCCTCCATTTATTTTTTTTCTATCCTTCCTCCTACCTTTCTCTAGTTCTTAACCTTGCTGTTCCATGATAGAAATTTCTCTAAATCTCTAAAACTCTACCTTTATTGCTCCTTATGCTTAGGGTTTGCTCATTTGATGAAAAAAAGGTGCTAGATGGATGAGTTCACAACTTATGCTTGGATTTTCTACCCTACCTTCTCATGTTTTCTTCTATTTGTGAGTTTATCTTCTAATTAGATTCAAGTTTTATAACTTTCTCCATGTTTATTTCTTACCATACGCTTGCTAGCTCATGTTCTTGCTTTTAAATGATGATCCATGCACTAAAAAGCTATGCTTGACTTGGATTTCGATTTTTATAATATTCCCTATTCTGATTTCAGTTCTAGATTGACCTATGTTCATGTGTACATTATTCCTAAGGTATAATATGACTTGGATCAGGCTGGTTTGACACCCTATGGTGCTAAGCACCTATCAACCAATGGTCAATTTTAGGGTTTTAAGTTGATTTCTTCTATAAACCCATGACCCGATGATGGTACCATTGCAACAACCCTATGGTGTTATCTTCATGACAACTGATGGTCAGGATCAAAGTTTCAGATGATGGTGACAACCAATGGTCACCCCATTAGGTCAGGTTTCGGATCAATTAGAATTTTAATGATCAACCATTAAGTACCCTACTGATGTTATCAATCAATGATGACATTACCTTAAATTTGATGTTGATTAATGAATATAGTTCTAATCTAACAACCTATGGTGACTTAATGGTCATTGATGATGGTGGATCATGTCTCCAAAACCTATGGTGAGTTAAGCATGTTGGTTTAGCATCAACTACGCAATAAACCAATGGTTTCTTGGGTCATTGGATGCAATGGTCAGACCTATACTGTAATTGATAGTTTTAACAAATGAACATGATCCAATGGTCAAGATCTAATGGTTATTCCTCCAATAAAGTGGAATGATGGATAATGTAATATTTTGGTCCTAATAATGTGATTTAGACAGTTTCCTTTATATGATCAACTTAAGGTGCTTACTTGTTGACAATGAATGACTTGTTTTAAATGAATAGTTAATTGTTGGTTTTACCCTACTCTCAACAGAACCCTTATTGTTGTTAATCAAAGGATGTGTAGGGTTAAATGGTAACTTTTATAGATCACAACTCAATAACATCATAGATGATATATTCAAGGTGTTTACTTATGTAAACAACCAATGGATTTACCTTTCTAACATTTCATGGTTAGAAGTTGATGCCTCAATATTCCCATTGTTTTGGGTGAAGGGTGTAGTGTAATGTTATGATTCTAATGATGAGAATTTGATGGTTCAATGCCTTAAACTTGTAGTCTTACCCTTTCCCTTGTATGATTATGATTTTAGATCACCATAATGAATTAATGGTAACCCTAATGAGGTATAGCTTGTTATACCTAGCTTTAATATAACTAAATTATGATAATTGGGTATGAATAGTCCTAGAATGACTAATACAATCATGGTGTACTCTGTTCCTGTTGTTGAAACCCTAGTATTCTATAACCTGATGGTTACACCATGATTTATGTGTGGGTTCATACTTGAGAATAGTATGAAATATGATGGTGATGCTTCACCTTATGCATCCATGATCCAATAGGGATGTTGTGAGTTCGGGTTTGGGTATAAGTGTTAATTAGTAACATTAATATAATTTATCTTGTTGAACCTAACTCTAATACAAATAGATAAAGATGAGTATTCATGTTTAACATTATTATATGATGGAATGATGGTGGAATCACCTCCTTAATATGATCATAACATTAATATGTTAATTGGTGGTTATCATAGCCACATGGTTGATACTTTCTTATGCTAAACATGTGTATTATGAATATGATGAGGGTTAATCATATCAAGAATCCTTGCATGTTGATGTAATAAAGGAATGTGCTTAATGTTAATATAACCCTTCTATGATTGTTTATGAATATCTCCTAGCTCATTAATGCAATATTGTGTTGATCTGGTGTATTATATGTAGGTGATGTTGTTGAGCCTTGTTATAAGACATGCAAAGATAATGATGATCTTGCAGGGAATAATATGATGGTCTTAATGACCTTTGGGCATGGTTGAGCCCTGAATGAGGTGTAATCCTCTTATGTTGATAAGGGTTGATACCATGTGATATTGTGAAAAGGATTTATATCATGTGATATTATGATGGTCTTAATGACCTTTGGGCATGGTTGAGCCCTGAATGAGGTGTAATCCTCTTGTGTTGATAAAGGTTGATACTGTAACGTCTATCTCGAGAAAACAAGATTAACTAATGCGGAAGTGTTCACTAAGCAGCAAATTACCAAAAATCACTAAAAATTAAAACTTTTTGTGAAGAGATCTTTAAATGGTAAAGCTTTTTCATAAAGCAACATGATAAGTTATTTACAAACTGTTCCATCAGTACATCTCTGTAAGGTCGTATCTCAAGATTACAATCATCAACTATCATGTTAACTATATAAGGCAAGATACAGAAATCTCGAGGTACTGGACCAAAAACTCAAAAGCACTAACTATTACTCTGAGGACCTGAGAGTACAGAGATGACACATAGGACTCTAACTACATCTATATGTGGCATAATAGCCAGTTCTCCACCTGAAATTTCACTCCTGTCACTGGTACTATAGATGCTGCCCTTCACCTATTGAAGGATTTCTGCCTCCTCGCCCACGTCCACCTAAAAATATGTTTCCCACGGGGTGAGACAATTATAAAATTGTCCCAGCGAGAGTTATAACTCTTCGCCAGAAACATAATTATTGCAGCTTAAGAGAATAAATGTACACAAAGAAGTTATATTTGTCTGGGAGTAGTTAAAGCAATGTTTAACAGATTAAACCATTATTCCTATTAAAGCAATACAACTATACTTTGATAAACCCATATGTATTTATCTTTTAAGAAATAGAAGAACATGTATGGCATTTATTTACTATAAAACCATTATTACAACACTAACTCTCTTTAGACTTATATCATATATCTAATGTCTGACATTATTATTGGGGAGTCATGGCCTGTAGCCATACTTTTTCTCACAAAGTGTTAGGATCTCAATTCCTCAACTTATCAAGTACCTTTCTAAATTTATCATCATGATTATAGAATCTAGGTACTTGAACTCATAATTTACCATTCACTAGGTATCATAGCATATCATTATACTTGAAGCATGTAAAGTAATTTAAATACATAAGATATCATAATCCTTACCTGGATATGATCACCTCTTAATGAAAACCTGCATGATCAATGTTTACTAATAACATACATATTGTATCATAACAGCACCATACAGGTTCTTCTCAAATTATATAAGTGTTACAACGGCCGTGCTACCTTGCACGGTTGTGCCACAAAGGACTCACCATGACCGTGTCATAATACCACGGCTAGTGTTTAGGGTTAGGATTCTCATTTAATCCAAATAGAGTTATTCAACCTCTTAATTATATTAGGAATAGTGATTCCTATCTCATTTCTCAATCATGGAGTTTCATGCTTAAAAGCATAACTCAAAATTAGGGTTACTTGTTCATATCATCACATCTCCCTAGATTAGGGTTTACTATTCACATAGCATCACATTACCCTAGATTAGGGTTTACTATTCACATAGCATCACATTACCCTAGATTAGGGTTTACTATTCACATAGCATCACATTACCCTAGATTAGGGTTTACTATTCACATAGCATCACATTACTCTAGATTAGGGTTTACTATCCACATAGCAGTGAATTGAAACCATACCATCATTATGTATGAAGATTACTTCCATTCATGTATTCACTTAGGTTAAGATTCATTGATCATCATAATTAGGGTTTCCATGATCCCATTGTAAAGGATCATACCCTAATTATGTGTATTCATACATGTTGGAAGTATATTACTTGATTCTCATTCATATTAGGAGTCTTCTCTCCCCTCTTATTATTAGATGATGTTTACATCTCTTATGATTAGGTTAGGTCAATTCAACCTTGATAACATAAGTCACATTATTACTACAATGTTCATTAGGGTTTGCTTGATCAAGAGGTGTTGACTACTTAAACCCATCAAGGGTACTTTGGTAAAGTCCACCATTAGTCATAGCATGCATCAACCAACTAATTACTTGTTCCCTTAATGTCTTTGTATATCATTAGGGTTTAGATTAATCAACCATTGAACCATCTAAGCCTTCAAAGCAATAAGCATTCTTGACCTTAAAAGATCCCAAACGGTTTTGCACTTTCAACCTCCAAACGGTTTTGAAACTGCATGAATCCAAACGGTTTTGAAACCATTTGGTCCCAAATGGTCTTGAGACCATTTGGTCCCAAACGGTCTTGAGACCGTTTGGACTCAAACAATCTTGATACTGTTTGGTCCAAACCTTCTCAAAACCGCATGGACCAAAGAGTGTCTTAACCACTCCAATTGAGTCTGGGTTTCCAATGTTGAACCCCTCAATCGATCATGTACTTATTATCCACTCATCAATTGAGTCAATTAGGTCAATCCTTAACTGATTTTACACTTAATTGACCCTCAATTGATCATCAATTAGGGCTTGAATCATTTGGATTAGGGTTTGGAATCGTCAACCCTTCAACATATTTCAATGGGAGTCTAATTGATTTGAACCCATTGAACCATCATCCAATTTGAACATGACCTGACCCCAAACGGTCTTGAGGTCGTTTGGATGACCTCCAAATGGTCTTGAGACCATTTCCCCATCAAATCATCAAAATCCTAGACAACCAATTAGGGTTTGGACCATTGGATTGATCACCAAATCAGCAATTGATTACACTTTAACTTAGTATCATTAGATCATCAATTGCTTAACCATACTCACCCCTAGACCTCCAAACGGTCTTGGGTGGCCTCCAAACGGTCTTGAGACCGTTTGGATGAGTTCCAAACGGTCTTGAGACCGTTTGGCTCATCCAACCCTTGGATTCTAGTGAAAAATCATTAGGGTTTGAGCTATTGAGTTGATCATCAAATCAGCACTTAATTGCAAAGTGATTTGGTACCTTTAGACCTTCCATTGGTCAACCATGCTTAACCCTAGACCTCCAAACGGTCTTGGGTGATCCCCAAACGGTCTTGAGACTGTTTGGGTGATCCCCAAATGGTCTTGAGACCGTTTGGGTCAATTGACCCAAAACATCAACTCATTTCAATGCAAAATCAGCACTTAGCCGATTAGGGTTAACACCATATCTTTTGTCCTTCAAACACTTAACCATATCCAACCATAGACCTCCAAACGGTCTTGGGTGACCCCCAAACGGTCTTGAGACCGTTTGGGTGATTCCCAAACGGTTTTGAAACCTTTTGGGCTAATCAACCCAAAAATCTCAAATCAACTCATTGGAATTTCAGCACTAATTTCAATTAGGGTTTGCCCACTTGATTAGCCTTCAACTCATGATTCCTTTGGAACTAATCCATAAAATTTGGTGAGTTATTAACCAACATAATTATTAACAGGAATCTCAAACGGTAAACCCTTGGTCAACTCCCTCAAACGGTTTTGAAACCGTTTTCCCTAAAAGTTCAAGTTAATCAGGTTGGAAATCAGCACTTAATCCAATTAGGTTTCTCTAATTGATTAGCCTTCAACTCACGATTCCTTAGGAGTTAACCTATCAAATTTGGTGAGTTAATAACCAACATAATTATGAACAGGAATCTCAAACGGTCAACGCTTGGTCAACTCACTCAAACGGTTTTGAAACCGTTTGCCCAAAAAGGTCAAGTTAATCAGGTTGAAAATCAGCACTTAATTCAATTAGGTTTACCTAATTGATTAGCCTTCAACTCACGATTCCTTTGGAGTTAATCCCTCCAATTTGGAGGGTTATCAACCAACATAATTATGAACAGAAATATCAAACGGTCAACCCTTGGTCAACTCAACCAAACGGTCTTGGAGACCGTTTTCTCCAACCGACCTTGTGAAACCGTTTGCCCTTCAAATGGTTTTGCAAACCGTTTGCCCCAAACGGTTTTGCAAACCGTTTGGCCAGGGGGGGCAAGACCATTTGATAAAGTAGCATTGGTAATCACGCCCATCTTCTTATAACTACAGATCAAGGTCTGTTCTTCATGGTTTTAGTTGCAAGAAAGCAAGGAAGGATGGGGGAAAGAAGAACAAGCTACTTTTGCAAGAAAGAAAGATGCATAACAAAGTTTAATGGTTTAGAGTTATAAAACCTGCCTTAGAATCTGATCTAGAGCTCCAAGCTCCGTAGATTTAATGGTGGCTTGAGATCCAGGGGTCGTCCAAGGTCCTTTCTTCAAGAATTGGATGGAGAAGATGGCTAGAAGCAAGAGTTGGGTAAAGAATACTAGCAAACCAACCTTGTAATGGAATTTCCTCCATGAATCCGAGCTAGAAGATGACCAAACTTTCCTAGATCAACTTGGTCGTCCTCCTCTGCTCCTAACCTCCTCCTTAGTCAGCCCAAAGCAAATGGATGAGAAGAGGAAATGAAGGGAATGATCCCTTGATTGTGGAAAGAGCTTGCTTATATATTTTTGGGCATATTTCCAAGGCAATGATAAATACTTCTTCTCTTTTACATCTATATCCTCCACGCCCCTCTCCTACTTCTTTGCCATGTTCCTCCCTTCTCATAACATGCAAACTTATCTCTCAACCTTGGTTTAGAGGAAAAGAAGCCAAACACTTTATTAAGTCATACATATATAAGGGTCATTTTGCATACATCTTGATTATTCAATTACAATAATTATCTTTCTTATATGGTTACTCAAATGAGGCACCCCCCTCATTTTCTTTACTCCACTCGATGCTAAAATGCATGATAGTAAATCTAGAGGGTATATTTTACATGTTGCACCCTATGTTTTGGGTAAATTTCACTTTACACCAAAACTAGGTTTTAAAGTACAAGGATTGCTCTACAAGCTATATTTTGGTGCCCAAGCTTGCGGAATCCATATCACCACATCATATTCATTCTTATGATGTATCATCATCAGAGGAACATCTTAACATGTGCAATTTGCAAGTTAACCCCTCTAATTGGGTAATTTTCACATAGGTCCCTATTAAACAAAACAATCTTACAACATTGTTCAAAAAGGGCAGAAATGAAAATATAGATCCTTCTAAAGCATTAATGGCATATAAAGGGTTAACCAAAAGCCTCTAATCATAATTTTAAGCAAAACACCTAGGGTTAGTTCATAACCCAGGTCAGGGGTGTTACAAATTATAAACCCCTAACAAGGATTTTGTCCCCGAAATCCTAGGAAAAGGAGGGACATATTATTCATTAGTAAGGCCCTCAAGTTTCCCCATATTATCTCATAATTATGATGATATTATGGATTTGTAATTCACACAAAGTCCCTTTCATTAATTACTTCTTATCACTGTTTATGTTTATGCAAAACATAAACCCCTAACATAAGGTGTCCATACTTTTGAAAGGAAGAAGCATAAAAGAACATTCTTCTAGTATCACCCAAGAATGTTTACCAAAAGAGAAACATACATACCTTAACACAGATAATTCACTCAGAAATCCTTTATTTATTTGAAACAGTTCACTAAGGAAGTTTACTAATCAATTAATTTGGAAATATTTACTAAGAAGATTCACTAAGCAAATTGTCTTGGAAGATTTCACTAAGTAAATTTACTAAGTATGTTGTCTCAAAAGCTTTCACTGAAGGAGTTCATTGAGTATGATTACTAAGTATTTACTGAGGAAATTCACTGAGTATGTTCACTAAGTATGTTTACTAAGTATATTCACTAAGTATTCCCTGAGGAAATTCACTGAGTATGTTCACTAAGTATGCTCACTAAGTATGTTCACTAAGTATTCATTGAGGAAATTCACTAAGTATGTTCACTAAGTATGCTCACTAAGTATGTTCACTAAGTATTCACTAAGGAAATTCACTGAGTATGTTCACTAAGTATGCTCACTAAGTATGTTCACTAAGTATTCACTGAGGAAATTCACTGAGTATGTTCACTAAGTATGCTCACTAAGTTTGTTCACTAAGTATTCACTGAGGAAATTTACTGAGTATATTCACTAAGTATTCACTGAGGAAATTCACTGAGTATATTCACTGAGGAATTTCACTGAGTATATTCACTAAGTATTCACTGAGGAAGTTCACTGAGTATATTCACTAAGTATTCACTGAGGAAGTTCACTGAGTATATTCACTAAGTATTCACTAAGGAAGTTCACTGAGTATATTCACTAAGTATTCACTGAGGAAGTTCACTGAGTATATTCACTAAGTATTCACTAAGGAAGTTCATTGAGTATATTCACTAAGTATTCACTGAGGAAGTTCAGTGAGTATATTCACTAAGTATTCACTAAGGAAGTTCACTAAGTGTTCACTGAGGAAATTCACTGAGTGTGTTCACTAAGTATATTCACTAAGTATTCACTAAGAAGATTCATTGAGTATGTTCACTAAGTATATTCACTAAGTATTCACTAAGAAGATTCACTGAGTATGTTTATTTAGAAGTTTCACTTAGCTTTTCTCATTAATTTCCTTATACTCTCTAGATTGTTTTAGAATAATTACCTTATCAGAGTAATCAAAAAGATAACAATCTAAGAGTTTCATACTTGCCTTATCTACAATAACCATATACCTGGCCAGGGTATATAAGTATTGAGATTAGGTAGTATGTATTTTACTTATCATCATATTCCTCACTTTTCATATCATTATACACACATGATTTACCATACTAGATTATTCTTCAGGTATCACATCTATATCTCATATTTTAATACACAATTAAGGGAGATTATAAATTGTTTTAAAGAATACTGAGTAAGATATAAGTTCTTATCTCCCTTGTGTCCTTCTAGGACTTAGTCAAAGGAATTCAAAAACAACTAATTTTCATATCTTTAACACATAGAATCCTGATATGAAATATCAAAACAAAACTTATTTCATCTGACCTGTCTGGGACGTCTGTCCACGTCCTCTATTATTATATTGCCTCCCTTGTGAGCCTTGTAGACTCTGTCCTTGAGGTTGAGTCATTATTGTATTCCTGTCTGGATAATCCTTTGCCACATGTCCCGGTTGTCTACATTGGTAACAAATCATGGGTGCAAAGTGTCTATACGATCCAGTTACCGATGTTGATGCTATGTCGGAGGGTCTTCTTGGTGTACTACTATGATCCCTACTTCCACTTGACATCCATTGTGTCTGGGTAGGAAATCCTGATATTGCTGTCGGTATAGAAAATCTTGGCTTCTTAAAACTTTCAGGACTTTGATCTTGAGGCTGGGTGTGCATCTTCTTACTACTTGTATGTTGTTTCTCGATTTCCGACCTCTCTATCCTTCTTACTGATTCCACAAAGGTGGCAAACCTTTCTCTGTTGTCTAAGGCAGACACAGGAGTGGCTAGTTCAGCGTTCAATCCCTTTTCAAAATGCCGAATTCTTTCTTCATCACTAACTGCCATCTGCGGACAAAACCGCAGCAATTCCATGAACTTAGCTTCATATTCATTAACGTTCATCTGTCCTTGTGTGATCTTCTCAAATTGAGAGATCTTCTCATCTAGATACGTCTTAGGGAAGTATCTAATGACGAATTCTCGTCGGAATACCTCCCATCCTATTTCTTCGCCTGGTCTCTTATCTTCCTCTATCATCCACCAATTACCAGCACTCCCTTTTAGGAGGTATACCACATGTTTTACCTTTTCAACTTCAGGAATATCAAGGATCCCAAAAGCCTTTTCCAGCTCTGTCAACCATAGATCAACATTTGCTGGGTCAGATGTACCAGCATAGTCTATGGCTCCCACCCGGCGAAGTCTCTCAAAAGTCTTGCCGACTCCATAACCTTCCTGATTGGCTGGTGCCCTAGGTGCAGATGGTGGCACCCTATCTGCTATGTGTGTTATGGCTGTCAGGAATTTATCGAATAACGCATGGAGAGCTGGGTTTTCTATCTCAGCTGGGTCAATATGGGGCTGTTTAGGTACATGCCCCTCCCTATTCTGGTCTCCTGCACCTCCTGGTGCAGCAGTACTGCCCTCAACAACATGCTCTTCATGTGATCCAGACATCTTCAAGTTCTTCTTCTCCTGTGAGAGCAGAAGATACTATCAGATAATCTGGAAAACACTTAGAACTGACTCAACAACCTTAGTCCTATGTCTTTGTAGACTCAGCAAACCTAGAGCTCTGATACCACTAAATGTAATGTCTATCTCGAGAAAATAAGATTAACTAATGCAGAAGCGTTCACTAAGCAGCGGATTACCAAAAATCACTAAAAATTAAAACTTTTTGTGAAGAGATCTTTAAATGGTAAAGCTTTTTCATAAAGCAACATGATAAGTTATTTACAAACTGATCCATCAGTACATCTCTGTAAGGTCGTATCTCAAGATTACAATCATCAACTACCATGTTAACTATATAAGGCAAGATACAGAAATCTCGAGGTACTGGACCAAAAACTCAAAAGCACTAACTATTACTCTGAGGACCTGAGAGTACAGAGACGACACATAGGACTCTAACTACATCTATATGTGGCATAACAACTAGTTCTCCACCTGAAATTTCACTGTTGTCCCTGGTACTGTTGATGCTGCCCTTCACCTATTGAAGGATTTCTGCCTCCTCGCCCACGTCCACCTAAAAATATGTTTCCCACGGGGTGAGACAATTATAAAATTGTCCCAGCGAGAGTTATAACTCTTCGCCAGAAACATAATTATTGCAGCTTAAGAGAATAAATGTACACAAAGAAGTTATATTTGTCTGGGAGTAGTTAAAACAATGTTTAACAGATTAAACCATTCTTCCTATTAAAGCAATACAGCTATACTTTGATACACTCATATGTCATTTATCTTCTAAGAAATAGAAGAACATGTATGGCATTTATTTACTATAAAACCATTATTACAACACTAACTCTCTTTAGACTTAGATCATATATCTAATGTCTGACATTATTATTGGGGAGTCATGGCTTGTAGCCATACTTTTTCTCACAAAGTGTTAGGATCTCAATTCCTCAACTTATCAAGTACCTTTCTAAATTTATCATCATGATTATAGAATCTAGGTACTTGAACTCATAATTTACCATTCACTAGGTATCATAGCATATCATTATACTTGAAGCATGTAAAGTAATTTCAATACATAAGATATCATAATCCTTACCTGGATATGATCACCTCTTAATGAAAACATGCATGATCAATATTTACTAATAACATGCATATTGTATCATAACATCACCATACAGGTTCTTCTCAAATTATATAAGTGATACCACAGCCGTGCTACCTTGCACGGTCGTGCCACAAAGGACTCACCACGACCGTGTCATAATACCACGGCTAGTTTTTAGGGTTAGGATTCTCATTTAATCCAAATAGAGTTATTCAACCTCTTAACTAGATTAGGAATAGTGATTCCTATCTCATTTCTCAATCATGGAGTTTCATGCTTAAAAGAATAACTCAGAATTAGGGTTACTTATTCATATTATCACATCTCCCTAGATTAGGGTTTACTATTCACATAGCATCACATTACCCTAGATTAGGGTTTACTATTCACGTAGCATCACATTACCCTAGATTAGGGTTTACTATCCACATAGCAGTGAATTGAAAGCATACCATCATTATGTATGAAGATTACTTCCATTCATGTCTTCACTTAGGTTAAGATTCATTGATCATCATAATTAGGGTTTCCATGATCCCATTGTAAAGGATCATACCCTAATTATGTGTATTCATACATGTTGGAAGTATATTACTTGATTCTCATTCATATTAGGAGTCTTCTCTCCCCTCTTATTATTAGATGATGTTTACATCTCTTATGATTAGGTTAGGTCAATTCAACCTTGATAACATAAGTCACATTATTACTACAATGTTCATTAGGGTTTGCTTGATCAAGAGGTGTGGACTACTTAAACCCATCAAGGGTACTTTGGTAAACTCCACCATTAGTCATAGCATGCATCAATCAACTAATTACTTGTTCCCTTAATGTCTTTGTATATCATTATGGTTTAGATTAATCAACCATTGAACCATCTAAGCCTTCAAAGCAATAAGCATTCTTGACCTTAAAAGATCCCAAACGGTTTTGCACTTTCAACCTCCAAACGGTTTTGAAACCGCATGAATCCAAACGGTTTTGAAACCGTTTGGTCCCAAATGGTCTTGAGACACCGTTTGGACTCAAACAGTCTTGAGACCATTTGGTCCAAACCTTCTCAAAACCGCATGGACCAAAGAGTGTCTTAACCACTCCAATTGAGTCTGGGTTTCCAATGTTGAACCCCTCAATCGATCATGTACTTATTATCCACTCATCAATTGAGTTAATTAGGTCAACCCTTAACTGATTTTACACTTAATTGACCCTCAATTGATCATCAATTAGGGCTTGAATCATTTGGATTAGGGTTTGGAATCGTCAACCCTTCAACATATTTCAATGGGAGTCTAATTGATTTGAACCCATTGAACCATCATCCAATTTGAACATGACCTGACCCCAAATGGTCTTGAGGTCGTTTGGATGACCTCCAAATGGTCTTGAGACCGTTTTCCCATAAAATCATCAAAATCCAAGTCAACCAATTAGGGTTTGGACCATTGGATTGAACACCAAATCAGCAATTGATTACACTTTAACTTAGTATCATTAGATCATCAATTGCTTAACCATACTCACCCCTAGACCTCCAAACGGTCTTGGGTGGCCTCCAAAAGGTCTTGAGACCGTTTGGATGAGTTCCAAACGGTCTTGAGACCGTTTGTCTCATCCAACTCTTGGATTCTAGTGAAAAATCATTAGGGTTTGAGCTATTGAGTTGATCATCAAATCAACACTTAATTGCAAAGTGATTTGGTACCTTTAGACCTTCCATTGGTCAACCATTCTTAACCCTAGACCTCCAAACGGTCTTGGGTGATCCCCAAACGGTCTTGAGACCGTTTGGGTCAATCAACCCAAAACATCAACTCATTTCAATGCAAAATTAGCACTTAGCCGATTAGGGTTAACACCATATATTTTGTCCTTCAAACACTTAACCATATCCAACCATATACCTCCAAACGGTTTTGGGTGACCCCAAAACGGTCTTGAGACCGTTTGGGTGATTCCCAAACGGTTTTGAAACCATTTGGGCTAATCAACCCAAAAATCTCAAATCAACTCATTGGAATTTCAGCACTAATTTCAATTAGGGTTTGCCCAATTGATTAGCCTTAAACTCATGATTCCTTTGGAACTAATCCATAAAATTTGGTGAGTTATTAAACAAAATAATTATGAACATGAATATCAAACGTTCAACCCTTGGTCAACTCCCTCAAACGGTTTTGAAACCGTTTTCCCTAAAAGGTCATGTTAATCAGGTTGGAAATCAGCACTTAATCCAATTAGGTTTCTCTAATTGATTAGCCTTCAACTCACGATTCCTTAGGAGTTAACCTATAAAATTTGGTGAGGTAATAACCAACATAATTATGAACAGGAATCTCAAACGGTCAACGATTGGTCAACTCACTCAAACGGTTTTGAAACCGTTTTCCCAAAAAAGTCAAGTTAATCAGGTTGAAAATCAGCACTTAATTCAATTAGGTGGACCTAATTGATTAGCCTTCAACTTACGATTCCTTTGGAGTTAATCCCTCAAATTTGTAGGGTTATCAACCAACATAATTATGAACAGAAATCTCAAACGGTCAACCCTTTTTCAACTCAACCAAACGGTCTTGGAGACCGTTTTCTCCAACCGACCTTGTGAAACCATTTGCCCTTCAAATGGTTTTGCAAACCGTTTGCCCCAAACGGTTTTGCAAACCGTTTGGCCAGGAGGGGGGGCAAGACCGTTTGATAAATTAGCATTGGTAATCACTCCCATCTTCTTCTACCTCCAGATCAAGGTCTGTTCTTCATGGTTTTAGTTGCAAGAAAGCAAGGAAGGATGGGGGAAAGAAGAACAAGCTAGTTTTGCAAGAAAGAAAGATGCATAACAAAATTTAAGGGTTTAGAGTTATAAAACCCGCCTTAGAATCTGATCTAGAGCTCCAAGCTCCGTAGCTTTAATGGTGTCTTGAGCTCCAAGGGTCGTCCAAGGTCCTTTCTTCAAGAATTGGATGGAGAAGATGGCTAGAAGCAAGAGTTGTGTAAGGAATACTAGCAAACCAACCTTGTAATGGAATTTCCTCCATGAATCCGAGCTAGAAGATGACCAAACTTACCTAGATCAACTTGGTCATCCTCCTCTGCTCCTAACTTCCTCCTTAGTCGGCCCAAAGAAAAAGGATGAGAAGAGGAAATGAAGGGAACGATCCCTTGATTGTGGAAAGAGCTTGCTTATATATTTTTGGGCATATTTCCAAGGCAATGATAAATACTTCTTCTCTTTTACATCTATATCCTCCACGCCCCTCTCCTACTTCTTTGCCACGTTCCTCCCTTCTCATAACATGCAAACTTATCTATCAACCTTGGTTTAGAGGAAAAGAAGCCAAACACTTTATTAAGTCATACATATATAAGGGTCATTTTGCATACATCTTGATTATTCAATTACAATAATTATCCTTCTTATATGGTTACTCAAATGAGGCACCCCCCTCATTTTCTTTACTCCACTCAATGCTAAAATGCATGATAGGTACTCTAGAGGGTATATTTTACTTGTTGCACCCTATGTTTTGGGTAAATTGCACTTTACACCAAAACTTGGTTTTAAAGTACAAGGATTGCTCTACAAGCTATATTTTGGTGCCCAAGCTTGGGGAATCCATATCACCACATCATATTCATTCTTATGATGACTCATAATCAGAGGAACATCTTAACATGTGAAATTTTCAAGTTAACCCCTCTAATTGGGTAATTTGCACATAGGTCCCTATTAAACAAAACAATCTTACAACATTGTTCAAAAAGGGCAGAAATGAAAATATAGATCCTTCTAAAGCTTTAATGATATATCAAGGGTTAAACACAAGCCTCTAATCATAATTTTAAGCAAAACACCTAGGGTTAGTTCATAACCCAGGTCAGGGGTGTTACAGATACCCTGTGATATTGTGAAAAGTATTTATTTCTTGTGATAGTATGATGACTAGTGTGGTCTCATGAATGGCAAGTGAATAGTACCATGTGATGATAAGATGATAAATTATATTCCACACATTTATATCTTTTAAAATTTGTGATATTTATATGCTTGCTAGAAGTGAATTGGGGTTTGTATGTCCACTTGTTTGATGCAGCCTTAATTCTCCCAATTGGCATAACTAATCAAGTGCAACTCTAATCATGTAGTGCCCTATGCCATAGAGCCATCTTCAGTGTCAGAACTTGTTGGATGGTGAAGTGAGTATTCCTAAGGGAAACTCAGAGCCCATACTATTGAGTATGTTGGGGTGGCAAGTTGAGGATATATCCTTGTCATCCACAATACAGGTTGTGGAGGATGTCTATGGTCATGCCTCATACACCTGATGTAATTGAGGAGAACTACAGTTGTACCTCAGATTAGAGGGTTTTTATACCCTAGTTTCTAGTGTCGTGACCTATACCAAGGGAGGACTAGTGGTTAGCGGCTTTACTATATGTCACTATGGTGGCAACTTTGACTAATATGTCACTGCCTTTTTACTCATACTAACTGAGGGGAAGAGATCTTAGGATACCGACACTCCTACATCTTGTACTGAACTGAATAGCCCTTCACAGGGGTCAGTTGGACTTTGGATGGTACAGTTGAAATTCCCAGGGCATAATAAAAGATGTAAGAATAATGTGTAGTGTATTTGTTTAGGGTTATACACAACGCTTCATACTGGATGATAACCCTTGTTTGCTCTCTTTTCATTGAGATCATTTATAGTACAATAAGAGATAATACATATGCTTACGTTGTAGTTATGCTCATGTTGTAAACATGCTTATGTTATCAAATATACTAACATTGATGGTTAAGATGATGTTGCTAGCTATGTTTAATATTGCTAGCCATGCCTATGTAATTAGAAATGCTTAAACTGCTAATCATGCCTACGTAGTTTATTGTGTTATGATGTTAGCTCTACTTATGATATAGATATGTTCCCTTTATTTGAGATGTCAATATTGATAGCCATGTTATGTTACTAGACATATTCATGATGTTAGGGATGCTTATGCCACTAGATTGCTTGTGTTGTTAGCAAGGAATATGATGATAGTCAGATTAATGATAATAATTGTTATTAGATGCAATTTGATGATATTTGAGTAGATATCTATCCAAAGAAATGGATGTATTTGTTACTAATATATGCATTGATGATCATACTTGTTGCTAAGATTAATTGCTTAATCTGTCTAGCATACTTGAACTGTTCAATCTGTTCAATTGATTATTAAATACTCCAATTGCTTAATTATCTACTATTTAAAATGTTGTAATCAATAAGCATTGTTGGAGGTTATATTTCTTGCTGAGACATAGGTCTCACCCTTGTGGTTCGCCACATCTTTTTAGGTAATCTAGAGTGATGAAAACAAACATGTGGAAGCAAAGAAGAGATATAGTAATGAATCTTTGAGCAAGTTGATTAGATGTCTAGTGTGTCCTTGAGTCATCCCTGTACTCTCAGGTCCAGGCAGGAAAATTTTTTATGTGGTGTTTCAAACGAATCAGACTTTTATTAGCATATTAATGCTTGTTTGTGTGGCATATATGAATATTGTTCTCCTGTTTATATATGTTGTGGCTAAGGTGATAGAACAATTTGTATCAAATTCTTGGCATAGTATGGATAAAAGAAAGATGTTGGGCTCTTATGCAAATGTCTCTGAGCAGGTGCTGATGTTGAAATCAGTTTTAATTTACCCATATTTTTGGGTATGTGATTAATTAGTGATCTATTGTGCTTTATGTTTTGATTAATCTCGTTTAGTGTAACGGGTTCTCACATGAATGTATTAGATCGTGAATGCTATGGTGGTAATCATATGATACAGGGTGATGGCTATGAGCCTTGATGAGGCATGTTGAGGTTATAATGACATGATGGGCCTTTTGGCTTGACATAGGCTTAATGCCTAGTGAGAGGTGTTATGCTCCAGTGATGTCATGAGGGATTAATATCCCATAGCAGTGCAATTATGGTGATAGCCTTGTATGGTTGTGTGATATGTTGATGGCATTAAATTGGCATTGATATCAAGTGATAGTGTGACAAGTTTGCACCTTATACATTTTATATCTTTTTGAGTTGTATTATCCCCTTATCTTTGTAGAGTTTGAATAGGGTTTATATGCTGTAACTTGATTGATGCCAAAAGATACTCAATTGGACTAAGTAATCAAGTGAAAACTTAGTGATGTAGTTTCCATGTGCCATAGATTCATTTTTAGCGTCAGTACTTTACTGGATGGTGAAATGTGTATTCCCAAGGGAAACGTAGAGCACATATTGTTGATTTACGAGGTGCAAGTGAGTATGTATAATTGACATCTTCACCCCAAGTGTTTTGAGAATGACTACGGTTGGGTCTCGGTGATGAGCATGTGATATGATGTGATATAGGACAACTACAGTTTTACCTCAGTGATTGGGTTATATACCCTAGTTTCTCGCATTGTACCTATAACAAGGCGGGATATGTGTTCTATATGACCATATATTTGACTATGAGTTGTTGTTTCTACAGAATCATAGATTTTAGCTATGAGTTGTTGTTTCTATAGAACCATAGCTTTGACTATGAGTTGATGTCTATGTCTCTACATGACTATACCTTTGACTATAAGTTGATGTCTTTGCAGTTGACTATATGTCACTGTGGTGCAGACTCAAACTGACTTAGTAGTTCATGAGAAGATCATTGATTAGGACTCTTACATTGATCTTGTATGGCACTTATTTGGACTCTATAGTGGTCGGTTGGATCTGGGTGGTAATAAAAGACATAATATAGTTGTATAGTATACTTTCTTAGGGTCAAATACGATTCACATTAGATGACCCCCTTGTTGTCACATTCTAACTTTTAGATGATATCTAAGTCAATGAGAACTGTATTCATGAAAACCTTAACAATTTGATATTGAGACATATGAGCCCAAATGTATTATCTTCCAGTCCAATTTGAGCCCATATGAGTGTTTATTGCACCTTAGGGGTCAAGTTGTAATTTATCCATCTTATATTGCTAGGATGGTTCAATTAAAACTAAGTTTTAATTTGTCTGTTCATAATAAAGTTCCATCCAACCTTGGGAACATTTAGATGAATAAGGAAATAGACATTATACATAACGGTGTTTAGATATTCCTTAATTGTGGTGCTCAAATAGGTGAGAAAGTAAATTTTTTTGCTTGACATTTGTTTATTAGCTAATGGAAGGATTATGTTTTAATTTAATAAAGATTAGAGTCGACTTGATCTTTCAAAGTTGAAGGTATACTTAATTTAAATGATCTTACCACAATAAAATATATAAGATTTAGTTTGAATACTTAAGTAAAAATTATGAATGTGCGTTTAGATTTGAGAACATTCTTTATATGAAGAATTAGTGGAGATGGATCCTATGTTTAAGTTGCTAATATGTGGAGTTGTTCAATAGTATAGATAATACAAGAAAGGATAATGTGATGAGTTGAATAATTTTAAATTATTGAGGATAAATGAGGAGTGATATATCCACATAACGATCTAATTAATCAACGATTAGAATATATAAATAAACAAGACCCGAGGAGGATCTAAGTTAAAGAAGTGACGTGTTTGATTATAAGAGATTGAGTTAGAAGGTGTATCGTATTCCATTTTGTTTCGTTTGATGTTTTATATGGAACAAACTTTACACTAGCACTTTATTAAATTTACAAGCTAGACTCTCATCACGAGTGAAATGGAATAGAATAGAAAGTCGATAAGGTGGAGACATTCAAAGAAGAGGCCTTCTCTCGAGACTTCTTATCTTGAGACGAGGAACATCCTACCATCAATGAACATAAGTAGGAATCCAAGATGATCCAGAAGTCCCGATCAGCATGGGAACCAATGGGGATATGACAGCTGCCTATAAATATGATAAGGGGTTGGAGGAGGTTTCACACATTGAGTTTAGGTAAATCGAGAAGAGAACGACAATGGATATGAATACCTCAGCGGGCCATGTTCCCGGAAGGGTGGCAACCACACCTATTCACCCCTCATCATGACGTCCTTGCCAATGAAAGAAGCTCAGAAGCATGAGGACGAGTTTAGATGTGATGAAGGGCCTCGCCAGAATCACAATGTCTTGGTGGTGTAGGGCAAAGAGCAGAAACAACACTGGCATATGTCACGGTCGAGCAAACTAGAACCAAGGCGGAGAAGATTTTATCCTACGTAGGGCAAGTGGCAGTCCTAGTTGGCAGCATACCGATTGCCTTCCTAAGGTGCAGACTATACTGCAGTCAAGATGTGCACACACGAACGTGAAGGAGAAAAAAGTAGGGAAAGGAGAGGAAACATTGGTGTCTGCTAGAGACATGGCATGACCTCGACTACTAGAGATGAGGAGGCTTAAAGAGGGGACCCTTAGAATTTCAGTTCCTTTACAGCCAGTGTCGCATGAGAAAGGAGAAGAGCAAAGATGATGGTAGTTAGGCAGTTGTGGCCGTATTAAGTCTTCGAGGCAAGGAGAACAAGAGGGAGAGAAAGCTCATTGGCCTTGTAGGAGCATGCTAGAAGCAAGGTAGGACTGTCGAGCAGCTTGTTTCATTGAAGAAGTGGGTTCTCTCAGGATAGAGTGGGTCAGGAGTCTAGGATGCATGTCACACAGCGTGAACCAGATGTGTAGCAGAGGAAGGAGATGAGCGTCGGGTAGTTTTGGGTTGCCAGTCAGGCGGATCCAAGGAGAGATTTGTGAGGGAAGAAAAATAAAAATAAGTGGTTCATGCCCATGAGTATTCATATTTTAAGCTCAGTATATTTACATGTTTCTTAAGTCAGATTTTTATGATTTATGTGATTCAATGTTCTATGATTTTAAAGTTAAGATATGCAAGAAAGATTATCTCATACTTCTATAATTATGTAAGTTTATATGCTCAATATATCAAGTAGAGATATGTTACTCAATATGATTGGGACTCATGGACCATGTCTATGAGAAAATTTTAAGGGTCATGTTTCTATAAGATTTCTTTCTACTGATTCATATTAATGAATAAGACTGCAAAATAAGATATATAGTCATACTTAATGGATAATTTGGGATAACTTTACATCGAGATTTGAAGTATAACTACGTTGTCAAGATTTCTCATATTTACATACAAATACAAACATGTATTATGATTTCAATTAGAATCATGTTTTCTTATATATATAGAGATTCAAGAACTAGGTAGTTAATCAAGTTCTATAGAATGAGTAATATCTAGAAGTTAAGTACAAAGTGAGAATACAAGTTTTGAACATATTAAGGCATGATCCAATTTTCAAGATAAATGTACTACATGGATTAGAATGTGTTTTTAATTGAATTATGATGATAATAGGAATTATGAAGCATTAAGTTATGATTAAGTTTCAAGATAAGATTATATAAGATTATTATTTTAAGGTTTAAGTTGTAACATGTAAGCTTATATGTAAACATTAAGATGCATGGTAAGATGGATTCAATAAGATCTTATAAAGGTTAGATCATCTTGTCAGAATTCATGTTTTTAGATATTTTGTACTTGAGCTAACTTGACTAAAGATACTTTGTATATTATGTATTTCTATATCCAGTTCATATCCTTTTTTAAGCCTTTATACTCTTTAGTCATATTCAGTATCAATAAAGTCATCTCTATTAAATTAGAGTTTCAGATTAAGGTTTATCTAGATAATAAGCACATCAGATTTAGATTCAAACTTGGACAACTCATTGTATGGGTAGGCAGATATAGAATAAAGGTACATGATAAGGATTTCATACCTAAATTTTAGTTACATAGTAATTGAGATGTATATTCATGTTCAAATGTAGATTCAGTTCATAACTTAAGAATAAAAGATTCAGATTCAGATTTAGATTCAGATTTAGATTTAGAATTCAGTACATGCTCATTACTCAGTAATTAGTTTCAGATAAGTTCAATTATCAGTATTCACTTTTAATCTAAGATTAGTTCAGATTCAGAATTTAGTAAAGCAATCAATATTCATCTTCAGTTTAGATTAAGAATTAAGTAAGTTTAGACTTAAGATAAATAAGTTGAAACCTTCACATAATGCATTATATGATAAGTTCTCAATCAGGGAGTCCCGGGACGGTTCAGAGGCATTTGTTGCCAACTCAGAGGCATGTGTTGCCCATTCAGAGGAGTGTTTACTCCAATTCAAAGGTGTTGCTGCACCAATTCCGGGCGTAGCCACACCAATTTAGAGGCACCTTGATGTCATCCAGAGGCATGTAGTGCCAATTTAGGGTACTTCGGTGCCAATTCAGGGTGTATATACACCAATTCAGGAGGACTTATTGTATAATGGTGGCCACAATCAGATAAAAATTGTAAGTAAAAGATACCTTAGGCTAGAGTATGCCCATAATCTCATCCATAAGTATGATGAGAGGGAATCAGATAAGATAAGTATGACCTATGCACTGTGGTGCATGTCTTGATATCCATGTACCAGGGTACATGTCTCCAGAGAAAGATAAGGTAGAAAGAAAAGAATTTAGATTAAGTAATAAGACAGAATATGTTACAGATTTTACTCAGAGTTTGATGTTAACTTTATGTTTATAAAATCCAATTTCAGTTCTTTAGCAATGTATGTTTTAGAATACTCATGCCACTTACTCTAACGACTGTTATTTTCCCAATGCATGGCTAGGGACGCGATGTCCATAGGTTTTGGAGCAATTAAAGAACAAAAGGACAAGCAAAGGACTAGGGGATTTCAAGCTTTCCCAGTGGGGTGCCATCTACCGTGACGATCCAGAGTTTAGACATCTTTTATTATGTATAGTCTTGTTATCATGGTAGATTAGATGACTTGTTTTTCTTTTTCATACTATGTATGAGTCAGTTTTCCAGTTATGCAAAGTGTTTCATTTTCTTTAATTGCAATGATCATCATGTTTGTGACACTCTCAGATGAAGGAAAAAAAATATAGCTTCCGCTCATGTGTTATGAAAATCTGGGTGTTACACTTGCCTTATCTTTTATACTGCTTTCTTTAATTATAATGCGGTAAGAGAAATAAACTATTATACATGTTCTTCATATTCCTTCTAAAAGTATAAATTGTTTTACTGCTCAGTGGTAACTGCCTAATTTGCTTTATCTATATTATTAGTTTAATACATATCATTTAGTTGAATTTTCTCAACCTGATAATAATGTTGTCTATGTGCTAATGTTTTGTAGTAAAGTTCTATGTGTCATCCTTGTACTCTCAGGTCCTTGGGGAGGTTTTTGTAGTTTGTATACAACATGAGTTTTTGTCTATATGCCATTATTGTACATATATGACATGTACATATGTGAATAAGTTTCCTCTTGTAACAGGTTGTGGCCAGTGAGCCAGTGAACAATACTATGTAATAGCCTTGTGGCATGAGATATGATACAAGTGGCTTTTGTGAACTCAGATGTGATAAGTTCCAGCTTTTGTGCTTATGGGAAAACAATTTTAATTTCATGTGTTTTCTGGTAACCTGGTTGATTACTAGTAATCTCGCTCTTTGTGTGACAGTATGCCATAGTTTGGTTGGTATCAGAGCATTAGGTTCACTGAGTCTATAGGGACATATGACTTGGGTTGTGTCTGTTCTAGTACCCTCCAGTCTATCTTATGGTAACTTTTTCTTATGCAAAAGAATAAGAAGAAGAAGAAGAAGAAGAAGAAGAAGAGAAGATGGCTAGAGAGAACGAAGAACATGTTGTCGAGAGCAGTGTTGTTGTACTAGGTGGTGGTGCTAGGAGGTAGGAGAGGGTTGATGTTGTGTCTAAGGTTCCCCAATTTGACCCTCTAGTGGTGGCCACTCCCACTTTCCAGTCCATGTTCGGACAATTTATGGCCATGATGAAACATGTAGCAGACATGATGCCCATTCCCCAAGTGAGAGTAGTAGTCCCCAATGTGGAATCTTTAGGTTCTAGTAAGACCTTTGAAAGGTAGAGGCATGGGGGGTAGTTGAGTATGCGGGTATGGTAGACCGGATAGATGTCGATCTGTAGTTAATCAAGCTGGAGAAGGCCTTTCAGATCCTCACCATACCCAAAGAGGATAATGTGAAGCATGCAGTGTATCTATTGAAGAGGATTGTTGTCCACTGGTGGGCCATAGAGGAAGAAAAAAGGCATGGTAAGTTGTGATCAGTTGGGAAGAGTTCCAACAATATTTCATGAATCAATACTTTTAAGAGACCTATTTGGACAAGAAGATCACACAATTTGAGAAGATCTAGTAGGTATCTATGACAGTCAATGAGTATAAAGCTATGTTCATGGAGCTTCTAAGGTTTTGTCCTCATATGGAAGTAACTGACAAGGAGAGAATTTGGCGGTTTGAGAAAGGTTTGAGTATAGAGTTGACGACTCTAGTGTCATCTCTAGAAAACAAAGAGAAGTTCATCATGTTTGTAGAGTCAGTTAAGAGGGTAGAGTGATCAGTGGTGGAGAAGCATGAGACGAAGGCCAAGAGGAGGCCAACACAGTATCAAGGACAGTCTTTTGAGGCATTAAGAAGCCTAGGTTTTCATCACCGCTGTCACAACAGAGGTCGGTGATTCAGTCTCAGTGGTCACCGAGCATAGGTAGAGGTCGAACCTTTTTGTCGATAGGAGTCCATAGTGTTGCATCAGTGTTAGTGACAGGGTCATCCAGGTCGTGGTATGAGAGAAAGACTTGTTGCAAGTGTGGGAAAGTTGGGCATACGAAGTGGTTTTGTGTAATGAAGGATGAAGAGGTCACCCAACAAGCGAGAGAGAGTCAACAAGTGTCACAGAAGTGACAATAATTCAAAGTTGGAAGTGGCATAGGATGTGGATATGCATCACAAGCTAGTTCTTCTGGGCAAGCCAATAGAGGAAGGAGACGACAATAGGCAATGAATCGATTCTATGAGATGAGTCAGACGGAAGGAGTGATCAACCTACGAGTTGTGACATGTCAGGTGGAGTTATCTCATTCTGATTTGTCTTCTTCTTGCTTAATATATGTGTTGGTTGACCCAAGTACAACACACTCTTTTATCAATCAAGAAGTGACTGATAGTTGTTCCTTTCCTGTTATTCATCGACTTAATAGGCTTTTCTTAGAAACCCATTTGATTGGTTCCACTGAGTTGTGGGAGGTGTGTCCTTCCTGTGTTCTTTCTTTCTTAGTATGCATCATTCAATTGGATATTATACCACTTGACATGCATGGATTTGATGTGATCCTTGGAATGGATACTTTGGAGAAGTATCGGGTGGTTTTGGAATGTAAACCCAAAGTGGCAACGTTTGTCGACAATGATGTTTTGTGGATCTTCCAAGGAGATAGGTAGATTCTCCCTACATGTTTGGTGTCAACAATGACAATAGAACGGTTGATGAGACAGGGTTGTGATGCGTTCTTGGCACATGTGGTGGATACCAAGACAAGGACTCTGAGTATCCAAGAAGTACCACTTGTTTTTGAGTTTGAAGAAGTGTTTCCCGACGAGTTCCTAGGTGTTCCCCTCCGAGAGAGATTGATTTTGAGATCAATCTAGCTTTTGGTACACAACCCATAGCACAGACACATTACAAGATGGCACCAACTGAGATGCAAGAGTTGAAGAAGCAGTTGCAGGAGTTTCTTGATAAAGGTTTTATCAGAACAATCACTTCACCTTGGGGTGCTCCCATTTTTTTTGTAAAGAAGATGGATCCATGCGGTTGTGCATCGACTACAGACAACTAAACAAAGTGATGATGAAGAACAAATATCCTTTGCCACAGATTGATGATCTGTTTGACCAGTTTCTAGGTGTTGTAGTGCTTTCCTTGATACACCTGAGGTTTGGGTATCTCCAACTATGGATCACGGCATATGACGTACCAAAGTCAGCTTTTCAAACAATGTATGGTCACTATGAATGAGTTTGTGGTTATGTTGTTTGGGCTAACCAACACACCAAAAAAGTTCATGGACTTGATGAACATGGTGTTCAGACCTTATCTTGATCAGTTTGTTGTGGTGTCCATAGATGACATCTTAATAATAGTTGATATAGTTAGTAGCACCAGCAACATTTGTGTCAGGCGTTGACCCTATTAAGACAATATTAGTTATATGTGAAGTTTAGCAAATCTGAATTTTAGCTAAAGGAGGTGTCATTTCTTGGACACATGATATCTGCTAAGGGTGTTTGTGTGGACCCCAAGAAGGTGGAGTCTGTAATAGAGTGGGAGCAACTGAAGACGTCGACAGAAGTTCGTAGTTTTCTAGATTTGGCAAACTACTACAAGAGGTTCATCTAGAACTTCAGCGCAATGGTGTTACCCCTAACAGAGTTGACAAGGAAATATGTGCCTTTTGTCTGGGATGACAAGTGTCAGTGTGCATTCCAAACAGTGCTCCAGTAATAGTGTTTCCTAAGCAAGGGAAAGGATAGATTGTCTTTTTTGACGTGTCGAAGAATGATTTGGGTTGTGTGCTGATGTAAGATAAAAATGTGATTTCTTTCACTTTGTGACAGCTTAAGAAACACAAGGAGAGCTACCCTACACATGATCTGGAGCTTGCAGTCGTGGTCCATGTCTTGAAGATATGGAGACCCTACCTTTACGGTGAGAAGTGTCAGATCTTCTCTGACCATAAGAAGTTGAACATGTGGTAGAGACACTAGATGGAGTTAATCAAGGATTACGATTGCAATATAGATTACCATCTAGGGAAGGTGAATGTAGTGGTAGATGCTCTGAGAAAGAAGTCTTTGTCATCATCATCTGTTGACAAGGTGTAGTTATGTTCCTTGGTGTGACTCCCTTCGCCACATAAAGTGAGATTACTCAAAACAAAGCACGAAATTATCACTAATAATGATATTACAAGAAAATAGGATAAATTAAAACCATTTGCAATGCAATATTTCAAGTGGAAGTATTTCATTAACAAGCTTTCAATGCAGGACATATTATTCCATATATGCCAAAAGATGTTACATATCATGTTCAAAGGCTATCAAGCCACAACTGTTACATATTACAACCTATTTATATGCACCTGCCATTTCTATACACTCGTGTTACAAAGACCAAATCTACGTGTCAATATACAAGACAATTAAATATCCCCAAAGACCTGAGAGTATAAGGAAGACAAGGTCTCTACTACAAAACTTTGGTAGCATATCCATGTTGGGAAATATGTCATTAAATAGTAGCAGAAACAAACATTTTTACTGACATTTCCCATTAACCAGCAGATCGCGTCAATAACTATGCAATGGGAAGGATGGTTTCATGAAGATATACCTAGTACTGGAGCAAGTCCAATGACAATCCTCATCGATGTAGATTCCCACTCTGTCTTGGATGGTGTATGTACCACTCCTAGTTGCATTGGGACTCGTCTGACTACTCCTCCATGGATAGCAAACACAGACAACTGCTACAACGGCTCATCAGATCTCGCCACAGACTGTGAGTTGATGTTGCCCTCCTAGCAACATCCAAAGGGCTCCTGCCTCTAGAGTAGTCCACATAGACCAACTAGAACTCTTATCATCCTACTAGAATGGACAAGAAGGAGTTTTCCCTCCCATTGGTGTACTAGTAACCAACATGCACTCCCACAACAATGTTCCTCAGTTGTTTCTCTCCCTTGGCTATCCCTCCCTAATTGGGTAGGACTTGCTTGGGCTCTCGTGGTTACCACAACCAGAGAGGACAATAATTATCAAAGCAACTTATTCTCAATTATTTGTGTAGTAGTTGTGCTCTAGGAAGCCCCCAGTATCCCTCTATATATAGGAGGGTTTAGGGTCAGGGTTCCCAGTCCCCATCTAATGCAGGACTAAAATAGGAGTCGAAAGAACAGGAAGATCTTGAATTTTTGCAACAATTCTGGAAGTTTACAACCTACGTGCACCAAAATGGGCATCTTGCATATGAGATGGTTATTTTGCTAAGTGAAAGGATCATTTCACACCTTCTAATTTTGCACATATATTGGAAATTCAATTCCAATTAGTATTCGAGTTGTCGTCAACACCAATGCTTTGTGCAATCGAAATTGCACCCCCAAAATGGGTGTGGCTTCTTGCACCAGGCTAGACGACCATTTGGTGCAATTAAGATGGGCATCTCTCACCAAGACAGATGGCCATTTTGCACAAGCAATACAGGCATCTCATAGCTCAGGCCAGGCAGAATTCCAACCAATGTATAATACAATTAGCGTGACACTCCAAACAACAGTCTCAACACTTGAACCAATCGTTTGGTAGTCTAGTCAGCTGGTCCATTGTGTGAATTGAAATACCTAAACACTTTAATAATGAATTCAATCATCATCATTCAAGATAAAACTCCTCTTCTAGATGAGTTCCTATGTGTGTGACTGTTACACCTCAAACTCACAATTACCACTAATCATGAGATTAGGGTATAAATTGAGGATTTAACGTAATACAAAGATCACCCTTAACTTTTTCTTCTTTTTCAAACTCTTTGTTTTCTAGCATTTGAACCACATAAACTAATTTTACAAGAGAATTAAAATTTTATTTCTTGAATATAATCTCATCATTAATGATACACATCCATACAATCATTATATTTCTCACACTTCCATGTACATATGACATGACAATCATTTGCATTCTCTCTTATTAAGGAAACAAACATACAAAACATCATTTACAACTCTCTCACATCCATACAAGGACCTAGTGACAGGGACCGACTAAACTTAACTATACTCAGACTTAACTCTTGTGGCAGATCTACTATGATGCAATGATATCTTCTTAAAGTCCATGTGATTTCCCTAAAATTTTGAGTAGAGGGGTGAGCCTACTCGCTCAGTGAATGAGTATGTTATGACCCCACCTCCCAGTAACCCCCAATTAAGGGAGACCAAAAGGACAGAGTCATTAACCAATAACTCGAATCAAAGGTTCGACAATTAACCAAGAATAATTATTAAATTTTAACAGTCTAAACTGAAAAGCCGTAAGAAAATAAACTTTTGCATACTTTTTTTTTTAAAACTTGGATCTCTAAACTTCTATCCACTTAAGGATTCTACTCTAACTAATCCTCCTTATTTTACTTCATGTGTTTCCCAATATGACGATTTACTATTTGTTCTTTTGGCTTCTACCTAAAATGCTGACAAACAAAATGTCGGTCAGCCGAAGCTGGTATGTTGGGGAAATAATAATCATGCAATTATTCTTAACAATGTAATCATTCAATTAATCATTTAACAACCAGGATTATGTTTTAAACCACACTACTCAATCCTTACCTATCCCCTAACTCTGTGCTATCCCTGCAGTGGACTTGTATGCTACCTCTCTTTAGGTAGATTCTTACCACCATGGTCCTACCTTACAGGTAGCCAATACATAGGGAAATAGAGTCGCATGGCACTACCCGAAGGTAGCCCAATATCTAACTCAATGTGACTTGATGGACCTACCCCATTGGTAGCCATGTACTAAGTCATACAATGACCTAATGGACCTACCCCTTAGGTATCCATGTACTAGGTCAACTAATAAGCCACAGAGGGGACCATGATCTGAGCTAGTAGGCACATATCTTATGTGATAGTCATATCCACATTATAGTTTGCATGAATTAAAATCATCCAACAATTAATTCATGACATCAATGAAAACTTTGATAAACCTCGAAAAACTAACTCAAGATATTCATAAGTGTAACCACATACCTGATTTGATGATTTCAAAAGCATTAAGCAAATCCAACCAAAAATGCAATCCTAGTAAGCAAATAAACAATCACATAATTCCTGAAAAGGATATGTACTCTATTTATTACACACTTTATCAAGAATCTACTTTATTGATTTGGATTCACTTTCTAGGGTTTCTAATCCACATTAAGGTTTCATCAATATTCATTATTGTTTCTTAGATCTATCCCTTTTAGGTCAACAAACCCTAAAATACTCTTTTCTACTTATATGAAGCTTAATTGCTCAACTATCCATTTTAATAGTCTTTTATACCCCAAAATGACTTAGGATCATCATATCTCTATTTAATCATGGATTTGAACAATTAAAAAAATTAAAAGACATATTCACCTAAATTAGGGCTTTCAAGCTCACTAATGCATATTCATGCACGAAACCCTAAATTAAGCCAATTATATAAAAAGATCATCATTTTAGATTCTATCTTCACATTTATCAACAACAGGTTAATATTGGCTTGAATTATCCAAATAACATCATTAAGTCCATCTATCATCAAATCTAAGGGTTTTTCCTTAATTAAATCATTAAAGATGATAACTTTATGTACTTTTCAAATTTCAAGAATATTTATGCACATAAACTCTAAATTAGACTAATCACGTGCAAATTTCTTCCTTTTTGAACATAATGTACCTTTTTACATTTAACAGGTTAACATCAACTCTAATGATTCATTAAACCCTATTAAACACTTTATTCATTTCAAAATAGGGTTTCTTAATCTTTAATTCATTAAAGATGATAATTTACACTACTTTTCAAATAGCAAGAGGAATTAGGTTCTAACTATATTTTTATTGGATTCCCTGCATTCTCCTGATCAATATTCATATATTACTTGTCCTAATCGGAGTTACCAATCATTAGATATGATTTTTGCAATAAATCAATTACCACAACCAATGAGAGGGTGCCACGTCACCTTGTTCTCATGCAACAGCTCGCGTGTCTTAGAGACATGACGAAATGATGCGATTACCCCTCTCTTAAGTTGGGGTTTCTTCAGCCCACAGAGGGCAGAATCGTCCAACGCCAGCTCTCCTTCTTCAACCTCCAGAACGGCTGTCGCAGCAGCTCTAGACGCGGCTTGCGGCCCTCCTCCTTCCTCTCTTGGACCCCGACGACCACACGGAAGGGTCCCTCCACCTCCAACGCTCCTTGGCACACCCGGTGAAGACCTAAGGTGGGGCCAAGGTGGCCAAGAAGAGCTGCGCGAACCTGCTCTTGCAGATGTCAAAAGCAGCCGTGCGGCTGCTTCGGTGGGCAGTTTAGGGCACAACAATGATGGCTAGGTCATGTTCTGACCTCAGCGCACATCCAGCCTCCAACACAACCCCTCCTGGGCTTCTCTCTGTGCCAGGATCACAAAACTTCCCTTTTCTAGGGTTTATGAATGAGAAACATGGAAGAATAAGAGAAGTTGGTGTGTGTGATCTTCTGAACTCGGCCCAATGCCTTACCCCTTATATAGGAGGAGTACAAAGCCCTAAGGCGTGCCTCCTTGAGGACTCAAGTCCTATTCTTGGAAGGAAATATATTTTCCTTGGGTGTGAAGCAACCATCTCTCTCTCTTCATTATCTCCTTAGATAACTATGTTATTTGAGTATACAGGAAAACAAAAATCCTTTTTCTTATCCTCATTATTCTTGCCTTTTAATTCTTTGGCAGGAATTTCTATTTTCTTTTAATAGAAATCATTTCGCTTTTCACAATGCCACCAAAATCATTAATAATGTATCATATTATCTTTTATTTTGCAAATTTTGGTATTTTCTCTTTCTTTCCTCTTTATTGGGACTCCTTGGATCCCAAGACACTCCATTATTTTGAAATTCTTTTTATTGGATACTTTTTTATGGAAGTCAGAGGGAATTTTTATTCATCTCGCCCCTCTCTTGCAAGCTGATTCAAAAGAACATTATTACACGAAGAACTACTCATAACAAAATTAAACTTGGTAGTACTACTGCCATTACACATATCCTCATTGACCCAGTCAATGATGTTGCTAGGAGGACACCTATAGTAGTAGGGGCCCCTCTTGTTTTTAATATGAAATTTAGCAAGCTGGTCAGTGACCCTATTCCCCTCCCGGTTGATGTGAACACAGGCCCAACTTGGTTTAAATCCTCTCTTCACAGCAGTAATCCACCTTGCCAGTCTAGGGAACTCCATATCATCTCCTTCTAGAGCCAACATAGCATTCCTGCAATCAGTTTCTACACATATTTTACTACAATTTAGACTTTGTCCGATCTCCACAGAAAGCTCGATGGCCCGAGTTTCTACTTCAAGAGCGCTTGCGGCTTGGAAGGACTTACCCCAGCCGCCACACCAGCGGCCCTGATCATGTCTGCAAACAACAGCTGACGCAGCCTTACAGGAAGTAGGATTAAAGGTTGCGTCGATATTCATCTTCAGCATTCCGGGTTCTGGTTTCTGCCATCCATTGTGAGGATCTTTAATTAGGTTCGTTCTGCTATCCTCCTCCCATGCTTTCAAATTCACCATCACCTCTTTGGATATAAGGACCTTTAGCTGACCAACAGCAAGTTTCTTCTTCTCGAACACCTGGAGGTTGTGATGCTTCCAAATATGCCAACAACCAATGGTGAACTGGGTATCATGCGGCGTGGGTGTTGACAAATTATTATGTATCCAGTTCCAAAGGCCGGTTTCATCAAAGAAATTGTTCCAGTAGTTCTATGCCAAAATCTCCTTCCAAACAAGCCTCGCCTGCCCACAGTCCCTAAGAGCATGGAAAACTATCTCTTCCTCTATGCCGCATATCGGACAGAGCACATTAGTAGCCAAGTTTCAGGCTACTCTCCTACTATTTGTCAAGATAGCATTGTGCCCCAAAAGCCAGAAGAAATATTTGACCTTCGTGTTTACCTTCAGCTTCCAAACTGTCTCCCATTTGCCTTCAGTTCTAATATTTTTCCCTTCTCTCAAAATGTCGTATGCACTCCTGGTGGTGAAGATACCCGAGTTAGTGTGACACCAGGCACGGGTGTCCAGGTTGTCCGTCTCTAGGGGGACATCCATATGTGTTATTTTCTTTATAATGTCATGCGGCAGCCAATCTTCTAGGAACTCCTCATCCCACCTATTCTCCATATTCACAAGGGAAGAAACTCTTAAGTCCAACAATTCATTAGGCACCAGTTTTAGAACGTAGTCCTTCAGTGGTGTAGTATTACCCCACCATCTGTCAAACCACACCCTAGTGTTTTCTCCATTCACAAGAATCATCATGGAGTTTTCATGGATGAAATTTTTGCCACTCAACACAGCACGTCCCAATCTGGAAATATTAGGCATACAGCCTCCATTGAAATTCATAAACTTGTTCAACAATCCTCCGCACCATAGAGATTTTCTGTGAGTACTCAAGTCCCACACATGTTTGTATATCATAGCCTGGTTCAGTTCCCGCATGGACCTTATACCCGGCCCACCATATTTTTTGTCACAAGTAATTTTGTTCCAGGCAATAAGAGAGAGAGCATGCTATTTCTTGTTCCCACCCTAGATAAAAGATCTTATGCTGCTGTCTAGACGGTCACAAATCTTCACTGGTAGCACAGCTGTCTACATGGTATAGCTGGGGATCGCCGTGAGGGTCGCTTTAGCCAGACACACCCTGCCTGCAAGACTCAAGGTTCTAGATGATCAAGAGTTAATACTGCTCGAGACCTTATCCAAAATGTTATTGTAGGTCGCCACCTTCACTCGTCCATGGATAAGAGTAACTCCAAGATATTTCCCATGTTTTCTGAATGAGTGAAACCACTTTCCCTGCATATATGCCTTCTGAGTCTCAACGTGACACTTTTAGAAAAATGAATGGAAGATTTGTTCACTGAGATAGCTTGACCAGACACCGCACCAAAATGTTTGAAGCAATCCATCATCACTCTCATTTCCTTTACATCTGCCTTAGCAAAGAGGAACATGTCATCTGCAAAACAAAGATGGGAGATCCTGGGTCCCTTATGGTACAGCTGAATAGGTGTCCATTTCTTCTCGCGCACCAGATATTCAATGGATTGGCACACTCTTTCGAGGCAAAGCACAAAAATATAAGGGGATAAGGGGTCTCCTTGCCTGAGACCTCTCGTAGCTTTAAGAGAGACCACTTTTTTTTCCATTCCAAACTATGGAGGCCTCTCCACTGGAAATAGAATTTAAGATATAGGTCCGTATAGACTCTGGAATGCCCGCTTTCAAAAGCGTGTCCGCTATAAAAGGCCAGATCAACTTATCATAAGCTTTTTTGAGGTCCACCTTCACTGCCATCATCCTAGGAGCAGTCTTCCTTCTCATGAGATGAATGATTTCATGTGCAACCGTAATGTTATCAGAAATACGCCGGCCCGGAACGAAAGCACTTTGGGTGGGAGATATCCAACCAGCTAATAACCGTTTTAAGCATTCGACAACAACCTTGGACGTTAACTTCAAAACATTATTGTTAATCGAGATGGGTCTGAACTGATCACATTTCTCAGGCTTCGATACTTTGGGAATGAGGACAATGGTAGCATCACAGATAGATTGCTCAAGTTTTGTACTAGTTAACACATTGTTGATAGTTGCCAGAAGAGAATGCTTCACCGCATGCCAATTTTTTAACAGAAAGGAGTTGTCCACCCCATGTGGACCAGGTGCTTTGTGCGGATTGGATTTAGAAAAGATGTTATATACCTCCTGAAGATTGGTAGCTTGCTGGATGAACTACTTATCAGTGGAAGACAAAGGCTTGAAAGCTCCCCAATAAAGGTTGATCGCCTCCTGGTTGGCACAGACAGGTTCAGTGAAAATCTTCTAAAAGTGATTGCCAACCATATAAAGAATAGCCTGTTCATCTGTCACCCAAATACCTGTTTCATCTTTAAGCATGGAGACTGTATTTGACCTTCTCCGTTGTTTGACAAAAGCATTATAGAACTTAGAGTTATTGTCCCCGTTGATGGTCCAATTAAGGTGACTTTTCTGTTTCAAATCCATTTCCTCTTTTTTCAAAATGTTCATGTACTCAACTTCCATCTCAGCAATGAGCCCAACAATTTGATGATCATACGAGTCCGCCAAGTTGGCTTGGAGGCTGTCTAAATTCCGAATAAGATGTTTTTTTCCTTTATCAGAAGGTGCCTGGATTTCGCCGCCCAGCTAGAAATTTGTTGTTTGGATCATTCTAAAGCCTCATGAAAGCACAGGCTCGCATTCCAGTTCTCTTTTATCATCTGTTGAAATTCTGGATCCGCTGACCAAGATTCCCTTATCACAAATCTGGGCGTGATAGGCACGCTGCTGGTTGCCCTTAATAGAAGAGGGCAATGATCAGAACTCACTCTAGGGAGATGCTCCACCACATATTGTGGGAACTGTTGTATAAATGCTATATTAGCAACGGCCCGATCCAACCGTTCTCGCAGTCTACCATGGACATATGTATATTTAGTTCCATTGAAACCCAAATCTGAAAGACCAGTTTTCAGCATGGTGTTGTTGAAAAGATTAGCCTCATTAAAGTTGTAGTGCACACTTCCCATCTTTTCCTCAGGCAAGAGCGTAGTATTGAAGTCCCCCATAGCTACCCACGACATATGATCATCTGTTCTGACGTCCTTGAGGACCTCCCAAAGAATTTTCCGGACACAGATGTGAGGGCTAGCATAGATGAAAGTAACCACCACTGCGTCGTTAATCTTGCAAGATACAAACTTCCTGTGATAGTTCACGATCTTGACCTCGACCTCCTCTTCTTTCCAGCAGATCCAAATTCCTCCCGCGAATCCCCTCGCTTTGCATCTGAAAGAATGTATAGCAACAAGCACTTTCTGGAAAATCTGTTTGTCGACGATCTGCCGTCGGGAATGGTGTCACTGAGCGAGATGGACGGAACCCCCTACCTGGCCATCGAGTCAGAGGCGGAGGAAGGTCTTACGAATCCGTGGAGATATGCGATTATGGCACGCCTGATTGGCACGGAGATCGGTTACATGACATTGAGGGATAAGATCAAACTCTTATGGAAGATCAAGGGCAGGTTTAACATGTTTGAATTAGAACACGACAATTTTGTTATTCAACTATCCTGCCAATCAGATTATGAAACAGAGCTAATGGGCGGCCCCTGGAAGATATTTGGTTACTCCTTAGTGATCAGGAAATGGTACCCCAACTTCAAGCCGACACAGGCCCTCCCAGATTACATTGTTACGTGGGCTGGGGTGTTGAACCTCCCATTGCATATTTATGTTCCTACCATGTTCGAGTTTATAGGGAAGGCGCTTGGTGAGCTCGTAAAGGTCGACACCCACATGTTACAGAGATCCAGAAGCCGCTTTGCTAGACTGGCCATAGAAATTGACACGGCGAAGGAACTGGTCACCTCCATCATTATGAATGGCGTAGAATATGACATCTTCTATGAAGGGCTCCCTTGGTCCTGAGCTATTTGTGGCGAAGAAGGGCACACAGCCAAAGCCTGTAGGGTCGGCACTAGCACGGAGCAAAATAACAGAATAGAAGTTACCGATAAACCGAATGCTGATCAAATTAACCCAGTTGGAGGGGGTCAAAGCAGTCATGGCGGATGGCAGGTCCAAACAAAGAGGAACAACGGCAGAAGGCGAAAGGCAGCCCAGCACAACACAACTCACAACGTGTCCAATAGGTTTGAATGCCTGGAAGAGGTCACGGAGGACAGCAGCAAGGAGAAAGAAGCTGGAAGTATAAGTGCGCAAACAGAAGATCGTGAGGGACAGGGAAGGACATCGAAAGTCTGGAGAAAGAAGAAGGAGCAGGTGTTGGCTCACGCACAGGAGGCTGATGGAACCATTATGAAGGACATCTCGAACCAAGATACTCCTAATAAGACCTCACAGTAAAAGAAGGCTACCAAAGAACACGATAACGTCGATCATGTAGCAGTCCGTCCGAAGGCAGATGAAGTCATTATCGTCGACTCTGAGGATATTGCTGTAGAGGAAGAAGTTGATATGGGGGACGAGGACAAAGAAAATGAAGGTGCTAAGCTTCTGATGTCGTTACGACTGAAGAAAGATAAGCTGCGGAAACAAACACGCGAGAAGGAGAAAGCTTTACTCCCGAGAAGAGATGGCATGAGTAACAATCTGAGCACTAAAAGAAAAGGCAGAACCAAACCCCCGACCCTCTCAATATGCGGCGGCGAAGTCCGAGAGCAACACCATGTGAAGAATGCATAGAGGGGCATGATACTGGCGAGCAAGCTGGAGGAGAAGAGGGTTGTCATGAAGAGGAGCAGGAGTCCATCTTGGCTTGAGATGCTGAGATATATCGCTGCACTTCCTGATAATCTTTTTAATGCTTAAGGCAGACATAGTGTGCTAGAACGTAAGAGGTATAGGTAATGATGACAGAGTGAGAGTCCTGAAAGACATCATCAATTCTAAGAAACCTTCTGTTGTGTCTATCCTTGAACCACGTATTAGTGGCCAAGCTGCCACAAACACTATAACTAAGCTCGGCTTCACCCCTTTAGGGTTTCTCATTTGCCATTGACTTAAGGCCACCTTCTCAATCCCGAGCTTGGTGCCTGGGAGTCACCTCTCATGGTGCTCCATAGTCATGTATCATAGACCACCTTCTAAGTCCTGAGCTTGGTGTCTGGGGTCACCTCTCACGGTGCCCATTGGTCTACCCTCCTGGGCCTGACCTTTATGGCATCTTCCATCAGGGTGGCATGTAGGTGCGGGAATACACATTTAAATTAAATTGTGATAGTCATAGTCACTTTATAATTGCAATATGAACATCCAAACAGTTTAGTTGCATTCAATGCGATTAAACATCCGGGAATCCATCGGGAAACTAAAGTGGTTATTCATAATTAACCACATACCTGTTAAGCATACTTGAATGCAGAATTAACCAATCAATCAGGAATCAAGAAAGCACACACACACAATTATTCCTGAAAAAGGCATCTAATTTCTCTATCATTAATCACGTCATCTTGATCCATTAATCCTAATTGTTTCCTAGGTTATTTTCCCGTTTTAGTATTTTGAGCATAGTTAGGGTTCCACTTCATCTTTATTACTTTAAACCCTAATTTAACAAAATCACTTACAAACCCTAACTATTTCATTATTCTTTTACAAAAGATTCTAAATTCATCTTTTAGCAACATGAAACCCTAATTTCAGATTATAAGTACTTTCTTTTTCTTTTCCTCTAATTTAGGGTTTCTAAGCATCTTAACCATCATATTAAGTTTAAAACCCTAAACTTTGCAATTCTATCATCAAAATAGGTTAAAAACCATCTTAATTATAATCAAGTTAACCATGCGTGAATTAACCTAATTGCAAGATTAAAACCATCTTTAGTTAACAATTAGGGTTTTCTAATTACAAATTAACACTTTTCCCATCAAATTATATACTTTTGCAAAGATATACAGATTTAGATGTCCAAACTATTTTTAACATATTCCTCATACTTTTCTGATCATTTCTCATGTATTAACTTCCCCCATCTGAGGTTCCTAGCTCAAGATATGATTTTTAACAAGAAAACTCTTTTTATTGTCTATTTGCTATTTTCTAGAAAAACCAGGGTCGTCTGATCCATGGTCCGCGGATCCACTGAGGATCCAACGGCCACAGATGTGCACGCCTGAGATTAACGATCAAAGAAACTAAAGGATAGAACCGCCCTTACCAGTAAAGGAGGCACAGAGGGGCAATCCTGTAAAAGGCCGCAGGACCTTATTCTTCCTCGCGTCGAGGTACAGGGAGCTGATGATGGTCAACCTTGGGTTGACTTGGAGCTTCCGGCCACCAGCGAGCACGCCAACTTGCAGGGAGCTCCACCTCCCATAGCTGAACCTGATCACAGGCTTAATTGCCCTCCAAGAATGCATCGTGGTGCCCTCTTGCTTGCCGGACTTCGGCGAGGTTGGTCGCGGATTCAGGGGTGCTGGTCAAGGCGTAACGAGCAATTGAACGCATTGAAGCACTCCTTGCTTCCTTCCGCAGAGATTGGGCTAGTGATTAGGGATGTTGGTTCCCTCCATAACCCTCCCCTATATATAGGGTCAGGGCAAGGTCCTGCCCAGTTGGGCATTTCCTGGATTGGCAACCAAACCCAGTCAAACCAGGGATGAATCCCTTCGGTTTCAACTCCTGGATTCAAAGGAAACATCGGCCAGCTTTCCAACCTAGTGGATTGTGAGGAATCCAAGAGGGAAAGTCCCTCTGTAACTTGTGGAATCACAGTCCCAGTGGGACTTGGGTGATGACTGTTGACCGTCGGATTAAAATCCAACAGATCTCTTTGCACTCATTTAAATAAAGGAAAGGTCTTTTTCTTTTAATTCAGAAATAATTCCCAAATCAAAGATAACTTGCAAAATTAATATCTCCCAAACCATAACTCCTATTTATCTAAATTTTAAGGGAACGTTACTTTAATTATTGCCTAGCTTTGTACGAAATTTGGGAAACAAAAAGAAATGTATGAGGAGGATTCCTTCTCTCCCAAGTTATTCATTAATTTATTCAAAATTGATTGTTATTTCCTTTCCCTTTGCCATTATCTTCTTATTTTGGGTCCCTTGGACCTCAAAAAATCTCAAAGGCACGGATTCCCATATTGGGGATTATCTATTTGCCTTTATCTTCTTTTAATTATCAATTACTCATATTTCCCTTTTATTAATCAATTTTTTTCCTTTTTAATTCTCTTTTCTTTTCAATTGGGCTTAATGGCCAACAAAGCTCACCATCAATCAATCAAGGCCTTTTCATACGAAATCCATTGCAAATCAAAGAAAAAGATTTCATTTATTCATTAAAAGAGAATTACATCTTCCTTTACATATTCAATAAATTGAGGTTATAACATCCTCCCCTCCTTATAGGAATTTTGCCCTCAAAATTCAAACAATTAAACAAACAATTCAGGGTATATTTTCTCCAAGTCTGCCTTTAGCTCCCATGTGGCCTCATCCTCTCCATGGTGCTTCCAAAGAACCTTTACCATCTCTATATTCTTGCATATGAGATCTTTCACCTTGGTATCTAGAATTCGTAAAGGTGACTCAGGATAAGTCAGCTTCCCTTGAAGCTCAATAGGTCCAATGCTCAGCACATGGCTCGGATCTTTCACATATCGCTTCAGGTTAGACACGTGAAGCACATCATGCATCATGCTATACTGAGGGGGTAATGCCAAATGGTATGGAGCTTCACCAATCCGTTCTAACACCTCAAACAGACCCACGTATCGGGGACTCAGCTTTCCTCTGTTCTTAGCTATAGCTCAGAGCGGTCAGATTTTCAAAAACACATGATCTCCCACAATGAAATGCACATCAATCTGCTTTGCATCAGCATACGACTTTTGTCAATCCTGGGCTCTCTTCAGCCTTTGCTTGATCAAAGCCACTTTATTAGCATATACTTGGAGCTCATCTGACCTCAATAGGGTCCTCTCACCCACATTATCCCAATGAAGTGGGGACCGACACGATCTTCTGTAAAAAGATTCATACGGAGGCATCCTGATACTGGCTTGGTAGCTGTTGTTGTAGGCGAACTCTGCTAATGGTAAGTATTGCTCCCATGAGACACCCCAATTGAGCACACAAGCTCTCAACAAATCTTCTAAGGTCTGGATTGTCCTTTCTGACTAACCATCCGTTTGGGGGTGATAAGCGGTACTAAACTTTAAACTGGTACCAAGTTCCTCTTGAACTTGCTTCCACAACTTGGAAGTAAACTTTGGGTCTCTATCTGAAATGATCGATCCTGGTACACCATGAAATCGCACTATCTCTCTGATATACATCTCAGCTAGGTCCGCCACCTTAGTAGTGGTCTTCAAGGCATGGAAGTGTGATGACTTGGTAAGACGATCTACCATGACCCATATCTCATCATGACCCTTCTTGGTCCGGGGTAGACCCACCACAAAATCCATGGCGATCTGCTCCCATTTCCATTCTGGAATTTCTATCAACTGTAAAAGTCCGCCAGGTATTTGGTGTTTAGCCTTCACTGTCTGGCACGTAAGACAACTGGCCACCCATGATGCAATGTCTTTCTTCATTCCTGGCCACCAGAAAAACCGCTGTAGGTCCTTGAACATCTTAGTAGTTCCTGGGTGCACTGTGTACCTAGATCCATGAGCCTCTTGCAAGATACATCCCTTTATTGATGAATCCACTGGAACCCATATACGATTCTCAAACTTGATTCCTCCGTCTACTCCCACAGATAGACAAGTCTGTGGCCTCATCATTAAACCTTTCATTTTGTCTAGCTCTCCACTGGTCAACTGTGCAGCTATGGCCTCACTCAACAACTCAGATTGAATATGTTGGATCCTAGATGGGTGATTAGATGCTCTAGAGGGGGGTGAATAGAGATTAAAGCACTTAAACAAAATTTATTAAACCTTCAAGATATATCACAAGATAAGGTTGCTAAATAAGAAATTTGAGTGCAACTAAAACATGCATAGAAAGTATGAGAGAGATTGAACATACACCAAGAGACAAGCTATTTAGAGTGGTTCCACACTTCAAACTAGAAGTGTGTCAGTCCACTTGCCTAGAGAGGTCAACCTCTAGGACTTCCAAAATATTGCACTCTTATATTCATTCATAAGACAAACAATACATGACCAACCAAAGGACTTACCTATCCAATACAAAGAGTCTTCAACCTTACCAAGGACTTACCCACTTTGCAAGGAGTCTTCCGCCTTCTTCCAAGGACTTACCTACTCTTGCACAAGTCTTCAGCCTTGCAGGAATTACCCACTCTTCTTAGATCTTCCGCCTTTGACTTCACCTTCACTCGGAGAAGCTTCCACCAAGGACTTACCCACTTGAGAAAGGAGACTTCTGCCTTCACCAAGGGCTTACCCACTCTTACTCCAAGTCTTTAGCCTTGTTCTTCTTCACCTCTCTTGGACAAGAGAGAGAACCTTCATCTTCATGGTTGAAAGAAGAGATAGGAGGTGGTGGAAGTGAGAGCCTCACAAGATATACATGTAGGACTAGCTCTCTTACAGATTTCCTACTCACTCTAATGGATGTAGCAAGTGATTAATCTTAGAGAGAGAGAGCAGGCTGTAGGAAGCACTCAACTATAGAATAGGAGCCTCACATAGAGTTTGCATTGAATGCTCAACCTTGGAATGAAGCCCAAGGGGTCCTATTTATAGTTGGGGATGCCTCTTAGCCTTTGGGAACACTTGAGAATGAAAACTAGACATTTTGTGGCTTGCAACAGATCTATTTTTACTTGTTGCAACTCCATAATGGCTAGAAACACTTTTCTGCACTTTTCCGTACAGTGCAATCGGTCGAGTTTCTATAAGGGTAACTCGACTGATAGAGTAAAAGACAAAGCCGATATTCAGACTATCGGTCGAGTTTGTCCTGAGGAAACTCAACCGACCAATGAAAATCAATTTGGTCAGTTACTCCATCGGTCGAGTTCTATGTAAACACAACTCGACCAATGCAATCTTCAAAAAATTGATCAAGGATGATCGGTCGAGTTTTCAGGCTGGGAAACTCGACCGACAAAGTGCTTGTAATCAATTTTCAAGGTTGCATCTAAAGTGCTCTAATATTCGATCTAAGTGCTCCTGATATTTTTCTAAGCTTAATTACAAGTCATACAATCATTACAAGTGATTTACAACATGATTCTAATGGATATACATCATATTACAAAAACATGCACTTGTATGACTTTGACTTGTCTTTTCTCCAATATGAGATGCACAAGTTAGGGCATTTGGAGTGTGTCTATACCTAATTTGAAATCATTCAAGTAGAGACATTAGACACCAATATGTGGAATGGTTAGTCATCATCAAAATACGGGTTTAGTCAATTTAGACGTGAGTCAACATTGACCTAATTGACCTTGAGTCAACAATCTCCCCCTTTTTGAAGATGACAAACCATTCCATAAATGTATTGAAAGCTTTTAAGTAAATTCATACCTTTGGAGAAACCTAGGGGTTTCAATAGAATTGAGTTCATATGATCTCCCTCAATTGATGCTAGTGGAGTTCTCATACTCCCCCTCAATTGATGCTATTTCTCCTGCATGGTTAGCTTTCATAACATTTATAGAATACTATGACTTCTACTCATATATGTTCTATACATATATGTCTTCTCCCATTTACCTTCTCCCCTTTACATGTACATGCTTCTCCTCTTCATGTAAGACATGCCTTCTTCCGCTTTTAAAAGAAGACATACCTTTCTCCCCCTTTGTCATTTCAAAAAGTGGGGTTATGAAGAAATAAGAAACATCACTTGTTAAAGAGAAATGAGATAACACAAATATATAAGGAGAGTAGAAGAGCACATATAGGGGCTTGTCCAAGCATAGAAAGAAAAGAAAGTTAAAGCATATACTTGAACATCCCAAAAAGCAAGATAAAGTGCTGCAGAAAAATAATCAAACACAATTTTGACCCTCAAGATGATGGAATTTGACCAAAAACTATCAGAGCTCATTGCAAAGCAATGAGTCTTGCTCAGAAGGCCATTTCTGCATGAAAAACACTAGCCTTGCACCAAAAACTGAAACTGGAGCAAAAGCTGCATAAAATCCAAAAAAATATTCCAATTTCTACATATAATGTAGATCTATGTACCCTGCATCACAATGTTATGCAAGCAACTCAAGATAGTAGATATGCAATTCAAGGAACAATCTTGAGCATGTATGAGACAAAATACAAGCATAGCATATAGATGAGCAAAGATGCCAATTATAAACAAGGTTAGAACTACATGTATATGAACTACTAGTAGATGATATCACAAGTTAGGACTACTAGTAGGATCTAGATCATAGCAAGAGATACCAAAAGATACACAAGATAAAGCAAGCTATGAGTAGATGTAGAGATATATCCAAACAAAGAGATATGCAAGTTTAGAAGCATGGAAGGATATAACTCACTAGATATGCATCATTACCATAAGATGATTACCCCTATGAAACTCAAGGTTGTATCAACACAAGATATACACCTAGATAGATGTAGCAAGTTAGAGCACAGCGGAAGCAATTCTAGACACAACCAAGAGATCCAAGGTGATCATCATCAAAACCTACAAGACAACTCAAAGCAAGTAATTGCAAGATATAGGTATACCAATTTAGAGAAATTAGAGAGATAGAGTTGTAAGCAATATATGCAATTTAGAACATGGAAATATGCATATATAAAGGTACCAAAGGAGTGCCAAAAAATAAGGCTATTGGTTGAGAAAATCTAGTTGAGAGGGAAATTCTCACTCAATAAGCCAAATTTATATTCTGTGCACGGTGTTATCGTTCGAGTTCTGTGCATTGACAACTCGACCGATGACAGCTGTTGGCAACACCCATTGGTGCCTATCGGTCGAGTTTTTTATCAGGACAAACTCGACTGACAGACCAGCTATCAAAAAGCACATATATTTCATAAAAACATATTTAAAGGCATGCTAAATATACAAACTATATCCAAACATGTCTAAGCAAGTTAGTAATACACTATAGAAGCATTAGAAATAGTTTTTGAGCAAGAGTGTGAAGAGAATCACAAAATGCCACTTTTGACTCAAAAATCATATGTATAGTGCACACTAACTTGACAAAAACAAGTTAGAAATGGTTATAAGAAATAAAACATTGACCTTTGTTCTTACCATTCCTTTTCCACTTGTTGTCACCCTCTACACATCTCACCTTTCTTCTTTCATGTGGATTGACAAGTCAATTTGCAATTCAATACCTCAAGTCAATCCATTTGCAAGTACCTACAAGAAGAAAGATGAAATGATCCCCAATCATGTTTTTGGGTCCGGAGGGATTAGCTTAGCAACCCAAGTCCTATTGCTCTTGGGTGCTTTCCTAAAAGGACAACAAGTAGAATAATGACCAATTTCATTACAATAATTACAAGTGCCTGTAGCCTTGGAACTGGAGGATTCTTCATTGAAAAATGAAGGTCCTTTGTCTTTGTTGTTCCTTTGGCTACAGTCAAGTCCAATGCCATCTCTACCCATTTGTTTGGTAGTATGGTCTAGGATTTGATTAAGATTCTTTTTATCACCAAAGAATATTTGCAAAGAAGATCTCAAACTATGATTGTCATGCATAAGAGAAGTAAAGGTAAAACACAATAGATTCATATCATCTCTAGCATGCACAAGATAGATTTCTAAGCAAACATCTTTAGTCATATAAGAATCTGTATCACAAGATAGAGCATCAAAAACTTTCTCTCTATAAGAAAATATAGTATGAGGGTCAAGAGCAATTACACTACTATGCAAGGAAGCAAGTTCATATACAAGACAAGTAATCTTTGAAGGATAAACTTTATCTACACATTCTATTCCTTACAAAGTATGCTCTTGACTCTCATAAGCACATTTAAGAGCATAAGAAACAATAGAGAGAGAAGCAATAGTAGTAGCAAGCTCTATATATGAAATAGTCATAGAAGGTTGAGATTCTAAAAACTTAATCTTATCAAGCAAGCTTGAATTTGCAAATTTAACAACATTTAGTTGACTAAGATAAGCATTTGTTTGAATCTCAACACTTGAATTTACCTCATTTAAATCTTCAATTGAGATTGTCATGAGGGTGCAATGGCATCTTCCATCTTCACATTCACTAGATCTTCCACTAGTGCTTTCATTTGTTGATGGAGCCTTTGTAATCCCTTTTTCTCTCTTGTTTCCTTCTATTTCTCTCTTTGAAGGTTGCCCATCTTCATAATCACCCATATTCTCCTACTTGTGGAAGTATGATTGGAGAATACCCGCTCTGATACCAATTGTTGGATCTTAGATGGGTGATTAGATGCTCTAGAGGGGGGTGAATAGAGCTGAAAGCACTTAAACAAAATTCATTAAACCTTCAAGATATATCACAAGATAAGGTTGCTAAATAGGAAATTTGAGTGCAACTAAAACATGCATAGCAAGGATGAGAGAGATTGAACATACACCAAGAGACAAGCTATTTAGAGTGGTTCCACACTTCAAACTAGAAGTGTGTCAGTCCACTTGCCTAGAGAGGTCAACCTCTAGGACTTCCAAACTATTGCAATATTCATTCATAAGACATACAATACATGACCAACCAAAGGACTTACCTATTCAATACAAAGAGTCTTCAACCTTACCAAGGACTTACCCACTTTGCAAGGAGTCTTCCGCCTTATTCCAAGGACTTACCTACTCTTGCACAAGTCTTCAGCCTTGCAGGAATTACCCACTCTTCTTGGATCTTCTGCCTTTGACTTCACCTTCACTCGGAGAAGCTTCCACCAATGACTTACCCACTTGAGCAAGGAGTCTTCTGCCTTCACCAAGGGCTTACCCACTCTTGCTCCAAGTCTTTAGCCTTGTTCTTCTTCACCTCTCTTGGATAAGAGAGAGAACCTTCATCTTCATGGTTGAAAGAAGAGATAGGAGGTGGTGGAAGTGAGAGCCTCACAAGATATACATGTAGGACTAGCTCTCTTACAGATTTCCTACTCACTCTAATGGATGTAGCAAGTGATTAAGCTTAGAGAGAGAGAGGAGGCTATAGGAAGCACTAAACTATAGAATAGGAGCCTCACATAGAGTTTGCATTGATTGCTCAACCTTGGAATGAAGCCCAAGGGGTCCTATTTATAGCTGGGGATGCCTCTTAGCCTTTGGGAACACTTGAGAATGAAAACTATCCGTTTTGTGGCTTGTAACGGATCTATTTTCACTTGTTGCAACTCCACAACGGCTAGAAACACTTTTCTGCACTTTTCTGTACAGTGCAATCGGTCGAGTTTCTATAAGGGTAACTCGACCGATAGAGTAAAAGACAAAGCCGATATTTAGACCATCGGTCGAGTTTGTCCTGAGGAAACTTGACAGACCAATGAAAATCAATTTGGTCAGTTACTCCATCGGTCGAGTTCTGTGTAAACACAACTCGACCGATGCAATATTCAGAAAATTAATCAAGGATGATCGATCGAGTTTTCAGGCTGGGAAACTCGACCGACAAAGTGCCTGTAATCAATTTTCAAGGTTGCATCTAAAGTGCTCTAATATTCAATCTAAGTGTTCCTGATATTTTTCTAAGCTTAATTACAAGTCATACAATCATTACAAGTGATTTACAACATGATTCTAATGGATATACATCATATTACAAAAACGTGCACTTGTATGACTTTGACTTGTCTTTTCTCCAATATGAGATACACAAGTTAGGGCATTTGGAGTGTGTCTATACCTAATATGAAATCATTCAAGTAGAGACATTAGACACCAATATGTGGAATGGTTAGTCATCATCAAAACACGGGTTTAGTCAATTTAGACGTGAGTCAACATTGACCTAATTGACCTTGAGTCAACAGAATATGGATATTAGCCAACCGAACTCGGTCCTCTAACGGTTGTAGAGTCCATTCCACAAGCTCCTCCAAACTCTTCCACTGACTGGACAAAATAGTTGCACACTTAAGTTGTTTCCGACTCAATGCATCAGCCATGACATTCGCCTTACCAGGATGGTAGGCGATGGTGAAGTCGTAATCCTTCATGTACTCCTTCCATCGTCGTTGTCGTAGGTTCAGATCTCTCTATGTCAGCATGTATTTCAAACTCTTATGGTCGGTGAAGATCTCAAAGGTAGCACCGTACAGGTAATGCCACCATATCTTCAAAGCATGGATGATAGCAGCTAATTCCAGCTCATGTGTCAGGTAATTCACCTCATTTGGCTTGAGCTGTCAGGAAGCATATACAACCACATGCCGATCTCGTTCCAACACACAACCAAGTCCCATCTTGGAAGCATCAGTGAATATCATGAAACCCTCGTTGCTAGAAGGTAGAGTCAACACAAGAGCGGTGGTCAGCTTCTCTTTCAATTCTTGGAAGCGAGCTTCACATACGTCAGACCACACGAACTTCACATCCTTCTGGGTCAACATGGTCAGTGGCAAAGCAGTCTTGGAGAAATCCTTGATGAAACGACGATAGTATCCGGCCAACCCCAAGAAGCTGCGAATTTCGGAGGGGTTCTTTGGTGTCGGCCAGTCTTGAACTGCTGATACTTTGGCTGGATCTACGACGATTGTCCCTCCTGAGATGATGTGTCCAAGAAACATGACTCAGTCTAACCAAAACTCACATTTCGAGAACTTTCTGAAAAACTTATGCTATCTCAGGATATCAAGGACTCTTCCCAGGTGTTCACGATGTTGGGCCAGGTCATCTGAATACACTAAGATGTCATCTATGAACACTATCACAAAAGTGTCAAGGAAAGGTTGAAACACACTATTCATGAGGTTCATGAAGACACTCGGTGCATTGGATAATCCAAACGGCATGACCACAAACTCATAGTGGCCATAGCGGGTTCTGAAAGCCATTTTAGGTATATCCTCACTCCTCACTCTCACTTGATGATATCCTGACCTCAAATCGATCTTGGAAAAGACTCGGGCTTATTTGAGTTGGTCGAACATGTCGTCTATTCTAGGAAAAGGATACTTATTCTTAATGGTTTCCTGATTGATCATCCGATAATCAATACACATCCGAAGCGACCCGTCCTTCTTTTTCACAAAGAGGACTGGTGCTCCCCATGGCGATGTACTGGGTCAGATGAACCCCTTATCCAACAACTCTTGCAACTGGGTTTTCAACTCAATTAACTCAAAAGGGGCCATTCTATAGGGTGCCTTAGATATAGGGTTAGTCCCAGGAGCTAACTCAATCGAGAAGTCTACCTTTCTCTCAGGGGGAATCCCTGGTAGATCATCTGGAAACACATCTGCGTACTCCCAAACCACCTCTATGTCCTCTAAGTATTGCCCCTTAACCTCAGGTATGGTAACTATGGTTAGGTAGGCTCGACAACCCTTGGATAGAATTCGTTCAGCTTTCAAAGTAGATATGTAAAGACTGGTTGTCGCATCTTTCCTTCCTCGAATGGTGAAGTGTGGATAGCCGGTTTTCCTAATGAGAATCTTCTTCTCTCTACAGTCAATCTGGGCCCTATAGGTGGAAAGTCAGTCCATACCGATGATTACATCAAAATCATTCATATCGAGAAGGATGAAGTCAGTGGGAAGCTCATGGTTTAGATACTTAACTGGCAGCACAGGGGTTTTCAGAAGAGAGGTATAAATATGACCACTCGGGGTTGTGACATCCAAAACATAACCCAAATCCTTGATATCCAAACCAAGCATAGTTTCCAGATTTCTCGAAATAAAAGTATTAGTAGAACCAAAATCAAAGAGTGATTTTACATTTTGTCCCATGACTTCCAGCAAGCCTACATAGTTATTCCATATCAGAAAGCTATTACATGGTCTACTGAACTAAAAGGAAAAACTCTATGGGTTATTACCCTCGATCAACTTATTAGCATTTGCTCGAGCTTCTTCATTATCGATGGCGAACACTCTAGCTTGTCTCCTCTCTCCAGCTGGAGGTGCTCCGGCTGGTGCTCCTATTGGGGGTGCTGCAGCTACTGGCTGTGCTGCCACAGGCTGTGACCCCAAAGGTCCTCTTGGGTCAGGCTGAGGGAAGTTGGCGATGAAGTGTCCTTCTTGTTGACATCTGAAACACACCTTCTTCTCAAAGTGGCACTTCCCAGGATGTGCCCGTCCATAGGTGCGACACTGTTGGAGGCGACCACGGGGCTTGCCTTTGCGCCCATACTTGTTCTTGTTGTGGTTGCGTCCTTGTCTCTTCTTGTGTTCATTCCTCTGCCCTTGAGCTCCTTCAGTGAAACCCAAGAACCCTTTGGATTGGTTCTATGCAGGCATCACTGTCCTTTCCATGTCCAAGGCGGTGTTGTAGGCTTCAGCGAAGGTCTTTGGCTTACTAGCCATCACGTGAGGCTTGATGGAAGGGTGAAGACGTTCCACGAAGTGGTCCACCCTCCTCTCTTCATCCAACATGTGTCCATAATGTTCCAGGAGGTGGAACCTATGACCAAAGTCTGCAACTGAAGAGCTTCCTTGAATCATGATAGTGAACTGTATTTCTTTCTCCTTCTTTGCTGAGATGGGGAGGAATGTGGCAGTGAAGATGGTCTTGAAGTCATTCCACGCCATCGGTTCCTCGCTTAAGTCTCTTCTCGTGATATGGTTCTCCCACCATATCTTGGCTGCACCTTCCAAAAGGTGAGTAGCAAACAGAACCTTCTTATTTGGTTGTACCTCGAGCATACGAAAAACCATTCTCGACTGCAAGAAGCCAAGCTTCGGCCTTGTCGACCACTTCAGACTTGTCTTCTCCCCAGAACTTCTTGATGTTCAGCTTGACGAAGTCCAGGATGGTGGCTCTAAGTCGAGGACGAACAGGAAGTGGCTCACCATTCTCGGCCCTAGCTATGTCCCTAAGGGCCAAGGCATAGATAGCTTCAGTCAGTTGCTTTTGTTGTTCCATCCAAACTGCATCTGTTGTGTGAACCACCATGGCTGGTTCTTGTCCACTGGGTTGGTCTTCTTCCATCCAGGATTCCTCTTCAAACCCATGGTATTCCTCATATTTTGGTCCTTCCCCTTGCTCTTGGTGTACGTCGGGCATTGATTCAGGGTTGGGGGCCTCATGCATAGCTTCTTCATGCCTCTTTCTCTTCTTAGAGGTCTCTCCACCGTGATTCTGCTTCCTCTTCTCGGAAGACCCATTCTCCTTACGGGGTGGTCCACCATCACTGGTGGAAAAAGGGATAGCCATGACTTTGGTACGAGCCATCTGTACACAAACAGACTTTTAGTTTATCTTTAAACTAATTATACTTAAGTCGATGACATCTTAATTATGTATCTTTTATTAATTTGGTGGAGGATCCCTTAGACTTTATCAACCTTAACCCATACCTCAAGAGGGTGAGGAAGAGAGAGAAAAAACCCTAATCCTTAAAATCCTTAAGAGAATTTTGAGTTGAGGAGGGATGAACAAGATGAGAGAGTCCTAAAGGTATCTTATTTCGAGTCAAATCCTAGGACATCGGCCAGGCAGTCACACCATCCGGGAGTCCTCGTATTCCGACTAGCGGTGCGGAGGAAAATTTTGCCAGACCCCAGAAGTGATCCTTTTCTAGACACCTCAGTATTTCGGAAAATTCCCTAATAACTCCCTCGGTTCTATGGAATTTGTAAAATTTAATAATTATTAATGATTAGATGAAGAACCTATGCTCTGATACCAATTGTAACGACCCCTCCCCCCGGTAACCCCCAATTAAGGGAGACCCGAAGGTCAGATCTGTTTTTCAATTAATAGGATCAAAGGTTCAACATATAATCAACAATAATTATGAAATTCTACTAACTAAACTGGAATTGGGTACAAAAATTAAAACTTTAATTACCTTTGAAAGAAATGTTGGAAATCAATCTATCCAGAGCTTGAATTAATATATATAATCCTCCTTGCACTTTATTTCTTAATTTCATGAGGTGTCACTTTACTGTTTGTGCTTTCAGGACTACACCTAAAACATCGATAAACAAAACGTCGGTCAGCAATTGTTGGTATGTGGAGGCAATAAAAAATTTCACATTTAAGTCTAACAATTTAAATATTGCAATCAAGATATTTAGCAAGTCAATTTACATTTTCCATGTGACATTCCCCACCACTTTTGCCCTAACCCTGGAATTACCCCCTTTAGGGTTTCTCATTTGCCATTGACTTAAGGCCACCTTCTCAATCCCGAGCTTGGTGCGTGGGAGTCACCTCTCATGGTGCTCCATAGTCATGTATCATAGACCACCTTCTCATTCCCGAGTTTGGTGTCTGGGGTCACCTCTCACGGTGCCCATTGGTCTACCCTCCTGGGCCTGACCTTTATTGCATCTTCCATCAGGGTGGCATGTAGGTGTGGGAATACACATTTAAATTAAATTGTGATAGTCATAGTCACTTTATAATTGCAATATGAACATTACAACAGTTTAGTTGCATTCAATGCGATTAAACATTCAAGAATCCATCAGGAAACTAAAGCGGTTATTCATAATTAACCACATACCTGTTAAGCAGACTTGAATGCAGAATTAACCAATCAATCAGGAATCAAGCAAGCACACACACACAATTATTCTGGAAAAAGGCATCCAATTTCTCTATCATTACTCACATCATCTTGATCCATTGATCCTAATTGTTTCCTAGGTTATTTACCCTTTTTAGGATTTTGAGCATAGTTAGGGTTCCACTTCATCTTTATTACATTAAACCCTAATTTCACAAAATCACTTACAAACACTAACTATTTCATTTTTCTTTTACAAAAGATTCTAAATTCATCTTTTAGCAACATGAAACCCTAATTTCAGATTATAAGTACTTTCTTTTTCTTTTCCTCTAATTTAGGGTTTCTAAGCATCTTAACCATCATATTAAGTTTAAAACCCTAAACTTTGCAATTCTATCATCAAAATAGGTTAAAAAGCATCTTAATTATTAATCAAGTTAACCATGCATGAATTAACCTAATTGAAAGATTAAAACCATCTTTAGTTAACAATTAGGGTTTTCTAATTACAAATTAACACTTTTCCCATCAAATTATATACTTTTGCAAAGATATACAAATTTAGATGTCCAAACCATCTTTAACATATTCCTCATATTTTTCTGATCCTTTTTCATGTATTAACTTCCCCCATCTGAGGTTCCTAGCTCAAGATACGATTTTTAACAAGAAAACTATTTTTATTGTCTATTTGCTATTTTCTAGAAAAACCAGGGCCGTCTGATCCATGGTCTGCGGATCCACTGAGGATCCAATGGCCACGGATGTGCATGCCTGAGATTAACGATCAAAGCAACTAAAGGACAGAACTTCCCTTACCAGTAAAGGAGGCGCGGTGGGGCAATCCTATAAAAGGCCGCAAGACCTTCTTCTTCCTCGCGTCGAGGTATAGGGAGCTGACGATGGTCAACCTTGGGTTGACTTGGAGCTTCCGTCCACCAGCGAGCACGCCAACTTGTAGGGAGCTCCGCCTCCCCTAGTCGGACTTGATCACAGGCTTAATTGCCCGCCAAGAATGCGTCGTGGTGCCCTCTTTCTTGCCTGGATTCCGGCGAGGTTGGTCGCAGATTCAGGGGTGCAGGTCAAGGCGTAACAAGCAATTGAACGCACTGAAGCACTCCTTGCTTCATTCCTTAGAGCTTGGGCTAGCAATTAGGGATGTTGGTTCCCTCCATAACCCTCCCCTATATATAGGGTCGGGGCAAGGTCCTGCCCAGTTAGGCATTTCCTGGACCAATCCAGTCGAACCAGGGATGAATCCCTTCGGTTTCAACTCCTGGATTCAAAGGAAACATCGACCAGCTTTCCAACCTAGTGGATTGCGAGGAATCCAAGAGGGAAAGTCCCTCTGTAACTTGCAGAATCACAGTCCCAGTGGGACTTGGGTGATGACTGTTGACCGTTGGATTAAAATCCAACAGATCTCTTTGCACTCGTTTAAACAAAGGAAAGGTCTTTTTCTTTTAATTCAAAAATAATTCCCAAATCAAAGATAACTTGCAAAATTAATATCTCCCAAACCATAACTCCTATTTATCTCAAAATTTAAGGGAACGTTCCTTTAATTATTGCCTAGCTTTGTACGAAATTTGGGAAACAAAAAGAAATGGATGAGGAGGATTCCTTCTCTCCCAAGTTATTAATTAATTTATTCAAAATTGATTGTTATTTCCTTTCCCGTTACCATTATCTTCTTATTTTGGGTCCCTTGGACCTCAAGAAATATCAAAGGCAAGGATTCCCATATTGGGGATTATCTATTTGCCTTTATCTTCTTTTAATTATCAATTACTCATATTTCCCTTTTATTAATCAATTTCTTTTCCTTTTTAATTCTCTTTTCTTTTCAATTGGGCTTAATGGCCAACAAATCCCACCATAAATCAATCAAGTCCTTTTCATACAAAATCCATTGCAAATCAAAGAAAAAGATTTCATTTATTCATTAAAAGAGAATTACATCTTCCTTTACATATTCAAGAAATTGAGGTTATAACACGTCACATTCAACTTTATAGATGAATGTGTTGAAGCCTTTAATACTTTAAAAAATGCTTTGACAATAGCTCCTGTCTTGCAAGATCTAGATTGGGAGATACCCTTCGAGATAATGTGTGTGCAAGTGGCTATGCTATTGGAGTAGTTCTTGGTCAAAGAAAAGATAAGACGCACCATGTAATATACTACACTAGAAAAACTTTAGATGATGCACAAGTCAATTACACCACCACAGAAGAAAAAAATGCTAGCAATAGTATTTGCTTTTGACAAATTCAGGTCCTATTTTATTGGATAGAAATCAAGGTGTACACTAACCTTGGTTCCATCAAATACTTGATGCAAAAGAAGGACACCATGCCCAGACTTCTATGATGGTCCCTGATATTGCAATAGTTTGATCACAAAATCATAGACAAGAAGGGCACAAAAAACATCACCGTTGAGCATCTATCAAGGATCATAGTCAGTGAAAAAGACTCATTGTCTATAAGTGACAACTATGTCATGAAGCATTAATTATGGAAAGATCCATGGAAACTGCGCTTCCTTGGTTAGTAGATATCTGCAACTACCTAGTGTGTTAATAGCTACCACCTAATATCACTTACAATTAGGAAAATAAGTTGTTCTCTAATCTAGAAAACTACAACTGGATGACCCCCTCATGTTCAAGAGATGTGTCGATAGATTGTATCGTCGATGCATCCCTGAAGAAGAAGTGCCTCAAATTCTTAAAGAATGACACTCTTCACCTTACAGAGGACATTTCGGGAAGGACATGACCACAACCAAAATTTTGCATGCTAGTTTCTGTTGACCATCTCTATTCAAGGATGCTCATGCATTTGTAAAAGCTTGTAAGGAGTGTCAACCCATTGGAAATATTTCAAAGAGGAATGAAATGCCCATGTCAGATTGGATTGAGATGGATATTTTTGATGTTTAGGGGATATATTATATAGGACCATTCCCATCGTTTAGAGGTAATCAATACATCCTAGTTGTTATGGACTATGTGTCAAAATGGGTAGAAGCAATAGCCACACCATGTGCATTGTTGTCCATGATGGGGAATCCCATTTCATTGAAAGGAAGTTTTCATCACTGCTAAAGAAGTATGGAGTAAGACAATAAGTTGCCACCCCTCACCACTCATAGACTTCTAGTCAAGTAGAGGTGTCCAATAGACAAATTAAGAAAATACTCGAGAATATGGTAGGGAGGATGAAAAAGGATTGGTCCATGAAGTTGGAAGATGCCCTATATTTCATACAAGACCCCTATAGGAACTACTCCCTACATGTCGATTTATTGGAAGTCATGCCACTTGCCAGTGGAACTAGAACACAAGGCCTTTTGGGCCATCAAACTCTTAAACATGGACCTAGCCCTAGATGGAAAGAAAATATACCTATAGTTGCAAGAATTGGAAGAGCTAAGGCTACATGCCTATGAAAATGCCAGAATTATAAGTAAAGGACAAAAGTGTGGCATGATTCCCACCTAAAAAGGAAGGATGTGTTAGAAGGGGACAAAGTCCTCCTACTTAATTTGAGCATGAGCCTATTCCCAAGAAAGCTCAGGTCAAGATGGTTAGGACCCTTCATGGTATCGAAGATATACCCATTAGGAATGATGGAGATTTTCAGTAAAAAGACTGGGACTTTCAAAGTGAATGGACATAGAGTAAAGAGGTACTATGGATATGAAGCTTTCACAAGAAGAGCGGAACTCCAGTTAGAGGAACCCCAACCTGCACCACCAGAATAAATCTGAAGAAGCCAACCAAATAAATTCGATCTAAAGACTATAAACTAGCACTTCTTGGGCGGCAACTCAAGGATTTCTTGACATATTCTCTCAATCTTTGGTTATTTTATTTTATTTCAATAATTAGTTTTTTATAATTGTTAAAACCACATCAAAGTTTTGGGCAATTTACTGTGTTTATTATTTCTAGTGTATATAGAATAAAGTTGAAAATAAAATTCCTGAATATGCCTTGATTTCAGGAAGGGAATTCAAGTAAAACGGGGATACCCATCATCCCCTGAGAATCACAATTTTCGGCGACCACTGAGGTTTTTTAGCAACCACCAGAATCTCAATAGTCTAGCGAATGCTGATAGAAAATCTCAGTGACCGTCAGATCCCCAACAAGAGAGGAGTCAAGATCATCGACCTCTCAAAAGCTCAGTGACCACCAATACTGAATTTCTTAGTGACCACAGAGAGTCTAAAGATTTCAGTGACAATCTATGATGGATAATGCAACATCCCTGACCTGGGTTATGCCTTAACCCTAGAAGTTTTGCTTAAGAAAGATAATTAGATCCTTATATTTATCTTTTGAAAAGTAATTAAGGCCAAGAGGAGCTTATGTTTCAATTTTGGTCCTGTTTTGATAATGTTGAAGCAATGTTTGCTTATTTTGGACTAAAGTGCAAATTACCCAAGTTGAGGGGTTAACTTGCAAATGTTACATGATTAAATTTTCCTCATGTGTTGAAGCATCATGAGAATGAAGATTATGTAGAGGTATGTCTTGGGAAAAGCATGAGTACCAAGAAAGAGATGATAAAGCAATGTTTGTGCATTAAAACCTAGTTTTGGTATATTATGCAATTTACCCAAAACCCAGGGTTCAATATGCAAATTACCACTTCAAAATAGTCCCTAATGTTTCTTGGAATCATGTATAGCAAATAAAATGAGAGGGGCGTCTCATTTGAATCACTTTGGAGGAGAGAGAATCTTGATATTAAAATAATCAAGATTTAAGCATAATTGAAACCCTAATTCAATTTCATGCAAGAATAAATAAAAATAATTGAAGGGCCTTCAGACAAAAACGAGATGGTTGAGTTTGATCAAGTGTGAAATTTCTTAGGCCTTGCAAAGGCAATGAAAATATACAAAGGAATGGATAACTCACACACATTATTAAAAGAAAAAGTAATATCCACTAACTTATGGATATTACTATTATATGATTAAGGTGCTTAAATTGCTTTTCCTTAATTCATGGAAAATGAAGAGCAATTCGGAGGTGAGGAAGATATCTTTTCATGCAAGGAATTGAGGGGGGAGAGGTGGCACTAATTTTGGAATTAAAAGATTTTTATAAGGCATTTTCTCTCTCATTGATTTCCTTATAAAAGCACCTTTCTCAACTCAATTGAGAGGCTTTTTCGAATCCACTTCTTCTCCTTTCTTGCAAAACGACCAAGGGAGCTTTGTAGGATCAGGAGGACGATCCACAACCTGTTGGTAAGCTTCTTGACTCCCTTTCACCATAATTCCATGGTGGAAATCGAAAATCAATGCATGATTTCTTCTTATCTCGATCCCATCTTCAATTCTAACCATTCCTTTTCACTCAAAGCTTGAGGAAGAGCCTTGGGATGGTGAAAGGAGTTGCATCCATCATTGTTGACGTGAGGTTGGATATTTGAAGCTCAATTGGAGGCGGGTTATATAACTTGAACCCATTTTCATTATTATTAAACTAGCAATCTTGCAATTATAATAATTCCTTCTAATTCTTGATTAATTGCTTGTTGAAATGGGCAATTCCATGAAATCAGAAGTACTAAGAACTACAGGGACGAAGTTAGATGATGATAACATCATCTTGGGCACATTTTCCCAAAGAAAATTACATTCCAATCATTTTCAACAAGTTGTTCATTCGGTTTCAACAAAACCATTTGAAAGCAAACGGTTTCATCAAACCGTTTGAAGCTAAACGGTTTCAAACCGTTTGGGAGAGTTGACCATGGTTGACCATTTGGAAAATTTGATGATAATATTGATGGTTAATGACCCATAAAATTTGATTGATTAATTCCAAAGGGTTCATTAGTTGAAGATTAATCAATTAGTAAACCCTAATCGGATTAAGTGCTGAAATTCAAATTGATTGATTGAGATTTTTGGGTTGCTTAGCCCAAACGGTCTCAAGACCATTTAGAGGTCACCCAAACGGTCTCAAGACCGTTTGGAGGTCAACCAAGACCGTTTGGAGGTATAGGGTTAAGTATGGTTGAGTATTTGAAGGTTCAAAGATACCAAATTGAAATGCAATCAATCGCTAATTTGATGATCAATACAATGACCCAAACCCTAATTGAATTTCACAAATTTCAAGGATGGAATGGGGAAAACGGTCTCAAGACCATTTGTAATCCATCCAAATGACCTAAAGACCGTTTGGGGTCAGGTTATATCAAAAATTTGATGATGATTCATTAGTTGCAATGGAATCAATTCCACAATGTTGATCATTGATGGCTACTCGATTCAAAGTCCTAATTGAAGGTTTATTGAGTAGAATTTCTAGATCAATTGGGTTCAAAACCCTAATTTATGGTCTAATTGAAGGTTGATTTAATAGTTCAAGTGACAAAGAAATCAAGGCTTCAATTGATAATTGGTTCATCAATTGAAATCATGAATCGTGTAAGTGTTGAAAGGACTTTTTGGTCCATTCGGTTTTGAGAGGGTTTGGACCAAACGGTCTTAAGACCGTTTGGGTCCAAACGGTCTCAAGACCACTTGAGACCTAATGGTCCCAAACCGTTTGAAGACCCAAGTCCATTCAGTTTCAAAACCGTTTGGTGATGAAACCCCAAAACCGAATGGAGGTCAAATGTGATTCAATCATTTGGAAATTGAAGGTGATGATTGTTCCATTGATCCAATGATTGATAGCAATGATAATCAATGATAGGTATAAAGGTTGAATCCCTAAAGTACCTAGATTATTAGTACCTTTAAAGGGATAAACCCTAATTGCGTATAATAGCAATAACTTAGTACACTATGTTAATCATAGTTGTATATACTTGATCGTATGATTGATGTAACCAAATCAAGTGGAGAGGATGATAGAATGGAATTCATACTTGAGTATGATTCATGTGGTGATTAAGTGTATGATCCTTAGTAAAGAGATCATAAAACCCTAATCATGAGCATAAAACCCTAATTGACAAGGTTATTGAACCCTAACCCTAATTCAGGGCAATTTTGAGTAAAACCCTAATCTAGGGTAAGGATGTAACCCTAATCCAGGGTGATGATATGTGTTAACCTAATTTAGGGTAATGTGATGTAAAAACCTAAATTAGGATGAATAGTAAACCCTAATTATCGATACTTGAATAGGAATCCTAATTGGGATGAATAGTCAACCCTAATTGTGGGTAATTAAAGTGGAAATCCTAGTAAAGGGTGATTCCATGTGAAACCCTAAATAAGGATGATTCCATGTGAAACCCTAATGGAGGATGATTCCATGTGAAACCCTAATTGAGGGTGATTCCATGTGAAACCCTAATTGAGGATGATTCCATGTGAAACCCTAATTGAGGATGATTCCATGTGAAACCCTAATTGAGGGTGATGCCATGTGAAACCCTAATTGAGGATGATTCCATGTGAAACCCTAATTGAGGGTGATGCCATATGAAACCCTAATTGAGGATGATTCCATGTGGAACCCTAAATGAGGATGATTCCATGTGAAACCCTAGTTGAGGGTGATGACATGGGAAATCCTAATCTAGGGTAATGCCATGTGAAACCCTGAATTAGAATAATGTTATGTGGAACCCTGATGTAATGATGTGATGTGAAATTTAAATCTGGGGTGATGCCATGTAATGATATATGAAACCCTAATGAGGGTATAATGGCCAATACACTAAAGTAGAGTGTGGCTGACATAATCAAGTAAGATGAGGATGTTACACTATGAAGGGTGAAATTGATAAACCATATGAATGGTAATATTGATACTTTAATATGTAAAGGTATAAGGGATAAGGTGATGCCTAGATAACTATACATCCAACTCTATACATGTGATTAACTTGACATACATGTATCAACCTTATACACCTTACAAAGATGAGGACAAGACTCTCTTAGGAGTAATGTATGCAACACTAAATAATGGTGTGGATAGTATTTTGAGAGTTGAGATACCTAAAGTGGTTGATATTGATATCAACGACGCCTAACCATTAGACAAGTCCATATCATTAAGGATAGCTAGAAAAATCTAGTGTGTGACCTATGCACTACTCTACTAATAAAGAAAATTTTATAAGTGAAGCAAGATGTCATCGTCAACCTCTGACTCACTAAAAAATAAGGTCACATCCCTGGCTGGGATTGAGGAAGTGATAGAAATCATCAACAAGGTTTTAAATGCACATCCATGCATTCCTGAGGAGGAGAGGGTACTACTACAACTGTGAAAAGAATAGTATGAAGCCTCATTGGGGAACAAATCTCCTAAGTCAGAAGAGGAGACACAACCATCTGAAGCAACCAACACATCTAAATATGTTCCTTCTGAGGAAGGAAAAAAGGCCAAATGGAAGAGGAAGGCAACAAGAACAACTCTGGATGACCCAACATATAAGAAAAAGAGGGTAGCTGTGAAAACCAAGCCACAAACAAGAGGGGCGACATCATCAAAAACACCAATAGATACAACAACTAATGTGACACAAAGGTTAATTGATAACAGACATGAACAACCAAAAGTTGTGTTCCAACCTAGAGAACAGGAGAAACAGACCAAGTGTGATATGTTCATGAAGACCAAAACCTTCAAACCAACCTGGTACATGGATAGATATGAATTCAGGTAATTGAGGCTCAACGAACGAGTCATGGATTTTCTAAAGGGAGAAAACCTCCACATCATCTGCATAGAAGTTCAACGCTCCTACACTGACCTCAATAGAGAGTTCATGTAATCACTGATCAAGGTGCCCTTTGAAGAAAGAGAAAAAGATGAAGTAGGAGGGGAGTTCAAATTATAGTCCCACAATGAGAAAAGATTTCTTTTTGAAGGAAAATATACTACAAAATGCAATATTCGCGGAAATAAAAGAACAAGCCAGAGCCAACGTGGCAGCTAGGTATGACGGAGATGCCCTAGGATTCAACAGCCATGGAACTTGGGAGAGGCTGATCGAAGAGTCAAAGCATAGACCAGGGACCTCAAAGGAAGCACAAATGCCCTCTTACTTCATTAGGGTAATCTAAAAGATCATTGCCAACATTGTGTTTGCAAGATCTAAAATTGGAAACATATCTAGAGGAGATCTCTTCCTGATCTGGTCCATGCTAGAGAAAAAACTAGTCAACATCCGAAGACTACTAATTGACAAACTATCCATAGCTATTGTCCTACATGGAATTAGAGATTTTTGCGTGGGAGGAAAAATCACATCGATAGAATTCTATTCATTTGAATTAGAAGAAATAAAGAAGTACAAGGAAACCAAAGGGAATAGAATGATCGACATCAAATACCTCATCATGTCTGGGATGATTGCATAAAAGGGGGAGAAGTTTTATTATAAGCAAGCTGAATTGGACATTATACTTCCTCTCCCAGAGATGAGCTACTACAACACTCATAAATTGATCATCTCCACAGACTATATTGAAAATATGTTATTGAGTACCATCAGAAGACCTACATATGCGTTCATACCTCCCATCAAACTACTGACACTAGAATGAGAGTAAGTGATGAAACCAATAAAAAGAGAAAAAAATTGCTCGTCAAGGTCCGCAAAGTGGTTTAAAAAATGCTAACATCTGCATTGAAAGTTTATTCAATGACAAGGGAAGGATGCGACAAGGATAGAGCAGTTGATACTAGTAGACAAGATGCACCTAACACCGATAAAGAAGGGGATGAAGCCTTCATCTCCCAACCTTCTTCACCTATAGAGATAGAAAGGCCAGAGGAACATGATGAGAAGTCAAATGAATAATAAAGGACTCCAGGCGACGACCAAACGAAGGATACCACTTTAGAAGAGCATGTGAAAGCACCCACAACCATAGATAATGTAGGTACAGAACAACCACTGAAGCTAGAGCAGTTATCTCCAACTCAAATCAAGTAAACAAGGCAACAATGAATGCAACATATGCAATGAAGAAATCCATGCATTAATAATAGTGAAAAATGACCCTAGGGGAAGAACTAGGGTATCAATTTGACGCCATGTATGAGCACCTTAAAAACTCATCCTCTATCTCATTAAATATTTCTTCTAGCATGAAAGCGTTGACCATGAAGGTAGAAAGATTGGATGAGAGAACCGTATCCCTCCCCCAAGTTATGCAGACATCTTCACCAGTAAAAGGGAAATGATGCAAACAATGCAAGAAATGGTAGAAGAGATGGTAGAACTTAGAAGGGAGAGGGATGAGATGTGAAGAGATAGGGATGCAATGCATAAGGAACATGAATAGTTCCTACATTCTATTGAGGAAGAACAAAGATATGAGGAGGATATGCTGGCCGAAAAAGGATACAAATCATCATCCCCTCACCCTCAAAGGCATCCTCGAGTCCTTCAAACCCAACACAAAGAAGAAGAAGAAGTCACAAACATACTTAAGGAGTCTAGAGAAGAGTGTGTCCCACTAGAAGAACATCAATGATATGAATAGGAATCAGTAGCCAACCCCCATGCTATGATGAAAGATTTGATATGAATTCTTCACAAACAGACAACAACCCTCCTAGAGAGGATCATCCTGGTGAAGAGGACCATACAAACAAGGGAAGGACAATAATGAAAAATCCATGACCTATGATGAAGCAATAGTTACACAATACCACAACAAATTGAAGACATACATGGATATCATGGGTGTCTACTTACAGTTCCCAGACCACAACAAACATAACAACCTCGAGTATGATGGAAAGTTGGCTACCACACTCACCAAATTTGGTTCAAAAATGCTCGAACCTATGCCAGAAGAACCAAAATCGCCAGGAGACACTGCAGCAAACATTGCAATGCCACCCTCACCTAAAATCCTTGCAATAAATGTCCCAGAAGTAAACCAACATGTACATAAACCAACACCATCAACAAAGACAATGATAGTTGGAGAAGGAACATCTGATGATAATGAAGGCAACCTTTCCTCTTTCTTTCTGGGTGTACTACCTAGGGCACATCACCACCAGAGAAGAAATCACAAGGACAAGTGCCTCCTTCTCTCCCCTGTAACATTGAAGTAGTGGACATGGCCTCTATATATCGTATATCATTCATGACATAAATTTTCTATAAGATGTGCTAGATGATAGTCTACTGGGCACAAACATAATATAAAACAACAACAGGAGTACCATTACCATGGATCACTTCAGAGGAATCTTCTTAAAAAGAGCAAGAGTACATAAATTTTTATTCTAGGTACTTTGTGTGACCACTTTGGAAGAGTTCCTACATCCCAATTAAGTTATGCATGTCTTTAATAAGACTTCTATTATAGCAAGGAGTCTTTGCAAAGATAAACTCAATTTGGAACCCGTCCGAGAGACGTAGGCTGTCATTACTAGAAGAGAAATGAGATTCGTCACCTTGCCTATTTGAACGGTCAAACATTGGGCATTAATAGTAGTAGATCTGTGTAAATGACACATGATAATCTACAACTAATGTAGTGTTGAGATGCCAATAATATATCTGGTGTTCAAAAATAAAGAGGCATGTCACATTCAGAAGCTGCTAATCCATCTTCAGCATGCCATTCAGAAGACAGGGCCTCACCACATCACCAACTAGAAAAACTTACCATCTATACTAAAGTCCCCCAAGAAGAACAAGGGTCGAGGGATTGTGCCTTCATTGTAATTCATCTAATGGAAGCAGTTAATAAAGGCATCCCCTTCGAGGATCTCTTCCTTGAAGACATGCACAAGCTTCGAGGTGTATACAAAATGGGTGTCATCTACAACCGTCATTTCTTTAAGGACCTGACAATGCCTATAGACTCAGTACCTCGTAGACTCTATACGGGTGTGCCATTTCTTGAGAAACTATCATGGAATGAGCAACTGAAGATTTTATGAATGGATCCTTCAGATCTAGAACACACATCAGCATGGAAAGAGGGTTGGCCAATTGAAGAGAAGAACAATAACAAGAGTCAACCTCCAACTAAGGTGGTAGATGAACAACATACACATGTACAAGAAAAGAACTCAAAAGAATCATCTCCTCTAGCCATTCCAGAACCAACTACACAAACTACAACAGAAATACCAGAGGAGGGAGAAATAGATGAAAATGAGATGCAGAAAGAAAGGCCTAAAGAGCCAGCTGGGACAATTGAAGTCAGTTTCCCATATTTTGATAGATGGTTCTGTGAAGACATGTCTTTGGAGTTGCTACAATTAATCATGAACAATTTGAAATAAGAGATTAGATGGGAGAAGTTGTATTTGAAAGGGATGACATTTGCATCTTAAAAACGACATGTACAGAACCTTTTGATCTAATGGATACATGACCATGAGTGTAATGACAACTTACTAGTTCCTTCTGGGAGATGGTAAGCCCAATATGCACATGGCATATTACATGCTAGTAGAGGACATCATCCACAACAAGAATTCTAGAGAAAACGAGAAACTGCTACAATGCCTAAAAATCTCACTTCCAAAGTTCATCTTCCAACCAATCCTACATGACAACCACTGGACACTCCTGGAAATCAAAATCAAAACAAAGATTGCAGTCCTCTGTAACAGCTCTGACGCAACCTTCTCTATGAGAAAGTATGCAAATATGTCAATGCCAAAGAGTGTCACAGAAGAGAAAGTGTTGACTTATGCAGAAGAAATAATTGTGATGATTTAGGAACACGGTAGGGGAGTTCACCCTTACAAAGATTACAAGAAACCACAATTCTACCACAAAATTCTCCAGAAAATTCAACAGTCAAATAATTGTGGTTTCTAATGCCTATAATGGATGACACCAATGGTCGAGCAGGACATCAAAGTCAAAATCATGTAGCACAAGTGCTACCATACGCTCAAAGGAATCTATGTTAATATGCTGCTACACTTCCACTGGGCCACCAAAGTACTTCTACATGAAGAGTAAACCCGACCCATTTATATCCAATCTCCATCTTTGACACACTAAGATAGAGTGTATGATAAGTTTGAGGAGTTATATATAGGGGTGTGAGGTATTACTCTCATAACCTTTACTCATTCAAAATTCACACACAAACCTTTTTTATTTCCTAAATTTTCAAACCAAAATTTTGATTTTCACATAAATGTCAAATGGGAAATTTTTGAAAAAATTTAAACTTTCTTAATAGGATGTAGAAGTATTGCTAGAATTAGTACAACATCCAAAATATTGGATCCAAATTTCCTATATGTCATCATAACTCCCACTCTTAGACTTTATTATCTTTGGGCTAACTCTTAGCATAATTATTTCAAGAAAAACGGATCAAGGCTATCAAACTCACCTAAAACTTAAGTGAGATAATACTTTTTACGTTAGCCTTATCTCAAGAATTTGTAGAATGCAAAAAGATGCATATTATCCCAAAATGAGCCCTCGAGGTAAGGAGGACTCAGTTTGCTACGCTCCTGATTGATCATTCTAATTCTCAAGTACACGTATGAAAGCACATAACCCAGTCAAAGAGGAAATATATACCGCTTCTTGTGCTTCAATCCCCATTTTGGGGTCAAAAGAGGCTCGACAACCCAAAACTTCCTTAAAAAATATATTACCCCTTAACCTGTGAGGAAGGATAAAAGTTGAGAGGAATAATCATGAGATTTTTCCCCAAAATTCAAAAGATGTCGAGGGGCACAATCATAGAAGCCAAACATCCCCACCTACCTTTCGAAGGGAACCTCACATAAAAACCTAAGATTACTTCAGGATCCAATTTGGGTAATAATGTCATTACAATAGTAATCATGGTGTAGAGAACTTGAGAAAAATAGGATACACTGTAGCCTTAGCCTACCCCATCACAATAGTTAGGATCTCCAAAAGAACAAAAATTTGGGTGTGAAAGCTTCCTCTAACCAGAACCTTGATCAAGTATGACCAAGAAAGAAATTATCAACACATCATGATGGAGAAATACTTCATGAAAAGAGGTTCGTAGCAGGAAAGCAAGCAATCACCACGATGCTACCTCAACAGTCATTAAGAAACCTCCAACATTAGTGATTGCTGACCTCAACATTTTAGTGACTGCCAAACATGCCAACTTTGGCGACTAATGGAAATGCCAGTATTAGCGACCACTGGCATCAACTCTCTCGGTGATCGTTGAATGTAAGAGAGGACAAACAGCCAATGGAGACATTGAGGTCAGTGATGTCTAAACCTATAGTCCCAGTGATGTATGGGGACTTATAATATTAGGGACCGATGGGAGCGCTACTCGAGATCCACACCTATAAATAGTCAAACACTTCCTTTAAGAAGGGGTGTCATGACATATGAGGGAGGATGAAGCGATGTCACACTACACAACCATTCTTTCATAAGTTTAAGATTTCTAGAGACAAAAAACTAAAGAAGATCCATGCCTTCACCATAATTACACCCCGTTGGTTTTTTCTTCGAGAGAAGGAGCAACCATCTCTAACGCCCACTCCAGATCTAGATCTAAAGAAGATGTTCATCAACCTTAGTCATTTGTGGTTACAAATAGTGCATCTCCCTTCTTCATCTTCTTCTTCTTCTTCTTCTATAGATATGTTCTTCTCTATTTCATCTCTTTTGTACATTTCTAATCCTAAATCTATGTCTCAGTACACTTGTAAATCCATAATGCTACTCACCACCATAAGTGGCTAAACTCATAGCTTGGGTTGGGAGTAGCCATTAAGGATCTGCCAATATGTAAATACTTATATCCATTGAATATATGCTCTTAGAAATGATTATCTTCATACTCTTGTTCTTAATGTTTCTGTGGTGACACATCCCGCTATCACACAGACAACGAGGTGCCATGCAAAAATGTGCGGAAAACACCATAAACCACCTATTAACAAAAATACAGATTAATTAAAACCGATTTTGGAAAATAGATAAACCAAGAAACTATCACATTCAGATCCTCATTCTGCAAGAAAATAGGTTATAAAAACATTTACAAGTCTTGATACGTGTTCACAGCTTAGAAGATCAGCTATCTTGTCGTCACATGAGTTCATCACCTATTTATATATACATAACAGGCCACATCCGCCCAGCAGCAGGATAAACAAAGCTTCATCAGCTATACATCGTAAAACAACGTCAAAACGCCTCTGAGGACCTGAGAGTACAGGGATGACTCTAGGACTCTACTACAAAACAACCAAAACAGTAGCATATCCATCTCTTTCCTTCTATTGCTCTTCTTGCTGCTCGGCCGCAACCCCGCGATCGCCACCACGTCTAGCGCGAACACCTAAAAGGTTGTAAACCAACGGGGTGAGACACACAGTCCCAGTGAGAAACATAACTCCCCGCCGAATCCATAAAACCACAAAGGTTAAAGCAGATAACAACAAATAACTGAATAGGTGTAACAAGAATAGCATACTAAGCAAAGCTATTCATACCATCAAGTTTATCAAGATGTACAGAAGGCATATAACCAAGTAGTTCTTTATGGAACATGATTGACAAGATAAGATTTATAAGATCTTACCGCATAACATAAGGAATGTATAAGTAACTACAGTGTATAACAGATCAACTACATAAGCAAGGCCTCAAACAATGTTCCGTATTTTTCCTTAAGCAATAAATACTATTCGGTTGGATTATGTGTTATTATGCCCTGAGGAAGTGAGCCGTACCGCTCAAATCCAACCTTCGGTTGTGAAACCCAAGCTAGTGCAATACAAGGTCAATGGAAGAGTCAGACTCCACGACCTCCCACCTCATGGTTAGTGTACAAGTGCAACACAAGCAGGACCGCAGTCTCATGCTTAAGTGGCCTCATCCATAGGGTCAGGCTACCCTCTACCTAGCCCGCCTTGGTACAGGTATCAGCGCTAATGAAACTGAGCCATGGGCATGGTCACCGTGCTCTGAGCCATGAACGCATTCATGCTCCCATATCACACATCCTGAGCCATGGGCCTGTTCACCATGCTCTTAACATATCGAGTTATGGGCCTGAAACCGCACTCTGGAGTCTACAACCGAAGTTGCACTCTTACCTCCTCATTTTTGACTAGGAGAAACCACACATATTCAATAATATGCGCTTCCAGGTTAACCCACAGGAGAACCTATTTCACCATCACCAGCTACTGACGATGATGGATCTATGGCTAGGGCAAACTACATGAGAGATTCATCTGTAATTAGTTAATGTATTTTAAGTAGATTGTTGGTGCAAACAAGTTGTAGAACATATATAACATTAAGCTACATTATTGTTACCATCATCACAATATCTCGGGATCTCAATCCCTCATCATAAGAAACCACTGCCTCATAAGGCATTCTCGTCACTGGGGATAACAATCCCATATCTCATCATCAGAGGATAACACCTCAACTAGGCATTTTAGTCAAACTCAGGCCCTCAGACCTAAACACATTGTACAGGTGATGCATGTTATCTCATCAACAAGAGTGACCATAAATGTAGTGTCATTCAAAAATATATACCTCATAGCCCTTTACCTGGCTATGCACCCGCATGAAACACCTACATGGTTAGTATACACAATCATAGAGATAATTGAAACCATCATGGATTAACAGAAGGATCATGTTATCAAACATAGGGCAACATTGATGATTATATGCTTTATCATTCATTCCTCAAACCTGTGACCATAGACATGGGTCACATCATCATGTTTAGCAGATCATGTGCTTCCCAGCTTAACATTACTCATCATCAGATATATACACAGGATTCAAAGTGATCATAACACATGTAACATCGTTATTAACATGAAACCATCATCTATATACAACTCAGATTATCAAAACCCTTACTAAAAACTCTCAAAACCCTTACTAAAAGAGGTGGCGGGTAGCGTGTCCCTCACCACAACTTGTGACAGGTAGGGTAGCATCCCTTACCAAAAGTATATCAACCTATACACAGATCGGCCAACCACAGCAGGTAACGACCACTACCTAAGGGTGTCGTACAGCTAGGAATCAAGGCGTGTCGTGCAACACTGACGCTCAAGGCATAACATGTAGCTAGGTCGGGGGAGTGTATCATGCAAGGGCTAGGCACGACACAACTATTTATCCATGACGATTAAACCCTATCACCCATCCAGGGTTATGGTGCCTATCGGGCAGCCACACCACTCACACGCCCAAGGCACTCACTTTCCAGGACACAATGCCCAAACACAGCATGGTATTACCCAACATACTCAAGACTCAAGCAACACCAAAACACTCCAAGAAGTCTATCAGTCAAGGGCACCATCTAGGGTTACCATAAGCCACTATATCGGGCATCACCGCCAAACCATGAAGCCCGACACAAGGCTAGCCCACTGGGCTCCATAACGTTCAAGGTACAATGGGCACCAAACCACTACCTAATCTAGGTGTAACAGGAAGGGCACTCAGCAAGGCATATTGCCCAACACACCAGGGTATCGGCCAAAGGTACAACCCAATGCAAGAAGGGTATCAGGCAGCACTAACCCCAAAGCCATATCGTGCAAGATACAACCCAAAAAGATCGTCATCATCCTCAAGCACAAGGGCACCAAACCCTAAATTGATCAAGAAGATAGGCTCACCTATCAACAATCAAGAGAGAGGGGTCTTGCAGAACCTCTATCACAACTCAAGAAACCACAAGGAGCAACCTTAACATAGATCCACATCTACCAAAAAGCTCACCTATCGAATCCATGGTGAGAGGAGGGTGTTGCTCAAGCAACTAGAACACAAGCTCACCTCTCAACTTAAACGAGAGAGGGGTGTTGCTCATATTACTAGAGCTCAAGCTCACTTCTCTAGACCAAGGAGGGAAAGGAGTGTTGCTCAATAAGGAAACCCTAAAACATGGTTTGGCCAACAAGGGTACAAAGGTACAAAACCTCAACCATATCAACAAGATCACCATAATCACAAGATTAAAGGTGCAACAAGCAAGAAACTTATCTTAGACATACATGGCCGATTATGATCATAAGAAAACATACAAGAACATAGAAGAAGGTAATATGATTAGGGTTAGGAGTTATGTAACCCGCCTTAAGCAAGCTCCAAGCTCCTAGCACCAAGAATACCTTCGGCCACCTCAAGAGGAAGAAGAAGAAGACTCCAAAGATAAGGATCAGTCACCAAGCTTTGCAAAGGAAGAGGTGTCGTGCAACCAAGGGGAAGGGGAAACTAAGGAACTAAAGGGATCCTTATCAAGAGAAAGGGAACACATATATAGGAGAGGGTGGAGGAGAAGCCAAGGTAAGACAAGGCAAGGTGTCGCCCACCTAGGGACACTTGTCTATGGGAAATGTCACCTCTCTAACTTGCCTTAAACACATGTCCAAGGCCATTTCCACATGCAAGCATCAAGAACCAAGTGTCCACTAGTGGTGACACAAACAAGGTCAAAAGGTCAAAAGGGGGGGTCCATGGACGATACACCCCAACCCATGCCCGACACACCTCCCTGGGCGACACACCTAAGGCCGACACAACCATGGATGACACACCTATGGTCGACACAAGGTCCAACAAGATCAAGCAAGGGACAACAAGGCCCAACAAGGCTCATCCAAGCCCAAAGCAACTCAAGCAACGAGCCCAACCCTTCTTCTCAACACTAGAGGAAGCAAGGAGAGAGAGGAACACCTCTCAAGGTGACAAACTTGTTCAACAACCCTAGACTTTGGTTAATTGAAGTAGCACCTCCAACACACAACAAGCACAAATAAACCCTAATCACCACTAAGGGTGATTAGAAAGCAACTAAGCACCAGGGTTAAGCAAAGCAAACATGATAAGCTCTAAATGGAGGTTAGGGTCCTTATAAGCTATAACCCTCTACAAAGGGATTTCATCCTCGAAATTTGAAGAGAAAAGTGAGGGATACTTCCTCCTCATCTCTTTCGCAAGCTCCCACGTGGCTTCCTCAATGCCACGATGATGCCAAAGAACCTTCACAAGAACTAGGTCCTTCCTCTTCAACTTCTTTACTCTTCTATCAAGGATCGCCACGTGTCCTTCCTTATAGGTCACATCTTCATCAAGCTCAACCTCGACTGGCTGTATCACTATCCCTGTATCTGGGTGACTTTTCTTCAGCATGCTGACGTGGACCACTGGATGTAACCTATGCAACTCTAGCGACATATCTAACTTGTAAGCTACCTTGCCAACACGTGCTATTACTGGATATGGCCCCATATACCTGGGTGCCAGTTTACCTTTCCGGCCAAACCTTAGCATGCCTTTCCAAGGTGAGACCTTGAGGTACACTTTGTATCCCACTTGGAACTCTAAAGGTCATCGGAGATTGTCTGCATAAGACTTATGTCTGTCATGTGCCGCTTTCAGCTGTTGTTGTATCACTTTGATCTTTTCTGTTGCCTACTGTACTAACTCAGGACCCAAAAATGGATACTCCCCAGCCTCATACCAACATAAAGGAGATCTGCACTTCCTGCCATATAGGGCCTCATAAGGAGCCATGTCAATGCTTTGTTGGTAACTATTGTTGTAGGCAAACTCTATCAAACTAAGATGTACATCCCAACTGCCTAGGAACTGCAAAACACAAGCCCGAAGAAGATCTTCTAAAGTCTGAATAGTCCTTTCAGACTGTCCATCTATTTGTGGATGGAAGGCGGTGTTGAACCTCAACTATGTTCCCAAATATTTGTGCAACTGTTCCCAGAAACGATTCGTGAACTGAGGACCTCTGTCAGAAACTATCATTGCTGGTACACCATACAAGTGTACTATCTCATCTACATATACTTGAGCGAGCTTCTCGGCTATATACGTTGTCTTCACAGGTATGAAATGGGCAGAATTCGTCAATCTGTCCAATATCACCCAAATGGAATCATCATTCTTAGCTGTCCTGGGCAGACCAACTACGAAATCCATGGTCATGTGATCCCATTTCCACTGCGGTATCGACATAGGTTGCACCATACCTGCCGGCTTCTGATGCTCAGCCTTGACTTGCTAGCATGCCACACATCTAGCCACAAACTCGGCTACATCTCTCTTCAAGCCAGACCACCAATATAAGTCTTTCAGATTGTGATACATCTTGGTAACTCCTGGATGCATAGCATACATCGATGTGTGTGCTTCCTCAAGTACTAGCTTCCTCAGATCATGAGCATCGAGGACCACCATTCTATCATGATAGCAAACTAGTCCATCCTCGAACTCATGGAACCCATCACGCCTTTTGCTGCCGAGCTCTGACCTTATCAACTGTACTGTATCATCTATTTGTTGTGCATTATTGACCTACTGTCTCAGTGTAGGCTTGACTTGCATTTGTGCCAAAAGTCCTGCTAACAAGGAAACTTCCATCTGCACATTCATCTGCCGCAAGGAAACAAACATATCTCGTCTATGGCATACCAAGGAACCCAACTGTGCCCCTTTTGTGGGAAGAGAATAAGACTTTCAGCTAAGGGCATCAGCTACCACGTTCACCTTACTAGGGTGATACTCGATGGTGCAGTCATAATCATTGATCAATTCCATCCATCGACGTTGTCGCATGTTTAGCTCAATCTACAAGAAGATGTACTTCAAGTTCTTATGATCAGTAAAGATCTGACACACTTCCTCGTAAAGATAGTGTCTCCAAATCTTTAACGCATGAACCACTGCTACCAACTCCAAATCATGATTCAGATAGTTCTCCTCATGTTTCTTAAGCTGTCGCAAAGCAAAAGAAACCACATGGTCTTCCTACATCAGCACGCATCCTAAGCCCTTCTTGGAAGCATCACAGAAAACAACATAGCCTTTCCCAGGCTCTGGCAGGACTAACACTGGAGCACTAGTCAGCTTCTCCTTCAACCTTTGGAAAGCTTGCTGACAACGATCATCCCAGACAAAAGGTACGTCTTTCCAGGTCAATTTCGTCATTGGCAACGCAATCACACTGAAGTCCTTTATAAACCTTTGGTAGTATCCTACTAAACCCAAGAAACTACGAACTTCAGTCGGCGTCTTTGGTTGTTCCCATTCTGCAACGGACTCCACCTTCTTCAGGTCCACTTTAACTCCTTCTGCAGATATCACATGACCCAAGAAAGTTACTTCTTTCAACCAGAACTCACACTTACTAAACTTGGCATACAACTGATTTGGTGAAGGAAAGTCAATGCTTGTCGAAGATGTTGTTCATGCTCTTGCCTGTCCGGACTATAGATCAAAATGTCATCTATAAAGACTACAAAAAACTGATCTAGAAACAAACGGAACGGCATGTTCATCAAATCCATGAAAGTAGCAGGTGCATTGGTTAGCCCAAACAACATAACCACAAACTCGAAGTGACCATACCCCGTCCTGAAAGCTGACTTTGGTATGTCATCTGCCTTAATCCTCAACTGATGATATCCAGACCATAGATCGATCTTTGAAAACACTGTAGCACCACGCAACTGATCGAACATATCATCTATCCTTGGCAATGGGTACTTGTTCTTGATCGTGACCTTGTTCAACTACTGGTAGTCTATGCATAGCCGCATTGATCCGTCCTTCTTCTTAACAAACAACACTGGAGCACCCCAAGGCGACGTGCTCGGTCAGATGAAACTTTTCTCCAACAACTCTTGTAACTGCTTCTTTAACTCTACCATCTCTACTGGAGCCATCCTATACGGTGTCTGTGCAACTGGTTGTGTTCTTGGAACTAGATTTATCTCAAAATAAATCTCTCGAGGTGGAGGAACACCGGGGAACTCATCAGGAAACATATCTACAAACTCTCGAACAATCATCACCTCCTCAAGGCTAGGACCCTTCACCTTGGTATCCACAACGTGAGCTAAGAATGCCTTACATCCTTGCCATAGCAACTTTTCTTCCACCATCGCTGACACTAGACACGTCGGAAGAATCTTCCTATCTCCTTGGAAGATCCACTTCTCTCCACAAACCTCAAACACAGCCTGCTTGGAACCACAGTCCAACACAACCTTATACTTCTCTAAGGTATCCATCCCAAGGATTACATCGAATCCACGCATATCAAGTGGTATAAGATCCACTTGTATACTGTGTCCCGAAATAGATAAGACACAAGATGGACACTCCTCTCAAAGCATTGAGGAACCATCAAGAGGGGTTTCTAACAACAAGCTATCTTTCTTACAGCTAACAGGTAACAGACAGTTATCAAGCATAGAACGTGTGATAAAAGAGTGTGTAGCACCCGGGTCAACCAGAACATATATAAAGCAAGAAGAAGACAAATCAGAATGAAATAATTCCATCTGACCTGCCACCACTCGCAGGTTGACTATCGCCTCCGTCTGACTTATGGCATAGAATCGAGCCATTGCTTGCTGTCCACATCCTCTGCTTCCTTGAGCAGACGATCCTTCTTGTGACTCTTGACCGCGTCCTCACCCCCTACTACTACTGGGCTGCTGTCAGTCTGACCCTTACTGATTCTGCCTCAGTTGCTGTGTCACTTCAACATCTTTCCTTGGGCAGTTTGACCTCCAATGCCCGATCTGACCACAAAGATGGCATGACTGGTCTCGCTGTTGTGGCCTAGATGGCCCTGTCACTGCTACAGAAGTTGTACTATGTTCCTTTGATGGTGAAGAACCATATCCTCTTCCCTTACTCGGAGACCATTGCGACGGTACATTGGAACCTCTTACCCCAGAAGGTGTTGAAAACCTCGGCTTCTTGAAGCCATCAAACTTATGTCTCTGGAACTGAGCAGGCCTCTTCTTGATCATGGCCTCTCTCTTTTCCCTGACTGACCGTTCAATCCTCCAGACAGATTCCACGAACGTAGAAAACCTTTCTCTGTTCTCTAGGGCGGCAGCTGGCGTCGTCAACTCCGTACTCAGGCCTTTCTCAAAATGTCTGATCTATTCATCATCTGTTACTGCCATGTGAGGACAAAACCTTAACAGGTCCATAAACTTGGCTTCATACTCAGTGATGTTCATCGCTCCTTGGCACAGGCGTTCAAAATGGTTGATCTTCTCATCCAGATACATCTTCGGAAAGTATATGCTGATGAACTCGCACCGAAAAACCTCCCAACCGATCACCTCACCAGGTCGCTTCTCCTCCTCGATGGCCCACCAGTGGCCAACACTACCCTTTAGAAGGTAGACAGTGTGCTTGACTTTGTCTGCTTCGGGGATGTCGAGGACCGGAAAGCCTTCTTAAGACTTTTCAGCCAAAGATCTGCATCCACTGGATCAGCCGTCCCAGTATAGTCTGAAGCTCCGACTTGGCGAATCTGCTCAAAGGTCTTCCCAATGCCCGATGTTTCACCATGGGGAGCATGTGCTCTCGGTGGAGGCACTGGCAATCTCTCTACCATGAGATTCATCATAGCCATCATCCACCCCATAAGCTGTTGGTAGGCACGGTTTTCGAGAATGGCTGGGTCAAGTTGGGGAACCTCAGGCACCCGATCTCCATGTGCCTGCCCGACAGCTCCATCAACTGATACAGCCTCACTGCTCTCAGAAACATGTTCTTCATGGTTTCCAGACATCTTGGCTTTTTCTTCCACTGAGGGCAGAAGATGATTGTAAGAAAATCTAGAAACTCACAAGAATAGACACAACCTAGTCCTAAATTCCTGTAGACTCAGCGAACCTAGAGCTCTGATACCAAAACTTGTGGCGACACATCCCGCTATCACACAGACAACGAGGTGCCACACGAAAACGTGCGGAAAACACCATAAACCACCTATTAACAGAAACACAGATTAATAAAAATAGATTTCAGAAAACAGATAAACCAAGAAACTATCACATTCAGATCCTCATCCTGCAAGAAAATAGGATATAAAACATTTACAAGTCTTGATACATGTTCACAGCTTAGAAGATTAGCTGTCTTGTCATCACATGAGTTCGTCACCTGTTTATATATACATTGTAACATCCCTGACCTGGGTTATGATTTAACCCTAGATGTTTTGCCTAATAAGGTTAAGTAGATTCTTAATCTTATCTTGGGAAAAGTAATTAGGCCTCATAAGAAACTTATGTTTCAATTTTGGTCCTATTTGAGCAATGTTGAAGCAATGTTTGCTTATTTTGGACTAAAGTGCAAATTACCCAAGTCGAGGGGTTAACTTGCAAATGTTGCATGATAAGATGTTCCTATGATGTTAAGACATCATAATAATGAATGTGATGTAGTGGTATGGTTTCCACAAGCTTGGGCACCAAGATTAAGCTTGTAAAGCAATGTTGTGCATTAAAACCTAGTTTTGGTGAAAAGTGCAATTTACCCAAAACCTAGGGTTCAATATGCAAATTACCACTTCAATAAGGTCCCTAATGTTTCTTGGCATCATGTAGAGCAAAGAAAGTGAGAGGGGTGCCTCTTTTGAATTAAGTTGGAGGAGAGAGAATCTTGATATTAAAATAATCAAGATTAATGCCTAATTGAAAACCCTAATTTGATTTAGGGCAAAAATGAATAAAAATAATTGAAGGGCTTTCAACCAAAATGTTTTGGGTTGATTTTGAATAAGGATGGACGTTCCTTTGCCAAGATAAGGAATGAAAATATCCTAAGTAGGTGAAATTCCACTCACCTTATTATAAGAAAAAGAAAACCCACTCACATATGGATATTAATATAATAAGCATTAAGGTGCTTAATTTGCTTTTCTTTAAATTAAGGATAATGAAGGAGAATTAAAGTCAAAGGAATGTGCCTCGTCCTTAAGGGATTTGAGGGGGAAGAGGCGGCCATATTTTTTGGAATTTAATGCATTTTAATAATGCATTTTCTCTCTCATCAATTTCCTTATAAAAGTGCCTTTTTCAAGCCAAATGAAAGGCTATTTCGGATTTTCTTCTTTCCTTTGCTTGCAAAACCGACCAAGGATCTAGAGAGGAGCAGGAGGACGACTCCCTACCTGTTGGTAAGCTCTTGACCTTCGTTCTCCTTGATTTCATGGAGGAAATCGAAAATAAATTATGGATTCCTTCTTATTTCGATCTCCTCTTCAACCCTAGCCAACTTTTGCAATCAAAAGCTTGATGACGAGCCTAGGGGGAGTTTCTAGAGCTTCATCCGCCATTAATGGCGTGAGCTTGGAGCTTTGGAGCTCAATTGGAGGCGGGTTTTATAACTCAAACCCTTAAACATTGCTATTGCATCAATTCTCTATGCTTTGTTGATTGATTTCTTCAATTTGATACACTCTTGTTTCTTTGCTGCAATTGCCATGAAGAACGGTTGCTGTTCTTGGTTGTTCGAAGGAAGGGGATGATGAAATCATCCTAGATGCTTATCCAAAGAAAATTACCAAGCAAAACCATTTTGATAGCTACTCCAAATCGTTTTAATTTGATTGGCTATGCGGTTTCAGCAAACCGTTTAAGGGCAAACGGTTTGAAACCGTTTGGGAGAAAACGGTTTCAAGACCATTTGATATGGTTGACCAAGCGTTGACCGTTTGGGAATTTTGTTCCTAATTATGTAGGATGATAACCCTCCAAATTTGAGGGATTAACTTCAAAGGAATCGAGAGTTGAAGTCCAATCAATTAGGCAATCGGATTGAATTATGTGCTGATTTTCAACCTGATTAACTTGACCTGGTTGAGCAAACGGTTTCAAGACCGTTTGATATGGTTGACCAAGCGTTGACCGTTTGGGATTCCTGTTCATAATTATGATTATTAATAACCCTCCAAAGTTGAGGGATTAACTCCAAAGGAATCGTGAGTTTAATCCTAATCTATTAGGGAAACCTAATTGGATTAAGTGCTGATTTTCAATCTGATTTAATTGAACTTTTTGGGCAAACGGTCTCAAGACCGTTTGAGTGCGTTGACCAAGCGTTGACCGTTTGGGATTACTGTTACTAATGATGTGATATAATTACTCACCGAATTTGAGGGATTAACTCCCAAGGAATCATGAGTTGAAGGCTATTCAATTAGGTAAACCCTAATTGAAAACAGTGCTGAAATTCCAATGAGTTAAGTTGAGATTTTGGGTTGATTATCCCAAACGGTTTCAAGACCGTTTGGGGATCACCCAAACGGTCTCAAGACCGTTTGGGGATCACTCCAAGACTGTTTGGAGGTCTGGGGTCAAGTATAGTTGACCAATTGAAGGTCCAAAGGTACTAATCATATTGCAATGTAGTGCTGATTTGTTGATCAACTCGATAGACCAATCCATGATGATTTTTCACTAGAATCCAAAGGTTGGATGGGCCAAACGGTCTCAAGACCGTTTGGAGCTCATCCAAACGGTCTCAAGACCGTTTGGTGGTCACCCAAGACCGTTTGGAGGTCTAGGGTTGAGTATGGTTAGGTGTTTGAAGGTCTAAAGGTACCAAGCTGTTATACAATGCAATGCAATTATCCAAACCTTAATTGGATGGCTTGGATTTGAGTGATATGATAGGGAAAACGGTCTCAAGACCATTTGGAGGTCATCCAAACGACCTCAAGACCGTTTGGGGTCAGGTCATGCCCAATTTGGATAATGGTTCTATAGTTTCAAAGTAACCAATCTTGCATTGATGAGTGTTGTTGGATCTTCGATTCCAAACCCTAATTCAATTGAATCAAACCTAATTGATGATCAATTGAGGGTCAATTGAGGGTCAAATCAGTTTAAGGTTGACCTATTAAACTCAATTGAAGTATGATTATAGGTCCAATGGATCAAAACTTTTTTAAAACCTAATGTGATTAGGTGGGAGATACCTTTAATGGTACTAGTCATTAATGCATAACAAATGCATGGATCCAATACATGATGTAAACCCTAATTGAGGCCGATTTCATGTATAACCCTATTAAGAGGTTGCCTACATGTGAAATCACCAATTAGGATGAATAGTAAACCCTAATTCATTTGGATACCTTATGTAATGGAGGTCCAATGTGATGATGAATGTACTATTGATCCAATGATGATTAGTAATGACAATCAATGAAAGTACAGAGGTTGAAACCCTAATAGTACCTAAGTGATTAAGTGTCAATTAAGGGATGAATCCCTAATTGCTTATAGGATCAATGACTTGATACACTATGTTAATCATAGTTTTATGTACACGATTAAAGAGTTGATATGACCTAATCAAGTTAATAAGTTGATAGCATGAATTCATACATGAATATGATTCATGTGGTGATTAAGGGTTATGATCCTTAAGCAAAGAGATCATGAAACCCTAAACATGAACATAAACCCTAATTGACAGGGTTATTGAACTCAAACCCTAGTTGAGGGTGTATCCATGTGAAACCCTAATCGAAGGTGTATCCATGTGAAGCCCTAATTGAGGGTGATTTTATGAGAAACCCTAATTGGGAATGATTAGTAAACCCTAATTATGGGCAATGTGATATGAAACCCTAATGAAGGGTGATGCTATATGCAATCCCTATTCTAATGGAGGGAAATGGTATGTGAAACCAGAATTCCCTAATAAAAGAATAGAATTCATACTTGAATATGATACATGAGATTTGTGATGGAAATCCTAATCCTAGTAAAGGATTAAGGGTAATAATGATACATGAGATTTGTGATGGAAATCCTAATCCTGGTAAAGGATTAAGGGTAATACTGATACATGAGATGTGTGATAGAAATCCTAATCCTGGTAAAGGATTAAGGGTAATACCCTTGAATTATTAATATATTGTTTTTGCATGGTGATGATAGATAATTGATGTGCTGCTATCATATGTGCTAACCATGCATGTATCATGAGATGATGAGCATAGCCAGGTATGAGCTATGATGTGTTATTAGTTTGAATTTGTTTATTGGGCCTTGTGTGCCATAATATACCTTGTGCCCGGTAAGAGGTAGCAAGAGAGCTGATGGGCCTCAAGTGCCATGATGGATGCTTCTATAACAAGTATCATGCTTATCTTGGTCAGATGACCTAAAGGTGTTAATTGCTGGAGAATGTGGTAACAATGCTCAGGTGATGAGCTAAGGGTTTAATTACCCAGAATCACATGTTAGTGCATTGAAATTGTGAAGGGATGAGAATTCCCAGTGTTGAAATAAGGGATTGAGATCCCAACACCTTGTGAAAAGAGTGTGGCTACGGGCCATGACTCCACAACGATAATGCCAGGCTTTATTTATATGATCTAAGCCTGAAGAACGTTAATGCAGTGATAATGATTCTGTAGTTTGAATAGATGTTATACATGTTCTTCATATTCCTTAAAGGATAAATGATATGTTGATTCTATTTTAACTGTAATGCTTCTGACATAGAATGATGTTCTAAACTGTTAGACATTTACCTGCTGTCAATTAAATATGATTTCTCTGTTCATATTTATCTTCTTAAGTTACAATAACAATATTTCTGGCGGAGAGTTATATCTCTCGCTGGGGAAATTTTTATAATTGTCTCACCCCCGTGGGAACCACATTTTTAGGTGGACGCGGACGAAGAGACAGGAATCCTTCAGGAGGTGAAGGACAACAACAGCAGCAGCAGGGACAACAGTGAAGTCTCAGGTGGAGACATTGGCTGTCATGTCATGTTCAGATGTATATAAAGTCCTATGTGTCGTCTCTGTACTCTCAGGTCCTCGGAGTAGTAGTTAGTGATTTCGAGATTTTGGCTTAATGCCTCGAGGGTTTTATACTACCTGTGTATAGTTAAGACAGAGTAGTTAATGTTTGCATTCCTCGAGAAGCAAAAGTACATGAGATGTATATATATGAACCAAGATGTAAAGCTTTACTTTGGTTCTGAATGAAAGGGGTTTTCCTGTGAATGGATCTCTTTGCAAAAAGTTTTAATTTTTAGTGATTTTCGCTAATCCGCTGCTTGATGAACGCTTCCGCATTAGTTAATCTTATTTTCGCGAGACGGTCGTCACAATTTAGTGGTATCAGAGCTCTAGGTTCGCTGAGTCTACAGAGACATAGGACTAAGGTATCGAGTCTGTGTTAGTGTCCTCCAGTATACCCTATAATGATTTCTACTTGTGCAGAGAAAGGGTAAAGTTTTAAAATGACTGGAGAGCACAAGGAACACATTGCTTAGGGCAATGTTGTTGCACCAAGAAGTGGTGCAAGGATCATGCAAGAATAGAATGAGTGCCTGAGAATCCCCATTAAGACCTGATCAGGATAGAGAATCCTATGATCATGCTCTTGTTGGGAAGATTAGGGCAACAATAATGCATATAGGGGACTGGATACTAGCTTTACAATCTAGGTTATCAGTCCTTAATACAGAAAGTTTGAGCTTTAAAAGAGTTCCTAAATGACTTAGTCATGTTGGAACAAGGGAAAATCATGTGTGTATAATTATATGAATAACAAGGAATATGATATCATGTAAGTGCATACTACTTGATCTCAGTATTTGTAAACCCTGGACAGGTGTACAACTATTGATGATAAAGTGGGTATGGAAACTCTTAGATTGTTGTCTTTTTGATTTCTCTGATCAAGTAGTCATTCTGAGACAATCGAATGAGTATCATGAAATAAGAAATATGGAATCAATAAAGGAAGATGATTTGTGCAATTCCAATAAAGGAAGATGCTTTGTGCAATTCCAATAAAGGAAGATGCTTTGTGCAATTCCAATAAAGGAAGATGCTTTGTGAAATTCCAATAAAGGAAGATGCTTTGTGCAATTCCAATAAAGGAAGATGTTGTGTGCAATTCCAATAAAGGAAGATGCTTTGTGCAATTCCAATAAAGGAAGATGCTTTGTGCAATTCCAATAAAGGAAGATGCTTTGTGCAATTCCAATAAAGGAAGATGCTTTGTGCAATTCCAATAAAGGAAGATGATGTGTGCAATTCCAATAAAGGAAGATGCTTTGTGCAATTCCAATAAAGGAAGATGCTTTGTGCAATTCCAATAAAGGAAGATGATGTGTGCAATTCCAATAAAGGAAGATGCTTTGTGTAATTCCAATAAAGGAAGATGCTTTGTGCAATTCCAATAAAGGAAGATGCTTTGTGCAATTCCAATAAAGGAAGATGCTTTGTGCAATTCCAATAAAGGAAGATGCTTTGTGCAATTCCAATAAAGGAAGATGCTTTGTGCAATTCCAATAAAGGAAGATGCTTTGTGCAATTCGAATAAAGGAAGATGCTTTGTGCAATTCCAACCCTAAACAAAAAGGGAAAAGCTATGTGACATTCCTAACTAATAGGAAGAACTATGTGAACATTCCCAATTACATAGAGTTTTCTAAGTGAATTATCTATGTTAGATATATATGTTTTTCCTTTTGATAAGTATTCTTGAGTGATTATTGAAATATGTTCTTTTATGTTTCTTCCTTTCAATAATATGGACATCATATGTTAGGGGTTTATGCTATGCATAAACATTGATGAGGTTGAGATAATGAAAGGAGCTTTGTGTGGAATCACAGAGTTCATAATATCTCCAGGATATTAAGATGATATGTGGAGACTTGAGGGCATGATTAATGAACAATTTGTTATAATTTGTAACATCCCTGACCTGGGTTATGATTTAACCCTAGATGTTTTGCCTAATAAGGTTAAGTAGATTCTTAATCTTATCTTGGGAAAAGTAATTAGGCCTCATAAGAAACTTATGTTTCAATTTTGGTCCTGTTTGAGCAATGTTGAAGCAATGTTTGCTTATTTTGGACTAAAGTGCAAATTACCCAAGTCGAGGGGTTAACTTGCAAATGTTGCATGACAAGATTTTCCTCTGATGTTAAGACATCATAATAATGAATGTGATGTAGTGGTATGGTTTCCACAAGCTTGGGCACCAAGATTAATCTTGTAAAGCAATGTTGTGCATTAAAACCTAGTTTTGGTGAAAAGTACAATTTACCCAAAACCTAGGGTTCAATATGCAAATTACCACTTCAATAAGGTCCCAAATGTTTCTTGGCATCATGTATAGCAAATAAAGTGAGAGGGGTGCCTCTTTTGAATTAAGTTGGAGGAGAGAGAATCTTGATATTAAAATAATCAAGATTAATGCCTAATTGAAAACCCTAATTTGATTTAGGGCAAAAATGAATAAAAATAATTGAAGGGCTTTCAACCAAAATGTTTTGGGTTGATTTTGAATAAGGATGGACGTTCCTTTTCCAAGATAAGGAATGAAAATATCCTAAGTAGGTGAAATTCCACTCACCTTATTATAAGAAAAAGAAAACCCACTCACATATGGATATTAATATAATAAGCATTAAGGTGCTTAATTTGCTTTTCTTTAAATTAAGGATAATGAAGGAGAATTAAAGTCAATGGAAGGTTCCTCGTCCTTAAGGGATTTGAGGGGGAAGAGGCAGCCATATTTTTTGGAATTTAATGCATTTTAATAATGCATTTTCTCTCTCATCAATTTCCTTATAAAAGTGCCTTTTTCAAGCCAAATGAAAGGCTATTTCGGATTTTCTTCTTTCCTTTGCTTGCAAAACCGACCATGGAGCTAGAGAGGAGCAGGAGGACGACTCCCTACCTGTTGGTAAGCTCTTGACCTTCGTTCTCCTTGATTTCATGGAGGAAATCGAAAATAAATTATGGATTCCTTCTTATTTCGATCTCCTCTTCAACCCTAGCCAACTTTTGCAATCAAAAGCTTGAGGACGAGCCTAGGGGGAGTTGCTAGAGCTTCATCCACCATTAATGGCGTGAGCATGGAGCTTTGGAGCTCAATTGGAGGCGGGTTTTATAACTCAAACCCTTAAACATTGCTACTGCATCAATTCTCTATGCTTTGTTGATTGATTTCTTCAATTTGATACACTCTTGTTTCTTTGCTGCAATTTCCATCAAGAACGGTTGATGTTCTTGGTTGTTCGAAGGAAGGGGATCATGACATCATCCTAGATGCTTATCCAAAGAAAATTACCAAGAAAAACCGTTTTGATAGCTACTCCAAATCGTTTTAATTTGATTGGCTATGCGGTTTCAGCAAACTGTTTAAGGGCAAACGGTTTGAAACCGTTTGGGAGAAAACGGTTTCAATACCATTTGAGATGGTTGACCAAGCATTGACCGTTTGGGAATTTTGTTCCTAATTATGTAGGCTGATAACCCTCCAAAATTTAGGGATTAACTCCAAAGGAATCGAGAGTTGAAGGCCAATCAATTAGGCAATCGGATTGAATTATGTGCTGATTTTCAACCTGATTAACTTGACCTGGTTGAGCAAACGGTTTCAAGACCGTTTGAGATGGTTGACCAAGTGTTGACCGTTTGGGATTCCTGTTCATAATTATGTTTATTAATAACCCTCCAAATTTTAGGGATTAACTCCAAAGGAATCGTGAGTTGAAGCCTAATCAATTAAGGAAACCTAATTGGATTAAGTGCTGATTTTCAATCTGATTTAATTGAACTTTTTGGGAAAACGGTCTCAAGACCGTTTGAGTGCGTTGACCAAGTGTTGACCGTTTGGGATTACTGTTCCTAATGATGTGATCTAATGACTCACCGAATTTGATGGATTAACTCCCAAGGAATCATGAGTTGAAGGCTATTCAATTAGGTAAACCCTAATTGAAAACAGTGCTGAAATTCCAATGAGTTAAGTTGAGATTTTGGGTTGATTAGCCCAAACGGTTTCAAGACCATTTGGGGATCACCCAAACGGTCTCAAGACCGTTTGGGGATCACCCCAAGACTGTTTGGAGGTCTGGGGTCAAGTATAGTTGACCAATTGAAGGTCCAAATGTACTAATCATATTGCAATGTAGTGCTGATTTGTTGATCAACTCGATAGACCAATCCATGATGATTTTTCACTAGAATCCAAAGGTTTGATGGGCCAAATGGTCTCAAGACCGTTTGGAGCTCATACAAACGGTCTCAAGACCGTTTGGTGGTCACCCAAGACCATTTGGAGGTCTAGGGTTGATAATGGTTAGGTGTTTGAAGGTCTAAAGGTACCAAGCTGTTATACAATGCAATGCTGATTTAGTGATCAATCCAATGATCCAAACCTTAATTGGATGGCTTGGATTTGAGTGATATGATGGAAAAACGGTCTCAAGACCGTTTGAGTGCGTTGACCAAGTGTTGACCATTTGGGATTACTGTTCCTAATGATGTGATCTAATGACTCACCGAATTTGATGGATTAACTCCCAAGGAATCATGAGTTGAAGGCTATTCAATTAGGTAAACCCTAATTGAAAACAGTGCTGAAATTCCAATGAGTTAAGTTGAGATTTTGGGTTGATTAGCCCAAACGGTTTCAAGACTGTTTGGGGATCACCCAAACGGTCTCAAGACCGTTTGGGGATCACCCCAAGACTGTTTGGAGGTCTGGGGTCAAGTATAGTTGACCAATTGAAGGTCCAAAGGTACTAATCATATTGCAATGTAGTGTTGATTTGTTGATCAACTCGATAGACCAATCCATGATGATTTTTTACTAGAATCCAAAGGTTTGATGGGCCAAATGGTCTCAAGACCGTTTGGAGCTCATACAAACGGTCTCAAGACCGTTTGGTGGTCACCCAAGACCGTTTGGAGGTCTAGGGTTGATAATGGTTAGGTGCTTGAAGGTCTAAAGGTACCAAGTTGTTATACAATGCAATGCTGATTTAGTGATCAATCCAATGATCCAAACCTTAATTGGATGGCTTGGATTTGAGTGATATGATGGACAAACGGTCTCAAGACCATTTGGAGGTCATCCAAACGACCTCAAGACCGTTTGGGGTCAGGTCATGCCCAATTTGGATAATGGTTCAATAGTTTCAAAGTAACCAATCTTGCATTGATGAGTGTTGTTGGATCTTCAATTCCAAACCCTAATTCAATTGAATCAAACAATAATTGATGATCAATTGAGGGTCAATTGAGGGTCAAATCAGTTTAAGGTTGACCTATTAAACTCAATTGAAGTATGAGTATAGGTCCAATGGATCAAACCTTTTTGAAAACCTAATGTGATTAGGTGGGAGATACCTTTAATGGTACTAGTCATTAATGCATAACAAATACATGGATCCAATACATGATGTAAACCCTAATTGAGGCCGATTTCATGTATAACCCTATTAAGAGGTTGCCTACATGTGAAATCACCAATTAGGATGAATAGTAAACCCTAATTCATTTGGATACCTTATGTAATGGAGGTCCAATGTGATGATGAATGTACTATTGATCCAATGATGATTAGTAATGACAATCAATGAAAGTACAGAGGTTGAAACTCTAATAGTACCTAAGTGATTAAGTGTCAATTAAGGGATGAATCCCTAATTGCTTATAGGATCAATGACTTGATACACTATGTTAATCATAGTTGTATGTACATGATTAAAGAGTTGATATGACCTAATCAAGTTAATAAGTTGATAGCATGAATTCATACATGAATATGATTCATGTGGTGATTAAGGGTTATGATCCTTAAGCAAAGAGATCATGAAACCCTAAACATGAACATAAACCCTAATTGACAGGGTTATTGAACTCAAACCCTAGTTGAGGGTGTATCCATGTGAAACCCTAATCGAAGGTGTATCCATGTGAAGCCCTAATTGAGGGTGATTTTATGAGAAACCCTAATTGGGAATGATTAGTAAACCCTAATTATGGGCAATGTGATATGAAACCCTAATGAAGGGTGATGCTATATGCAATCCCTATTCTAATGGAGGGAAATGGTATGTGAAACCATAATTCCCTAATAAAAGAATAGAATTCATACTTGAATATGATACATGAGATTTGTGATGGAAATCCTAATCCTAGTAAAGGATTAAGGGTAATACTGATACATGAGATTTGTGATGGAAATCCTAATCCTGGTAAAGGATTAAGGGTAATACTGATACATGAGATGTGTGATAGAAATACTAATCCTGGTAAAGGATTAAGGGTAATACCCTTGAATTATTAATATATTGTTTTTGCATGGTGATGATAGATAATTGATGTGCTGCTATCATATGTGCTAACCATGCAGGTATCATGAGATGATGAGCATAGCCAGGTATCAGCTATGATGTGTTATTAGTTTGAATTTGTTTATTGGGCCTTGTGTGCCATAATATACCTTGTGCCCGGTAAGAGGTAGCAAGAGAGCTGATGGGCCTCAAGTGCCATGATGGATGCTTGTATAACAAGTATCATGCTTATCTTGGTCAGATGACCTAAAGGTGTTAATTGCTGGAGAATGTGGTAATAATGCTCAGGTGATGAGCTAAGGGTTTAATTACCCAGAATCACATGTTAGTGCATTGTAATTGTGAAGGGATGAGAATTCCCAGTGTTGAAATAAGGGATTGAGATCCCAACACCTTGTGAAAAGAGTGTGGCTACGGGCCATGACTCCACAACGATAATGCCAGGCTTTAGTTATATGATCTAAGCCTGAAGAACGTTAATGCAGTGATAATGATTCTGTAGTTTGAATAGATGTTATACATGTTCTTCATATTCCTTAAAGGATAAATGATATGTTGATTCTATTTTAACTGTAATGCTTCTGACATAGAATGATGTTCTAAACTGTTAGACATTTACATGATGTCAATTAAATATGATTTCTCTGTTCATATTTATCTTCTTAAGTTACAATAACAATGTTTCTGGCGGAGAGTTATATCTCTCACTGGGGCAATTTTTATAATTGTCTCACCCCCGTGGGAACCACATTTTTAGGTGGACGTGGACGAAGAGACAGGAATCCTTCAGGAGGTGAAGGACAACAACAGCAGCAGCAGGGACAGCAGTGAAGTCTCAAGTGGTGACATTGGTTGTCATGTCATGTTCAGATGTATATAAAGTCCTATGTGTCGCCTCTGTACTCTCAGGTCCTCGGAGTAGTAGTTAGTGATTTCGAGATTTTGGCTTAATGCCTCGAGGGTTTTATACTACCTGTGTATAGTTAAGACAGAGTAGTTAATGTTTGCATTCCTCGAGAAGCAAAAGTACATAAGATGTATATATATGAACCAGGATGTAAAGCTTTACTTTGGTTCTGAATGAAAGGGGTTTTCCTGTGAATGGATCTCTTTGCAAAAAGTTTTAATTTTTAGTGATTTTCGCTAATCCGCTGCTTGATGAACGCTTCCGCATTAGTTAATCTTATTTTTGTGAGACGGTCGTCACATACATAATAGGCCACATCCGCCCAACAACAGGATAAACAAAGCTTCATCAGCTATACATCGTAAAACAACGTCAAAACGCCTCTGAGGACCTAAGAGTACAGGGATGACTCTAGGACTCTACTACAAAACAACCAAAATAGCAACATATCCATCTCTTACCTTCTACTGCTCTTCTTGTTGCTCGCCCGCAACCCCGCGACTGCCACCACGTCTAGCGCGAACACCTAAAAGGTTGTAAACCAATGGGGTGAGACACACAGTCCCAGTGAGAAACATAACTCCCCACTGAAATCATAAAACCTCAAAGGTTAAAGCAGATAACAACAAATAACTGAATAGGTGTAATAAGAGCAGCATACTAAGCAAAGCTATTCATACCATCAAGCTTATCAAGATGTACGGAAGGCATATAACAAGTAGTTCTTTATGGAACATGATTGAAAAGATAAGATTTATAGATCTTACCACATAACATAAGGAATGTATAAGTAACTGTAGTGTATAATAGATCAACTACATAAACAAGGCCTCAAACAATGTTCTGTATTTTGCCTTAAGTAATAAATACTATTCGGCTGGATTACATGTTATTATGCCCTGAGGAAGTGAGCCGTACCGCTCAAATCCAACCTTCAGTTGTGAAACCCAAGCCGGTGCCATACAAGGTTAATGGAAGAGCCAGACTCCACGACCTCCCACCTCATGGTCAGTGCATGAGTGCAACACAACCAGGACCGCAGTCTCATGTTTAAGTGGCCTCAGCCACAGGGTCAGGCTACCCTCTGCCTAGCCCGCCTTGATACAGGTATTGGCTCTAGTGAAACTGAGCCACGAGCATGGTCATCGTGCTCTGAGCCATGAACGCATTCATGCTCCCATATCACACATCCTGAGAAATGGGCCTGTTCACCATGCTCTTAACATATCGAGCTACGGGCCTGAAACCGCACTCTGGAGTCTACAACCAAAGTTGCACTCTTACCTCCTCATTTTTGGCTAGGAGAAACCACACATATTCAATAATATGTGCTTCTAGGTTAACCCGTAGGAGAACATGTTTCACCATCACCAGCTACTGACGATGATGGATCTATGGCCAGGGTAAACTACATGAGAGATTCATCTGTAATTAGTTAATGTATTTTAAGTAGATTGTTGGGGCAAACAAGTTGTAACACATATATAACATTAAGCTACATTATTGTTACCATCATCACAATATCCCAGGATCTCAATCCCTCATCATAAGAAACCACTGCCTCACAAGGCATTCTCGTCACTGGGGATAACAATCTCAGATCTCATCATCAGAGGATAACACCTAAACTAGGCATTTTAGTCAAACTCAGGTCCTCAGACCTAAACACATTGTACGTGTGATGCATGTTATCTCATCAACAAGAGTAACCATCAATGTTGTGTCATTCAAACATATATACCTCATAGCCCTTTACCTAGCTATGCATCCGCATGAAACACCTGCATGGTTAGTATACACAATCATAGAGATAACTGAAACCGTCATGGATTAACAGAAGGATCATGTTATCAAACATAGGGCAACATTGATGATTATATGCTTTATCATTCATGCCTCAAACCTGTGACCATAGACATGGGTCACATCATCATGTGTAGCAGCTCATGTGCTTCCCAACTTAACATTACTCATCATCAGATATATACATAGGATTCAAAGTGATCATAACACATGTAACATCATTATTAACATGAAACCATCATCTATATACAACCCAGATTATCAAAACCCTTACTAAAAACTCTCGCAACCCTCACTAAAAGAGGTGGCGGGTAGCATGTCCCTCACCACAACTTGTGACAAGTAGGGTAGCATCCCTTACCAAAAGCATATCGGCCTATACACAGATCGAACAACCACAACAGGTAACGACCACCACCCAAGGGTATCGTGCAGCTAGGAATCAAGGCGTGTCGTGCAACACTGATGCTCAAGGCATAACGTGCAACTAGGTCGGGGGAGTGTATCATGCAAGGGCTAGGCATGACACAACTATCTATCCATGATGACTGAACCCTATCGCCCATCTAAGGTTATGGTGCCTATCGGGCAGCCACACCACTCGCACGCCCAAGGAACTCACTTGCCAGGACACAACGCCCAAACACAGCATGGTATCACCCAACATACTCAAGACTCAAGCGACACCAAAACACTCCAAGAAGTCTATCGGTCAAGGGCAGCATCTAGGGTTACCATAAGCCACTATATCGGGCATCACCACCAAACGATGACGCCCGACACAAGGCTAGCCCACTGGGCTCCATAATGTTCAAGGTACAACGGGCACCAAACCACTACCTAAGCTAGGTGTAACGGGCAGGGCACTCAACAAGGCATATCACCCAACACACCAGGGTATCAGCCAAAGGTACAACCCAAGGCAAGAAGGGTATCAGGCAGCACTAACCCCAAAGACATATCGTGCAAGATACAACCCAACAAGATCATAATCATCCTCAAGCACAAGGGCACCAAACCCTAAATTGATCCAGAAGATCGGCTCACCTCTCAACAATCAAGAGAGAGGGGTCTTGCACAACCTCTATCACAACTCAAGCAACCACAAGGAGCAACCTTAACATAGATCCACATCTACCAAAAAGTTCACCTCTCGAATCCATGGTGAGAGGAGGGTGTTGCTCAAGAAACTAGAACACAAGCTCACCTCTCAACTTAAATGAGAGAGGGGTGTTGCTCATATCACTAGAGCTCAAGCTCACTTCTCTAGACCAAGGATGGAAAGGAGCGTTTCTCAACAAGGAAACCCTAAAGCATGGTTCAGCCAACAAGGGTACAAAGGTACAAAACCTCAACCATATCAACAAGATCACCATAATCACAAGATTAAAGGTGCAACAAGAAAGAAACTTATCTTAGAAATACATGGTCGATTATGATCATAAGAAAACATACAAGAACATATAAGAAGGTAATATGATTAGGCTTAGAAGTTATGTAACCCGCCTTAAGAAAGCTCCAAGCTCCTAGCACCAAGCACACCTTCGACCACCTTAAGAGGAAGAAGAAGAAGACTCCAAAGATAAGGATCAACCACCAAGCTTTGCAAAGGAAGAGGTGTCGTACAACCAATGGGGAGGGGAAACTAAGGAACTAAAGGGATCCTTAGCAAGAGAAAGGGAACACATATATAGGAGAGGGTGGAGGAGAAACCAAGGTAAGACAAGGCAAGGTGTCGCCCACCTAGGGACACTTGTTCATGGGCAATGCCACCTCTCTAACTTGCCTTAAACACATGTCCAAGGCCATTGCCACATGCAAGCATCAAGAACCAAGTGTCCACAAATGGTGACACAAACGAGGTCAAAAGATCAAAAGGGGGGTCCATGGATGATACACCCCAACCCATGCCCGACACACCTCCCTGGGCGACACACCTAAGGCCGACACAACCATGGCTAATACACCTATGGCCGACACAAGGTCCAACAAGGTCAAGCAAGGCACAACACGGCCCAACAAGGCTCATCCAAGCCCAAAGCAACTCAAGCAACGAGCCCAACCCTTCCTCTCAACACTAGAGGAAGCAAGGAGAGAGAGGAACACCTCTCAAAGTGACAAACTTTCTCAACAACCCTAGACTTGGGTTAATTGCAAGTAGCACCTCCAACACACAACAAGAACAAAAAAACCCTAATCACCACTAAGGGTGATTAGCAAGCAAGTAGTTAAGCAAATCAAACAGGATAAGCCCTAAACAGAGTTCAGGGTCCTTACAGTTTCACTTGTATGATCAGCTTCCATCTTGTGATTGTAGGAAAATCGAGGCAAAAGATAAGGCATCTGAAACAAAAATTTAACGTTTGATTCTCCTTAACAACAAGATTGCGTCAACAATAATGTATCTAGGAAGGAAATGTAGCAAGGTTATACGTGGTCTTGGAGCAAGTCCATGAACATTACCCTTACAATAGCATCATGCTTCTTCTTCAAGTATCATCTCACTCCTTCTTTAGTAGAAGCACTTGAACAGTCATCTCCACTGACCTCCTGATGCAACACCACAAACAACAGTTGATGGTGTCCTCCTAGTGGAAGACAACAACCTTCCACCTCTAGAGTAGTCCACGTGGACCACCAGGAACTCCACGTTGCGCTACCAGAGCCAATAGGAAGTTGTACCTCTTGAATGTCAGCCTGCTAGAGTTGATATGCTCTCCCACCATTATCTATCCCTCACTATCCCTCTCTTTATCAGGTAGGACTTTCTCATTCTCTCTATTGGTTACCACAAATAGAGAAGAAAACAAATGTCAGAGAAACTATTGTGTTCTAAGAAGCTCCCAATACCCCTCTATTTATAGGAGAGGTCTGGGTTAGGGTTCCCAATCTATGAGGGACTCTAAAGGGTCTGATTCATGAATTTTTGGGAACCTGTGCACACAAGTCCAACTGGTCTGTTCATGTAGTATCTTATTCTAAATCACATTGGTATTCAATAAATGATTAATGTACAACATGATGTCAGCACCAATCCTTATAAAATTTACCATTGACTAGGTTGGTTTGTCCCATGAATCAGTCAGTTGGACCAGTGAACTGGTGTGTTCACTATGTGAACTGGTAATTCCACACCCTGATTCAACCATTGATTAACTAATGTTGATTCCAATTGACCTAACACTCCAACCAATTGGTTCAACACTTGAACCGGATAGTTCAGAGTCTAGTCAGTCAATTTTGAACCTCAATTGTTTAATTGAATACCTAAACACTTTTAATAATCAATCTAAACATCATTCATAAATATGCTCCTTTAATCTAAGTGTATCCTATGTATGTGACCCTATAGGTCCAGAATTATGTTGACAGTGAATGTCCATAACTAACTTATGACATCACAAGTAATGAGTAGATCTAGCAACACAACATTTCTACCCAAGTACTTCGGAAAGTTGGAGATCAACATCAACCTACAATCTATGTTAGTGTTATCGTGATCGTATAGTTCCTTTGTCTCTGATATCTAGATTGAACTCTATGCATGGAATCGTCATCCTCTCAACATTCAATCCACGTTCCTTAAAGTAGAGTAGACTATCTGAGATGCATGTGAGTTCACATATCATATATTGAATGACATGAGTATGGCTGTACATTTCTCAATCTCACTTATCAAGAGGCCCTGGATATCGATCTCATGTAGGAGGGACAAATATCATCTACAACACTTACACTCAATCCCCATGTGTCACAATGCACCCAAGCACCACCTTTATGGAAACCCTTATTCAGGATCACAATGGATGATGTCAAAGTACATGAATGACATGTGATGAATGTATTGGACTTTAGGTCTAAGAACTACAATCACCACTATCACTATGAGAGCTGATTCTGACTACCATTCCATGGTCTCCATGTATCACTCTCATGATGGGTCTATCTGATACACTATTCTCTAACATGTACATGTGTGCTTAACTTGATATCATATATCATGACTAATGAGAGTTTGTTATAAGTCAACACACTCTCTAGTCTTATGTATTACTATTGTCTATTTTTCTTCCACAGTAATATCTGACTAGGGACATGACAAAAATGTATATACTCTTAATATTTGTATGATCTCATTATTCAAGTCATGTACTTGAACGCACACGTCATTGAGTAACATCATTATTTAAACATCTACTATGTATGCATCATCATCTCATGAGTGAGACAAACATAATAGACAAAATTACCTTTATATTATAAAATCAATTACTTAATGCCACACTCCAATCATCATATGATTGGCTCTATGGGAATACATACCAATAGACTCCCACTTGCACTTTGAACCAATCACCCATGAATATTATTCCAAGTGATCTTCACATGTTCATCATGTTTGTATTGTATTGGTGCATTTATGGTGGGTAAGCAATGATTGCTTTAAGTCAATATTTGCAAGTTTCACATCTCCTAATTGTATGACATCTTGTATGAGATGGAGGTTTCATGGTATGCTACCTAAGATTCCTTGCCTAACCAGTAGCTCCATTGTTTTCATAAATATTTCTACTATGTCATCAATGGTCGAACCTCCCATAAGTTCATCCATTTGAACTACTAGATCCATATGTTATCTTTTGTTGTTCATAACACCAAGATACTCGACTTCTATTATAGATTTAAACAACTATCATTAGTTGGGAACCCTTTCCATCTTACAAATTCTATTCAAGGTCAAACATAATTTTTGACTGTGATCATTAATTTTACTTGTCATTTTAGAAGCTTGCATCAGTGTAACTCTTTACACCCAACTCTTCCTTATGACCATAATTTAGGAACGTATCCTTTTAGTGCTTATCAAGCACTTAAGGACATTCTTTATGATAGTCCGATGACCTTCAATAGAACTTGACTGATACCCTCTTGTCATGTCTAATAATACAAGATTGCTACATAGGTATAGGTATATATATATATATATATATATATATATATATATATATATATATATATATATATACCCTCTCATCATGTCGATACATACAAGATAATTGGATAAGTACATAACATTGCATTCAAGATCCACTGGTGAATGCCAAAACTCATAGTCATACTAAGCTGCAATAGCAAGCATGATCCTAATGGATTTAACTATGATAATTGGTGAAAGACTTCATCGTGTTCAACACCTTGAACTTGTTTGAAACTCTTTGTGATCAATATACCCTTCCATGTTGGTTTTCTTCCTGAAAACCCAATTGCACCCTATGGGTTTTACCCCTTTCGGTGGATTCACCAAGGTCATACCTTGTTGGTTTACATGGACTCCATCTTGGATCTGATGGCCTCAAGCCATGTCTCATTATCTAGTTCCTTAATATATTATAGATAGGTAGTTGACTCATCATATATGACCAACCAACCACCTTCTTGAAGATATCATAATATTTCAAACTGTAGGCGTGTTCTACTAGATCTATGAGGTTTTGTGTTACATAAGGAACTTGAGATTCCACAACAACTTGTGATTCTCCCTGTTCCTATTGTACCTCTTATTGGTTCAATGTTTTCTTGTTGGTCTCAAACATTTTGAGTTCTACTTTTACTCCCACTAATTCCTTTGAAACTAAGTTCCTCCTCGTGAAATCAACCATCCTGGAAACAAACAGTTTTGTTGTTGGATTAGAATAAAAGTAGTATTTTAAAAAAATAATATTAATGTGATTTATGGATAAAAAATATTTTAAGAAAGTGTTTTCTTATATAAGATTTCAATCCTAATCACTACAAAAGACATAAAAGAACACCTCCCATGCCATATCTCATATGGTGTCTTTTAAACCTTTTTTGATGGTACATTGTTCAGTTTTAAGCGTGTGCCCAATTTTTTTTTAAATCACCTAGATTCATTGCACCATGACTAACAAGGTGTGATTCCTTCTTTCTAATACACTCTTATGATACACTATTATTGTGTTTCAGATGGAGTCATCATGATACATTATCATTGTCTCCAGAAGGTGCTCAAACTCTTGGTTTAAAATATCTCAACATCGATCACATCAAAGTATCTTAATAGTTTTACCAAGTTAGTTACATACTTCATTCATAATATCCTTGAACACTTCAAGAGATTTATATTTGTATTTCATTAAATACAAATGTTCATATCTACTGATAGCATCAGTAAATATAAAGAGGTACTAGTAACTACCTTTAACATTTATTCTAAAAGGTCTTATGTACATTACTATGTATTATCCCTAATAGAATACTCATTCTCCCACTACATCTAGTAAAGATGATTTTTTCATATTTCCCAATAAATAAGACATGCATGCCTCTATTGGTTTGATACCCAAAAGAGTCTAGATAATCATTATGGATTTCTAGTAATGCATTTCTCATTTATGTGCTCTAGATGACAATGCTATAGATATTTGTTGTCTGAGTTACTAGGTCATTCAGTATATGTGTCATACACATTTGTATCTACAACTATCATGTATAGATTCTCAAACATAAGGGTTACTTCCATAAAATATCTTATCTTTTAAGGTGAAACATATATTTATTCTTGTCATATAAGATACATGATGTTATCATCAATGGAGGATACATAATAAAAATTCCATAATTCTATTACATGCCCATGAATGACAGATTCCAACTATAGTGCCATCAACTCTTGCTCCATACAATTCTAGCTTACTTCTTATTGGGTCATGAAGTAGAGATATCTATCTCTTTCTTCTTCCTTTCTTCCTTTAAGTGAAAAGGATGGATTCCTTTTTCACTTACCCTTCTCCTTATCTTGAGTGTTAAAGAGTTGAACTTTATCTTAGCCTCAAAACTCTTCTTGGCCTTGGTTTTTTAGTTGGACTCATTTCTACTAATCACCATCATAGATTTTTCCTTCTTCATTTTTGTTTTGGCATCAACATGCTAAGTAATTCTGATAGGGGTTTAGCCAAGTTACTCAAGTAATACTCGATAAACTAGCTATATATGATTCAGACAATGATTATAGAATCATATTTGTGGCCAACTCTTGGCCTAAAGAAAATCCTAGTCTTTCCACATGCTCAATCATATTGAGCACATGGGGCTCTACTAGATCTCCCTCTCTCAATTTGCACTAAAACAACACTTTGAAGACATTATACATTTCTTGCTTTACATGATTCTTAAGATGTGTTACCATCTCGAGAATGTTCATGTTTTCATGTTGCTCATGAAACTCATAGTTCATACAACATAGCATAAGGTATCAAATGTCTATGGAATCATTGGCATGCTTCCAGTAAGCGTCCATTTCAGCCTTGGGCACATTTGGAGTGGGTTACTCTAGCTCACACCTTTTAAGGACATGGAGCTTTCACTCATATATGAGAAAGCTTCTCAAAATCCTAAACCATATGTGAACATAAATCATGTTTAGTTTGTCCTACTTAAGGACAAATCACAACTATAACATGTTTGTGTTTGTCATTAAATTCTACAATAGAAATTTTGCAACTTTTCAAAACATTTTTTATTTATTTGATTTGATAATTTTGACGATATTAATTAGGCTTTTAATTAACTATCACTCTCACTATTTTGTTCAAATTGACAACCCACATTTATCAATTTGGAAGATTGTAGCATACAATCTTCTAGTGAGCCAAGATCCAAGACAATTGAATTATTACCCAACCAATGGCAGTGTCCATAACCAATTATTAAGGGAGGAAACTTTTTCCAATTGCATCATATGAAATTTTTGGATAAAGGATATCCATAAATCCTTGCCATAGTAATATGCATGTTGTGGTGCTTAATCCCATTAAGTACACTCAGTTAAGCATGGCCCAAAAGCCAACACGACAATAATGCACCCGACTTGGTAGTTTCACATTATTACCATCACACTTCTTGGAGATAGATAGCTCACCACCCTTGGGATGACTACACTTAGTCAATCAAGCTTTTCATGTGTGTTGCTTATGGAAAGCATCTAAGACTTAATTAAATATTGAGAGATTTTATATATAAATACATATACATATCCAATCACCACATACTTAGTATGTATCATATACATGCTATAACTACAAATGAGAGCATGCAATAATTAAAACACATAAGTGATGGTTATGGCCATTACCATTGTAATTCCTTAGAGCCACAATGAATTACTACCACCTAGGGTCATATGCAACATGTTGTTGATGACGATATGTGCTCGAACCAATATGGGTTGATTGGTTCAACTCTTGAACCAGTCAGCTCACCTCTTAGTCGCTCTATTGGGTTCTTGAAATGATCGTCTAGTTCTCAAGTTTAACTAATGTCTAGACTCCTCTAGTTAGTCAGTTGGGCCGCCAGTTGATCGGCTTATCCTCCAATCATCTATCCTCCTTAGTCCTCCAGTCAATCAGTTTGTCTCATGAGTTGGTCAGTTCATTAGGTGCAGAATGTCTTCTCATAATGAAACATAAATTAAAAATATCATATTTCTTATTACATTGTATGAGGGAAAATATCGAGTTACATTCGAGGGGAAATAGGAAGAAGAGCATTAATTTACAGTTAGAAAGGATAGAGAGGCTCGATATGCAAACCAAAATATAAATAGGAATAAACCACCACAGCCAATGACATGAAGATCAAGGGTTATTGACGATAACCATGCTTCACATCCACCATCAAAACCATTTTCTAGGGCAATGCATGTAAATTATATATATATATATATATATATATATATATATATATATATATATATACTTTTGTGGTGTCGCATGTGGAATTCAATAAGAATAGTTTAATATTCACATCATGTGTAATAAAATAGATTCAGTCATATCAATTTAAATCCAAATACACTGTAAATTAACGTGGCTATAATATCACTATAGGGAAATCGAGGCGACAGGTATGGAAGAAAAAACAAAAAATTAAAGCTTGATTCCCTTAGCAGTTAGATCATGTCAACAACAATGTATCTAGGAAGAAAAGGTTACAAGGTTATACCTGGTGTTAGAGAAAGTCCAGTGACATTACCCTTACAGTAGCATTGTTCTTCTTCTTCAGGCAACATCTCGCTCCTTCTTCAGTAATGGCACTCAAACAGTCGTCTCCACCGACCTCCTGATGTAGCACCATGGACAACAATTGATGATGTTCTTCTAGAGGCAAACAATGGCCTCCCCCCTCTAGAGTAGTCCATGCAGACCACCTGGAACTCCACATTGTGCTACCAGATAGCGGGAAGGAGTTTTCCCTCTCGAACGACAACCTATTAGAGTTGATACGCTCTCCCACAATTGTCTCTCCATTTATTGGGTAGGACTTGCTCAGGCTCTCTATTGGGTACCACAACCAGAGAGGACAACAATTGTCAAAGCAAATGTTGTATTCTAAGAAGCCCCCAGTACCCCTCTATTTATGGGAGAGGCCAGGATCAGGGTTCCCAATTTGTGCGGGAGTCAAAAGGGTCAGGTTCATGAATTTTATAGAACTTGTGCATGATGAATCAATCAGTTTGCAAGCCCAACCAGTCGATTCCTACAGTTTCCTATTCTGAATCACATTGGTATTCAATGTAAGATTAATGCACAACATGACGTCATCACCAATCTATGATCCAATCAAATTAACCATTGAACCAGGCAGTTCATCCCATGAGCCAGTTGGTTGGGACCTGTGAATTGGTCGATTCACTATGTGAACCCATCATTTCACACCCTAGTTCAGCTATTGGTCAACCAATGTTGATTCCAGTTGACTTGATACTCCAACCCATTAGTTCAACACTTAAATTGGTCGGTTCAGAGTCCAGTCAGTCAATTTTGAAGCTCAATTGTTAATGGAATACCTAAACACTTTTAGTAATCAATCTAAACATCATTCGTGAATATACTTCTTTAATCCAAGTGTATCCTATATGTGTGACCCTATAGGTACATACTTACATTGACAATGAATGTCCATAACCAACTTATGACAACATAAGTAATGAGTGGATCTAGCAACACATCATTGCTACCAAAGTAATCCATAAAATTGGAGAACAACTTCAACCTACAATCCATTGTTAGTGTTATCATGATCATATAGTTCCTTTGTCTCTAATATCCATATTGAACTCTAGGCATGGAATCATCATCCTCTCAACATTTAATCCACATTCCTTGAACTAGAGTAGATTGTATGAGATGCATGTGAGTTCACATATCATATATTGAATCACATGAGTATGGATGTACATTTCTCAGTCTCACTTATCAAGAGGCTCTAGATATCAATCTCATGTAGGAGGGACAAATCTCATCTAAAACACTTACACTCAATCCCCATGTGTCACAATGCACCCAAGCACCACCTTTATGGCAACCCTTATTCAGATCACGGTGGATGATGTCAAAGTACATGAATGACATGTGATGAATGTAGTAGACTTCAGGTCTAAGAACCAAAATCACCACCATCACTATGAGAGATGATTCTGACTACCATTCCATGGTCTCCATGTATCACTCTCATGGTGAGTTTGTCTGATACACTATTCTCTGACATGTACGCGTGTGCTTGACTTGATATCATATATCATGACTAATGAGAATTTGTTATCAATCAACACTCTCTCTAGTCTTATGTATCACTATTGTTTATTTTGCTTCCACAGTAATATCTGACTAGGTACATTACAAGCATGTATTTACTCTAAACATTTGTATGATGTCATTATTCAAGTCATGTACTTGAAGACATACGTCATCGAGTAACATCATTCTTTAGACATCTACTATGTATGTTTTGTCATCTCTTGAGTGAGACAAACATAATAGACAAAATTACCTTTATTATTATCAAAACATGTATTTAAAGCAACATTCCAATCATCATATGATTGGCTCTCCAGGCATACATATCAACATTAATGTTTGATTGTTAGTGCCTCAAAAGAGTAGTACTAACCTTATCTATGTGTTATGGAGTTGGATGAATGCATGAGAATGTTGGAATGCTTAAGATAATGGTCATATGGTTATATTGTGATTGTTTGTTTGCCATCTCAAGAGAGATACAACCTTATAATATAGATCTATCATCAGATCAATAGAAGAGGGAATAGACATTTAAGATTATTGCTTGTAATCCTTCTAGGGGTATACAATGGGTGTGGGTATTGCATGTTGGCAAGAGACCTTAGATGGTGAAACCCGATCCAAGTTCCCATCCATACTTGATACATCATTCTTTGTTTTAACTTGTTTTACTTCTTGTTTTATTTTACTTGTTTCACTTTGTCTTTTGGTTGGAGTAACATCATTCACTAAGGAACACCAAATGTATTCTTACTCCTTGGTTGGTGTAACTAAGACAAGATTCTACATTCTTAACACATGCCACTCCTTGTCCCTATGGATTGACCCTAATTTACTACATTGGACGTCGTATTATAGTTGGGGGGTGAGTGTCGGGTTATAGATTTAAGAGTCTGATTACTCTAGATCCACTCTATTTGGACATGTGATTTAGGTCAGCCATTTATGATAGATCATTATCATTTGGTTCTTAGGAACTATAGAGCATAATTGATCATTAGTTTCCACAAATCATTCTAAAATTGAATGAATCATGCATAAGAGTTTGTGAATGAAATGTTAGTAATGGTGGTAATATTTTAAAAGGTGTGTAGAGTATTTTTTGTTATATTTCTTTAAGTTTGAGTTAATTATATGAACATGCATGGTGTAACTTTTTTAATGACCATGTGATTCAGACCTCAAGATTCAATCGCTATGCTATATTCTCTTCTTACATAATGAATGGTGAAATATATGTTTCGTAAACATATATACATTGATTTTTTAAATATGTATATAAACACTCCTCAATAAAGATAGAGTGGTGAAGTTTGAATATAGCTATTGCACTCAAGGAGCATTTTCATGTTTATAGTGTTTAATATGTAATACTTGCAATATGATCTATTTAATGGTTACATATGAAATAAATCATGTAAGAATATGTTATCATGCTTGATAGATCCTTTACTAAAGATAATATATCAAAAGAAAATGAGACAAGTACACATCTAAGTGATATAAACATAAACTTTGGGTAAAAAATTATCTTGCTAGTGTTTTTATGCTAGTTATCTGGTGACATCTCTATGACTTTTTATATTGGATAAAGGGAGTGAGAATATGCAGTTGTCATAGCTCTCATATATTGTTTAAGGTGGGAAGGATATCCACTGGTCATTCACATAGATACTAACTGTCTCTTAGTGTTTTGATAGAAAGAAGAATGTGTTGTTGCAGATGCTAACACTTTTTACTTGAGACAAAGAAGAATGGACCATGACCACATTTCCTTACCTGTGATATTGTGTAGTTGGAGAAGAACAAAACTTGAAGAAAACTCTCACTAAACCTTTCAAACTCTATCAAAAGATACCCATGAAATGAATTGAATTTTTTAGGTCATAGAACAAACCTAAAACTAACCAACAAATCGTACAATATATCTTAATGTATGCTCACATGCAATTGTGATGGCTCCACCAAGATGAACATGCATGTCTTCACTTCTCCATCTCTATATCTTCCACTCATACAATTCACATATTATTGAACACAATTCATCAAACTCAAGCATGGACAACAAGGAAAGGCCAAGGTTTCTGTTACCTTCAATGTGGGCACTTAGACAACCAAAATATTGAATGTCGGTTGCATATAGCACAAAAACAATTACATTATCCAATAGGTTGCATTTTGTAAAGTGGAAATTATGACACAAAATCATGAACAACATTACTTAGGCAATCAATCATTCTTAGCATCTACTGCTAACCACTTAAATAATGAGAGCTAAAGAGAAATTGGAGTCATCATTGTGACTTCATGTATAAAAATATAAAGGAAAGTGGATAATTTGTTTGATGAGTTTATACTCAACAACATTGAATTTATGTGTTTGCTATTTGTTTATGAAAATCATTCAAATTTGGAGTGGATGTTCCATGTTTCTAAGAATAACTTGTGTGTATTAACCAACACCAAAATGTTGCAAAATTGGTAGTATATAGTGACTAAGTGTTTCTAGTATTTGTTCTACTTTTTACAACTACCAATGAATGTTATGATATATATACTGGTAGCGGCCCACTAGTCGACCTACATTGTTTGCCACCAATTTAAAAATAAAGAATTTCAACTCCCACCCGCTAGATACACACCCATAATGACTTGATCTATATCCAATCTAATCCATTCATTTGACATGACTAACCCTTACCCAAGTTTTAGTTTGAGGTCAAGTATAGTTATAAGTTAGTAAACCCAATCATGATATGTGAAAGTACCATTTGCTAGAAAACATTATGTTAATGAAATGGAATGAATTTGAAGAAAAAATAAAGAGTCAATTCATACTCACCTTGGGATTGTATTGAGTATCTTTGTTCCACCTTTGTAGTTAAATGTGATAGTTTGATCATTGGCAGTTTGTTTTTTATTTCAACAATTCTTTTCTGCATAAGTAATGTAGTTTTTGTATGCATTAGGATTAAATGTAACATGTTTATCTAGACTTGTTAAGGAATCAAAGACATTAACTTCTTTTGAAGAATAATAAGTTTTTCTTATAAATCTTATGGGTTTTTGAAATATAATAGGACTAACAAGTGTGTTTTATCTGCAATGTTATGATTATTCTTTATGCACATTTTGAAATTTCTTGGTATTGAACGAATTTTATTTGGGTAGAGTCTAGTAATTGTAACACCTGAATGCTAACTTATTGTTATCAATAAATTGGGGAGTCAATCAATGAAAAGACTTCCTCTTTTTTAAGAGGAAGTAGAGGTAATTAGTCTCAAACAATTACTTATGTATGCATGACTAAAATTGATCCCCCTTTTTCCTTCCTAGAAACCACAACAACAAAGAGTAGGGAGCGGTTGCTTATAGACTGCACTTTGGAAAGAGTCAAGTGATGACACAAAGTTCGTATGAAATCCAAGTAGCAAGGAAAATGACTTGGCTGGTAGAAAAATTAAATGGAAGTTTTGCTTCCATGTTTGGCACTTTTTGAACTTTGCTTAGTGGGATATTTTTTCCTTTCTTGGATAGTACAATTATAATTCATAATCACAAAGAAACTCACTATTTTCATACCATATTGTAGGCCATTCCCATAACATGACACTTGTGTTAGATAATATATCTAGATCTTGGTGGAAATCCATTAGTACCATATTCTATATAAAACCTTTATTAGAAGATTCATTTAACTAAAATATAGCCCATGATAAAAAAATCATCAATAGAATGGATGTGTTCAACACTCTAGTAGTTGATTGTCAACTCTATGGCAAACCCTCCATTGCATCAAGTCCTATTTTTGTCACATATACAACAAATCATCAGTTTACCACTTGGCAGTACAATTCATGGAAGTAGATTGGGTGACTACTTATTCTTGTGGATAATAAGAAGAAATGTAGTTGTGTTGGAGGAGGTCCATGTTAATGGATTTCTGTGTGGATTGTACAAAAATTCTTTCCATAAAAAATTCCCATGATTGATTTCCATTAAATTTCTAGTAACTCTAATTTTGTATCTTTGTTACACGTCAATATAAAGTTCACAATATCAAAGTACATTTTGTAGCTTGGTAAAGAAATCCATTCATACTCAATGTTTAAGTAACATACTAATGGATTAGATGAAAAATGTATATGAGAAAAGAGACTTTACAAGATACCATTTAGAGGAAGCATCCAAAAAGATATAGAATTATAGTTACTCGATAAAGGTGTCAAAGTAGAAGTTGAATAAGGCTAGCATTACTTGATAAAGATATCACCAGGCATGTACAAATAGGCACTTTCACATCATCTCATAGATAGAGGAACCTTAGAATCCAAGATCATCACACCCTTCGCCCAAGGATCCTACTGGTGAGCTAGATGTCCTTAGGCATAATGTTGACCCTCTTGGTGTGGAGAGCGTACAGGTTGGTATCTTTAAATAGAACCATGAGATAGACTCCTATAGGGTACTGACAATAGAATCTTGGAACCTAAGGTTGGTCTTTAAGTCCTTAGAAATCTCATTGACCAGACTCTAGAATAGGTTCTTGCAAAAGAGGAGCTTCATGGACTTCTAGTTCTTTTAGATCTCAAAGACGCGACAATGCTTGGGTAGAAGCGGTAGGGATTCTTCACATTGCTAGTGGCTAGGGAAAACTTGTAGACCCTCCTTGGTCGTTAGGTACTTCCTTGGGACCTTGCCACTAATGGACTTGCGTGCAGTCAGATTGGTGAGGGCCATTGAGGATGAGATGCAGTGTGGCATGCAGGGGTTGAGGAATTGAAGGAGAAGGTAACAATCAGGAGTCAGTTTGAGAGTTTGCCGTGTGTTGTAGCTCAACAGACAGTCTTGTTGGGTTATGTAGTGGTTGAGTTGTTAGCAACAACTCGGGGAACTCTAAAAAAATTTCAAGGTCATGCTTTCCCTCTAATGTGTTCTAAGAAAAACTCTACGAACTGTTAGATGTTCTTGGTTTGGATGATTCTGATGTTATTTGGGTTGAGCACTCATATTTATTTTGTCACTTCATACAGAGGCCTACATAAATGGCAGGGACAGGGGCACATTGAATCCTCAATATCAAACAATGGATCACATGGCGATAAAAGGAAGTTTTTGGTCTGTGTGTGAGTTGTGAAGGCTTTAGGTGTCAGGCTTATATAGGTGGATGCCCAAGAAGTGTTGGAGGTGAGAGGAGTTCAACACATAAAGGGATTGGCAGAAGTCCTTTTTGACCTGGGTTTCTAGGGCTTGAAAACTCACTGAGAGTAGGATTGATCTACTTGGCACGATCTAAGAGTGGTGAAAACCACTTCATTCCCTAGAGGCATTGAACGGGTAGGGGAGGAAAATCATCATGTTGTGGGGGAATCCACATAGCATGGGACTCGGGTGAAGGGGATGAGTCCCCCACCCATGAAGGAATTCTGGATCCACAAGTCCAATTTGGACTCTGCCTTTGTTTAATGGGTCACGTGAGACACCACTGAAGAAAAAATCGAGTAAAACCAAAGTGAAGGGGGGTTTATCAAGGTTTATTATGTTTAGTCTTTCTTACTAAAATTGGGAGTTCTAGAATTATCTAAACAAGACCAGATTTGGTATAGTGACTAATTCGACTATGAGGATTTTGAAAAACTTATTAGTTTCCCGATTTGAGAGTGAAATCAAATTGTCCTTGCCTTCTTAGGGTAAACACATATTTAATCATCTTGGATTATATATAACAAATTAAGGGAAAACATTTTGAGGAAAGTCATTGTTATTGTGGTTAAATCATAAAAACTTTTATTAGGAAATATTATGGGCATTTATCGTGTCAATATGTTTCCACACCTCAGGTGAGGTCTTCAATTAATTTGGACAACGTTTTTGTGTATTTATATCACAATTATCTTAATTTTAATTACAACATCCTTGTTTTTAATGGTGATTCCCTTAAGTATGTAATTGATTGATTAAGGCTTTACTAGAATCACATATTAACTAGTTTGAGTTTTCTTGAGGCAAAACCATATTAGAAAATTCCAAACTAGGATTTCAAGAAGTTTTTAGTTATCAATCAAAATTAGGGATGTTACAATTCTACCCACCTTGTAAAAACTTCATCCTTGAAATTTCTATGTACTACCCACCATTATGGTTTTGCTTATTCCTAGTTTGCGTTATCCAACATGTATTTCTATTTGATAAAAGTTAGGATTAAACTAGATCATACCTTCTTCATTGTCATCAACCATTGCAAAGATTCTTTCTTATCTCTTTTCTCTTTGCTTTGGGTTAGGGTTTTGTCTTGCATCATTCCTTGCTTTGAGCTTGGGGCATTCTAGATTCTTGTGATTTGGGTCTCCATAGAAGTATCATACTCCTATGCCAAACCTGCATACTCCACCATGCAACCTATTGCATGTTGGGAAAGGTTTCCTGATGCATGGTTCTTCTTGGGTTTTTCTCTTATTGTCATTATGGTTGTTGGCGTCATTATGGGAGTGTTTTTCCTTCTTTCATGCTCTTCCTGGATGATCTTCTAGTTCTAGTGAAGCATCTAGGGCACCTTGTAGGGTATAGTGTCCTCATCCAGACAGAGCAAAGCTAAGGTCTTCCTTGAGACCCCTAATTAATGTCTTTGTCCTGCGTCATTCATCATAATCATAACCATACTTCTGTAAAATTCTAAACTTCATGGCATACTGTGTGACTGTCATATCACCATGCTGACAAAGGTTGCATAAATCCTCTTCTTTCTTCTCAACCATAGCCTCATATATGTAATGGTCTTTAAAGGCTTTTGTGAATTCCTCCAATGTGAGTGGAGGAGCATCAACTTCACAAGATCCTAGCAGGTTCTCCCACCAAATACTAGTAGCACCATGGAGCATGTGGGTCCAAAAATGAACCCTGGGTTGGTTAGGGCAATCTAGAGCATGGAAACAATGTTCCATGTTCTGTAGCCAGTTTTCAACTTTGCCCACAATATCAACTCTTCCTATCCAACAAAAGAATTAGGCTTGATATTCAAGAAGTCAACTAGGGAGAGATCATGGTTGACCCTAGGGTTTCCTAACTAGTCCTCACCTCTTATCATGGCAGTAACAAGTGACTTGACCCGAACGTCAAAAGGCACCATGGGGGTTTCTTTACGTGGAGATATTTGGTGGCCTCCATGTTGTGAGAATCATCTTCATCCCCACCCATGTGCATCTCTCCTTTCTTCTTAGGTGTCATCTATGAAAGAGGACATAAACTAAATGAGATTTTGAAAAAATCCTAATGGCCAACTATATTTTTAGATCTCATACTATATTATAACACCCCAATTTTCTAAAACATGCACAATACTAAGAGGAAGCATAAATCTCACTTGGATGTCACAAAAATGATTATCATTGCATAAAAATAGAGTTTGTTCAACCAACATAGGAAAAACATAGTGCTCATACTCAAGTCCTCAACATAAAACTCACACATTGAACTAATACATGGTTCTCTTAACTTGAAAGTAAATCTAAACTAATATTCTATTATATTTGGGACCCCACCAGGTTTTGTATTCTAAGTTCTTCCTTGAGATGTGTGCTCCTTGTCTAAGCTCTTGAGCCCTTCTTTCCTACGAACATCATCCACAGACATGCAAAGCAAAATGAATATTTAGTTAGAGTAAGTGGCAATGAGTAACATTATAAGAACTAAGAATATACTATACTTTTGAGAAAGCATAAACTAAATGTGATTAACTTTGAATTCTTGTCATGAAATATAACTTCATCCTTAATCATCTTAATCATTAACATTATTTTCTTGGGTAGAAGTGTTGTCCTCCATACTTATCTTTCTCACACAGAACTTATGCTCCCAAGAGCTCATTGCTCACACAGAGCTTATGCACCCAAGTGCTCGTTTCTCACACAGAGTGTTACAACTCGTTCCTAGCTTTGTTGGTAGTCCAAGAGATTTATGATAATCTTAATGCTTAGCATACCTTCATTAGTAGTATTCTATTTTGTGATTTGTATTATCTTTGGTAACCTTAAATACTTGTTTGGGTAACTCATAATCATGACTTAATCATACTATGAAGATTTGAGTTGGGGTTAATATAGCATTAACCCATACATGTGTGCAAGAAGAGAGCTAATGAAATTGGAGGAAAAATTTAATAAATGATTTTTTATTTGAGAATGATATCAAAATAATATTATAGGATTGTATAGAATTTAATTATGAATTTAATAAAAAAAGAATGAACCAAATCGGAGTTAAAATGAGAAATTTATACCCTTTTTAGTAAACATATATAGAGCATCGTGACCGCAGCCAACACCGCGACCGACACTGCGTCGACCCCACGACTGTGGTCTACACCGTGACCCATGATGTTGTGTCGACAACGCGACTGATGCTGTGTAGACACCGCAACCATAGTCTACATCGCAACCCACAATGTTGCGTCAACACCGCGACCGCGACCGACGCTGCCAAGGACAGCAAATCATAAAACGATCTTATCTCGAGCTATACTTATCTATTTTCAACGAAACAAAGTGTGTTGGAACCACAATTTGATCCTCTATCATCCCAGACAACTTTCTTTATGAGAGGGTGACCTAGAAGGTGATTTATGGAGTGATGTTTGGGGAAGAATGTGAAGAATGGTAGAAATCCAAAAGGTTGCCATAGGTTCAACTTGCAGACCTTCTTTAGGGCTAAAAGGAAGAAAAAAACCACTCATTCACTAGGATTTTGATATGGATTCGAGATTTTTAGAGATGTGATACGTTTTTAAGGGGTTTTCACACCTTAGGGTGAGTGGGTACTTCCTTTAAATAGTAGATTGCACGAAAATGAGTTAAATCACCAAAAATCTTCAATTGCTTGGTATGTGAGTACAAACACTAAGTTGCCTTTTTGATCTAGTTTTTGCGAGTTGATATAAAATGGATTATTTATTTGTTGTTATGAATTTCAGATGATGAACTCATATTATAAATGAGTAAAATCCATCTAAATGATAATTCTTAAAGTATTTACAGAGGTTATAAGAGTAAATTGAAATTTAGGGTATTTGGCTATGACTGAAATTGTTGTATAATTGAATAAAGAAGTTTGTCTAGTTGAATCTCCTTGCTTACGAGTGATTGTTTTATTTGTATGTGTATTATATATATATATATGTCAAATAAGATCTTGCATTTCATTTGATTATATCAATGTTGGATTGATATATCAGTAAGAGGGTGAAACCCTAAATGAATGGAAAATTGGAGGTTTGCAATTAGACATCTTGATTCAATGTTATTCTTGATGTATGATGTTTTAGTAAATGGCATGGAAACCCTAGTTCAGTTCATTATAGGGTTTCATATATATATTCTATTATATGTGAAATGCTAAGAGAAATTCTTATTGAATGATGTTATGATGAATTTAATCCTTATGTGAGTTATGTGATAAGTGAATGAGGTAAATGAAACCCTAATGATAGGGTTTATAGTGAAACGAGTAGTGTGATATCAATGTTTCTCAATTTGATATGTGGTGACGCTTAATAGTTTAGTTATGGTAAATGTTATCAGATTGTTTATGAAATGAATGGTTTACAAAGTTGAACAAAGACATATTGATGTGATGATTGAATAGTGAATTCAAAGAGTGAATTAGACATGTAGATGCCCTGAAAACTATAGAATCCTCACAGGATGAGGCTTGCGTTGTGAGGAGGAAATGACTTCCCGACTGGAGGTAGTCCAGATCGAGGTAAGCCGGAGCGCACCAGTAGGGTGTGGGGGTCTTGACCAGTAGGGCAGACTCCTTATAATTGTGTGGTACCCAACACCAACTGGGGATGCTGGTGGTGCCTGTGTTACATGTTGAGTGATCGGTGGTCAGTAGGTCCACTAATGCACAATAAGCCTGAGAGCTTTGACTCACCACCTGAGTACACAGGTTGAGAGGTGGTATGAGATATCCGACCGCTTCCATTAGCCACCGAGAGGTAGACGTGCTGAGGCCCGCTGCAGATAGGGTCTTACTCAAGTGATAGGCTTAGGAACCTGGGCATGCTTCTAAGACTTGTACAATGAGATCGTAGCTTGTTGTGATTCTTTCACATGTTGTGGTACACGTCATGTGGGTTCAGGGCATAATAAGATGAATGAGAGGTTAAACAAGTGCGTGCAGTTATTCAATTATTCTTTTTATGTTTCTAAATTATTAGTTCTCTTTATGATCAATCAAGAATGTTCATATATAATTCACTCTTGTAGATATCTAGAGTATCCTGCCATATTTATGATTGTCAATGATTAGACTCTCTAAAGCTTAATATTGTTATAATTGATATCAGTTAATCGACAATATATTTGTAATTATATAAGTGCTTTAAATTGTTTCTTTGAAGTACTCATTCACTGAGCGAGTAGGCTCACCCCTCTACTCACAATTTTTAGGGATAACTCGTGGACTTGAAGAAGGTCGAAGCATCAGAGTAGATCTACCACATGAGTTAAGTACGATATTAGCTAAGTTCAGTCGGTCCCTGTCACTCTAGGTCCTTGTATAGATGTGAGAGTGTTGTAAACGATGTTTTGTATCTTGGTTTCCTTGATAAGAGAGAATGTATCTGATTATCATGTCGTATGTACATGGAAGTGTGAGAAACAAAATGAATGTATGGATGTGTATCAATAATGTTGATATCATATTAGAGTAATCAAAGTTTAATTCTCTTGTAAAGTTTGTTTATGTGGTTGGATGGGAGAAAACAAAGAGTTTGAGATCAAGGAAATAAAAAGGAAAAGTCAGGAGTGAACTTTGTATTAAGTATAATCCTCAAAGTTATAACCACATCTCATGATTAGTGGCAATCGTGGGATGTGGGCATTATAAGCTTTGTTATCAGAGCTTAGGCTGAGTCATTAGGGACCATTAGGATGGAAAGTTAGAGTTATAAGTGTGGCAGATAGGAGGTGATGTGTCTATAGCTCTAGGAAGTATGGGTATTTGGATACCCTAGATCGATATATGAATACTTAGATTGACCAGTATCAAGCTACTCTATCTATTCTTCATGGATGCCCTGGCTAGGTATGTAGAGGAAGGATGGGTTAGAGAAAAACCCTAGGGTTAGGAGACTAGAAAGTAATGAAGGAGTAAGAGATTAAACATAGAATGTGATAGAACTCTTGCTTTTATATTGCTTCTTTGGTCAGAGATCAATAGAAATAATCTTATATACATGAATTTAGATTATCAGTTTGTAGAATATATATGGTTCTTTTATATTTTTGTGTATCATGAAGTGATTCAATTATTGTTTATATTTTTGTATCAAGTAGACCAGAAGTTATGTTTAAATGAGTGTGCCCTAAGTAAATATTATTTCCACGTGTTTGAGATTAATAGGAGTTGGTTAATCCTGAGTATCTTTTGGTTTTAGGACTATAGGTTCGGCCTGGTCCGGCTGGCAGGTTGCGTTACTTGGATATAATGACTCCTATTGAAAATATAATAAGAGTAGACTCTAGATAAATTAGACTCACATCATAGTGAGAATGTACATACATTAAGATGTTGAAACATATGGGAAAGATTAGAATAGCTAAGAATCAGTTGGAACTGATATCTGAGATCTAACTTTGGGGCCTAAAATGAGAAACCCTTAATTGGAAATAAAGGAACACGACATGAGGTTCATATTAAGTTTAATGATTAGTATTATATGAACTCTAAATATGAAATATGGAAAAGATATGATAAAAGTATGTAAGGTCCAAGATGGTAAGAATCAATCATGAGGAATGGATCATATAATCAAGTACAATGCTTTTATGTACTCCAAAGTAAAGGTAAAATAGAAGAAAAGAGTTAAGTATATGATAAGTACATAGAAATGAAGAGTCTTTAGAAGAGTTAAAGTAAAGAGAATTGGATGAACATGTAAATCATAAGACTAGGATAACAAACTTAGTTGAAATAAAGAGAAATGTTAGAAATGATGAGCTTGATTAAGGAATGAGGGTTATGATATAATTGAAAGCATGGAATGTATACCTTTATTATGAATTTTAATACATTCATCCTTACTACCTTTGGATTCTAAGTCTCTATAGAATAATAAACTAGTTTCTAAAAGAAGAACAAAAGTGTAGCTTAACAAATGAATTAGTCATACAAAGGTAGACTATATTCAGGAAGGAAAAACTTGATTGAAAGAGAAACTAAGTTTGACCAATGCATGAGTTGTTTGATTTAAAATGAAGGATATGTAATGTATTGAACATGAGGTGAAACTAGGAAAGATATTATTGAATTAGAATCTCAACTTCTGAGGATGAGTCACGGGAGAGGTGGATGAGGTGGTAGAGTTCACGGGAGGGGCGGCAACCCTAGGGGCGACGCCATATCAGGGACGAGGATCCCATCGCCAGAACCAGACTTGGTTCCTCCTGAAGGCTCAAGCGCGGCAGATGGAGTGGAAGGGACCCCATCATCTCAGGGTGGAGGTAGCTCAGAGGCGTCACCGTCTACAAGCAAACCTGTGATATCTTCTACCTCGCCAACTCAATCGCCTGAGGAGAGTGGAGATTCAGCTACTGGTAATGAGGAACTCAACTGGTTTTCTGCCAGTAGATCTGGATTACCGTGCAAGGACATATCCACTATCGACTTCATCGAGCCGGAGGTCGTTGACGGAATCAAATGCTTCTCCATCTTGAGCGAGGAAGAGTCGATTCCGACATGGCAGGAGTATGTGTCGATCAGATTCACGGGGAGGAAGCCTTTCCGGAGTCAGTTTCATGGGTGGATTCGTCGCCAGTGGAGACCCAGTGATTCTTTTAAGATCATTGCAGAGGAAATAGAGGGATTTGTTGTGAAGCTTCCAACGGCAAAGGAAAGGGGGAGGATTCTCAGTGAGGCACCTTGGATGATGTACGGCTCGCTAACCATTGTCCAAGCATGGGAATCGGGTTCTCCCCTTCAAACCCTCTCCTTCCCCAAGCTTCCTGTATGGATCAAGCTCGAAAATCCAAGGGTACACTGGACATCGAGGAGACTCAGCGGTGTTGCTAGTCTCGTTGGTAAGCCCCTCGATGTCGAAGATTCCAGTTTCTTTATCCACTGCCTGGGTGAAGCCACGGTGTGTGTGGAGCTCGCCGCCTTCTCTGGTTTTACGAGGTCAGTGAAGATCAATATTGATGGGAAACCAAGAAATCTGAAGGTTAGATACTTAGCAAAACCTCAAGTGTGCTCCGGCTGCTCTCATTTTGGCCATCGCTTGCCCTCTTACCCCAAGGTCACAGGGAGCAAACCGATACCAAGCCAGCTGTAGTTAAGGGTCAGGAAATTCAATAGCAGCCAAGGTGTTCGACGGTCGGCCAGGGTGAACATCCCCACCTGCAAAGATGAATCTGGGGTTATCTCAGAAGCGGAGCAGAGGAGGGTTGTTGATCCTAGAAGATCTCTATCTGAACCTGACATGAAAAGCAGCTCACCAATAGTGGTGGAGGGAGCACTGAATTTGGACTGGGAAATTTCCCTATCCAAAACGGCTGCTACCCCTCCCTGTTTGAAACAGCTAGCGCAGGACACTGGTATTATCTTGGAATATCACCATAGGTCTGCTTGGAACTCTGATGAAGCTTCCTCAGTTAGCTCCCATGATCTTGATCAGGAGGTAACGGGCGATTTCAGTGTGAACAAGGAACCTAGATGCAAGAAGAAGAAGAAGAAACACAGAAGAAATGGTACTGCAGAGATTCCTATATTAGGATTCTCAGAATCCATATAGGACCTTACTGAGTATCGATCTGTGGTGAGTGTGTTGGTTTCTGCACAGATGATGATTAGGAGGTTGGAGAGAGTTCCCTCATTATCTTCCCCAGGTTGGTTGTGGCTGCTCTTAGTCTTGTCGTGTAACACATTTTGTGGGTGTTCTGATTGTTAGTGTTCTTGACCTGATGAAGAATGGTTGCTAATATTTGGGGTGGTTATGTATGGATTCTTCCCTTCTGCTTATCTTTGTCTGCCTGGTTACCTGCTTATGGTGGACTGAGTCATGAAGTGGCAGCTCATGCTCTTTCTAGGGAGGGTGCAAGGAGTGGCAGATCGTGCAATCCCTTTAGTCCTGGCAATTTTTCCCAGATTTCTATTATCTCAAGTTATCAAGTCGAACACTTTTCTTGGTGTTTGGTTCTTAGTAGAGTAGTGAGGGTTTTCTCATGGATATGTTTGTGGGTAGGGGTTAATGCTTCCATGTGATTTTCCTTCTTACTTTGCTAGTTTGATTTCCTCGTAAATCTCCTTCTTGTCCTTAGATTTCGGTTACCTGGGGTTTATTTTTGTTTTTGATCTGTTGTGTCATCCCTGCGTGGAGATACATATGATCTAGTTTCTTTCAGAGGCACTTTGTACCTAATGTTTTGGTTTTCTAGTAACACATTTTTTTTTGCCGACCAAAAAAAAGAATCTCAACTTCATATTAGTAGAAGAATAAAAAGAAATATGTGCAACATGGTATACATGATAAGAATTAGAACTTAAAAATGACAGGTGGAAGAGTAGTATATGGTAAGAAGATTATAGAAAGTAAGAAAGGGTATGAAACATGATGTAGTAATATATATTATAAAAGAAAAAGGTTGTGAGATTCAAGCAAGTGCTAATTAGTCAAGTATGTTGATAACTAATTAGACCTACATTCAAGAAATGTATTAAGGGAATGTTTGAAGATAAGAATTCTAAGTCTTAGAATCATCTTCTCTTTAATATCTTCCTTAATGAGATCAATATGGGAATGAAGTGATAAGAAAATGAATCATATATGATGCATAACCACCATGGTAAAGACATCTAGTGAATCTAATAATGACACACAATATGATGATGAAACCCTAGCAGGGTAAATTGAGAATGTAATCTATATGAATGGCCAAGTAAGAGAAAGGAAATTCAATTGATAAGATAATAAAGACATTAGTGAAACTTGTGAGATCCAAAGTTTGAATTTCAAATTCAAGGTGTAATGTCACATCACAATAACATCATGTTACTGATAAGGACCAAACCCTAGAATGTTTATAGTTGTAGTAGTACAAGGGGTGTCACTAGTGATTTGACCTTGCATGCTAGCATCTCTATAAAACAAGATCATGAGATTTGCACTATGAGAAGTAAACTAGCACTTATAGTAATCCAAGGTTTAAAGGTGGCTAATCTTAAAGGCAGATAAATAATATGGAAATGATTCAGAGCAAAGGGTAAGAAATAAATTTGAAATGTAACAAGTGTGTTTTGAACAAAAAGGAGAAATACTACATGAGTGAAGTGTGATATGAAATAAATTCTTGCAGTGATATCAAGAATGATGAATAATCTATTCTTACCTTGTATGTTTTAATTTTAGATATGTTTATTCTATATGATCAAAATGAGAAGGATAAGTAACAAGAAGTAAGTAGTAATGAATGAGGAGAGAAATAAGAGAAAACAATGGCTTTCAGTAATACGTGAATTTGTTTTTAGAAGTATGATTTGTTGAAGGTATAATGAGGGATGTAAATTGGTTTTACATATGATTTTAGTTGTACATGTGCAAGCAATATGTTAATGAAGGGTGTCTGATAGTTGTAGTCATTCATACCAGTAATCCATCTTAGGATTGTACAATTGTGGTATGGTGATATGGGTTGAATGATGATGGAACAAATGGAGGGTTACCCTGAATAAGGTAGTCTTACCTATTCACTCATATGAATAGAAGGGGTGATAACCATATTATATTGATATGTAACCCTAATGAGGTGTATCTTGTTATACCTAGCTTTAATATAACTAAGTGATGGTAATTGGGTATGAATAGTCCTTGAATGACTAATACAATCAAGGAGTACTCTGTTATTGTTGTTGAAACCCTAGTATGTTGTAACCCGATGGTTACACCTTGATTTATGTGTGGGTTCATACTTGAGAATAATATGGAATGTGATGGTGATGCTTCACCTTATGCATCCATGATCCAATGGGGATGTCATGAGTAAGGGTTTGGGAATAAGTGCTGATTAGTAACATTAGTATAATTTATCTTGTTGAACCTAACTCTAATACAAATAGATAAAGATGTGTATTCATGTTTAACATTCTTATATGATGGAATGATGGTGGAATGACCTCCTTAATATGATCATAACCTTAATATGTAAGTTGGTGGTTATTATAGCCACATGGTTGATACTTTCTTATGCTAAACATGTGCATTATGAATATGATGAGGGTTAATCATATCTAGATTCCTTTCATGTTGATGTAATAAAGGAATGTTCTTAATGTTAATATAACCCTGCTATGATTGCTTATGAATATCTCTTAGCTCATTAATGCAATATTGTGTTGATCTGATGTATTATATGTAAACAATGTTGTTGAGCCTTGTTATAAGGCATGCAAAGATAAAGATGATCTTGCATGGAATAGTATGATGGTCTTAATGACCTTTGGGCATGGTTGAACCCTACATGAGGTGTAATCCTCTTGTATTGATGAGGGTTGATACCATGTGATATTGTGAAAAGGATTTATATCTTGTGATAGTATGATGACTAGTGTGGTCTCATGAATGGAAAGTGAATAGTACCATGTGATGATGAGATGAGAAATTATGTTTCACATATTTTATATCTTTTAAAAGTTATGATTTGAAGAGGATCAAATGACTCAATGTTGAAAATAAAATTCTAGACCGTAGTAGAAAGCTTAAAAGGAGAGAGACACCCCAAGTAAAGGTTCTTTAGAGGAATCATGTATAGAAGAAGTTACTTGGAAAGTAGAATTAGATATGTTTAACAAGTATATTTTCCTCTTTTAGAAATTTCAAGATGAAATTTTTATTAGAGGGGGAGAATTGTTACAACTCGTTCCTAGCTTTGTTGGTATTTCAAGAGATTTAAGATATCTTAATTCTTGGCACACTTTTGTTAGTAATATTCTATGTTGTGCTTTTTATTAACTTTGGTAACCTTAAATACTTATTTGGGAAACTCATAATCATAACTTAAGCATACTATAAAGATTTGAATTGGGGTTAATATAGCATTAACCCATACATGTGTGCAAGAAGAGAGTTAATGACATTGGAGGAAATAATTAATAAATGATTTTTAATTTGAAAATAATATAAAAATAATATATTATTATTGTATAGAATTTAATTATGAATCCAACAAAAAAACAATGAACTAAATCAGAGTTAAAATAAGAGAGTTATGCCCTTTTTAGTAAACATATATGGAGCACCGCGACCGCGGCCGACGATGCGTCGACACCACGACCACCGTCTACACCGCGAACCACAATGCTGCATCGACACCGCAACCGATGCTGCGTCAACACTATGATCACAATCTACACTGTGATGATGTGTCAAAACCGCAACCACGACCGACCCTGCCCATGACAACAAATCGTAAAATGATCTTATCTTGAGCTATACTTATCCATTTTCAATGAAACAAAGTGTGTTGGAACCACAATTTGATCCTCTATCATCCCACACAACTTGCTCTATGAGAGGGTGACATAGAAGGTGATTTATGGAGTTATTTTTGTGGAATAACTTGAAGAATGGTAGAAATCCAAAAGGTTGCCATAAATTCGACTTGCAGACCTTCTTTAGGGCTAAAAGGAAGAAGAAAACCACTGATTTGCTAGGATTTTGATATGGATTCAAGATTTTCAGAGATGTGCTGCATTTTTAAGGTGTTTTCACACCTTTGAGTGAGTGGGTACTTCCTTTAAATAGTAGATTGCAAGAAAATGAGTTAAATCATAAAAAATCTTCAATTGCTTGGTATGCAAGTACAAACACTAAATTGCCTTTTTGATCTAGTTTTTACAGGTTGATATAAAATGGATTATTAATCTGTTGTAATGAATTTCAGATGATGGAATCATATTAGAAATTAGTACAATCCATCTAAATGATAATTCTTAAAGTATTTGGATAGGTTATAAGAGTAAACTGAAATTTAGGGTATTCAGCTATGACTAAAATTGTTGTATAATTGAATAAAGAAGTTTGTCTAGTTGAATATCATTGCTTATGAATGATTGTTTTATTTGTATGCATATTACATATATGTCAGATAAGATCTTGCATTTCATTTGATGATATCAATGTTTTCTTGATATATCAGTAAGAGGGTGAAACCCTAAATGAATGGAAAATTTGGCAGTTTGCAATTAGACATCTTGATTCAAAGTTATTCTTGATGTATTATGTTTTAGTAAATGGTGTGGAAACCCTAGTTTAGTTCATTATAGGGTTTCATATATATATTCGATTATATGTGAAATGATGAGAGAAATTCTTATTGAATGATGTTATGATGTATTCAGTCCTTATGCGAGTTATGTGATAAGTGAAAGAGGTAAATGAAACCCTAATGATAGGGCTTATAGTGAAACAAGTATTATGATATCAATGTTTCTCAGTTTGAGATGTGGTGATGCTTAACAGTTTTGTTGTGGTAAATGTTATCATATGGTTTATGAAATGAACGGTTTACAAAGTTGAACAAAGATATGTTGATGTGATGATTGAATTGTGAATTCAAAGAGTGAATTAGACATGTAGATGCCCTGAACACTGTAGAATCCTTACAGGATGAGGCCTGTGTTGTGAGGAGGAAACAACTTCTCAACTAGAGGTAGTCCAGATTGAGGTAAGTCGGAGCGCACCAGTAGGATGCGGGGGGTCTTGACCATTAGGACAGACTCCTTATAATTGTGTGGTACCCAACACCAATAGGGGATGATGATGGTACATGTGTTACATGTTGAGTGATCAGTGGTCAGTAGGTTCACTGATGCACAATAAGCCTGAGGGCTTTCACTCATCTCCTGAGTACCCAGGTTGAGAGGTGGAGTCTGATATATCTGATTGCTTCCATTATCCACTGAGAGGCAGACATGCCAAGGCCCGCTGTAGATGAGGTCTTACTCAGGTGATAGGCTTAGGAACCCGGGCAAACTTCTAAGCCGTGTATAGTGAGACTGTAGCTTGCTGTGATTCTTTTACATGTTGTGGTACACCTCATGTGGTTCAAGGCATAATAAGATGAATGAGAGGTTAAACAAGTGTGCACAGTTATTCAATTATTCTTTTTATGTTTCTGAGTTATTAGATCTCTTTATGATCAATCAAGAATGTTCATATATGATTCACTCTTGTAGATATCTAAAGTATCCTACCATATTTATGATTGTCAATGATTAGACTCTCTAAAGCTTACTTTTTGTATAATTGATATCAGTTTCTCGATAATATATATGTAATTATATAAGTGTTTTAAACTATTTCTTTGAAGTACTCATTCACTGAGCGAGTAGGCTCACCCCTCTACTCACAAGTTTTAGGGATAACTCATGGACTTGAAGAATGTCAAAGAATCAGAGTAGATCTATCACATGAGTTAAGTATGAGATTAGCTAAGTTCAGTCGATCCCTATCACTCTAGGTCCTTGTATAGATGTGAGAGTGTTGTAAATGATGTTTTGTATCTTAGTTTCCTTAATAAGAGAGAATGTATATGATTATCATGTCGTATGTACATGGAAGTGTGAGAAACAAAATGAATGTATGGATGTGTATCATTAATGTTGATATCATATTAGAGTAATCAAAGTTTAATTATCTTGTAAAGTTTGTTTATGTGATTGGATGTGAGAAAATAAAGAGTTTGAGATAAAGGAAATAAAAAGGAAAAGTCGGGAGTAAACTTTGTATTAAGTATAATCCTCAAACTTCTGCCCACATCTCATGATTAGTGGTAATCATGGGATGTAGGCGTGACACAGAGCTTATGCAAAAAAGATGTCTTAATCACAGAATGAACAATCATAATTCATCCATCATACAATTAACATTGAAGTTGAGTATAATAACTTTAAGCATGAAATTGACTTAGAAAGCATGTGCACATTATGATGATAGAAATATATGGGAAAGACATATTAAAAGCCATAATCTGATTTATAATCAATTTCCTTTCACGTATTCATTAAAATATGTTTTTGATACCATTATAATTGAATTTCATAAATATAAGTGAATATAAATCCCTTTATCCATACTTATTACTCAGAGTGCATGAATCGACTTACCTCTCTCTTAGAGAAGATCTCATTGCTCCTCTTAAGTTGAAGAAACCCTAGTCACATTTTTGGGGCTAAGAAACCCTAATCACCATGTTATTACAATTATAATGCATTAACAATTAATATTCAAACTAATTTCTAGGGTTTTGAGTTCTTAGCTAAAATAGGGAAAATTTGAGTCAAAGTAGGCTTTGAAACTTAGTCCATATTGTAGATCATAAAAAATGGATCAAAAATCATATAAAGTTAATTTCCATCCGAGCTCTGTCACAATTTTCATGAATTTATGAAGATCAGGTACATACTGACCAATCAGATAGCTTGAAAAAGCCTCATCACCAATATTATTTGATCTAAGAAAAACTCTATGGGTCGGTACGCTCTGCTGACGTGGGCCAGTAACTTGGCACTACTTGGGAAATGGGGACCGCGTGAAAGGCTCTCCCAAACAAAATCTATGGACAAGAATGCCCATGACAAGGCATTACCAAAATAAAATGAGAAGAGGGCAGAGGTGTAACATCGTCCTCCCCGATCTTTGATCAAACTATGAGAGCAAGAAGCTCGACATCAGCAGCAAAAAAAACTAGTGGTCACAACCTCCAATCTTTGGTACAAAGAGACCGTCTTGGACAAGCACATTAGAGAACGAGTTGCTTGAGTTCCTACAATCTTAGGGACCCTTAACTCCAGTCCTTTTGTGCTTAGAGCCGCAAGCTGTTGTTTCCACTGAGAGAACAAATGAAATCAAAAAGGGAAAAATAGGGAAGAGTCGATTGTAAGGAAACTGAAACCCATGGGAAGAAGCAATGAACCATGGTGAAGATGTTGGTGGAAAAAACATGGATAGAAAACATCCATCTTTATGGAATCGATCTTGGTCATGAAATAAGGGAAAAGCTATAAAAAATTGGTACCTACAAAACCAGATGAAAAGAATAGCAAAGAAGACTGTATAAGGCTTTGTGACCCACACTGGTGAGTCAGAGAGGACTGGGTTCCTTCAGGGTCCTTATCGCATATTATGGTGATTCCTCCTTATTTTTTTATGGTGATTCCTTTAAGAATGTAATTGAGTTATTAAGGCTTTACTAGAATCACATATTAACTAGTTTGATCTTTGTTGAGGCAAGACCATATTAGAAAATTCCATACTAGGATTTCAAGAAGATTTTGATTATCAATCAAAATTAGGGTTGTTACAACTCACTCCTATGTTCATAACACTGAGAAATACAACTTCTATTGTAGAATTAAAATAATGGTATGTAGTTTGGAACCCTTTCCAACTTACTACTCTTCTATTAAGATTAAACATGGTCTTATATTGTGATTGTGTTTTGTCATTTTGTAAGCTTGCATATGTGTAACCCTTTACACCCAACTCGTCCTTATTACCATAATGCAGCAACTGATCCTTTACTACTTCTCAAGTACTAATAAATTTTCTTTATGGTATACCAATGACCCTCATTGGGTTTGACTAATATCATCTTGCCATGTCCAATCATACAAGATAATGGGATGAGTACATTATTTTGCATGCATGATAGATCCAAATGTGAATGCATATGCCATCTCTTCAATTCTTCACAAGAATTGGAACAAAGAGATCTTGAGAGACTTATCCCATCTTTATGGATAAATTCTCTCTTACAGAATCCTTCATGCTGAACCCATTCAACATCTTGCCAATATGTGTGCTCATACTTATGCTAAGAAACTTTCCATAACTATCAATGTAGATCTCAATTCCTATCACATAGGAATTTTTCACCTAATCATTCTTAAGAAGGTGATGTCCATGCCAGGATTTAAAATTTAGTATTGATATTTTATTCCCCATCAATATGTAGAATATTTATATGCTCCCAATAAGTTTCTTGTAATCATAAATTTCATCTTTTATCTTGACTCAAGTCAAACTCTTTGACTATCTTGTCAAATCAAAGATTCCAGTTCTGATATTCTTCTTTCAACCTCTAGATTGAACATTGTAGCTTATAGACTTTATTTGCATTAATGGAGTCAGAAAACCTTCAGGTTGTGCTACATACACATCCTCTCAGTTACTCCACTTCAGGAATGTGGTTTTAATCTTCATATGCCAAATCTCATTGTCTTAATAAGTTACAATAGTAAGCATGTCTATTGGTGAAGGGATTTCATTATGTTTAACCCTTTGAACTGGTTTGAAAAAATTTACAAACAATATGTCCTTTTATGTTATCCATGTTGGTCTTCCTCTTGAAAATGCAATTGTACATTACATGTTTTTACCCCTCTAGGTGGTACCATCGAGGTCATACATTGTTGGTGTTCATGGATTCCATTCTAGATACAATGACCTCAAGCCATTTCTCAGACTCTGGTCCCTCAATAGTTCTTAGTTGATTGTTGGGTCATCATATTATAACCAACTCATAACTTATCTGACTTATAGGATTCATAATCTTTTAACCTTAGATATGTTCTACTAGAACTACAAGTTTTGTGTTACAAATAGAATTTGAGATTCCACAACAAATTTTTATTCTCCAAATTCCCATCCCACCTCCTTAGGTTCAAGTGTTTTCTTGTTGATCTCAAACCTTTCGAGTTCTACTTTACTCCCACTATTCCTTTGGAATTCATCTATCCTATCAACAAATGTTTTGTTATCGGATTGACATAAGTAGTGTTCAACAAATTAACATGCATTCGATTAAGACATATCGGGACATTCCCATACCATATCTCATATGTTGTCTTTTTCCATTTTAGATGGTACTTTGTTTTGTTATAATCATATGCCCTTTAAGGAAATCAAAAAATTATATTAAATGATAATCACATCATGACTCATTAGGTTATGATTCCTTCTTTTTGATACATAATCTTGTTTCAAGTGGAGTTGATTGATACGCTATCACAATTTTCCAGAAGGTCCTCAAACTATTTTTGTAAACTATTTCAACCTTGACCATATCAAAGTATCTTGATACCTTTAAGGAAGTTGTGTACTTTGTATATGCAATCTTCTTGAACACTTCAAGAGATTTGTATTTTACTGAATATATATTGCCATATCATCAGTAAATGAAGTATAAATAATTGTTTATAGAATTTATTCCAAAAGTTTTTGTACATCATTATGTACATGTCCTTACAAAATTCTTATTCTCCTACTACACCTAGTGATAGGTGGTTTGTCATGTTGCTCATACATATAGACATGCATGTCTCTTATTGGTTCAATAACCAAAAGAGTCTAGATAAACATCAACATGTTCTAAAAATGCATATTGTGTACATGCGATCTAGATGACAATGCTATAGATTTGTTTGAGTTACCAAGTTTTAATATTTCTATTTAGATCCTTGACATAAAGATCACAAGATATTTGGGGCATTGCCATACAAGATCACATCTTTGAAATAGAACGATTAACCATTCTTTATTTATAATCATCCTTGTCCATACAAGATGCATAAAGTAAAATGTTTCTATTATATGCCCAATGGGATAAGATAAATTCTAAATGTAGACTAAAGTTGCAGCAACTCTTACTCTGTACAGTCCATCCTTGTCCTTTCATAAAGGCATTACTTCTTATCATATCATGCACATCAATGTATGTCAGATCTACACTCGATATCACATAGCCAAGATGAAGAAGTAATCAGATTTATCTTATAATGTTTATACCTAAAGTAAAGGCTTCTATACCCTCCTTCTTCTTTTTTAGTTTGTCTAGGTAGAAAGGGCAATTCCTTTTCCAGTGTCTAGGCTGGTGATAGTGGTGGCAATTGCCTCCCTTATTTACTCCTCCCTTTGCTTGAGTCTTGAAGACTTAGGCTTCTGGCCATCTTTAGAAATCTTCTTAGCTTTTCCTTTATGTTTATACTTTCCCTTTATCTTTTTTATCATCATCACAGACTTGGGCTTGTCTTTCTTCATTTTTGCCTCAACTGTTCTCAACATGCCAAGTAATTCTATCAATGGCTTGTCAAAGTCATTTAAGATATAGTTCATGGGAAACTGATTGTATGACTATGGCAGAGATTGAAGAATCACATAAGTGACCAACTCTTGACCCAAGGGGAATTCTAGTCTAGAAAGGTTTTCTATATACCCAATGAGCTTGAGAACATGAGGACCTACTGGATCTCCTTCTGCCATGTTCCATTTGAACAATGCTATAGGGACATCAAATCTCTCCCGTCTTGCCTGATCTTGGAACATATCTTTAAGATGTGTGACCATCTCAATAACATACATGTTCTCATTTTATATTTGCAAATCATAGTTCATGGAGCACAACATTAGTCATTTGACATCAATGACATCTTCAGTATGCTTCTTATAAGCATCCCAATCAGTCTTAGGAGCATTGGAAAGAGGTTCTTCTTGCTATGATGTCTCCAAGAATAGAGATTGCGCTCTTGTGTGAGAACAATTTCAGTGTCCAAAACCAGTCATGGAACTTATTCCTTTCTAACTTGTCCTTCTAAAGGACATATCGCAGAAAAAATGTGTTGTTGTGCATTTCCATTTGATTCCATAAAAGAATTTGCAATTTTTTTCAAAACCCATTTGATTTTATTTGTATAAAATTTGACAATGTTCAATTAGGCATTAAATTAACTATCACTCTCATTATTTTGTTCAAATCGATAACCCTCAATTATCAATTTGGAAGATCACAATGAAAAAATGTCTAATGAGATAAGATCCAAAATTATACAATTATTACCCGACCAACACCAGTGTATGTACTCAGTCATTAAGGTAGGAAACATTTTACAATTGCATCTTATGCAATATGTACAACTCCTTGACATAGTCATTTGCATGCCTTTGGTGCTTAATCTCATTAAGGACACCTAGTTAAGCCTGACCAAAAATCCAACATGATATAAATGTACCCTGCTTGGCAGGCCCACATAACTATCATCACACTTCCATGAGATAGGCAGCGCACCATCCTTAGGATGCCCACACTTAGTTGATCAACCTTTTCATGTGTTCCACTAATGGAAAGCATCTTAGACTTAATATGTTTGATTGAGGGATTTATATATTTATACATACATATACATTATCCAATCACCACATATATAGTACATATCATATACATGTTATATCCCACGACGCAAACATGCAATATAAAACATTAGAGAGATGGTTATGGCCATACTACTGTAATTCCTTGGATCCACAAGGAATTACTATCACCTAGTCTACATCTCATGCAAGAACCAATTGTTGGTGTAGATATGTGCTCGCCAATCTGTGTTGCTCGGTTCAACCCTTAAATTGGTCGGCTCACCTCTTGGCTGGTCAGTTGGTCATCTGAAATGATCATCTGGACTCTAGTCCAGCCATTGTCTGGACACCTTCAAATGATCAGTTGGATCCATCAGTCAATCGATTTATCTCTACAGGTGATCTACCATCCTTGGTCCTCTTGCCGACCGACTCATCATGTGAAATGGTCGGCTCGCATGATGTTGATTGTCTTCTTCATCGTTGTAAGAAAAGAATCTATCCGATTGTTGTTAAACGTATTATATGGTAAAGAGAAACCTTGTGTTACATTCAAGGTGAGCATAGGTAGGAAAGAATAATACTTTACATTGGGATTAAGAAGATAGAGGCTTGATATACAAACTGAGATATAATGAGAACAACAAACCATCCAACCACACACATATATTTGTTTTATTTACCATAACCATGCTGCACATCCACCATCAAAACTAATTTTAGGGCGACACATGTAAATTATATATATGTCATATTATATATACATATATGTATTAGTTTGGGATCGTATGTGGTTTTTAATCAGATATGCACATTAATTAGTTTAAGTATTCACAATGTTGCAATAAATAAATAAAGAAAACAAAAAATCTGATCATATTTATTATCCCAAAATATAGAAAATTGGTGTGGCTTTGATACTAATGTAGGGAAATATGAACATGCAGCAGAAATGAAAATTTTAATTTCCATATTCCCCTTAAATAGGCGATCGTATCAACAATTACGTAATAGGGAGGATGGTTTGCAAGGTCATACCAAGTCCTGGAGCAAGTCCAATGACTACTCCCTCATTATAGTTATACAACTTTCTTCAAGTCGCACTCAAATAGTGTCTATGTCGGCCTCTTGGTTCATCACCACAGACAACACTTTGATGTTGTCCTCCTAGCGAGAAAGGATCCATGCCTCTAAAATAGTCAATTTTTAACCATTGTTGTTTAAATTAAATACCTAACTCTTTAGTAATCAAGTTTTAGCCATATTCATGAATGAACTCCTATTCTAGGTGTATCCTATGTGTGTGACCCTATAAGTTCTAAGTTACATTGGCATTGAATGTCCATAACTCATTTATGACATCACAAGAAAAGAGCGGTGCCTAGTCACACATCATTGCTATCCAAGTAACTGGAAAGTTGGAGAACAACTTCAACCTACAATCTGTCACATGTGTTATAATGATTGTATAATTGCTTTGTCTCTAATATCTAGATTGAACTAGAGGTATGGAATTGTCACCCTTTCAATGTTCGATCCATGTTCCTTGAACTAGAGAAGAATTTCTAAATATGTGTGACCTCAATATCATATATTGATTCACATGTGCATGCGCATGCTTTTCTCAGTCTCTCTTATCAAGTGGCTAGGATATCAAACTCTTGTAGGAGGAACAAATCCCACCTACTCACTCACAGTCATCTCCATGTGTTAGAGTGCATCCAATCATCACCTTTATGGCAACCCTTATTCAAGGTTACATTGGATGATGTCAAAATACACTGAATGACATGTGATGAGTGTAGTGATTTCATGTATAAGAACCACAATCACCACCTTCATTATGAGAGATGAATATGACCACCAATTATGGTTTTCATGTGTCACTTTCAAGGTGGGTCTATCTGATACACTATTATCTTACAAGTATTCATGTTCTTGGTTTGATAACACATATCATGACTGATGAGATTCTATCATCAACCAACCCACACTCTAGTTTTATGTATCATTGATGTCTATCAGCCTTCCATAATAACATATGACTCGAGACATAACAAGAATGTATATACTCTTAACATTCATATTGTCTCATTGTTCAAGTCACGCACCAGAAGACATACATCATTGAGTGATATCATTCTCTAGACATTTATTTCATTTCCTCATTATCTCATAACTGAGTGAAACAGAATAGATTGGAAGACTGTCTTTGTTATTAATCAAATCCATTCACATAATATGCCATCACAATCATCATATGATCGACTCTCTGGGAATACATACCAATATATTCTAATAATAACTTCCCTCTAGTTTAGTTTTGACACCCTACACATATCACATAGAACACACATGTCTTTGCGCTTGGTTCCCTCTACAAGAACAACAAGAAGGGTTGATTGGAGGCTACCCTCAGGGGGATTTAGTGGCAACGCCTCTGGAATATCTATAAGACCATGCTCTTCATGCATAATGAAAAATCAACACTTTGTAGTTGAACCCAGCCGGCAATATATAAATAATAATTGTGTCCATAATGTATGTTGAAGTCAATGAGTAGATTTGTGCTCATCTTCATTTTGCAACTCATTTGTATTTATTGTATGCAACCACAAAATATCCCCATCATATCTATTTTATACGAGTATGTTGTAAACTAAATCCACTATGGTTATGCTAAAATGTATTTGAGTTCATCAAGATATACAATAAAAATAATAAAATATCATATTCACCCTAAACTTAGATATATGAGCATTGTATTCCAAAAGGATATACCATATTGTACCTTATGAGGGGGTAGTTTTGTTGACATGATCTCACAGTTCACAATACACAATATTGTTGTTGTATATAACCTTACCTTAAAGCACTAACATCAAGCGGATAATATCATATCTAATGTAATCACTATGTGTCCCTATCTATATAGTATACACATAGAAGGATAGGAACTCCTTTCATGCAAGAAGGACGATAATTGCCACTAAGCTCTAGCTTGACGTTATTTTTCCTCTTTCATTCTCTTATTAAAGCTAGGGTTTCATTAAAAGGTTACACTAGGTTGAGAGATGACATGCATGCATTTACATATAAGTAAAAATAGAGTCATGGTGGCAACCCTAATTGGAATAGGATTTCATTCATGTAGACCAACCATGATGAGCTCGCGCTTGGCTCCCTTAACTATTAATTAGAGAAACTCTAAGAGTCCATCCTTATGCATGTAACCCCATAGACACTTACTACTTTGGAAATTAATGTAGGAATCACTATTTCACCTTCACAAAAAAGTGGCACCAATCAGTGCATTATTGCTACCTATGTATAGGACAACCTTACCTTAACTTACCACAATCACTGAGGGTCATCATCCCTATGAGTGTCACCTTCAATTTTTTTGTTTCTTTATATGGATGGTAAATGTTGACTATCTTGTGAATTTTGGTTCATTGCATGCTTCTATAGACATATTTGAAGTTATTCTAGTCCTAAATTTCTCTTAGTAAATTTCCATATATCTATAGTATCAATTAGATGGATAATATTTCATGGAACTTTTCAAATCAAAGTTTAAAATGTGTCATTTTGTATCTTTCATCAGTTTGAGCATGTTTTTATTTTCTTTCAGAATTAATCCACAATTTATGGCCCAAAGGATTTATACAACATCTAAATATTTCCTTTTTCTATCATACTTTACATCCAACATGTTTATTAGCATCCATACATTTGAAATTTAACATCAATGAATTTCTCATACTTTATGTGTGCATAGTGAATAGAAATGATATTTGATGCTTGATACATATAATGGTTCAAAGAAATTAGAAATAAAGTACAAAACTTACTAAAGCTAAATGTTCAATCTGTGACTAATACTTGTGAATCCATAACCAATATGTCAAGGTCATGGCCTATTCTTGACTCACGTACGCTCTCCAAAATCTTGGTGATCAATAGTCATTGTTGAGGTCCAACCCTGACCAATATAGTTCGAAGCCTTGAGCTGTCAACAAAAAAAAATATTATCACATGTTAATACCTATATCCAAGGCCCATCTATGGCCAATAAAAATTAATATCAACTCAATTCATAAAATACCATAACACACATACCTCACAAAGTAGTGCACATAATAAGTTCCTTGTCCAAGATGGGACACTCCAACAATTAGATCTTTGGTTTGGACTAAGAGATCTCAGATTCAAGCCCATGACGGCATGAATAGAATAATAAGTTGCTTGCCATTCCTAACATGGTGACAAAATTAGTTCGATGTGTGAGAAAATTTAATTTTAATTTTCAATTGTGTTATTAAATTCAAAATACATGGTCTAAGCACTAAAATTGTTCAAACCACTACATTTAATCCTATAAATCATTTTGACATATCATGCATACATATTATATGTCATTATATAATTCATTACATTTTTCCTACAAAAGGTTTGTAGCCAACATAGTAGGTTTACATCATGCATTTCCCCCAACATTACAAGTGCTACATCCATTGTGGGTCTTTATATAGTATTTTCATTAGTCCTTCTACATTGTTTAGAATTTTCAACATCATGCATTTAAAATAACTTATATTGGCTTCTTGTAATTTACACTTTACAAGTTCATAAAGAGATGGTGAAGTGAGTATCAATTAACATCAACATTGTGACAAATTTGTGTGTAAAACAAATGAAACGTGGACTTGCGACATTTTAATGAACAACAACCAACCTTTATAGTGATATATGTATTTGAAAGAAATTTCATCAACTAAAAAGGCACAACAATCAAAGGTTATTTTTACAAGCATTTCCTAAAAAGAACCCACATTACATTTGGTAACGATGGTTGCACCTTGACTATGTTTCTTTCTATTAATTTTCTTGATTTAAAAGTCACAATTTTGTTTTAGATGAAGCTAAAACCACAAATTGTAGATGCAATGATGTTACTATAGGCACAATAGCGTTCAGTCCTTTTATCAATCTAGAGTTGGCAAAATATTTGGGATTATTTTACCATATATGATGCAGAATATAGAAACACCCTTAAATAGCTCTAGTTACAAGGTTGTGCTTCTACTAAGAAGCATTAGAAACATATATTGAATATTGAATAGATATAAGTGAAACTAGAAGAGAACGTTTTGAGCATAATGATGTCATTGAGTGGAGGAGAACATGAAAAAGAGATCTAGAATTATTACTAAGAAAAATGAAAAGTGAAGGCACAATTTTCAAATAATTCTCAAACATCAAAAGATTGCTTGCTTAGAAGGAAGAGTTGTACAAATCTTAAAGTAATTATCTCACTTTGATCCTTCCCTGAACCCATCAACAAAAAAGATTCTTACACCCATGTCTGATCAGGAAATGGAAAAAATAGGGTGCATACCATTACAGATTCACCTTCCACCAGAAATCATGTGTTAGTCTATTGTGATGTTGTTTGCACAAGCCGTACACACCTATTGTAAAAACTCTATTTCATATTCACTATAGTTTTATGTTAAACAATCACTATTATATTTCACAAAGAATGAGTGGCACCTGAAAGTGCATTGCTTATACCCATATAACAAGATTAGTAGACATCAACTTTAACAATATCACACCTAATGTTATTATGTTTATATATTTCCTTTTTATCTCATGATGTATACATTGAACTTTAAACATTGATGTATTATCCATTTTGTATTCAATCCATTTTCATTGATTTTGTGACAATTATAAAAGGGATATAAGACTTCAATACCATATTAACCCATATAAGCATGGTCACACATTTCATATTCTCACTAGTAAAGAGGCTTATGATATATTCATGTGTTATATACAAGGGATATTACCATATTATAACTTCCTAACTATTTATGTAAGTTAACATTCACCCACTCACTATTTGTATAGTATTAGTCTTTATATTCACATTAGATAATTTCCAAATGTGCTTCACATCATATGAATGATACATTGGCTTCATGTTTGGGTCCACAAACACCATTGTCAAATAGAGGATTCATTATGAAATTCATATAACACCCCATGCATCACTCTCTAGATGGGCTTATTTGGTTCAACTTGTTCTAGACGGGTACCTATGTGTCTATATAACCTATGAGATATGGTCATAAGTCATTGCAATTACTAGTCTCATATTACTATTGGTGTCCCCATACCAGGGTAATACTTTCCTATGTATGATAAATAATGTTGATTATGTGTATGTACAAAATCCATGTTAAAAATCATATACTTAAAGTTTTGTACAGATGGCCCAAACATGCACGGACTGTTATCGTGTTCATTTGAAGAAAAAAATCCAAAAATAAAAGTAAATAAAATAGAATTCCCTTACACTGGTTCATATCAAAATTTGCTCATACATTCATACTTTTATTGTCTACTAGGGCATATAAATACCAAAACTCTCCCACTTGCACTAAATCCAATCACTCATGTATCTAATACACAATGACCTAACATGACCATCATGTTTTTATTCTGCTAATGCTATTTTAAGTGGGTCAGTAATGTTGATTTACATTGTCACTCTACAAATATTTACATCTCCTCTTTTATGATCTATTATATGATATGGAGAATTTTCTTAAAACATTGATATATACACATATCTCTACAATTTTAGTTAACTATACAATATTTTCTGGAACTTGTCATGTCAAGGTTTAGAACATGTCATTTTGTATCCCACATCAGATTATGTCCCTAAATTTTCCTGAAGTGTTTCAAGGTTAAATATGCCCCAAAATATTCTATAATGTGGAATAAAGATGAAATAAATTCAAGTATTGTTTTGTTAATATTTGTATGTATACCATAGTTATGTAGGAAATCCTATAATAGTCCTAAAAATAAAATAAAAATATAGTTGTTCGAGAGCAGATGTTTGTTCAATGTTGGCTAGTTTTGGATCGAATAGAGGCAAAAAATAGACCAAGCTATTATCAAAGTCAGCCAAAATTTGGAGGTATAAAATAAAAACTAATAGAATACAAGTTACCCAAGCACCTTGATTGTAATATATGAACTAATAATGACATTAAGAACCTCAATATCATGTGAACATACCCATATCTAAAATTGAAGGTGAGACTACATATTTGAGGAGAATTCTGAGAATTTTACCTAACTATAAGTACAACTAATTAAGAGAAAATTTTTGGTATAATGTCTTTGTATACACCTATTTTTGTAAGTTTTAGTAGATCAAATGCTTTTCTTCAAATATCTCAAGGAATCCTAAATTACACAATTCCTTTTCTTCAATCCCCAAATTATTCTTCTTTGACCTATATTGAGATTACTATTGGTAATCTAGCGGTCGATATTCAATTTGAAGTAGATAAGATTTGATTTTAATGACTATTAATATGCAACAATTTACAACAAACAATACACATTGATTTACATAATATGTTTACACATTGGTACAAACAACAATACACAATGATATGCAACACACATCAATACATATTTTTCTTGGGCTTTTATGAACGGGGTACATATTCCAAGTTTGGAGAATCAAAATCTATTAGTAAAGTGGCAAAAAGAAACTAGACAACAATGTGTCCATATTTGCATGTCGTGTATAACAATCCATTAATAAAGTGGTAGGAAAAGACCATGCATGATTGGATGCCATGCATCTCTATTTAAAATATCAATATGTAGCCACTAAAACTCATTGAATACTTGCCAAAATGTTTTCTTATGATGAATCATTAGCATTGGAAAACTAGCGACTGAATCTACCACTTTCCTAAACATAATATGAAAAGCTTTATCACTGATGTGTGAAGTCTAGAAGGTTGTATCACTCTAATGGTTAGTCATGCTATTTGTTTCTTACATGGGAATAACTGAGTGGCATGGCCGACATGAGTTTTGGGTTGGAGGGGGTTGTAATATAGTGCATTTCCACCCATACATGTTGGTTAGTTGACCATCTCTCTAACTCCATCTCAGACGTGTTGCCTCCCGTCATTTTCCTCTAGTTCTTCCTCTTCCTCCACCTCCACTCACTCGCACCCAAAATAAAGAACCCAACACTAACCTTGGAGAGGCATAAACTGAAACATATTTCACCATGGAGTTTTCCAAGTACTATCACCGCCAAGCCCATCAATATTCCATCACCCCTGTAACATACTGAATCTTTGATTCAATTTCAATTTAACCCTTTTTTAAACCTTTCATCTTCTTCTTATACTTTTATACTTTTCCCGAAATTTTCCTATCTTTTCTACCCTCTTTGTCCTCAATATTACAATTGAGGAATATTTGATTGGCTTTTAATTATATTTACCCACATTCATTTCAATGAATGGGTTATTGCACAAATATATCAAATAATGTGTTAATTGCCATTTATGAGATACAATTAGTAGATTTATTTAATTTAGAGATTTTATGGCTTTGTGGGACAAGAAATGAGAAAAAAGAAATTTTATATCAAAATTTATCAAGAAATGTGCGAAATATATTTATTAGGCACTTAGCATACAATTAAATACAAAAATGCATTCAAGAGGATAAGTTAATGTAAAGTTATACTCCTCACACTTTAATTAGCAAACCCATGAATTTTCATATCAATTGGTATTTCTTTACCCCCATAATTAATTTAATAAATAAGAAACTGTAATATATATATAAATGCATATTGCATGGAAAAAAAGGAAACCCCCTACTCCTATTTAGCCTTCCCTTGTATTTGTTTGACCATGCGTTTCTTTCCTAATTGAATTGGTATTTAAATCCTAATTACCATAGGTTTTAATTAGGCAAATAACTATTTCTTAAACCGGTCTCTCCTCAACATAATGTGTCATTGTGTTACTCCTCCCCATATCTAATGCAACACTGTGTTCTCCCCCCGTTACTTCCTCATGCTCCTTGCCTTCCAAAATGGGAAACGCCTATTGCCTAATGACAGCCGTCGCCTCTCCTATATCTTCCATTCCCTCCTTCCTTTCCCCCACATAGAAAACCCTAGCCACCACCCTCCTCTTCTCCTTCAGCCACAACGCTACAATGCCAACAAACCACTATGAAATGCCTTCAACCTCCATGTCTATCCATCCTAGGCCACGACGATGTTTTGGCATTGCTAACACCTACCCAGCATGGGCCACGACGATGCGTCGACATCGCTAACACTTTCCCTTCTGATGCCCTGACACCCCCAATGCCCCCATCTCCTCCTGTTGTCAACGTCTATCTCCAGCCTACAACACAACCTGTGATGCCCAGCAACATCTCTCGACCCCCCACCTACAACACCATGTTGCAACTCCTCTACCATATGTGCTTGACCACCATTCCACCATCATCACCAAGCCATGTTCTTACTTAACCTTCTATATGGGTCAGTAACTTAGGGGCCAACGTGGAAGGACTTCTACCTCACCTTCGATCTGATATAATAGAGCAATCACAGATCAATGGTAATCCAAGCCTATAGACCACTCATCACTAATCATCATGCAGGTTAGCCCTTAACTTTCTCAAGTTCTAACTTGTAATATCTGGTAAATTCGATCATGGATAATAACATACTAGATAGTAACCTGAAATCAGAATCATAATTATATTAAGTAGTTGATCCACTTAGGCCTAACTCCATAAAGATAGCACATATGTAAAACAATTTTTTTTTGGTGAAGTCAGGGAGCTCTTTTATTCATCCCACCTCCCTCAAGCAGGCTAAAACGTTGGAATGCATACAATTTAAGTTGGAATGCTCAGAACTAAATCTGGTAGTACTACTACCATTACACATTTCAGAATAGATAATAGTCACCAGCTCTCTAGGGACAGTTCTGTAGAATAAGATCCCATCCCGGGTTTTTTGGTGGCATTTAGCCAGGGTATTCGCAGCCATATTACCTCCTCTCTGAGTGTGAATCACCTTCCACTCTCTCTTCATCTTCTTTCTGATATCAGTAATCCATGGTGCCAACTTTAGGTTATCTTCAGGTTGCTTCCCCACTGCCTTCCTTGCTTCAGACGAGTCTATTTCAATCGTAGCATAAATTACATTTTGTTCCTCGGCTATACTGGATGCAAGGTCGATAGCTTGGATCTCTGCCAATAGAGCATTGTCGGTATAAACATTATACAATAAACATGAAGCATCTTGATGAATAATCATATCGTAGTTAAGATGTATATAAATAACAAGTATGTCATATAAATCGTGATTAGGATGTAACCATATTGATTGATCTCTTAACTTAGTATTTCACATATGAGTACGTGTTACACATATGTATAAACTAATAAACTCTAAGTTGTAGCTCACAATTTCAATGATTGCTAATTATAGAACATAATAAGATCTCATTCCTTTATGCATTCCCTAGATACACACATCAACATATATATATATATATATATATATATATATATATCTGTGTGTGTGTGTGTGAGTTGGGAATTAAAAATACATATGGATCTAGGGAACACTTCCATCTAAATTGATCCAAGGGAACTTGAAATCTGTATAAGAATGCATCTAACTATATTGTCTTTTTATGAATTAAATGGTGAAAAAGATAATAATGTGTAAAAGAATATACTTTTATAAATATATATTTAGATGACATGTTAGTTAGATCAAAGCATGTGTATGTTATTGAACCTAATAGATATTCATGTGGAATATACTTACACCAATATACATGGTAAGCATGATGTTAGGAATAATATAGATTCTCATTATAGAAAGGAAATGACATCATTAAACCTAAATTGGAAGAAAATATATTATTATTATCCACATATATATGAACTACTTATGTGACTAAAGATGGGTAATTAGAACTAAGATAGATATATAAATCATCACACATTATCTCAACAAAGATTAAAATCATAAACCCTAACATGACATTAAATGATTGGGAGTAGGATAAGAATAATATAAAAATAAAATAGTAAAGAATATGTTCAGTTTGACTTGGCTAATATACATATTGTGTTTCTAGGATGAAAAGTTGACTTTGTGGACCAAAGTATACTATTCAAGTTAACCTTTATGTGTGAAAAGAGGTATGCACATTCTAAACCCTTAGTTGGGCATATTTTATCCAACCCTACTTTTCCAATGAGGTATTGTTTTAGCCTTTATACTCTTTATTTCCTTCTTGGGAGATTTTTACTTCAATTATTCTAGGGTCTTGGACCCCACTTACAGAGTTATTTCAATTTCAAAAATTGTCAATTAAATTATTCTAGCATGATGATGTAAATGACTAATTAACTAATGCAGTGCACATGAGTACAAACCACCCATAGTGGGCATGTGTAAATTCACCCAGGGGAATGTGACAATTCTTTCCATTTTATATATATTCAGGTGCTTGGGAATGTGTTATTTCTCCCTCACCCAGAGGTTGAGGTTAGGTAGGTGCCTCATTCCTATATTAGTTTAATATAGTCAAATTAAATCATGCATGCAAATGTTACTATTATTTGACTTGGTAGAATTCTTGTTTTACTTGCCTCATATTCTTGACCCTTTTAGCATAGTGAATCTTTATTATTTCATGCTTTAGTTTATAATTGACCTTATTCTTTATTTGACACATACGTTTTTATCTCCTCTTGCTAGGTGATCCCAACCACCAAGGTTAGGATTAGTGTGTGCAACAGGAGCATGGTGAACCAACCTATGACTAGGAAAAAGAAGTCCATCCTTTGCTCACGAAATTATTTGTTAAATTATTTTTATTGGAGACGTATTTCTGTAGTCTAGCTTCCCTCTACTTAAATCCTTTACTTGTATAAAGCATATACACCCTTTTGGGAAAATTTTATGTACACTTTATTTAAATTGAATATAGTCAAAACAATTAACTTCCATTGCTATCCAATTGGATTTTGTTTACCATTCTAATTAGTAAATTGGTAGTGATTTCACTTCTTTACAACATGGTATCAGAGCCAATGGTAGTCGGACCCTTGACTATTTCAAATTGTATCCTTAGTTAGAAACCCTTACCTCATATAGTTTCCCTTTAGTTCACCTTAGAATTGACCTATGGCAAAAAGTTGATTTAGGAACATAATAGTTTCATATTAGAAATATCTTTAGTCAACTTTTAGGTGATTATCCTATTAGGTAGTTACTAGTGCACAAAGTTGAAAGTGATGGTGTCTAGAAAGGGTCAGAACTTGGGGGCTAGCAATATTTTCCTCCGTGCCACTAGCTTGGTTTACAACAACTCCCGAGTTTATATGACACCGACCTCGCCTGATCTGATACGGAATGCTCAAAATAGCATACCTTTAGGAAAATAACCTCAATGTTGAGTATCCTTAGAAAACCTAATACAATGATTTGGTTATCCAAACAAAATCATCTTGTAATCCTTAAGTTCCTTATATGAGTCTTAGATTTCCATATTTAGGGGTAGTCTACCCTATAGTAGGCTTTGAAGTTTTGTAATAGTGAATAGTAAAACTATTAAGTGTTGGGTCTTATACGCAAATTGATTTGACTGACACTTTTATCTCTAGCTTAGTTTGACTTAGTCAACCCTTTTAAGTAGAGAAGTAGTAGTAATAACACCTTGATAGATTTGGAATTGTTGATTTTGAGGATGAAATCCTTTTAAGGGGATGGAGTCCTACAATACATCGAAATCTAGCTACTCTAAAATTTGAAACCCTAACTCCATAGATAAGAGATTAGTGTGTTTATATGATTAGTATGGACCAAACAATAATTATAACTTAACTTTTTTTTGGTCTCCAATAATATTTATATACTAATGAATACATAATAAGTCATATAATAAATAGTTCATATGCTTGAACCCCCAACAAATAAGGCACATAATATGAGTAACTCACTAATTGTAAATACACATAATATTGACCGTGTCATCCTAATGATAAGATAAATTCATAACATGTAATGGTCATGTTGACCTAAACCCTAAGATCTAATCATCTAACCGTAACATACATACATATGTATCCTTAATGCCTTCATGATACATTAGTGACATTAGGTGTCATCATCAGATTATATACCTTGATACATATAAATGGATTATAATCACCCAGTCATAGTTAACTCAAGTTATCAATATATGTAAGGCATATCACCATGTTCTCTGAATACTTATCTCATTAACCACCTTATCTTAATTTGGTATATGCATCAATTTATTAATATAAAATGTGTTTCACCTTATTCAACTCAAATACATATAATGACTCAAATGTGATAAGGAATAATTGGATTTACATAAGCATGAATATTAAGTCTACAATTTCAAATACCTAATATGATGTTAAATGTATAAATTATAATATGAAATGTAAATAGGAGAAGATGGTTAGTAATGACATTAATGTATATATGAAAGGTGATGTGACAATACTATTCTTAAGCTTTGCTCTAAGGTGGCGGTTGAACGGCTGAAACAGTGGCTGCCTAAATGGATCTATCCGGCGCAGAGTGCCTTTGTTCCCGGAAGGAAAATATCCGATAACATCTTGGTGGTACAGGAGCTCATCCATATGATGAAATGCAGGAATTCAAGCAAAACTATGGCCATCAAAATCGATCTTACCAAAGCCTATGACAAAATGGCGTGGAGTTTCATACAGGACACGCTTGAGAAGACGGATATCCCTAGAAATATACAGAACTACATGATGAATTCCATCAGGTCGGGTAACTCGCATATTGCATGGAATGGTGAGAAGACACCTTGCTTCAAACCTACTAGAGGCCTGCGACAGGGGGATCCACTCAGCCCGTATATTTTTGTTCTGTGCATCGAAAGATTAAGCCAACTCATTAATCAGCTAGTGACAGAAAGTAAGTGGATTCCTATGCGGCTAGTGAAAGGAGGACCTAAAATAGCTCATCTTTGCTTTGCTGACGATATCATCCTATTTGCTAAAGCAAGTAAACCCAATATAAGCACCATCATGAAGTGTTTCAAGGACTTCGAACAAGCATCTGGACAAGCTATTTCTATTGAGAAAACAAGAGTCTTCTTCTCGAAGAGTGTAACGGGGCGGGAAGCAGAGGATATCTACAGTTTATGTGGCCTGCAAAGAACCCAGGACCTTGGCAAATATCTGGGTGTACCTATCCTTCACAACCGGGTAAATAATAAAACATACAATGAAGTGCTAGAGAAGGTTACTAAGATGATCAATTATTGGGCAGCTAAGAGTCTATCTATGGCAGGTAGAGTGAGTCTGGCTAAGAGTACTTTAACCTCCATCCCTACCTATGTTATGCAGACGGCCAAGCTGCCTTTACAGCTATGTGATAGAATTGATGGTGAGATTAGAAGATTTATATGGAATGGAGGGCGTGGAAAAAGGGGAGTTCATCTTATATCTTGGAACTGAGTCACTAGCAGAAATATTCATGGTGGACTTGGGATTAAATCTATGAAAGAATGGAACCAAGCTGTACTCATGAAGAACAACTGGGATATCTATAGTAGGAGAAAAACCATCTGGAGTGAGGCCATGTCTAAGAAAATTTTAAAGAATACACAGAGTTCAGCTCAGCATCTCTCTCGGCTGTCTAGAAATATTGCTCTCACTAAACCGTTTATGGAAAGTAATACCTATATGTGTCCTGTGAGTGGTACGTCCATCAATGTGTGGCATGATAAGTGGATACCGAATGAAATTCCTTTGAGAAATTTTGCTCTCCATCCTATTCCAGATGATCTTGACGATTTGACAGTTAGTAGCTTGGTCAATCTGGAGGGTCAGTGGGACCGTAGCTTCCTCGAACACTGGTTTCCACCTGATATCACAAAGGCTATCTGCGCTTTAACTCCTCCTACAGACCCTGATGGGGACGATATGAGGGTGTGGATGCTTAACACAGGGGGCAGCTATACAGCTAAAACGGCCTACCATGCGCTGCGAGCTGAAACATAAGTTAGAAGACAAGGGAATTGGTACCGTATATGGAATGCACATGTAGCGATGTGTGTCAAGATGTTTATGTGGCTAGCTGCAAATGGAGCTCTCCTCACGAACTGTAATAGGAAATGCCGGCATATGACAACTAATCCGACCTGTCCCATGTGCAATGAGGAGGACGAGACCATCCTACATGCTATCTGGGATTGCCCTAAAGCTAAGAATGTGTGGAATAAGCTGTGAAGCTTCAGGCCTCTCACCCGTTCTGGACTACAGAGAACTTTGATCAATGGTTGAGTCAGAATATTAAGACTCCGGACAACCATCAAATTATGTTTCTTATCACCTGGTGGAGCTTGTGGAAACAACACAATCTTTGGATATTCGAAGGAAAAGATAACTGCACTCAACACCAAGTCAATATCATTCAACAGGAAATCATGATGAATACCAGAGCCTGGGAGGATGCGGAGAATAGTAAAGAGCAGAATCGCAGTTCAAGGTCACCTAGTCCTACTCCGGATATAACTCGGCTCAATGCTGACGCAACATGGAAGAAGGGGGAAGGCGCCTTAGCTGTTGTTATAAAAGATTGTAACGATCAATGGTTGTGTGGAGTAGGCCAGTTAATGAAGGCGGACAGCCCTCTGGAAGCAGAACTTATGGCCATTGTGTTGGCAGCCAAGATCGTTAAGATGAGTGATATACAGAGAGCAGAAATAGTCACTGATTGTCTGCAGGCTTCCAATATGATTAATGATGACTACCGGAAACATCCTCGTTTTGCCAATATCATACAAGGTATCCAGTTGATAAAGAAGGAGACCACAGTGATTTACCACACTGATAGAAGGAACAATAACCAAGCTGATGTTCTTGCTAAGTATCATTTGAACCAAAGAAGTGGGTATACTCTCTATAAAACCCCCCCTACTGATGTGTTTGATCCGGGTCAAACACCCTATTGTAATGGTAGTAGTACTACCATGTTTCTTTCTTTGCAGTTATCCAATATATGTAACGCTTCTTTAATTTCGCTTGCACGAGGTGGGCAAGATGAATAAGATGACCACCTGACTTACCCCAAAAAAAAAGGTGATGTGACAATGTGTAATATCGGTGTAAGAAATTAATGTGGCAATATTTAGACTTAATAACTAGTTGGAAAATATTACATATTACTTACAAAATAATTTGTGATAAAAGATGGTAATATAAGTATAATGGGGAATAACTCAAGTTATTGATGATTTGTGATCTATCATATTAATAAATATTGAGATGACTTAGTAAGCCCTATTTGTGCTTAAAACTCTTCATTAGTAAATGAGAAATGCATATGATTGAGATATAATTCTTCTTACAAACAATGTGAATATAACATGACACACATGATTGAATATTAAAGATGATGTAATTTCATGATAAAGATAATGCTAACACTACAACAAAATTGCCCATTAGTGGCATTTATTCTAGTGGCATTTATAAAAAAAGCCACTATCTTTCTAATATACAGGCATTTTTAATTAAAATGCCTCTAAACCACCTATTATAGAGTTTCTAAAAAGGACTTAACATTAAAGGCATTTGTATTTTTAATTAGTGGCAATCTTAAATTGCCATACCAAATTAGAAAGTAATTTGCTAACGCAATATTGACTTTCCCACTCCAAATTTTACGACTCGCTCTCCAAATCGCTACGATATCCCGCTCTCTCCCTAACTCAGCCTGACAATATCCATCTGCCACTCTCTCCTTACGCGACTTCCTCCCTCTGCAGCTAGTGCGTGGAGGAGATCGTGCCCTAGCTCTTGGTGGATCGCGTCTTGCGTCTGTGTGCCAGTTGCTGGCTCCAGAGTGCCAAGATGTCGGCCATAGAGTGCCAAGTTGCCGGCCGCAGTTTGCCAAGTTGCCAGAGCCCGCCGGTGAGTCCCAACCGATCGAAGCATACTCATTCGTTCTTCCTCCTCTGCCATTTTGGACCGAGCCCAGTCGAAGCAAGACTCAATTTGCCCCTCCGACATCGGCGAGCTTGATTGAGGGAGTACTCCGATCAATCTCTTCAGGTAACCATCGCCGCACCCTATTCTACAACTCCCTTATCTCGTTAGGGTGTTCGATCCATCCCATATATCTACACAAACTAGGTTCATGCCACAAAGCTAGACTTCCGGCCAGGCTTCTCGGCCACAGTAAAAATGATATATGTATTTTCAAATTGTCAGCCAGGCTTCCGGCTAGACTTCCGGCCAAGTTGTCAATAATGGTTCGACATCACCAATAGGAAGTTTGACTAGATCAACATATGATATCTGTATTTTCAAAGTTTTTTGGTAGGTTGGGTTGCTGAGAAATCAGTGGGATTTATAAATAGTTATTGCTGACGCCTATGTAAGGCCAAGATCAAATATTCCCATGTTAGTATCAACCATGAAGACTTGACCTACAACAGATGCATTTAGGGAGAGCAACACATACATATTAGTTAGATTTTTTCTCTCTAAGTGTTGAACATCCAATGTCATGTTAATTGAAACATGAAAAAATGGATTTGTATGTCATTTTGTATTAGAGTTCTTATATGTAAAGTTGCATCCAGTAGATGTTGCTAGTAGAAACTAGAATTAGATAATAAGCTAGGCGATACCAAAGCACAGACTCAGAAAAATCCATTATATTTATAGTAAAAATAGAAATGTTGCTTCAAATATTTTTTTGTAGTTTGCAAGAAAATACTTGACTCAAAAATGAACAAAATAAGTAGTAATACTAGGTGCATTACATGTGATCATTCAGGTTCAAGCAGAATTTTGATGAAAAGATGCTCAACATACATCACTTTTGGAAGGACCACAGACTTAAAACCATCAAGCTGAATTTTTTCATGGCTGAAACATAAAAAATTCAGTAGAAATTGATTTCTTAAGGCTATGCTAAGCTTTAGTTGTGAAACATATATAAGGCACACATTTGATAATGCATTATTGATTGATAAGTAAGACAAATGTTCAAGATTATGATATTTAATGACACCAATATGTACCATATATGTTATAAGTTCAGCCAGATTTTTCATTGTGAGGAGGAGGCACTATGATCTTTGGTGGGATACTTTGGCTCATTCTGTAGATGAGGTAGGAAAAGTGAACTTTGTGGGTTCATGGAAATCTCTCTGTACAACATTATATTCTGGATTTGATGGCTCAAGTTGAAATAAGTACATTTTAGACTATTGGAGTGCAACATTAGCCAAATCATAAATATGTTTATTTTAGGGTAATAACACTTGTAACCTATATAGAAGAATAAATAACTTAAAGATATGATCTTTCTACTATTATATGTAGTTTGCTAGCTATTTGGTCTAATATTTGCACAAAGTTGTAGTGTATAACCAATTTATCTGTGCACAAAGTTGTAGGGAACAGAGTCGTACTAGGCATTGATGGGCTTCTCTCCTTTGCCAAATAGTGCTTGTGAGTCGGATTTAGACCTATCCCTAATAGGGTTTGCTTTCCACTTGGGCCAATACAACTGAACATGTCTCTCTTTAATGTGCCAAGCAAGCTGCATGATAGACTTTGTAGTCATTGATACGTGCAATCATTGATACTTTCTGGCTTTATATGTTCTAAAGGTTTCTAGTAGGTGAGCTTGTAGAAGCTGAGGTTGTAGGTTTGGAAACCATGTTGGTGGTTTTGAGGTTTACGAATTCTCCTTTGATACTGGCGGATAGGACCCAGGCTCCTGTTCATTTTCTGATTCAGTTCAAAATGATTAGAATGTGCTTGGGTCCTTATTATAAGTATGTTCTTTTATCCTTTTCAAAAGTATTTCAAACATAGTGTCATGTACTCATAAAACTAAAGTGACAGGAATCTATCCCATTTACATATAGGTCAGAGAATAATAACCTCACATAACTCATTTAGAAAATTTACAATTTTTAGATGAATCCTTCTTGTAACTCATTTAGAAAATTTACAATTTTTAGATGAATCCTTCTTGTCATAAAATTTGTGGTACTATCAAAATAATAATATATCTTGTAGTAGTGTTTTGATAAACATAGAAGTACAAGACTATAGTAAAATTTTGGAAAGACACCAGTAACCTCTTTAAATAGGTCTCACACCTTCTATAGTAGTGCATCGATACTCCAAATTAAATAGGTCTCACACCTGTACAAAATAAGCTAGACACCATTAACCACTTTGATAATCTAAAATATGAGTGTTGATTCAACAGATAGATAATAAGTGTCACCTCATTGTATGAAATACCAAGATACATCAAATTATAGAAAATACTAGTTACTTCATTGAAATTCTCAAAGAAGGATTAGTGAGCATTGGACCAATTGCAAAGATATAGCCTCTATATAGGACATGATCTCCTCTATTAGATTTCTTTTCAACCTATCATGTCTACCACAATACAGTTGGTTATGACAAGCAATAAAAGGTTAACTGATGTTATACAACTTTTTCTAAAAATATATAACATCGTTATATGTACTTACACTTTGTTAATACTAATATTATGTAGTCTCTGTCCACCCACAACAGTCACTATGAACTGGGCCTCTATGCCAATGTTAACGTTCCCTATTGAAGAACAATTGGACATCATCATAGATGATCATTCCTTAAACCAACTAGCCATACCCAAACATTGGCGTTTTCTAAAAGGAAGACACTGCATGCCTGGTGAAGTGACCCTAAATTTTGGCAATTATTCACATGTTATCGAGGTTGAGTATGATTTGGCGGGAAATCTTGTATCAAAATCTAGTTGGCGTGATTGGATTAGAAAGATGCTAGTGGGCCGTAGCGATAGGCTTTTTCTCCGTCCAGTTGGCCATAATACCATCAAAGTTTGGATAACCAACATCAACTGTGAGACCCTCGATCATCTACGACGGTATGAGCGCACGATGGAGGATATTAGCTCAGACGAATCTGATTATGAGGCCCATGTCAGTTCAAATTTGTCTAAATATAGTGAGGAGCTCCGCAACATAGCACAATCATCAAAAAGGCCACGATAGGTCCAATTAACAAATATAATTGTCAAGACAAAAAAATTGTGTTTACACTTTTTATCTGAAAGTAATCAATCCTCATAGCTGCTTTCTTTTCTGAACTTCTGGAGAAGATCGCCACAATGATAAGTCCTCGAAGTTACTGATGTGGGACCATGTTGGTGTAGTATTTAGTTGTCTATCAATCTAGACTTGTTTGTATTAATAGTTATTTTAATTATGCGCATGTTTAGGGGTACACCAACCCCTTTGTTTAGTTACTGTTTAGGGTACACCCCTGTGTGTGGATGTGAAAAGAGATGAATGAATGGAACTGAAAGTTGCTACATGAATGCTTATAACTGAAGTGTGTGTTCCCATGAATGTTCCAAATTAACAAATCCATCCTATCTAACGACACATTCAAAACCAAACAACAAAAAGAAATATGCATATCCTGTTATGTTACAAATTACTAATAAATTTCATTATAAATGTTCTTTATAGAATGGATAAGTCTTGGATAGCAGAGGATGACCGAACGACGAGTAAATACTTATGCGGAATATCAAAATTCTTGGATTTTGCTTTTGAACATTCATCGATTGGAGACAAGATTGTATGTCCATGTAGAAAGTGTGCTAATGTATACCAGGTCACCAGAAAGACTGCATTGAGCCATCTACTGTGGCATGGCTTCTTACCAAGCTATATTTCTTGGGCTTTTCATGGTGAAGATGCCGATGTTCAAATGGATGCTCCTACTAATCAGGGAGATTTCCTTAATGCTGAAAATTTACAAGATATGTTGCATGATACTTTTTTTAGTTTCAGTGAAGATGGAAATATAGAAGGAGTGGAGCCATCTAGTGATCAACATTTCAATACTAAATTTTTTTATATCTTGTTAAAGGATTCTGAGACAGAATTATATCAAACTTGCTTGCATCCTGAGACAAAATTTAATTAGGCAATTAACTATTTCTTGAATCGATCTCTCCTCAACATAATGTGTTGTTGCGTTACTCCTCTCCATCTCTAATGCAACGCTGTGTTCTCTCCCCCCAGTTACTTCCTCGCACTCCTTGTTTTCTGAAACGGGCAACGACTATTGCCCAATGACAGTTGTCACCTCTCCTATATCTTCCACGCCCTCCTTCCTTTCCCCCACATAGCAAACCCTAGATGCCCCCCTCCTTCTCTTCTCCTTCATCCACAACGCTGCAACATTGACAAACCACCAAGAAATGCCTTCAACCTCCACATCTGCCCAACAGAGGCCACGACATTGTGTCAGCATTGCTAACACCTACCCAACATGAGCCACGACGCTACGTCGGCATCGCTAACACCTACCCATATAACGCCCCGACACCCTGACACCTTGACACCCCGAACTCCTCCTACTGTCGACATCTGTCTCTAGCCTACAATACAACCTACGACGCCCAACAATGCCCCTCGACCCCCACATGTAACACCATGTTGCAACTCCTCCACCATTTGTGCTTGACCATTGTGCCACCATCATCACCAAGTTGTGTTCTTACTATACCTTCTATATGGGTCAGCAACTCTGGGGCCAATGTGGAAGGACTTCTACCTCACCTTTGATCTGATACAATAGAGAAATCACAGATCAATGGTCATCCAAGCCTATAGACCACTCGTCACTGATCATCATGCAGGTTAGCCCTTAACTTTCTCAAGTTCTAACTTGCAATATCCAGTCAATTCGATCATGGATAATAACATGCTAGCTAGTAACCTAAAATTAGAATCATAATTATATTAAGTAGTCGATCCACTTAGGCCTAACTCCATAAAGATAGCACATATGTATAATAATTTGATTATACAATAAACATGAAGCACCTTGATGAATAATCATATCGTAGTTAAGATGTATATAAATAACAAGTAAGTCATATAAATCGTGATTAGGATGTAACCATATTGATTGATCTCTTAACTTAGTATTTCTTGTATAAGTATGTGTTACACATATGTATATGAAGTAATAAACTCTAAGTTGTAGCTCACAATTTCAATGATTGCTAAAAATAGAACATGACATGATCTCATTCCTTTATGCATTCCCTAGATACACACATCAAAATATATATGTGTGAGTTGGGAATCAGAAATAATATGGATCTAGGGAACACTCTCATCTAAATTGATCTAAGGGAACTTGAAATATGTATAAGAATGCATCTAACTATATTGTCTTTTTATGAATTAAATGGTGAAAAAGATAATAATGTGTAAAAGAATATACTTTTATAAACATATATCTAGATGACATGTTAGTTAGATCAAAGCGTGTGTATATTAGTGAACCTAATAGATATTCATGTGGAATATACTTACACCAATATACATGGTATGCATGATGTTAGGAATAATATGGATTCACATTATAGAGAGGAAAATGACATCATTAAACCTAAATTGGAAGAAAAAATATTATTATGATCCACATATATATGAATTATTTATCTGACTAAAGATGGGTAATTGGAACTAAGATAGATATATAAAGCATCACACATTCTCTCAACAAAGATTAAAATCATAAACTCTAACATGACATTAAATGATTGGGAGTAGGATAAGAATAATATAAAAATACAATAGTAATGAATATGTTCACTTTGACTTGGCTAATATACATATTGTGTTTTTAGGATGAAAAGTTGACTTTGTGGACCAAAGTATACTATTCAAGTTAACATTTATGTGTGAAAAGAGGTATGTACATTCAAAACCCTTAGTTGGGCATATTTTATCCAACCCTACTTTTCCAATGAGGCATTGTTTTAGCCTTTATACTCTTTATTTCCTTCTTTGTGGGATTTTCACTTCAATTATTCTAGGGTCTTGGACCCCACTTGTAGAGTTATTTCAATTTCTTAAATCTACCATTAAATTATTCTAGCATGATGATGTAAATGACTAATTAACTAATGTAGTGTACATGAGTACAAACCGCCTATAGTGGACATGTGTAAATTCACCCAAGGGAATGTGATAATTCTCCCCATTATATATATATATATATATATATATATATATATATATATATATTTGGGTACTTGAGAATGTGTTATTTCTCCTTCACCTCCTTCACCCAAAGGTTGAGTTATGTAGGTGCCTCAGCCTTATATTAGTTTAACATAATCAAATTAAATCATGCATGCATTTGTTACTATTATTTGACTTGGCATAATTCTTATTTGTTTTACTTGCCTCATATTCTTGACCCTCTAAGCATAGTGAATCTTTATTATTTCCTGCTTTAGTTTATAATTGTCCTTATTCTTTATTTGACACATACATTATTCTCTCCTCTTGTTGGGCGAACCCAATCACCCAGGTTAGGATCAGAGTGTGCAATAGGAGCATGATGAACTAACATATGACTAGGAAAAAGGAGTCCATCCACTATAAAAAATAAGGGTTTTAGTGAAGAATAATTGTGAGGATGAGAGACCTTCAAAATAAACATCTATTATCGAGAGACCTTTCCTAACAAATAAGGTTTTGTCCCTCAATCATGTTTTTAAAAGAATACCAGATTACTGACCTTGTTGCCTTCGTAAATAAGTTATTCATTACAAATGTCCCTCACAATAAAACTACCAAACTTCCTTCTTTTATTTCCCTCCAAATCCTACTCATTTCTTATGATAAATTCCCTTGCCTGCCATTTCCAAGAAACCATGCGTGGCTACGCGCGCTCTTTCCAACGCGACCCATCTTGAGGCTCTCATCGTCTTGTATTAGCACTGACGTCTGCTGCAAATAAAAGCAACAGAGAAGGCTGCCTTATATTAGTTTAACATAATCAAATTAAATCATACATGCATTTGTTACTATTATTTGACTTGGCAGAATTCTTATTTGTTTTACTTGTCTCATATTCTTGACCTTCTTAGCATAGTGAATCTTTATTATTTTCTGCTTTAGTTTATAATTGTCGTTATTCTTTATTTGACACATACATTATTCTCTCTTCTTGTTGGGCGAACTCAACCACCCAGATTAGGATCAGAGTGCGCAATAGGAGCATGATGAACTAACCTATGACTAGGAAAAAAGAATCCATCCACTATAAAAAAAAAATAAGGATTTTAGTGAAGAATAATTGTGAGGATAAGAGACCATCAAAATAAACATCTATTATCGAGGAACCTTTCCTAACAAATAAGGTTTTGTCCCTCAATCATGTTTTTAAAAGAATACCATATTACTGACCTTGTTACCTTCGTAAATAAGTTATTCCATTACAAATGTCCCTCACAATAAAACTATCAGACTTCCTTCTTTTATTTCCCTCCAAATCCTACTCATTTCTTATGATAAATTCCCTTGGCTGCCATTTCCAAGAAACCATGCGTGGCTACGCGCGCTCTTTCCAACGCGACCCATCTTGAGGCTCTCATCGTCTCATATTAGGCTCTCATCGTCTCGGGGTCTACTTCCTTGTGCCGAGGACACTGTTCCGTATAGATCTGGACCATATACATAATACATCCCCAAGTGGAGGGAGGCCACGCTACTCGCTGAGTAATAGTGATGTTGCGTCTTCCAAATATCTACCGATTAATCAGTTCATTATTTCCCAGCGGCGCCGCGTCTTCCAAATATCTCCCAATTAATCAGTTCATTATTTCCCAGCGGCACCGCGTTTTCCACTATCTTCTGTTCTTCTCAGCGTCAGCACATCTGGTCCTCGGTCACTCTTTATCAGACACTGACGCCTTCTTCTACATCTTCTAAATTCGCTATCGTGTCCTTAAGTTATTAATACATTATCATCTGCTCGGCTATATTTAGTGTGGTGATCAAATAATGAGCAAACAATAAGCACGAAGCGTTGGATGAAGAGCATGCAATAATGTGCACTATTTGCTGAAGTTCAAAGGCCAAAAAAAAATTGTTACGTAAGATCATATTACCTTTATGATGTACGCCTTTTTGTCGTCCTAATAATAATCTGAATTTGAAATCACCCATTCATGTTTGACATTTTCAGACTTTGTTTGGTACATGGTAAATAATAGACAGTCGGAGAGAAGTGGATGGGGAAGGTAAAGGAGAAGGCGACAAGGATGGAAAAATTGTTAAAGTGTGTTGTTTGATAACATACACATGAGAAAACAGATGGTGATGGATAAAAGGTTAAAAAATATTTTTTGTTACGTGAATATGGAGATAAATAGGGGGATTTATTTATATAAAAAATATCCTACTGAAATAAGAATCCTATTTATTTAAAAGGCTTTTGTATATGTGTATATATACCTATAATAAAAAGGAGTCAGTTAGACGTTGTCGATCTACTTCATTTTTTTATACGTTTTAGTACCAACCGATCTGCTTGTTTTTCTGTTGGCTGTTTTCTATTTTCTATATTTTTTTCATCTTTAGTTGTTTCATCTACTTAGACATTAAAATATTTTCTATAGTATTTTTTTGGAATTATATTTTACATTTACCAAATAAGGGGAATGATGTGTTTGAGATTTGCGGCTCAGATTCTTTTGAGATTTAACAGAATTGACGGTCATGCAAACATAATTAGCCACCGCAAGTCATGGGTGTTGATTTGTTCAACTCGGGTTGACAAATTAAAAAAAAAAAAGTCCTTATCATGTATAAATTACTATATATAGTGCATAATTAATAAAATTATATGATCAGATTTTGTTCAGAGTTTCACAATATGAAACTGAATTCGGCCCGGACGTGTCACCTTATAAAAAAATTTGGTTCTGGGTTGAGCTAATATATATGAACTTGGTTGTTACCGACCCAGAACTGATCTGAAACTGGTTTTTTGACACTCCTACTTGCTACTGCATGTACATGTATAATATCAAATACAACACAAGTCGACAGATGTAAAAAAAATTATATCACTCAGTATGCTTGATGTGTAGCCATAATCATTGTCTATCATCTAATGTCTCTATCTAAACTCAGATTTGTCAAAAGGCTTTTACAATTCTCTGAAACAATCATTCATCACTTCTCATTTACTACATGATTTACAACTAGTGACATTAGTGTTGAAGCTCTGGAGAAGAGCCAGTAGCTTGTTCAACTAAAGTATATATTACAACGAAAGGATTGTCTTTTATGTCTTTGCCATAAAAGATTCTTTTAAAGACTTTTTTATGTCTTTAGCATTCTTACTTATTTGTATGACACAATAAAAATTAATATTTTTTAATAATTTATATATTTACACTTACAACAAACCAATCACATGAAAGTTCTCAGAAAATGAGTTCCACATAACTCATGACTTACACCAAACCAATAGGAGCCTAAGAGAAAATACTTTTTTTAGAAACTCAACAATCCATCAAGCTTTTAAGCATTTGTGTTGAATATTTTCTTGAATATTTTCTATATCTACACATAAACAAATTTTTATCAATAATTTAACTTCCCTACTATTTTTTTTGGAACCTCTAAGAAAATTCATTCCACGCACAACTTTATTTTATTTGTTATCTTATTCTTTTACAATAAAATACATTAATTTTATTTATAGACATTTTCAAAATTAAAATATGTTTTACTCTAAATAAAATATATTTACCAACTCCTTTATGTTTTATAGATAATTGTTCTCTCTTGTTTTTCTCAAACTAAAGGTCTTCTTTTAGAAAAAACTTCCCCTCCAATAATTTCATTGCATCCAATAAATAATAATTTTGCAAATGTCATTAATGTAAGAATATCTCTCACTCTACTCAGATTTTTTTTATGGAAACATTCTAAGAAAAAATTAATATGAAAGATTTGGCTTTTCTAAGTAATCTTTTATTTATAATGTGACCGTTAACTTCTTGTCTACTTGTATGTAGATGGATTTCTTGGGGGATAGAAACTGGATGTATATTGGTAATAGGATGCAAAGTGAAGTATTCTAGTCCGATTTATAAAAATTCTTTGAATTTGCATGTACCCATCAAATACCACCCAAATCAGGAAATTCGATTTGTTCTTATATAACATGCTCTAATAGATACATTAAATCGGAGGATGATGTATTCTTGCATATTTTACAAAAAAGATTTGTCCGTAGCTATGATGTCTGGACATATCATGGGGAGATGATTGGGAGGAATACAACAAGTGAGACATCTTCAACACCTACATCTGGCGGTATGCATCAAATGTTGGGAGATATATTTAGAATGGGTGATACAAGTCATGCATGTGAGTTTGAAGTCAAGGAGGAGCCTGTAAATTTTAATGGCCAAAATTTTTTCAAGCTTCTCAAAGAAGTCGATCAGCCACTGTATGGAGGTTGTAAAAATCACTCCAAGTTGTCATTTTAGGTGCCTCTGTTATATCTGAAGGAGGAGTCTCGATGGTCAAACAATTCTCTTACAAAGTTGATGAAGTTGATAATCTTAACCTTCCTAGAAGAAGGTAGTCTATTTCCTGAGACTTATTATGAAACAAATAAAATTGTAAAAGACCTTGGTCTCAAAAAAGTAAAAATAGATGCCTGTCAAAATGACTGCATGCTCTTTCGTAAAGGTTCATCAAAGAAAGAAAAATGTGATACTTGTGGTGAGTCTAGATGGAATGAAAATATATATAAAACAAATCAAAAAAAGGTAGCTGAAAAGGTGATGTATCACTTTCCTATTATCCCTCCTCTGAAGAGACTTTACATGTGCCCTTCTATTGTAAAATATATGATGTGGCTAGTTAAAGAAAAAGGAAATGATGGTCATATTCATCATTCCTCTGACTCAGAAGAATGGGTCTCAATAGATAGAGAATTTCCGGACTTTTCTACTGAGCCACAAAACGTTAGACTTGCTCTAGCTATAGATGAATTTAATCTATTTGGACTTATGAGCTCTTCACACAGCACATGGCATGTACTATTAACCCCTCTCAATCTCCCACCTTGGCTTCTTCTAAAAGAGCCATACATAATGATGTCTCTGTTGATCCCAGGTCCTCATATGGTTGGTAATGATATTGATATTTACTTAGAGCCATTAATTGACGAGCTTAAAAAACTTTGGCATAAGGGAGTTAAAGTATATGATGCTTTTAGAAAGAAGAATTTTGCTATGTGAGAAATGATCTTTTGGACCATAAATGATTTTTTGACATATGGTGGCCTTTATGGTTGGAGCACCAAAGGAAAAAAAGATTTGGGCTGCCCATGTTGTAGTGTAGACACCTTATCCAAGTGGCTTCAGTTTGGCAAGAAACAATGTTATGGGTTCCATCAATGTTTCTTGAAAAACAATCATATTTATAGGCATGATAAAAAAGTTTCAATGGAGAACAAGATTTCTATCAACCGCCTAGGCACTGGTCAGGTGATGATATACTACAACAATTTCAGGGTTACACAAACATCACGTTTGGAAAAACTAATAAACGCAAAAGGTCTATAGGTGGACATCAACCATTGCTGCATGGATGGTATAAAATAAGCATTTTTCTGACTCCTGTATTGAAAACATCTGTTGCTCAGACATAATCTAGATGTAATGCACATAAAAAATGTTTGTGAGAACATCTTGAACACTTTGTTGGGCGACTCAAAGAAAAGTAAGGACAACTTACAAGCTAGTTAAGATTTAAAACAATGGGGTATCCGAAGCGATTTATGGCATGTCGATTAATGGAGCCATTATTACTTCCCTCCAACATCTTTTACAATGAGCAGTACAGAGAAAGAGAAGTTTCTATTTGTTCTACAAACATTAAAGGTTTTTGATGGATATTCTTCTAACATATCTAGGTGTGTCAACATAAGGGAGAGAAAACTATTGGCATTGAAAAGTCTTGATTGTCATGTTTTAATGCAACAACTTTTACATGTTGCTTTGCAGCATTGCATAGGCTTAGATGTTTGTAAACCTATTACAAGCATATGTTCATTTTTCAATAAACTTTGCTCAAATGCTATCGATGTAGAAGAATTTAAGAATCTTGAAGAAGACATTGTTGTCACGTTGTGCCAGTTAGAGAGAGTTTTTCCTCCATCATTTTTTACTATTATGATGCATTTGCCTATCCATTTAGCTTATGAAGCAAGAGTTGTCGGTTCTGTACAGTATAGGTGGATGTACTCCATTGAGAGGTACTTGAAGAAACTTAAGAATTATGTTAGAAATAAATCTCAGCCTACCGGTTCTATTGCTAGAGGCTATTTGGCAGAAGAATGTTTGACATTTTGTACTAGATATCTACCTAATTTTGATACAAAATTCATTCGTACTCTTCATAATGTTGATGAATCTCCTATTAGAGTGGGAGTACCGAAACACTTTGATGTGCAAACGTTGGAACAAACTCATCAAAATGTACTATTCAATACAGACATATTTGATGATTACATAAGGTAATCAATACTTTGTTTTCAATGTTAAACAATTTATAGTATATACCAACCACAACTTTTGCATTTTTTAATAACCAGTGAACACATGATAAAGCCTCAAGAGGCTGAACCAAATATCACTCTACGTGCTTTAGAAAAAGACACGCGACACATTTTTCTAGGTGGTTGAGAGAGCATGTAAGTAATTTATAAAATTACTTCAATTTTATTTTGAAAGAGTGTTTTGTCTCTTATTATTTTAATGTTGATAAATTAGGTAATTCGTATGTGAATGGATCATCCAAAGAATGTTAGTGAGGAGTTGAGATGGATATACCAGGGTCCTTATGTGGATGTAATGTCATATGAAGGCTATTCAGTAAATGGATACCGATTCCGCTCAAAACATGTTAAAAGTACTTCTACTACACATAATAGTGGGGTGTACTTGGTGGAAGACACATCCAGTTATGCAAGTGGGAGGGATAAAAATCTCGTTACAACTACAATTACATATTATGGACAATTGGAGGAGGTCATTGAGCTATGTTATGGTCCGGACATAAAAATACTATTGTTTCGATGTGCTTGGTTTGATGAAAGATCTTATAACGGTTTGTGCATAGACAAATATGGGTTCACACAACTCAATTTCTCAAGGAGATGCTATCAAGATGAGCCATTCACTCTTGCATCACAAGCAATGCAATGCTTTTATGTAAAAGATCCTGATGATGATAATTGGTTCACTGCTTTAAAACTTCCACCTCAAAATTATAGAGAAGTACCTCTCGTTGAGGATTATCTAATTGGGACACAAGTGATGATATCTCCTGGTCAAGGAATGATATGCAGGGATCATTTGTTGCTAGAGAGACTGAGGAATAAAGTTGTTTAAATTAGTTGTTACAAACATTAGTGAATGATCGTACTTGCAATGTTTTTCTTTGTGCGTTATTATGTGTTGGTGAAAGGATATGTCCTTGTCATTTGTCCCTTGTTTGATCTTTGCATGGTTGTAATGTTATTGCAATAAGTACATTACCCATGTTATTGTCTTGTTGGTTGTCCTACCTTATTTTATTAACTGCTAGACTAACCTCTTATGCAATGCTATATTTTCCATTAACAATTATTATGTTTTCATCTTATGTAGGATGAGGAACACAAGGTCAAGTATGAGAGCTTCTACACCTCCACCTCCACCCACTGCTATTGCAATTACAATCTCCTCTCCTTCAACTGAAGTAAGCAATGAGCATTAGGAAGTTGAGGATGAACGTGACCACCATAGATATGGCAGGGGCCCTGCAAGTGAGGTCAATCTATTTTCAAAACTAGGAGAGCAACGACACAAGGTGGAATGGAATGCAACAGGTTATGTAGTTGGAAAGAATAGTATAAAGTTGAAAAGTTATTGTGGAATATTACCTAGAAAACCCCAAATATGGAGTTTAGATCTACAATGGTGAGAGAAACCACAACTAGCATTTGAAGATAGAAAATCATGCACTGAGGTAGTTAAGTAATTACAAAATTTAGTGTAGTTTTTAAGAGTTTTTTTATTGTTTCTTAACATCTCCACATATTTTTTTAAAATACTTTGATTTGGGATATCATCCAAATGCATGGAACTACATAGATGCTCACATTCACAAAGCTTTACAAAGTTGGAAGTCACAAGTTACGAAAGATTACTATCTAAAGTATAAGGATGATCCAAATTTGATGAGGAAAAAGGTTGAGCAGAATGCATCATTAGATATTCATTAGTTTGAGAATCTTATGAAACAATAATCTTTTAAAAAGTCTGAGGTAATATCAAAATAATATGTAATCATTTATCTTTCATTTCTAATGTTAATTAAGTAAAAAAAATTTATAAATTTTTTTGCCACAAATAAAATTAACAGATAAAAAAATGCATCATACTATAGGATCCAAACCATGGAGATGTTATAGGGAGAAAATGGTATCACCTTTCACTTTTTATTTATTTCCAATGTGTTCTGAATAGCCTCTTAGTACAAGTAATAATTCTATTATTTGATTTATGGAAGAAAACAGATGTAGGGGAGTCAACTCAAAAAGAATTTTTGAAGAAAGTATATGAGAACAACCCCTTGGTGATAATTTATTCAGTATTTTATATCAATTGTTTGTTAACTTTTCAATTTTTTGTACATTGACTTGGTTCAATTAATGACAGGATGAGATAACAGATATTGTTGAAAATGAAGTTGCAAATGGTGAAGTAATTTATCCATCACAAATTGATGAGGTGACATGTCGTGCATTTTTGTGTGTAGTCAACCCCGTAAAAAAATAGAGTTCCTAGTATTGGACTTGGACATGCCTCAGAAGGGAATAATGGGAAAGACGTCAAGATTAAATATTAAATGTTATTGTGAGAAAGTATTACAGGTGGTAGAGGCACGACTAGTGACTTCAGCATGTGTAAGGATAAATTCAGAGAAAAAATTGATGGTTGGAATGGGCTTAACATATCTTTGGCAGGTAGATTGGTCCTTGTTAGATCAGTCCTCCAAAGTTTGGTCAACTACTGGGCGACGATGTGTGACATCCCCAATCCTACTATCATTTTCTTCAGGAGCATGACATCGAGCTTTGTTTGGGGTGGGCGGTCCCATGCCGTAGCTTGGGACACCATCACCAATACTTATGAGCAGGGGGGGCTGCAGATCGTAGACCCGGATGAGATACTAAGAATCAACACTCTAAAAAGAATTGATAGATTTCTGTGCCAACCTGACAATGGGTGGTCCAAGTGGATGAAACAAAGATATGGTACAGAGCTGAGATTATGTGATAACCAGAAGGCATCTAGAATATGGAGGAAAATGTGTCTCCTCTACTCGACTATCCAACACCTGTACAGAGTTGATAGCACTGGCTCCTGGTCCCGCTCTGACCGGCTACCATGGATCAACTCAGTCACAGATCCGGGTCATGTGTGGACTAAGGTGGTTTGGTGTAAACAGCACTGCCCGAAATGGAGTACTTGCCTATACAGAGCCATCCTAGGCCGGCTGCCGACTAGAGATAGACTGATCAATTGGGGGTTTACGGTTAACCCCATATGCCTCTTATGCAAAGAACTAGATGAGTCTAAGGATCATTTGTTCTTTAACTACAGATACACCAAAAGGATTTGGTCCATTGTGTGCTTGAGGAATGAATGGACTAATGCCCCCAAGAATAACCTAATGGATGCCATCTGTTGGGTTATAAGGAACTATGACCAAGACAATAGAAGAATGTTGTTTCCGAGCCTGTGCATTGCTGATGTGTGTTACTCCATCTGGCAGGAAAGGAACACCAGAATTCATAGGAATAGAGAGAAAAATGTTAACACCCTGGTGGATGACATTGCACTTAACCTGCGGCTGATGGTTAAGTAAAAAAAAGGGTATCGTTAGTAACCTCAGTGTTAATACGAGAACCTTCTGGGATTTTGTAAATTAACCCAGTAGCGTGTTCTTTCTTTTTGGTAGGGTCTGCTTCAGACGCCTTGTCTTGTATAGTATAGCTTAGCTATACACCCTTTTTGGCAATACATATTTACCTATTTCCAAAAAAAAGAAAGTATTACAAAACATGTAAGTAATTTAACAAATGTGTAAGTATCATATGGTATTATAATTATTGTCTTCTAAAAAAATATTTCATTGTAGGATAAATTAAAAGAGGCTACTCAAGAAATGAAAAATATGCAAAATTCTTGGTCCCACTTTATAACATTGGTGCAGCAAAATCAGGTTATTTGATGGAAACAAACGAGTATTGGACAAAACTTATTGATGTACTACTACAACATAATTTGAATTTGTTTTATTCTCTTCTATGTTTTAAATAGGATGAATCAACTAGAAATACACTATTTGACCCGACGAGTGTGTTTCCAAATGTACCCCCTTTTGGAGTATTTCAAACTAGTGTTGGTACAACATCGTCAAATTTTGGATCATAGGTACGTATTCACAAAACTTAAAGTTTTTTTCAACTTTTTTTAATAACAGAAGTTGAAAAATGAGAATCTTGTTTTAAAGGCTCAAATGTTTCCAAACGGGACTTCTCCTGGTGCCTTTTCTACTCAAGCTGCCACAAACGGTATCAATGGGTCATTGTTTACAATTCAGTCACGAGTATAATATTACAAGCATTGTTTATAATGCCTTATCCCAAATCAACTCCTTCTCATGCTATAATTTTTTTTGAAGCCACTTTTTTTTCAAATGGCCCTCCTACTGTTGTGTTTCCCCCTCAAGGTGGTGCAAGTGGTTCCCAAGTATAAATAAAAAATATATTGTTGATATTTGTCTATTTGTGTTCAACTTTATTAAAAAAATAAATTCTTTTCAAGCATCAATATTTCCCAAATGGTCATCCTATTGTTGTGTTTCTCCCACTCATGTTGGTACAAGTGGATCACAGGTATAGAAATATATTATCAAATGTGTGGTAATTTGTGTTCAACTTGAATTTAAAATTAAATTTTGTTCCTGCCTCAATATTTCCCAACTTCAACTCGTACTGGTGTGTTTCCTATTCAAGGTGGAAGAAGTGGAGAAAATCATGCAAGAGATACTTCAACGGAAGACAATCATAATGCTTGAAGAATTTTTAACAATTTACAATAGAGTTTTTAAGTGATGTGAAACTTCAAAATTCTTAGAATATAGATCGTATTTAGAAAATGTGTATGAATTTTATTCACATTGTCATTATCTTTTATTATCCATGTGACAAATTACATCTGTCATATGTCAAACTCATTGTTGATAAAGTTTAAATTTAATTGACTTGGGACTACTTCGACACTCCATATGAGACTTATGAGAAATTTCTATATTGATTATCTTAACCTGATACAAATGTGAGTTTAACATAATCTATAACAAGTACAATCCTCTCTTTAAAATCTTGGCTTTTATTTTGTTCAATATTATTTAACTACTCCAACTATATTTCCATGTGTATACACATAGACAGTCTTGTTATTTGATAGGAAATTTTATCTTGACCTTTTTGTGATAGTTTCTAGAGTTGAGGACAAGGGTGCTTAGGCCCAGATAATGGGCCATCGATCCTTTTGGAGAGTTGTTGCATCATATTTAAGCATGTAAGAAGCTATATCTATTTTTTTTGTTTCTTTGATCTGATCTCCCTCACCTCCATTTTGCAGTATATTATTGACTTCATTAAGTATTTATTTATAGAGAAGTACATATTACTATTTATAACTTTATTTTGATGTCTATCTAAAGTGACTTCTCCTAGCACATGTACTAAATCATATACTCTTTGTAACTAATGACTACTCATAATAATTGGCATTCAAACTCTTTATAGACACAATGTCGTGGATATCAAGCTCATATGACATATAAGCAAAAAAAGAAGGCAACCATTACACTCCACTTTCTCTAGAGAGGATGGTTTGCAAGAAAGGAGTATGGAGCCTTAAAATGGTCAGTTACCTAAAATTCACTCCAGTAGTTGTTTTCTTGTGAATTATTAGTTTGTTTCTTTGAGTCATTGCTGAAACGGAAAAGAACCATTAGCTTGTTTCTTGTGAATTATTGCGCTACTAAGAAGTCTTAGAAACATTTCAGGCTGCTAGAGATGTTGGGGCACTAAGAGAAGCCAAGGATAAACTGAAGAAACGATTTGAGGAGATGACATGGTGATTAAAATTTGAGAAGCAAATGAGGGTACCATTCTTAAAGAGTAGTTAAGAGTGCTTTGTCAAGCTATATGATTGCCCTTCATCAAAGATTATTGGAGGAAATTTGTTCATAACCACCAAGCATCCTCCATTCTCAAAGATGGTCATTAGCTAAATGAGTGATAAAGTCAAAATGTAGACATATATATATATATTGAAAATTGTATTACTTAAGGGGAAAAGGTCCATGTCCTCCCCTATGTGATGAAAAATGGTTTTATGTGAAATAAAAAGAATGTTTCAAAAGAGTGATTTGTTATGGTTGTTATTTCTTATTAACTCAATCAATTTATTATAATATCATTTGTTCTTGATAGAAGCCACAAATATATTACTCTATGAAATATAATATTTTTGAAGGTTAAAGCATTATTGACAAAAAAAATGTACATACCAATTGTAATTCACATGAAATTAAGTATATTTTTAAAGGCCCTAGAACCTCATTGAAAGATGTGAAATTAGCCTTCACAAATGTATTTGGGAGGCCTGGGAAGTCTTTTTGTCAAGGTCAAATATTCCTTCAAAAAAGTATTTGTGAAGGTTCTAGAACCTCATTGAAAGTTGTGAAATTAGCCTTCACAAATATATTTGGGAGGCCTGGGAAGTCTTTTTGTGAATGTCAAATAGTCCTTCAAAAAATTATTTGTGAAGGCTAGAGTCTCTCATCAAAGTATTTGTGAAGAGGCTTTTAGAGTAGGACTTTTTGTGAAGGAATGTCCCTCAACCAATTTTTTTTATATAGGATTTGACGTACATTTGTGAAGGAATCATCCTCCACAAATAGCTAATTTTCTTATAGTGATCCTTCCCTCATGAAATAATTTTTTAAGTTACTTTTATTGGAGACATATTGTTGTAGTCTAACTTCCCTCTACTTAGATCCTTTACTTATATAAAGCATGTACACCCTTTTGGGAAAAAATTATGTACACTTTATTTAAATTGAATATAGTCAAAAAATAGAACTTCCATTGCTATACAATTGGATTTTGTTTACCATTGTAATTAGTAAATAGGTTTTGATTTCACTTCTTTACAACCCCACAAGACCGCAGTGGTTCCACATCCATGCTACTGACGTTATATACTTGTCAACAACTGCATGTACCGCCTCTGTAAACACAACACTGAGTCCATGTCCTCTCACTGACTCCATCCCAATGCCCCAATGCAACCTGCCATCTTCCTACAACACTTCCTCTTCCTCTACCTACACCCAAACTCAATAAATAAGAACAAATACAACGAGGTAATCCACCCATCTGTCTTCCACCATGGCACTCACCAAGCACTACCATTATCAAGTGCAACCACATTCCCTCATCCACCATAGGTGTCTCCACCAACTTCCACTGACATCAATCACCTTGACAACCATGAACTACCTATCCAAAGAAGACACCCAAACTCACAAACCCAACAACCAACCTAATAAGACACCCACCACCGATCTTCCATAATTCGCTCACCAAGCACTACCATCACCAAGTCCAGTCATAGGTCTATAGGTGGTCCCACTCCTGTATCAGTGTAATATTTTCTGCTTAATTCTTATACAAGTTCTATCTTAGGATGGTTCAATACCCTAAAATTCCTTCTTGGCTATTATTTATATAAAAATAGTGTTGAAATTCCAATTTGCACCCATTTTGAAAGTTAGTTCTAGCAAAATTCTTTGTAATTTTTCATGAAATGCTCATGTCCTTTGTTTTGAAAGACTTTAATCTATAGATCCATTCAATTTCCCATAAAAGATATGTATCTCTGCTAACATATTTGTATGTTCTTAATAATTTTAGTTGTTTATGTTGAAAAGGAAATATGTGGAATTGCATATCATATTCCCTAGAAATAAAATAATTAATTTGTTTTATACACTTATCAATTAAAATAAGTTGATATGACAACTTGTCAACTAAAAAATCTTTCCTAGAAATAATGAAATCTCTCAGGTAGCTGGAGGATTCCCAATATCCCCCTTATATGTAAACTAAGTTGCTTTTTTCAAACTAGTTTGTAATATATTTACTCCATCAGAGTCATCTATCTTGTTTTCCGGTGTGTATTCTATGTGGAAAATGCACACTTTATAGTTTCCCCCTTTTTCTTTAACAAGTAGGTGGTGACTTTTCCTCAAGTTCATGCATGTTCACATCCCTTGACTTTTTTAAGAATCCATACTAAAAAATGAAAAAACATCAACTCACACATAGGAGCACCCCTTCTTGCATATCAATACAAAACCCAATTCGGTGTGGTGAGGTCCTATTACGTTCCCACTAGGAGTACCCTCCCACCAAAAAATATGTGTGTTTTGGTGGTTGACTAGAAATGACACACTTTTTCCATGTATTTGACACAACTTGGAAGAACCATCAACTTTAGCCAACACTATTTGATAAAAAAACAACATGATATGTTCATAATGAGGAAATACTCATGATAACAATAAAATGCATGCATATATTAGGAAACATGATCTGAATCGAGAAAATTATAGCCTTAGTTTATGTTTGTTGGGTTTGTCATCCAATTAATCAGTGTTGATGTTCTATTTTAAGTTCCCAATGCTCAAAATTTCAAATGGAATATCAATATATCAATTTGGTGCCACACGCCTTTATTAAGGAATTATCTCACCCTTTTTTATGTTACTTTTTTATTATTTTTATGCCTTGAATTCATTTTCTATGATGCCAATTTTTTTGTTCTATGTTTTGAGCATCATTTACCTACATTCCTGCCTCCTTTATCTATAGCGGTGCCTTCTTTTCTTCACCTCCTCAACCACCATATTTGCCTCCTCTACGCCCCTTTATGTACATCTTTTTCCATATTTTGAGCCACCTTTACATGCCTACATGCCTATTATACCTGTGACACAGTCATCACACAAAGAGCAAGATTACTCAAAACAACCGTGGAACAAATACTAATCAACCAGGTTACTAGAAAACACAGGAAATTAAAACCATTTTCTCATAAGCACAAAATCTAGAACTTATCGCATCTGAGTTCACAAAAGCCACATGTATCATATCTCATGCCACAAGGTTATTACATGGTACTGCTCACTAGCCACAACCTGTTACAAGAGGTAACCTATTCACATACATGCATGTCATATATTTAAAACAATGGCATATAGCCAAAAACTTGTGTCGATATACAAACTACAAAAATCTCCCCAAGGACCTGAGAGTACAAGGATAACACCTAGGACTCTACTACAAAACATTAGCAGATAGGATGTGTCAATGAGGATTTTGTTTAGAGTTATCCTTGGTTTTTTGAGAGATTTTCTTATGAGGATTGAGTACAATGATCAATTGAGGAGTCTCAGTGTATTTTTGCGTGTTGTGTGTTCACGGGATCTGATTATGTTCTCTTTGATGTTTGGTATATTGTACTCCTGATGACATTAGCAGATAGACAACATTATTATCCGGTTGAGAAAATTCAACTAAATGATATGTATTAAACTGGTAATACACATAAAGCTAATTAGGCAGTTCTCACTGAGCATTAAACAATTTAAACTTTTAGAAGGAATATGAATAGCATGTATGGCATTTGATTTCTCTTACTACATTATAATTCAAGAAATTAGTACAAAAGATAAGGCAAGGGGACCATCTGATATGAATCATATTTGACCCTAAGTATACTACATTGTTGTGTTATTTCTTTTATTATGCCATGAGGATTAGAGTCGTACCACCCAGATCTAACTGACCACTGCAAAGTCAAAATTGGTGCCATACAAGATCAATGGAAGAGCCAGAATTCATGACCTTCAAATGTACTACTCGATCAGTTCGAGTCTGCACCGTAGTGACATATAGTCAGCTGCAAAGACAACAACTTATAGTCAAAGCTATAGTCTTGTAGAGACAAGAACTCATAGTCAAAGCTATGGTTATGTAGAGACAACAAATTATAGTCAAATCTATGGTTCTATAGAGACATCAACTCATAGTCAAAGCTATGGTCCTGTAAAACACCTAGCCCGCCTTGGAACATGTCGTGGCGCTAGAAACCAAGGTATATAGCCCAATCACTGAGGTACAATAACAGTTGTCCTCTATCACATCATATCACATGCTCATCACCAAGACCCGATGGTAGTTGTTCTCAAAACACTTGGGGTCAAGATGTCAAGGACATGTAGTCACTTGCACCTTGCATACTCAACAATATATACTCTGAGTTTCCCTTGGGAATACCCGTTTCACCATCTAGCAAAGTACTGACGTTGAAGATGGATCTATGGAACATGGCAGCCACATAAATAAGGTTTCACTTGATTAGTTTGTCCAATTGAGTATCTTTTGGCATCAATCGAGTTACAACATATACACCTAATCAAATTTTACAATGATAAGGGAATATTACAACTCCAGAAGTTATAAACATATAATGTGTAAACTTGTCACACTATCACCTAATGCCACTGCCAATTCAAGGCCATAAATATATCACACAGCCATGCAAGACTATCACCATAATTGCATTGTTGTGGGATATTAATCCCTCATCACATTAGTAGAGGATAACACCTCTCACTAGGAATTAAGCCTCTATTAGGCCAACAGGCCCATTACATCACTACACCATCAACATACCTCATCAAGGCTCATATACCATCACCCTATATCATATGATTACCACGATAGAATTCACATTATATGGCATTCATTCAACCTACAAGGTTAGGATACATAGGTAGGAGAGAGAAAACATAATCATATGCTAGTTATCCAAGCAAGCTCAACAAGTATAACATACCTTAGTGTTAGGGTTAGGGTTTCACACCCATAACTGATTACAATTTCATATTATTATTCAACCACCAAACCCTAGATATATCATCTCCCACTTTCTTAGAGCACATTAGGGTTTGAATTATTATGATAGACATGTAAGCATCATGATGCATTTAGTAGTATGTATTGATCACAAATCACCACTCATACATGTGTGGTGACCATCTCACATACACCATGTGTAGAGACTATCATAATCATCTATGGGTAGCAAGCATCACCACAAGTATTTGTTGTGACCGAAACAGGTCACCACTAGGTGTAGCAACCCTCTACACTTCTCCTCATACATGCCTTAGCCAGAAAAACAAAAATCAAACCAACACACTTATTGCGACTGAAGCAAAACCCAAACAGACATTGCAACCAAGACAAATCCAACAGTCATTGTGACTTGCAACCGAACAAAAATGATGTGTTGTGACCGAACAACAATGATGTGTTGCGACCAAACAAAGTGAAGCATATGTAGAACCCATTACACTTCACGCATCATCACATGTGTCTACCGCAACAAGGATCAAGGAAAATGACCAAACAGAAGAGCCACATGTGAGTGCTGACCAACGACACCAAGGGAAAAAGGGCATGGCTGAAATAGATGTAAGACACCAAGAAAACCAAGTGTCACCATGTCCAAAACTCATACGTGTGTGGACATCAAACCCTATAACAACCACCATGAAGATCATCAAGGAAAACCAAGGCTAAGAGAGAGAAACCAAACTTTAACACATGTGAAACTGATTCAAAACCTCAATAAATATTAAACATCAAACCCTAGAAATGGTTTCCAACATGATCAACCAAAAAACCAACTAGGAGAGAGAAGACCAAGCTTCAACAATATGAAAATTGATTCAAAACCCTAAATAAAACATAGGGGTTGAAACATAGCATGGTGATAAAACCAATGATCATGGTGCATGTAAGAACTTCACTTCCACAACACTTAAGAATCTGGCACATGCAATTAGGGTTTAAGGAGGAGAGCATTCTACGTGATAATACTAAAAAGTCATAAACCGTAGATCATGATAATATCATCTTGCATATTAAGAACATGTTTTAGATGTTAAAATAGTAACATGCAAGCATGTTTATGGTGCAAATAATAGAAGAGGGAAAAGAGTTATATAACCCACCTTGAAGAGAACTAAGATTCAAATCCACAAGCTCCAAAGATAGAGAAAGAAGCTCCAACAAAGATCAACTCCGCGACCACAAGTTCACCTCCAAAGAGGATAACACCATGGTCAAATAAGAGATCAAGAAAAGAGGGTATCAACCCTAGGCCAAACAAGAAGAAGAAAGAAAAGAGCTTCTTCTCACATAGGTACCACCATGTTCAAACCACAGTCTCTGGCCTTTGTGAGGAGAATATCTTCAAGATAGCCACCAAGGTTGCATCATAGTATCATGGTCGAGAAGGAGACAGAGAGGTAGGGTTCAAGGGAAAATGAAATTCAGTGTTCAAAACCACTTACCAAGAGAGAAAGGATCACCAAGAACCACCTCCAAAGAGATGATCAAGCTCAAAAGTACCACATGCAAGGATGATCGACCACCAAAGCACCTAGATCAGTCCTTCCCGGTCCTCAAAGCTTCAAGAATGATCACAAGAGAGAAGGAAATAAGGAGGGAAAAAAAGAATACTTGCATAAGGAATAGAGAGGTTATATACTCAAGGTAGGAGGAAAGTAAGGTGAGTATGAGGTGTCAACACAAGAGACACCAAAATGACACTTGTCCACTAAGAAAATAGCAATTCAACCGCTAAACACTTGCATACATAAAAGGTGATACAACCTAGGTGGTGTATTGACCACTCAGGTCCACAACACACCTTGTAGCGGACAAAGCTAACCAAGCTCATGTAGGGGCCAAAACACTAGGTCACCACATCACCACATGGTCGAAACACATCACTAAAGGACAAACCATGTCGACAAAACCACATCAAGATCACCATGATCAAAGCAAGCAACTCCTAAGGTAAGTGTTGTGGTTGCAACACTCATTCAAGAGTGATGTTGCGGTTGCAACACACCAACCCTATCAAGGTTGACACTCAATAACAAGGCAACTCAAGCAAACCCTAACCTCACCATGTTATGCCACATCATCAACCATGGTCCAAGCAAGGTGCCCCATAGAATTATCTTTGCTAACATGATTCTAAGGCACAAGAAACACACTCCACATGTGACAAATTGCAAGATTGCAACTTGGTCCAAAACAAGCAAACATGGCTCAAACATCATCTAAACATGACCAAATAGAAAACATAAGATATGTCACATGATATAAAAGAATCTCAAAAGATTAAAATAAGGTTTAAGCATCTCATTAAGCAAAACAAGAACACTCAATCACTAAGCTAGGTTAGGGGCCTTACAACCATAAACCCCTAACAAAGATTTTACCCCCAAAGTCCTATGTGAAAAGTGATGGGTATTCCTACACATCTCCTCCTCAAGCTCCCACATGGCTTCCTCTATGCCATGATGATGCCACAAAGCCTTAACCAACATGATGTACTTCTTCTTCGACTTCACGATCCTCCAATCCAAGATCAACACATGACCTTCCACATAAGATATATCCTTGTCTAGCTCAACCTCTACTAGCTACAACACCAATTCTGTATCAGGGTGGTAGTTCCTCAACGTCAAAACATGGAACACTTCATGCAACCTATGTAACTTAGTTGGAAACTCCAACTTATAAGCCACCCTTCCAACACATGCCACTACTGGTAAGGTCCCATATATCTAGGATCCGACTTACCCTTCTTCCCAAACCTCAAAACACCTTTCCAAGGAGAGACCTTGAGATACACAATGTCTCTCACTTGGAACTCTAAGGGTCTACATTGATTATCTGCATACAACTTCTGCATGTCTTGTCCTACCTTCATCTGTTGCTGCATCACTCTGGTCTTATCTGTTGTCTATTGTACAAGCTTAAGACCCAAAAGTTGATATTCACCAGTTGTGTACCAAAACAATGGAGATCTACAACGTCTCCCATACAACACATCATAAGGTGTCATATCAATGCTCCTTTGATACGTGTTATTGTATGAAAACTCTATCAAATAGAGATGCACATCCCAACTTCCCAAAAAATACAAAACACAAGCTCTCAATTGATCTTCTAAAATTTGGATTGTCCTTTTTGATAGTCCATTTGTCTATGGATGAAATGTTATACCCAAATGCGTACCTACTATTGTGTGTAGATGTTCCCAAAAATGACCGGTGAACTGAGGACCTCTGTCAGATATGATGGTAGCTAGGATTCTGTGCAAATGCACTAACTCATCAACATATATTTGAGCAAGATTCTCTATTGTGTATGTCATCTTCACCGACAAGAAGTGTGCTGTCTTTGATAATTGGTCAACAATCACCTATATGAAGTCATGACCTTTGGTTGTCCTTTGGAGACCAACCAAAAAGTCCATCGTGATGTGATCCCATTTCCACTATGGTATGGGCAACAGTTGAAAAGTTCTTGCAGGCTTCTGATGCTCTGCTTTAACCTACTGGAACATAGGACATCTGGCAACAAACTCAGCCACGTCATGCTTCAAACTAGGCCACCAATACAAATCTTTTAGATTGTGATATATGTTGGTGCTACCTAGATGCATAGCGTACATTGAGGAGTGAGCCTCCTCCAAGACCAATTTCCTTATATTTTCAACTTCAGGTACCACCGCTCTTTCATGGTAACATATTGTACCATCCTTGGACTCATGGAAACCATCACACTTCTCGCTGCCAATCTCTGCTTGGATCTATTGAATAACAATATCATCATATTGAGAATCCTTGATCTACTATCATAGAGTAGGATTCACCTATAGTTGTGCCAACAAGTTTTCCAATTAGGAGACTTTCAACTTCACATTCATCTAACGCAAAGTCACTAACATGTCTCTATTGTAGCACGACAAGTGTAAGACCCCCGACCTAGCTTTATGCTTAATTGTAATTACTTTGTATAATGAGATGCTTAAACCTTAATCTAATCTCTTGAGATGCTTTCATATCATGTCATAGGCTTATATTTTCATTTTGGTCCAATTTGATTGATGTTTGAGCTATCTTTGTTATATATGCAGTTGTTTTGGACCAATTTGCAATTTACCCATAAGTGAGGGTTATCTTGCATATTGTCACATTTTGAGAATGTTTCTTATGTGTTGATCTCATGAGAAAAAATATTTTTATATGAGGCACCTTGTTTGAATTAAGGTTAGTGATGTGACATCTTAGAGTGATTCTATGGTTCCTAGGGTTTGCTTTATTGGTATGGTGTTGATGCTAGGGTTTGAGTGTTGCGACCACTACCTCACTTTTGAGTGTCTAGTGACTGCAATCTACATCCTAGGTGTTGTTGTCTTGACTGATATGACCTAGAGATATGTTGGTCGAGACAGTTGTCATCTAGTGAAGTGTCTCGACCATGTATATGATGTTCTAGGGTTTTGGTTGAAACCATGTGTATATGGTAGTGTCTCAACCAAGACAAGGTTGTAGCTTAACTTGTTGGTCATAGCTCCTTTTTGGATAAACATTAACATTTTTATATATGCATGTGAGTGGAAGAGAGGTTGTTTCTTTGATGTATATGTGTTCCTTGAAATCCTCTTATGTTGACACCTCATCAACTTCTACTTCCCTCCTCCTTTGGGTATATAACACCTTCTCTTCTCTAGTAAGCAACTTTTTTAGTCCTACTCTCTTCTTTCTCTCTCAAAAATGACCTTGGAGCTTTGGGAGCAAGGAAGGTCTGTTCTGAAGCTTGGGTGGGCGATCCACCTTGCATGTTGAAGATCTTGTGCTAGAATCAACCTTTGGTGGTGATTCTTGGTGGTTCTTCTCTTGGTAAGTGATCTTCTTCTCTGGAACATGTTTTCTTTTCTAAAAAACCCATCATCTTCTTCCTCCCTCTCAGCTAAGAGACTGTGGATTGTCTGTGGTGGCTTTACCTTGGAGATCTCTTCTTCACAAGGGTCATAGATCATGTTTTGACATGATGGCACCCTAGTGAGAAGAAGACCTCTTCTTTCTTCTTCTTGGGTTTGACTTAGGGTTGAGTTTCTCTTCTCCTGATCTCTCCTTTGACCAAGGCATTTCTTTCTCTTTTGAAGGTGATATAGCAGCTGAAGGCTTGAATCAAGTTTGGGCTTCTTTCTCTATCCTAGAGCTTGAAATGTTGGAAGCTTTGGTTCCCTCCAAATCAGACAGTTTATATAACTCTTCCCCTAGTTATTATTAGCATCTTAGACCTGATCACATGTTGATGTTCTACATGTTAAAACTTGTTCTTGATTATAGAAGAAATAATATGTTTTAGGGTTTAACTTGTGGAGTATTCTTGACAAGATTATCTTTCTTATAAGCCCTACAAGCGATGTACCCAATTTAGTAGTAAATGGGAGATGATGTGATTTCTTTGAATATTTATCTATGAAAACATGTTACTCTCTATATGGTTCATTTATACTTGAATATCAGGAAGTCTTTGGTCTATTTTATGCAAAGAAAAACTAGTTGTTTACATGACTACAACTTTGACTATGAGTTGTTTTCTACAGGACTATAACTTTGACTATAAGTTGTTTAGCAGTTTGACTGTTATGTCACTGCATTGTAGACTTGAACTGACTGAGTAGTGCTAGTGATGATCATGGAGACTGACTCTTCCATAGATTGTATAGGGTACTGATTTCGACATAGCAATGGTCAATTGGATTTGAGTGGTACGCCTCAAATCCTCATAGCATAATAATAAAAGTTGTTAAAAAGTCATGCATTATTTTGCTTAGGGTCATATATGGACCACATTGGATGACCCCTTGCCTTATATTTGTAATATTTAGTTTATAATAGTTATACATGTTCTTCATATTCCTTCTAAATATATATGATGGTATACTACTCAGTTGTAGATGCTTAAACTACTTAACTGGTTATTAACTGCTCTAATTTGTTGCACTATTACATTATTGTGCTTGTAATGGATGTTGGTGAAGAGTTATGTCTCTCACTGGGATGTTTGGTGTCACATCATGGGTTCCACAACTTTTTAGGTGGTCGTGGATGAGGAGGTTGAGGTCGTGGTACAAGTGATGAGCAATAAGGAGAGCAGTAACTGTTAAAGGTTGGATTGTTGGTATGTATGCCTGGAGAGCCAATCATATGATGATTGGGATGTGGCAGTAGATACCAAATTTGATAATAATAAAGGCATGCTTCCAATTTATTATGTTCCATTTAGTTATGAGATAATGAATAACATAATAAATGTCTAGAGAATGATATTACTCAATGATGTATGTCTTCAAGTACATGACTTGGAAGAATGGGATCATACTGATGTTAAAAGTGTATACATTCTCATTATGTACCTAATTGATTGTTATTGTGGAAGGTAGATAGACAAAAATAACACATAAGATTAGAGTGTGAGTTGGTTGATGACTGAATCTCATTGGTCATGATATGGCAATATCAAACCAAGCACACAGATACATGTTAGCGAATAGTGTGTCAGACAGACCCACTGTGAGACTGACATATGGAAGCCATCATCATGGAAGTCATAGTCATCTCTCACAGTGATGGTGGTGGTTGTGGTTCTTAGACCTAAAATCACTGCACTCATCACATGTCATTGGGTACACTTTGACATCATCAAACACATTCATGAAACATGGGTTGTTATAACAGTGATGATTGGGTGAATTTGACACATGGGGACTGATTGTGACTGATAGATATGGGATTTGTCCCTCCGATAGGAATATGATATCCAAGACCTCTTGATTACTGAGACTGACAAAAGTATGGCCATATGTATTGAGTCAACATTTGATATTGAGCCTACATATATCTCATGCAGTCTACTATGGCTCAAGGAACAAGATTGAATAATGATTAGGATGACTACTCCATGCCTCTAGTTCAATCCAGATATCAGTGACAAAGGAACTATATGAACATTGTAACACCATACACAGATTTTAGGTTGAAGTCGCCCCCCCCAACTTTCCATTCACTTGGGTAGCATTGATGTGCGACTAGGTACTGCCATTTTCTTGTGATGTCATAAGCTAGTTATGGGCATTCACTATCAACGTGATATGCGACCTATAAGGTCACTGTTATGACCGCAAACGAGCTTAATTTGGTAAACTAGGGTTTACCTGGATGATTATATGCTTAATTGGATTGATCATTTCTTAAATCTAATTAATGATGATAATTCAATTATGATGTTTTAAACCTAATAAGAACGTTAAGTGTTCTACTATTTGAGAAATTAGGATTTTAGAAATATAAACCCTAGTTGGCTGAAATTAGGGCTTTGATGGTACATGAGTATGGAATTTGATCAAGATAGTAGTACGGTAAATAATTTATCATATTTTCTATGTAATTTGGATTTAATTTGAATTTGGATATAATATGTATAACTCAATCATGCATTTCAGTGAAAAATTTCAGAATTTTTGGATGTTCTTTAAAAGTCATTCTCGGTCGAGATATATTTCAACCGACCATGCTGACAGAATGTTGTTCAGCAGTATATTGTTTGATATTTAATTATTTATTGGTAACTCTAAATGATATAAAATTTTAACTGGAGATCTTAAAATCAATCATAAACAACATGAAAAATTTTCATAATTTTTGGATGTGTTTAAACCTTATCAGTAGACGAATTACAATAACTGACATTTCTACAGAATTCTGGTTAGCAGTGCAATATTCTATTTTTATTTATTTAATTGAAGATTGGAATGATCTCAAATTTTAACTGAAGCTTTATAAATACATTATACAAAACATGAAAAATTATCATAATTTTTGGAGAAATTTTTATCTCTTAAATATACGAATTACAGAAACCTTTTTATGATAGAAAAATCTGCTGAAATAAGAAAAAGTTTAGTGAGGGGTCAAAGTGCAATTGACCCAAGCAACTCAATTGCTCTATATGATCAACCTAACACACTAGCATATCTCATAATTCGTGATTCAAACTAGAGAAACAAAATCCTAGAGAGAGAGGGAGAGTTAGGGTTTGAGAGGAGAAATTGATGGAGATGCTGACCTAGGGTTTTGGGATCCGAGGAATGATAAAATCATGTAAGTTTAGCTTCTTTGGATATAGTTTCATGGTGGATCTTATCTCACATGTAAAAATTCTATCTCTCCTATGATTTGATCCAAAACGGTATCAAAACTTCCCCTTTTCTCACTCCTTTTTCATAATCCCTCATTTTCAGGGTTTCTGAGTTGAAAGGAAGAAGAATCGGGTGAATTGCTAGGGATTTGATATGGATTCGAGATTTTTAGATATGGGATACGTTTTTATGGTATTTTCATACCTTAGGGTGAGTGAGAACTTCCTTTAAATAATATATTGTATGAAAATTGGTTAAATCATTCATAATCTTTAATTGCTTAGTATGCGATTACAAACCCTGAATTGTCTATTTGTTCTAAGTTGTTGTAAAATGATATAAAATGGATTCTTCCTCTGTTTGGATGAATTTCAGATGATAAAATCATATTAGAAATGTATACAATACATCCTAATAACAATTCCCTAAGTATTCACAGAGGTTATAAGAATAAACTGAAATATAGGGAATTTGTCTATGATTGAAATTTGCTGTATAAGTAAATAGAGAAATTTTCTTATCTAGATCCTCTTGGTTATGAATGTTTGCTTATTTAAATTCATAGTACATATATGTCAGATACTATCTTGATTCATTTAAAGTGAATAGTGTTTGTTTGATATCTCAGTAAAGAGGGTGAAACCCTAGATGCGAGGAAAGTTGGATATTTGCAAATAGATATCATGAAATCTATTTGAAGGGATTTTCTTGACATGATAGACTTTATTTATACAATGTTATTATTGATGCATGATATGCTAGTGAATGGCATGGAAACCCAAATTCAACTCAATTCCAAGGTTTCATACATATATTGATTGTATATGATTTGTTGAAAACAGTCTTTATTCAGTGAATGTTTATGTCATATGAAATCCTTATGAGAGCCATGTGATAAGTGAATGAGGTAAATAAAACCCTAAGGATCGGGTGTTCAATGAATCAAGTATTGTGATATCAATGCTCTTAGTATGAGATGTGGTGATGCTTAACAGTTCAATTGCATGATTCTAGTATATAAAGTGCCAAGTTGACATGTATTCTGTTTATTTAAGAATTTTAGTCTGCCTATATGTATAGTATGATGATTACTCAGAATATTACAGTGTTTTGAATATACTGCTCTGCCAAGTTTAGAAGGATATACATGTTGTATTATAATCTTTAGATGAATAGACTCGGTACCATAGAGATACCAGAGTCAAGAATAAGTAATAGAGAGATACAATATATTAAGAGATTTCTAAGAATAATAATATAATTGGCATAGGTTCCCTAAACACTGTAGATTCCCTACGGATGTCTGCACTGTAGGGAGGAAATGATCCACCCTGGCAGCGACTAGTATACGGGGATCGAAACGCACCCACAGATCATGCGGGGAGACAAAGCCCTTGAGGAAGTCTCCTAAGAGAAGATAGGTTACCCAACATGAACCAGAGATCCCAGTGGTAACCCAGAGGTACCCACAGAGTGTAACAAGATGAGGTCCACAGAGCATCTCAGACCCTCCGCCTGTGTACTCAGCCTAGAGGAGAGGTCCAGTTAAAGGCCAGCTATTTAGCCACCTTAGTCAGACATGACGGTTCGAGTCAAGCGAACCCAGATTTAGTTCTAGGCTTAGCATCCCAGGTTTTAAGCTAAGTCTTGTACACTGAGATCGTAGTTCACTACGCGTCTTCATTTGTAGAGTACACTGCATATGATCCAGGCATACTAAAATGAATGATAGGTCAAACAAGTGTGTACAGTTATTCAATTATTCTTTGTATGTTTCTAAATTATTAGTTCTCTTTATGATCAATCAAGCATTTCATATATTGATTCACTCTTATAGATATCTAGAGTATCCTGTCATATTTATGATTGTCAATTATTAGACTCTTTAAAGATTACTTCTATTATAATTGATATCAGTTGCTCAAAAATATATCTATAATTATATCAATGCTTTAGACTGCTTCTTTGAAGTACTCATTCATTGAGCGAGTAGGCTCACCCCTCTACTCAAACTTTTTAGGGAAATCACATGGACTTGAAGAAGATATCGTTGCATCAGAGTAGATCTACCAAAAGAGTTAAGTTTGAGTATAGTTAAGTTCAATCAGTCCATGTCACTCTAGGTCCTTGTATAGATGTGGGAGAGTTGTAAATGATGTTTTGTATGTTTGTTTCCTTAATAAGAGAGAATGAAAATGTTTGTCATGTTATATGTACATGGAAGTGTGAAAAACATAATGATTGTATGGATGTGTATCATTAATGCTGAGATTATATTAGAGAAATAAAAGTATAATTCTCTTGTAAAGTTAGTTTATGTGGTTTAAATGCGAGAAAAGAAAGAGTTTGAAAAAGAAGAAAAAGTTAAGGGTGATCTTTGTATTACGTTAAATCCTCAATTTATACCCTAATCTCATGATTGGTGGTAATTGTGAGATTGGGTTGTAACAACTTTCATATCAGAGCTTAGGCTGAGTTGTCAGGGACCATTAAGTTAGTAAGTTAGAGTCATAAGTGTGGCAGATAGGAGATGTTATGATGTTAGCTCTAGGGATATGAGTATTTGGATATCCTGGCCCGGTATCTGAGTACTTGGATCAACCAGTATCAAGATACTTTGTCTATTCTTTCATGTATACCTTGGCCAGGTATACAGTGGAAGGATGGGCTAGAGTGGAACCCTAGAAATATTAGGGTTAGAAACAAGATAAGTAACATGAAATAAGAGCATAAATATAAAATGAGATAGAACTTTCATTTCATATTGTTGTTTTATTGGAGATGAATAGAAATGCTCTTATATTTTTTAATTCAAATATTTAGTATTTTGAAATATATATGGGTCTTTAAGATTTGTTGTACACTATGTAGTTGTAGAATTTATTGATTACATTCTTTGTATCAAGTAGACTAGAAATGATCTTTGAATGAACTTTCCTAAGTGGATATTCTTTCCACATGTTTGAGATTAATATGAGTTGGTTAATCTTAAGTATCTCTTGGCTTCAGGACTGTAGGTTCGGCCTGGTCTGGCTGGAAGGATGCGTTACTAGGATCTAATGACTCCTATTGAAAATATAATAAGAGTAGACTATGGATAAATTAGACCCACATCATAGTGAGAATGTACATACACTAAGATGTTGAAAGATATGGGAAAGATTAGAATAGCTAAGAATTAGTTGGAACTGATATCTGAGATCCAACTTTGGGGCCTCATATGAGAAACTCTTAATTGGGAATAAAGGAACAGGACATAAGGTTCAGATTAAGTTTAATTATTAGTATTATATGAACTCTAAATATGAAATATGGAAACGATATGAGAAAAGTATGTAAGGGGCCAAGATAGTAAGAATCAATCATGAGAAATGGATTATATAACCGAGTACAATGTTTTTATGTACTCCAAAGTAAAGGGAAAATATAAGAAAAGAGCTAAGTATACAATAAGTACATAGAAGTGAAGAGTCTTCATAAGAGTTAAAGTGAAGAGAACTAGATGAGCATGTAAATCATAAAACTAGGATAAGAAACTTAGTTGAAATAAAGAGAAATGTTGGAAATAATGAGCTTGATTAAGGAATGAGGGTTATGATATAATTGAGAGCATGGAATGTATACCTTTATTAATAATTTTAATACATTCATCCTTATTGCCTTTATTAATAAGTTTAATACATTCATAATTTATTAATAAGTTATGATATAATTGAGATCTTCTTGACCTCCGCGGATGGATGAATAAGCCGCGGCTGTGAAATCGAAGCGGTAGGTGGTGGCACAAACTCCGGAATTTCCATTGGGTCGGTGTGTGAAGAAGATGCACCAGCAACATGCACCATGGTTGCAACTGAAAGAGGAGTAGAGAGAGAGCTCGGTGAAGATCGGAGAAAGAAATCTCCGCTCGATGAAGAACGTGCTCCTTGTTGCTCGTCGTCGGGCTCAGATCGCTCTGGAATACGCTCGTCACAGGTGGAGGAGGATTGCTCTGGAGTTGTGACATCATATGACGACAATCCTTCTCATATATAGCCATGGCCGGCACTACTGTATGCCCATCGATACCATCGACGCGGGTCAATGGTATCGACACGGGTAGCACAATCCGTACTGCCGCTAGTATCGAAGGTCGTCGATGGATGGATCTGCGGGTCCCGGATTGCTGATGTGTCGATACTATCGACGCGAGTCGATGGTATCGACCCGTCCCCCGGATCGACATTTTGGTTTCTGCGATCGCCGTAGATCTCTCCTCGCGGATTGTTAACGTGGCTCGTCGATACTATCGACGTGAGTCGATGGTATCGACCCTCTAATTAGGGAAACTTCCTCGTGAGGTCGGTCACCGCCTTCTGTATATGAATGTGTCGATACCATCGACAGGCCCGTCGATGGTATCAACTTTACTGAGACGATGCTTTTGAAAATCTCCAGAGATCTCGTGAGTATCGACACCCATGTCGATACTATCGACTTCTGCTTGTGATCTGCCTGTTGGTATGTCAATACCATCGACGAGGCCGTCGATAGTATCGATGCGGTGCAATTTCTGCAGTCGCCAACCTGTACCACAGTCGATACCATCGACTCAAGGGTCGATGGTATCGAATCTGCCTCAGTCCTGTACATGTAGCAAACGATCACGATATCTTTTTTACAATAAAAACTAAGTCAAAATGAATCAAACTATGAATTTAGAAGAACTAAACTAAAGTACCGACGGTTGGGTTGCCTCCCAACAAGCTCCCTTATTTAACGTCTTAGGCTAGACGACTTGAAGCTCGTCATGCATCTGGAAGTGCAATGAGTTTGACCTCATTCACCTTCCTTGTATATTCTTCACCATAATACAACTTCAACCTTTGTCCATTGACCAAAAATGTGGTCTCGCCATCGCGCACCATGATTGCGCCATGTGGTCTGACCTCCTCTACCGTAAATGGTCCACTCCATCGGGATTTTAGCTTCCCGGGATGTAACTTCAGCCTCGAATTGAAAAAAAGCACACGATCTCCTTTCTTGAAGGTGCACATCTGAATGTGGCGATCATGAATCAACTTCGTGCGCTCCTTGTATATCTGAGAGTTTTCATATGCATTCATTCACAGCTCATCAAGTTCATTTAATTCAAGTAACCTCTTCTTCCTCGCTTCATCATAACTCAAGTTTAGCTTCCTAAGCACCCAATGTGCTTTGTGCTCTAATTCCACCGGTAAGTGATAGGCCCGACCATAAGCCAACCTAAAAGGTGTGGTGCCTATAGGTGTCTTGTATGTTGTCCTGTATGCCCACAATGTGTCTGGTAGTAGGGCACTCCAATTCTTCCTCATGGAAGCCAATGTACGCTCTAAGATCTTCTTAATTTCTCGATTGGAGACCTCCACTTGTCCTTGAGTTTGCGGGTGGTACGGGGTACCAATGTTATGTTTGACCCCGTACTTTCTCAATAGTGCTGAGAACTTTTGATTCCGGAAGTGTGTACCCCCGTCACTAATGATCATTCTGGGCACACCGAACCTGCAGAAGATATTTTCTTTAACGAATCTGCACACTACAGTGGAATCATTAGTCCTTGTGGGTATTTCCTCTACCCACTTTGACACATAATCAACAGCCAAAAGGATATACAAATTAGAATTTGAGGACACAAAGGGTCCCATAAAATCTATACCCCATAAATCAAATACCTCAACTTCCTGGAAAACATTAAGGGGCATCTCTTGTCTCTTCAAAATGTTACCCGCCCTTTGGCAGGAATCACATTGCCTCACGAACTCAAAAGCGTCCCTAAACAAGGTAGGACAGTATAGGCCACTTTCCAGTACTTTGGATGTCGTATGAGAGCTTGCATGGTGTCCGCCCGTTGGTAGTGTGTGGCAATGATGAAGAACACTCTCGTATTCCACCTCAGGTACACACCTACGTAGGACACCAGCCCTGCATTGCTTTAAGAGAATAGGGTCATCCCAAAAATAATATCGTAGAGAATGGAAAATTTTCTTCTTCTCTTGATATGTCCAATCATCCGGAATGATTCTGCAGGAAAGATAGTTCACAATATATGAAAACCACAGATCTTTAGAATTCACTTTCAAAAGTTGTTCATCCGGAAATGTCTCGGTAATGGGTATGTGTAAATCTTTTTCATCTACCCTCTCTAACCTAGACAAATGATCCGCTACAACATTTTCAATCCCCGCCTTGTCTTTGATTTCGATATCAAATTCCTGTAAAAGCAACATCCACCTAATCAATCTAGGTTTGGCATCTTTTTTCTCCATCAAATACTTAATAGCGGCGTGGTCCGTCCAAACTACGACTTTCGATCCAACTAAATATTGCCGAAATTTTTCAAAAGTGAACACAACGGCAAGCAATTCTTTCTCAGTAGTCGTGTAATTGAGTTGGGCGTCATTCAAAGTCTTAGAGGCATAAAAATCACAGCGGGTTTATTGTCCACCCGCTGTCCCAACACAGCTCCAATGACGAAATCAGATGCATCACACATGAGTTCAAACGGCTTGGTCCAATCCGGTGTTTGCACAACCAGTGCGGAAATTAATTTTTCCTTAAGCATGTTGAACGCGTGTAGACATTTTTCATTGAAGTCAAAAACAACATCCTTTTCTAAAAGCTCAGATAGAGGTTTGGTGATTACTTCAATTTTTACCGGATCGACCTCCAAACCTTTGCTAGACACTTTATGTCCTAGCACTATTCCTTCACTCACCATCATGTGACATTTTTCCCAATTGAGGACCAAATGTGTGTCCTCACAGCGTTGTAACACCTTATCCAGATTGTAAAGGAATTCATCAAAAGATGCACCATAAACCAAGAAATCATCCATAAAGACCTCTAAACAGCGTTCTACCATATCAGAAAAAATGGCGAGCATACAACGCTGAAAGGTCGCCGGTGCATTACATAATCCAAAAGGCATACAGCGGTACGCAAACGTTCCATAAGGACAAGTGAAGGTGGACTTCTCTTGGTCCTTAGGATCTATTGAAATCTGATTGTACCCCGAATACCCATCCAGAAAACAAAAATGTGATCGGACGGCTAAGCGCTCTAGAATTTGATCAATAAACGGAAGAGGAAAGTGATCCTTTAGTGTAGCGGCATTCAGTCGTCGGTAATCTATACAAACACGCCACCCGGTTACCAAGCGGGTGGTGACAGGTTCATTTAAGAGATTATAAGTAACAGTGATCCCCCCTTTTTAGGGACTACCTGCGTGGGACTCACCCATGTCAAGTCAGAAATAGCATAGATGATACATGCGGAAAGAAGTTTAATCACCTCCTTCTTCACAACCTCCATCATGCTCGGATTTAGTCGACGTTGCGGTTGAATCACTGGCTTGGCTCCCTCCTCGAGCCGAATCTTGTGCTGGCACAAGGTAGGGGAGATCCCCTTGATATCTGCAACAAACCACCCAAATGCTCCCCAGTGGTTCTTCAGCACTATCAACAACTGGGCCTCCTCCTCAGCACTCAGATAAGCAGATATAATCACAGGCAACTTTTCTTCCTCAGCTAGAAATGCATACTTGAGGTGCGGTGGCAGTGGCTTCAATTCCAATTCTGGCGGTTTGATTAAGGATGATTGAAGCGGTGGTGGGAGTTCGCCTAAATATTCATAGTACCTCGCATAGAAACACGGCAACATCTGAAGCATCTTGGTGCACTCCTTCAGGGATTTGCTTCTCATCCAATCATGAGTGATATTGACTAAGCATGCCTCAAGTGGTAATTCTGGATATGCATCAAAAACTAAATTTGCTATAGCCTCATCTTCAATAGAGGGAGGAATGTACTCCTCCTCATCGTTCGGAAAACCTACAGCCTTGCAAAGGGATACCACCTTGGTCTGCTCCATGATGTCCACAGCCAAAGTCCCTTTTTCCACCTTAGTCATTACATGGGCCATATCTAAAAATGGCTTCCCTAGACAAAGTGATATATTGTTGTCAAAATGTTTTACCATGTGGCATTGCTCCTTGGATTTAGGTGACGTGGCGGTGGAAGGCATGACCATCTTAAATCAGTCATCAGCTATACCTAAGGTCAAACGACCTCTCCCCATCTCAAGTATCATGTCAGCTGTAGCTTGGAAGGGTCGTCCGAGTAGTAGCTCATTGCCTTGTTCATCTTGCATCTCCATGAATACAAAATCTGCTGGAAAAACAAATCGATCCACTTTCACTAACACGTCTTCACAAATACCGTATGGCTTTACCACTGAATTGTCTGCCAATTGGATTGTCATGTTGCTCGTCCGTGACTCTTTTAATCCCAGCTTCTTGAATGTAGATAGGGGCATCAAGTTAATGCTCGCCCCTGAGTCACATAGCGCTTCACCAAACTTAACTTTCCCAATGTAACATGAGATGTTGAAACAGCCTGGATCCTGCCTCTTTGGTGGCAGTGTACCCATGATGAAGGCACTCACCTACTCCTTAAGCACAACAACCTCCGTGTATGGGATTTTTCTCTTCTTGGTGATGATGTCTTTCAGAAATTTTTCATAAGAAGGGATTTGCTCAATAGCTTCCAATAAAGGGATGTTGACTGAAAGCTTTCTGAAACTGTCTAGAAACTTTTTAAATTGGACATCCACTTTCCTTGCCTTAGCACTATTCGGATTTGGGACCGGAACAGCCTGTGCCCTTTGATGTGGTGGCACATAAGGTGTCCTTTTCTGCCTCTCCTCCTCATCTGTAATAGGATCTTCAGTAGCATCTACTGCTATATCCACAACTGGTTCTGTGACTGGTATGGGCAGCTCCTCATTGGCCTCACCTTCAATTTCTGCTTGGGGTTTTCTTGGTTCATCGGCTCTGGGATTTAACAATTTCTTTCCACTCCTTAACAAGATGCCACCCCTTGTTGCTTTATCTGCTGGCCAAAAGTAGTCATTAATTCTTGATTTTGCTTTATCACTTGATTGAGCAACTTCGTGCTCTTATCCTCCGCTACTGGCTGGGGTTTTGCATCTGGATCCTGCAAGAAGTTGTTTGGATCCTTCCAGGAGAACTTCTTGTCTTTCCTCCATGAATAATCATTATTTCTATAGCCTTGCTGCTGCCTCATGAATTTAACTTGAGCCTCATCCTCGGACTCAGTATCCTCCTTTGCAAGGAGTTTCTTCGCGAGAAGATCCATCTTCTCATTCAGCTCCTTGATTGCTTTAGATTCCCCTGCCACTCGAACATGCTCCACGGCGTCTCTTTCACCCCACGATTGCTTCTTGGCCATGTTCTTAAGGATTTCCCAACACCTAGTGTCTGTGTTGTTCAAGAAGAATCATGAGCCTGCTGAATCGAGGTTGCTTCTATCATGCTCGGAGAGAGAAAAATAGAAGATCTTGAACTGTGTCTCCTTGTCAAGCCCGTGATGCGGGCACCGCCTGAGCATGATTTGAAACCTTTCCCAGGTCTCAGAATAGGTCTCCCCTACTTTTTGGGTGAAGTTGTGGATCTTCCTGATCATGTCATTGGTCTTCTCGGGTGGGAAGAACCTTTCAAAGAAAACCTCCACCATGTGGTCCCAGGATTCCACGTATTCATTGTCCAGGTTGTGCAACCACTCTCGTGTGTTTCCCGCTAGAGAAATCGGGAAGAGCTTCAAGTAGAGATCATCTTGTGGAAATCTGTCTATTTTTATCATATCACAATTCTCCACAAATTGACTTATATGTGCGACTGGGTCTTCATTCTTGAGCCCATGGAATGCATTCGACTTAACCAAGTTAATAATGCAGGATCAATCTTATATGTCAGAATATTAACCGCCTGCTTCTTGATCGTCCCCTTGGTAGCAGATGAAGAAGAAGCTTTGATCTTCTCCCATATTGTTTGTGGTTCTACCATTTCTTCTTGTTCGGATTCTGAATCTATTTCTTCTAAGTGGTCTTAACTGTGGCCTTCCTCATCGTTAGGTCCCATCAGTGGAACCTCTGGTGCCTGTTGCGTATAGTTGGTACTACGCGTCTGCACCATACACAATACCCGCAAAGTGAAAATTTAAGGTCAGTACCGTGCTTGACGATTACAAAATTTAGAGAATATACTATGAATTTTTAAAATGATAAAAAAAATAAAAATGTGGCCTAGAGTGGCCGCTTGCAGCACTCGTAGTGCCGACAACTTGTCGTATCCCCGACAACGGCGCCAAAAACTTGACACGCTTTTTACGTGCGTAGAAACACAAGTGTACGCGTCAATGTAATATAGGCCTTTGGAGGCCCGAGTCGAACTCAGGGATACGTGAATTGTCGGAGACTACTACTAACTACTCGCAATCAGTTAGACCGATTAAATAGTTGGGAGTTGTTGTTAAAATTAAAAGAAAATGAAAATAAAACAAAACAAAACAATCGATTAAATGTTTGGTTTAATCAATTCAAAATGAGATCTTTAGGATTGCGGTTTCACCACGGGTTTTCATTGTATTAAATTCTATGTAGTCACTCAAATTTATCTCTCTATCCGGGTAGTGGCCTAAAATCAGAATTTCCCACCGTCGTGGTACAATTCACTACCTATGTCTAGGTCAGTTCCACCGTCGTAGCAACCTATACCCTAAACTAGGTGCATTAAAAATGATCTCTCGGTATCCACCATTAACCTTACACCACCTTGTTCAAGGGATTTGTCAATTAATATAAATTCCGTCTCTTTTCAACCATTAATTCTTCTTTCAAAGTAATTAAGGGCATTAGATTATTATTATGGTGATCAAGAAAAACAATATAATTGAGAAAACAAAATTATACCACACAGTTAAGAGATAAGATATGAATTACTATGATAAAATTGTCATACAATGAATTCCCGGGCTACTCCCGGTCCTAAAGACAAAGGGGATTAGCCCCGCATGTTCATCTCAGAGCAACACGTGGAGTAGAAAAAGGGAAACATGGAGAAAAATGTGATTGAGTAGTGAAACCCCTGAACAGAGAATATCCAAGCGATTCTTGGTGTAGAATATGCGTTCTCCCACCTTTCGGTGGTGGAAATTGTCTTCTTCGGCGTCCGGATCGGCTGGGGCATGCTTCTAGGCTCCGTTCATCTCTCCACACCTTCTCGGGACATGTGCAGCAGCTAATGACATGATCGATTGCTCTTGGCCTCCGTCATTAGGTATAATCACCGAATTAGGTCGCCAAAATATCACAGCCATCAGATTTAGATCAATCTGAAGCAAACATGTATCTAACGGCGCTCGCGTCGATGGTATTGACCCAACACTGTATCGGCTGAATTTCTTTTCTTTTCTTTATCGCAACTGATGCCACCTCGGTACCATCGACGTAGGTCAATGGTATCAACAGTCATAGGTGTCAGTTTTGTCCTTTTACCGTCGTTGTAGCTCCACTAGTCGATAGTATCAACATATGTGTCGATAATATCGACTCACTCTTCGCCAGCAACCTGTTGATGTCTCGATACCATCGACATCCCTGTCGCTAGTATCGACTTTCTTCTGGTCCTTGCGGCTGGAAACCTGTGGTCCGGTTAATGGTATCGACCACTGTTGATGGTATCGACAGTAGAAGATACTTGTTTTTCCTCAAATTACAACACGAGACCACATAAGTCTACAGAAAATGTATTCTTTTGATAATTTATACTCAAAATGTTGAAATAAGGGAGATTTGACATAGAGAAGTAACATAGACCAAAGTAGATGAATTATGCAACATTAACCACACAAATGACTAATAAATGCATAAAACATATATAAAATAAGTCTATAAATGTGACTCAAAATCATCGTATCAGCTGGATGTGCACTGAGGTCAGAACATGACCTAGCCAGCGTTGTTGTGCCCTAAACTGCCCACCAAAGCAGCCACACGGCTGCTTTTGACATCTGTAAGAGCAGGTTTGCGCAGCTCTTCTCGGCCACCTTGGCCCCACCTTAGGTCTTCACCGGGTGCGCCAAGGAGCGTCGAAGGTGGAGGGACCCTTCCCTGTGGTCGTCGGGGTCCAGGAGAGGAAGGAGGAGGGCCGCAAGCCGCGGCTAGGGCTGTTGCGGCAGCCATTCTGGAGGTTGAAGAAGGAGAGTTGGCGTTGGATGATTCTGCCCTCCGGGGGCTGAAGAAACCCCAACTTAAGTGAGGGGTAATCACATCATTTTGTCATGTCTCTAAGTCACGTGAGCTGTTGCATGAGAAAAAGGCGACGTGGCGCCCTCTCATTGGTTGTGGTAAGTGATTTATTGCAAAAATCATATCTAATGATTGGTAACTCTGATTAGGACAAGTAATATATGAATATTGATTAGGAGAATGCAGGGAATCTAATAAAAATATAGTTAGAAGAAAATTCCTCTTGCTATTCGAAAATTAGCATAAATTATCATCTTTAATGAATTAAAGATTAGGAAACCCCATTTTGAAATGAATAAAGTGTTTAATATGGTTTAATGAATCATTAGAGTTGATGTTAAGCTGTTAAAAGTAAAAAGGTACATTATGTTTAGAAAGGAAGAACTTTGCACGTGATTAGTCTAATTTAGAGTTTATGTGCATAAATATGTTTGAAATTTGAAAAGTACTTAAAGTTATCATCTTTAATGATTTAATTAAGGAAAAACCCTTAGATTTGATGATAGATGGACTTAATGACGTTATTTGGATAATTCAAGCCAATATTAACCTGTTGTTGATAAATGTGAAGATAGAATCTAAAAAGATGATCTTTTTATATAATTGGCTTAATTTAGGGTTTCGTGCATGAATATGCATTATTGAGCTTGAAAGCCCTAATTTAGGTGAATATGTCTTTTAATTTTTTTAATTGTTCAAATCCATGATTAAATAGAGATATGATGATCCTAAGTCATTTTGGGGTATAAAAGACTATTAAAATGGATAGTTGAGCAATTAAGCTTCATATAAGTAGAAAAGAGTATTTTAGGGTTTGTTGACCTAAAAGGGATAGATCTAAGAAACAATAATGAATATTGATGAAACCTTAATGTGGATTAGAAACCCTAGAAAGTGAATCCAAATCAATAAAGTAGATTCTTGATAAAGTGTGTAATAAATAGAGTACATATCCTTTTCAGGAATTATGTGATTGTTTATTTGCTTACTAGGATTGCATTTTTGGTTGGATTTGCTTAATGCTTTTGAAATCATCAAATCAGGTATGTGGTTACACTTATGAATATCTTGAGTTAGTTTTTCGAGGTTTATCAAAGTTTTCATTGATGTCATGAATTAATTGTTGGATGATTTTAATTCATGCAAACTATAATGTGGATATGACTATCACATAAGATATGTGCCTACTAGCTCAGATCCTGGTCCCCTCTATGGCTTATTAGTTGACCTAGTACATGGCTACCTAAGGGGTAGGTCCATCAGGTCATTGGATGACTTAGTACATGGCTACCAATGGGGTAGGTCCATCAAGTCACATTGAGTTAGATATTGGGCTACCTTCGGGTAGTGCCATGCGACTCTATTTCCCTATGTATTGGCTACCTGTAAGGTAGGACCATGGTTGTAAGAATCTACCTAAAGAGAGGTAGAATACAAGTCCACTGCAGGGATAGCACAAAGTTAGGGGATAGGTAAGGATTGAGTAGTGTGGCTTAAAATGTAATCCTGGTTGTTAAATGATTAATTGAATGATTACATTGTTAAGAATAATTGCATGATTATTATTTCCCCCACATACCAGCTTCGGCTGACTGACGTTTTGTTTGCCGGCATTTTAGGTACAAGCCAAAAGAACAAACAGTAAATCATCATATTGGGAAACACATGAAGTAAAATGAGGAGGATTAGTTAGAGTAGAATCCTTAAGTGGATAGAAGTTTAGAGATCCAAGTTTAAAAAAAAAGGTATGCAAAAGTTTATTTTCTTACAACTTTTCAGTTTAGACTGTTAAAATTTAATAATTATTCTTGGTTAATTGTCGAACCTTTGATCTGGGTTATTGGTTAACGGCTCTGTCCTTTCGGTCTCCCTTAATTGGGGGTTACTGGGAGGCGGGGTCGTAACATTTGGTATCAGAGCCTAGGTTCATCAGTTAACCATTAATAATTATTAAATTTTACAAACTTCATACAACCCAAGGGAGTTATTAGAGGATTATTCGAAAGACGGAGGTGTCTAGAAAAGGATCATGACCGGGGGCTGGCAATATTTTCCTCCGCACTGCTAGTCGGAATACGAGGACTCGTGGATCTGTGTGACTACCTGGCCAAAGTCATAGGGTATGAATCGAAATAAGATACCTTTAGGACTTTCTCATCTTGATTCATCCCTTCTCAACTCAAATTCTATTAAGGAATTTAAGGATTAGGGTTTTCTCTCTCCTCCTCACCCTCTTGTGGTATGGGTAAGGTTAATAAGGTCTAAGGAATCCTACACCAAATTAAATGAAAAGCGTGTAAATAAGATGTCATGGACATAAGCTTAATAGATTAAGCGCAAACTAAAAGAATAGATACATGCTTAGGTCATATGAGATAAGTCGTCATGCCCTCAGAAGAGACCCGAGGCTAGACCTTCGTATTAGGAAGATAGATTAAGAGAGTTAGTCTTGGAGATAGAAATCTCCATTGCAAGTAGAGACCTGGCACATCCTCTGAGGATGATGTTAACCCTAACCCTAAGTGAAGGTTAGAGAGAGATGGCATGATGAGTTAGACCAGGTGTTTGGATGGACATGCCCTAGATGACGTATGGGCCATGAGAGGTTGGATGACCTAGTACCTCTGGCAACCCAACCCTAGGAAGGGTCGTGCATGTTAGAGTGAAGGATAGCTCATTCATTGTTGAGGTTAGAGAATAACCTATGGAACCCCATGAGCTGATATGAGCATGGCATAATAGGCACCTCATAGGCGTTAGTGGTGCGAGCAATAGGTTGAAACCCTGGCCGGGATGAGTTTGATGGATAGCTTATGTGACAAGTATAAAGAACTAGGGATAACCTTGAGCGAACATAAGTTGAACATAGGCTTCATCCAGGTAGGGGCATGCTTTCAAGGTTGATCCTTCATGAAGAGAGGACCTCTAATGGTGAGGGTAGTTAGCTCTAGAGAGAGAGCAGGAAACCCAGCAAGGAGGTTTGAATCCTAAACTTTGAGATATGTAGGAAGTTGAGGATGATGCGATCTAAGTGGATGATAGTGGTCGCCACAGGCTTTATCCCTAGAGGTTGTTGATGTCTTGGTTGCCATGAGAGGAACCAAACCCTAGAGAGAGGATGAGTCTGCTGGTACCTCTGTACCTATGGTATAGATGAGAAGAAGAGTTCCATAAACCATGTAGAGGTTTAGTGATAGGTTGTGGGGCCTTATGCCTTGTTGGTTGTCCTTGAGGAGGACCCAACTCTAAGTGTTGCTCGAGTTGAAGGGTGACAGGAAGTGCATGTCATGCCTTTTTCATGCTTGGTTCATGGTTAAGAGATAGAGCATGCAGTTAGACACCTAAAAGTGAACCTAGGGTTCCTAGGCCTAAGTAGGGAAGTGGCATACCTAATGCTCATGACGAGAATTAAGTTTCTATAGTTTCAAGCATGGTACTCCTCATGTATAGAGGAAAAGGGAAGTCCCTTAAGTTTAAGGTATGTTTGATGAACCCCTCACAGCTAGGTTGATAATAAACGAAGGTATGATCTTGATCCAGCATTGAGGAAAGAGGACAAGTATGACCTAGCATGGTTCACTAGGTGATCTTCTTGTGCCTTAATAGCTTGCTAAGGTTGAGTAGGCTCATGTGGATGGAAACCCTAGACCTAAGAGCTTTTGAGACCTTGTTGTCAAGAGATAGTTTTCCTCCCATCTTGGGAGAGGGACCCCTTTGGTAGGGTGTATATCAGTTTTGTTGGTTTAAGGTCTCATAGAATCTTGAGAAGCTAAGTGAAAAGTACATGGTATGAGAATGAACCTGCAAACCCATAGATATCCATCTCTAAGTGCATGTGGATGTGTTACCATGGAGGTAACCGGTAAGGGGCTTGACCAAGGTAGGCAGGTTGCCATGATCCCTATGAAAGGATGAAAGTCAGCCCATGAATGTAGGAAGAGAGATGATGAATGCCTGGGTAAGGTTCTAAGTTGGACATGTACTATGATATAATCCTAAGTTTATCCTAGGGTCAGGTAGGGGTAAGACCGATGGAAGTAGGAGTTGCCTAATTCCCTAGTTGCACATGACCACAGGGTCGGGAGGTAACAGCTATCATTGTTTGAGGGCTATGGGTCAGGAGATTGATCACCTTCATGAACTCATGGGACCTAAAGGGCAGATGAGTAGGGCACTCTCTGGATGCATAAGGGAAAAGGGATGACCCCAAAAGTGTCGGCACCCTATAGACCTAGAGGGGATTGTGTGGTGACCCAAGTAGGTTCGAAACCAGTTTTCCCTGGAAGTAACTTTGATACCAAGATGATCGTAATATAGATGCATAAACGGCACATTTCAACTTAGATTTAAAGGTGTACTGGCAAGGTGGGATGTACCATCTCTACTTTTAGAACAAGAAGAACTCTGTATTTGGACTGTAGCCAAATGCTTATTTCCTCTTGTTATGGGAGAGAGAGATAGGACAATATGCATGCCATACACAAAGGATAAAGATGATGTGGGTTGGAACGTTGCCCTGAGATATGGGGACAGAGATGATAACATACCTTGGTGAAGTGAATGATACATGGACAGGTACAAACGATAAGAGTATTAAGATAATCACCTTATGAGAATGTTTTATCATGAGCTATGTGGAATCTGCATGTGATACAAGGTTGAGTTCGATAACCAAGAGGATGATCCCAGAGTTTTCTTGATGAAGATAAACTTAGAGTTTGAGATGTGACTTAAGTGGAATACATGGAGGTAGTATGTCTTCTATATTACCTAATACCTAAGGATGTGAAGTGATAATGGATGTTCTGGTTGAGATGTATCTGACTAGTTTGGCTAGAATCTAGAAGAGGTTGTTAGGCTAACCCTAAGTTTGGAAAGGAGATAGGTTTGACTAATACTCCAATGTAATGAGATCTGTTGAACAAGTTAATGGTTTTTTGGGTAGCCAATCTAGTCCTTGATTGCAATGAAAGGATGGTGGTAGAACCTCAGATGTACTTCTTTGGAAAAGAAGGTGATGAAACCCTGACTAGAGTGGTTTAGGGTTTTTGAGGAATCGATCTTGAGGAATCATGACATAGAGGAGATCATGATTTTAAGATCACCATACACCGTACCCCCAAGATGATAAGTGATAGTAGGACTTTAGATAAAGTTGCATGTGGTATATGGCCATGCAAGCCAGGAGGTAAAGGACGAACCCCAGTAACCCAGTGTATCGATATAGAGGACAAAAGAGTCCCTGAGAGGGAATGGGAGTTCATCATTATGGATGTTGTGATAAGTCTCCCCTAGACCAAGGAAGGTCAAGATGCAATATGGGTTATGGTAGATCGCCTTACCTAGACGACATGAGAAAGAAGATAGTTCTATCATGAGACAGATCTGGTTGAACTACTCATGAGAGAGATGGTTCAACTACACCATGAATTGAGTTCAAAAATCCTTGAGTATGACCTAAAGGTTCCCTTCCAAAAGGTGGAAGTAGCTACATGAAGGACTCGATGTTAGTACAGTTTATCACCCCTAACTAATGGTTAGTATGATCCAGACTAAAGGGTCTGATGAGAGCATATGTGCTCATTCAGGGTGATAGTTGGAGAAAGTTTTTGTCCTATGCAAGATGTGAAGATAACCACCATAGCCAGTATCGGGATTTAAAGAAGCTCTGTAAGAGAGGTTGTGTCGGTCACCACTTCAGTAAGGTGATGTTGGTGAAAGGTCCACGTGATGGTTAGAAAAGGACCACAGTGTGTGTAGATGAAGTCTCTTTGATCGTGCAATGGCTGAAAGGAGCCTAAAGACGACAAGAGTCGTGAGCGGATGCAAAGTAGACTGACATGCAGTTCACTGTGGGAAATATATGACATGATAATACAACCCCTATAAGTTATAGTTAAGAGAGCTGAGTCCCCGATACATGGGTCCATTTGAGATGGATTGGTGGAGAAGGTTATGGATAACCTTATCCCTCAGGATAAAGAAAGGAGTGATGAGTTCTAAGCGTCCTAGTTAGAGCACTATGTGAGGTACCATACCATGATCTAAACAATGAACCTAGTGAGCCCCAAGGGAGGCTGAAATTGTAACACCCCTGACCTGGGTTATACTTTAACCCTAGGTGTTTTGATTAAGAAAGATGATTACATGCTTAATCTCATCTTGTGAAAGGTAATTATGGTTCAAGAAGAACTTATATTACAATTCTTATCCTTTTTGAACATTGTTGAAATCAATGTTTTGCCTGTTTTGGACTAAAGTGCAAATTACCCAAGTTGAGGGGTTTAAGTGCAAATTGTGCATAATAATATGTTCCTCATGTGTTGAATCATCATGAGAGTAAAGATGATACTGAGGTATGGCTTATGGAAGCCTAAATACCAAGAAAGAGCTGATAAAGCAATGTATGTGCATGAAAACCTAGTTTTGGTGTAGTGTGCAATTTACCCAAACCCCAGGGTGTAATATGTAAATTACCACTTCAATAAGGTCCCTAATGTTTCTTGGCATCAAGTAGAGAAAATAAAATGAGAGGGGCACCTCATTTGAATTAAGTTGGAGGAGAGAGAATCTTGATATTAAAATAATCAAGATTTAATCCTAATTGAAACCCTAATTCAATTTAGTGTAAAAACAAATATAATAATTGAAGGGCCTTCAACCAAAAACGAGATGGTTTAATTTGCTCAAGTTTGAACACATTTGTGCCTTTTATAGGCCACGAAAATATCTCAAGCAAGTGGATAACCCACTCACCATTATTATAAAGAAAAGTAATATCCACTCAAATTGGAATATTATTATAATATGATCTAAGGTGCTTAATTGGCTTTTCTTTAAATTGAGGATAATTGAGAGGAATAAGAGGCAAATGGGATAGCCTCGTATCCAAGGAATGAAAGGGGGAAGATGCGGCACCAATTTTGGAATTAAATGCATTTTTATAAGGCATTTTCTCTCTCATGCAATTTCTTATAAAAGTACCTTTACCAAGCCAAAACAAAGGCTATTTCGGATTCTTTTCTTTCCCCTTGCTTGGAAAACGACTAAGGAGCTGTGGAGGAGCAGTAGGACGACCCCAACCTGTTGGTAAGGTCCTTGACCTTCGTTCGCCTTGATTCCATGGTGGAAATAAAAAATAAATCATTGATTTCTTCTTATTTTGATCTCCTCTTCAACCCTAGCCAACTTTTTCATCCAAAAGCTTGGGGACGAGCCTAGGGGGAGTTGCAAAAACTTCATCCACCATTGTTGACGTGAGCTTGGAGCTTTGAAGCTCAATTGAAGGCGGGTTTTATAACTCAAACCCTTAATCATTGCTATTGCATCAATCAATTATGATTTGTTGATTGTTTTCTTCAATTTGATACGTACTTGTTTCTTTGCTGCAATTTCCATCAAGAACGGTTGCTGTTCTTGGTTGTTCGAAGGAAGGGGATGATGACATCATCCTAGATTCTTATCCAAAGAAAAGTACCAAGCCAAATGGTCTTGATATCTATTCCAAATCGTTTTAAGTTGATTGGCTATGCGGTTTCAGCAAACCGTTTTAGCGAAAACGGTTTCAAGACCGTTTGATATGGTTTAACAAGTGTTGACCGTTTGGTAATCTTGTTCCTAATTATGTAGTCTAATGACCCTCCACATTTTAGGGGTTAACTCCCAAGGAATCGTGAGTTGAAGGCCAATCAATTAGATAAATCGAATTGAATTAAATGCTGATTTTCAACCTGATCAACTTGACCTGTTTGGGAAAACGGTTTCAAGACCGTTTGAGTGTGTTGACCAAGCATTGACCGTTTGGGATTCCTGTTTATAATGATGTTGTTTAATGACCCTCCAAATTTGAGGGATTAACTCCCAAGGAATCGTGAGTTGAAGCCTAATCAATTAGGGAAACCTAATTGAATTAAGTGCTGATTTTCAATCTGATTTAATTGACCTTTTTGAGTAAACGGTCTCAAGACCGTTTGAATACATTGACCAAGGGTTGAATGTTTGGGATTACTGTTCCTAATGATGTGTTCTAATGACTCACCAAATTTGAGTGATTAACTCCCAAGGAATCGTGAGTTGAAGGCTATTCAATTAAGAAAACCCTAATTGTTTATGGAAGCAATAACTATGTCAAACATAGTTGTTTGTATTTGATCGGATGGTTGATGTAACCAAATCAAGTGGAGAGAATGATATAAATGAATTCATACATGAGTATGATTCATATGGTTATTTAGGGTATGATCCTTAGTAAAGAGATCAAGAAACCCTAATTGAGAAGGTTAATGAACCTTGACCCTGATTTAGGGAAATTCTGAGTGAAACCCTAATCTAGGGTAATAGTGTAACCCTAATTAAGGGTAATAGTGTAACCCTAATTAAGGGTAATGACTTGGGTAACTCTAATTTAAGGTAATGAAATACCAAACCCTAATTGGAGGAATAATGAATCCCTAATTTATGGGTAATTGAATGAAACCCTAATTGGGATGATTAGTGAAACCCTAATTGAGGGTGATTCCCTGAGAAACTCTAATTGAGGATGATTCCATGTGAAACCCTAATTGAGGGCGATTTCATATGAAACCTTAAACCTAACACAGAGTAAAGCTATGTAAAACCCTAAATTTGGGCTATAGTGCATGGAATTCTAATCATGGGCAATATCATGATAAATCATAACCCTAATGTCTGGGTAATGATATGAGTAAACCTTAATGATGAAATAATGAGTAATACCCTATAATGATGAAATATCTCAAGTGGTTGACTATAGGCAACCTTATAACAAGAAATGCCTTAATTTGAGATGAGTCCATATCATTGAAGATAGTTGGACAATCCTTGTGTGTGATCTATGCACATCATGGTAAAGGTGATAGGTTAGTGGATGAAAGTATTAAGATGTGAGATTCCTTATTATAAGATAAGTTAATAAACTCAAGTAAGATAGAAGTGATGAGGGAAGTGATATATTGAGACATGATAGATATCACATTTAGAATTTTAGGGTTGATATACCTTGATGCATCTCAAATCCAATATTTTTGGATAAGATACACAAGGAGAGTGTTATGTAAATTGTTACAATGAAATTTAATGAGTTTAACATACTTGATAAGTAAGCTAAAATGAGTATGAGGTAATCATACCATGATAAGGATGAGAGATAAACTCATACCTTGTGTTGATGATCATTTAATGATAAATGATAAGAATATTAAATACTTGGAATGTCGATGGATGCTCCTAGATGTATGGAACAATATATTAGGGTTGGATTGATAAAATGAACATGAAACCCTAATTGATGTGAATAGTAAACCCTAACCCTGTGTAGGAAATAGTGGTGTTACTATTATATTACATGAGTTAATATGTTATTGTTGCCTAGTGAGAGGTGACAAGATGTTTAATGGCCTTTTGAGCCATATGGTTAGATGTTACCTGGTAAGAAGTAACAAGATGTTTCATGGGCATGATTGAGCCCTGAATGAGGTGTATTCCTCTTATGTTGATAAGGGTTGATACCCTGTGCTATTGTGAAAAGGATTTATATCCTGTGATAATATGATAATTGGTGTAATCTAATGAATGGCAAGTGAATATTACCATGTGATGATGAGATGAGAAATTATGTTTCATATGTTTTATATCTTTTCAGGTTTTGATATTTATATGCTTGCTAGAAATGAATTAGGGTTTGTATGTCCACTTGTTTGATGCAGCCTTAATTCACCCAATTGGCATAACTAATTAAGTGCAACTCTAATCATGTAGTGCCCTGTGCCGTAGAACCATCTTCAGTGTCAGAACTTGCTGGATGGTGAAACGAGTATTCCTAAGGGAAACTCGGAGCGCATATTGTTGAATATGCGGGGGTGGCAGGTTGAGGATATATATATACTTGTCATCCACAATTGCAGGTTACGGAGGATGGCTATGGTCATGCCTCAAATATTTGATGTGATTGAGGACAGCTGCGGTTGTACCTCGGATTAGAGGGTTTTGTATACCCTATTTTCTAGTGTCGTAACTTGTACCAAGTACGGACTAGTTGTTATCAGTTGACTATATGTCACTGTTGGCAGTTTGACTGGTATGTCACTGCAGTTTACTCGTACTGACCGAGGGGAAGAGATCTTAGGATGTCGGTACTCCTAGATCTTGTACGGAACCAAATAGCCCTTCGCAGGGGTCAGTTGAACTTTGAATGGTACGATTCAAATTCCCCAGGGCATAATAAAAGATGTAATACAGCCGTATAGCATATCTGTTTAGGGTTATACATGACGCTTCACATTGGATGATAACCCTTGTTTATTCTCTTTACATAAAGATGATGCTTAGTGCAACTAAGAGATAGTAATTATACTTATGTTGTGGATATGCATAAGACTGTAAATGTGTACATACAATAGTCATGCTTATGCTGATATTTTACTACTACTGTTGATTATAATCATGATTCTAGATATCTCATGTTGATAGTTATGTTTCGCATGCTATCCATGCCTCTATAATTAGAAATACCTGGCAGAGGCTTAATGCCTGTAATTAGGGTTGATTAAAGTCCAATGCCTGGCTGTGTAATCAGGATTGGTATAGTCCAATGCCTGAAACATTTATACCTCATTGATATAGTTTAATGCTTGAATAAGACATGATGATATATATAATCACATGTATGGCATAAGTGAATACCTGTTTAGCAGATTGGCTAAGGCCAACAAATAGAAACAAGAATGAATCATGGGTGACACATCAGAATAATGAATGACATGAGCAAAGCTTGAGATGTTGAAAATGTATGGTAGATAAATGTTATACAGGTTCTTTCTATTCCTTATAAAGAGAATGGTTGAATTATTGTTCAATCATAGATATGTGTAATACTTTAAAAGATGAGAATGATCTAAATTGCTTATCCTCTGCTCAGTTTTATATTAATTAAACTACAATAATGACGTTTCTGGCGGAGAGTTATATCTCTCGCTGGGGCAATTTTCAATTGTCTCACCCCCGTGGGAACTAACATTTTTAGGTGGACGAGTGCGAAAGAGTCTGAGAATAACTTGCAGAGGAAGAACATCAGCAACAATAGGGACAACAGTGACAACTCAGGTTGAGTGTGCTATCTGTTGTGTTTTGTAGATAGAACTCCTATGTGTCGTCTCTGTACTCTCAGGTCCTCTGAGTTAGTACTTAATGCTTTTAATTTATCGTTTTGAGATTTTGGCTTGATGCCTCGAGGTTATTATGCTGTCTATGTTTAGCTTTTAACAAGGCAGTTGATGTTGTAACCCTTGAAAAGAGATGGTATAAGATATATACTTATGAACCATGATGTAAATGTAATACATTGGTTCTTGTTGAAAGAGTTTTCCTATGATTGGGTCTCTTTGAAAAAGGTTTTAAATTTTTAGTGATTTTCTATAATCCGCTGCTTAGTGAACGCTTCCGCATTAGTTAATCTTGTTTTCATGAGACGGTCGTCACAATTTAGTGGTATCAGAGCTCTAGGTTCGCTGAGTCTACAGAGACATAGGACTAAGGTAGTAGAGTCTGTTCTGGTATCATCCAGTGTATCTGATAATGTCTTCTTCTCATATAAGAGAAGAAGAACTTAAAGATGACTGGGTCACATGAGGAGATTGCTGCTGAGTGCAGCAATGTTGCACCAAGAAGAGGTGCATGGGAGCAGGCAAGAGAGAGACAATTGCCTGAGAATCTCCTAGTTGATCCATCTATGATAAGAAAATCTTTCTTTAAGTATTACTGTTGGAGAATTTAGGGCAACAGTAATGTATATAGTGGATCAAGCATTGGAACTGTAACCCAAATTACCAACCCCAATGATGATGTTTTAGATATCAACATGATTTGTAATCAACATCTGCAGGTTGAAGCAAAAGGAAATGATGAATTTCTGGACTTAAATTGAGTCTGTGCTCAACCTTAGCCTGTTGAATCAATCTTTGAGGCAGAGTTAGCCTGAGGCAGTGAATAATTCATGAATTATGACAAGTTAGACAAGATAATGTCATTCAAATATGTCATTTTATGAATTCCTGGATAGACTGAGAAAGGAATTGATTGAACTTTCCTTGATTAGTCCTATGAGGACTTATGTTTTTCATAGTAAAACATTACAAATGTTTTATGTTGTTCTTACCTCCTTGAGAAATGATGAGGTACAGAAGAGATGCCTGAATGAAATTCAGGGATGTTAAGTCTTATGCTTGTGATAATATGAAAAGAAGAAATATGATAGTATACAAAGTGCATACCACTTAATCTCAGTATTTATATACCCTGGCCAGGTATACAACTATTGATGATAAAGTGGGTATGGAAACTCTTAGATTGTTGTCTTTTTGATTGCTCTGATCAAGTAGTCATTCTGAGACAATCTAATGAGTATCATGAAATTAGAAATATGGAATGAATAAATGTGTCATATCCCATGCATAAGAAAGAGAAGTCTGAGATAATCTCAGATGAGTATGTTGTATGAGGAACTAAAAGTGTACTCCTCATAAGATAAGAATAAGAATGACGGAGATGAACCCTGTTCAATAATGATGCCAGCATAATAAAGATCTTTCCCATAATAAGGAAATGGGAAATGTGATGAGATCATGAGATAATCATAAACATGCTAGATAATAATAAAGAAAGGGATAATGACATGAAATCATCCTTACAAATTTCAATGCTAAAGGCAAGGAACCTAGGATGAGATAAAGAGTAAATGGTTCATGAATAGTTGAAAATACATAAATTAATAAGAGGAATATGAATCCTTGTTTTCTTTCCTTTCAGGGACATGACAATCAAGTGGGTCTTAGGACACTTGATGTGCATAAGATAAATGTGTTCATGTGATGGATACTTAGAAAAGTATCAGTTATCTTGGACTTTGGTCCCAAGATGAGGACATATGAAACACATAATGTTCCAAGATGAAAGGAAGAGATATATATGATGTGTTTCCAATACATGTGATAGATATCAAGGTGAAAGATTATGGTATCTGAGAGATATCAGATGGGTTAGGTTGGCTACCTGGATTGGTCAACTGTGAAATTAGTCTGATTATAATAATATGAACATCATATGTTAGGGGTTTATGCTCTGCATAAACATGATACTAATAAAGAATGTATGATGCTTCTCTGAATAAGAAAAGTGTTATTTGACACAAAGTTGACTCTATAGTCAATGATGAGGGACAGTGGGGCATGTGCCTTGTGTGTTGGTTCTATGAGAATTTTGTATGGAAACACTTGGTGCTGATCAAAGTTTTATCGTGTATCTATAATAAGGAGATGATATGTGAAGACTAGATAGTATGATGAATAATATACATCTGTCTTCCTTTATCTGGATTTCGAGGATGAAATCCTTGTTAGGGGTTTATAATTTGTAACACCCCTGACCTGGGTTATACTTTAACCCTAGGTGTTTTGATTAAGAAAGATGATTAAATGCTTAATCTCATCTTGTGAAAGGTAATTATGGTTCAAGAAGAACTTATATTACAATTCTTATCCTTTTTGAACATTGTTGAAATCAATGTTTTGCCTGTTTTGGACTAAAGTGCAAATTACCCAAGTTGAGGGGTTTAAGTGCAAATTGTGCATAATAATATGTTCCTCATGTGTTGAATAATCATGAGAGTAAAGATGATACTGAGGTATGGCTGATGGAAGCCTAAATACCAAGAAAGAGCTGATAAAGCAATGTATGTGCATGAAAACCTAGTTTTGGTGTAGTGTGCAATTTACCCAAACCCCAGGGTGTAATATGTAAATTACCACTTCAATAAGGTCCCTAATGTTTCTTGGCATCAAGTAGAGAAAATAAAATGAGAGGGGCACCTCATTTGAATTAAGTTGGAGGAGAGAGAATCTTGATATTAAAATAATCAAGATTTAATCCTAATTGAAACCCTAATTCAATTTAGTGTAAAAACAAATATAATAATTGAAGGGCCTTCAACCAAAAACGAGATGGTTGAATTTGCTCAAGTTTGAACACATTTGTTCTTTTTATAGGCCACGAAAATATCTCAAGCAAGTGGATAACCCACTCACCATTATTATAAAGAAAAGTAATATCCACTCAAATTGGAATATTATTATAATATGATCTAAGGTGCTTAATTGGCTTTTCTTTAAATTGAGGATAATTGAGAGGAATAAGAGGCAAATGGGATAGCCTCGTATCCAAGGAATGAAAGGGGGAAGATGCGGCACCAATTTTGGAATTAAATGCATTTTTATAAGGCATTTTCTCTCTCATGCAATTTCTTATAAAAGTACCTTTACCAAGCCAAAACAAAGGCTATTTCGGATTCTTTTCTTTCCCCTTGCTTGGAAAACGACTAAGGAGCTGTGGAGGAGCAGGAGGACGACCCCAACCTGTTGGTAAGGTCCTTGACCTTCGTTCTCCTTGATTCCATGGTGGAAATAAAAAATAAATCATTGATTTCTTCTTATTTTGATCTCCTCTTGAACCCTAGCCAACTTTTTCATCCAAAAGCTTGGGGACGAGCCTAGGGGGAGTTGCAAAAACTTCATCCACCATTGTTGACGTGAGCTTGGAGCTTTGAATCTCAATTGAAGGCGGGTTTTATAACTCAAACCCTTAATCATTGCTATTGCATCAATCAATTATGCTTTGTTGATTGTTTTCTTCAATTTGATACGTACTTGTTTCTTTGCTGCAATTTCCATCAAGAACGGTTGCTGTTCTTGGTTGTTCGAAGGAAGGGGATGATGACATCATCCTAGATGCTTATCCAAAGAAAAGTACCAAGCCAAATGGTCTTGATATCTATTCCAAATCGTTTTAAATTGATTGGCTATGCGGTTTCAGCAAACCGTTTGAGGAAAACGGTTTCAAGACCGTTTGATATGGTTCAACAAGCGTTTACCATTTGGGAATCTTGTTCCTAATTATGTAGTCTAATGACCCTCCAAATTTTAGGGGTTAACTCCCAAGGAATCGTGAGTTGAAGGCCAATCAATTAGATAAATCGAATTGAATTAAATGCTGATTTTCAACCTGATCAACTTGACCTGTTTGGGAAAACGGTTTCAAGACCGTTTGAGTGTGTTGACCAAGCATTGACCGTTTGGGATTCCTGTTTATAATGATGTTGGTTAATGACCCTCCAAATTTGAGGGATTAACTCCCAAGGAATCGTGAGTTGAAGCCTAATCAATTAGGGAAACCTAATTGAATTAAGTGCTGATTTTCAATCTGATTTAATTGACCTTTTTGAGTAAACGGTCTCAAGACCGTTTGAATACATTGAACAAGGGTTGAATGTTTAGGATTACTGTTCCTAATGATGTGTTCTAATGACTCACCAAATTTGAGTGATTAACTCCCGAGGAATCGTGAGTTGAAGGCTATTCAATTAAGAAAACCCTAATTGTTTATGGAAGCAATAACTATGTCAAACATAGTTGTTTGTATTTGATCGGATGGTTGATGTAACCAAATCAAGTGGAGAGAATGATATAAATGAATTCATACATGAGTATGATTCATATGGTTATTTAGGGTATGATCCTTAGTAAAGAGATCAAGAAACCCTAATTGAGAAGGTTAATGAACCTTGACCCTGATTTAGGGAAATTCTGAGTGAAACCCTAATCTAGGGTAATAGTGTAACCCTAATTAAGGGTAATAGTGTAACCCTAATTAAGGGTAATGACTTGGGTAACTCTAATTTAAGGTAATGAAATACCAAACCCTAATTGGAGGAATAATGAATCCCTAATTTATGGGTAATTGAATGAAACCCTAATTGGGATGATTAGTGAAACCCTAATTGAGGGTGATTCCCTGAGAAACTCTAATTGAGGATGATTCCATGTGAAACCCTAATTGAGGGTGATTTCATATGAAACCTTAAACCTAACACAGAGTAAATCTATGTAAAACCCTAAATTTGGGCTATAGTGCATGGAATTCTAATCATGGGCAATATCATGATAAATCATAACCCTAATGTCTGGGTAATGATATGAGTAAACCTTAATGATGAAATAATGAGTAATACCCTATAATGATGAAATATCTCAAGTGGTTGACTATAGGCAACCTTATAATAAGAAATGCCTTAATTTGAGATGAGTCCATATCATTGAAGATAGTTGGACAATCCTTGTGTGTGATCTATGCACATCATGGTAAAGGTGATAGGTTAGTGGATGAAAGTATTAAGATGTGAGATTCCTTATTATAAGATAAGTTAATAAACTCAAGTAAGATAGAAGTGATGAGGGAAGTGATATATTGAGACATGATAGATATCACATTTAGAATTTTAGGGTTGATATACCTTGATGCATCTCAAATCCAATATTTTTGGATAAGATACACAAGGAGAGTGTAATGTAAATTTTTACAATGAAATTTAATGAGTTTAACATACTTGATAAGTAAGCTAAAATGAGTATGAGGTAATCATACCATGATAAGGATGAGAGATAAACTCATACCTTGTGTTGATGATCATTTAATGATAAATGATAAGAATATTAAATACTTGGAATGTCGATGGATGCTCCTAGATGTATGGAACAATATATTAGGGTTGGATTGATAAAATGAACATGAAACCCTAATTGATGTGAATAGTAAACCCTAACCCTGTGTAGGAAATAGTGGTGTTACTATTATATTACATGAGTTAATATGTTATTGTTGCCTAGTGAGAGGTGACAAGATGTTTAATGGCCTTTTGAGCCATATGGTTAGATGTTACCTGGTAAGAAGTAACAAGATGTTTCATGGGCATGATTGAGCCCTGAATGAGGTGTATTTCTCTTATGTTGATAAGGGTTGATACCCTGTGCTATTGTGAAAAGGATTTATATCCTGTGATAATATGATAATTGGTGTAATCTAATGAATGGCAAGTGAATATTACCATGTGATGATGAGATGAGAAATTATGTTTCATATGTTTTATATCTTTTCAGGTTTTGATATTTATATGCTTGCTAGAAATGAATTAGGGTTTGTATGTCCACTTGTTTGATGCAGCCTTAATTCACCCAATTGGCATAACTAATTAAGTGCAACTCTAATCATGTAGTGCCCTGTGCCGTAGAACCATCTTCAGTGTCAGAACTTGCTGGATGGTGAAACGAGTATTCCTAAGGGAAACTCGGAGCGCATATTGTTGAATATGCGGGGGTGGCAGGTTGAGGATATATATATACTTGTCATCCACAATTGCAGGTTACGGAGGATGGCTATGGTCATGCCTCAAATATTTGATGTGATTGAGGACAGCTGCGGTTGTACCTCGGATTAGAGGGTTTTGTATACCCTGTTTTCTAGTATCGTAACTTGTACCAAGTACGGACTAGTTCTTATCAGTTGACTATATGTCACTGTTGGCAGTTTGACTGGTATGTCACTGCAGTTTACTCGTACTGACCGAGGGGAAGAGATCTTAGGATGCCGGTACTCCTAGATCTTGTACGGAACCGAATAGCCCTTCGCAGGGGTCGGTTGGACTTTGAATGGTACGATTCAAATTCCCCAGGGCATAATAAAAGATGTAATACAGCCGTATAGCATATCTGTTTAGGGTTATACATGACGCTTCACATTGGATGATAACCCTTGTTTATTCTCTTTACATAAAGATGATGCTTAGTGCAACTAAGAGATAGTAATTATACTTATGTTGTGGATATGCATAAGACTGTAAATGTGTACATACAATAGTCATGCTTATGCTGATATTTTACTACTACTGTTGATTATAATCATGATTCTAGATATCTCATGTTGATAGTTATGTTTCGCATGCTATCCATGCCTCTATAATTAGAAATACCTGGCAGAGGCTTAATGCCTGTAATTAGGGTTGATTAAAGTCCAATGTCTGGCTGTGTAATCAGGATTGGTATAGTCCAATGCCTGAAACATTTATACCTGATTGATATAGTTTAATGCTTGAATAAGACATGATGATATATATAATCACATGTATGGCATAAGTGAATACCTGTTTAGCAGATTGGCTAAGGCCAACAAATAGAAACAAGAATGAATCATGGGTGACACATCAGAATAATGAATGACATGAGCAAAGCTTGAGATGTTGAAAATGTATGGTAGATAAATGTTATACAGGTTCTTTCTATTCCTTATAAAGAGAATAGTTGAATTATTGTTCAATCATAGATATGTGTAATACTTTAAAAGATGAGAATGATCTAAATTGCTTATCCTCTGCTCAGTTTTATATTAATTAAACTACAATAATGACGTTTCTGGCGGAGAGTTATATCTCTCGCTGGGGCAATTTTCAATTGTCTCACCCCCGTGGGAACTAACATTTTTAGGTGGACGAGTGCGAAAGAGTCTGAGAATAACTTGCAGAGGAAGAACATCAGCAACAATAGGGACAACAGTGACAACTCAGGTTGAGTGTGCTATCTGTTGTGTTTTGTAGATAGAACTCCTATGTGTCGTCTCTGTACTCTCAGGTCCTCTGAGTTAGTACTTAATGCTTTTAATTTATCGTTTTGAGATTTTGGCTTGATGCCTCGAGGTTATTATGTTGTCTATGTTTAGCTTTTAACAAGGTAGTTGATGTTGTAACCCTTGAAAAGAGATGGTATAAGATATATACTTATGAACCATGATGTAAATGTAATACATTGGTTCTTGTTGAAAGAGTTTTCCTATGATTGGGTCTCTTTGAAAAAGGTTTTAAATTTTTAGTGATTTTCTATAATCCGCTGCTTAGTGAACGCTTCCGCATTAGTTAATCTTGTTTTCACGAGACGGTCGTCACAGAAATGGCCTGAGACACCTGTGCAGTTTATAGACGCTAGGATGAAAGAACTCAGAGAAAAGAATATGTGATGATAAAGGTTCTTTGAAAGCGTCATGGGTAAGGTAAAGCCACATATGGGCCGTTGATGGACATTGAAAAGTCTTATCATGAATTGTTTGTTTTGCTTGTTTGAATTTTGAGGACAAAATTCCTATAAGAGGGGAAGGATGTTACAACCCCAATTTTTGGGTTCAATGGGTGAGAAATGTAATTGCTCATATTAAAGATAAGTGAAAAAATAATGATATAATTTGTTTTGAATAAATGGATTTCTTTTACAATAGCCTTGATGGTTGTGTTGTGGGCTTTATTGGCTATTGGGCCCAAATAACAAGAAATTCAATTAGTAAAGGAATAATTGAATATTTGAGAAAAGAATGAAATAGAAACATCTAGAAGGCAAAATGATGTAATACAAGGATGGATTTCGTGCCTATTGGGTTCCTTGGGTTCCAAGGAGTCCAGAGTTGCATAGAGAAGGCAATAAGAACAGAAAAGTTTAATTAAGTATTTCTTTATTAAGAAAGAAATTGAAAATAATGATAAAATGTGGAAAATGAGTGGAAAGAGGCATAAATGAGATTTCTTGGTGAAATTTCGTATCCATGAGGTTGCTAATATTAAAAGGAATGTCAATGACGAAAATAAAAGAGAAAACCTCAAAAAGAGTTATTTTAATGAGAAATAAACAAGATAATGTGAAATAATGCATAAAGATGCATCTAGAAGGATAATAAGTATCCAAATTGTCACACTCAAGGTGACATCAAAGAGTTTCACTACCGTTCAAGGAAAATCGGGTAGTGAGAATGGTGGTGCTAGGGCACAGGAGTGAGGGGGCGATCGGGGGCGATCATGACGGCGATCGGGAACGTGAAGCAGTAGACGACAGCACAACCAGGACCTTTGATCCCGGAGTCGACAATGAAAGTAACAGCAGATGACAGACCAACACAGAGACGACAAGGAGGCAAGGAACCCGGAGGAAACGAGTGGCTACGCCTACGATACCACAACTCAGTCTTTCCTTCACCATGAATGGGATGCGTGGACAACAAGGCGACGTACCGTAGGACAAGGAAGCCAATGTCGATATCTCAGCGCAGGAGGCGGCCAGATGTTTTTTGCAGGAGGACCAGTCTGTGTGCAACGCCCCCATGCAACGAACCTACACCCAGATGATAGAGGGGAATATAAGCCAACAGTTAGGGAAAAAGCGGTGGGGAATGTCACATGGAAAATGTAAATTGACTTGCTAAATATCTTGATTGCAATATTTAAATTGTTAGACTTAAATGTGAAATTTTTGATTGCCTCCACATACCAGCAATTGCTGACCGACGTTTTGTTTGTCGGCATTTTAGGTGTAGTCCTGAAAGCACAAACATTAAAGTGACACCTCATGAAATTAAGAAATAAAGTGCAAGGAGGATTAGATATATTAATTCAAGCTCTAGATAGATAGATTTCCAACATTTCTTTCAAAGGTAATTAAAGTTTTAATTTTTGTACCCAATTCCAGTTTAGTTAGTAGAATTTCATAATTATTGTTGATTATATGTTGAACCTTTGATCCTGTTAATTGAAAAACGGATCTGACCTTCGGGTCTCCCTTAATTGGGGGTTATCGGGGGGCAGGGTCGTTACATGACGTCTTTCACAAGTAGGATAGATAGAGGTTTTGCAATCTTTGAGAAATCCTTGATGAATCTCCGATAGTATCCCACGTGCCCCAGAAAACTTCTCACCCCAATTACAAATTTAGGGGTGGGAGTTTAGACATAACTTCCACTTTACTTAGATCAAATTTGATTCCTTTTTCTAAAATCTTATGCCTCAAGATGATAACTTCTTGAACCATAACATGGCACTTTTGCCAATTCAAAACTAGTTACTTTTCTTTGATTCATTTTAGAACTTGAGAGAAGTTCTTCAGACAATTATCAAAATTAGTTCTATAGATAGATAAGTCTTCCATGAAAACTTCCATTTTATCTTCTAAATAAAAAAAGACTGATATCATACACCTTTGAAATGTTGTAGGCGCATTGCAGAGGCTGAAAGGAATGTTCTAGAAGGTGTACGTTCTATAGATATAGGTACATGTGGTTTTCTCTTGATCATTAGGGTGGATTGGGACCTGGTAAAATCTTGAATACCCATCCAAGAAATAGAAATATGAATGATCAGCTAGTCTTTACAGGATTGATCTATAAATGGTAGGGAAATGGTCCTTCTTAGTGGCAAAATTTATATTTCTATAATGGATGCACATTTTCCACCCAGTCATGGTTTGTGTGGCTACTTCGTCTCCTTTTTCACCTTGGACAACTATCATTCCTCCTTTCTCTAGTACGACATGTATTGGGCTTACCCAGTTGTTGTTGTTGATTGAGTCTATGATTCCTATATCATGCAATTTTATCACTTCCTTTGTAACCACTTCCTTAAGGATTTTATTCAACTTTATTTGCAGTCGAGCTAGGGGTTTAGCAATTTCTTACTGATATATCTGATGCATGCATACAACTGGGATTAAGCCCTTAATATCTTCTACTGAGTAACCTATTGCCTTGCTTTAGAGATTGTGTTCATTTAACAATTTCTCCTCTTGGTCTTTGTCAAGGAAGAGTTTATGATTACTAGATTACTCTATCATCATCAAGAAACTCATATTTTAGACCTTTTGGGAGCTGCTTCAGCTCTGACTTGGGCTCTGATGCTTCTTTTTCTTCCGGAGTCTATTCTAGGGATGCATACTTTGTAGTTTAAATTGTTCCTTCCTCATCATCACTGCATTCTTCTTCTGACTGGTTTAGATAGTTGAGAATTATGAAAACTTTCAGATCTTCGACACTATGGTTTGGATTGTTTAAGGCTCGCATGAGTGGATTAAATATGACATTCTCCTCTTGGACCTCTTCATATAATTAATAGTGGTTGTCCATGAACTAAACTAACCCCAAAAGAGATGGTCCTGTCATGGAGTCCTGCATATGGAAGTCAATGTGATCATTCCCTACCCATATGAAATGCCAACTTCAACATCTATTAACACTCCCAATAGAGAGGAATGGTCTTTCAAAAACCATCGAACACGTCATGTCTTCTATAGTATCAATCTCAACAATATATCATGGTATGAAGGATCATCCCACGTGAATTGAGACATCTTCTGTAATTCCTACTGGCTTTGTGAAGGTGTGGTCAGCTAGTTGAATTCTCATTCCAGTTTTTACCATATCAGTAAGTCCCAACCTCTGGGATAGTGTTACAACCCCAACTTTTGGGTTCATTTGGTGAGAAATGTAATTTCTCATATTAAAGATATTGGAACAAATAATGATATAATTTGTTTTGAATAAATGAGTTCGTTTACAATAGCCTTGATGGTTGTTTTGTGGGCTTTATTGACTATTGGGCCCAATAACAAGGAAGAGACAAAATGAACTCCATTATTAATAAGAAATGGAGAAAAGAAAGATGTAGAAACCTCTAGAAGGAAAAAGTATATAATCCAAAGGTGGATTTCGTGCCTCTTGGGTTCCTTGGGTTCCAAGGAGTCCAAAGTTGTAAAAAGAAAGCAATAATAATAGAAAAGATCAAATAAATATTTCTTTATTAAGAAAGAAATTGAAAATAATGATAAAATGTGGAAAATAAGTGAAAAGAGGTATAATTGAGTTATCCTTGGTGGATTTTCGTACCCAAAGGATTCCTAATGTTAAAAGGAATGCCAATGAGGAAAATAAAAAGAAAGAAAAAGAGAAATCCTCAAAAAGAGATATTTTAATAAGAATAAACAAGATAATGTGAAATAATGAATATAGATGCATCTAGAAGGATAATGAGTATCCATTAAAAAGTATTTCGAAATATTAGAGTTTCTTGGGGTCCAAGGAGCCCCAATAAAGAGGAAGAAAGAGAAAATACCAATAAAGCAAAATAAGAGGGTAATGTAATACATTATTAATGAATTTTGGTGGCATTGCTAAAAAGGAAGTATTTTCTACGAAATAAGAATAGAATTTCATGCCAATGGGTTAAAAGTCAAGTAATAAAGAGAATAAGTGAGAGGATTTTCGAATTCCTAATATCTAAAGAACAAAGAATATCTAAGAAGGTAATTAGGAGAGAGAATATTACTTCTTAGTTAAGGAATTGGATTCCTATTGGGAAAGGGCTCTGTTTCTTCATGGGCAAGTATGTTGGGGAATGGATACACTCCCCCATATAAGGGGTAGAACCCTTGGCCGAGTCCAGAAGGATTCCATACATCTCTCTTCCTTCTTCTTCTTTATTTTCATCCCTAAACTGTAGCCAAGGGAATGGATAGATCCTGAGGACCCCGAGAGTTACGATGGGTCTCGATGGAGGCACGAAGCTCCCATGACATCAACGGGATGCTTAGTGGCGATCCCTCCCGCCTAACCTATGCGCACCTACAGCTACATGGCTGCAACGACAGCCACGCATGGCAGGTCGAGTGCTCTTGCATTAGCTAGCTAAATCACGATCTAGGCAGTGCCCTAGGTGTGATAGAGGGCAGAGGAGCTTGGGCGTCCATCGGCGACAGTCCATGAGCCTTAGAAAGGAGGGGGCACACCCGCAAATGAACTACAGATCAGTAGTGTCGCTAGGTTGCGCAAGGTAGAAGATGGGCTGGTCATTGGACCATTTTTTCCCTCCGCGGGCTGAAGGACCAGCCACTTACGTGGGGGTAGATTCGTCATTCAATTATATTTCCAAATCAATAACGTTGCATGGACGGAGACGACGTGTCAGCCCTTGATTGGCTCAAGTAAGAAAATTCTTACAAAAATCATATCTCCTTAATAGTAGCTCGGATGAATATGCATAAAATATGAAAGTTACTCAGAAACATGAGGGGAATCCATTAAAAATATATTTTGAAGCTAATTCCTCTTGCTATTCGAAGAGTAGTGTAAGTTATCAACTTTAATGAATTAAAGATTAAGAAACCCTATTTTGAGATGATTAATGTGCTTAGTATGGTTTAATGGATGAGTAAAGTTGATATTAACATGTTAATTGTAAAAAGGTACATTAAGAACAAAAAGGATGAACTTTGCATGTAATTGGTTTAATTTAGAGTTTCATGTGCATAAATATACTTTAATGGGCCTTGAAACCCTAATGCTAGTGAATGCGACTCTTAATGGCTTTAGTTGTTCAATTTCATGATTAAAGTTGAAATATGACAGTTCTAAGCTATTTTGAGTATAAAAGTTCCTAATTACAGATAAATACCCTTAATGTAGTAATTAGGGTTTTCTAACGGATAAAGGTAGAATTAATGACAAATAGAGTTCATGTGTGAATTAGACCATAGTGAACTATGAATTGATGATAAATGAGCATAATGATCTTGTCATGGATTAAAAGGATAAAAATGGTAGCTTTAATGTAAAGGAGGCTTAATGGAATTGATGGTTAATTATGCTTTTTCTGAAATCAGGGTTATATGTTGTTAAAGGATAACCTTAATATCTTTCATGAAGAATAAATGAGATAATTAGGGTTTGTGAGTAATTGTATAAAATTAGGGTTTAAAATAGTAAAAGATGAAGGGAACCCCGAATTGCAATGGAAACCCTAAAAGTGGATTAGAAACCCTAGGAAGCAAGCTAAGTTTAATAGATCTTGATGGTATGATTAATAATAGGAAATTGTATGCATATTTCAGGATATCATAATGTGCTTGCTTGCCTATTTGGAATTCTTGATTGATTGGATTATTCTATCTCAAATCATCTTGACAAATATGTGGTTATGCTTATTGATAAATGCTTTAGTTTCACGACGATTCTCAATTGTTTTATCAGTTGCCAGAAAATAACTGCTTGGTTGACTTTTATTTCATGCAACTATAAAGTGACTATGACTATCACCATAAGAATGTATACATGACTGGCTCAGATCTTGGTCCTCCTCGGTGGCTTTGCTAATGATGAAAAGGGTAACCTGGTAAGGGGTCTACTTGTTAAGTGGGACCATCATGTTATTAAGAGTTAGGGATTGGGCTACCTATGGGTAGTGCCATGTGACTCTTTAGCCCACCATGAGTTAGGGATTGGGCTACCTATGAGTAGTGCCATGCGACTCAATCCTAGATATTGATCTACATGATAGGTAGGATCATACATGGTTTAATGGGGATCTACTATAAGGAAGGTAGCATCCAGGTCCACTATAGGGACAACACAGAGGCTAGGGTAGGCATGGATTGAGCAGTTATGATGAAAATGTAAAGTTATTTGTTAAATCATTTTTTATTGCAATATGTTGTTATCATAGTTGCACAATTATTGTTTTCCCCACATACCAACTTTATGTTGACCGACGTTTTGTTTTTCGGCATTTTAGGTAGAAGTGAAAAGAACAAATAGTAAAGTGGAATATGTGGAATTAAATATGAATTAAAGTTAAAGGGAGGATTAGTTAGAATAGACTCCATGTGGATAGAAGTAGATATCTAAGTTTTGGAAAAAGGTATGAAAAGTTTAATCGTATTACAGCCTTTCAGTTTAGTTTGGTAGAATTTGATAATTATTATTGATTATTTGTCGAACCTTTGATCCGGAAAATTGGGATAACGACTCTGACCTCTTAGTCTCCCTTAATTGGGGCTTACTGGGAGGCGGGGTTGTTACATTTGGTATCAGAGCATATGTTCCTCATTTAATCTTTAATAATTAATAAATTTTACAAACTCCGTAGAACCCAAGGGAGTTATTAGAGGAATTTTCGAAAGACAGAGGTATCTAGAAAAGGATCACGCCCGGGGGCTGGCAAGATTTTCCTCTACACTGCTAGTCGGAATATGAGGACTCCCAGATCTGTGTGACTGCCTGGACAATGTCTCAAGATTGGACTCGGAATAAGATACCTTTAGGACCCTCTCATCTTGTTCAACCCTTCTCAACTCAAATGTTGTTAAGGATTATAAGGATTAGGGTTTTCTCTCTTTTCCTCACCCGCTTGAGGTATGGGTAAGGTTGATAAGGCTTAAGAAATCCTCCACCAAATTAATAAAAAGCATGTAAATAAGATGTCATGGACATAAGCTTAATAGATTAAGCGTTAAAGAATATATACATGCTTAGGTCGTATGACATAAGTTGTCATGCCCTCAGGAGAGACCTGAGGCTAGACCTTCTTGTCAGGAGGATAAGTAAAGAGAGTTAGTCTTGGAGGTAGAAACCTCCATTAAAAGTAGAGACCTGGCACATCCCCTGAGGACGATGCTAACCCTAACTCTAAGTGGTGAGATGACGTGATGAGTTAGATGTCATGGTAGACCAGGTGTTTGGATGGACATGCCTTGGATGTCATATGAGCCATGAGAGGTTGGATGTCCTAGTACCTTTGGCGACCCAACCTTGGGAAGGGTCGTGTAGGCTAGAACAAAAGATAGCTCCTTCTTTGATGAGGATAGAGAAGAACCCATAGAAACCCCTTAAGTTTAAAGGTATGTTTGATGAACCGCTCACAGCTAAGTGGATGACATGGGAAGGTATGATCGTGATCCAGTGTTGAGGAAAGAGCACAAGTATGACCTAGTATGGGTTAGTAGGTGGTCTACTTGTGCCTTAGTAGCTGCTGGGTTAAGCATGCTCATGTGAATAGAAACCCTAAGGATGTTTGTGACCTTGTTGTCAAGAGTTGTAGTTTCCTCCCATCCTGGGAGAGGGACCCTTTGAAAGGGTGTATACCAGTTTTTTTGGATTTTGAGGAAACCTAAAGAGGTCTCATAGGATCTTGAGAATCTAAGTGAAAAGTGCATAGTATGAGAATGAACCTGTAGACCCATAGAATCTCTAAGTGCATGTGGATGTGTTACCATGGAGGTAACTGGTGTGGGGCCTGACCAAGGTAGGCAAGTTGCCATGACCCCTATGAAAGGATGAAAGTCAGCCCATGAATGCAGAGACAGATGATGAAGGCTTGGGTAAGGTTCTAAGATGGACATGTACTACAATAGCATCCTAAGTCTATCCTAGGGTTAGGTAGGGATAAGACCGATGGAAGTAGGAGTTGACTAATTCCCTAGTTGCACATGACCATAGGGTCGGGAGGTAACAACTATCATTGTCTGAGGGCCATGGGTTAGGAGATTGATCACCTTCATGAACTCATGGGACCCAAAGGGCAGATGAGTAGGGCAATCTCTGGATGTGTAAGGGAAGAGGGATGAACCCTAAAGTGTCGACACCCTATAGACCTAGAGGAGATGACCAAGGAATGTGTTTGGACCCAAGTAAGTTTGAGACCAGTTTTCCATGAAAGCAACTTTAATATCATGATGTTGGTGATGTAGAGACATATGTGGCACGTTTCAACTTAGATTTAAAGGTGTACTGGCAAGGTGGAATGTACCATCTCTACTCTTGGAACAGGAAGAACTTTGTATTTGGACTGCAGCCAAATGCTTATTTCCTCTTGTTATGGGAGTGAGAGATAGGACAATACGTATGCCATACACCAAGGATAAAAGATGATGTGAGTTGGAACGTTGCTATGAGGTATGAGAACATATATGATAACATGCCCTCGTTGGGTGAATGATACATGGGTGGTTTACAAACACCAAGAGTATTAAGGTAGTAATCTTATGAGGATGTTGTTGTCATGAGCTATGAGTTATACAAGGTTGAGTTTGAAAAACCAAGAGAATAAGCTCAGGGTTTTCTTGAGGAAGATAGACTTAGAGATGAGAAGAGGTAATAAGTGAAATACATGGAAGTGTATTTCTTCAATGTTACCTAACACCTAAGGATGTGACGTGGTAATAGATGCTCTGTATGAGATACATCTGCCTAGATGGAGGCTAGAAGAGGGTGTTAGGATAACCCCCTCCCCCCATTTGGGAAAAGAGATAAGTTTGGCTAAACACTCAGATGTAACAATATTGGTTGATCAAGTTAATGGTTGTTTGGTTAGCCAACCTAGGGCATATCAAGATAAAAAGATGGTTGTAGAACCTCAGATGCACTTCTCTGGAGAAAAAGGAGATGAAACCCCGACTAGAGTGGTTTAGGGTTTCTGAGGAATCAATCTTGAGGAATCATGACATGCAGGAGATCATGATACACCTTGGTACTACAAAGATAGTAAGTGACAGTAGTACTTTGGATGCCTAAGATGAATTTGTATGTGGTTTGTTACCATGCATGACAGGAGGTAAAGGACGAACACCAAAAACCCAGTATAATGATATAGAAGTTAAGAATCCCTAAGAAGGAATGGGAGTTCATCACTATGGATGTTGTAAGTTTCCCCTAGACCAAGGAAGGTCAATATGAAATCTGGGTTATGGTAGATTGCCTTACCTAGATGATGTGAGAAAGAAAGAGTATTGTCAAGGGACAGATCCGGTTGAACCACATATGAGAGAGATGGTTCAACTACACCATGTGAGTTCAAAAGTTCTTGAGTATAACATAAAGATACACTTCCATAAGGTGGAAATATGTACATGAAGAACTCGATGTTAGTACTACTTATCACCCCTAACTAATGGTTAGTATGATCCAGACTAGAGGGTCTGATGAGAGTATGTATACTCATTCAGGGTGATACATGGAGACAGTTCTTGTCTTCGGTAGATGTGATGATAACCACCATAGCCAGTATCAGGATGTAAAGAAGCTCTACAAGGGAGGTTGCGTCGGTCACCACTTCATTAAGATGATGTTGGTGATGGGACCTCACGAAGGTCAAGAAAGGACCACAATGTGTGTAGATGAAGTCGCTTTGATCGTGTAATGGCTGAAAGGGGCCTAGGGACGACATGAGTCATAAGCTAATGCAAAGTAGACTAACATGTAGTTCACTGTGGGGGAATATGTGACATGAAATCCGACCCCTCTAAGTTATAGCTAAGAGAGCTGAGTCCCCGACGCATGGGTTGTTTTGACATGGTTTTGTGGAGAAGGTTAAGTTTTTCCCTTACCCCTCAGCATAATGTGATGTGTGATGAGTTACATGTGTCCAATTTAGAGCACTATGTGAGGTACCCAGACCATGTGCGGAGCAATGAACCTAGTGAGCCCCAAGGGAGGCTGAAATGACCTGAGTCACCTGTGAGGTCTATAGACGCCATGGTGAAGGAACTCAGAAAAAAGAATATGTGATAATAAAGGTTCTTTAGAAGCGCCATGGATAGGGCAAAGCTACATAGGGGCTAGTAATGGACATGGAAAAGTCTTATCCTGAATTGTTTATTTGCTTGATGGAATTTTGAGGACAAAATTCCTATAAGAGGGAAGGATGTTACAACCCCAACTTTTGGGTTCATTTGGTGAGAAATGTAATTTCTCATATTAAAGATATTGGAACAAATAATGCTATAATTTGTTTTGAATAAATGAGTTTCGTTTACAATAGCCTTGATGGTTATTTTGTGGGCTTTATTGCTAAAAAGGAAGTATTTTCTACTAAATGAGAATAGAATTTCATACAAATGGGTTAAAAGTCAAGCAATAAAGAGAATATGTGAGAGGATTTTTGAATTCCTAATATCTAAAGAACAAAGAATATCTAAGAAGGTAATGAGGATAGAGAAGATTACTTCTTAGTTAAGGAATTGGATTCTTATTGGGAAAGGGCTCTGTTTCTTCGTAGGCAAGTATGTTGGGGCATGGATACACTCCCCTATACAAGGGGTAGAACCCTTGGCCGAGTCCATAAGGATTCCATACATCTCTCTTCCTTCTTCTTCTTTGTTTTCATCCCTAAACCCTAGCCAAGGGAATGGATAGATCCTGAGGACCTCGGTGGCAATCCCTTCCCCCTAACCTATGTGCAGCTGCAGCTACATGGCTGCAACGGCGACCACGCATGGCAGGTCAAGTGCTCTTGTATTAGCCAGCTAAATCATGATATGGGTGGTGCCCTAGGTGTGATAGAGGGCAGAGGAGCTTGGGCGGCCATCAACGGTGGTCAATGAGCCTTAGAAAGGAGGGGGCACACCCGCAAATGAACTACAGATCGGCAGTGTCGCTAGGTTGCGCAAGGTTGAAGATGGGTCGGTCATTGGACCGTTTTACCCCTCCGCGGGCTGAAGGACTAGCCACTTACACGGGGATAGATTCGTCATTCAGTTATATTTCCAAATCAATAACGTTGCATGGACGGAGACGACGTGTCAGCCCCTGATTGGCTCAAGTAATCAAATTTTTACAAAACTTATATCTCCTTAATAGTAGCTCAGATGAATATACATAAAATATGAAATTTGCTCAAAAAAATGAGGGGAATCCATTAAAAATATATTTCGAAGCTAATTCCTCTTGCTATTCGAAGAGTAGTGTAAGTTATCAACTTTAATGAATTAAAGATTAAGAAACCATATTTTGAGATGATTAATGTGTTTAGTATGGTTTAATGGATGAGTAAAGTTGATATTAACCTGATAATTGTAAAAAGGTACATTAAGAACAAAAAGGATGAACGTTGCACGTAATTGGTTTAATTTAGAGTTTCATGTGCCTAAATATGCTTTTATGGGCCGTGAAACCCTAATGTTAGTAAATGTGACTCTTAATGGCTTTAGTTGTTCAATTTCATGATTAAAGTTGAAATATGATAGTTCTAAGCTATTTTGAGTATAAAAGTTCCTAATTGTGGATAAATACCCTTAATGTAGTAATTAGGGTTTTCTAATGGATAAAGGTAGAATTAATGACAAGTAGAGTTCATATGTGAATTAGACCATAATGAACTATGAATTGATGATAAATGAGCACAACAATCTTGTCATGGATTAAAAGGATAAAAATGGCAGCTTTAATGTAAAAGAGGCTTAATGGACTTAATTGATGGTTAATTATGCTTTTTCTGAAATCAGGGTTATATGTTGTTAAAAGATAACCTTAATATCTTTCATGAAGAATAAATTAGATAATTAGGGTTTGCGAGTAATTGTATAAAATTAGGGTTTAAAATAGTAAAAGATGAAGGGAAACCCTAATTGCATTGGAAACCCTAAAAGTGGATTAGAAACCCTAGGAAGCGAGCTAAGTTTAATAGATCTTGATGGTATGATTAATAATAGGAAATTGTATGCATATTTTAGGATCTCATAATGTGCTTGCTTGCCTATTTGGAATTCTTGATTGATTGGATTAATCTGTCTCAAATTAGCCTGATAGGTATGTGGTTATGCTTATGGATAATCACTTTAGTTTCATGGCGATTCTCAGTTGTTTTATCGGTTGCCTGAAAATAACTACTTAGATGAATTTTATTTCATGAAACTATAAAGTGACTATGACTATCACCATAAGAATGTATACATGATTGGCTCAGATCTTGGTCCTCCTATGTGGTTTTTCTAATGATGAAAAGGGTAACCTGGTAAAGGGTCTACTGGTTAAGTGGGACCATCATGTTATTAAGAGTTAGGGATTGGGCTACCTATGGGTAGTTCCATGTGACTCTTTAGCACACCATGAGTTAGGGATTGGGATACCTATGAGTAGTACAATGCGACTCAACCCTAGATATTGATCTAAATGTTTGGCAGGATCATGTGGGGTTTAATGGGGATCTACCATAAGGAAGGTAGCATCTAGGTCCACTGCAGCGACAACGCAGGGGCTAGGGTAGGTATGGATTGAGCAGTTATGTTGAAAACATAAAGTTATTTGTTAAATCATATTTGATTGCAATATGTTGTTATAATAGTTGCACGATTATTGTTTTCCTCACATACCAGCTTTATGCTAACCGAAATTTTGTTTGTCGGCATTTCAGGTACAAGTGAAAAGAACAAACAGTAAAGTGGCATATGTGGAATTAAATATGAATTAAAGTTCAAAGGAGGATTAGTTAGAATAGACTCCATGTGGATATAAGTAGATATCCATTTTTTTGAAAAAGGTATGAAAAGTTTAATTTTATTACAACCTTTTAGTTTAGTTTGGTAGAATTTGATAATGATTATTGATTATTTGTCGAACCTTCGATCCGGAAATTGGGATAATGGCTCTGACCTCTTGATCTCCCTTAATTGAGGGTTACAGGGAGGTGGGGTCATTACATATAGAGTAAGGGGTATAAAACTAATGCTTGCCCCAAGTTTTGCTAATTCTTTTCTCACTTCATTATCTCCAACATTAAAAGGGATGGTGAACACTCCTATGTCCTTTTGCTTTGTTAACATCCTTTCTTATATAATGTCGTTGGACATTTTTTCTAACTTGACTGTTTCCACATGGTCTCCTCTCCTTCTCTCATAATCAGATACTTGAAGAACTTTGCATATGTCAACATTTCTTCAATGGCATCAAGGAACAAAATAAACCATATCATTTAAGCAGTGATCATTGTCCACAGATATATCCAAATCAAAATCTTAAGAAAATGATAATTATTCAAATTCCAAGTAGGTTAATATAAAAATACATGATGTATATAATCTTAGAAATAGATTATTTGCATGTTCATTATGTATGATTTTTTTCAATTTATGAACTGCATTGATGGAGTGAAAATTGTTGTTATGGGGGTCTACAACTCGTCATACCATCCTTAGGGTTAACAAGTTGTATTAAGGCTTGTAATAAGAGTTCATATGCCATAATCTTCCCAAGTATAGAATTGTAGGGGCACTTTGTCCTAAATACATAGGATCCTTTAACTGAGTACTCAAGAATTTTAACAAACATCATATTACAACATAATATTTCATCTCACTTGCAAGGTTTTTAAACTACATAATTTAGACATTTCTATCACTGATGATCAAAATTGCAAGTAATGGCTCTACTAAAATATCAATTTAACACGAATTAATGGAAAAATAATGAATTTGATTTGTCAAGTGTAGCGAAAGATATCGCCATTTGAAATTTACTCGAGTAGTTGTAATGAATAACCTAGTTAATGAAGGTCAAAGATGTGTGTGTGCCTTTCGATCATTTCTTATGCAAGTAAATGTGGTATAAAATGAGTAAAGTTATCATCATCATTATCATCTAAGCCTCAATCCCAGCCATGTTGGGTTTTATTGATCCTTTTTTTAATCAGATATGTTGTGGTCATATTCTAAACAAGATGAAAATATCCAAAATCTCTTTTTATAACTCTTCCTAGGTTAATTTAGGTCTACCTCTTCTTTTAATTATGCTTGACTCAACAACATTATTTCATATAGGCATGGTAGTTGATTACGATGCACATGTCTATATTCTCAATCAGCCCTCATGCAACCTATTCTCTGTGCTCGCCACCCCCACTTTGTTCTTGATATGATCATTTCTAAAGCAATCTTTTCTTATCTTTCCATATATACATATCAATATATGCACTCCAGTCATGTTCATGTTGTTGAGACATTGTTTCTTCACCACCCAACATTCAATTCCATATAGCATGGATGGCCATATAGCTTCCTATAATACTAACTTTTTTAATTTGAGAGGGATCTATAAGTCACATAATATTCTAGTTGCACTACTTCATTTCAACCATCCAACAATTAATATGTGTCAAACATCATCTTGAATGACACCATATTTATTAATAATATAACCTAATTGACAAAATTTATCATATTTTGGTATATCAACTCCATCCAACTTGGCCCGGCAATTTACAATTATAGATTGGCTGAAATTGTAATGCATATACTCAATTTTGCTCCTAAAAATCACCAATCCATTTAATTCCAACACATTTACCGAAAGTTCAACTTTATCATTCAATCTATATGTAGTTTTGTCAATCAACACAATATCATAAACAAATGATTGTGCCAAGGAATATCAGCCTGAACATTCTTTGTCAACTCATATGTAACAAAAACCAACAAACATAGGTTGGGTGTTGATCCTTGATGTACCCAGGCCGTGATACAAAATTTTGGCATCTATCCTCCAGAAGTATTCACGATTGCAATTGATCTATCATACATGTCTTTAATAATGTCAATGTATGGTTTGGATCATCCTTTTTCACCAAAACCATTCATATCACTTACATGGGTACTCAATCATAAGCTTTTCCCAACTAAGAAAATATAAAAACTTTTTTCTTTCTCTCTTTATACTTATTCATTAGCCTCCTTATTATAAAATAGCATGTTATTTATCTTCCAAGCATGAAACCAAATTAGTTTTTAGATATATGTGTTGTAGATCTTACTCTTTGCTCAATAATTCTCTCCCAAAGCTTCATAGTGTGACTCATCAACTTGATACCTTCATAGTCATTGCAGCTCTAAACATCTCCTTTGTTCTTGTATATGGGGACTATTTACTAATTTTCCATTATCCAATATCTTTTTGGTCTTCATAATATTATATAAGAAATTTATTGACCATAAAGCTCCTTCATCCCCCACACTTTTCCAAACACCAATAAGAGGACCATCCAGTCCACATGTATTTCTCATTTCATCTTTTTTAGAGAATTTTGGACCTCAAATATTTGAAACCCGTCATGTTAAGTGATATATTTTGTATCCATGTCACACCATTATGTTACATTATTCACGGTATCTCCATTGAAAAGCTTATGAAATTAGTTTATCCATTGATTTTGACAACATCATCCTTCAACAACACTCTACCATATTTATTCTTAATGCTTTTTACTTGAATCAAGTCTCTTTCCTTCTCTTACATGATCCATTTTATATATACCTTTTCCCCTTTCTCTTGTGTATATATTCTGGTAAATCTTTTCGAATTATCTAGACCTTGTCGTTGGACAACCTTATTAGCTTCTTACTTAAGTTGGTTGTGTCTATAAAAGTTTCATGTCATAACAAGAGTGGCAAAATTTTATTGTTGATTTTCAACCTACCACCAACTGTCCTCCTTTATTAGGATTTGGGAATGGATACATTTGCATAAGATGTATGGAACATAGGTAAAGTCAATAACAAATAAAGTTATATATATATACTATTTGTTTATTATATTCTACTTATGTATATACATATATATTTCTATCATATGCTTATTTAACATTTTTGATAATACAAATTCACCATACAATATGTCACATGCTTGTGTGTGTTAACTAGTGTAGAATAAAAAGATGAGTGTCAAAAAGTTGTTTACTTGTACAACAAAATTAAACAAAAACCACACGAAGAACCACATTGAAAGATAAAGAGGCCTTTTGACATAAAAAGCACACATCCATAAAACATAACTATTTTTCATGTGAATGTCTTGGTTCCCTAAATACATACCATTTCATACATGTATTACAAATAGGTGATATTTAAATAGGACCTTCCCTCTATTTTCATTATTTGGACTAAAGTATAAGGAGGGTGAGGTCAAAGTCATGGTATGCCTCTTTGAACCTTTTTTCCTATCAACCCATGCAATTGATGAAGTTGGGAGGTATAATGCACTATGGATATATCCTCTTTGTCCTGATGTATCCAGGGGTTTTTGACACCCTATGCAGATCACATAGGACATGCATGCCTCTGCGCTTGGTTCCTGCTACATGAACAATAATAAGGGTTGAGTGGAGTCTACCCTTACGATGATTCAACTAAAACACCTCTGGAATATATGCAGACCATGTGCTTCATGCACAATCAAAAATCAACATTTCATAGTTGAACCCCGCCAATATTCTAAAAATAACAATTGTGCCCACAATGTATTGAAGTCATTGAGTAGATTTGTGCTCATATTCCATTTTCAACTCATTTGCAATTATTACATGCAACAAAACAAATTCCCATTGAATTAATTTTATACGAGTATGTTGTAAATTAAAATGTTATGGTAATAGTAAAATGTAATTGAGGTCATCCAGATATACAATAGAAATAATAAAATATTATATTCACCCTAAATGTAGATATACGAGCATTATCTTCCAAACATGTATATACCTTATGAGGGATAGATTTTATTGACATGCTCTCACTATTGACCTTACACAATGTTGTTATTTTATAAGAGATTTCTACCTCATTGCATGAACATTGAGTGGAGAAGATCAAATCTAATGTAGGCCCTTTGTGTCCATGTCTATATTGATCCACACATAAGGATAGGAACTCCTTGCATGGAAGGAGGGTGCTAATTCTCACTAAGCCTAGATTGACACTAGTTTTCCTCTCTCCCATTCTCTTGTGAAAACTAGGGTTTCATAAATTTGTTACACTAGGTTGAGAGATGACATGCATGCACTTACATTTGAGTAGAAATAGAGTCATGGTGACAACCTTGATTGGAGTATTATTTAGTTCATGCAAGCCAACCATGGTTCAATTAAACCTACAATTGCAACCAAACTCGAATGAGCTCATTCTTATCTCCCTTAATTATTAAATAGACAAATTGTAAGAGTCCATCCATATGCATGTAACCCTATAGACACTTATTACATTGGAATTAAGCTAGGAATCACGATTACACCTTAAAAAAACAGTTCTACCTTTTAGTGCATCATTGTTACCTATGTATAGGACAACCTTACATTACCATATACAGTGAGGGTCATAGACTCTACTAAACCTTCATAAACCAATGAGTGTCACCTTCAGCTTTGTTTTTTGTTTCTATAGATGGATGGTAAATTTTGACTAATTTCTGTGTTTTGGTTCATTATGTGCTTATATAGATTGATTTGAAGTTGTCTTAGTCCTAAATTTCTCTTATTAAATTTTCATATATATACAATATTGATTATATGGACATATTTCATCGAATTTTTCATATCATGGTTTATAACAAGTCAGTTTGTATCTTTCATAAGTTTGAGCATGATCTATATTTTCTCCAAAAATTAATCCACAACTTATGGCCCATAGTATTTACAAAAAATCTAAACATTTTCTATTTCTATCATATATTATATCTAATAAATTATTGAATTCACACATTTGAAATTTAACAATATCAAATCTCTCATACATGATGTGTGCATAGTGAATAGAAATGGTATTTGATGCTTGAAACATATAGTGGTACAAATATATCAGAAACATATTATAGAACTTATTAAAGATGGACGCTCAATCTGTGACCAATACTTGTGAATCCATAACCAATATGTTGAGGTCATGGCCTGTTCTTGACCCACATACACTCCAAAATCTTGATGATCAATAGTCATTATTTAGGTCCAACCTGTCCAACAGTGTCAGGAGCCTTGAGTCATCAACAACAAAAAGAATCATATCACATGCTAATACCTATATCCAAGGCCCACCTATGGCCAATAAAAATGAATATCAATGCAATTCATAAAACACCATAACACACACATATATATGTGAATATATATGTTTATAATATGTATAATATATATATATATATAAGAAGTACACTTAATAAGTTGATTTTCCAAAATGGGACATTCCATCAGTTAGATCTTCGGTTTGTTACAAAGAGGTCTCAATTGTAAGCCCGATGACGGCATAAATAGAATACAAAGTTGCTTGCAATTCATAACATGGTAACAAAAGTAGTTTGATGTGTGGCAACATTTTCGTGCAATTTTTAATTACATTATCTACATTTAAAATACACGCTCTAAGCACCAAAACTGTTTGAACAACTAAATTGTATCCTCTAGATTATTTTTTCATATCATTCAAACACATCATATGTCATTATATATTGTATAACAAATTTTTCCTACAAAACATATCTAGCCACCCTAGCATGTATTTCCCCAAACATTACTTGCTACATCCTCTATGGGGCTTTATCTAGTATTTGCATCAGCCCTTCTACCTTGTTTAATAATTTCAACATCATGCATTAAAATAATTTATATTGGTTTCTTGTAATTTACACTTTACATGTTCATTTAGAGATAGTGAAGTAATTGTCACTTAGCATCAACATTGTGACAAATTTGGGCATAAAACAGATGAAAGGTAGATTTGTGACATTTTTATGAACAAAAATCAACCTTTATTTTGATATATGTATTTGAAAGAAATTTCATCAACTAAAAAGGCACTACAATAAAATGTCACCAGTATGAGAATGTCCTAAAAGAACCCACATTTACATTTGGAAATGATGGTTGCACCTCAACTATGTTTCTTTCTATTAATTTTCTTGATTTAAAAGTAACAAGTATGTTTTGGAAGAAGCCAAAAGCACACAACTAAAATGTGATGATGTTACTATAAGAAGTAATAGCCTCCAATCCTATCATCAATCTAGATTTGGCAAACATTTGGTAGTATTTAGCCATTTATGATGCAAAACATGAAAACATACTTAAAAAGCTCTAATTACAAGGTTGTATTGCTATTAAGAAGCATGTGAAACATATATTGATATTATAGAATAGATCTAAGTGAACTAGAATAGAACATGTTTGAGCATAATGAGAGAATGACATATGTGAGGCTATTTTGGGATTTGCTCCTAGGTCCAACTCGTGGATCCGTATCTAGATCCCCATATTCTCACATATACATCCCTTCTCTTACTCCAAGGTGTGAAATCTAAGTGGCTAGAGTAGGAGTGTTTGGTGTAATTGCCTAGGAGTGTTCTAAAAGCTAGATGGTGAGTAATGTGAGTGAAATACCATCACCTCTACTCCCCATTCCAACCTTGGGCTCCCAATTACACTAAAGATTCCCACCCCAGAAACCTAGGTTAGTCAAATCCTATTGGGGTCTCATCTAAACCTTAGTCCAATTGAGACTCCTACGGCTAGATAGGGTGTGCAAGTGTGTAGTTCCACTTTGCACACCCTATTCTATTCATGGCCAACTAATAGTTTAGGGTGATTCCTTTGCATTTGGCTATCTGTTTGGTTTGGCAATCTAGAATTAATGGTTAGATTTGCATGTTATATCCTCCCCCAAACGAAACTCTAGTAACATCCCCAATCAACCTATCTCTATTTAACTTGCATTAAAACCTCAATTTCTCTCTTACCTAGTTCATACTAGTTTAGTTAATTACTTTAATTGCTTTGTTAGTTAATTGTCTTTTCTTAGACAGTTAGGTCTTCCTAGAGTAGTTAGAGCTATTTTGAACTTTTTAGTACTAATCTTGCTAGTTAGTGATAATCTAGGTTCCTAATTACTTTAGTGTCTAACTTGCTTAGCTAGTGTAATTTAGTCATAGTCACTTTTTCTTGCTTACTTAGTTGCCTTTTTTGTTAACTAGAATTAACTTGTTTAGTGTCAAAATAGGGGTTTTACTTATTTTTCTCCATTTCTTGTTTTCTTGTTTGAAATATTAGTGTCATCAAACCAAAACCAACTTTAAACCCTAATCTCTGCTTTAGGAACATTAGCTCAACCTAACTTAGCTCTAGTGCCCCCTCTTTCCCTGTGAGACCACCCCAAACTAGCCACTCACTTATATAATAATATGATCATGTACGCTTGTAGGTGATATATTCCAGTCTATGTGAATGTGTTAGTATAGGGCCCCTATATAAATTCAAAAAATCTTAAGTGTGCCTCTCTAGTGACCCATGAGGTGTGTGTATCTAGTCATAACTCAATTCATTTAGGTGTGTATTCCCAAGGTTTAGGGGGGCGTATCAAGGAAAACATGAAAAAGAGATCTAGAATTATTACTAAGCAAAATTCAAACTGAAGGAATGATTTCAAATTACTCACAAACATGAAAAGTTTATATTTCTTAGAAGAAAAAAATTATACAAAAATTAAAGTAATCATCTCACCATGCACCTTCCCTAAATTAACCCACTACCAAAGAAGATTCTTACACCCATGTTTGGTCAGGAAATGAAAAAATTAAGGTACATACCATTACATATTTTCCTTCCAACAGAAATCATGTATCAATTAATGGTGATGTTGCTCGCACCATCCATACATGTTTGTTGTGAAACCTCTATTTCATATTGATAACAACTTTGTATTAAATAGAGAGGAGAAGAAAGGACGTAAGAAGTCAAGACTTTGGGATGGTGGAGTAGAGGGAAGCATAGATGGATTGAAGGGAGGAACTATGAGGGGACGTACAGAATGGAAATACATGAGTTAGAAATGGGAGGGCGAGATAGATAAGAGACTATAAGAATAAAAGTAAGACAAAGAGGCATAATTGAAGATAGATTTTGAGAAGGGATAGATAAAAAGGAAGTAACAAGTGAAGGTGGAGTATATGTAGTGGATTCTAGAACACATCAGATTTGGGAGAAGGCAAGAATCATTATCACAAGAAGGATTAGACTCTGAGAGCATAAATGATAGGGGGAGAGAAATCGACTTGAAAGGAAAAAATTCTACGAAATTAGGGTGAAAACTTGGATTGATTTTGGACTAGGATGGGAAATAACCACACCATTTGTTATATTTAAAATGGAATTAGTGGTCAAGAACCAACTACCCTTTACTTAAGAAGAGTCATTTTATCGAACTACCCAGTGCTAGTTTCCCTAACCATACAACCCTAGCCTTCATAAGATTTTAAATTGAAGTATGCATCATCTAGTTTACTCTTCATATGGTCATAGAGAATTCTATATGTTTTATAGCTAATAAGCTATGACTACTTCAAATGAGTATACAATAATTGAAAAAAAAATGTTTCTAAAAGTTGAATATATGTGTTACAACCCCAATTTTCGGGTTTTTTTAATGGAAATACAATTTCCCCAATATATGCATGATTTTGTAATTTCTGTGATTTAAGTTAATTGAATGGTTTCCTTAGATAAATATCCTTGTGTGTTTGATTTCGTGGCCCTTGTTGGCTATTGGACCCAATAACAAGAAAATGAAATAAAAAGGAAAAGAAACCAATTAATAAAAGAATAATTGAGATAATGATGAAAATATAAGAAATATGTAGAAATATGGATAAGGGAATCATTATGAATAAGATTTCAACTCCCCATGATTTCTAATGGTAAAAGGAATAAAAATTAAGATTAAGAAAGAGAAAATACCAATTAAATAAGGGATAACTTGCATATGAGGATAATTCCTTTTTCCTTTAGAGTTTGGAACTCGAATTTGGTACACGAGTAGATAAAATCAAATAAAGAATTACTAAGAAGAAAATTTGAGATATAAGAAAGGTATATTTGAATCACATTGAAGGTATTTTGAAGCTATACGGTTATAATGGAAATAAGAAGAGGATAATTTTAGAAATTGGCACTAAAGTGTCATGAACTAATAAGTATATGTGGTGACTTTTGTGTTGGCAAATCAAAATACTACCTAATAAGGAAATATATCCTCATAACCAATGCATTAAGAGCCAATCACAAAGGGAATATAAGTGATAATTTTCGAATTTGCCATTATATAAATATTCTAATATGAGATTACTTGATAACCAAGGAATGTGAATTGACAAGAAAGAAATCAAAAGTATATTTACACCCTAATAAGGAAAGTAGGTTGCTATAGACAGAGGGACGTGTTTCCTCATGTGTAGGTGTGCTAGGAAGTTGCTACCTATCCCTATAAAAGGATTGGACCCATAGCCTCAAGTCCAAGAGGGTCTCAGGAATCTCACGACTTCTTCAAACCTTGTATCCATCCTGACCCTAACAACAGGGAGAAGTGCGACCCCTAGAGCGATGAAGGGCTGTGGAAGGAAGTATGATGGAAGCATGATGCTCCCACATCACCGGAGAGAGGCTCGATCACCATTACCTTTCCCTAGCACTTGTGCGACGCCAACAGGATGGCTGCAGGCTGTTTGCATTTACAGACTTGGCAGGCGTGAAGCCCAACCACCATAGTCGTGACTGGGAGGCATGGACGTGCATGGAGGAGTGCGGGAGAGGCAAGGGGACCTCCCCTGGTTTCTGTCGAGTCCTGGAGGGGGCGGCAATGTCACACCTCATCCCTACAACAACAGTAGCGGAGGGTTCCGCATGATAGAAGACAATCGGGAGCATCTGGATGAAATTTCCCCTCCGGTTTATGTAGAACTAAGTAGTCGTATGGGGGCATAAGTGTCCTTTCATCATGTTTTGAGTCAGCCCGGCTACACAAGAGAGCATTGAAAGCAATGGCTGACGTGTCAGCCTTCCATTGGTCCAAATAAGTAAATCTTGTGAAATTTGTAGTTAATTAATGGTAGCTCGGATTAATACATGTAATATATGAATCTTGCTCACAAAAATGTGAGGAATCCATTAAAAATATAATCAGAGTCTTTTTATATTCCTAATTCGAAAAGTGTATAAAGTTAGTAACTTTAATGCTTTAAGTGTAATCAAAACCCTAGATGTTGATTAGGAATAAGTTCAATTACTTAAGTTGGAATTATGAATCAACATTTAGCATGTTGACATAAAATGGATAATATGAATCTAATTTGAGTTTAACAACCCATGATTTGCTTAATTAGGGTGTTATGACTAAGAAAATGCATTAATGGGCCTAAAAGCCCTAATGGTGTTAAATATGACTTTAATGGCTCTTACTTTGAAAATGCATACTTGAGACAGAGATACGATGATTCTAAGTCTAATTAAGAATAAAGGAGCATTGGAGCAGATAACTTGAGTAAACAGAGTTCTAATATAAAAAGGGATGTTTTAAGGTTTCATATAAATAAAGATGTACTTGAGAGCCTAGAAACCCTAATCTAAGTATTTATGACTTTTGGATGAGTTATATTTCGAAAACCCTATGTATAAGATGAAGTTAGAACTTATCTTAATTGGTAATAAAGAGGCTTAAATATGAATAATGGAGTAATTAGGGTTTTGGAATATAGAAACATTGTTTTAGGGTTTAATTGACCTGAAAGGTAAAGGTTAAGAAATGAATATAAAGAACTATAAGAAAACCCTAATTCAACTTAGGAACACCCTAGGAGGGAATCCCAATTCAATAAAGTAAGTGCATGATGAAAATGTAGTAATTGGATTGCACATGTTTTCTAGGTTTCTTGTTGTACTTGAATGATTGGGGTGATTGGTTGTTTGGCTTATCTGGCTGCTTGATTTATTATTCTCTTACAATCCTTGAGACTTCCAAATCAGGTATGTGGTTATTTATGAATAATCGATCTAGTTTCACAAAATTTTCTCGAATGTTTGATCGATTGGATGCAACCTAAACTGTTGAGTGTTTATTTATGCAATCCTATATAGTCACTATGATTATCACAATTAAGTATATATGTGTATTCTCAAACCTACATGCCACCCTGATGTACGTTGCATGACCAAGCCCAGGAGGGAAGGTCTATTCGGTCAAGTCCCAGAGGGAAGGTCTATTTGGTCAAGCCCCAGAGGGAAGACCATTGGGCACTGAGAGGTGACCCCAGGCACCAAGATCGGGATGGAGAAGGTGGCCTTCTGTCCCTTGTAAGGACAAAACCCTAGAGAGGGTGATCCAAGGTTAGGGTAAAAGCGATTGAGAATGTCACATCGAAAACATAACTTTGGATTGTTAATAACTTATTTGTGATAATTAGGTTGTTAGCAACTATTTATGAAATTGTGTTTGTTCCCCACATACCAGTATAGCAATATACTGACCGTCATTTTATTTGTTAGTGTTTTAGGTATTATCTAAAAAGGAAAAATAGTAAAGCAAAAACTGTGAAGATGAATTTAAGCAATCCAAAGGCGGATTAGATAGTTAGATTTCTACTGTGGATAGAAGTCTTAGATCCTATTTGGAAAAGATATGCAAAAGTTTTATTTTATACTAGCTTTCCAGTTTAGATAGTATAATTTAATAGTTATTTCTGATTAAATGTTAAAATGTGGATCCTGAGTTATTGGGATAGCAGCTCTGACCTTTTGGTCTCCCTTGATTGGGTGTCACCGGGAGGCGGGTTCGTTACAATATGTCATCTACGAATGGTATTTTTAATTTCCTCTTATGCTATAGACAACTACTCAAAATATCTCTTTTATTAATTTGTATATGAAGAAAAAAATGATATGTTGAATCTAAAATTCTAGAAATTGTTGGCTGCATATTCTCATAAATTTACTGTTCATATTATTAGATTTAGGATGGAATCCTAAAGGATGGGAGATTTCAAAACCCTACTCCCGTCTATAGGCCTTGATTTTCTTTTACTGCTAAATGATGAATTTTACGTAAATGACGTTGAATGCCTATTTGGCACATTATTACTTAATTTACATGTCTTATACGCTAGAGTTTCTTAGTTAGGGTGTGGAAAACAAAACCCTAAATCATTTTAAAAGGATTTTAGGGGTAAACTTGTCCTAAATATGCTAAAACTATGGAATAAAGATGAAACAAGTCTAATTATGATTTTTTTATGTTCTTATGTATATTAGAGGTTGCAAGAAACCCTGGAATGGTATAGAAAACAAAAATCATATAGTAAAATTGAAATCATTTGTGCAAAGTTGGCAGTTCTAGCTTGAATAAAGGCCAATGGTTGACCAAGCTATTGTCAAAGTCAACAAAACTTTCAAGGTAGAAAATGAAAAAGATCAAAATAGAAATAACCCTATCACCATAGTAATAGTATATGAACTAAGAATGTCATTAAGCGCCTCAATACAATGTCAACATACCTAGATCTTGAAATTGAAGGTGGGGGTATTGATCTGGGGTGAACTCCCAAGAATTTCTGCTACCAACAAATACAACTATTTGTGGCTCAATTTTTGGTAAGATGTATTTTTACCCATCTCTTATTGTAAGTTTTTGTAGAACACATGCTCATACTTTCTTAATGAAATAAAAAAAACTAGTTATTTTTCTTTTCCCTTAAATTCTACCACTTTATCCTAGATTGAGATTGTTGTTTGTGATCTGATGGTGTACATTCAATTTGGAGGAGATATGATTTATTTTTCACAACTCAATAACGGTCTACAAAAGTCTACACGTAATAATATGCATTGATTCACGTTGTGTAAACACATTGATACAAATAACACTACAGTTGATACACATTACACAACTACACATACTATTATTAGGCCTTTGTTAACTCATGCCAATATTGGAAGTACACAACAACACACATAAACAAAATTATTCACTAATATTGATAGTGATCTCATCATGACGACCATACTAAAAAGGGTATAAGATGTTAACATAGTCTTGAAGTAATTTGAACGATGTGATCCCATAATTGATGTCATACAACATCTGTGGTTTATTTCTTTCTTCCTTGATCCATGAAAATCCAACATAAAACATGATCTACCAATTTTTTCACTCGACGTTTGTGATAAGATATCCATGTAGATTAACTGGAACTCCTTGCATGTAATGTGGGTACTAGTTCCATTAAAGTTCTACCTTCACACTATTGTTTCTCTCTCCCACTCTCTTGTTGTGGTTGTGATCTTAAAAACTAGTCAGTATTATAGTAGAAGGGGATCCCATGTGTTTATATATGGGATGATATAGAGTCAAGGTTCTAAGCCCTTTTCATATAGGATTCAGTTCATACGAACAAAACTCAATCCAAATTCACCTTTAAGTTCTAGTAGCCTTAGTTATCTAACACTTGATTTAATTAGCTACAAGGAATTAGATATCTTGTTCTTTGACTCCATACTCATGAGTGTGACCATATAGGAAGTTTTTATGCTGGGAATGAAGGTCATAGTCACTATTATATTTCACAAATAATGAGTGGCACCTGAAAGTGCATTGTTTCTACCCATGTAATAAGATTAGTAGAGATCAACTTCAAATATACCACACCTAATGTTATTATGTTTATATATTGTCTTTTATATCATGACATATACATTGAACTTTAAACATTGGGGTATCATCCATGTCTGCATTCAATTTACTTTCGTAGATTTTGAGACAATTATAAAAAGGATATAAAATTTTACAACCATATTAACCGTATAAGCATGGCCAAACATTTCATATTCTCATTAATAAAGAGGACTATGATATATTCTCATGTCAATAGGATGGAAATACCCGTCTAATAAACTTTCTAACTATCTATGTGAGTTAACATTCACCCACTCACTATTGTGTACAGTACTAGTAGTGCTCAGGTTGACATTAGATAGTTCTCAAACGTGCTTCACATCATATGATCATGGATTGGCTTCATGTTTGGGTCCATAAACACCACTATCAAATAGAGAATTCATTATGAAATTCATATAACACCACAAGAAACTCACTCACTAGGTCGATATGTTTGGTTCAACTTGTTCCAATCAAGTACATATGTGTCTATATAACCTATGAGATGTGTTCATAAGTCATTGCACTTACTAGTATCATATTATTATTGGGGTCCCCCTACCATGGTAATAATTTCCTATGTATGATTTTTTTTATTATAGGTATGTAAAGAATCAATGTTAAAATTGCATACTTTAAGTTGTGTACCAATGAAACAAGCGTGCAGGACCACTATCATGTTCATTTAGAAAAATCCAAAACAAAAATAAATAAAATAGAATTGCCTTATACTCAGTTATATCAAAGTTTGCTCATAGAACCATACAATAATTGTCTACTACGATATATAATTACTAAAACTTGCCACTTGCACCAAAGTGAATCACTCATGTATCTAATACACAATGATGTAATGTAACCATCATACTTTTGTTGTGCTAGTGCCATTTTAAGTGGGTCAGTAGTGATACTTTTTCTTGATGATAGGTAAGTCCAACAATATATAAATGACACAAAGAACATCAAAACCAACTCAGTCATAACAATTGTAATCCGGTAAATGTGTATCCCTTACGGTGCCACTAGTCCCCACAAGAAGGAAGAATATGGATATGCACATTTGAGACATTTTGGAAGCCTAACAAATAGCTTTGCAATACCATGATTCTTGAGACACACGTCCTTTTCATATGAATTGAACCCACATAGAAAAGAGTTTGTAATTTTCCATGATCATTATTATCCTTCCCTCCAAATAACTGTTCTTAGTTTATGTGCATCTCACTGTTTTAGGTGGTGTTTTCTATTTAACCATTACATGGTTTCCTTCACTTGACCTCTATATCATACATCATGTTCATTATATAAAATAACTAAGCATTATTTTGCACGTCCACATATATAACAATTTATGGCTCTATGGGTATAGTTTCAATGCATCACTATTTGACAACGTCATCATGGCGATGACAATATCAAGCCTTTTCACAACTTTACAATGTCAAGGTTTTTCATAGTTTGACAGCATATTCCAACGATGTCAATAATAACCTTTGCTTCTAGAAAAGTTCTAAAGAAGCCAATAGAGAGACGTGGTTCAACACAAGGACATTTCTCTTTAAAAAATAAGAATGACAAATATGTTGTGTAGGGGCTTTGGTTTGCATTCTCACCAGGAATCGATCTGAGCCATAACCTATTTTCTCAATGTCAGACTGATTGGTTGTTGATAGCATCTAATTTTTTGGATATTTGAGTGCCAATTTTTCCCTCGTACTATCATTTTGATAATGTTTTATTTAGATACATCTATTTCTTTTGGCAAGTTTTGGTATAACTACCTAATTTCATCTCCTTGTATTTTATTTGCACATAATACCATCAAAGGTGGATTTGAATCTAGGTGACTACTGGTACTACCACACTTAAGTGGTTACCATGACCAAAGTATGTGATCATCGGTTTGCTACCTCTGTGGTCATTGAGAAACCTACAACATCAGATGTTGGGAAATATGGGCACAGAGTAGACAGTGGAAATAAAAAATTTATAAATCCATATTCCCCATAACAACATGATCGCATCAACAACTATGTAATGGGAAAGATGGTTTAATGAGTTCATATCTGGTCCTAGAGAAAGTCCAATGACTATTCCTCATTGCAGTAGTGCATCTCTCCAAGTTGAACTGGGATGGTCTCTACATCAGTTCCTAGTCTCCACCATGGAAGGCAAACTAACATCAGCCCTCCTAGTAGGAAAGGTATCCATGCCTCTATGATAGTCCACACAAAATGCCTAGAACTCGTCTCGTTCTACTTGAATAGTCAGGAAGAAGTTTTCCCTCCCGTTGGTTTACTAGTCACCTACTTTCTCTCCCATAATCGTTCTCCCCTCCTATTCCTCCCTTTATCAGGTAGGACTTGTTCGGGCTCTCTATTTGTTACCACAACTAGAGAGGACAAAATTGTTAGAGGTCATTGAGTTGTGTCTCTAGGAAGCCCCCAATACCTCTCTATTTATAGGAGGATCAGGCTTCCCAATCTGTGTGGGAGTGGAAGGGACTGGAATCTCATGAATTTTTGCAATCTGCAATAGGAAAAATGGTCGGTTCATAAGTGAACTGATCAGTGGAATGTGAGCGGATCGGTTCACCCAGTGAACCAGTCATTTCATCATGTTTCCCAATTGTAATTGTATTGGCAATCAATATTTGATTTAATGCACAACATGATGTCAAAACAAATCCTTGAATCAATCAAATTGATCCATCAACCACTCAGTTCAAAATCTAAGCCGGACGGTTCATGAACCTGAGCCAATTGGTTCACTTCCTGAACATATCAGTTCCATATCGAGAATTTCCAAACTTGGTTCTATTTACCTAACTTACTGAAATGAAAGGTATAACACTTGAGCCTATTAGTTCAATTGTCCAGTCAGTCAATTTTCAACCAATGTTGTTTAAATTGAATACCTAAACACTTTATCAATCAATGTAATTATCACTCATGATTAAACTCCTTTTCTAGGTGTAACTTGTGTGTGACCCCATAGATTCCATGGTATGTTGGCAGTGAATGCCCATAACTAATTTATGACATCACATGAAAAGAGCGGTGCCTAGACACACATTATTGCTACCCAAATAATTAGGAAAGTTGCAAAACAACTTCAACCTATGATCAATGTCAGGTGTTACAGTGATTGTCTAATTCCTTTGTCTTTGATATTTGGAATGAACTTGAGGCATGAAATCATCATCATCTCAAAGTTCAATCCATGTTCCTTGATCTAGAGCAGACTATCTAAGTTATATGTGACCTCAATATCATATATTGATTCACATGTTTATGCACATGTTTCTCAATCTCTCTTATCAAGTGGCCTGGATATCAAACTCTAGGAGGGACAAATCCCATCTACATCGCTCATAGTCATTCCCATGTGTCACAACACATCAGATCATCACCTTTATGGCAACCCTTATTCAGGATCACATTGGTGTGACACCTCACCATGCTAAATGAGATTACTCAAAACATAAAACACGATCAACTACCAATTAATCACATCATCAAAATGCAGAATAATTAAATCCAAAAATTTGCATCATGACCAATTCTGCAATATTTACATAAAGGTCCATCTTTTCCATTCTTATACATTGTAATCAGAATTTATGTATGTACTCAGTGGCCTCAGCCACATCCTGTGTTCAAAAGAAGCATTTACATATTCATGCCATATATACATGCACTAGAATATTGTCAAAACCTTGTGTCGATACAATTATCTTGTCAAGAAAACACTTCCCATACTTGGACCTGAGAGTACATGGATGACACTAGGACTATAATAATAGTATGCACATCTAACCAACCTTCAAATCTATTGATCTCTAGTCTGGTTTTCTTCCATAGCACGACCTCTTCCTTGCTGTCTGTGACCACCTAAAAAGATGTGGCGACCCACAGGTGAGACCCAATCCCTGCAAAATATATAACTCTCTCCAACAAATATTGATTACAACAGATTAATTAACAATAAATAAACTGAGTAGATAGGTATTGAATAATCAATCTAAGTAGATTAAACAGTTTAAGCATACTAAGCAAGTAAACTTGACAATAAGGACATCTACCCAAATATTACAGGATATCATCTTATAAGCATTGTGTAGTATGAAAGCAAGGTAAGGGATAATTCATACAATGTGAAATGTATTTGTCCCTAACAAATACACGACTTGTATTACATCTTTTATTATTGTTCCCTGAGGAATTTGAGTCGTACCACTCAAAGTCTAACTGATCACTGTTAAGTCGAAATTAGTGTCATACTAGATCTATGGAAGAGTTAGACTCTATGATCTCACCAACAACTCATGGCCAGTACGAGAGACAACATAGAGACATATCAGTCATCTACCAATAGTGACATATAATCAATTGAAAACAATTAGCCCGCCTTGGTACATGTCATGACGCTAGAGAATAGCTCACGCATAGCTGTTCAATGAGAGGCATCCCATAGTTATATTGCTTCCTTTCATACATCACAATATCACATTATCTGAGGCACAATCATGTCCATCCTCAAATTTCTTAATATTAGGGTACCAGGTTGTCCCCTCATACTCAACATTATGCGCTCTGAGTTTCCAATAGGAGTTACACATTTCACCACCCAACAAGTTCTGACACTGGAATGGATCTATGGCACATGGAAACTACATGATTAGGGTTTCACTTGGTTAGTTATTGTCATTTGAGTAAATTAAGGTTTTATCATTCAAGTGGACATGCAAACCCTAATTCATTTCTAGCAGAAGTATAAGCATTGCAACTTCAGAATATATAAAATGCTTAAGGTATAAATCTTATCCACATTACCACATGCTATCATTCATTGCATCATAATAACCCACATGTGTCATCCTATCATTTCAAGATATCCATCCCTTGTCACAAGTCCTAGGGTTTCAACCCCTATTGGAACATGAACATGATTTTACCTTAATCAGAGCTCAAACATGCCCAAAGGTTATTAAGACCATCACATTATTCCCTACATGGTTATCATTATCATTTTAGACATTTAAACAAGATTTAACAGATCATCAACACATAATTATCCCATAGGTTAAACATGGTAGTACTTGATGGTATTTAGTTAGTACTACATTGAGGTTTCAACCCAAGAAGAATGTAATACATTGTCACATTAATCATTCCAAATATCTAATTATAATCTAGACATCATCATTTAATTATATTAGAATTGATGTATAAAACCATGTTTTATTGAAGGTACACATCTCTTGTTATGGTGATTTATCCATATATTCATACGAGGGCAAAGGTAAGACTACAAGTTCAATGGCATTGTTTCATTGAATTCTCTTTATTAGAAACCTCTTATAAGACTATGGGATTCACTCTAATCCATTAATTGTTGAAGCCTCCAATTTCATTCATTGGATTGTGTTCATTATTCAAAACATTAATTAGGTATGGGTCCAACCATCCATTTGAGCACTAATATAGGGTATCAATTTATACTTCCTCCAGGGATAACGGCCCATTACCTTCATGATGTAATGGTTTAAACACCAGCATGGTGTACCAATTTACTAACATAAGGTGTGTCGATCTAATGTCAACATGGTCTATCTCCATGATGTATCGATTTAACACCATCCAAAGCATGTCAATCTATCATCGCCAAGAGTGTATCAACCATCAAACATCACGGGTTATCACCATGGTAGGGTGTCAGCCAGAGACTGTCATGGGATGTTATTATTATCAGGGTGTTAGCCATAGACCATCACAGTTTGTTACCATGGTCAGGGAATTAGCCACAGACCGTCACATCTTGTTGTCACGACTATTATGTCGGCCTAATAGCAACATGGCATCACCTGATGTCGACCTAATGTCAACATGGTATATCTCCATGATGTTTCAGTTTAACACCATCCAAAGCATGTTAGCCTATCATCACCAAGAGTGTATAAGCCATCAACCATCATGGGTTATCACCATGGTAGGGTGTGAACCACATACCGTCATGGGATGTTATTATGATCAGGGTGTTAGCCATAGACCATCACAGTTTGTTACCATGGTCAGGGCATTAGCCATAGGTTGTCACCATTTGTTGTCATGACTATGGTATCAGCCTAATAACAACATGGTCTCACGGACTTCCCACAATATGGGGTGTGTCGTTCATTAACTATCATGGTTGACACTGATAAAAAACTAGTGTATTGGTGTTAGACCATCATGGGTTACTACCATTGCTATTTTATCAGCCTAATACCAACATATGTATTGGCCACCAACCGTCGTAGTTTGGGGTAGATTCAAATAATTTTTTTTCATCTCCAATCTCCCAGCACGCAGAAGAACAGATGTGGGGGAGCCGAACTGTCACGTCTCCCTAAGTGATCAGGTGGGCGATCCTGAGGGCGGTCATGCGCCCTGGCAGTGCCGACGCCGATCCCTACCCCCACCCTCCGGCTAGGCACCCCATCTACTGAAGTCCACCCCATCTCCTTCGGCCTATCTCCATCCCTGTTTCCTGATCGAGAGATATGTTCTCATCTACCATGGGGTCTTAGAGGTTTCCATCAACACCAATCTAACTACCGTCGCCTCTGGTTTTCTAGGGGTTGTGTGGTCCCTCCCACAAGCTTGGAGTGCAATGCAGGTCAGCGACTGATCATGGGGCATCGCCTGCCAGACGGTATCTGCTTCTCGCAACCTTCTACGCTTGGCCTTAGAGAACAAAGGGTTGTGGCACAAAGAAGATCAGAATCTGCGGCATCGGTTGTGGATCCATATATGGTGATTCTGGACGTTTGAGCAATCCTTCATCAGGATGATCAAGTTGATGAATCGAGGCACGAAGTTGAGGACATACAGCTGGCAACCCAAGTTGTTCAAGAACTCCAACACTGCAGCAAGAGCAATTGCTACCTCTTGCGCAAGCGATGACACTTCAACCTAACCCTAACCACCCTGGGTCTGCAGCCTCTCAGACCATCTCGGCCACCCAGACTCCCCTTCCTCCCCCACAACAGAACCACAGAAAATGGCTTTATGGGATACCACATGATACCTGCTTCAGATGTATGATGAGAGGGCACTGGTAATCTCAATGCACTCGACAGAAGGTCTGTTACAAGTGCCAAAGGCCTGACCACCTAGCAAGGAGATGCTTGGAGAACGTCTGGCCTCCCATTATCCAGCCCACACCTCTTGACCTTCTTTCCAGAACCATTTTCCCACTGATGCATGGGGGTATCCCATCTAGAGGAGCACCACAACATGTTTCCCAGAGGATGAGCATCGACATCGGCCCGAATAATGACACACGTGTAAGGAAATCCCAAGCCTTTCACTACAACAAATACTTGTTTTCACGGCATTTTTCAGCGGCATATTTAGTTGGTAGTGTCGCACATCTCTCCCCTCCCGGTTTTTTAATAGACTCTAAGTCAGTTTATAACAATTAATCCAAAAACAAACCGCTCAGGATAATCTTTTGGCACGATAACACCCATGCGCCCCCTCTTCCCCCATTTCCTCGCACCCCCTCTCCCCCAGTTCCTCGCTTCCCCATTTCCTCGCGGCGCGACTCTGATCCCTGACCTCAGCCGGCGGCACCCCTGACCTGCCCCCTCTTCCCCTGTTTCCTCACACCCCTTCTCCCCCAGTTCCTCACTTCCCCATTTCCTCGTGGCGCGACTCTGATCCCCGACCCCGGCCGGCGGTGCCCCTGGCCTCTCCCCGATGCCTTACCTGATCGCTTCACTGTCAGAGAGCTCCAACGAACCCTGCATCTTTCCTGATCGCTTCACCACGAGAGAGCTCCATCTCAAACGAATCGTGATGCCCCTGGCCTCTCCCCGACGTGTTTCCTCGTGCGAACCCTCCAGTATCCTCATCCTTGTCGTGCCTCCGCGCGTTCTCTTCTAAACAGCAGGAGCCTTTCCTCACATGATTCGTCTCAAATGAATTGAGGTTTCGATATCCATCTACCAAGCAAAACAAAATGGCGATACGAAGAAAAATTCCAACAGAGATTGGTTATTTCGTGAGCAAATCGAGGTTAGTCGTTGTTAATCTATTATTTTACTCTTCTAAAAAGCATGACTCATTTCCTAATCTTGATTCCCGTAATGCTACAAGCTTTTCTACCATTTACTGGAAATATGATTGACAACCTTCTAACTACTGAACGGCATATATACCCTATTATATACATGTTCACCGTCCACATGATCGTTGTGAATTGGAGTAAAATACCATGTATGATCGTGAGATTTTATCAGTTACACAAGATCGATAACATGTGTGGAGACTTCAAAATAAAAAACACAGACCGACTAAAATGACTTTGTGCTAGAACAAATATCGTTGTTAGTGGTAAGTACAATTTCATTATTGTAAAACATGAAGCAGCAAGAAGTAATTGTTGAGTTGTATGCATCCACGTTAATACAATTTAATAGATTAGAGCAAGCACTACATGTGTAGAAACTGGAGAATTGAATAAAAAAGAACCTGGGCAAACAAAATGGAGAAGGGTATTCTCTTAGGCACATACGTACTTCACCGTTAGAAACGTAGACCAAACCCGGTCACCCTTCTATAATTGTTAAGCCGATATTTACATGACTGGAAGCCCAACAGTGGTAGACGAATAAGGAAATGCTTAGACAAGTGAATTGTATAAGACAATTGGTAATGGGAAAGGGAATTGAAGTATTGAGAGAAACGATAGTTTCTTCTTTCTATAAAATGACCATTTATACTAAATTTTTCATTAGTAGCTAACAATCAATTAATAGATTATACAAAGCTTTGACAACGAGGATAATTGAAACAGAAACGGAAATTCCACCCCAAGATTTGAGGAGCCTGGCTATTACGAGATCCTGTAATCATTGCAGATTAATGAAAGCCTTATATTTATCACATATCATTTAATATTTTGAATGATGAACCAAATTTTGTTAGGTAGGGTGAAACCAAGAAATGTTCAAATTCATAGATATTGGTTGAACCAAGGAACTTTTTCTCATCTTGTCTGATAAGCATGCAAATATGTCATCACATCCATGTATTTCTTAATCAAACAAATGAATATCTGGCCAAGATCCTTGTACAAAGATAGTCACCTAGAATATATATGTCAGAACCACCAAAATACCTCCAACTACTCAAGAACATAAAGTTAAGATGATCTTATATATAGAGAACATCCAAAGTGTGAGGCCAGTGTTAAACCTCCATAGCATGGAGTCAAAACACTTGGGGCATGATCCTAATATTTATATCCACAGGTGGTTTTTGATGGAAACTCTTAATAAAATCTCAAAAATAAATTGTTCTTGTTCCCATACAAACACATGGTTTCTCAAAGTGTTGATGTTCTAAAAGACCCTTGGTGTTATGCATAGTATTACTAAATCCTCTCCACTAGGTAGCATTAAATAAGAGTTTCACCAAACCCAAAATGCTTATAAGGCTAGAGACATCTCATTTTCTTAAGACCTCAAGAAGTTAATATTAGATGTATAACTAGGGAGAGTGTACCAAATGATCAAGATAGAGATATAAATTATTTTTAGAACCTATTGGGACACGCCTCAAGTTTTCTTTCATTAAGAGCATTGGGAATTATGTAACCTTAACAACAAAGACTATTCTATATTACATCAACCAAAGGGGTAAGAGTTCCAAAAAATCCACCATTTTCAAGTCATCAAATCTTTTTGGAATCTTTCATATCTACTTTTTTTTAAACCATTAATATGTTCAAGATATTGCATAAATCATTGAACAATCACGAATACCTAACTGATCATTTTAATCATCCAATATGTTGTACTTGAGATAAGGCTCTTTTTATTTTAGATAAACCAAACCAGTCTTGCTGACAAATATATTAGATACAAGGACTTCACAGGTTTGTCATCGCTAAATCAATTTATGTTTGCTTAAACCTAGTCTAGGTTAAAACATACTCATTGATTATTACTTCACCCATCACCAACATGACAACCAGAGCCATAAATCATTATTGGAGATATGTTCGGTTGAGCATAAAAAATGAATGGGGGTGGTTTTGGGAAGTAAAAAGAAGTAAAAATTTATGAATGGGGGTGGTTTTCTACGTCATATGCCACATTTAGAATTCACAAAGTTGAATTAGTCAATGTCAAATAAGTTTTCATTAAGAGTTTACTACAAAGACGTTAAATTTCTTCATGTTAGTCGATGCCATGTTTGCATATGTATGATGTCATGTCTCTATAGCTACATGGAAATGTTCTTCCAGAAATAGTTATATGGTAATATGTATATAAGATCAAAAATAGTGATTCCACCACATCTAGTGGTTCACATATCACAAGCTTATTTTAACTGGTGTTCATAGAGAGAAACTTCACTAAAGCCATTTTGAGAAAATCATGAAGATATGAATCTTGGTATCAAAAGTTTGTAGGATAAGGCCATCTTTAAATGTAACTATCACCAGCTACATTGAAACCAATAAGCCATTTTGAAATTTACATCGGTGGTCTTGTCTTTAATCGAAACTAAAAATATCGGAATGGATGTATAAAGTGTTTGCATGTTTACTTTTAGTCAAAGAACAACTTTTGTATGTTTCCATTATGGTCATCAGTTCCAGTATTCAATGCCAATAAGAGAAAATTTTCTATCATTATCATATTGATATAAAATCCAGAGCTAAATATCTTTGTTTAGGAAGTCTCTTTAAATGAACTTGTGCATATAGTTGTGGTTATTGAATGCTTAAAAATGTTACATTAGGGTAGTTCTTTTAGGTCTTTTGAAATATGTATTGGGTCACTTGGTTGAATCAGGTGGCTTGCTTTTATAGATTTGGGTTTAAATTAATTAGACAGCTACTCCTACATCCAAGTTTGAATAAGTGGAAATCATATATTATTATACACATGTACAATCCTCATGATAATACAAATTCATCTACACCACTGTAGCTTAGGTTGCAGTGTACCAAAGAGAAGTTAGAATGCGCTAACAAGTTATATAAAAAAAATAGTTTCAAGAAATTATCTATGAATTTAAATGATAGAGCAGAAAGGATTGCTCTGACAAGAACAAAAGCAGGGAGAGCTTACCAAAAAATAGTAGGAAGAGCACAAGATAACAAGGGGGTAAACATAACTAAGAAAAAAAATTACATTATTATGGATTTTCAACTAGGTTCATTAATAAATTTTGGATCAGAACAAGGACCATCAAAAGTTTAACATATTAAAATTCATATGAACATGCATATAATTGGGTAGTATTCCATTTTCGCTTGTTAACGGCCTATATTTCTTATCTCTCTTGATTCAAAAGAAGAATAAAAGTAGTGCAGTGAATCTGAATCCACGAATAATTGGCATAATAATTATGTCTTGCGAAGAACATGTGTTGCTTAGAACGGATAATTGGTAATATTAGAATTTCAATATTGTTATATGTGTATGTTTATCCTACATATGTATATATTGATAGTTCCTAATGTATGGTTGTTCAATGTGTAGAGGAAGGACATGCAGTAAAATTTAGCCACAAAGCATGTAATCATTCGCATCAACTTGAACATTTTGGAGTTGCAAAACAAAAAAGAGGTGAACAGAACAATGAGGGTGTTTCTTTAAATGAGAAGCAATGTAAAACACCTCCCATTGCACATGCTAGAAAAGTTTGAGGTAACTATCAAATTTTGAATATTCAAGTATTGTTTGCTTGTCCTATGTGTCTGTATATATTGTTATAGATTTGAGTGTATTCAACTTTACTGTGAAGATGGAGGATTCACCATGGATGATGTTCCTAAAGGTCACATAAAGGATGATGATGTTTCAGTAAGGTGAACAAACACTGGCAAGAGGATCTTGAGGGATCAATACGTTAATAATTACTCTGACCAATATATTGATCCACTTCAAAATTTGACCAAAAAGAATACTGGTGAGAACTAGACCTTGTCTGTACATAAGTAATGCAAAAAAGCTTCTACATAGACAATATTTTAACATTAGTTTTTATTAAATGCAATAAATTTTGGTAGCAAAACTTGTAATACACGTCAATGTAAAAATGTTGATGTTGGGAAAGATACAAGAGGGTCATATAGTGGTGAAGGAAATTATCTACATAAAATGCCATGTGTACCATCTCCTATTGTGCATGATAGAATGGATCGTGGTAAATTTATTTTTTTATATGTGTTCATTTGTCTTACAAATATGTTTTACTGATTAGATTCCTAATATTTTGTAGCTCAACCTAAAGAGGAGGATATGGTCACAGATAAAGTTCTTGAGGGTTCAATGAATGATGATGATGTACCCATAAGGTAGGCTAATGTTAGTAATAGGGTTTTGAGGTCTCAAACTTTAGACAATCAGTCACAAATAGATATTGATCCAAATCAAGTTATGGAAGAGACGGATGGTCATCATGGTAATATTTAATTAGTTCTAGCTTAATTATGAATAAGATATTCATTATTTTTTTCATGTCTTAGATCAACCAAAGAGAAAGAGGGTTACAGGGAAAAAAATATAAGTTTTAGGTTATTCAGAAATGGTGGTGGAGCTAAAATAAAGATAGAATTTAATTCTGAAGGTAATCCAATAAGTAAAAGTCAAGCTCGTATGGCCAGTCGAGTTGGAGTTATTATTCACAGTGCTATAAATGTTCCTCTTAGTTATACAAGGTGGAGTCACATGCCTAGTGAAAAGAAGGAGAAGATGCTCCAATTGATTCAGGTTTCATTTAGTTTCTAAGTGTTACTTCATTGACTAATAAATGTACATTTCTAATATTTTCTTAACTTTTACGTAGGACGATTTTATCATTCATAGTAATGAGTTATTACCTGAGGAAAATGATCTTAGAACACGTTCAATTTATCGATCAATGAATAAGGCTTAGCATGAATTCAAGAGTGAGTTGTATGCTCTTTATCTGACATACGCCACTGATGATGAAACTCTAATAAATTGTCCTCCAAATGTAACAAAATCTGATTGGGAGTTTCTTGTGAAAAAATACTAGAAAAGTGACTATTTTCAGGTAAATATGAAATAAATTTGTGAGTCCAACAATGATCTACTCTCTTTATTATGGATATTTCGTGTATCAATATTTTAACTTGATTTATATTTTTATCCATTGATCTTATTTTATATTTATTTTCAAGGTTGCCAGTGCTCGTAACAAGATCAGTCGTTCTAAACAAGCAATGCTTCACTGCACTGGAAGGACTCGATTTAGTGTTATAGAACATGAAGAAGTGTGAAATTTTTTCTTATTGATATTATTTTTTTAGTAGAAGGTTATACTTCATATTACATAATCTATTATTATCAAATTACAGACTATCAATAACAATGGAGTTGTTCCAAGTCGAGTGAGGATGTTTGAAAAGACTCGAACAAGAAAAGACAAAAAGCTTGTAGATGTTGATGCTGAAGAAAAGATGGTAACCATGATAATAGCTTGACATAAGTTCCAAAAAAAATGCAAAATGAAAATTCTAACAAGTTAATTTGTTGTTTAGGCACAAATCACAGATCTGGTGTCTCAACGTGAACATGGACCAATTGTAATTAGCGATGATGAGATGTGCTTGAAGGTCTTTGGACCTGAAAGATCAAGCCATGTACGCATGCGGGGAAGTACAGTTGCAGGTCATTCTCGCTATAGAAATCCTATGTATCTGAAGGAGATTGAAAAATACAAGTAACAAGCAAATGATGGATGAGCTAGAGTTGAACAACCAGAAAAAGTTGTAGCAGATGCTAGAGCTAGAGCTGAATAGGCTGATCAGAAAGCTGAAAAAGCTCACACTTACATCAGAGAGTTATTCAATGTAATAAAGTCTAGAAGGATTATAGATGTCATGAATATTGAAAACCCTAATAATGAGGTATTTCATAAATTTAATAATACATATCTAATCATAGATCATATTATTAACACAATTTCTTTACAGGTTTTGGAGTAAGATTGGAGTCCATATTACTCATGGACTTATGGAACTCATTGTTTAGATGACACAACCAAGCATTAGACCTCATACATTATCATTTTTCTATTATCTTATTTGTAGATAATATATAAATGTTTTTAATTTAAGATTGGCAGTGTATTACCTGACTACTTCTTTATAGTTAAGACAAAACTTCTAGTAATTGAAATTAAGAGGATGGTAATCAGTCTTTTAGATGACTAATTTAGGATCAGTCTTTTAAATATATATATAGTCTTGTTGTTGCATCCATCAAGCTTAGGCATTTATAAAGAAGTGCATTGGTCCTTGGTTTATTGGGCTTTGGTTTTGATTTGGAAAATCTCTCACAAACCGGTTCGTAGAATTAGTAAAGGTATTATATATGACCGAAATGAGTGTATGGTGTGGCTAGTTATGTTTTATGTATTTGGAATCAAGTAATAAATGTTTTATAATTATTATTGAAGACTGATGCACACTTTCACTGGTTATTCAACTATATTCTAGTTGTGTCTTTTGTAGGATTCATAATTATGCAAGTTGGTGTGAGCTACGAAGAGTTCTATCAAGTCTTGCAAATGATTCTCCATATTTTTCAAGCATGGAGTCCTCAAAAACATCCATGGCCAGCAAGGCAGATATTCAGCTAGTGAGTCTTTCCTATTGGTTTTGACTTACTGCACAATTTGATTTGTTCATTTTGTATTGAAATGTATAATTGTACGTGATACACACACATGTTATTAGTACACTTGGAGGATATACCTAACTGTGTATGAACTTTCAAGAATTGAGTTTCATCTATAGTCATTAGTGAATCTTTTTATGTAATTCAACCACATTGATTCATATAATCTTCTACTTGTTTAATCTTCTATTTTCATGTTTTGTTTCTGCTTGCTAAATGATTACATGCATATGACATGTTCAGCTTGTTGCTAGATAATTGAGTATATTGGCGAGCTAGTCAGGCCTCCATTTATTGAGGAGAGCATCTTATATATGATCTTCTTGTGGTACGATCTATCCCCCATCTACAATATGACTAAAATAATATCACTTATGCTCTCACCAATTATTTTGAAGCTTATGCATCTTTTCAGTTAACTCTTTAACAACTACTAAAATTTCATTGTTATCTTTTAAAAATTAGTATCTTACCAATTAAATTGTTATGTTACTAGAGACTTATGCATTTTTTCCAAACATTCCCAATATTTTAATAGAAAGTAGTATGACCATATTCCAAGTTTACCAATCTATGTTTAGGCACTTTTTTGAAAAATGATGATTTTGGAAGACCAGCTGGACAAGATCGAGTGCAACAACTCAATGGGAGAGGACTTGGTGGTTATCCAGCTAGACCAGTTGGTCAGGAGGGTCAACAGATGTGGAAGACTAGTGAGCTTCATCCCTCCTTGCCGATATTGTGATGGTCGTTCTTCTCCCTCACCCTTTGTATTTTGTTGAAGACTAGTGTTTCTTGTATTTTTCTTCAGCAAACTCATCTTTATCCAGCATTTAATCATGGCATTTCTCTTTAGTTTGGCGACGCTCATTGCCGCTTTGTCGAACTACAGATGTATTGCTACATGGAGTTTCTGTAGCTTCTCATATGTAAACTAAAAACAGAGGAAATCCAACTAAAGATTGTCTAGGTGAGCTATACGTTTTATATATGTGTCAATGTACCTCCTCCTTCCATTATCAAGTTAATTGTTACACTCAATTTTTTGTTTTCATAGAAGTCGGAGTTTGCTTCTTGTGGAGGGGATGATTGCAAATTTAGGAAAACACTTGGATTATGATTGAGTCTTACATTTTTGAGATCCTATAAAAGGTATGACCCCATTTAGTATAACATGTAGGAAAACTACATTCTCATTGTGAACCATAGAAGTACTTCCTAATATTGACAATATCATTTTTTGGTGATTGCTAGAAATTTCTTTTCTCCAAAACCGTCTTGAGGACTTTTAGTGATATCCTTCCTTAGATGTGCACCTACTCTTTAGTCTATTATTACGTATTGTTAATGCTTAAAATATAAGAAAATAGTGTCAAGGGTCAGCAATTGTGAGCATAACAGCCTATCGAGATTTTCCCAGCAACTGCAGATTTCCTAGCAACTGTGATTTGCTTAGCAGTCGATATATTTTATCTCTTGCTGACAAGGAGCAACTAACAATTGCAGGTCAAATGAAATTTCCCCCTGGACTAATGCATCTAATAAACTAATTGCTAATCCATGGATACTTATGCATCTATGAGCTCTATATAGTTACTAATTATACAAGAGTCAAGCTACTTCTACCACACCACAGACTGAATTTAGCAACACATTGATTACAGACTTATCATATGTAGAACTAAATTGATCTATAGAACTGATAGCAATTGGGCCATCAAAGGAGATGGGCCCATTGTGAACATCTGGTGAATATGTGCACATAAAGTTTTTACCATAGTACACCAAGTGTTCAGCCTTAATAGCTTTCATATTACACTTGGATTGCATCACATGTTAAAACAACTTACCAGTTACCATTTTAGGCCTTAAAGAGCTACTTATTCTTTGCTTACTTGGGGTTTATGGATCAGTTTTTTTTCATCAATTCTATGTATGGCAGGCATGAACATATTATAACATATGGATACACCCCTGAAGTTTTGTCACCAAGATTGTTTTATAGGGAAAGTTGGGCTGGGTTGCATCAAGGAGTGTTCATTCAAGTCTAAAATCTTTGTGCTTAATCATTCAGTCCCTTTTATTCACTCTAGATAACAGTCATATATGAAGTGAACACTAAGTCACTATCTTCCTAGTGTCAATAATATAGTCTCAACCTCAGTGATTCATGAAAATTTATGATCTACTAAATGCAATCACATAGCACATACTTCACAGTGTCACTCGAAGCTTCAGTCTAGTCCCTGACCACCTATTCTGCAGGGCAGCTGGGCTTTTATGTTTTTTTTGGAGTGCGGAATTCTAATCTAGAAAATCTACTCCTCAACCCTTTGGACATCATGGTCAGATCTTGTTCATGGTGCAATGACTGATTTCTTTGTTCCTCAAGGGTAGAATTTCTTTGGGAACACCTGAAGGCCCAAGGCAAAGAGAGTAAAAGAAAAAGATGTTAGTACATACATTATTCCTCCCTTTTTGGTATGTAAATCATGAAAATGTTTATGTTACTTGCCAAGCTACTGGTGATTTGGTTGACAATAAATATTCATGATATCTTTTACCAACTACAAAAAAATTGGAACATTTGAATTTGATACTACAATACTTGCTCTGTTCGGTTCAACCAAACATGAAACATGTGACTTCTACTTGCTTCCAATGAAAATAGAATTTCTCAATTGGTGGTTTGTTTGACAATAAATATTCATGAGTTCTTGTGACTTCTGCTTGCTTCCTATGAAAATAGAATTTCTCAATTACATGAGGAATATCTTGATTGCACGTTATTTTGTTATCCTAGACCAGGGGGATTTCGTTGTCACTTCTATTCAGATAATTTATGATTACTGTAATATAGAGATAGCTAAGTGGTTAATTATTTGTATCCATTTCAGATTTTGTAGATTTCTTTAGAGATGAACTCATCAATATGGCGACACTCATGTGATTGGTATGCATATTACTGATAAACTTATTCAAATGGAAAAGTCTAATGGTATTGTTCATCTATTACAGATGGCTTCTGAAGCTGTGGTACTTGTACATTTATGTAATATTTAGTCTCTAATATGTGTTTAAGCATGGTGCCATAAATTAGTTGTTATTGCTAACTTTGTGATATATTACTTGTGACATGAGGACAGATTGGTAGAAAGTTTTTCCCGATCAACCTCTGGCTCTAGTTCACAAATTTTGCTCTTAGATGTGTTGGTTCAAGGTATAGCAAGTAGAAACAATATATTTGGTTAGAATTGGATGCTTGCTAATTGAAAACCCTTAGCAACAACCAACTTATATCTTCAGTTGTGTATGTTATTGCTGATTGTTGATTGTCATTTGCTGCAGAACAGGGCGAGGCTGCTGTTTGGGACAATGTTGCGATGAACTATGAAAAGGGGTGCATTTTTATTGCTAGTTTGCTCTCTCTTAGGTACAAAACGAGTGAAAGAAGGGATCATCGAGAAGTATGAGGAGATTACCAAGACCAAGACATGTAGTGATCGAGAAGTAAGAGTCAGTAAGCTGGCATGCACTTTTTCGGTTGCTTTTGGCTCGTCTTTAATCTTATTAGTTGGCCTAACTGACCGCATACCATATTATTATTCTTAGGAACAGATTAAGAAATCCAGAAAATTGAGACATCACCAACAAGATGTATTCTCTCCTTCAGGTTATATGGCCTCTCTTAGTGACAATGGTCTCCTGAACCAAAATCTAAAACGAGCATTGCTAGATCAGAGATGTTGGCGGACCATCAGTTATGGACGCGGCTGGAGAACATGTGCACGCCCAGGAACCTATACCAGATCAACGAGAAGATACCCGAGATGGAGATCGCCGTCGAGATGGCTGCCACCATGGCTGCCGCTGCCATCGTGTATTCACGTAGCCTACTCAATAAGGCCAAGCTGGTGAGAGTACCATCTTGAATCAATAGATGATTTCCATTTGCATTCGATGCTAACACGTGGTGTGCACATATCGATAGCATTTTATTAGAAAATGAAAACCAGTAAATGAAATATATTGTGCTTATGGTGCTCTTCTTTATGTGCAGTTGTTTGAGTTTGTCGACGCCCACAACGGAACCTACGATGGGGAGTGCCCATTCTATTGTTCTTATTACGGCTACCATGTAATGCAATAACTCTCATGTCCTTCGTTGCTCCGATTTCTATAGAATTGTCATAATGGTTTAATTATGTTGGGTAATTAACAATTAATGTGATCAGGATGAGCTTTTGTGGGTGGCTACATGGATGTACATAGCTACCAAGGACCCCAAGTACCACTTATACATCACCGAGGAGGCCATCAACAACAATGTCGCAGAATTCAATTGGGATCTCAAGTACGCCAGAGCACTAGTCCTGCTTGTAGGGGTGAGCGTCTCCTGTTCATGATCAGGGGATTTAATTAAGTGTCTTATTAATCTAATGAATTGCAAGATCAACTTGCCTGACTCCCGATCTACTTCCTACTACTACATTTCTCCGGTGAGAAAGGCATGGACAACTTCAAGAACCAGGCCGACAACTACGTCTGCGCGATTTTGCCAGACAGCCCTTTCCAGCAAGTCTACCTCACTCCGGGTACTACAAAAATACGGACGACATTGATTTCTTGAAAAATCATCTAATTTTTTGTTAAATACTTCTGCTAGAGTCATTCATCATGAGGTTTAATGACGTTCTGCATTACTTCTCCATGCACTAGAGGCTTGATCCATCTTCGAGACTGTGCCAACACCCAGTACGTACACCGGCACGTCACTACTACTGAGCATCTATCACAACATGCTAATCAAGAACCACCAGAAGGTCTTCTGCGGGACGTAGACTGTGGAGCCGCAACAGTTGATGGAGTTCGCCAAGAAGCAGATCGACAACATCCTAGGGAGCAAGTTGATGGGTTTCGTGGTAGTATTGCTTATTTCCCTTTCATTTTGAAGTCATAAAAGGATGGATGTATATAGCCATTGTAACAAGATAAAGCTAATCAGCCAAGATAAAGCTAATCAACCAACCTTTGAAGACAAAAGTGATGATCTTGGCGGCTCCATCAAACTTGTATCTAAATTAAATGTTGTTTCGATAGCTAAAAGCTAATTGCTGCAATGTATATTTTAGCTACAGTGTTGTGTTTCTATTAAATGATGAACACATGTAATATGTACGTAATGTATGTGTAATAGTGAAGAACATGATGGTTTGGACAAGTATTGTGTACCATAATACAATCAATTATATATATGATTTCGTATTTTAATGTATATTATTGTGTTATTCTAATGTGGTTCTATACAATGTCTTCCCTATATATATACATATATATGCATATATAATGTATATATATGTGTGTGTGTATAAAGTAATTTTTTTTGTTATGGCCTGTTCACACAGCTTGCTAGAGGATGCTCCTATTTCTGCCAACTAGCATTGTTTGCTTGGCCCAATCCATGTCGGACACATGCCACCCTTGCAAACTCGTGCGCCCACCAACACATATATTTTCCCAATTGTAGATGTACATGTGACATTCATGCATGCGTGATTATTCATGTGTATTGACACTTTAGTACATTTATGGCATATTAGAATGTCAAGTTTGGCATCATTTTCCGGCGATAACCATTTATCTCCGGCATGGGCATAATGCCAATTTTGATACTATTTACGGAAACTCTTAATATGATGTCAAACTTTTGGCGGCACGCTTTTCAACGACATTTTTCCGGCATATTGAAAAATGTCGAATAAATACAATATCGGCATAGTTATGTAGTTTTTACAGCATGTCATTATGCTGAGAAATCTAATATTTGTTGTAGTGCTTGGCACATGCTATTGAGGTTAGCTAGTAAGATTGGGTAGATTGGGATGCTCTATGTCCTTTCTTGCAGAACTTTTGGTCCACTACGACTGACATTTACAGATACGTTGCTAGAAAGGCGGTAGCCTTTTTTTCAGCTCTAATGATGCTCGAAGAGTTCTTGAGGTGGGTCTACTGAAGTTTCAGGGAGTCAACTTCTCCTTGCAACTCATGGAGGATGGAGAGAGTTGCGCCAGGAAGGAAGCAATTTGGTTCTGGCTCGCAGACAATCCTATCATCTACAGAGATGATGAGATGGTGAACTCCATTATCAAACCTTTTGGTAAGCTTTTTTTCATCTTGGACTAGAAGAGGAGTCCAGATGACAAGTCAAGCATCCTTTTCCTTGTAGAGACGTTCAATGAAGATGTCCCTCAGTTCATCTCACTTACATACGGCTACCGAAGATCATTGGTGCACCTACATCTAATTGCAAGAGGTCCTTTGGGGGCCTCACAAATTAGCCTGATAGAGACATGGATTAACCTGGGAATTCCGATCTCAGCCATCACTGATTGGCATCCATTACAAGAAAACAATTTGTCAACTGATCAGATCCATATGCACACTCATTCACATGAGACTTCCCCAAAAAATCCTTCCCCACCTCACATACCTCAACAGAGGTCCCTCTCACCCAGAAGAATCATTCTTGATGATGAAGGTAACTGGATGATTCTGCCCCTTAGAAGCCAGGAGGATTTTATCATTTATGATGATCAGTTTGTTGATGGTCATAGAAGGTCGGGGTGTGCTAGGACAAGGGGGAGATTCCAACAAAACCAGTGAGACTACAGATGCTCCTCAGACCAGAGGCCTCCCTCACTTCATGAACATTGTAGGAGACATCACTCTAATGGTGAGGTTTATGCTGCTGATGAGGATTTCAAAGAGGATGGGAGGAGATATAGTTACTAAAGAGAGATGTCTTCATATATATAGTGTCTTTTGCACTTGTTATGGATCTTAATTATATTTTCTGGAACATCAAGGCGAGCTGCGAATAATGCCTATGGTGGTTTACTTATTTGAGCCTTTTCTTCACTCGATGATGGCTGAAGAGTTGTTAGACATAGTTTGACTAGATTGGGTGACGGACAACGATAACCTAGGAAGAAATATCTTGTTCTTTGTTGACATATCTCTCAACCAACAAATCTTCAGATCCCACACACAACACATTACAGTCAGGTTGCTTGATAAGGATGGCTCATTTTTCTTTATTATTGCAGTGTATGCTAGCTGTGAGCTGGTGGATATAGACACTCTCTCTGGGAAGATATTCTTGAGATGTCTTTGGTTATTGGGGACGCATGTTGTATGATTGATGGTGACTTCAACTCCATCAGGAATCAACATGAGAAGAGAGGAGGTTCTCCCGTGTATTTCCAGGAAATGCTTGAGTTTAACACTTTCATCACAGATGCTGACTTTAAAGATATCCCTTTCGATGGCAGCCATTTTACATGGGTCAACAAACAACCGCGGACACCTACCATCTGGGAAAGGATAGACAGAATCCTAGTTAATAATTCTTGGCTTGTCAAGAGACTAGATATGAGTTCCCTACATCTCACTAGATATATAGTATCTGATCACTTCCCTTTAATGTCTCGACCAGACAATGTTCTGCATAGAAGGAGGTCTTCCCACTTCTCTTTCTCCTTAGCTTGGATTTAGCACAAAGAATGTTTGGAGGTTATCCAGTCCGCATGGGAGGAGCAGGTGGTAGGACATCCATCTTTCATTTTTTACCAGAAGATGAAGAACGTCAAGAAAGCCTTAAGGGCCTGGAATAAAGAAGTTTTTGGAAACATTAACCATAGAAAAAGAGATCTTGAAGACGTCATTTTCACTACTCAGATCGCATATGATGAACTATCGTTTGTTACTAATAAAGAAAACTTGCATATGGCAGAGATGGAGCTTCAACACATCCTTGGTCAGGAGGAGGCTTTATGGAAGGACAAAGCAAGAGTTGAATGGCTGACACATGGTGAATGCAACACTAAGTTTTACCATGCGATTGTCAAATCCAGGAGGAAGAAGAAGCATATCCTTAGGTTCAGGCTGCTAGATGGCACTATCTCTACTAATAATGAAGACATGTCTGAGAGGGCGGCAAATCATTATCAGCTCTTCTATAGTGAGGAGATGGACCTCAGTGTAGAAGATCTAGAAGAAATTTTACAACACATATGAGAAAAGCTATCTTTGGAAGATAATTTTTCCTTGCTGGCCTCTCTGACTTCAGATGAGATCGAAGCAACTCTGAAAATGATGGACAAGCTGTCAGCTCTAGGCCCTAATGGTTTCACCCTCCCCTTCTTCACCGCAGATTGGGACGTCATTAAGGAAGATTTTCTATCTCTGGCCGATGCCTTTATCAAGAGACAAGGATGCATCATAGTCTTTTCTACTACAGGATCATCCTTATTCCTAAGAAGGAATCTCCTGAATGTCTTTTATCTGACTTCAGACCTATTGTAGTAGAAAACCTCATTCTGAGAATCCTTGCCAGATTTTTGAATAATAGGCTAACTTTCGTCATGCCATCCTTAGTTTCTGAAGCTCAAGGTGCTTTTATGAAGGACAAAGACATGACCAACCATATTAGATTGGTTAAAGAGTTAATACATGACATTAAGTAGGGAGGGGACACACCCAATGCCATGATCAAATATGATATGCCCAGGGCATACGATCGTGTACAATGGGTTGTTCTAAGCAAAATCCTTTTGCGCTTCGGATTCATCTGGGACACAGTTGATCACTACATGAATTTCTTTTTACATACTTGGGCATCAATCAACTTGGAAGAAGTCACTACCGGTTTCTTTCCAATGCTCAAAGGAATTAAACAAGGGAATGTGATTTCCCCTTTTCTTTCCATTCTTTTTGAAGAGATGCTTTGTGGGAAGATACAAGACATGGCAAAAAACAATTCTATAGCTTTTTTTTCTCACTAGAGTAGGAGGAAGGGTTCCACCGACCCTCCTCTATGCGGATGATATCATTGTATTCATTAATGCTGACCAGAATTCGATTGCAGCCACCAGGAGGGTGTTTACATCCTATGAACGAGCTATCAGACAATACATCAATATATCCAAATCGATGTATATTGTTGGAACTAGGAATACACAGGATGAATATGCCATTGCCTTGGCCCTTGATGTTTAGATAGCTTCAGAATCCCTCACATATCAAGGGACTCCTATTACCTCTGGGTGCCCCAGACTGTCAAATTTTGAGTTTCTTATTCACAAGGTTAATGCCAAAGTTGCTAATTGGAAATCTAGGTTGTTATCCTTTGCGGGGTGTCGTCTCCTGATTGCTCACGTCCTCTCCTTAGTGACATTGTTTACAGTGGCCACAATGGGCATCCCTTTAGGCATAGCAAAGAGAATAGATCAGATGTTGTCTCAGTTTCTTTAGGCTGACAGATCCAAACGCACTAGGAAAGCCTTAGTGGGATGGCAGAAGGTGGCCACACCGCTGGACCGGGGAGGTCTAGGTCTGACACAAATCCAATTGATAAATGATGCCTTTGTTGCCAAGGCGTACTGGGAGATTATTACAGGCACCTCTTTATGGGTTGTTTTCTGCAGAGCTAAATACCATAGTCCTTCTTCTAGCATGTCCGGCTTGTTCTCGAGACACCTCAAATTGGGATCTATGGCATCTCCCTTTTAGAAGAGAGTATGTGATATGTTTCCTAAGATCCTCCCGCTTTGTAGATGGGTTATTGGGTGAGGTAACATCCCTTTATGGGATATGATCTGGTGTGAAGTGAGGCTTAATGAGTTTGCTATTTATTCCAGTGATCGCAATCATGCCTTCCTGGTCAATGATTTATGGATATCAGGTCAAGGTTGGGACTGGAACTCTCTTAGCCAGATTCTTGATGACCAAGGTTTAGCTCTTATCCGTTCAGTAGGTCAATTGATTTCAGACACTGAAGATAAGATTATCTGGTCCCCAGACAAGCATGGATTCTTCTCTGTTAGATCGGCTAAACAGATCCTAAGGGGTAATAACAATGCAAACCCAAGTGCGTTAGGTAAGATTTACCGCATTGATGACTCCAAGGCTAACATGATCCTTTGGAAGTTCGCTTGAAGAGCCGCCCCTACGGATGACAATGTGAGGAGATGCTATATACCTATGGTGTCTAAATGTAACAACTACCATGACCCTCATACTGAAAACACCTTACACCTACTGTTTCGAGGGCAATTAGACATGTTCTTCTGGAATAAAGTCTCCGACATCACAGGCCTGGCGACGCTGGTGGATATTCCTTCCCTTTTGGACCTATGCTCTCATGGTGCGGCTGACTCAGTCATTACTTGGATAGTAGCTGGAATGGCCTTACTCATTCCAAGCAGCATCTGGAGACTTAGATGTACAACCAGATTCGATGGGTTCTCTTATCATTAGTCAGGGAGTGGGAAAAGATCTTGTTCATAATCAACTTGATGATGAAGAATGAGACTATCAAGCTGATTAACAATATTGACTTCTACTCAAGTTTACGTGCAACCAACATAGATGAGCCCCACACTATCCTAAAGAAGATCTTTCTTGTCAGATGGATGACCCGAGACATACATATTCTAAAGCTAAATATCACAGTTGGATGAAGCCCTACCCCGAATGGCATTAAGAGGAGATGGGTAGCTGGGGTGATTCATAATCACAATGCAGATGTCTGCCTAGCTTTCAGGGCTTGGCTCAGAGCCTCTAACTTTGATTCAACATATATCCACGCATGTATAGTTGGTTTGAAGATGGCAACTGATCAACGGATGCTTGTTTCCAATATTGAGATTGATGAGATTCACACCTTTAATATTCTGTGGGGTGAGGCCACTGAGCCTTGGAGAACTACACCTTATGTTAGAGAGCTCAGGAAGGATTTGAGGCAGGAAAATATCATAGGCTCGTTGGTTCACAGGTTTATTAACTCAATACCCAGAGAGTTAGGACAATGGGGCAGGTCTTCCACTGAACCATACATATGCTCGGATTACATAAATCTACCCATGAAGATCAAGGGCATGATAGTGCTAGAGAAGAAGAAGGTTCTATATGTTGTTTTAAGAAGGGACCGACACATAGCCAGGTATGTGTCGATGATGCTGGTTTGTTTTGCTATGTTTTTCTTGTTTGGGGTTGTTGTGGGGTTTTTTTTGGGGAAAATATATGTGTTTCGTATAAGTAGGAGATGTATAATCTTGGATGATTTCGCCCATAAGAGGGGGATGGGATGAATATATATAGAATGCCCCCTAACTTAAATTAAAAAAAACCATCACAGTTTGCAACATGTCTAGATTGCAAACCATCATAGTTTACCCCTTACGGGTTAGGGTGTCTACCATGAGCTGTCATGGTTACAACTACGACTAAACTAAGGTGTCAGGCACCACACTCCATGGCTAAGTTCATCGCCAACACAATCAAGGTGAGATGGTAAAAGACACTGTCTGGAACAACAAGAACCACCTCCATTACCATGGTGGGAACTTTACTAAAATAAGCACATAGATTTGTTTCTACATACAAGGATGTTCGTTTTAGGCAAGATCATAAGCAAACCAGCTTGAAGTAAGCAATATAAGTTAGTAAAGTTATAAAAATCACCTCTATAGATAGGAATAGACTTCTAGCAGCATGGATTATGAGAAAAGAAGGTAAGGAAATCCAAGTTGCTGATATGAACTAGGCCAACCAGGTACCCTTCTCTTTAAGGAAGCAAAAACCCTAGAAGAAGAAGTAAGAAGAATAAATGCTTGAGTTCTAGAGAAACCTCTACCATGGAACAACAAGTTTCATCATATAGAGAGGTAGAAGGAAGAAGAACAAAGAAGAAATCAGAAGAAAGGAAGCAATATTACTTGTTCAAGTCAAATTTACCAAGAAGAAGCTTTGGAAACCCTAAAGGATAGAAAATCGGAACCCTAAAAGATCCTTCAAACATGATCGCCCTCTTCTTCTTCCTTGAGTAGGTTCTTTGCAGCACAACATAGAGAGAAAATGTGATCCTTTAGAAATGTATAGTTATATAGAGTAAGGATTCATTTTGGTATAGAAATAAGTATATATAGTTTAGGGATAAGTTTTGAGAAGAGCATGAGGTGCACAATCGAGTCTCCATGTGTCCATGACTTTAATTTTTGCATGGATAAGAAACAACAAGTCTACCGACTATTGGGGACTGTTGGGATGTCGACTTATGCCCAAGAAACTAGAGCCACCACTTGTTAGTCTTAGGCTGCATTTGGAATTTGACTTCAATCAATTTAATTGTTGTGGCTAAGTTAACTAATGATAGGTAAACCTCTTGTTAGATGATTGTTGTTTGGATTAACGATAAATGAACTTGATGATAAGATGTCTGTCATTTGGTACATGTGTAAGTAACCTTAGTTTATTTTGATAAAGTCTATTATTACCTACATGTAAATAATGTTACATGTGTTAAGGACTCAGTTATAAACGTTACATAGTAAATAGTCATCCATGGAAAATAAATTTATTCGCCGACGTGAGGATTTTAAACGACATGTTATCTGGTATTTTTTCGATTAACTAACATGTGCGACATCATATTTATATTTTAAATGGCATTACAAACAAAATTTAATATGTTGTTAACAAATTGCTTGCCGTTTCGCTACTTGTATGGCAAAACAAATACAACCTTAAAGGTAGCTCATCCATGGGAGGTTGAAGTCCTAATTCAACATATAATGAAATCTCCTTCACTTCAAGGTACAATTGAGCGCCCCATAACTCATAAAGCTCAAGAATGATAAAAAAATATATAAGGAACATAATTGATAGAATAATTTGCAAATAAAACCCCTTAATTGGGTAAATTGTAGAAAAGTCCAAATGTATATCAAATTGCAGAACTTGCTCAAACAATGTCCAAATTGGACCAAATTTGAAAATTCAGCTTTTATTATGGTTCCAAAGCATATCAAAAGGGTATATTATGGTTATAAGCACTTAATTATGGTAATTAAGCTTATTCAATATTTTAAGTAAGTTTAGGGGCCTTACAGCTATAAACCCCTAACAAGGATTTCATCCGGATATCCTATGCAAAGAGAGATGGGTACTTTATACACATCTTAACCTCTATCTACCATGCTACTTCCTATACACCATGATGATACCACAAAACTTCTACTAATGCAATATCTTTCTTTTTTAGCTTCTTCACTCTCCTGTCCATGATCAACACTGGACCTTCAACATAAGCGATCTCCTCATCTAGCTCAACCTCTATTGGTTGGATTGTTTGCTCTATATCTAGATGGAATTTTCTCAACATAGAGATATGGAAAACATTATGCAACTTGTGCAGGTCAATCTCAAACTTGTATGCCACCTTTCCAACATGAGCTAAGATAGGGTATAGTCCCATAAACCTAGGAGCCAACTTACCCTTCTTCCCAAACCTTAGCACCCTTTTCCAAGGAGAGACCATGAGTTATACTCTATATCCTACTTGGAATTCAAGCGGTCTTCGATGGTTGTATACATAAGACTTTTATCTATTCTATGTTGCTTTCAACTGCTATTGTATTACTTTAATCTTTTCTATAGTCTGATGCACTAGCTCAGGACCCAAAAGTTGATATTCCCTGTTTCATACAAGCAAAGAGGAGACTGACATTGTCTCCCATACAAATCCTCATAAGGATCCATATCTATTCTTCTTTGATAACTATTATTATAGGCAAACTCTATTAAACTTAGGTGTATATCCCAACTCCCATGAAATTATAACACACATGCCCTCAAAAGATTTTCTAAAGTGTGTATAGTCCTTTCAGACTGGCCATCTGTCTGCAGTTGAAAAGTTGTATTAAACCTTAGTTGTATTCCCATTACTAAATGAAGATGTTCCCAAAAATGACTTGTGAATTGAGGACCTCTGTCAGAGACTAATCACTGGAATGCCATGCAGACGGACTATCTCATCAACATATACTCATACCAACTTCTCTATTGTAAATGTCGTCTTGACTGGAAAAAAGTGAGATGACTTAGTCAATCTATCAACTATCACCCATTTGGAATCATGTCCCTTGTCTATCCTAGGAAGACCAACCACAAAATTGATAATGATGTGATTCCATTTCCACTACAGTATTTGTAAGGGTTGTAACATCCCTGCAGGCTTCTGGTGCTCAACCTTTACTTGTTGACAAATTGGACCCTTGGCAGAAAATTCTACCACATCACACTTTAATCGTGGCCACCAATATAGGTCCTTCAAGTTCTAGTACATCTTGGTACTTCCAGGATGCATTGCATAAATTGAAGAGTGAGCCTCCGCAAGTACCATCTTTCTCAATCCATTAGCATCGGGAACTATTGTCCTGTTATGGAAACAAACAGTTCCATCCTCATTCTCATGGAGGACATCATGCTTCTCACTACCTAACTCTATTCGAATATTCTGTATGGTATCCTTCTGTTGTGCATCATGAATCTATTCTCTCAAAGTAAGTCTAACTTGTAATTTTTCCAAAAGACCTTCCAGTAAAGAAACTTCTAACTATCCATTCATCTAGCGAAGAGACACTAACATATCTCATTTATGGCACACTAGGGAGCATAACTTTTCCTGATCTGCAAACGATGAAGCGATTTTCTACTTAATGCATATACTACCACATTCACTTTTCTAGGATGGTAATATATTATGAAATCATAATCCTTGTTCAGTTCCACCCATCTCCTCTATCGCATATTCATCTCTTGCTTCAAGAAGATATACAGCAGATTCTTGTAGTCGGTGAAGATTTGACACTTCTCTTCATAAAGCTAATGTCTCCAGATAATTGAAGCATGGACCATGACTGCAAGCTCCAAATTATGTGTTGGGTAGTTCTCCTCATGTTTCTTAAGCTATCGCAAAGCAAAAGAAATCACATTTTTTATCCTGCATCAACACGCATCCCAACCCATTCTTCAAAGCATCACAAAAGATAGTGTAGCCTTTCCCTTTATCTGGTAGTATTAACATTGGTGCACTAGTCAACTTTTCTTTCAACAGATGAAAAGAACATTGAGACTTATCATTACAAGCAAAAGGAATGACCTCCCTAGTTAGCTTGGTTAGGGGTAGTGCTACAAAACCGAAGTCCTTGATGAACCTTCTATAGTATCCTGCCAAACCTAGGAAACTACAAATCTCTATTAGTGTCTTGGGTTGTTTCCACTCTAGTATAGATTCAACCTTCTTGGGATTGACACAACACCTTTGGCTGATATAACATGTCCAGAAAAAACACCTCTGACAACCAGAACTCGCACTTGCTAAACTTAGCATATAGTTTGTGCTTCCTTAACAAAGTCAATGTGTGGCAAAGGTGTTTCTCATGTTGTTGACTATCCTTATAATATATCATGATGTCATCTATAAACATGACCACACACTGATCAAGATAAGGTCTAAACACCCTATTCATCATGTCTGTAAAATATGCATGTGCATTTGTTAATCCAAACGAAATAACCACAAACTCATAATGAACATACCTATCCTAAAAGTTGACTTGGGCATGTCATCTGCCAGAATCCTCAACTGAGGGTATCTTAATATTAGATCTATCTTTGAGAACATAGTGGCACCTCTCAACTGATCAAAAAGATCATCAATCCTTGGCAAAGGATACTTATTATTTATTGTCACCTTGTTTAACTGTCTATGGTCTATACATAACCTCATTCAACCGTCCTTCTTTTTAACAAACAACAGGGGAGCACCCCAAGGGGAAGTGCTCGTCCAGATAAAACCTTCTCTAATAGTTCCTGCAATTATTTCTTTAACTCATGCATCTCTGTTGGTTCCATTCTGTATGGTGTTTGTGCTATGGATTGTGATCTAGGAACAAGATTGATCTCAAAGTCAATCTCTCTAGAAGGGGGAACACTTGAAAATTAATTAGGAAAAACATTTTGCAAATTCCCATACCACTGGTACCTTTTGGATACTAGGACCTCTCGCCTTGGTATCTACAACATGAGCTAAGAAAGTTTTGCATCCTTGTCTCATCAACCGCTCTGTTGTCATAGCTGACATCAAACATGTGGGAAGAATCTTTCTATCACCTTGGAAAATCCATTGTACATATCCATTATGGAACGTTGCTATTTTAGTGCTATAGTCCAAGACTACTTTGTAATTTTCTAAGGTATCCATTCCTTGGATCACATAAAAACCATGCATGTCAAGTGGTAAGAGATCCACTTGAATATTGTGTCCAGAAAAAGAAAGAACACAAGAAGAGAATACTTCCCGCAACTTGGCGGAACAACTAAAGGAGTTTCTAGCCACATGCTATCAGATCTATGACTAACAGATAGATAACAACTATCTATCACCTTTCTGGTGATAAAGTAGTGTGCTCACTCGGGTCTACTTATACTGATACAAAATAAGAAGTAGACAAATCAAAATTAAATAACTCCATATGACCTATCACGACTCATGGATTGACCATTTCTTATGGATGGCTCATGGCATAGAATCTAGCCATCACCTACTGTCATCCACGTCCTATTCTTGCATGTCCATAGGATCCTACTTGTGAGCTTGACTGCGTCCTCTGCCACTACCAAAAACCAAACTGTCATTGTTGTTGTGAACCTTGTTGACTCTATTTTGGTTGTTAAGTCATCTCCTCATCTCTTACTAGACAATACAACCTTGTATACCCAGTCTGTCCACACTTGAAGCAAGTCTTGCTCTCATAGAAGAGCTTGGATGGCCCTGTTACTAAAACTAATGAGGTACTACTATCTCTTGTAGGTGGAAAACTACAACCTCTACCCCTACTCAGGGTCCACTGGGATGGAGTAAAAGACCTATGTTCACTAATAGTTGACCTCTATTGTGACTGTGGTGGAGTAAACTTTGTTTTCTTAAAACCTCCAAATGATTGTCCTTGGAATTGAGTCATTCATTTATTAGCATTAGTTTCACGCTTTTCTATGGCATACCTCTTAGTCCTTCTTACAGATTCCACAAAAGTGGAAAACCTTTCCCTATTCTCTAGGGTTGATGTTTTTGAAGTTAATTTCATACTTAGGCCCTACTCCAACCTACAAATCCTTTCCTTGTCACTGACTGCCATGTGAGGGTAGAACCTCAGAAGTTCCATGAACTTTGACTCATACTCATTAATAGACATTGCACCCTATCGAATCTTCTCGATTTGGGAGATTTTCTCATCTAAATAAGTATCTGGAAAGTATCGAATGACAAAATCCCGCTGAATTTCTTCCCATCCTATCACCACCCCTAGCATTTTTTCTTCCTCTATGGCCCACCAGTGGCCAACACCGCCCTTTAATAGATAGACAACATGCTTTACTTTGTCTTCTTCATGAATGTTCAAAATCTTGAATGCCTTTTCGAGCTTAGTAAGCCACATGTTGGCGTCTGCTAGGTCAGAAGTACCAGCATATTTAATCTCTCCAACACGTATAATATGTTCAAATGTCTTTCCAACACCTTCAGATTCCACATTAGGGATAGTTTCTCTAGCTTGAAGTATTGGCATTTTGTCCGCTATATGTTTAATCGTGGCCATCATTTGCCTGAGCATAGATTGAAACTCAGGATTGGCCATCATTTTTGGGTTCATCTGAGGCATTGCAGGCTGCTCTGGCCCTATCTCTAGCACTCTCTCATCCTATGCCTTCCTCCTAGAACCACCTCCAGGTGCCACATAGCTACTCTCTGTGTGTTCTTCTTGTCCTCTAGACATATCTATATAAGCATAATCTATGATCAGATATGTTGGATACTTAAGAATAGACTCAAACATATGTCCTATGTCCCTGTAGACTCAACAAACCTAGGGCTCTGGTACCAACTTAACTATGACACCTCGCCATGCTAAATGAGATTACTAAAAACATAAAACACGATCAACTACCAATTAATCACATAGTCAAAATGTGAAATAATTGAAACAAAAAAATTACATCATGAACCAATTCTACAATATTTACATAACGGTCAATCTTTCCCATTCTTATACATTGTAACAGGAATTTACGTCTATACTCAGTGGCCTCAGCCACATGTTGTGTTCAAATGAAGCATACATATTCATGTCATGTATACATGCATTGACATACTATCAAAACCTTATGTCGATATAATTATCTTGTTGAGAAAACACTTCCCATACCCAGACCTGAGAGTATAGGGATGACACTAGGACTCTAATAGTAGTATGTACATCTAACCAACCTTCTAAATCTATTGATCTCTGGGCTGGTTTTCTTCCACAACATGACCCCTTCCTTGCTATCGGGGACCATCTAAAAAGATGTGGTGACCTATGAGTGAGACCCAGTCCCAGTGAGAGATATAACACTCTCCAATAGATATTGATTACAAAAAATTAATTAACAGTAAATAAATTGAGCAGATAGGGTAATGAATAATCAATCTAAGCAGATTAAACAGTTTAAGCTTACTAAGCAAGTAAACTTAACAATAAGGATAACTAACATAATTTTTATAGGATAGCATCTTATAAGCATTATGTAGTATGAAAGAAAGCTAAGGGATAATTCATCCAATGTGAAACATATTTGCCCTAACAAATATACTACACAACTTGTATTACATCTTTTATTATTATGCCATGAGGAATTTGATTTGTACCACTCAAAGTCCAACTGATCACTATTAAGTCAAAATCATTGCCATTCTAGATCTATGGAAGAGTCAAACTCTATGATCTCACCAACAACTCATGATCAGTACGAGAGACAATGCATAGACATATCAGTCAACTGCCAATAGTGACATATAATCAACTAAAAACAACTATCCCACCTTGGTATAGGTCACGGTGCTAGAGAACAGCTCACACATATCCGTTCAATGAGAGGCATCCCATAATTATATTATTGCCTTTCACACATCACAATATCACTTTATTCGAGGCACGGTCATGTCCATCCTCAAATTGCTTGATATCAGGGTACTAGGTTGTTCCCGCATACTCAACATTATGCGCTCTGAGTTTCTGGTAGGAGTTACTCATTTCACCACCCAGAAAGTTCTGACATTGGAATGAATCTATGGCACAGGGAAACTACATGATTAGGGTTTCACTTGGTTAGTTATTGTCATCTGAGTAAATTAATGTTTTATCATTCAAGTGGACATACAAACTCTAATTCATTTCTAGCAGAATTATAAGCATTACAACATCAGAAGATATAAAATGCTTGAGGTATAAATCTTATCTACATGACCACTTGCTATAATTCATTGCATCACAATAACCCATATATGTCATCTTATCATTTCAAAATATCCATCCCTTATCACAAATCCCAAGGTTTCAACCCCTATTGGAACATGAACATGATTTCACCTTAATCAGGGCTCAAACATGCCTAAAGGTTATTAAGACCATCACATTATTCCTTGCATGGTTATCATTATCATTCTAGGCCTTTAAACAAGACTCAATGGATCATCAACACATAAGTATCCCATAGGTTAAACATGGTAGTACTTAATGGTATTTAATTAGTACTACATTGAGGTTTCAACCCAAGAAGAATGTAATACATTGTCACATTAATCATTCCATAGATCTAATTATAATCCAAACATCATCATTTATTTATATTAGAATTGATGTATCAAACCATATTTTTTTAAGGTACACATCTCTTGTTATGGTGATTTATCCATATATTCATACGAGGGAAAAGGTAAGACTACAAGTTCAATGGCATTATTTCATTGAATTCTCTTTATTATAAACCTCTTATAAGACTATGGGATTCACTCTAATCCATTAATTGTTGACGCATCCAATCTCATTCATTAGATTGAGTTCATTATTCAAAACATTAATTAGTATGGGTCCAACCATCCATTTCAGTGCTAATATAGGGTATTGATTTATACTTCCTCCATGGATTACAACCCATTACCTTCATGGTGTAATGGTTTAAACACCAGCATGATGTATCAGTTTACTAACATCAAGTGTGTTGACCTAATGCATGGTATCTCTTCATGATGTATATGTTTAACACCATCCAAAGCATGTCGACCTATCATCACCAAGAGTTTATCAACCATTAACCATCACACGTTATCACCATGGTAGGGCGTCATCCATAGACCATCATGGGATGTTATTATCATCAGGGAATTAGCCACAGACAATCACAGTTTGTTACCATGGTCAGGACGTTAGCCACACACCATCACAATTTTTTGTCACGGCTAGGGTGTTGGCCTAATAGCAACATGGTGTCACGGTCTTCCCAGAATATGGGGTGTGTCATTCACTAGCTATCATGGTTGAAACTGATGCAAAACTAGTGTATCAGTGTTAGAACGTCATAGGTTACTACCATAGCTATGGTATCAGCTTAATACCAACATATGTATTGGCCACCAGCCGTCATGGTTAGCAACATGGCTAGGGTGCAAACCATCATGGTTTACCCCTAATGGGTTAGGGTGTCGACCATAAGCTATCATGGTTTACAACAATGACTAAACTAAGGTGTCTGGCACCACACTCCATGGATAAGTTCATAAATAACATTATCAAGGTCGATTTGGTGAAATATAAGGTCTGGAACAACAAGAAGCACCACCATTTCCATGGTGGGAACTTTACCAAAATAAGCACAGAGATTTGTTTCTATATACAAGGATGTTTGTTTTAGGCAAGATCATAAGCAAACCATCTTGAAGTATGCAATACAAGTGAGGAAAGTTATAAAACTCACCTATATAGATACGAACAAACTTATTATAATGGACTACACGCAAAGAAGTTAAGGAAATCCAATTTGTTGATCTAAACTCGACCAACTTGGTACCCTTCTCGTTACGGAAGTAAAAACCCTAGAAGAAGAAGCAAGAAGAATAAATGCTTGAGGTCTAAAGAAACCTATACCATGTAACAACAAGTTCCATCCTAGAGAGAGGTAGAAGGAATACAAAAAAAAGAAGAAAATAGAAGAAAGGAAGAACGATTACTTGTTCAAGTCAAATTCATCGAGAAGAAGCTTTGGAAACTCGAAAGGATAGCAAATCGGAACCCAAAAAGATCCTTCCAAGATGATAACCCTCTTATTCTTACTTGTGAAGGTTCTTTGTAACAGAAAAGGGAGAGAAAATGAGATCCTTTGCAAATGGATAGTTATAGAGAGTAAAGGCTTCGTTTTTTCATATAAATAAATAAATAAATAAATAAATATATATATATATATATATATATAATTTAGAGGATGAGTTTTGAGAAGAGCATGAGGTGTATAATCGATTCTCCATGTGTCCACGACTTTAATTTTTTCTTGGATAAGCAACATCAAGTCCATCGACTGTTTCAGACTGCTGGGTTGTCGGCTTATGCCCAAGCAAGTAGAGCCATTACTTGTTAGTCTTAAAGGTAGCTCATCCATGGGAGGTTGAAGTCCTAATTCAACATAGAATGAAATCTCCTTCAAATCAAGGTACAATTGAGCACCCCATAACTCAAAAATCTCAAGAATGATAAAAAATATATAAGGAATATAATTGATGTAATAATTTGCTAATAAAACCCCTTAATTGGGTAACTTGCAAAAAAATTCAACATGTACATAAAATTGCATAACTTGCTCAAACAATATCCAAATTGGATCACATTTGAAACTTAAGATTTTATTATGGTTCCAAAGCATATCCAAAGGTTAGATTAAGATTATAAGAACTTAATTATGGTAATTTATCTTATTCAATATTTTAAGTAAGTTTAGGGACCTTACGGATGATGTCAAAACATATCAAATGACATGTGATGAGTGTAGCGACTTCAGGTCTAATAACCAAAATCACCACCTTCACTATGAGAGATGATTATGACCAGAAATTATGGTTTCCATGTGTCACTCACAAAATGGGTTTTTCCAATACACTATTCCCTAACAAGTATCTATGTTCTTGGTTTGATATCACATATATCATGACTGATGAGATTCTTTCATCAACCAACATGTACTATAGTCCTTAGTGATATTGTTGTCTACCTACCTTCCATAGTAACATCCTTAACAGGGACATAAAAAGAATGTACATACTCTTGACATATGTATGATCTCATTGTTCAAGTCATGTACTTAAAAACATACGTCATTGAGTAATATCATTCTTTAGACATTCATTATGTTTTCTCATTACCTCATAACTGAGTGAAATAGAATAAATTGAAATCTTGCCTTTATTATAATTAACCAAATGATTTATATAATATGCCATCACAATCATTATATGATGGGCTCTCTGGGCATACTTACCAACAGACTCCCACTTGCACTTAGAGTCAATCACCCACAAATATCATTCTTAGTGATCTAAACATGTCTATCACGTTTCTGATGTACTAGTGCAAATCCAGTGGGTTAGCAACATTTTGCTATAGTTGGTATATTGCATGTTTTACATTTCTTTGTTGTACATTATCTTATATGAGATGGAATTGTCGTAATATGCCATATGATATTCCTATCCTAAGCATTATCTCCATTGTTTGACATAGTATTAGTAATGTGTCATCAATGGTAGGAACATCCATTTATTCACCCATATGAACTTTTAGATCCATAACGTATCCACTCATGTGTTCTCAACATACTCGACTTCTATTGTAGAATTTTAAAATAATGGTATGTTAGTTCAGAACTTCTTTCCAACTAATAACTCTTGTCTAAGATTAAACACATACTTTAATATTGTGATCATTTTCTACCTTTTCAGAAGCTTGCACCGATGTAACCCCTTACATCCAACTCTTCCTTAACACCATAGTTCAACAACCGTTCCCTTTGTGCTTCTCAAGTACTAATGGAAGTTGTTTATGCAATATCCAAAACAACTACACTATTACCAAAATCCTCTAGTAAGCCAATATCCAAAACAATTACACTATTACCCGGCCAACGCAAGCATTCATAGTCAATTATTAAGGTAGGCAACTTTTTCCAATTGCATCACATGAAATTCTTGGATACATAATATGTGCAACACTTTTTCATAGTCATATGCATGGCTCTGGTGCTTAATCTCATTAAGGATACACAGTTAAGCCTTACCAAAAGCCAACATGATAATAATGCTCCTCTCTTAGCAAGCCCACATTATTACCATCCAGTGTTTCAAAAAGCAGTATGCGTTATGCGTTCAGAGAGGTCACCTTGTAGAGTATATGCGGTATGCGGGAGTATATGCGGAAGTATATGCGGTTTTGGATTTTTTTAATTAATTATTATATATATATATTAATCATGATTTACATATTTAATTTGTGCAATTGTGTATCTAAATAGTATAATTACAAGAATAATGGATGCAATTATGCAAATATGCAATCATCACAACTTAAATAAATACAAACATGCACTATAATCTAAATTTAAACAAACATAAATGAATGTAAACGTATAAAAGAAGAAATCAGAATATCTCTAACTAAAAATCGGGGTATAATCGGCCTTGTATGCGGTCGTACAACCGATTATGCGGCTTGGACCGCTTTTTGGACCGATTTTGATTATGCATTTTTTTGGAGGTCCGCACCTTGTATACGGCCGCTTATGCGGCCACATACACCGATTTTTAAAACACTGTTACCATCACACTTCTACGAGATAGACAGTGCACCACCCTTGGGGTGCCCATGCTTAATCGATCAAGCTTTTAATGTGTGTTGCTTATGGAAATCATCTAAGACTTAATATGTTATTTGACGGAGTTTGTATATATAAATACATATACTTTATTCATACACCACATATACATAGTATGTATCATATACATGATATATCCCACAATGTAAACATGCAATATAAAACACAAGTGATGGTTATGTCCATTCTACTATGATTCCTTGGAGCCACAAGGAATTACTACCACCTACGTCTATATTTCAAGGATGAACTTGTTGTTGGTGAAGATTTGTGCTTACCAATCTGGGTTGATAGGTTCAACCATTGAACCGGTCAGCTCACCTCTTTATTGGTTTGTTGGTCGTCTGAAGCGGTCATCTGGCCCTCCTGTACAACTAATTTCTGGACACTTCCAAACTATCAGTTGGGTTCACCAGACGATTGGTTCACTCTTCCATGTTCTACCCTCCCCGATATTCCAATTGGTTAGCTCGTCATGTGAAATGGTCCCACCTAATTTTGATTGTAATCTTCATTCTTGTAAGAAAAGAAACTACTCTATTGCTATTAAACTTATTACGTGGTAAGGAGAAACCTCGACTTACATTTGAGGGGAGAAAAGGTAGGAAAGAATAATAATTTTACATTGGGATGAAGAAGGTAGAGGCTCAGTACACAAACTGAGATAAAATATGAACAAAAGAAACCATACAACCACACATAGATATTTGGGTTATTGGCCATAACCATGCTACACATCCACCATCAAAACTCTCTTTTAGGGCTACACGTGTAAATTGCATATATATATATCATATACATATATTAGTTTGGGATTATATGTGGTCCTTGATCAGATATACACATTAAGTAGTTTAAGTATTCACATCGTATGCAATAAATAAATGATGAAAACAAAAAATCCAATCATATAGATTATCCCAAAACATAGTAAATTGACATGTCTCTAATATCACAGTTGGGAAATATGGGCACATAGTAGGTCAGTAGAAACAAAAATGTATCAATCGATATTCTCCAAAACAGCAAGATCACGTCAATAACTATGTAATGGGAAGGATGGTTTAATGAGTTTATACATGGTCCTGGATCAAGTCTAACAACTATTCCTCATTGTAGTAGCGAAGCTCTCCTGGTTGCACTGGGACGATGTCTACAACAGCTCCTGGTCTCCACCACAGACTGTAGGCTGACGTTTCCCTCCTAGCGGGAAATGTATCCATGTCTCTATAGTAGTCCACACATACTGTCTAGAACTTCTTTCTTTCTACTAGAATAGACATGAAGGAGTTGTCCCTCTTGTTGGTGTACTAGTCACAAACTTGCTCTCCCATAATTGTTCTCCCTTGATATCCCTCCCTTTATCAAGTAGGACTTGCTCGAGCTCTCAATTGGTTACCACAACCAGAGAGGACAACAATTGTCAAAGGAAACTGAGTTATGTCTCTGGGAAGCCCCCAGTGCCTCTCTATTTATAGGTCAAGGTTCTCAATTTGTGTGGGAATGGAAGGGATTGGAATCTCATGAATTTTTGCAACCAACAACAGGATAAACGGTCGATTCATAGGTGAACCAATCGGTTGGCATGTGAGTCGATCAGTTCACCCATTGAGATGTTGTTTCATCATGTTTCCCAATTACAATTGTATTAGCCATTAATATTCAATTTATTGCACAACATGATGTCAACATAGGTCCTTGAATCTATCGAATTGATCCACCAACGACTCGATTCACAACCTGAGTCAGTCGGTTCATGGGCCTGAGCCAATCAGTTCACTATCCAGAATTGCCAAACTTTGTTATATTGAGATGACACACTGAAATGATTAGTTCAACACTTGAACTTATTGGTTCAATTGTCCAGTTAGTCAATTTTCAGCCAATGTTGTTTAAATTGAATACCTAAACACTTCAACAATCAGTTTAATTATCACCCATGATTAAACTCCTCTTCTAGGTGTATCCTACATGTTTGACCCCATAGGTTCCATGTTATGTTGGCAATGAATGTCCATAACTGATTTATGAAATCACAAGAAAAAAGTGGTGCCTATTCACACATCATTTCTACCCAAATAATCAGGAAAGTTGGAGAACAACTTCAACCTACAATCAGTGTCACGTGTTACAATGATTGTCTAATTCCTTTATCTCTAATATGAAGAATAAACTCGAGGCATGGAATCATCATCCTCTTGATGTCCAATCAATGTTCCTTGATCCAGAACAGACTGTCTAAGATATATGTGACCTCAACATCATATATTGATTCACATGTGCATGTACATACTTTTCTCACTTTTTCTTATCAAGTGGCCTGGAAATTAAACTCCAGTTGGAGGGACAAATCCCATCTACATAACTCACAGTCATCCCCATGTGTCACAACACATATGATCATCACTTTTATGGCAACCCTTATTTAGGATCATGTTGGATGATGTCAAAACACACCAAATAACATGTGATGAGTGTAGAGACTTCGGGTCTAAGAACCACATGTACCACCTTCACTGTGAGAAATGATTATCACCACCAATTATGGTTTCCATGTGTCACTCTCAAGGTGAGTATGTTCGATACACCATTCCCTAACAAGTATCTATGTGCTTGGTTTGATATCACATATATCATGAATGATGAGATTCTATCATCAATCAACACACACTTTAGTCTTTAGTGTTATTGTTGTCTATTTGTCTTCCAGAGTAACATCCGACTAGGGATATAATAAGAATGTACATACTCTTAACATCCGTGTGATCTTATTGTTCGAGTCACATACTTGGAAATATATGTCATTGGGTAATAACATTCTTTAGACATTCATTATGTTTCCCCATTATCTCATAACTGAGTGAAACAAAATAAATTGGAAGCTTGCCTTTATTATAATTAACCAAATCATTTGTGTAATATGACATTGCAATCATCACATGATTGGATCTCTAGGCATACTTACCAACATCAATGACCGCTTGGATCAACATTTAAGCAAATGCCAAATAGGTAAACTTTGGCAACCATTGGAAATGCCAGCATTAGCGAGCAATGGCATCATCTCTCACGACGACCCCTAAATGTGAGAGAGGAGCAATGACCAATGGAAACATTGGTGTATGTGACCACCGAACCTAAAGTCCCAACGACCACTGGGGACTTATGATCTCAACAACTGATGGAACCATTACCCATGATCTTCATTTATAAATAGTGGACCACTTCCTTCAAGAAGGGGGGTCACGACCTATAAGGGGCGGTGAAGCATTGTGGCACTACACAACCATCTTGCCATCAATTCGATATTTTTGAAGATGAAAGTCTAAAGGAGATCCCACACCTTCTCCATCACCATGCCCTACTAGTTTCTTCTTTGAGAAGAGGAACAACCATTTGTGATGCCCACTCTAGATCTAGATCCGAAGAAAACATGCATCAGCCTTGGTCATTTGTTGTTACAATTGGTGTATTATATCCCTTCTTCTTCTCTAGATCTATTTATCCCTCTTTCATCTCTTTTGTCCACTTCATCAACCTATATCTATGTCTTAGTACACTTGTATATCCATAATTCTACTCACCACCATGAGTGGATAAACTCATAGCTTGGGTTGGGAGTAGCCACTAAGGCTCTCCCAATATGTAATACTTGTATCCATTGAGTATATGCTCTTAGCAATTATTATTTCCTTACTATTGGTCTTAATGCTTCATTTGTATGATTAGATACCATCTTGTGATGTTTGATTGTTAGTTCCTTGAAATAGTACTACTAACCTTATCTAAGTGTTATGGAGTTGCATGAATGAATGAGAATGTTGGAATGCTTAAGCTAATGGTCATATGGTTATATCGTGATTGTTTTTTTTTTTCATCTAGAGAGAGAGAGAGACAACCTTATAATATAGATCTATCCTAAGCTTGAGATATGAGGGAATATACACCTATGATGATTGCTTGTAATCTTGCTAGGGGTATACAATGGGTGTGGGTATTGCATGTTGGTGAGAGATCTTATAAGGTGAAATTTGATCCAAGTTCCCATCAATACTTGATATATAACTCTTTGTTTTGACTTGTTTTCTTATTTTACTTCTTACTTTATTTGACTTGTTTTACTTTGTTTGTTGGTTGGATTAATATCATTCCCCAAGGAACACCAAACTTATTCTTATTCCTTGGTGTAACTAATCCAAGATTTTATGTTCTTAACACATACCACTTCTTGTCCTTGTGGATCAACCTCAATTTACTACATTGGACCTTATTGTAGGGGCCTGATTGTCAGGTAATAAATTTAAGAGTCTAACTACTCTAGATTTGCTCCATTTGGATGTGTGATTTAGGATGGTCAACCTTTTGTCACCGTTTCCTAGGAGAAGGCAATCGGTACTATTAATAATCTGAGTCTATTTAGCATACACTTGTGCCTCAAGTCTAGCAATAGGCTTGACTGCACCATTTTTAATCCATTGTCTCCAAATATCTCAAATACTCTGTTTCATATGTCCAATTTCTAACTCGACTATGCAAACTATTTTAGGTAGCCTAAAGAGAAGTGGAGAGTAACTACAACTACCCACATGCAATAAAGATGCATCCTCATAGGGGAGGACGCCAAGTAGGAAGCAGTGAAAACCTAAGAGTTGTACAACCTCATCCATAGCAAGAATCTGGTCATGAGGAATACCACTCTGACAAAGTAGGACCTAAAGATCCACCTCATGAAGAACCACCTCATAATGAGGAATGTGAAGAAGAATGTCGTGATGAAGGGTGTTGTCCTAGATCAAGGAGAAATGGAAGAAACAACAACAACAATGATAACCAAGACAATGACAATGATGATGATGATGAAGGCCCTTCCCTTTGTGAATTGGCTGCTACCCACGCCAATGAATCTAGGTGCCCAGTCATCATCCCTAGGTTAAATGATACAAATTTTGAGCTGAAGACAATAGTTATCATTATGATCCAAAACACATCCTTTGGAAGGAACTCACGAGATGAAAATCCTTATCACCATCTTGATGCCTTCAAGAACTTATGTGACACAGTGAAGACGAATAGGGTACCATAAGAGGTGATCTACTATAAGGGATTTAACTTCTCACTAAGAGAAAAAGCATTGTCATGGTACCTTTCTCTACCTGATAAGACCATTAATGGATGGGCACCCTTGGCTGACGCATTTTTCACCAAGTTCTACCTAGTTCAGAAGACCCTCCAGAATAGGCACAAGATAATTGGATCATGCAGAAGTCTAGGGAGAACCTATATGAGGCATGGAGCATTTCCAAGAGTATTCGAGAGATCACCCTCACCACAATTATGACAAAGGAATTCTGGTCACAACTTTTTATAACAGTCTTACACCTGTTAAGAGAAATTCATTGAATGCAACAGCAGGAAGTAATTTCTTAGGAAAGAATTCAAAGAAAACCATGATAATAATTGATAACATGGCAACCTTTCAAGCCGATCTAGAGTATGAAATAGGGGTGGCCAAGAAAGAAACTTCTAAAGGAATGATTTCTGAGTCGAAAGCTTTAGCGGCTATCACTTCCCAAATTCAAGAAATTGCCTCAGATGTGAAACATCTAAAAGTCTCAGGGAGCAAAGGGGAAAAACCCAGCATAATAGTCATGAAATGTGTCATGTGTGGAGAAGGAGGGCATAAAATCAACAACTACATCTACACACAACCTGAAGAATAAGACGATACTGAGGATGTTTCCTATGTTAACTTTAAGATGCCAGTTCAACCTCGTTTCCCTTACAGAATCAAGGACTCGTCTGAAAATGCCCATCAACTAAGTCAACCACCAAAAAGGCCACCAGGCTTTGGTGGAGGTGATGTACAACATGTGTTCACATGCAACACCAACTACCAATAGAACAAGAACAACTACCTAGGATAAGGACAAAACTGAAATAGAAACAACCAAGAGGGAAGTCAGGGTTAGGGACAAACTTCTAATCAATAGGATATGATTTCTAAAATGTTTTCTTTCACAAAGAGATATGCCACCGTAAATGAACAATTAACTTAAAGTGCCATAACTTACACGTGTATTTTGAACTCCATGCAAACTCAAATGGGGAACATAGCAACCTTAGATGTTTGATATGCAAATCCATCAGAAGCAAATTTACCACAACTTTCTCAGTTGTCAGACCTAATTAAGAACCTACAAGGAAAGATACCTTCTAACACTGAGAGTGTGACAACTGCAACTATCCATTCCAAAAAAGTTTTAGAAGCCCCAAAAAGAAATCCCATCCAAGAAGGAAATTCTAATGTTGAGTCCCATCCCGAGCCTATTGTAATAGAAGAAGAACCTGCATGGTAGGTGTCTACTAAGAAGGATAAGGAAAAAGAAAAGAGTAATGGAAATAAATAGACAAAAGAGAGGAAATTTGATCCAATTGAGGAGGACTTTGTAAACAGGGATCCCTATGCATCAAGAGTTTCCTTTCCATAGAAATTGATCAAAGCTCACTTGAAATGAAGGTATGAAAAATTTATGGAAGTCGTGAAGAAATGCATAAAAATATCTCGTTACCTTATAAATTGACATGGGATGAGTTGTGCAGTGTATATAGATATTACTAAGTTTGTGTACACTCTAGATATTTGGGTGTGTGTGGATATTGATATATCCACATACATTCTAGATATGTGGGTCATGTTCTTAGGAACTATGCTAGATAAAAATCATTTGGTTCTTAGAAACTATAGAGTATAGTTGGTCATTAATCTCCAAAAATATATCTAAATTTAAATGAGTCATGCATAAGGGTTTATCAATTAAATATCAGTAGTGGTGGTAACATAAATTTAAAAGGTATGTTGGAGTATTTGTTGTTATATTTCTTGAAGTTTGAGTTAATTGTATGAACATGCATGACGTAACTTCTATTTGAGCATGTGCATTTTTAGGATAGCTAATTTTGTATAATATAATTTAGACCTGAAGATTCAATTTGTATGTCGTTTCCTTCTTACATAATGAATGGTGAAAATTAAATATACACATTAAATTTTGTAAATATGTATATAAACACTCCTCAATCAAGATAGAGTGATCAAGTGCACCCAAGGAGCATTTTCATGTTCATAATATTTGAATGTATTATATGTGATATGATATATTTTATGGTTACATATGAAATAAATAATGTAAAGATATATTGTCATGCTTGACAGATCCTTTACTAAAGGCAATATATGAAAAGAAGATGAGATAAGTACACCTTTACGTGATATAAGGATAAACTTTGGGTATGATTTATCTTGAGAGTGTCGTGATGCTAGTTGTTTCGTGACATCTCTCTACCTTTTATACTAATTAAAGGGAGTGAAAACATGTGGATGCCATAACTCTCATATATTGTTTAAGGTAGAGAAGGAGATCAACCGGTCAATGACATAGCTACTGACTGACTCTTAGTGATTTGGTAGAAAGAAGAATGTGTTGTTGCAGATGCTAACATTGTTTACTTGAGACAAAGAAGAATGGACCACATCCACATTTCCTACTTGTGATGTTATTTAGTTAGAGAAGAACAAAACCAGAAGAAAACATTTTCTAAACCTTTTGACCTCTGTCCATGGATACCCGTGAGATGAGTTGAATTTTGTAGGACGTGGAAAAAACCTAAAACTAACCAACTTATCATACAATACATCTTATGTACCCTCACTTGAAATTGCGATGACAAACACATGTGGCTCCACCATGATGAACATGCATGGTTTTACTTCTCCATATCAATAGCTTGATATAATAAGTAAAGACCATAAGATATAGGGGCATTTCTATGAAAGATATCATCCTTAGAAATAGAACATCTACCATTATTTATATGAAGTTCAAATTCACTCTTGTCTAATCAAGAAATATAAATGATGTTCCTATTAATGCTAGGTAAATAATAGCAGTTCGATAACTCTATTACAAGCTCACTGGATAGAAATAAATAATAGATGCCTACTGCAGTGGAAGTAACTCTTGCAACACACAGTTCCACCTCACCCTTATTCAAGGGTTTACTTCTACATAGATCCTACATATTAGAGAATATGTGAGATCCACATCTGATATACAATACCGACAATGAAGTAGAGAAATTTATCTCAATAACATATATGACTCAAAGTGGACACCTATATCTTCTACTTTTTCTTACTGAGTTCCTCTAAGTAAATAGGACAAATACTTTTCTAGTGTCTAGCTTGGTTAGTAGAAAATTACCTTCCTTACTCACCCCTCCCTTTGTCTTAACTGTAGAAGACTTGGGATTTTGGTTGGCCTTAGAACTTTTCTTGGCTTTGCCTTTTCCCTTGGACTTCCCCTTTCCTTTAATGACCATCAACACATATTAGGGTTTGGCCTTCTTCATTTGTGCTTTGAAAATTCTCAACATGCCAAGCAATTTAGACAAACATTTCACAAAATTATTTTTGTTCAAAGTCATGACAAATTATCTATATGACTTAGAAAATGATTGCATAATCACATATGTGGCCAACTCTTAGCCTAATGGAAATCCCAGTCATTCTTTTCCACATACCCAATTAATTGAGTACATGGGACCCTACTAGATCTCCCTGTGTCATGTTGTACTTAATCAGTGCCTTGGAGGCATCATACCTATAATGTTTGGCTTGTTCCTAGTACATGTTCTTAAGATGTAACACTATCTCAAGAAAACCCATGTTCTCATGTTGCTTCTAAATATCATAGTTCATGGAGCATAGCATGAGGCATTTCAAGTCTATGACATCATTGGAATGCTTACGATAAGCATCCCTCTCATCCCTAGGAACATTGGTAGAGGATTCCTCTAGTACTGGTGTATCTAGGACATAGATCTTACATTCATGTGTGAGAACAATTCTCAAGGTCCTGAACCATACATTGAAGTTGTTCTCATTCAGTTTGTCCTTCTCAAGGACCAATATCAACAAAAATGTGACGTTGTTTTCCATTTGTTTCTACAATTTTTTTTGCCTAAGTTCAAAATACTTTTGACTTGATATAATTTTAAAAGTTTTAAAGATATTAATAAGGCCTTTAATTAGTTAGTACTCCCATTATTTTTCTTCAAATTCTCCCACTATTAGTTTAGAAAGATTAAAGTGTATAATCTTACAGTGGGTCAAAATTTGTATTTCATCAAATAATGAGTCAACTTTGGTTGATCACCTACAACTTGATTATTTAGGGAGCCAAAAATTTCTAATTGCATCTGATGCAACTCTTTATAGATGGTATTCAAAACTCTTCCCATCTCTATGATTCTAGGCACTTAATCCTATTAAGGTCAGCTAGTTATGCCTAAACAAGAAGCCAACACAATATAATATGAACCCTACTTTGGCACACCTACAAATCTATCCTCGCAGTTCCACAAGATAGACAGTGTACCACGCTTTGATGTTCCCACGCATAGTCGACCAAGGTTTTCATATGTGTTGCTTTCGGAAAGCATCTAAGGCTTAATATTTGATTGAGGGGTTTTATTTATATATAAATATATGCATATCCAATCACCACATACTTATAATAAAATGTATCATATGGATACTATATCCACAAACAAAACATGAAATCACAAAAATTACAAGCAATGGATATGGTCATACTAATGCAATCCTTTGGCACCACAAAGGAGTGTTGACCACCTAAGGTCAAACATCATATGTAAGACTTGTAGACAAACTCCTTAGTGTTGGATGCATCTTGGTTGGTCAACTGGACTCCTTCAGTTGATAGGTTTGGCCTCCACTCAGTTCGCTGGTCCTTCCAATCAGTTGATTGGGATCCTACTTAGTCATTCAGTTGGGTCGCAAGTCAGTTAGTTGGTCCTTCTAGTCGATCAACTAAGATCCTACTCAATTAGTCAGTTGAGCTCCTTAGTTGGTTGACTGGCATGTACAGAAGAAACCTCCTTTTGTCAAGATCTCTAAATGAATGATATTCCTATGTACTATTACATGATGTAAAGTTAATGTCTCAAGTTTCTTTGAGGGTAGATAGGAGATTAAGCATTATACTATATTTTGAGATATAAAAGGCAAGGCTCGATATGCAAATTGAATACCAAAGTAGGATTTAAACCATTCACACATAAGCATCCAAGGGTTTTTGGCCATAACCAGACATACATCCACCAAACAACACATTTTTAAGGTGACATGTACGATTTGCATATATATATATATATATGTGTGTGTGTGTGTATATATATATATATATGTATGTATGTATATATATATATATAAAGGATCAACAGAACATTCCCTAGTACATGTAGTACTTAATAGGATATACACATTAAATATTTAAATGTTCACATTGTATGCAACAACATGAATGATAAAGTGAAATATGGTCATATCGATTAAATTCTAATACATCTTGAATTGGTGTGGCTCTAATAACACTGTTCGGAAATAGGGAGTGGTAAAATGTAGAGGAAACAAAAATTTATTTCATATTTCCTAACTAGCAGATTACACCAACAACAATGAATAGGAAGGAGGGTGCAAAGATATACCTTATCCCCTTATCCTGGAGCAAGTTCAACAACCATCCTCACACACAGATGTGCCTCCTACTTGAGTAGCGCATGGACAACGGTTAATGATGTTCTCCTAGCTTAGCCCTCAAGCTTTCGTGCACCTAAGTAGTCCACACGGACCATTGGGAACTCCATGTCAGAGTTTTTGAGTCGATAGAAATGAGCATTACTTCATTTGTTGATGTGCTAGAGTCAACTTTATCTCCCTTGTTATCTCTACATTTTATGTGTATGATGTCTACACAAATAGGTTACCACAATGTGAGAAGAGATGTGTAGAAAGACTTGGACATACCCCCTTTATATAGGAGTGGTAGGGCTAGGGTTCCCAAAATGCTAGGATACAAAGGTCATGTTCTCTTGTTGGACAATGGTTGTAGAGAGACAATTGGTCAACTGCACTATTCAATTGGTTGACTGGTCTGTTGTCTTTTGGTTGCATACAATCAATTTATCGACTAGATTGTCCAGTCGGTCGACTGGCCTATGGTTAGTGGTGCAATAACACTGGTTGTTAATGATGTTAATGTAACAATTAATTGTTGGTCATTATTTTGGCTCCCACTAAATCGTTTGCATTATAACACAATGAATCATTTGATCCAATCCAACTGGTTGACTTGACCCAGTCAGTCATCTCATTCCTTTAAGTCGTTCGACTAGACAATCCAATCAACCATTAGGTGATGCCACCTACCCAGTCAACTAGACTCTTCATCTGGTTGACTGGTAGGTCTTACCAGCCCCAAAAGATGTTGTCCAATAGGTCAATTGGGCTCTCCAGTCAGTCGACTGAACTTTCCAATTTTGTTAAGTTTGATTGCCTAAACATTTTAGTACCCAAATTAAACTTTGTCCATGATTAAAACTCCTTTTCCCAATGCATCTTATGTATGTGACCCTATAGACTCCATATTACATTGGTAGTAATGTTCATAATCATATTATGACAATAAGAAATGAACAATATCTATAAACACATCATTGCTACCCAAGTATTTGGATAAGTTGGAGGACAAATTCAACCTAAATTTGTGATTAGTGTTACACTAATCGTATAGTTCCTTTGTCACAAATATCCATATTGAACTCAAGGCATGTAATCATCATCCTCTTAATATTCAATCTATGTTTCTTGAACTAGAGTAGGCTATTTAGATGCATGTGAGCTCAATATACATGCTGACTGGCATGAGCATGACCATGCACTTCTCAATCTCAATTATCAAGTGGAAGGGATATCACTCTAATATGAGGGACAAATTTTATCTACATCATTCACAACAATCCCCATGTGTTGTAATGTACCCAAGCACCATTTGTATAGAAACCCTTATTCAAGGTCACATTGAATTGAGTTGAAGTTCATTGAACATTGTGTTATTAATTTAGTGACTTCGGGTCTAAAAACCACAATCACCGCTATCACATTGAGACATTATTCTGACTACTATTTAATGGTTTTTGTGTATCATTCTCAAGGTAGGTCTTTCTAGAGTACTTGTTCTCTAGTAATTACCTATGTGTTTGACTTGGTATCCAATATCATGACTAGTGCAATTTATTCATTAGTCAATACAAATTCTATTATTTAGTATTATTGTTGTCTGCATAGATCTCACAATAATTTCTGACTAGGAACATAACAAGAATATTTATAATCTAATTATACATTTGATTTCATGTTTAGATACTCAACATAAACCATATGTCATCAAATAATATCATTCTTTAGACATCTATTATGTCATATCATTATATCATATGTGAACAAACATAATAAATAGAATTGCATTTATAATTAATCAAATCAAGCACATAATGTCTTAATATAATTATCACATGACTAGCTCTTGGGCATACATACCAACATGTCTCTACCTCAACAAATTTCCACATCCATCTTTGAAAAGACAAGGACTGTGAAAGCTATCATCTCACTCACCATCACCATCACTGTGAAGAGAAGATCTTCATTAATGTTTGATACATTCTTATAGATATGGTATGTTGTAAGGAATGGGACCCGAGAGGGGATCCACTCTCTACTTAATTTGAGGAATAATTATATCTATTCCCAACATACTAAAATCATATGATAGAATAGATACATTTTCCATTTATCAAATAATGGTGTTCAAAACACCAAAATATAGCAATGGAATAATATTTCATGACTTTATTTAATTTATCTAGGTTACATAATATTAATATTATCCCAGTTGGGATTTACATGAAAGCATCAACATTAGATTCTAAGTAGAGGGATATCTAAATTACCTCATATCTATCTCCCAAGCATCAACTCCTTAATCCAAGTCTACTATTGCATGTCTTGTCCTCATGTCCTATACCTGAGGTTGGAAGCATACCCCAGAAGAGAAGATAAAATGGAAATTGTCAGCATAAAAGCCAGTATGTGTTAAAAATATGAATTGAGCAATACAAGTGGAATAGGACATCAAATATAATAAGGATTACCATAGAAGAGGAAAGTACTATCCAAGTGGATATCAAAAGAATGAATTAAAATAAGATGATAACCAACAAAAACATAGTTTCACTTTCTATTAAAACAAATATAGTATGCACTGCATAAGCACACATCAAGAATTTAGAGCACAAACCCATCAACATCAATAATAAACCTACATGTATGTGAGATAAGCATAGAACTAGCATCATATAAAGTAATTGGCGGTTAGGTCACATAACCCATAACCTAATAGAAGATAGCATACTGCCAAACTCCCAAAAATATAATAACGAGTGGAAAGGCACACCCTGGGTGGAAAGACATGCCCATATATATAATACGAGTGGAAGGTTCACTCGGCAGGGAATAAAATCCAAAAAAACCAAAGCATTACATTATTCTAGGGCTACAAATCACAAAGCATGAAAAATGTAGATGCAAGTGAAATTTTAGTCATATGAATAGATTTAATGAGATTTCCATCACACACATGAGAAATATGAAATAGACACCAAATAAGTGGGTAAAATAGTTCATATCTGCAATTAGGGTTTCATCATGGAGAAAAGTATAACATAGAGTCAATAAGAATATCCAACAAAGTAAGATGATCATAAGATCATAATCAACATAGAGTATTTCATTTGAAGTAAAATCTCAGAAGTGAAAGAAATTGTGTAGGTTAAATTGTCCATAGCACCAAGAGAAAGAGTGAAAATAGTTTTATTGCTTAACAAGAATAATATGGAATGTAGTCATACCTCGTGTGAAGTCTACATATGTCCAAGGTCAAAATCCTAATTTCATCTCAGTCCCCAAGCAACATATTAAAGGCATATGTGATATTAGAGTTAGGTTTACACTAATTATATAAACCCTAAAAATCAACCTTTTACTTTTGTTGAATTATATTATCAAAACTACACCTTATTTTGGAATATATTTTTCTGAGTTAATATCATATTTCACTTTATTTGTCTATCTTAAAGATTATTAATTATGAGTTTCAGAAATGTTAAACAATCAAATAAATCTATAAAGACCATGTATTTATTGTATTTGATTCATGTGATGGCACTAGTATCATTCAGTAGAGAATGACCATGATTCCAAAACTTGTTTCTTTTTAGTTTTCCAATCTATAAATCAATTACTATGAATTTGCAAAAAAGGGCCGATCCGAAAAATCCACATAAAACATTATTTGTTTCTTTGAAAACAAAATGACATGGCCCAATAAAGGGCGACCAAATGGCCGATCCAGCTTCCAGTGAGGCACCCAACTCATCACGATGAAGACAATCGATTGAGGACAGAAAGATAGTTTTACCCTTAATGTGAAAATGAAGAATCAAAGTAAAAGAAAGGGGCAGGGACAAGAATCCATAGAGAGTCATATTCCCCATCAATTTGTTCTTCATGCAATGAAACAACTACAAACAATGTTGAAGCAGACCAGGATGGAGAACTAAGCTCGTGAATTTGTCACTCAAATCACTAGGGAAAGCCACCAACTTACTCGCCAGGCGTAGCTGATCTCGAGAGCCCCAAACAATAGAATTTTAGGTACATAGAACTTCAAATAGGTTCAACGCCTAACATTGTTTGAGGAAACAACACCAAAATATAGAAATACTACAAAGATGAAGAACTGGGACATCCTATTGTGTTCTTGGAGTCCAACCAGAGACAAGGGCAATAAATCCCGCTCAAAATGTCCCCAGTAATGAACACCAGAATACAAGCAACTATGAAGGACCAAAATAGGGACAACCATTGTTACCTTGGCCCAAGAGAAATCAAGGAGGAAGACAACTTCGGGAAATGGCCATGAACCTCTCTAGTGGTCAGTAGTTCTCCTAAGAGTTAGGGTCTAGTGTCAACCTCGTGGCGACACCTAGAAGTAGGTCGTCGTTGTGTTGAGTTGGGGAAACAATTTCATAGATAGGAGAGGCCAAATTAGCACTAGAAGTTGTTTCCATGGGGTGTGGCAGATATCAGGCAGGGATTTTATAGGGTTGTGATGGCCTAGAGATGAGACAAGAAGGAAAAGGGGAGAGAAACAAGGGACAAACTGGGAAGGAAAGAGGTCGGGTTTGTCTAAGGGTATAGAGAGATGAAAACCTAGAAATATGAGGATGACTCATTGTGAAATCAAAAAAGAATCTATTGGAAATGAAAGCAAAAGGAAAGATGAATAAATGAAGGAGGAATCTACCATGAAAGATTCATAGTTCATTCGGGTGTGAACTAGGAAAGAAACAGTGGATGGGAGGTAGGAGAGAAATGACAAGCTGTAAGATTAGGATCAAATGGCTGGAAGCCAGGAGTGACATATGCACTTCAGGAAATCCAAGACTAAATAGGGTAATAGGGAAAATAACATCGAACCTTAGGAAAAAAAGTACATCGATTAATAATTGATACATTTTTGATATTTATGGTGTATCTTCTTCCCTGATTTATTTTATGTATCTACAATATCCAATTAATATGAAAATTGAGACCTAAACTAATTAGAGAATTTAGAATTTGATTTTGACATGATTTCCCAATTTTGGATTTTTTAAGCTTATATTTAATATTTTTGAATTTATCTTATAATTCCTTTCCTTAATGAAATTAGGATAGTTAAAATTGTTCAAATAATGTGAAACTTAGCACACAAGCTGATTGGGGCCCAAGGATGATGATTTTCACTTTAGATTTGGGTTTGAATCATATTTCTATGAGTTATAGCACCATTAGCATTTTTTAATCTCATTACCATTATATTAATCAAAATATTATATTTTTATTATCAACATTCACTTAATTGAGTCATATTATCTTCAATTTATTTCCAAGAGTATGACCTTATACTTTATGCATTAATTACCATATCTTTCTTATTTTACGTATTAAGTTTATTAATTCAATATTTATTCATAAAGTGGCACATTATTCACGTCAATTTTTATTATAAAGCACCTTATACTTCTTATTAATCATATTTTATTCCTTATGTGCATATTAGTTAGCAAAGGAAAACATGTATGACATATTTAATGAATTTACTTACATGTTTGCACATGATTAAGTTATTATTTTAATATAAGTGTATTTTGAGATTATAGAACTTATTCTCACACAATATGTTATATGCATTAACAATGTTAATTAAGGGATAACTTTATCCTTGTTTGGTAAAATATAAAGAACCAAACATTATAATCTCCTAATTGCGAGAATATGATTTTCATATTCAAGAATCTAGGTTTGGGTATGTTACAACACTCCACCCCTTCAAGTAGATTTCATCACTGAAATCCATCCATCCTTATTATGTAATAACCTAAACTTTTCTCTCTCCTCATGTGTGTGGTTTGCACTTTATCTTTGCACTTATGCAACATCCGAGCCTACTGCCCTAGGGTCTAGTAGAGTTTCAGGAATGACGACTGGCCCCACAAACCACCACTAGCCTTAACTGCGTACTTTGTCCTCACTGAGGCATAAGCCAAGATCAACTTCCCGACTGGTCACCCATCACAGTACTACTCCAAGCTGAGCACGCTTAACTATGGAGTTCTTTAGTGATGGGATCTCAGAAAAGGAGGTGCACCTTGGTGATATGGGTAGTCCAATCATTCTTATAAGATCTTTTTATCTGAGGCCTTAAATCCTGGGCGTTACAATCTCCCCTACATAGGATCTTGATGTCCTCATCAAGGATCAATATATGGCCTCATAATATTTCTCCATTTCAGTGTAGACCCAGAATGGCCCATGGACACCCAACTCCTAATCACGAAATACCAGTGCAAGGGTGGCTATATCAATCATGGACAACCCTTTCCAACATGCATGCACTGCACGACTCAAGATTAGCATGCCACATGCGCATGTGGGCCCCACCTACTGAAGGGGTTATGGATGTGATACCATTTTCTACACCTAGGCATACTGTCCTAGGGTCTAGTAGAGTTTCAAGAATGACAACTGGCCCCATAAACCACCACTAGCCTTAACTGTGCACTTTGTCCTCACTGAGGCGTAAGCCAAGATCAACTTCTCAACTGGTCACCCATCATAGTACTACTCCAAGCTGAACATGCTTAACTATGGAGTTCTTTAGTGATGGGCTCTGAAAAAAGGAGGTGCACCTTGGTGATATGGGTAGTCCAATCATTTCTTATAAGATCTTTTTATCTGAGGCCTTAAATCCTGGGACGTTACAACTCATTTCTCACTCTAACCCTCAATTTCATGGTTTGAGTTGTTTTGATGCCTTTTGAGGAAATCTTATGTTGATATGAGAAGTGGTGACACTCTTTTTGGTATAAAATTGATGTTGTAGCTATATTATGCATCATCCTCTATCATCCCCTTTTGATCTCATATATGTCTCTCACTCTACACTAATTTTGTGATCATTGTGTAGTGGACACTAAGATTTCCAAGCAATCAATTTCATTCCATTTCAAGCTTAGATGAGAGAGATACACTCGTTTGAAATTTCATTGAATTAGCTTGATTTATGGCTATTTTGAAGTGAAATTAAGCTTAATGGGCTCAAATTGGGAGCACTAGCCCAATTAGATTGGGTGCCCCCTTGCCCTATCATCAATCTCTTTAGTTGGTTTTTCCGTTAATCCCAACCATGCACCCTTTCAGCCACAGATTTTGCCCGGGTCCAAGGGCTAACCTCTACTTAAGCTCTGCCACACCCCATGGAAACAAGGATAAGGGGAGAGAAACATGGGACAAACAAGGAAGGAAAGAGGCCACGTATGTCTAAGGGTATAGTGAGATCAAAACCTAGACATATCAAGATGACTCATTGTGAAGTCAAACCAAGAATTTATTGGAGATGAAAACACAAGAAAAGATGAATAAACGTGGGAGGAATCTACCATGAGAGATTCATAGTTCAGTCAGGTGTGAACTGGGAAAGAAACAATAGCTGGGAGGTAGGCGAGATATGATGAGTTGTCATATTAGGATCCAATGGCTGGAAGCTAGGCATGACATATGCACTTCAGGAAATCTGAGACTAAACTGGGTCGTAGGAAAATAATCTTATGAATACAAAGTACATTGATTAATAATGTATGTATTTTAGATATTTAAGGTGTATCTTCTTCCCTAATTTAGTTGATTTATTTACAATATCCAGTTAATATGAAAATTGAGACCTAAACTAATTAGAGCATTTAGAATCTGATTTTGACATGATTTTCCACTTTTGGAAACTTTAAGTATATTATTTAATATTTTTGGGTTCATCTTATATTTTCTTTCCTTAATGAAGTTAGGATAGTTAAGAGTGTTCAAATAATGTGAAACTTGGCACCCAAGCTGATTGGGGCACAAGAAATATGACTTTCACATTAGATTTGGGTTTGCATATATCTTTCTGTGAATTATGGCACCATTAACATTTTTTATCTCATTATCGTTATATTTATCAAAATATTATATTTTTATTATCATCATTCACTTAATTGAGTCCTATTATCTTCAATTTGTTTCTAAGAGAGTGATCTTATATTATTATGCAAATTACCATATATTTTATGAGTTAAGTTTATTAATTTAATATTTATTTAGATAATGGCACATTATACATGACAATTGTTATTCTAAAGCACCTTATACTTCTTATTAATTATATTTTATTCATTACATGCATACTTCTTATATGGCCCTAAAATTAGCAACTTCTCATGCCTTATACTCCTAAATTCTTAATGAAGTATTCATGTTCCTAATGTTACTACATGTCTTAATCTTGTGTTGAAATGTGATCTAGTATGCATGTTGATAACTAAGCCTCCAAATTTGTATGAACCTTGCTCTAATGATGATCTATGCTACATTATGACTTCAAATCAGTATCCTGGTTATGTGTATGACACCTAACTCAGGTACACCACATCTGTACTCTAAAGGTGACAATCTTGCATGATTATAACTATATATGACAAGTTATGCCAATGTTGATGCTTATGTTGACTAATCTAGCTCAAATCTTATGATTTCTCTATTTTAGATCTTAGAACTCTAATAATATATTCCTGATCTAGTTTTGATGTGTCACTCTAAGTGCTAATGAACCCATGATGTATTATGTAGCTTGATAACACCTATGCATGACCTAGTGGAGATATTGAAATCAATGATGAAAGATATGATACCTAGACTTGGGAGACACACCCAACTACCATGATAATGATTAATGAGACTTAATCTTGCTATTGTTAATCTAGCTACACTCATTTCTTAACCCAGGATCACTTGGATGACTCTCTTGCCATGATCCAGTCAAGCTTAATATTTAAGGGTTTTCTAAATCAATGATTAATCTTGGGCTCTAACCAAGGTATGATTTATCCTCCTATTGGACAAATTAATGGTATTTGACTTGCTTTTATGTATGTATGCTTAAACTGCTTGTCTTTATCCACTTGTTTGAGCTACTCGTTCCATATGATTAGTACGTTCATTTTTCTTGAAATATATTGAACAAACCTTGAACATAATTGAACTTGAGTTTGCTCACAAGGGGAGGGTTAGATGATAAGATAGCCTCCCGAATTACTTAAAAAATAATAATTGAACTTCTCCCTTATACAACCTTGTGCACATGCTTGAATTCTCAGGATAAGGGAACAAGGCATGTTGAAATAGTGTTAGCTCATCGACTTAGGTTTTGAAGTCCCTCACGTTTAAAAAGGGTTGGCAAATCTTGAGCACCTTTCTGATGGGAAGCTGGCCAATGGCCATAAGAATGGATTTAAGTGTAATGCAAATGCACTTAAAACATGTTTACATGTTAATAAGAAAGTCTTTAACGGTGTTGATTTCTTTCTTGCCATTACATTTAGTTTTTCCAAGCATATATGTTCTCTTAAACCTACGAGTTTATGTATTTTCTAGTGTACTCAACACAGTTGTGTTGATGTGGACCCTTTTATGGTTTTAGGTAATAAGTACACTATAACTCATTTTATGATCTATGCTTTTTCTCCATTATGATAATGTACTACTCTTACTTTGTTGATCTCTAATGTCAGGCAAATGGAAATCATATGGGTTGATATATGGGGCTAAGATCTTGTCAGGTACTATTTTAGTTCTTTTTGATATGTCATGTTGTCTCTTACCGCGTTTTTGTTAGTGGGTTTATTCATGCATATGTTATGTGATCTATTCTAGGGATGCCCAAGTCCACTCTCCTTTGGCCGTGTAGCCATTTGGAGTGTGGACTTAGGGTAGTAAATGGTTCTGTGACAAATGGTATCAAAACAATCACATATCCTCTATGCATGTTTAATAACCCAATTCCACCTACTCTAGAGAGTCTTCTAGCATATAATCTCTTCTCTAAGGACTATCCTAAGCTACCCATTAGATGATGATTAGTTAGTTTCTCTCCTCATGTGATCTCTCTCATGATAATTAATCACATGATCTCTCGATTATGGGTAGCTTAAGTGTAACATACCGAAATCTGGGCATTTTGCCTTTTGGTCCTCTTTTTCCATCTTTTTCTTTCATTAATATCCTCTATGTACATCTTTGTACTCTTTTCTATAAGTTTTGACCTTCATTTTCGTTCCATATGTCTTTGGATTTGATTTAAAGGAATTATGATGGTTATTGGATAAATGTTTCCCATATATTCTTAATACAGGGTTGCATGCACAAATACCTCAGTTAGATTTAGATAATGGGTCTAAAATGCAAATTTCACATTAAGTAATAAAAAGAATAAAATGTTTTGTCCTGGAACTTTCTAGAACTTTCTAGGATAAGAGAAATAAGAGAAAATCCGAATTTGAAATAAAGAAGAAGATAAATGCAATAATTAAAGGTAATATGGGATTTAATGGGTGGTAAAGGATAATGAGAAAGATATTGCACCAAAATCATAATTGGAAACCTATTAGGATTATCTGATACTTAAATTCGTTTCCTTGATCAAAAAGTAACTTAAGGGCCAAGTATCATTTAAAGTGGAACATAATATAAATATTAATGACATTATCAAAAGAAAATAGGAAATATACCAATAAAGTGAAATAAAATACTTAATATTCTCAAATCATAAAAATATCTCCAAATTCGTATTCTAAACATAAAAATAAGCCTTTGGGAAAATTTGCATTTAATTTGGTCAATGTTTAATAATTTATTTAAATCTGGAGAGAGAAAATGATTTAAAGACCAAAAATATTAAATATATCTTGATAAAAATTAATTAATGTCAAAAACGTGTTCCTAACGTGTTTTATTACTTGCATACCAAGTTTTATATTTTTAGGAAGTTTCTAGATGCCCCTAATAAATTAAAATGCTAAATACGTGATAAAATTTAAATAAATAAATAAAATAATAAAAGTCTTCAAAAAAATATATTAATGCCAAATTCGTGTTCTACACGTATAAATATATCTTTGTATGAATTTTGATTCAATTTGGAAAATATTTTATAAGAAGATGAATTTAGGAGAGAGAAAGTGTGTAAAATATTAAAATCATTAATTAAAATAATAAACGATATCAACAAATAGCAATAATACTAAATTAGTATCCAAAATATTAAATGTGACTTGTGGGTCAAGTTTTATAATTGTTGGATAATCCTAACATCATTAATAAAGAAGGAAAGAGAAAATAGTAATTAATTTATTTGACATAATAAAAGTTGTCAAAAGTCAAATCTAATTTTATATTCGGATTCCTCACCCCAAAACCAGTAAACCTACCAAATTTGAGTCTATTTGGACTTTATTTGCACCTTTAAATAGTTATAGAAAGGTTTATGCATTAAATGCACCTAATGACCAAAGTTTGGCAAGTTGTATTAAACCATCTCATTTCATCTTCTACCTTGGTCGCGCATGAACAGTAATTCCGAAAATTTTGATTTTTCGGATGGCCATATCTCCCTCGTTTCTCAACGAAACTTCGCGAAACAAGTTGCTTTGGATTGAAAATTCGATTCCGCATCTAACTAGCATAAGATCACATGTTTTAATCGAGTATTCGTGAAACGCCTAAAGCTTGCGCCGCCACCCTCTACCTTCACCTACCTAAACCCTAACTTGGGGTTCCTTGCCTATATATATACATAACCCAAGGACCGCCATCACATTGGAAACTCACCCGTACTTTTAATTTCAAGTTCTCTCGACGTTTTGACCCCTAACGGCGGCCGAAGAACCAGAGCTTGCGGCGCCTATATCTCTCTTCTCCCTCTACCTTCGGCCAAATCAATGGTACACCCAGGTTCGTCTCTTCTCTAGCTTTCATTTCCATATCTAAGTTTTGATTTTGGTTTAGTATTGCACTTTCGCCCAAAATCGCCGCAAGCAACAGTTTGTTGTCGTCGGCCATGGCTTGGCTTGCGTTGGGGAAGAAGGTCCCTCGCATTTTTACGTGTCTACCCCTGCATTCTCCTCTCTTCTCTTGCTGTGCTCGCGCGGGGGCACTCTAGTCTTTTTGTTTTTGCTTTTGTTTCAAACGCTTTTGCCTACGTGGCACTTCCCGGTTGGCTGATATTGCAAAATTGATATCTTTTTACTCGTTTGTCCAAAAATAGAAATAAAATATGTTTTGGAATCGGGAAAATGAGATCTATCTAACAAAAATATTTTTGTGATTTGATTCTGAGTTTTTCGAATATGTATTTTTCGAGTGGATTTAATTAACTAATAAATATGGAAAATACTCTAAAAAGTCAGTAACTCGAAAATATACAAACATATATGTTATTTTAATCAGAAGAACGTAACTAAGACATTAGTGAGGTTTTAGAGTCTAAATCGATCTTTTGTGGAAAAAGTTGATGGTTTTGAGGTTTTAATCCTTTAATGAATATACATATATCTAATACATAAATATGATGATCATATTAGGGAAAGTGGATCTGATCTCGTGTAAAAGTTATGAAAAGCAATTCTAGGATTATAAAGAATAAGGTATGTGTTTAGTATGTGTTTTGATTGTGCATCTACCTATCAGTTGGGAAATCATTAATCCATTACCTATATTTCTTTATGAGGTTTAACTAGATCTAAACCCTTGAATCTTGAAACCTGAATTGCTTATTGCCTCAAAAGTAGATGTAGTATTCTCTTGTTTGGGTATTCATACCCCACTGCCATGTTATATATTATTTTGCTTATCCTTGCCATAACTCTTTTGTTAGCATGTAATTAAATGATCTATTTAATGTTAAGTAGTGGTACTTATGTACAACCACCCATAGAGGGCATGTATAAAATCGCCCTAGAGGAATGTTTATTATTTTCCCCATTAAAAATTGTAGGTGATTGGAAATGTTTTTATTCTTCCCTCACCTAAGGTTAGAGGTCCGGTAGGTGCCTCAACCCTACTTAGTTAGGTAGACATATTAATTGACATGCTAGAACCTTTATTTATTTTGTTAATGGCAAGTTTCCTTATAAAAACCTCATACTCATTGATATCTCTTTTTACACCATATATCTAGCCAAATTTACTTGTTACAACTTTCTTTGACATGGTTAGAATATTCTTGTAACACATACTTTCTTTGTTTTCCCTCTTGCTGGGTGTCTTCCCAACCACCCAGGTGTGTAGCAAGGTGGTTGAATAGGACTTGAAGATCTTGGCTTTGGCTTGGACTTAGATGATGGATATGTTGCTTGGAGACAAAAGTGGAGTAGTTAGATTTCCCTCTACTTAGATCCTCTTTTTGTATAAAGCATGTACACCCACTTTGGGGAAATTTTTATGTACACTTTATTTAAATTGAATATAGTCAAAATTTTATCTTCCGCTGCTATCCAAATTGGATTTTGTTTACCATTGTTATTAGTAGAGAGGTGGATGGATTTTTCCCACTCTTTACATTAAGTATGGGGAAGATAAAAAAAATGAAGAAATGGTACAAATTTGAGTAACATAATGATGATGTCATGATCTGACCTTAAATTGAAAACTCGATTATGACTAATGAAAGTACTCTTGGAGTTAAGCAGTATGTATGAACTCTGAGATCATGTTAACTCAACTTTACCAAATCTATACTACATGATTTCGATGTTTGAGGTAAAATGATAATGATCTTGATATGATGAGATAAGGATAATTTTTACATTATAAATCTTTTTTATGAGTTCCCTATTTGATTGAATCTATGTTGCCTATTCTTGATAAACCTCAAAAATAATAAAGAAAATGTTCCCTATTTGATATGTACTATGATTATGCCTTGGAATGACTATGCTCTCGGACTCAAAAAATAATGATGAAAGACTATGATACAAGTTACTTCTTATGATTCATTTTATGTCTCTTTGTAATCTCAATTATGAATGATATGATGGATACATATCTCATTCTTTCTCTATTATGCTCTAACTCTTGGATTGCCCTATTCCACTTCTCGATTTCAAAATATTCCCTTACCTTGATCTTTAAAGGAAGGAAATGTGATTATGACTTTGACCTTGTAAAATCATGAAATATAGTTGCCCTATTATGATTTTGATATTTGATATTGTGACTCTATAAAGAATGATTTGGTAATTGATACTATCCCTATTTGGATATGATTGATGGATCATGACTAATGTAGACTAATGCTCTAGATTAGGGTGGTAGTTGAATTATAACTCCCCTAACCTAGTCACATTCCCATTATGACTGCCTCTAAATTCTCTTCTTGTTTATTATTTAGAGTTTGCAAAGGTAACCCCATCCACCCGATTGTGATTTTCTTGACCTATGTCTCTAAAAGATCAGACCTATGATGATATTGATACTCGATCTTAAATCTTGATTAGATGATGATCATTAAATATGATGATTTTTACTATATCTTGAGGATGACCTCCTAGAAAGAACTAGGACAGATTATTCATCAAATTTGAAAACCATTATAATAAAATCAATATTGATATCTCAAAATGTTGCTTGAAATCATGTTCAAAATTTTTCTCGATTGTTTCTCAATTCATGTGTACAGATGAATGATCACACCTAAGGTCTAAAGTTGGAATCTAAACCTAGCTTTGAAAATTTGGACCTATGACCTTGATGTCCAAACTTGACTCTTGATATTGAATAATAAAATCTTGACTCATGATTAATGATATTGATATTGATATTGATATTGATTTGACTCATATGATCACCCTATTTGGATGTTGAGGTCACCCTCGATATATGATTAATGACTTCCATGTTCCCAAATCTCAAAAATGTAAAATGATCATTATGCTAACTCACTTGATTTATGACAGGGTTAAGCTCCATGTGGACTAGGGTGGGCCCTTCCATCAATTTTGAGCATGAAAACACGATGTTGGAGTATGATGTTTGTCTCAAATTTTAAAATATGAATTATCAGTCATGGATGTATAACCCCACTTAGGCTAATGTAGAATCTAGGACCCTAACTGTTGGAAATTGAAGTCATGTTTTACTCTTGATTTGAAGAGATCTATTCATTTGACATAAAATGTGATCTCTCCAAATTGGTGATCTCTAGGATGATTTCTCTCACTTTATGACTCATGTGATGATATTTCCAGTCTGATGATCTATGTGACTATGATATTTCCAATCTTATAATTTATGTGACTATGTGTAGACCATGATGCTCGATTTCTTGATTTTAGAAATGGATATTGGAAGTGGTGATGATACATTATGAGAATACTAGGATGATTTTGATTTGAATAGGAAAACTCAATCTCGATTGATGGCATGATTTAATTTTGAGGACAAAATTCCTCTTAAGGTGGGGAGGAGTGATAACATGAACTTTTCTCTCCCTCATGTGTGTGCTTTGCACTTTATCTTTGCACTAATTTCTCACTCCAATCCTTAATTTCATTATTTGAGTTGTTTTGATGCCTTTAGAGGTAATATTATGTTGATATGAGAATTGGTGACACTCTTTTTTATATAAAATTGATGTTGCACCTATATTGCATCATCCTCTGTCATCCCCTTTTGATCTCATATGTGTGTCTCACATTACACTAATTTTGTGATCATTGTGTAGAGGGCACTCTATAGTTTCCAAGGCATCCAATTTTGTTCCTTTCCGAGCTCAAACTAGAGAGATTGCTTGTTTGAAATTTCATTGAATTAACTTGATTTCTAACTATTTTGAAACGAATTTAAGTTTAATGGGCCCAAATTGGGAGCATCAATTCAATTAGATTGGACATCCCCCTTTCCATGTCATTAATTTTGTTAATATGTTTAGCTAAATACTTGTTTGGATTACTCACGCAATATCAATTTTCTAGATCGAAGGCACTTGTGAACTTGCCAAAAAGATGGTTATGTATATGTGTAAAAGCTAGTAAAATTAGCATTGATATTACTAGTTGCAACAATGGTGGAAAGATCATTTTCTATTGTGAACACAACAAAAATTTATCAGCACAACCAAATGAATGACAAGTAGTTGATTGATTCTATCATCATTTACATTGAGAAAGACATATTTAAGAAAAGCCATAATGACACAATAGTGGAACGTTTTCAAGTAATGCAAACACAAAGGAAATTTTGAAATTAGTTAAATATTATTATTGTGATTATAATTTGCAAGAGTACATCTTGAGTTTTATAAATGTTTTATTCAACAATATTATTTTTAAACGAATGATATTTGTGCCCCCCCCCCACATGTTCGTCTTTTGAACAATAGGTCTGTTATTTGTATACTTTTAACGAAACTATTGGAATTTTGGTACTGTATAGTGAAAAAATGATTTATGTAAATTAAAATGTGATTTTCTACGATTAAAAATGCAGTTTTGAAAGAATGAGATTGTATCAATCTTTTATGCCGGAAATGTAACCAACTAGCAACTAGCAAGTCAGTATGGTCATGCAACGCAAATAAAAGTAAAATGGAATTGTTCTTACTATTATTACTAATCGTAGTCAAAAAGCTCATCAATTTATACATCATATGCTTGTGACTGCAGTCTGCTAGCTCGAAAACCATGATACATGGCTCAGCTTGCGCGCTTTCTAGCAAGGCTCGTCTAAAAAACTCCCAGGCTAAAACTTGAACTGCAATTACAATTGCATTATTACTTATAAAGGCAAAACATAAAGCTAGAATGAAAACAACTAATTCATCGATATACTCATCAAGTTCATTGCTTCAAGTATTACTTGAATTGCTCAATGTTGACAGTCAGCAGTAGTCTTGTGAAAAGGTTGGTTTTGAGGTACCTATAATGACGTGAACATGTTTTAAGATATCTGGACTGGAACCCCAATTCATTCATATGTCCTTCGTTTGACCCTACGTCCTTCCAACAATGTTGGTTAGGGGGATTGCTGATTTGATTCGCAAGTGACAGAAGGCTAATGGGCGGTCGTCCCGGGATCAGATCCGCTGTGACGGATGCTGTTCCAATCGCTGTAGCCGACACATCTCATCCGTACACTCATCAGCGATGAGAGAAGTCATATACGGTTGTTAGATGAATGTATGGTTAGGATATTTTTGTCACAGCAGCTGTAACAGTGGCTGTCACAGCAGATCTCGTCGCGGTCGTCCCACCCTCACACTACAGTTAGGCATATCCATGTGGGGGACACCGCTTAACCAGCAGCACAAATGCAAGGATTATGTTATAAATATGTTGGGCACACTGGAGTAGTTCACATATATAGTTCCTTGACTCATGTAGCAATGCTAAGGTAAAGTTTGAAACTGATGTAGGGCATCCCCTCTCCCAACCCCACCCAGACTGACTGTGTTTCCGCCACTTCTCACCCACCGTAGTGCCCTGTCGTTAATAAAGTCTTAAGGTTTACAATCTTTGACGGTTCATATCTAAGTAAGTCCGCAGATTTCATCAAATTAAGTCGGATCAGTATATAAATCATTCTGACCTGGACTTAGAAGCCACATGAAATTATCTCCATTATAATATTTGTCCTCTCCAATGAAGAAGAATTGTCGCCTACCATAAAGGATATCCCCAATTGGATAAACCAAAGAACTGTTTGTGCAATCACTAATATTAGCTTTTGATACTCTCTTAATTTCGTAATAGATTTGCTTTATTGGGATCTAAAAGTACGGCGCTCGTGCAGTCTATGCGTACAACCATTCCTAACACCACAAATTTCATTGGGCTCGCACGTAGGTACTTTTCAAATTTAGCTATTGGAAACATAAGAATTTCGGCAATTTCTCTCCTTAGGACCTTTACAGTCTTTACTGCTACTACTACACATAATTATGTGGAGCTAACAAACAACAAGGGACGAGGGAAACATATACCGTTATCAAGCACAAAGCGGAGAGCTCGAAACAGACTACTGAAGGACCACACTACCTACATATAAGATTCTGTTGACACCCGCAATTCAAATCTCATGCCTCGCAGTGGGCAATGCACTTCTTGCAGTTCAGGAAGCACTGCCCAGGGAAGTGGTCCTTGACGAGCCAGCGCCGGCCAGCGGCGTCCGTCAGCTTGCCGCAGTTCTTGGGGCACGTCAGCGTCTTCTTGAAGCACTGGCCGGGGAGGATGCAGAGCTTGCTCCGGTGCCCGCTGTGGTGGCTGTGGTGGGACTCCTCGAACCTCCTGTCATCACCGTCGTCATCACCGTCCACAGCAACTGCCTTGTGGCGAGCTGCCCAGCTGATGCCGTGGTGGAGCTGAGTCTTATGAATATCCCCGGTGCCAATGGCTGGGTCCCAGAGCTGGTTGCTGTGCCTGCGAACGAAGCCATGGAAGCCCGAGAAGACGCCCGTCAACATGCTGTCGCTGCCGGGGTAGCGGTCCTTGTTGGCTAGAGATGGGGCGGTATACGTAGCAGCGGTGGCTAGCATGGCTAGTAGCAGGAAAGTGGAGAACTTCATGGCTAATCTACTGCTGTGGTATGGTCCCGTCCGACTCTGGTGCACGCGGTTGGACCCTTGCTTGGACGCGAGAAGCATAACTGTTGCACTGAGAGCTTATATACGCTGATGATTATCATATGGTTGTATGATTTGATTGGCCGTTTCGCGTGTTGCGGTTAGCTAATTGGTTTGGTAGGCAATGCCAATGGTGTGAACAAGAGTAGAAGTGAGTTCGATTTCGGTTAGAATATTACTTCTGTACCCGGTGCACGCAGATTAGTTTATATAAACTGTCTACTTACTACATATGTTTCAATTAATATGTTCTAGGTTTGCTCGTAATCCTAGAGTTTTAAGATAATCTTAATATTTGACATACTTTTGTTAGTAATATTCGTTGTGTTTTGTCTTCACTTTTAACCTTAAATACTTGTTTGGACAACTCATAATCATGACTTAAGCCTACTATAAAGATCTGAGTTGGAGTTAATATAGCATTAACCCATACATGTATGAAAGAAGAGAGTTAATGATATTGAAAGAAATAATTAATAAATAATATTATATTTGAGAATACTATCTAAATAATATTGTATGATTGTAGAGAATTTAATTATGAATTCAACAAAAAAAGAATCAACCAAATCGGAGTTAAAATGAGAAAGTTATGTCTTTTTTAGTAAACATATACAGAGCACCGACCGACGCTGCGTCGACACCACGACCGTGACCGACGCTGCGTCGACACCACGACCGTGACCGACGCTGCGTCGACACCGTGACCGCGACCGACGCTGCCTAGGACAGCCAATCATAAAATGATCATATCTCGAGCAATACGTATCCGTTTTCAATGAAGTGAAATGCGTTGGAATCGCAATTTGATCATCTATCATCCCAAACAACTTGTTCTATGAGAGGGTGGCCTGTAAGGTGATTTTTGGGGAAGAACGTGAAGAACGGCAAAAATCCAAAAGTTTGCCATAGATTCGACTTGATAAGTAGTTTTAACCGTAGATTCCTCCTCTCTTCACTGCCCCTTGATTGGAACTCTTGATCCAGCGATTTTGAGGTTCAGTTTAACCTCTGATCTTTGTCTTCTACCTACAGCAGACCTTCTTTAGGGCTAAAAGGAAGAAGAAAGCCACTGATTCGATAGGATTTTGATATGGATTCGAGATTTTTAGAGATGTGCTACGTTTTTAAAATGTTTTCACTCCTTAGGATGAGTGGGTACTTCCTTTAAACAGTAGATTGTACCAAAATGAGTTAAATCCTTAAAAATCTTCAATTGCTTGGTATACGAGTACAAACACTAAGTTGCCTTTTTGATCTAGTTTTTACGAGTTGATATGAAATGGATTATTTATCTGTTGTGATGAATTTTAGATGATGAAATCATATTAGAAATTAGTACAATCCATATAAATGATAGTTCTTAAAGTATTTGTAGAGGTTATAAGAGTAAACTGAAATTTAGGATATTCAACTATGACTGAAATTGTTGTATAATTGAATAAAGAAGTTTGTCTAGTTGAATCTCCTTGCTTACGAATGATTGTTTTATTTTTATGTGTATTACATATATGTCAGATAAGATCTTGCATTTCATTTGATGATATTAATGTTTGCTTGATATATTAGTAAGAGGGTGAAACCCTAAATGAATGGAAAATTGGAGGTTTGCAATTAGACATCTTGATTCAATATTATTCTTGATGTATGATGTTTTAGTAAATGGCGTGGAAACCCTAGTTTCAGTTCATTACATGGTTTCATATATATATTCAATTATATGTGACCTGCTGAGAGTAATTCTTATTGAATGATGTTATGATGTATTCAATCCTTATACGAGTTATATGATAAGTGAATGAGGTAAATGAAACCCTAATGATAGGGTTTACAGTGAAACAAGTATTATGATATCAATGTTTCTCAGTTTGAGATGTGGTGATGCTTAACGGTTCAGTTGTGGTAAATGTAATCTGATGGTTTATGACATGAATGGTTTACAAAGTTGAACAAAGATATGTTGATGTGATGATTGAATTGTGAATTCAAATATTGAATTAGACATGTAGATGCCCTAAACACTGTAGAATCCTCGCAGGATGAAGTCTGCACTGTGAGGAGGAAATAGCTTCTCGATTGGAGGTAGTCCAGATCGAGGTAAGTCATAGCGCACCAATAGGGTGCGGGGGTCTTGACCAGGGCGGACTCCTTATAATTATGTGGTACCCAACACCAACTAGGGATGTCGGTGGTACATGTGTTACATGTTGAGTGATCAGTGGTCAGTAGGTCCATTGATGCACAATAAGCCTGAGGGCTTTGACTCACCGCCTGAGTACCTAGGTTGAGAGGTGGAGTCTGAGATATCCGACCACTTCCATTAGCTGCCGAGAAGCAAACGTTCTGAGGCCCGTTGTAGACGAGATCTTACTCTAAGTGATAGGCTTAGGAACTCAGGCATGCTTCTAAGCCTTATACAGTGAGATTGTAGCTTGCTGCTATTGTTTCACATGTTGTGGTACACCTCATGTGGGTTCAGGGTATAATAAGATGAATGAGAGGTTAAACAAGTGTGTGCAGTAATTCAATTATTCTTTGTATGTTTTTGAATTATTAGTTCTCTTTATGATCAATCAACAATGTTCATATATGATTCACTCTTGTAGATACCTAGAGTATCCAACCATATTTATGATTGTTAATGATTAGACTCTTTAAAGCTTACTGTTGTTATAATTGATATCAGTTGCTCGATAATATATCTATAATTATATAAGTGCTTTAAACTATTTGTTTGAAGTACTCATTCATTGAGCGAGTAGGCTCACCTCTCTACTCATAATTTTTAGGGATAACTCGTGGACTTGAAGAAGATCAAAGCATCAAAGTAGATCTACCACATGAGTTAAGTATGAGATTAGCTAAGTTCAGTCGGTCCTTATCACTCTTGGTCCTTGTATAGATGTGAGAGAGTTGCGAACGATGTTTTGTATCTTGGTTTCCTTGATAAGAGAGAATGTACCTGATTATCATGTTGTATGTACTTGGAAGTGTGAGAAATAGAATGAATGTATGGATGTGTATCATTAATGTTGATATCATATTAGAGTAATCAAGGTTTAATTCTCTTGTAAAGTTTGTTTATGTGATTAGATGTGAGAAAACAAAGAGTTTGAGATAAAGGAAATAAAAAGAAAAAGTTGGGAGTGAACTTTGTATTAAGTATAATCCTCAAACTTGTGCCCACATCTCAGAGCTTAGGCTAAGTCGTTAGGGACCATTAAGATAGAAATTTAGAGTTATAAGTGTGGCAGATAGGAGGTGATGTATCTATAGCTCTGGGAAGTCTGGGTATTTGGATACCCTGCCCCGATATCCGAATACTTAGATTGACTAGTATCATGCTACTCTATCTATTCTTCTCTAGATGCCCTGGACAGGTATGCAGAGAAAGGATGAGCTAGAGAAAAACCCTAGAAATCTTAGGGTTAGGAGACCGGAAAGTAATGAAGGAGTAAGAGATTAAACATAGAATGTGATACAACTCTTGCTTTTATATTTCTTCTTTGATTGGAGATAAATAGAAATGTTCTTATATACATGAATTCAGATTATCAATTTGTAGAATAAATATGGCTCTTTTATATTGTTGTGTATCATGAAGTGATTTAGTTATTATTTATATTCTTTGTATCAAGTAGACCAGAAATTATGTTTAAATGAGTTTTCCCTAAGTGAATATTCTTTCCACATGTTTGAGATTAATAGGTGTTGGTTAATCCTGAGTCACTCTTAGCTTTGGGACTGCAGGCTTGGCCTAGTCTGGCTAGCAGGATGCGTTAATGGGATCTAATGACTCCTATTGAAAATATAATAAGAGTAGACTCTGGATAAATTAGACCCACTTCATAGTGAGAATGTACATACACTAAGATGTTGAAACATATGGGAAAGATTAGAATAGCTAAGAATAAGTTGGAACTGATATCTGAGATCCAACTTTGGGGCCTCATATGAGAAACCCTTAATTGGAAATAAAGGAACATGACATGAGGTTCAGATTAAGTTTAATGATTAGTATTATATGAACTCTAAATATGAAATATGGAAAAGATATGATAAAAGTATGTAAAGTCCAAGATAGTAAGAATCAATCATGAGGAATGGATCATATAATCAAGTATAATGCCTTTATGTACTCCAAAGTAAAGGGAAAATAGAAGAAAAGAGTTAAGTATATGATAAGTACATAGAAATGAAGAGTCTTTAGAAGAGTTAAAGTAAAGAGAATTGTTTGAACATGTAAATAATAAGACTAGGATAACAAACTTAGTTGAAATAAAGAGAAATGTTAGAAATAATGAGCTTGATTAAGGAATGAGGGTTATGATATAATTGAAAGCTTGGAATGTATACCTTATTATGAAGTTTCATACTTGCATCATTACTACCTTTGGGTTTCAAGTCTCTATAGAAGAACAAACTAGTTTCTAAAAGAAGAACAAAAGTGTAGCTAAACAAATGAATAAGTCATACAAAGGTAAACTATATTCAGGAAGGAAAAACTTGATTGAAAGATAAACGAAGTTTGACCCATTCATGAGACGTTTGATTTAAAATGAAGGATATGTAATGTATTAAACATGAGGTGAGATTAGTAGAGAGATTATTGATTTATAATTTCAACTTCACATTAGTAGAAGGATAAAAAGAAATATGTGCAACAGGGTATACATCATCATACACATGAATAAGCAACATGATCATAAGATAAAATTAGAAGTTAAAGATGACATGTGGAAGAGTAGTACATGGTAAGTAGATTATATAAAGTAAGGAAGGGTTTGAAACATGATGGAATAATAAAGATTAAAAGAAAAAAGGTTGTGAGATTCAAGCAAGTGCTAATTAGTCAAGTATCCTTGTTGATAATGAATTAAACCTACATACAAGAAATGTATTAAGGGAATGTTTGAAGATAAGAATTTTAAGTCTTAGAATCATCTTATCTTTCATATCTTCCTTAATGAGAGCAATATGGGAATGAAGTGATAAGAAAATGAATCATATATGATATATAACCACCATGGTAAAGACATCTAGTGAATCTAATAATGACACACAATATGATGATGAAACCCTAGCAGGGTAAATTGAGAATGTAATCTATATGAATGGCCAAGTAAGAGAAAGAAAATTCAATTGATAAGATAAGGAAGACTTTAGTGAAACTTGTGAGATCCAAAGTTTGAATTTCAAATTCAAGGTGTAAAGTCACATCACAATAAAATCATGCTACTGATAAGGATCAAACCCTGGAATGTTTAGAGTTAAAGTAGTTCAAGGGATGTCACTAGTGATTTGACCTTGAATACTAGCATCTCTATAAAATAAGATCATGAGATTTGCACTATGAGAAGTAAACTAGCACTGATAGTAATCTAGGGTATAAAGGTAGCTAATCTGAAAGGTAGATAAACAATATGGAAATGATTCATAGCAAAGGGTAAGAAATAAATTTGAAATTTAACAAGTGTGTTTTGAACAAAGGCATGATACATCATGAGTAAAGTGTGATATGAAATATATTCTTGTAGTGATATAAAAAATGACGAATGATCTATTCTTACCTTGTATGTTTCAATTTTAGGGATGTTTATTCTATATAATCAAATTGAGAAGGATAAGTAACAAGAAGTAAGTAGTAATGAATGAGGAGATAAATAAGAGAAAACAATGGCTTTCAGTAATATGTGAATTTATTTTTAGAAGTGTAATTTGTTGAAGGTATAATGAGGGATGTAAATTTGTTCTACGTATGATTTCAGTGTACATGTGCAAGCAATATGTTAATTAAAGGTGTCTGATAATTGTAGTCATTCATACCAGTAATGTATCTTAGTATTGTATAATTATGGTATGGTGATATGGGTTGAATGATGATGGAACCAATGGAGGGTTACCCTGAATAAGGTAGTCTTACCTATTTACTCGTATGATTAGAATGGATGATAACCATATTGTATTGATATGTAACTCTAATGAGGTATATTTTGTTATACCTAGCTTTAATATAATTAAGTGATGGTAATTGGGTATGAATAGTCCTTGAATGACTAATACAATCATGGATTACTATGTTAATGTTGTATAAATACTAGTATGCTATAATCGGATGGTTACTCCTTGATTTATGTGTTGGATTCATACTTGAGAATAGTATGGAATGTGATAGTGATGCTTCACCTTATGCATCCATGACCCAATGGGGATGTCGTGAGTAAGGGTTTGGGTATAAGTGTTGATTAGTAACATTCATATAATTTATCTTGTTGAACCTAACTCTAATACAAATAGATAAAAATGAGTATTCATGTTTAACATTCTTATATGATGTATTGATGGTGGAATAACCTCCTTAATATGATCATAACCTTAATATATTAATTGATGGTCATCATAGCCACATGGTTGACACTTTCTTATGCTGAACATGTGCATTATGAATATGGTGAGGGTTAATCATATCTAGATTCCTTGCATGTTGATGTAATAAAGGAATGTTCTTAATGTTATATAACCCTCCTATGATTGTTTATGAATATCTCCTAGCTCATTAATGCAATATTGTGTTAACTCGGTGCATTATATGTAAGTGATGTTGTTGAGCCTTGTTATAAGGCATGCAAAGATAACGATGATCTTGCAAGGAATAATATGATGGTCTTAATGACCTTTGGGCATGGTTGAGCCCTGGATGAGGTGTAATCCTCTTGTGTTGATAAGGGTTGATACCCTGTGATATTGTAAAAAGGGTTTATATCTTGTGATAGTATGATGACTAGTGTGGTGGTCTCATGAATTTTAGGTGAATAGTACCATGTGATGATGAGATGAGAAATTATGTTTCACACATTTTATATCTTTTAAAAGTTGTGATTTGAAGAGGAACAAATGACTCAATGTTAAAAATAAAATTCTAGACTGGAGTATTTGAAAGCTTAAAAAGAGAGAGATATCCTTAGTAAAGATTCTTTGAAGGAATCATGGTGTAGAAGAAGCTACCTGGGGAGTGGATATGAAGTTGTTTAACAAGTATCTTTTTCTTTTTTAGAAATTTTGAGACAAAATTTTTATTAGAGGAGGAGAATTGTTACAACCCGTTCCTAGCTTTGTTGTTAATCCTAGAGTTCTAAGATAATCTTAATGCTTGGCATACTTTTGTTAATAATATTCTATGTTGTGATTTGTCTTAACTTTGGTAACCTTAAATACTTATTTGGATAACTCATAATCATGACTTAAGACTACTATAAAGATCTGAGTTGGATTTAATATATCATTAACCCATACACATATGCAATAAGAGAGTTAATGATATTGGAGGAAATAATTAATAAATAATGTTATATTTGAGAATATTATCAAAATAATATTTTAGAATTATAGAGAATTAAATTATGAATAAAAAAAAAGAATGAACCAAATCAGAGTTAAAATGAGAGAGTTATGTCCTTTTTAGTAAACATATACAGAGCACCGCGACCGACACCGCGATTGACGCTGCGTCGACACCGCGACCGCGACCGACGTCGCCCAGGACAGTCAATCGTAAAATGATCATATCTCGAGCAATACTTATTTGTTTTCAATGAAACAAAGTGTGTTGGAACCGTAATTTGATCCTCTATCATCCCAGATGACTTGCTCTATGAGAAGGTGACCTGGAAGATAATTGTTGGGGTGATTTTTGGGAAGAACGTGAAGAATGGCAGAAATCCAAAAGGTTGCCATAGATTCGACTTGGTAAGTAGTTGTAACTGTGGATTCCTCCTTCTCTTCACTTTTCCTTAATCGGAACTCTTGATCTAGTGATTTTGAGATTTGTTTTAACCTTTGATCTTTGTCTTCTACCTACAACGTACCTTCTTTAGGGATAAAAGGAAGAAGAAAACCACTGATTCGCTAGGATTTTGATATCGATTCAAGATTTTCATAGATGTGCTGTGTTTTTAAGGTGTTTTCACACCTTAGGGTACGTGAGTACTTCTTTTAAATAGTAGATTGTACAAAAATGAGTTAAATCATCAAAAATCTTCAATTGATTGGTACGCGAGTACAAATACTAAGTTGCTTTTTTGATCTAGTTTTTTTGAGTTGATATGAAATGGATTATTTATCCGTAGTGATGAATTTCAGATGATGAAATCATATTAGAAATGAGTACAATCCATGTAAATGATAATTCTTAAAGTATTTGCATTGGTTAGAAGAGTAAACTAAAATTTAGGATATTTAGCTATGACTAAAATTAAATATAATTGAATAAAGAAGTTTGTCTAGTTGAATCTCCTTGCTTATGAATAATTGTTTTATTTGTATGCGTATTACATATATGTCAGATAAGATCTTATATTTCATTTGATGATATCAATGTTTGCTTGATATATCAGCAAAAAGGGTGAAACCCTAAATGAATAGAAAATTAGAGGTTTGCAATTAGACATCTTGATTCAATGTTATTCTTGATGTATGATGTTTTAGTAAATGGCGTGGAAACCCTAGTTCAATTTATTACAAAGTTTCATATATATATATATATATATATATATATATATATATATATATTTGATTATATGTGAACTCCTGAGAGAAATTCTTATTGAATGATGTTATGATGTATTCAACCCTTATGCGATTTATGTGATAAGTGAATGATGTAAATGAAACCCTAATGATAGGGTTTACAGTGAAACAAGTATTGTGATATCAATGTTTCTCAGTTTGAGATGTGGTGTTGCTTAACGGTTCAATTGTGGTAAATGTTATCAAATGGTTTATGAAATGAATGGTTTACAAAGTTGAACAAAGATATATTGATGTGATGATTGAATTGTGAATTCAAAGAGTGAATTAGACATGTACATACCCTAAACACTGTAGAATCCTCACAGAATGAGGCATGCACTGTGAGGAGGAAATGGCTTCTCGACTGGAGGTAGTCCAGATCGAGGTAAGCCGGAAAGCACCAGTAGGGTGCGGGGGTTTTGACTAGTAAGGCAGACACTTCTTATAATTGTGTGGTACCCAACACCAACCGGGGATGCCGGTGGTACATGTGTTACATGTTGAGTGATCAGTGACGCACAATAAGCCCGAGGGCTTTGACTCACCACCTAAGTACCCAGGTTGAGAGGTAGAGTCTGAGATATTCGACCACTTCCATTAGCAGCCGAGAGGCAGACGTGTCGAGGCCTACTACAGACGGGGTCTTACTCAAGTGATAGGCTTAGGAACCCAGGCATGCTTCTAAGCCTTGTACAGTGAGATCGTAGCTTGCTGCGATTCTTTCACACGTTGTGGTACACCTCATGTGGTTTTAGAGCATAATAAGATGAATGAGAGGTTAAACAAGTGTGTGCAGTTATTCGATTATTCTTAATATATTTCTGAATTATTAGTTCTCTTTATGATCAATTAAGAATGTTCATATATGATTCACTCTTGTAGATATCTAGAGTATCCTGCCTTATTTATGATTGTTAATGATTAGACTTTCTAAAGCTTACTGTTGTTATAATTGATATCAGTTGCTCGACAATATATCTGTAATTATATAAGTGCTTTAAACTATTTCTTTGAAGTACTCATTCACTGAGCGAGTAGGCTCACCCCTCTACACACAATTTTTAGGGATAACTCGTGGACTTGAAGAAGGTCAAAGTATCAGATTAGATCTTCCAAACAAGTTAAGTATGAGATTAGTTAAGTTCAGTCAGTCTCTGTCACTTTAGGTTCTTGTATAGATGTGAGAGAGTTGTAAACGATATTTTGTATCTTGGTTTCCTTGATAAGAGAGATTGTATCTAATTATCATGTCGTATGTACATGAAAGTGTGAGAAATAGAATGAATGTATGGATGTGTATCGTTAATGTTGATATCATATTAGAGTAATCAAAGTTTAATTCTCTTGTAAAGTTTGTTTAATGTGATTGGATGCGAGAAAACAAAGAGTTTGAGATAAAGGGAATAAAATGAAAAAGTCGAGAGTGAACTTTGTACTAAGTATAATCCTCAAACGTGTGCCCACATCTCGTGATTAGCGGTAATCGTAGGATGCGGGTGTGATAGATCAACTCATACCTTTCTCGGCCTTTGGGCTAAGATTAAGGGTAGTATTTGTTCTTATTAGTTTAATATCTGAGATCTGATCAACTCAATGAGGATATTAAGCATAGTATCTGGAGATAATAGGTGCTTCAAACTTTCATACCAGTAAATTCTTTTCACTGAATTGGCAACTGTCATGCCCCGAACTACGGTCATAGTAAACTTCACTTTGACTTGATAAGACATCTTTATATATAATAGTGATAAGTGATTGTAGATGTGTACATGTACTAAAAAATTAAACGTGTTTAACTTTTATTTAGAGAAACTTTAAACGATTTAAAAAATAGTTATATTTGTCCATAGAGGTCAAAAGTAAACATTGTGATTTGAAAATAATAAATATAAAGATTCTTTGTGTTAAAGTTTTTTCCTAATAATATTTCAAGAACCTAAGATATATTTCTTCTTACCAAATACCAAAGTCTTATTACCTTGCCCTCCCACAAAGTACAAAGTACAATTTTCTCACGCTAATAAGATGAATCAAAGTGGGAACGTGCATGTTATTCACACTGCTTTTTTAATCAAATGAATTATGTAAAATGTAATAAGTAATTAAGTTAATTTAAATGTCTTACTTTCTTTAATTCACATGTTTTGTAGTTAAGTATTTAGTTTTGGATCTTTTCAATATGAAAAGTTAAGTTAGTATTTATAAATATTATAATGTTAATAATCATTATCCAGTTCAAGAAACTTACAATTAATTATCACTTCTTTTTTAAAATGGTGTCTTTTAATGGTTATTACTAAAATTGTGTATTTGTATTAACCAACACTTACATTGATTTTTTGTGGTGATAAATATAGTATAATTTCTATGAGTATAAATTTTAAGAATGATTCATACTACACAGCTACATGAACAAGAAAACGGTAATGTTCATGATGCAGGATGGATGTAGACAGTATTGCATTATATTAAATTGTTTATGTCTTATATAATAGTTAAACAATTTTAGTTAAGGCCTAAAGGAGCTACATCTACGATTTTGATACCTTGTTTTATTGCAATATGTCCCCCAAGATTTAATATTGAATGGTTGAACATCTTGCAATGGAGATAAACATAATGTACTTGCATTGCTACTTCACACTATCATTTTATTATATTTTTTATAAAAATAGACTTAATGAAGAATTTGTTTTATTTAATAATAGAGTTTGTAAGTATTGCATGTAGGTATTTTTTATCTCTAAGGCATTGTAACCTAGAAGATGATGTACGCTTGAAAGTACCTATGTCAATCACATGGAGTTGTAAACATTCTTAACTTTTACCTTTATTGATGTATCTATAAGAAACAACTTGGTTATTCCTTAATTTCATGTAAATCAATAGATACAATGTGCATGTATTAGGATAATCATAAAGTAGTGAATAGTAAACATCAAGATACTTATTTTCCATGCCACACATTATGCATGAGTTGAATATATTCATCATTCAATTTGTTGCTACACTTTAGTCACACTTTGTATCAAAGGCTTCAATTGTGATGATTTGTGATACGATCCAACAATTCATATTCATGATAGGAATTAATTATATGTTAAACTTCTATATGGATTAGAAAATAATTTGAATTAATACATGAATTTCTTTAAGTAGTTTTTATTCTCAAGAGAGAAATTTCACGAAGACGTATTTAATTCATTTTACAAAGAATTAGTTTAAAACCTCATGAATTTATTACAAATCAATGATTCCCACAAAAAATATTATTCAAAGCATTTGAAAATTGGTTGTTCATAGAGCTAACTTCTAGTAAATTGATTGCAATCTCAACATAAAGATTGAACTCTTCAAGTATAGAATTACAAGATATTACAAAACAATAGTAACCATATTCTCATGGTTTTAAAAGGTAATATGATGTTTCTATTTATTATGTTGCAACTATTTTTATACAAATACTAATCATTTATTATAATGAATGCTACCATGATGTCGTTAGATAAAATCACGCATGTGCCATGTATTCTTTTAACATTTTTTTTACATTAATATTGCCTTAGTGCTCAAAGGAAGGGTAGAAAACAACTAAAAGTCACATAGATGAAGAAACTATATGATTTAGTATTGAATGATTTAAAGCATATGTATAATGTTTTTATGAATTTATTTGTAACTTAATAACTTTCTCATTGTAGGTCTCCACAACCTGGTTTTCATCAAGTTCTACTTTAATTTGTGATATCTTATCTCTTAGTACATAATATGACTATGGCATATGGTGATGCATGATTATATTTTGATCTTTAATTTTTTCACTCTTCCATTTCTGAAAAGAATAACAAACTGGGCAATAAGATACATGTTGTCAAAGGACAACTAATGCAGGTTGAACATGACTGTATTGCAGCCCATCAAATCCTTAACGCCGGTATAGTTAGCATCCTTAAGAAGAGTGCATTGTACATCATCAACAACATGAAATGATTGGTTTGTTTTATGGAAAATATGTGCACGTATGTTATGCAACGAAAAAGATATATATGCGGAAGCATTGCCGACAAGCACGTAAACCCAAGATAATAACCGCTACTAGGTAGAAAAGAAAAAAAAAACAGATTTTAATGTGGAAAACCCTCATGGTATGTGAGGGAAAAATCATGGGGCCAACCACGGGTAAATCTACTATTAGAGGAAAAGATACATTTTTTTCTTCTTCGGTTTTGACCCAAATATGAGATAAATATATCAAGAGGGGGAAATAAGAAGATACTACACCGTAGGGAGAGATCTTTACTATTATACCACCCTAGAACATCCCAGTAAGATGTCCTTTTCTAAAAAGTGCACAAAAATAGATGGCTCGAAGAAGATACGTAGATGCCTTAGCAATCCTGCCCCACTTGCTTTCTTCTTACCTTTTGTTTTCTTCCTTGTTGTTCCTTTACCTTCTTTCTCATCTCTACAGTGTTGACTTGAGAGTTCTACATTATGCATATTTTGATAATGACTTAACCATTCCATTCCTATGTGTCTAATATGTTTGTTCAAGATTGATTTCAGGCTTTGGGTACATAAAAATGATCAAATTACACAAGCCCTAGCCTGTTCAAGTTCAAGTCAAAAGAAATGCAAGTGTGCTTTTGGTAAATCACCCCAAATGACCTTATATGATTTTGGTAATCACTTGTATTGATGATATGACTTGTAAATAAGATGAAAAAAAATCAGGGACACTTAATTCCAATGTTTGATCACTCAAAAGTCAATTTAGAAAATTTTTCACATGTTTATCGGTCGAGTTCCAAAACTCAACCGATCTAATAATGGATTTTCTAAAGAGACCAATCTATTGAGTTACACACTCATAGAATTCAACTGATCGATCAACTAAGCAAAACTGATTTTGACTCATCGGTCGAGTTTCCCAGAACAAACTCAACTAATAGTTTGAAAATTGGATTTATCACTTAGTGGATCGGTAGAGTTATCTTTATCAAAACTCGACTGAATGTATTGTATGGAAAATATAGAAAAAGTGATTATAACTGTTGGCGAGTTGTTTTGAGCAAGAATAGATACATTGTAACTTGTAAAATGGATATATTTCTCCCTTAAGTGACCCCGCACTCAAGGGAACACCCCCAGTTATAAATAGGATGCCTTGGAGATCATTCCAAGTTTGCTCATTCATGTTATTCTAAGTCCTTGCTATAGTTGAGTGTGTTGCAACTCCTTGAGCCCCTTTCTCTCTCTCTCATTTACAAAGCATTTTGTGATTATGAGTGAGTTAGGCCAGTTGTAAGAGAGATACTTCCTTGTGCTTGCAAAGCTCTCATTCCATTCCATCTTACCTACCCCCATTCTCAAAGAAGCAAAAGTGAAACAAGCTACTCTGAGTGAAGGTGGAGTTGTTGTTCTTCTTCTTCAATGATGAAGAAGAGGTGAAGATCTTCTCCAGGTGAAGGAGAAGGGTAAGACCAAGATTCAAGAAGAGTGGGCAAATTCCTTCAAGGGCAAAGACTTAATGCAAGTGTGGGTAAGTCCTTATTGAAGGCCGAAGACATCTTGATCAAGTGGGTAAGTCCTTGTGTAGGTCGAAGATTCTTGTCTTGAATAGGTAAGTCCTTGGATGTATGGTGGCTTCCTTATATCTCTTATGAATGGAATATATGTATACACGGATTGCAAAGTCCTAGAGGTTGACCTCTCTAGGTAGTAGATTGACTCTCTCCTTGTTTGGAGAGTGGAACCACTCTAAATCACCTTGTCTAAGTGCTTGTTTCAATTTCTCTCATCCATGCTATGCTTGTTTAGTTAGGACTTCAAATTGCACTGAAGTTATTGGTTTTGATTGATATAATTTGAAGGTCAAACTTATCTTGTGAGAATTTTGAAGTTGTATTCACCTCCCTCTAGAGCCCTAGATCCAACAAGTGGTATCAAAGCCAAAGATCTTCTCCAACAATCCCCCACGAGACGAGAAGATGAGTGACAACCTACTTGGTTCACTCAACCTAGAGGGAGGCTTCTCCATGCGTCCTCTAGTCTTTGACGACACCAACTTCCTCTATTAGAATAGGTGTATCCAGTTATACATTCAAGGCATGAACTTTGATATGTAGAAGGTGATGGTCACACCATACAAGGATCCAACTGAAGTTGTTTCAACATAAAGTGAAGTTGCACTAAAAGAAGTCCAACTCAATGCCAAAGACATAAGCATCCTCTATGCAACCCTTACCCGAACAGAATTCAACCGCATCTCATCTTGGGACACTGCCTATGAGATTTGAGACAAATTGTGCATTACATATGAGGGCACAAAGCAAGTCAAGGAGGCTAAGATATACATGTTGAACAACCTTCTAGAGAACTTCAAGATAGATAAGAAAGAAGGGATTGCAGAGATGTATTCTAGGCTCAATGTGATCATCAATGGCCTAGCTACTTTGGGCAACACTTTGGATAGATGTGTAATTAACTCTAAGATCTTGAGGACTCTACCAAAGAGATGGGAGTCTAAGGTGACCTCCATTGAAGAAGTGAGGAGCCTTGGTGACATCCCAACTGAAGATCTCATTGGAAACTTCAAGCTCATGAGCCAAGGCTTGATAAGCAAGAAGAAGAAGCCAAGAAAGAAGAGAAGGAAGCCAAGAAGATCAAAGATAGTGCTTTCAAAGCACAATTGGAGGCGGTCATCTTTCAACAACAACTTGCTTGTCGGACTTCTCCTTACTCCTCTAGTGAAGATGATGGCCCTAACGAGCATGAAGCCAACTACATCAAGGACAATCACTTCAACAGAAAACAATCCTCCTCCTCTACTCCTAGATGCTACAAGTGTGGAAAAAAGAGACACTACAAGAGTGAATGTCCCAAGTCAAGAAAGTCACACCACAAAGGCATCTCCAAGAAAGAATAAGAGTACAAGAAGGAGAGAAAATATAAGAGTAAAGAAAAGAAGGAGAAAAGACACAAGAATGCAGCTCATGTAGCATGGGAGGAATCATCCTCAAGTGGCTCTAGCTCCGAAGAAGATGGAGAGTGTCACCTTACACTCATGGCCTCCACTAGTGAAGAATGGTGTTTACCTTAAGAACATTGAACTCTAAAGGAAGATAACCAAAAGTTCCTAAATGATTTTGAAACTCTTAAAACTGAAAATATTGAATTTAAGCTTATTGTTGATGCTCATAGGGATGAGAGGGATGTTTATCTTAATTAAATTCAAGTGCTTAAATCTAAAAATGCTAGGTTTCTTGGTCAAGTTAATGATTTATCTTCTATACCTATCTTGCCTAGTAATGATATTGCCTCTATTTCTCTTGAGAAAGATTCTTATTTGACTAAAGCCCTCTATTTAGAGGCTGAACTTGTTCATGCTAGAGATGATATTGTTAGTTTATAGTCTACTTTCATATCTCTTAATGATGACAATCATAGACTTAGAGCCTCTCTGTAGAAATTCCTCAAGGGAAAAACTTTCTAAATGAAATCCTTGACCATTCTACCAAACAAAGTGGTGCTAGTGGTTTGAGATTTGTAGGGGGAGCATCTAAGGGCAAGAACAAAGCTAAAGATAAGAAAAATAGCAAGTATACCTCCTTTTTCATTGGAGAGTCCTCTGACACTAAGAAAACTATGATTTGTTCTCAGTGCAAGCGTGATGATCATTACTCTACTTATTGTCCTTACAAGCCTAAGGGGACCAACCCAAAAATGAAATGGGTCCCCAAGCTAACTTCGGATCCCAAAGTTTGATTTGGGAACTGACACTCCCCTTTCTTGCATGAAAAAGGTAGATGGTTTGTTGATAGTAGTTGCACTAAGCATATGACATGTGATATAAGCCATTTCAATAACTTCACCAAAGAGAAAGGAGGTTTTGTTACCTTTGGGGACAATAAGAAAGGTAAGGTCAAAGGTGAGAGTGATGTAGGTGAATCCTTGTGTATCAAGAATGTTCTTTTAATGGATGTCCTACATCACAATTTAATTAGTGTAAGTCAATTATGTGATAATGGCTACCTTGTGTTATTTACTTCTTTTGAATGCTTGATTCTAGACTCTCTCACTTATGAAGTAATATATAAGGGAACTAGAAGTGGTAATCTCTATGTAATTGTGATTGACTCTATTAAGCATGTTGTTGGTTGATGCCTAGTAGTCAATTCAAATGATATTTCTCTTTGTAAATATGCATTAGTTGAAGAAGTTGAACAAAAAGGACTTTGTCAAGGGACTCCCCAAATTGGATTTTGAAAAGGATGAGTAATGCCAACCTTGTACCCAAGGAAAGAAAATCAAGTCCTCCTTCAAATCCAAAGGAGTCCTTAGTACCAAGAGAGCTCTTGAACTCACTTGCTTCACGGTTCCAAGTATAGTCTTGTTGTTGTCGATGATTTCTCTAGATATACTTGGACCTTCTTTCTCATCTCCAAGAGTGATAGGCTTGATGTTTTCTTGAGTTTTAGTAAATGAATTGAGAATGAAGCTTCTTCCCAGATCGTTTCCATCCATACTAATCATGGGGGAGAATTTGAAAATTATATGTTTGGACATTTTTGTAAAGAATCTGGCTATGCACATAGCTTCTCTTCACCTTGAACACCTTAAAAATAGGATTTTGGAGAGGAAGAATAGGTCTTTATTGGATATGGCTAGTACCATACTTTTAGAGTATGACACTCCAAAGAAGATTTATGATGAAGCCATCAATACCTCATGTGTTGTGTAAAACTGGGTTTTTACACATCCTTCTTTAAAGGAAACCCCCTATGACATATGGAGTGGAAGGAAGCCTTATATCGAGCATTTACATGTTTTTGGGTGTCCTTGTTTTATTTTGAATACAAAAGATTCTCTCGACAAGTTTGATCTGAAATATTACAAAGTTTCCTTTGTTGGCTAAAGCACTACTAGCAAGGCTAACATAGTGTTTAATATTGATCTTGCTAAAGTAAGATAATCTATAAATATTAAGTTTATTGAGACTAACTCCTCTATTCCCAAAGATATTGTTCCAAATGATGATGTTGCAGGTGAGGTAATTCCTATTATAAAAGAAGTTAACATCACCCAAAATGGAAAAAAGGTGGTCATTAAAAAAGAAGAGAAAGATGAAGAGAAGAAGGATCCAACTCCCTGATTTGCAAAGAACCATCCAAAAGAGATGATATTAGGTGATCCATTTGAAAGAGTGAAGACGTTGGCTGCATTCAACAAAGAACAAATCAACAATGCTTTCATCTCACAACTCAAGCCAAATAATGTCAAAGAGGCTCTTGGGGATGATGAATGGATCATAGCCATGCAAGAAGAGTTGCATCAATTTGAAAAGAACAAAGTCTGGACCCTAGTGCCAAGACCAAGTGATAGAAAGATCATTGGCCCCAAGTGGGTCTACAAAAACAAGCTTGATGAAAGCAGCAAAATGGTAGGGGAAAAATCAAGGTTAGTGGCTCAAGGCTACAATCAATAGGAAGGTATACATTTTGATGAAACATATGCACCTGTAGCTAAACTTGAGTCCATTCGTATGTTGATTTCTTTTTTTAGTTATAAAAACTTTCTTCTTTATAAAATGGATGTTAAAAGTGCATTTTTGAATGGTACAATTGAGGAGGAAGTGTATGTTGCACAACCTCTGGGCTTTGAACATGATATTTTCTAACCATGTTTATTTGTTGCAAAAATCTCTTTATGGACTCAAACGAGCACCTCGAGCTTGGTATGAGAAATTAAAGAGCTTTTTGTTAGATCATGGGTATATCATGGGAAAAGTAGATTCTACCTTGTTTCTAAAGCACACTTCTAACAATTTTCTTACCATTTAAATATATGTTGATGATATCATTTTTGGTGGAACTAATCTTTGATCTTTGTAAGGAATTTAGTGATCTTATGCAGAGTGAGTTCGAGGTGAGTATGATGTGTGAGGTTACTTTCTTCCTCGGCTTTCAAATCAAACAAACTAAAGATGGGAACTTCATCAACCAAGGAAAGTATACATGTGAGATACTCAAGCACTTTGGGATGGAGAATACCAAGTCGATCAAAACACCCATTTTGTACACCACCAAACTTGACAAAGTTGAAGAAGGTGAGAATGTAGATGAGAAGCTCTATAGAGGTATGGTTGGAAGTTTACTTTATTTAACTGCCGCTAGACCTGATATAATGTTTAGTGTTGGCTTGTGTTCTCACTTTCAATCAAATCCTAATAAATCACATCTCATAGTTGTTAAGAGGATTTTAAGGTACTTAGCTAAAATCTAAAATTTTAGACTATGGTATCCCAAGTCAAGGGACTTTACTCTTACAGCTGATAGTGATGCAGATTACACAAGATGTTTGATTGATAGAAAGTGTACAAGTGGCTCTTGCTTTCTCCTAGGACCATGTTTAGTGTCTTGATTCTCTAAGAAACTTTGCACAATGGCATTATCAACTATCGAGGCTGAATACATTGCAGTCGGGAGTTGTTATGCCTAGGTCCTATGGATGAAGCACATTCTCCAAGACTTTAACATTCATTTTGATGCTTCTCCTATCTATTGTGAAATTACTAGTGCAATTAACTTGTCATATAATCCTATGTTGCATAGTAGAGATAAGCATATAGAGGTTCACAATCATTTTCTTTGTGATCACATTGCCAAAAAGGATATCTATATCACGCATGTCGGCACGGAAAATTAGTTGGTGAACATTTTCACTAAACCTCTAGCTAGAGAGCAATTTAACTTTATAGATCTAATATGCTCATAACTACTTTGAATGAATCTTATATGCCTACTAGCTAGTTGTCATCTATCCTATATGCTTTGCCTCTGTTTTAATCAATCATTGCTTGCTAATATGCTAAAAATTAATTTATATGTTCTTTTTGCCTTATTTTTCTATTGCTTTTGGATTTTTTTACAAATGCTTATTTTATCACAAAATAGTACCCAATGATGAGTGATATATGCCTGTTTAAAATGCAAAATGGACTTGAAAAATAAATTTCATTAGCACTCTAATGGCTAGAAATTAAGATTTATAATGTTAGTTTAGTTGGACCATCGGTCGAGTTGCCAACTCAACCGATCAAAGGCCGAGAGCTTTTTTAAAGAGCCTAACTGTCGATCTTCTGAGTCACAAAACTCGACCGATGGACGGGCTGGAGAAAACAAAAGTTGGTTCAGCTAACTTTTCTCCCTCTTAAGTAGAGAAAAATTGACTGATCCAACCTCTAGCTCCCTCAAGCTCTCAACCCTAGCCTTGAAATTCCTCTCCCTAGACCTAGTTCGACCTAGATCGACCTTCCTTGACCTCTTCCCTATCAGCCCTAGGTGTGTGGATGGGTTTTGGTGGTGTTTCTTGCTTTTTTTCTCTCCATCCTCTCCATTTTGTCTCCCTATCATCCAACAAGAGAAAGAGGGACACCCAATTGGTGCACCGTCATTGTCTACCAACTCGCATCTCATTCTCTTTGATGACACCTTCTTTGTCTCCACACTACAAAAAAAACATGAATTAGCTACAATTTCTCTAACTACGTGTGTTCCATTTGTAGTCAATAACTACTATTCTTTATATATTAAAAAAATGTAAGTAATAGAAATATTGTTAATGGTAATGGCTACAAAATTGACTACAAATCTCATTTGAACTCATATAATTCCTATCGATGCCCGTTGTAAATAACTATTTTAATTTTCAGGGGTGATGGTTCAACTTGTTGCCCTCCTACTTTCAAATCGGAAATACATATATGTATCTTTATGTATACATTCTAAAAATTATCCATCTAACTTTTCATTCCTTTTTTTGGGTGGCGCCAACATTCCCTCCCCTCATCCAACCCACGTACCCTGGCCGAGCCACTTTTCTCTCACGCAAGCACAATCAATCTCCCATAATCGGTCTCCTCGTGATCGCTTCCCTAATAGTCTCTGTACGACTACGCTACGTCTCTGCACTCTCTGCAAGTTGTGATCCCTCGATCACCCTCCCTCCGCTCTGGCTGTGCTCCCCCAGCCGCAAGCACTCCTTCGCCCACTGCGTTCTCCCAGTCGCAGGCATCCAAGGAAGGCTTCCGGGTGAGGAACCCCCAATCGACATCAACGTCCAAGGAAAGCTTTTGGCGGGTGGCCCTTTCTTCCCAATTGGCCAGCCACTTTGAGTTCTCTTGGTCTTGAATCCATCACTCTATGGCCGTCTGTGAAGATTCATCCTAGCCGCATCCAACAATCTATCTTCGGAACCACTTGCAAGGTCCCCCTTCCACTCCCATTATCCCCGTCCACAAACGCAAGTTTGTTCCTTGACTTGCGGTCCTTCTCATGGCTATATTTTCTTGTGCTAGGGAATCTTCTCCAACTATCGGCTCTCCTCCAACTGCCTGTGGCTTCCTCCCTCTCACAGAAGTCATCCAATAGTGGTTGTATATCTCTTGATTAGCTCAAAGGATCAACTTAAGGGCACAACTGCTCCTCCTCCTCCTCGCGGTTGGATTTATTTTCCTTCTCCAAACTTTGACCAGGTTTGTGTACTTTATGGCATATCTCTATATTGTTGGAGGGAATCATGAACAAATATATAATCGATGGTCCGAATATACATGCCAACCATTATTTTTGTATGATATCATAGGTTTGAACTGCATCAAGTGATACATGACTGAGTGTTACGTCTATAATCTAAAACATTACAGTAGAAATAGCAAACAACTCAATCTCCAACTCAATGACTGTCCAATAGATAATTACCAGAACTTCTTGTTAGAATCCATCCATGCCATATGATGTCTTTTTGCTATTTGACGTACATTGTGCATGTATCAAAACTTGGAACACTACTTAAATGTGGCAATACATGCTAGGTAAATTTTTTGTATATTAGCTCTATAGTTCTATATACATGAAACTGTCTCTTTATTATTTAGATATTTGATTTAGGAACAAAAAATGTTAGGTATCTATATGTTTCTATTTAGGAAGAATAGACACTTCCCGAAGTTTGTCGTGTCTGTGTCTGATACGTGTCTAACCCGGACATGCCTTGGACACGTGTGGACATGCGACAAACACTCCTCCAGCGTTTCCAGTTTCATATTTTATATATTTGCAAACTGGACATGGCGTGGACACATCTAGGATGCTTAGTGGACACGGTCAACCCAACCGACATAAGATCTAACTAAAAAGAAAAGAGAAAATAAGATCCAACCATGTAGACTCCTCAAACAAACCCCAAATCCTCACCAAAACCCTCATCCCTTCCCTCAAGAAGTGACCAGCAAGACTCACCCTATAATTGTTGTTGTTCCCATAGAGAATGTATGAAATCGCTTCTTGCTGCAATTGCTGCAAGTAGCAGCTAGGTCCTAAAATTACTGCAAGCAGCCATCATAAAGAGATGGAGTTTCTACAAGCAGCCTTTACATCAGCAACCACTAGGAGCTAAACCACCACAAGCAGCAGCCTTTTACGACAACCATTTGTAGCAGGAGCTGCCAACAACTAGAACAACCATTAGAAGCAACTCCCTTCCCTTTGTAGGAACTCCTTCCCTCTTCTTCCTCTTGATTTTCTTATCAATTTTCCTTTATCCTCTTCTTCCTACTTTGTTGGTCCTCTAATGTGTCCACTCCTCAACCCACATCTTCTTACTACTCTATCAAAACCTCTCCTTCCCTCCTTTTCCTCCTACTAACATGCAGTCATGTTTTGCTTTTGTCTCTTCCCTCTACCCTCCACTCCTACATGACTACTAAACGTGTTATCTTCTTGCTTCACCACCCATACACACCTCCCCTCTATCAGTACTACTTCCCCTCTTCCCTATAGTGCACACCCCCATTAGTATTGGGACCTTTCGATCATTGTGTGTAATTAAGTTCTAATGATTTTCTTGTATTTCATTTCATCATTCTTGGATGGTATAATAATTTAATATATCATTTTGTATGCTACATTTTGTAGCATCAGCAATATGAAGTGGATATCACGGTGATCTTTGTTTCTTCTTGTTGTTAAGAATATTGGAGCTTCTTATGTTTCCAAATAAATTATACGCATGTGTCTATAACTGTATATATTTATGTAAATTCACAAAGAATAAGGTAGTTCCATAGTACAGTTTGTTGATAAACTTATAAGACAATCACTATAGGTGATGAAAAAGAAATTATATGTAAGGGTTATGAAGAGGCATTACAAGATCTATAAAAGGAACACGAATAGTTGGAGGAAGAGCAAAAAAAGATGGAAGTTGAATGTCAAGAACTAGGAGATCAGTGAACTAGAAAGAGGTCAAGGCACATGACCAACCCTCCCCTTCTAAATCTTCCTCAATCCCTTCCAGCTCTGATGACCATGATGACAAAGCATTAAGTGAACCATCGTACCAAAAAGAAGAAAGTGTGAATGTACATAGAGATCAGCTAGAGGGTGCTACTAAGGATAAGGAACAACCATATCTCAAGGAGCCAGGAGCCACCAAGGGCATTGACAACACCGTCATGCAGGGTTTCAACTTAAATGCTCAGCCCACAAAGGGGAAAGAAAATATGATAGAAGAACATGTGGTAGCTATAGTTGGCCAGGTGGAAGCATGCACTGAGATATCATCCTCCTTGGACATTGATAACATCAGTTTTGGTGCAATTTCAATATCCTTTTACATAATAAAAGTCATTAGAAATAATGTTTACATGTTTAGATTTACCCATTTTATTCTAGTTTACTTAAATAATAAGTTCTAAAATAGTTTTGATGATATTTGAAGGAGTTGGATGCAAATCAAGTGAAATTGATGAAGTCTAAATAATTGTTCAATAGGCATCTCTTCAGTTTGTCAATCAATCGATTGACTAGGAGGTTTGACCAAGAGGATCGAGAAAAGGCTATTGATTCAAGCCTGACATACTTATTAAGCATCATCCTGGCAAATTGAAGAACTTCTACAACCACCTATCGAGAGAAGGAGTGTCGAACAAAAGGGAAAAACTCACTTCTGTCGATACAACATCGATAACCCAGTCCATCGACACCAACATACACTTGTCGCTATGAAGCTATCGATCCAGTTCTCGACACACCTGTCGAGTAGAGGACCCTTAATTGTCCCATCAATTATTCCACCGATAGACTACATCAATAGAATTATCGACGTCCAAGGACCATTGTCGAGAAATCACCTTGGCAGACCTACCAACGGAGAATATCGACATATCATTGGCAAGGAAGAACTTTGTCGACAACAAGAAGAGATCGACATACCTTTCGTTCAACAAAGGTTGTTAATAAGACTCCTTGTTGACCTACACATCGACAGACCAAATGACTAGAAACCATCGACATCGATGGAGAGGGGTCAACAACCTTAACCCTATAATTAGGCCCCTAGCACAGCCAGATAGGGCATCTTGAATCTTTGAAGCCAGAGCGTTGAGAGGCTACCGCCAAACCTTCTTGAGTTCTAGAGATGGAGGACAAGACCTCTTGACCTTCCTAGATCCCTTGATCTAGTCCTATCGACCCTACTCCTTGCCGGTTCCTTCATCATCACCGAGCAACTACATGATGTTCTTGCCTCAAGCCAAGATCAGAAACGAGGAGAAAGATTGTTGATTGCCAAAATATCAACTAAGAGCTTGGTAGATCAATCATCTGATCTACCCATGTATTGATCTTCTCTTTCTATTTTATGCATCATGACTTGCTTTAGTTGTATTCTTTTTGTTTCTTTGGACATGTGTGGCTAAATCCCTAACTTGAATTGGGAGTAGTCATTAGGCCCTCCCAACCATGTAATTGTTCATCTTCCTATTTTATGACATATATTCTTTAAAGTTTTGTTCCTTTACTCTTGTGAATATTGTGTCGATTGATGATTAGCTACCTTCCTTCGACATTTGATATGGATGTTGTTCGAGAGAACAAATTCAATGAGATCTGGAGTATAGGATAGTAATGATACATGAGAATGAGGAGTTGCTATAACAAAAGTCATATTGTCTTCCACCAATCTTTCGGTTGTTAACTTGAGAGAGGGAACCCCGTAAGATAGACATCTGCCTGGATCTTGAGACAAGGAAGGGACAAATATTTTCTTATGAATGTTTGAAAAACAAGTAGAGAATAAATATAAAATAGGAGTGCAGGTTTTACGTGGTTGAGGTTGGCTTGATTGGTGAAACCCAGTCTAAGTCCCTTTTTATCTTGAGTTCTTGATTCATCTTTATTTCTTCTTTGAACTTCCATAATGGAGGTCTACTATTTAATTAATTTGAACTTGTTCCTTAATCAGAACACCCATAAGATTGCTTTTGGTTAAGCTAGACTAAGCAAAGATTTCATGTTCTTATTTTGTTATTCTCCTTGTCCCTACATTTGAACCTGCACTACTACTAAGATTTTGTATTGAGTTGCGGGCATCTCTATTAGTCGGGTACAAATTAAAAGTCTGATTTCTTTTACTAGGGCAATTGAGTTTACACTTTTGGCCCACAAAAAAAGAGCGGTCAACTTTTGGCGTTATTTCCAGGGACAAGGCATCAGATAGCCTCTAAGAACCAAAGGTCTACTTAGCACTAATCATCACTTCTAAATTTTCCAAAAGTTTATTAGTGAATCTCTTTTACTGCCTATCTGCTATAATATTGGTTATGATTCCAGTCTCAAACTCTAATTTGTTTAATATTTCCATTTATAGGTAGCCTCCTATCATTTCTAACCAATCATGGAGTTCCTCTCTGAATATTCAGAGGCAGATATTCTCCTCATAGATCCAATGGTAGCATAAGGTCCCCCAGACAAAAATGTCCCAGAAGAAAAGCCTTCTCTGTGTTCCTTAGTCACATGGCGTTTTAATGACGATCGAGATCCTATAGTTCTCCCTTGCATGCCAGCAACAAACTTTGAGTTGAAGCCTGGATTCATCACTATGATCCAAAATCAGATGTTTGAGGGAAACTATGTGGAAGAAAATCCTTATCACCATATAGATGCCTTCAAGAACCTCTATAATACTATCAAGATGAACAGAGTACCGCAAGATGTCATCTACATGAAGGGTTTCCATTTCTCCCTCAAGGACAAAGCCCTACAATGGCACCTATCTCAAAAGGGCATCACTTCATGGCAACAACTATCTAAAGCTTTCATGGACAAATTCTACCCAGTTGAGAAGACGGTAAGATGCAAGATAAAAATTACCGATTTTAGACAAAAGGCTACTGAAAGCATGCATGATGCAAGGGAAAGATATCAAGAATACTTGAGAGACTACCCCATCATAGCTAAGATGATAGGTTTATTGTCACTGCCATTTATGAAAGCCTTACGTCGAATGAGAGAACATATCTAAGCACTGTAGCTAGTACCGATTTCATGAAATACAATTTCGACACCTCCAAAGAGATAATTAATAACATGGCAACTCTCCAAGTAGGTCGATATTTTGACAGGAGTTCTTCAGCAACTGTGTCCGCCACCAATGAATCCCTAGACTCTAAGCTATTAGAGAAATTGAACAACAAACTTGATAAAATGGCATCTGACGTCCAGAATCTGAAGGAAGTAAATTCTAGACGCTTTCCTTAGGCATCCATAAAGTGTATCACCTATGGAGAAGGGGTTCATGGTATTGATCACTACATCTACACCCATGAAGTAGAAGATATGCAAATTGAGAACGTATCTTATGTGAACTACAAACATCTCAATCATTCTTGGGTTCTCTTATGGGAACACCTCGACAGTAGAAAACTCATTTCAACTAAATCAATCTTTTCAAGCAATGAGTATAGGGCAATCCATCAATAGAGGAACACCACCCGGATTTTAACAAAACATAATTCAGTCACAGTAGTAGGGTACCTTCATTGGGTAGAGGGGGGGCCTTTTTCAACAGCATCAAAAGTCTACCTCCAATCTGGAGTCTTTAACAGAAAAGATGGGGGAATGTCTCATGAGTAACAACAACATACTAGCAAACTTGTATACATAGATGAGCACGGTGAATACTCAAATAAGTGACCTTCAAACTCACAATTAGATGATTGATAAGCAATTAGCTTATATTATAGCATCGATTGGAAGATCATCAGGACAATTCCCTTCTAACACTGAACAAAATTCCAAGAATGAAACAACAAGAATGGCCACACTTCGCTTTAGGAGTTCTACTTCTGTTGCACAACCTAAAGTACCAATAATTGAAGGAATCATCAACAACCCAGAAGAGGCCTCAGTATGCAAAAAGTTAAAAGGAGACACAAACTTTGTTCTATCACTAAAGGTGACCAAATTTCACATTAGAGCCCCTTATCTGCATTGCTTCACTAAGGCACAACTTGAGAAGAGACACACTAAATTCCTTGACACCATTAAGAAAATCCATCTTGATATTTGTCTCGTTGACGTCATAGACGAGATGCCTACATACGTCAAGTTTCTGAAAGACCTCATCACAAAGAAGAGGAAGAGGGGAGAACTCGAGATAGTATGCCTTACAAAAATGGCATTTGCCTTTTGTCAATCGAACATGCCGACAAAACAAAAAGATCCTAGTGCATTTACTATACCATTCCTCCTTGGTGATTCATTGATGAGATGTGGTCTTATAGATCTAGGATCCAGTATTAGTATGATGTCGTATAGTTTAGCATCCAAGTTGGGCCTCACTGATATTATTAAACACAAAATGAGAATTCAATTAGCAGATAATTCTTATACTAAACCAATTGGGGTGGTAGAAGATGTACCAACCAGGATAGGGAATTTCTTCATCCCTTGTGTCATTGTCATCATTGATGTAGCTGAAGATCCCACTTGTCCAATGATATTTGGATGACCATTCCTCTCAACAGTACATGCATTGATTGATGTGGCTGATGGGTCAATCACAATATGAGTTGGAAACAAATATATCGATTTCCACATACTCACTCACATGTGGGGCCCCTCTTAACATAAACAAGTTACTTTACCAACTGTTGCAATCAGCTGTTTGTAGAAATAGCAGAGCATAATGCTATATTTGACCCTCTGATGCGCGCATTAAATAACCCTACGTCAGGTTTTGACAATCCTGTGGTCAGAGAAATCATGGCTTACTTGGAAACCACAGAGGTGGAAGAAGATTTTTATGGTGCTACTGAAACGGTATGATATGCCTCTCTTCAGCATGAACCAAAAGATATTTCAGTTCCAAGGCCATTACTAGAACTCAAGCCACTTCCAGAAGGTCTGAAGTATGAATTTCTTGACAAAGAAAAGAGAAACCCGGTGATCATTAATGCATAACTGCCCTCCGATTAATAAGAGAAACTTTTATCTGAACTGAAGCACCATAAAAAGGCTCTTAGATACTCTATAGATGATATCAAAGGTATCATCTGAATAGTGTGCATGCATAGAATCAACCTTGTCAATGACACAAAGCCACGAGTCCAAGGTCAAAGAAAGTTGAATGATAAAATGTGAGAGGTCGTACACAAGGAAGTCATTAAACTTATGGATGCATGTATTATCTATGCTATTAGTGATAGCAACTAGGTAAGTCTAGCTCATGTGGCTCCCAATAAAGGTAGGATGATAGTAGTAAAGGATATCAAAGGGAAGGAATTATCCATTCTCACAGTAACTGGTTGGCGCATGTGCATAGATTACAGACTATTTAATGCAGCAACACACAAAGATCATTTTCCCCTTCCTTTCATTGATCAAGTTCTGAAGAGGCTAGCACATCATTCTCATTTCTATTATTTAGATAGGGATTTTGGATTTTATTAAATCCCCATTCATCCAGAAGATCAGGAAAAGACCACATTCACTTGCTTGTACGGGACATATGCTTTTCAGCGCATGTCGTTCAATTTTTGCAACGTCCCTGCCACTTTTTATAGGTGCATGTCATCCATATCCTCAGATCTAATAAAAGAGGTCAGGGAAGTCTTCATGGATGATTTCTCTGTGTATGGGTCCTTCTTCAAAGATTGTTTAAAGAATCTATCCCTGGTCCTCAAAAGATGTGAGGAAAAGCAGTTAGTCCTCAACTAGGAGAAGTGCCACTTTATGGTACGAGAAGGAACATTCCTAGGACACAAGGTGTCCGAAGCCGGTATAGAGGTGGATAAAAGTAAGATAGAGGCAATCTCTAAACTTCCACCCCCCTCTTAAATCTCATATGTCCACAATTTTATAGGACATATAGGGTATTACTATCATTTTATCAAGGACTTTTCAAAGATTGTGAAGCCCTTGTCCAAACTTTTGATAATAGACACTTTGTTTATCTTTGATGAAGAGTGCCAAAAGGTCTTTCACACCCAATGTATATCATCATTGTGTGGACCATGACAAAGCTCGTTCCATCTTAGAAAAATGACATGTAGCCCCTTATGGAGGACATCTTGGTGCTGAAAAGACTGCTTCAAAAATCTTGAACTCTAGTTTTTATTGGCCAACAATATTTAAAGATGTGCAAGCTTTCACTAAACAATGTGGCGTGTGTCAATGTACTAGAAATATTAGCAAACATAATGAGATGCCCCTTGATGAATGGATCAAAGTAGAGATCTTATATGTTTGGGGGATAGACTTCGTGGGACCCTTCCCTCCATCTTCTGGGAACAAATACATTTTGGTTGCCATTGGCTACATCTCAAAGTGGGTAGAGGCTATATCGTCATCAACGTGTGACTCTAAGACAGTCATGTGTCTATTCACCAAAATCATTCTACGTACTGTAATCAGTGACGGAGGGTTGCACTTCATTGAAATACAATTTGAGGCTTTTCTGAAACGATATGAGGTGAGGCATAAGATAGCCATCATGTATCACCCTCGATAAAACTGTGAGCAAGTCAAGAAAAGATTGGTCATCTAAAATCGATGATGTTCTTTTTGCGTATGAGACTGCTTACAAGACACCCATAGGAACCACTCCTTATTGACTAATCTATGGGAAATCTTATCACCTCCCACTAGAACTGGAACACAAAGTCTATTGGTCAATCAAGGCCCTAAACATGGATGCTAGACTTACTAAATAATAGTGCTTCATATAGTTATAGGAGCTAGAAGAGCTTTTCCTGCACGCTTATGAGAATACAACGATTGACAAAGAGTTGACCAAGATCTGGCATGACTTTCATATCAGGAGGAAGGATATTTTAGCAGGAGATACAATTCTGCTCTATGTCTCTTCCTAGGAAAGCTTTGTTCTCATTGGTATGGACCATTCATAGTAATCACCATCTAACCCTCAGGAATGATGGACATTCACTATGAGAAATCAGGAACATTTTCAGTCAATGGTCACCGATTAAAGCGGTACTACAAAGACGAATCCATCACCAGAAAGGTGGATTTGGAGTTGCCAGATGCCCCAAAAGCAGAATGAGATGTTCAAGGCATCAAGCTACATGACTATAAATAAAGGCTACTTTGGAGGCAACCCAAGCAATTTTCTTTTCTATCATTTAGATTATTTTTTGATGATTTTGTTTCTTCTCGTACAAACACTTCTTAAAGGATTGTGAAATCTAAATCAAGGAGTACAATCAATTTTCTTTTAAAATGATGATTGGAAGACAATCATTTTACATGTCGACCTAAAATCTGATCCGCCTTATCGCATATTACTTTTAGAAAGTTAGCACCTTGTCGATCATAGTAGGTCGACAATAGTGTCGATCCACTTAGGTCGACAAGACTGTCGACTACCTAAAATTGATCTTCTCTTGGAACGACTATCATCCTACAAGCACATCAGATCAACAAGCTTCTTGTAGATGGGTTGGTCGACAACATTTTGGTTTTCAACATTGAATTCATGACTGACAGTGTTCACAAGACAATCGACACATCCACATTTGAGACATGTCAACCCTCTTGGTCGACACCCCTGTCGACCAACCACAAGTTGTCAGATCAAGATCTGCATCCAAACAACTGACTTAAGTTTCACCAACCTTAACCTCAACTATGAATACAGAGCCCGGTGTTAAGAATTTTTACCGCTTTCTAATCCTAGTGAAGCTCTGCCTCTCAGTCTGCTCGACTGTCGGCCTTCAAGCACAATAGCTCGACAAGCCTCCTGTCAACGTATCGGTCGACACCCTTGTCTGTGTGTTCCTGTAAACTACGTTCCCAACTACTCGACAGGTAGATGCACACACTAGTCGATAGTCCTGTCGACCTACACCACAACTTACATGTTGATCGATAAACTTATCGATAGTTAATCACGTTGTCAACCTATTTTCATTATAATCTATCGACTTCCGTATCAAAAAAATACTCTTTTTTTTTAAATCGACACCACTAGCATTTGTGCACATTATCAACACCTACTTTTATATTACTAATCCAAAGAGTTAATACATACCTAATCAGTGCCCTTTCTCCTTTTCTTTATAGTGATGGCTCACCAAGGAACCACCATCCCATCAAATAAGGGGTAGAAGAGACCTATTCCTGAGCAACCCATAACTGAAGCAAACAAGAGGGCCAAGACTACTACACCAGAACCAAAGGCTCCACAAGGTTCACAGTTGGATCTCCCCTATAAAGGAACCTTTAGGCCTCGAAACAAAGATCATTTAGAGGAATTCAAGGCAATCAAAAGAGCGGTTTTCAAACCTACTCACTTCATCTCTTCCACCGCCCTTAGCAAAATAGGCATCCAGGCATGAGTCGAGGGAATGTTGGATAAATCCAATTTAGCCCACCTTTGTTTCTCTACTCCACAAGCCTACACAGAAGAAACTACAAAGTTCATGTCCTCTATCACGGAGGTATCATCTGCAAAGTAAGTGCACTCTAAACATCTACAAGTCAGAATCAACAACGTTGACTATGTTCTCACTGACCAAAGTCTGAACAAAATTTTTTGTGGTTCAGAGGAAGAAGCTACTAGGGCTTCTTCTGGCCTCCTAGAAAGAGGATTCCAATTTTAATTCTTCTAAATATTAGAAGAAAATGACAGGCCAAAATAAGTATCAATCTAGACACTCCAAGGCATTAATGGTGCATTCTAGTTTCTGGAGAGTTATGCACAAAGTAGTAGCCAACATCCTCTTCACCAAAGCATAAATGGGGATCATCTACCTTGAGGAATTATATGTGTCATCTTTGATAATGGACGGATGCCCTGTCAATATTGGTCACCTTCTGATTGATAAATGGATGCTTATCTGCTCTGCTATGTAAAGATAATATTGTATGGGTGGTCTCATAAGACTTATATTTCACGCATATGGACACCCGCCATGTGTTGCTTTTAAGGAAATAACATGAGACAACTTTATCACCATAAGGTACCTAATGTCTGCTAGTATCTTGGCATGACGCAACAATTCTACCAAGTACAGGTTCACGAGAACCAAGATTCTATTCCTTTACCTGGACTAGCGAATTATGACAAAGACCAATTACTATTTTATGAGGAGGAAATTATTGAGCTTGTTCAGAACTTTTGACAGACGAACCAAGCACAGCCAAGCACGTCGCATGGTCAAGTACGACCAAAGCCTATCATTACAAAACAACCTAAGTGGTTGTTGTCTAAGATATCAGAAGAAAGTGATCAAAGGAGAGTTTTCGGGTATGACCTCGAAGAACTACAAGTATCACTTGAGCATGGCCCGGACTCCCCTCCAGTCTCTAAAGAATGGCATCCCCTAGTCACTCCATCTACTGCTACAAGTATGCAACTTGAATCCACCACAATCAACCCCGTCTCCATCCCAATTTGATCTGCTACTAGCAAACCTATCTCTCTGCCAAGACAGATGGTGCATGATGTTCCTGACAGCCCAACACGACGTCACCCATGTTCCTATCGGCCATTTTCTTCTCACCAGAACCCTAGATCTGATAATCATTGTTCATCTGCATCGGAGGTAGATACTTTGGGAGGCACCTTTGGTCATGAATTTGACACTATACATAGGGTCAATGACACAATCATGATTGCCTTTCTTAAACACCAAAAGGTCATAAATAACATTGAATAATGGGTTCTAGTGAGGGACGCATGGGTCAGCAAGCTAAGCACCATTCTTGTACAAATGGTGACTCTTCAACACAAGATAGATGAAATATTGAAGGTCTAAAACCACCTCCTGCTCAATATGACTTATCAAGAAAAGGCCAGGCAACGCTGAGAAGAATATGATGCCCTACAATAAGAACAAAGACTAGCACGTCGACGTAGTTCTTTTGAAGCATCATCTTCACCATCTTCCCAGTCCTTTGAGGGCAGTTCTTATGTTACCGATACTATGAGTGAAGACGCTCATCACCACTCTCCTGATTAGGCTGCTGGGTTGCTTTGAGAATCTGTATCCCATGTTTCTGAATCAATTTTTGGCTATGTTGAACCTTCGTCAAAGAATGGCCTTTGTACGCCTCATATGCCACAACCTCTAGTGGATGGCCTACCTTAGTTTGAGACAACACATATCATCAGCCCTTCTGAGGATCCACCATTCGAAAATATTCCTCCTCCATCTCCACCATCATCCTAGGATATTTTTGAAAGGGACATCAAATAGAAACTTGACAAAGTGTTGCTCAGTCTGAGCCCAATACACTCTCTACTTAGTCTACACACATAGGAAGACATATCTATTGGGGTTTATATGAAACTTATGGACCTCGATGATGATGCTATAAGCCCTTCTAACAATGAAGAAGATTTTTCTGAAGATGATAATGGTGATCTCTCCATTGTTCAGTCAGCTGCACCCCCTCGTCTTTTGGAACCTATCTTTCCAGAACCTATATTGCCACTTCCACCTCAGCTTCTAACAAAAATGAGTGGATTTGATCCAGATTGCTTGAAGGGAAAGTAGTTCCATGACATTTTTGTCTTACAAGACATTCTAGACAATCAACATGGTGGTAGCCATATTACATATAACAACGACTCCATCATCCTCTCATAAGAAGATTTTTAGAATAATTTTTGCAATCCTACCAAAGTCACTAGAAAAATGTTCACCATCCTCGCATCAACTATTCTGGAAGATGTCATGCCCAATGATAAGGATTAGCCGTATTATAATGCCACTCCCTCCTTAGCAAGTTGCTTATTCAAGAACTATTTGAAGGCTCAAGCCATTTGGACTTTATAGGCAAAGCTTGAATATAAGAAGACAAGGGTGATCTTGCTACCCTTTCATTTTATAGGATTGTGGCTCATGTGCATTTCTGACTTAAACAAACGGAAAATTACTTTTTTCAACACATGTGTTGAAACACTTGCACATTCTGATATTTGATTTTGGATTGTGGCTCATGTGCATTGCTGACTTAAACAAATGGAAAATTACTCTTTCAACACGTGTGTTGAAACACTTGCACATTATGATATGCGATTTCGAGATTGTGCTACCGAGAAGCTGCCTCATATTCCAATCCAACATCAATGAGTTGTTTGAGAAGTCCCATATTTTCAACCTAACTGGACAAATTATGTGATTACACCATTAACCTTCCAGCACAATCTTGAGCACAATAATAGTGCTTTCATCATTCTACAGGTCATGGAAGCCCTCAATCGTAAAACTCATGTTTCTAGCCTGGACCAAATTGGCTTCACATCTCTTCGTGGACATTATGCTATGGAATTTATCCACGACAGGCGCTTCTTTCAGGACCATGAACTGTTGGAAAACCTAAGGGATCTTTATCCACTTATTCCTCGACATGAGAAGGAGGCCTTCTAAAATGTCTTGCAGAAAGAGGAAGCAGAAGAAGGGCAGATCACACCATCACCTATTGTCACTGAACCTCCTACTACTATTATAAAAACTAGAAAAGTTAAATAAGTTGTGGATATACTAAAATTCCTCGATGATCTTACGCCATTTTTGGTATATGGCCCTATTACCACTACAGAGCGAAGTTTTGAGAGTTTTGTCCACAATACATGTTGTGAACTTTCTCTTTCTCAACTGATGATTTTGATGCACCACTTCAAACATGGTGGAAATTACATCATTTTCAGTAGAGATGTCCTTTTGGTCATGAAAGATGATGTTATAACCCCAATTTTTGGGTTCAATTGATGAGAAATGAAATTTCTCATATTAAGGATAATTGAACAAAGAATGATGTGATTTGTTATGAATAATTGGATTTCGTTTAAAATAGCCTTGTTATTTGATTTGTGGGCTTTATTGGCTATTGGGCCCAATAAAGAGGAAAATAACAAAGGAAATTCAATTAGTAAATGGATATTTGAGAAAAGAAATAATGGAAACCTCTAGAAGGCAAATCCAAAGAGGATTTCGTGCCTCTTGGATTCCTTGGGTTCCAAGGAGTCTAAAATTGCAAAGGAAAGAAATAAGAAAAAGAAAAGATTAATTATGTATTTCTTTATTAAGAAAGAAATTGAAAACAATGAGAAAATGTGAAAATTAAGTGAAAAGATGGATAATTGAGTTTCCCTTTATGGAATTTAGTATCCCAAGGATTTCTTATGATAAAAGGGATGCCAATGAGGAAAATAGGAGAGAGATAAAAAGAAATTCTCAAAAAGATATATTTTTAATGAGAAATAAACAAGAAAATGTGAGATAGTGCATTTAGATGCATCTAGAAGGATAATAAATATCCTTGGAAAAGGATTTCGAAATAATAAGTTTTCTTGGGTGCCAAGGAGCCCCAATAAAGGAAAAGGAAGAGAAAATACCTTAATTATAAAATAAAGAGGTAATGGGAATACATAACCCATTAATTATGAAATTTTGAGAAAAGGAAGTATTTTCTTAAGGAAATATATATATATATATATATTTCGTGGAAAATAAGTTAAAATTTAAGAATAAAGAGAAAGGGAAAGGAGAGAATATTGAAGAAGAAGGATTTTCGAAGGAAACTAAGAAAAAGAGAGAGAGTTACTTCTCATAGAAGAATTAGGTTTCCCCAAAGGGAGAGGACGTGTTTCCTCTTAGAAGGGGCACCGTAGGGCGAGGATATCCTCCCCCATAAAAGGGGTAGACCCCTTAGCCTCGAGTCCAGAGAATCCTATATTTCTTCCTCTTATTCTTCTTCCTCGTTTTTCCCATAAACCCTAACCGAGTAGTGTGGCACAACCAGGAAGCAATTATAAGCCAATCATGGATCGAAGTGGTAGCCGACTGACCCACGATGTCAACGACACTCACGAACATGGAAGCCATGCCCTGGAGCGCACACAGCAGCAGCCGTCGGGCTGCAATGTCGTCTACAAGAGCATGGCCACAGAGTGAGGACAGACCACCTTAGCCATGAGAAAAAGGGCGCCCTGGGTGCGCCAGAGCAGGGCGGAGTGGGAGCAACCAGTTCCGGCTTTGATCGTGGCCTGGGGGAGGAAGAACCAACCCACGCAGGTCTGTAGGTGGCGGCCGCTAGGGCTGGCCGAAGGTGGGAGACGACCCCTTGGTCATTGGACAGAAACGCCCCTCCGCGGGCTAAAGAAACAGATCACTTACCGGGGGCTTTTCGGTAAATTCGAAATATTCCCAAAACAGGCGCATTGCATGGGCAAAGGGTGACGTGGCCTCTTCCAATTGGCCAAGTAAGTTCTTTTAATGCAAAATTCATAGATAAATATTCGTAGCTCAGATGACAAAAGTTTATATATGAATTTTGATCAGAAGAACACAAGGAATTCAATAAAAATGGTTTTATAACCTGAATCTGATCATAGTTCGAAATGAAGTGCAATTTATCATCTTTAATGAATTAAAGGTTAATAAACCCTATTTTGAAGTGAATAAAGTGTTTAATAGGGTTTAATAGATCTTTAGGGTTGATATTAACCTGTTAAATGCAAAAAGGTGTATTGAGTTCAAAAAGGAAGAACTTTGCACATTATTAGTTTAATTTAGAGGTTATATGCTTGAAATTAGAAAAGTACATAAAGTCATCATATTTACTGGTTTAATTAGTGAAAAACCCTTGAAATTGATGATAGTTGAATAAATTGATGTTCTCTGAATGTTTAGAACAAATATTAACATGTTGATGATAAAAGGATGATAATTGCACATAATTGGCTTAAATTAGGGTTTCATATATCTAAGTTTGCATTAGTGGGCTTAGAAACCCTAATTTAGGAAGATATGCCTTTTAATGATTTAATTGTGCAATTACATGAATAAGACAATGTTATGTTGTTATAAATCCAATTTAAGTACCAAAGATCTTTAATGTGAATTATTTGTATAATTAGTGTTCCCTAGTGTACAAAGTGGAAATAGTGATAAATACGGTTCATATATGTGAATTGAACTACAATGAAATACGATTTGTCAATTTGAAAGAAATCAAAGGTGATAATTAGCCTTAATGTTGTGTATATGACCTAAAAGGATAAAGGTAATAATTTTGGTGTAAAAGAAACATATTAGACTTAATGGACATGCAGTTGTGCATATGATGCAGAAATTAGGGTTTGTGAACTAGAAGAGCATTAAAAGTGATAAATGCATAATGAAGGCTAAAACCCTAATAACGCCCTAAAGTCGTCCTAGAAATCATAAGGAGAAATCAAAGTTGATCTTAAGGATGTTTGAATAAAACAATGACACATGGATGTTATGCATTATTTTCAGGATTTTGTTGATTGCCTGTTAATTATGTTGAATATTAAATGCATGGACATCAAGTTGCTATGGATCAGGTATGTGGTTACGCTTATGGCTATACCGCTTTAGTTTCCCGATGGATTCCCGAATGTTTAATCGCTTTGAATGCAACTAAACTGTTGGATGCTTATTTATTTCATGCAACATATAAAGTGACTATGATTATCACTATAAAGGTGCATAATATAACTGGCTAGATCTGGGTCCACCTCTGTTACTTTGAAAAGGCGAAAAAGGGGTAATCCTAGAGTAAGGTCTAGGTTACCGTGAGTTAGAGACTCTTTAGCAAATCCCGAGTTAAGGAGTGGACTACTTACGAGTAGTGCCATGTGACTCAACCCTAGAAATTGGTTCACTTATGGGTGGATCATGAGGGGTCTAATGGGAACAACACAGAGGATAGGGTACTCATGGATCGCGGAGTTATATCTAAAATGTAATATTGGTTTTTAAACAAGTAATTGAATGATTACATTGTTATTATAGTTGCAATGTTTATTGTTTCCCCCACATACCAGCTACGGCTGACCGACGTTTTGTTTGTCGGCGTTTTAGGTACAATGAAAAGAACAAACAGTAAAGTGGCACATGTGATACTAAATGAGAATTAAAGTGCAAAGGAGGATTAGATAGATTAGTATCGGTATGGATAGAAGAATAGAGATCCAAGTTTTCGAAAGGTATGTAAAGAAAAATTTTATTACCATTTTCAGTATAGTCTGTTAGAATTTAATAATTGTTTATGGTTATATGTCAACCCTTTGATCCGGGATTAATGGGTACGGCTCAACCTCTCGGTTTCCCTTAATTTGGGGTTATCGGGAGGTGGGGTCGTAACATTTGGTATCAGAGCGTAGGTTCCTCATTTAACCATTAATAATTATTAAATTTTACAAACTCCATAGAACCCAAGGGAGTTATTAGAGGAGTATCCGAAAGACAGAGGTGTCTAGAAAGGGATCACGACCGGGGGCTGGCAAGATTTTCCTCCGCACCGCTAGTCGGAATACGAGGACTCCCGGACCCGTGTGACCGCCTGGCCAAAGTCTTAGGGTATGAATCGAAATAAGATACCTTTTGGACTTCTCATCTTATTCATCCCTTCTCATCACAAAATTCTGATAAGGATATAAAGGATTAGGGTTTTCTTTCTTCTCCTCACCCTCTTGAAGTATGGGTAAGGTTAATAAGGTTTAAGGAATCCTCCATCAAATTAATGAAAAGCATGTAAATAAGATGTCATGGACATAAGCTTAATAGATTAAGCGCAAATTAAAGAATAGATACATGCTTAAGTCGTATGACATAAGTTGTCATATCCTCAGAATAGACCTGAGAGTAGACCTTCTTGTCAGGAGGATATGTTAGTCTTGGAGATAGAGATCTCCATTGCAAGTAGAGACCTGGCACATCCTCTGAGGATGATGCTAACCCTAACCCTAAGTGATGGTTAGAGAGAGATGAGTTGGACCAGGTGTTTGAAGGAACATGCCTTTGGGATGCCATATGATCCATGGATAACCTAACACCTTTGGCAACCCAACCCTGGGAAGGATCGTGCATGTCAGGGTAAAGGATAACTCCTTAGATGATGAGGTTAGTGAAGGACCTTAGAAATCCTATGGGCTTGTGCAAGTAAGGTATAGCTGGCACCTAGGGCACGTCATAGTGCTGACGGTAGGATGAAACCAGGGATAAGGAATTATGATAGTGCATACAGGGTTATGGACAATCTTGAGAAACCCTAAGTTCGAACCTAGGCTTCGCCCATGTAGAGCATGCTTTTGAGGATGAACCTTCATGAAGAGAGGACCTTTAATGGTGAGGTTGAATGTAGGGTTAGCCCTAGAGAAAGTAGGAAACCCAGCAAGAAGGTTGGAAGCCTAAAACTCTGAACTATGGACGATAGCGGTTGCTTCATGATCGATCCCTGAAGGTTGATGATATCTTGGTTGCCTTTAGAAGGACCACACCCTAGAGATAGAAGATGAAGCATCTGGTGCCTATGTGGTTACGGTAGGAAGAAGAGTTCCTTAGACCTAGAAAGGTGTGGTAGCAGGCTATGAGGCCTTGTACCCTGTTAGTTGTCCTTAAGGAGGACCCAACCCTAAGTGTTGATCGAGAAGAAGGAGGATAGGAAGTGCACGAGATGCCTTTTCCAGTTTGATTCATGGTTCAGAGATAGAGCGTGAAGTTGGACACCTAAAAGTGAACCTAGGGTTCCTAGGCCTAAGAGGGGAAGTGGTATACCTAATGCTCATGATGAGAATTGAGTTTCTATAGTTTTGAGCATGGTACGCCTCATGAATAAAGGAAAAGGGAAGTCCCTTAAGTTTAAGCTTTGTGTAATGAACCCCTCATAGATTGGTTGATGATAAAAGGGAAAGTTTTATCTTGATCCAACATCGAGGAAAGAGGATAAGTATGACCTAGTATGGTTCGATAAGTGAACTGCTTGTGCCTTAATGGTTTGCTAGGGTTAAGCAGGCTCGGGTGGATGTAAACCCTGGACCTAAGAGCTTTTGTGACCTTAGAGATAGTTTTCCTCCCATCCTGGGAGAGGAACCCCTTCGGAAGGGTGTATATCAGTTGTGTTGGTTCAAGGTAACCTAAAGAGGTCTCGTAGGATCTTGAGAAGTTAAGAGAAAAGTACATGGTATGAGAATGAACCTGTAGACCCGTAGATACCCATCTCTATTGCATGTGTTACCATGGAGGTAACCAGTATGGGGCTTGACCAAGGTAGTCAGGTTGCCATAATATCTATGAACAGATGAGAGTCAGCCCATGAATGTAGAAAGAGAGATGATGAAGACTTGGGTAAGGTTCTAAGTGAACATGTACTATAATGAATAATCCTAAGTCTATCCTAGGGTCAGGTAGGTATAAGACCGACGAAAGTAGGAGTTACCTAATTCCCCAGTTGCACATGACCATAGGGTCGGGAGGTAACAGCTATTATTGTCTGAGGGCCATGGGTTAGGAGATTGATCACCTTCATGAACTCATGGGACCCAAAGGGGCAGATGAGTAGGGTACTCCCTTGATGCATGAGGGAAGAGGGATGACCCCAAAAGAGTCGGTACCTTATGGACCTAGAGGAGTTGACTAAGGATATAAACCTCGGTAGGTTCAAGGCTTGTTTGTTATCATGATGTCTGTGATGTGGAGACATATGCGGCACGTTGCAACTTAGATTTAAAGGTGTACTGGCAAGGTGGGATGTACCATCTCTACTCTTGGAACAGGAAGAACTCTGTATTTGGACTGCAGCCAAATGCTTATTTCCTCTTGTTATGGGGGTGAGAGATAGGACATTATGCATGTCATACACCAAGGATAAGAGATGATGTAGGTTGGAGCGTTGCCACGAGAAATGGGAATAGAGAAGATATCTTACCATGGTAAAGTGAATGAATGATGGATGGCTTGCAAACACTAAGAGGAATGAGGTATTCCCCTTATGAGGAAGTTTCTATGATGAGCTATGTAGAATTTACAAGTTATACCAGGTTGAGTTTGATCACCATGATGATGGAATCAGAGAGTGTTCTTATGAAGATGAACATATAGTTTAAGGTGACATGATAAGCAAAATACATGGAAGTGTAATGTTACCCAAGGATGTGAAGTGATAATGAATGATCTGATTAAGGCTTTGTTGACTAGAAGTTGGAAGAGTTTGTTTGGCTATCCCTAAGTTTGAAAAAGAGAGGTGTTTGGATAACACTCAGATGAAACAAGATGCGTTGAAAAGTTAAGGGGTGTTTGGTTAGCCAACCTAGTTCTTGATGCAATGAAAGGGTGATGGTAAAACCTCAAATGTACTTCTTTGGAAGAGAAGGTGATGAAACCCCGACTAGAGTGGTTTAGGGTTTCGAGGAGTTGATCTTGAAAGAATCATGACATACATGGAGTCATGGTTGGAGACCATCATACACCGTGGAAAATGGCAATAGCACCATAGATGCTTAAGATGAAGTTGCATGTGGTTTATGACCATGCAAGCCAGGAGGTAAAGGACGAATCCCAATAACCCAGTGTATTGATATAGAGGACAAAAGAGTCCCTAAGAGGGAATGAGAGCTCAACACTAGGGATGTTGTGATAGGTCTTCCCTGAGCCTAAGAAGGTCGAGATACAATGTGGGTTATGGTGGGTCGCCTTACCTAGATAAAATGAGAAAAGAAGAGTTCTGCTAAGGGACAGATCCAGTTGAACTACCCATGTGAGAGACGGTTCAACTACACCATGAAGCGAGTTCAAAGGTTATTGAGTTGGACCTAAAGGTTCACTTCCATAAAGTGGAAGTAGGTACATGAAGAACTCAACGTTAGTATAGGTTATCACCCCTAACTATGATTAGTATGATCCAGACTAAAGGGTCTGATGAGGGCATGTAAGCTCGTTCAGGGTGATATCTAGAGACAGTTCTTGTCCTATGAAAGATGTGACAATGACCACCATAGCTAGTATCGGGTTTTATATGAAGCTCTATAAGGGAGGTTGTGTCGGACACCACTTCAGTAAGGTGATGTTGGTGAAAGGACCACATGATGGTTAGAAAAGTACCACATGATGGTTAGAAAAAGAGACCACAGTGCATGAAGATGGAAGTCGCTTTAATCATGCAATGGCTGAAAGGAGCCTAAAGACGATGAGAATCATGAGCAGATGCAAAGTAGACTAACATGCATTGCACTGTGGGAGAATATAATGAGAATCTGACCCCTCTGAGCTGCAGCTGAGAAAGCTGAGTCCCCGATACATGGGTCCATTAGAGATGGATGGGTGGAGATGGTTAGGTTTTGACCCTACCCCTCAGGATAGAGTTATGGGAGATGTTCTCCATGTGTCCAATTTAGAGCACTATGTGAGGTACCCCGACCATGTGCTGAGCAATGAACCTAGTGAGTCCCAAGGGAGGCAGACATGGACTGAGTCACCTGTGTAGTTTATAGACGCCAGGATGAAAGGACTCAGAGAAAAGAATATGAGATGATAAAGGTTCTTGGGATGCGCCATGAGTACGGTAAAGCCACATAGGGGCCAATGATGGACATGGAAAATTCTTATCCTGACTTGTTTGTTTGTTTGTTTGAATTTTGAGGACAAAATTTCTATAAGAGGGGAAGGATGTTATAACCCCAATTTTTGGGTTCAATTGATGAGAAATGAAATTTCTCATATTAAGGATAATTGAACAAAGAATGATGTGATTTGTTATGAATAATTGGATTTCGTTTAAAATAGCCTTGTTATTTGATTTGTGGGCTTTATTGGCTATTGGGCCCAATAAAGAGGAAAATAACAAAGGAAATTCAATTAGTAAATGGATATTTGAGAAAAGAAATAATGGAAACCTCTAGAAGGCAAATCCAAAGAGGATTTCGTGCCTCTTGGATTCCTTGGGTTCCAAGGAGTCTAAAATTGCAAAGGAAAGAAATAAGAAAAAGAAAAGATTAATTATGTATTTCTTTATTAAGAAAGAAATTGAAAACAATGAGAAAATGTGGAAATTAAGTGAAAAGATGGATAATTGAGTTTCCCTTTATGGAATTTCGTATCCCAAGGATTTCTTATGATAAAAGGGATGCCAATGAGGAAAATAGGAGAGAGATAAAAAGAAATTCTCAAAAAGATACATTTTTAATGAGAAATAAACAAGAAAATGTGAGATAGTGCATTTAGATGCATCTAGAAGGATAATAAATATCCTTGGAAAAGGATTTCGAAATAATAAGTTTTCTTGGGTGCCAAGGAGCCCCAATAAAGGAAAAGGAAGAGAAAATACCTTAATTATAAAATAAAGAGGTAATGGGAATACATAACCCATTAATTATGAAATTTTGAGAAAAGGAAGTATTTTCTTAAGGAAATATATATATATATATATATATTGGAAAATAAGTTAAAATTTAAGAATAAAGAGAAAGGGAAAGGAGAGAATATTGAAGAAGAAGGATTTTCGAAGGAAACTAAGAAAAAGAGAGAGAGTTACTTCTCATAGAAGAATTAGGTTTCCCCAAAGGGAGAGGACGTGTTTCCTCTTAGAAGGGGCACCGTAGGGCGAGGATATCCTCCCCCATAAAAGGGGTAGACCCCTTAGCCTCGAGTCCAGAGAATCCTATATTTCTTCCTCTTATTCTTCTTCCTCGTTTTTCCCATAAACCCTAACCGAGTAGTGTGGCACAACCAGGAAGCAATTATAAGCCAATCATGGATCGAAGTGGTAGCCGACTGACCCACGATGTCAACGACACTCACGAACATGGAAGCCATGCCCTGGAGCGCACACAGCAGCAGCCGCCGGGCTGCAATGTCGTCTACAAGAGCATGGCCACAGAGTGAGGACAGACCACCTTAGCCATGAGAAAAAGGGCGCCCTGGGTGCGCCAGAGCAGGGCGGAGTGGGAGCAACCAGTTCCGGCTTTGATCGTGGCCTGGGGGAGGAAGAACCAACCCACGCAGGTCTGTAGGTGGCGGCCGCTAGGGCTGGCTGAAGGTGGGAGACGACCCCTTGGTCGTTGGACAGAAACGCCCCTCTGTGGGCTAAAGAAACAGATCACTTACCAGGGGCTTTTCGGTAAATTCGAAATATTCCCAAAACAGGCGCATTGCATGGGCAAAGGGTGACGTGGCCTCTTCCAATTGGCCAAGTAAGTTCTTTTAATGCAAAATTCATAGATAAATATTTGTAGCTCAGATGACAAAAGTTTATATATGAATTTTGATCAGAAGAACACAAGGAATTCAATAAAAATGGTTTTATAACCTGAATCTGATCATAGTTCGAAATGAAGTGCAATTTATCATCTTTAATGAATTAAAGGTTAATAAACCCTATTTTGAAGTGAATAAAGTGTTTAATAGGGTTTAATAGATCTTTAGGGTTGATATTAACCTGTTAAATGCAAAAAGGTGTATTGAGTTCAAAAAGGAAGAACTTTGCACATTATTAGTTTAATTTAGAGGTTATATGCTTGAAATTAGAAAAGTACATAAAGTCATCATATTTACTGGTTTAATTAGTGAAAAACCCTTGAAATTGATGATAGTTGAATAAATTGATGTTCTCTGAATGTTTAGAACAAATATTAACATGTTGATAATAAAAGGATGATAATTGCACATAATTGGCTTAAATTAGGGTTTCATATATCTAAGTTTGCATTAGTGGGCTTAGAAACCCTAATTTAGGAAGATATGCCTTTTAATGATTTAATTGTGCAATTACATGAATAAGACAATGTTATGTTGTTATAAATCCAATTTAAGTACCAAAGATCTTTAATGTGAATTATTTGTATAATTAGTGTTCCCTAGTGTACAAAGTGGAAATAGTGATAAATACGGTTCATATATGTGAATTGAACTACAATGAAATACGATTTGTCAATTTGAAAGAAATCGAAGGTGATAATTAGCCTTAATGTTGTGTATATGACCTAAAAGGATAAAGGTAATAATTTTGGTGTAAAAGAAACATATTAGACTTAATGGACATGCAGTTGTGCATATGATGCAGAAATTAGGGTTTGTGAACTAGAAGAGCATTAAAAGTGATAAATGCATAATGAAGGCTAAAACCCTAATAATGCCCTAAAGTCGTCCTAGAAATCATAAGGAGAAATCAAAGTTGATCTTAAGGATGTTTGAATAAAACAATGACACATGGATGTTATGCATTATTTTCAGGATTTTGTTGATTGCCTGTTAATTATGTTGAATATTAAATGCATGGACATCAAGTTGCTATGGATCAGGTATGTGGTTACGCTTATGGCTATACCGCTTTAGTTTCCCGATGGATTCCCGAATGTTTAATCGCTTTGAATGCAACTAAACTGTTGGATGTTTATTTATTTCATGCAACATATAAAGTGACTATGATTATCACTATAAAGGTGCATAATATAACTGGCTAGATCTGGGTCCACCTCTGTTACTTTGAAAAGGCTAAAAAGGGGTAATCCTAGAGTAAGGTCTAGGTTACCGTGAGTTAGAGACTCTTTAGCAAATCCCGAGTTAAGGAGTGGACTACTTACGAGTAGTGCCATGTGACTCAACCCTAGAAATTGGTTCACTTATGGGTGGATCATGAGGGGTCTAATGGGAACAACACAGAGGATAGGGTACTCATGGATCGCGGAGTTATATCTAAAATGTAATATTGGTTTTTAAACAAGTAATTGAATGATTACATTGTTATTATAGTTGCAATGTTTATTGTTTCCCCCACATACCAGCTACGGCTGACCGACGTTTTGTTTGTCGGCGTTTTAGGTACAATGAAAAGAACAAACAGTAAAGTGGCACATGTGATACTAAATGAGAATTAAAGTGCAAAGGAGGATTAGATAGATTAGTATCGGTATGGATAGAAGAATAGAGATCCAAGTTTTCGAAAGGTATGTAAAGAAAAATTTTATTACCATTTTCAGTATAGTCTGTTAGAATTTAATAATTGTTTATGGTTATATGTCGAACCTTTGATCCGGGATTAATGGGTACGGCTCAACCTCTCGGTTTCCCTTAATTTGGGGTTATCGGGAGGTGGGGTCGTAACAGATGACCTCCTGGAAACTCTTCAACCGTGAAGATGTTTATCTTATAGCCTCATGGTAGCTTACCAATCTCTTATATGTTGGGATGTTGATGCCATATATATGGCCGGTCCTGTTCTTATCACCAATCTCTGCCAAGACTCTGATTCAGGTGAAAAAGATCTTCTACTTTGATGGCTACATGAATCTATTCCCCGCTATATCTTCGTACCTATTCTTCACAATGCACATTGGACTTTGCTTGTTGTTTCTACTCGTGAAAGGGAGTTCATGCTCTATAATAGTTCAGATTCTTCTTTTAACCCTGAAGGCCCTAAATACTCAGTGTTAATCTGTAGTACGCATGAATGTATTGTTGATGCAAGTTTAAAGACACTTATTCTATTGATCCGCAAATTTGGCAGTGGATATTCTTCTCAAGAACCAAGAATATGGAAGGTAACCAGATTCTGGCATCATTGTCGTCAACAATCTCAGTTGTCCAATGATTGTGGCTTCTACGTTTTACACTAGTGTACACCATTGGAGTTCTCCATGTAGTTGTTGAGGAAACTCATAGTGATAATTATCATTGCCTTCAAGGAAATTATGCTTTGATGATGCTCGAATCCCCATGGGCAACAGTGGACCTTTGCTGACGAACTCACGTGTTGACATTTTCTTTTCCTTTATTTTTCACACTTTGTGGACAGTGTGTATAGTAAGTTTGAGGGGTGTAATCCCATGATTAGGTATCCATTGTATCACAAACTTTGCTTCTTTTCCCTTACCTTTCATATTTCTTTTCATAATTTCTTTGTTTGCATTCACCAATTCAAACATGATTATGAAAAGAAGCAACAGTTGATGGAAAAATTCCCTCTACAAAGATTCTAGTTTGTCCCCAAACTATTCCCTTATACATGACATTTCAAGACAAAAATTTGTTTATTACTAATACTATTTTTATATATTCCTCTTAGCAAAATGTTATTTATCTTTCACAATGTCATCAATTGTTTCTTATAAAAAGAATATAATTAATAAAGTCTGAGCTTGTCAAAGGTATACTGACACATTAACAAAGCAAGACTACCTCGTGCTATCTTCTAAATGTTTCATCCCAAAAAGAGTAAGAAGTGAACTGAGAGACAAATTAGAGATATTAAAACGGTGTATTGTTGCGCTCATGAATGTAGATATGTTGATTTTATTTAGTCTCTACAACCTCTACCTCACTCTAATGGAGTTCATTTAAAGGTACTATAATCTGGGGCAATGATACTTAGGATGTGCAATCAATACTCTAAACCCATCTAGTTTGGAATGTAGGGATCACTGACCTATCTAAATGGACATGTACTTGAATGATTCAGAGGAAGAAAGGAATATCCATAAGCCTATCTAACTTTTCCACATAAATACCTAGACGAGAGTGAAAGTTTCTTTGATAAAGTGATAGATATACTGGAAACAAGAATAAGGCAAAAACAAATAAAGAAAGAAGTTGTTGACATAATGACATCTTGGATAAAGATTAGTTTTGTTAAGAGGATTGTATAAACTCGTGTTATCAATAAGTTCGGGATTTTTCTTTGCTCGACTGATTAAAGAAATAACAATTCCATTATCTTGAGGACAAGCTAAAATCTAAGTTTGAGGGAGTTGATAACATCAGTTTTCGTGCAATTTCAATAGCCCTTTACATAATAAAAGTCATTAGAAATAATGTTTAGATGTTTAGATTTACCCATCTTATTCTAATTTACTTAAATAATAAGTTCTAAGATAGTTTTGGTGCTATTTGAAGGAATTAGATGCAAACCAAGTGAATTCGATGAAGTCTAAATAATTGTTCAAAAGACCTCTCTTCAGTCTGTCAATCAATCGGTCGACAAGAAGGTCTGACCAAGAGGGTCGAGAAAAGGTTGTCGATTCAAGCCCGACAGACTTATAGAGCATCATCCTGGTGAATTGAAGAACTTTGACAACCACCTGTCAAGGGAAGGAGTGTCGAACAAAAGGGAAAAAATCACCTCTATCGATACAACATCGATAGCCTAGTCCATCGACACTGACAGATACTTGTCGGTATGAAGCTATCGATCCAGTACTCGATACACCTATCGAGTAGAGGAACCTTGATTGTCCCATCAATTGTCCCACAGATAGACTACATCAACAACATTATCGACGTCCAAGGACCATTGTCGAGGAATCACCTTGACAGACCTATTGACGGAGAAAATCGACTGATCATTTGCAAGGAAAAACTATGTCGACAACAAGAAGATATCGACATACCTGCCGATCGACAAAGGTTGTTAATAAGATCATTGTTAACCTACACGTCGACAGACCAAACGATAAGAAACCATCAACATCGATGGATAGGGGTCGACAACCTTAACCCTATAAATAGGCCCCTAACACATCCGGATAGGGCATCTTGAATCTTTGGAGTCAAAGCACCGAGAGACTGCCTCCAAACCTTCTCAAGTTCCAGAGCTGGAGGACGAGACCTTTCAACCTGCCTAAAACTATCAAATGTTTTATTTTTCGTCGCAATATATAATTAAGTTTCTGATACCTAAAAAGTTGTGCATGCCTTCTAGTGAGAAGTGTCTGGTCGGACGGGACTAAAAGAGGTGCATGTCCTCCCAGTCAAGTCGGCCAGTCGACCCTCTCATCTCCCTACCTTCGTATACCCCCTGAGTAGTGCCTCCCATCATCTTCCTCGAGTGCTTCAAGAATCCCACCCAAACTCAAGAACCTTGTAACCCTCTTCCACTATGTTGCTTGCCAAGCAGCTATTTCACCCCCAAGTTTCCATCAAAGACCATGAACTGATGGAGCTCCTTCTCCCGATTCTTCTGCAACAGCTTCCCATCAAACCTCAAGAACCGATACCCTCTCTTCTTAAGAGACACCTCAAACAGATCCAAGAACGTCATCCACCCACTAAACACAATACTCTTCTCTCCGACGCTACTAGTACTTAGCTTGTCCAAACACTCCATGAGCCTCCTGACTTTACACGACTCCTTAAATTTCCCCTTAAAATCAAACCAGGACATGCCGCAAGGTCCTTTTTTGTCAGAGGCCTGTGGTAGATCGGGCAATGTCCATGTGTCGGGCTCCGCCAACTGGACAGCAAGCTCTTTGGGAACATGCAGCGCATGCAAGGTGTGAGCATCGGGTCATCCGAAGTAGACTTGAGTCAGATGGTGCATTCGGCCACCACTACCAAAAAACATAGTATAGGTGATAGTCATGTAAAAGGTTACACACTTTAGGTGACATGTTTGTACATGAATTATAATCTGTGTAGACCTATGTGAAATAGATGACATACATTTTAGCATATTAAAAGGGTTACATACTTTAGGTGACATGCATATGTGTCACCTATAGTCTGTGCAACATAGGTGACAAACATTTTATCATACTTGAAAGGATGACACACTATAGATGACATACATTTGAGTCACCTATGTTCTAATGGGGTTTACCATTTAGGAGACATGTATATGAGTCAAGTGTAATATACAAGGAGGCATATCTTTTAGGTGACATGTATGTCTGTCACCAAACTTTTAGATGACATACATTCTTGTCACCTAACCTTAGGTGACAGACATGTTAGTCATACAACATCTTCCAACTAATAATAAGAATCAACCGTTTGCTCAATGCAGTTTCATGGGAATATATCAACACATTTATTTGACAACTCATATAGGAGAAGTCTGGAAAAAAAATTGATAGTCATTCTAATTTATTTGACAGTCACTCATAAAGAGATATTGGCATGATGATTGTCCCCAAACTCATATACATATCTTTTGTAAAATTCTAAGGCTAATGGGCCTTTTCCCATTGAGGTAAATTGCTCCTTGGCAACAACTTGTGTAGACTGCCCACCCCCAACAACAATTGTTGCAAATGATAGGTGGATACCGCAAGCACCCAATCAACCGTTCTCCAATCATCCCCAAACTTGTAAAGGTCTCCTTTATAAACAATTAAGAAGACAATACATATAGACACATCTCAGGTCAAAGTATTTCCAGGGACTTATTGTGAGAGGATATTATCATGATATGGGTTGTAGCTCCTCCCAAAAAGATTTTTACAGACTTACTATGAGAGGACACTATCTTGATATGAGCCTTGGATCCTCACAAATGCATTACGGGGGACTTGTTGTAAGAGTAAATTCTCATGATATGGGCCCCAACCCTCACATATGCTTTTTCATATAATTGTTGTGAGTGGACATTGTCATTATATGGGCTCCAACTCCTAAGAAATGCATTGAAAGGGACTTGTTGTGAGAAGAAATGGGTCATGGATCCTCCCAGGTGCATTTTTTAGGAATATAACAACACATTTATTTGACAATTTAAAAAGGACGTGTCAGTGGAATTGCTATTGAGAGTCATCATAATTCAATCGAAACCATTCATGAAGGGATGTTGACATGACAATTGTCACCAAATTCATACAAGTCTCTTTTTTTATCATTATAAGGCTAACAGGTCTTTGTCTTGTTAGGAAAATTGCTCCTTGGAAACATATTGTGTAGACCACCACCCCCAACATCAATTGCTACAAATGGGTGGTGGCTCCCGCAAGCACCCGACTGATCATTCTTCAATCGTCCCCAAACTCATACACATCTCATTTATGAACAACTATGAGGACAATACATGCATACACGTCTCCGATCAAAGCATTCTTAGGACTTGTTATGAGACGACACTATCATGATATGAGACTTGGCACCTACCAAATGCATTTTTGGGGACTTGTTGTGAGTGGACACTGTCATGTTATGGGCCTTGGTTCCTAAAATCATTTTTAGATACTTGTTGTGAGAGGACATTGTCATGATATAGGCCCCAACTCCATCCAAATGCATTTTTAGGGACTTTCTATGAGAGGACATTATCAAGATATGGGACCTAGCTCATCCCTAATACATTTTCAAGGACTTGTTTTGAGAGGACACTATCATGATATGGGTCATGACTCCTCTCAAATATACATTTATTGTAAGGACACTGGCATGGGTTTTTGGCTAACCCTATTTGTTTTTCCTAAGTAAGTTGTTTAAAACTCTAATCTAATCTTTTGAGGTGTCTTTTAATCATTTGACACTCTTATGTTTCAAGTTTGGTTCTATTTGGATAATGTTTGAGCAATGTTTGCTTATTTTGGACCAGAGTGTAATTTACTCAAGATAAGGGGTTACATTGCAATATGTCACATGTTGAGCATTCCCATAGTGATTTATCATCATAAGGTAGAGAATTATGCTATGGGGTTCCTTGTGAAGAGCTTAAGTTTCAAGTTGAGCCTATGTGGATGATGCTTGTGCTTTATGTGCTAGTTTTGGTGTAACTTGCAATTTACCTAGAGTATAGGGTTAACATGCAATTTACCATCTCTATAGTGTTCCGTCTCTTATTTGACATCATCTAGAAGATATAGGAATAGGTGGGCACCTAGTTTGGATCTTAGGCAAGAGATGGTAACCTTAGTAGTGATAATAATCTATGAACAATGTGTGTTGATCTTGGAATGTAGTGTATCGGTTTGTTGTGGTGTAGTATATCGGTTTGGAGGTGTGGCACCCTTGGTAGGAATCCAAGAGGCTGATACTCTATTTAGAGTATATCACCATAACCTTGCATGTTAAGGTGGTTGCATGTGGCCTTTGCATGTGGACAAGTGTCGCCTAGACTCTTAAGGTGATGACACCTCTCTTTTGATCTCTCTTTCTTCCCTCAAGTATATAACCCCCTCCTTCTTCACACAAGTAAACCCTTTCATTCATTCTTGTTCTTCTCCTCTTGGTGACGAACTTGGGAGCTTAACGAGTTAGAGGAAGTCTCCATGGATCTTGGGAGGTCGACTTCCTTGCTTAAACAAGTGGTGGTTGTCCTACTTAAGAGAATTTGCTGAATTTACTCATCTTATAACAATATTCCTTTCTGCTTAGTTATCTCTCATAATAATAGAGTTGGTGGAAAGTTATAACTCTCATAGGGACTTTTGTCTCACCCTGTTGGTTAAATATCTTGTAGGTGGACGTGCATGCCAAGGTAAAGATTAGATAACTGAGGACATAAAATGAAGAATAACTGCATCTGGTGGATCATGGTATATGGATAGTGTCTAGTAATAGAGTCCTATGTGTCATCCCTATATATTCAGGTCCTTGGGGGTGTTCTCAATGTGTTTTGATGGCATGATGACCGGTATGTAGTTTTTGGCTTGTGTGCCTTTGGTGGTATGTACATACATGTGGAAATGTTATCTTATGTAATAGGTTGATTGGAAAACAATGTTGTAGCACATTGAATATATGTTATGAAATGCAAGTGTTGACTCTTGTGGAATAAATCTTAGCTCATGGATCTTATTGCAAATTGATTTTAATTTCCTGTGATTTTTGGTAATCTACGGTTAATGGTTAATCGTGGTTTAAGTTTTGAGTAATCTCGCTTTGTGTGGCAAGGGTGTCACATTTATGGACTTGCTATGGATGACATTTGTCATGATATGGTCCTTGGAAACTCCCAATACATTTTGAGAGACTTGTTGTGAGAGGATATTGTCATGATATGGGCCATGTCTCCTCCCAAAAGTATATCCAGGGACTTCCTATGAGAGAACACCATCATGATATGGGCCTTGGTTCCTCACAAATTTATTTATAAGGATTTTTTGTGAGAAGAAATTGTCATGACATTAGTTGTGGCTCCTCCCAAATGTATTTCTAGGGACTTGTTGTGATTGGACATTGTCATGATTTGGGATATGGATCCCCCTAAATGCATTTTCAAGGACATGTTGTGAAAGGACATCATCATGATTTCGGCCATGGATCCTCACAAATTTGTTTTGAGGGAAGACTGATTTCGAGGGGCAGACGACCTACCCCAAGCAAAGAGAAATGTGATGGTAGGGCCCTCGTGCCCGAGTTGACAGAGCCTGTTGATTGAGGGGACCAAGATACATATTGGACGTTACAACTCCCATTGGTTGGGGGTTGTGCCGCCCTGCTTTTCGATTGATACACAGTAGAGGAGGCTGAGAGGACATTGTCATGATATGAGTCGTGGCTCCCCCCAAATGTATTTCTATGGACTTGTTATGAGAGGACATTATCATGATATGGGATGTGGCTCCTCTAAATACATTTCCAGTGACTTGTTGGGAGAGGACATTGTCATGATATGGAATGCGGCTCCTCCCAATAGCATTTTTAGAGACTTGATGTGAGAGTATACCATCATGATATGGGCCCTGGTTCCTCCCAAAAGCATATCCAGTGACATGTTGTGAGAGGACACCATTATGATGGGGGCCCTGGCTCCTCACAAATTTATTTTTAGGGACTTACTGTGAGAGCACACTATCATGATATTGGTCACATATCCTCCCAAATGCAATTGTAGTGACATACTATGAGAGGACATTCTCGTGATATGGGATGTAGCTCCTCTTAAATGCATTTTTAGGTACTTTTTGTGAGAGGACACCATCATGATATGGACACGTCTCCTCACAAAATCATTTCCAGGGACATGCTATGAGAGGACATTGTCATATTGGTCGTGGCTCTTCCCAAATGTATTTTCAAGGACTTACTGTGAGAGGACATTGCCATGATATGTGATGTGGCTCCTCCAAAAATGCATTTTTAGGGTTTTCCTGTGAGAGGAAACCGACATGATATGGTCCCTAACTCCTCACAAATTCATTTTCAAGGACATATTATGAGAGGAAACTGTCATGATATGGGCCCTGCAACCTCCCAATATATTTTTAGGGAATTGATGTGAGAGGAAATTGTCATGATATGGGCCATGTATCCTCCCAAAAGTATATTCAAGGACTTTTTGTGAGAGCACACTGTTATTATATGGACCCTGGCTCCTCACAAATCTATTTCTAAGGACTTGATGTGAGAGGACACCATCATGATATTAGTCATGGATCCTCCCAAATGTATTTTCAGGGACTTGTTGTGAGAGGACATTGTCATGATATGGGATATGACTCCTCCTAAATGTCTAACGACTTGTTGGGAGAGGACATTGTCATGATATGCGATGTAACTCCTTCCAAATGCATTTTCAGAGACTTGGTGTGAGAGGACACCATCATGATACGAGCCCTGGTTCCTCCCAAAGCATATTCAACGAGTTGTTGTGAGAGGACACCATCATGATATGGGCCCTAGCTCTTCACAAACTTATTCAGGGACTTACTGTGAGAGCACACTATCATGATATTGGTCACAGGTTCTCCCAAATGCACTTCTAACGATATGTTGTGAGAGGACATTCTCATGATATGGGATGTAGCTCCTCTCAAATGCATTTTTAGGTACTTTCTGTGAGAGGACACCATCATGATATGGACATGTCTCCTCACAATATCATTTCTAGGGACATGCTATGAGAGGACACTGCCATGATAGTAGTCATGGCTCCTCCCAAATGTATTTTTAGAGACTTATTGTTAGAGGATATTGTCATGATATGGGATGTGGCTCTTATGAAATGCACTTTTATGGTCTTGTTGTGAGAGGACATTATCATGTTATGGGGCCTAGCTCCTCACAAATTCATTTTCAAGGACATGTTGTGAGAGGACATAGACATGACATGGGCCCTGACACCTCCCAATACATTTCGAGGGACTGGCTATGAGAGGACATTGTCATGATATGGGCCATGTCTCCTCCCAAAAATATATTCATGGACTTGCTGTGAGAGCACACCATCATGATATGGGCCCTGGATCCTCAAAAATTTATTTCTAGGGACTTGCTGTGAGAGGACATTATCCTGATATTAGTTGTGGCTCCTCCCAAATGTATTTCTAGGGACTTGTTGTGAGAGGAATAGTCATGATATGGGATATGGCTCCTCATAAATGCATTTTCAAGGACTTGTTGTGAGAGGACATCATAATGATGTGGGCCATGGATCCTCACAAATTCATTTTGAGGGACTTGTCGTGAGATGACATTGTAATGATATGGGTTGTGGCTCCTCTCAAATGTATTTCTATGGACTTGTTATGAGAGGACATTATCATGATATGGGATGTGGCTCCTCCCAAATGCATTCCTAGTGACTTGTTGGGAGAGGACATTGTCATGATATGGGATGTGGTTCCTCCCAAATGCATTTTCAGAGACTTGATGTGAGAGGACACCATCATGATATGGCCCTAGTTCTTCCCAAAAGCATATTCAGGGACTTGTTGTGAGAGGACACCATCATGATATGGGCCCTGGCTCCTCAATTTTTTAGGGACTTGTTGTGAGACCACACTATCATGATATTGGTCAAAGATCCTCCCAAATGCACTTCCAGCCACATGCTATGAGAGGGCATTCTCATGATATGGGGTGTAGCTCCTCTCAAATGCATTTTCAGGTACTTGTTGTGAGAGGACACCATCATGATATGGACCTGTCTCCTCACAAAATCATTTTTAGGGACATGCTATGAGAGGACATTGTCATGATACTAGTTGTGGATCCTCCCAAGTGTATTTTTAGGACTTGCTATGAGACGACACCATCATGATATGTGTTACAACCCTAATTTTGGGTTCATTTGGTGAGAAATGTAATTTCTCATATTAAAGATATTTGAACAAAAAATGATATAAAATGTTTGGAATAAATGGATTTCATTTACAATAGCCTTGATGATTGTGTTGTGGGCTTTATTGGCTATAGGGCCCAAATAACAAGAAAATTCAATTAGTTTATGAATAATTGAGTTTGTGAAAAAAGAATAAGATAGAAACCTCTATAAGGCAAAATGATGTAATCCAAGGATGGATTTCATGCCTCTTGGATTCCTTGGTTCCCAAGGAGTCCAAAGTTGCATAAAGAGTGCAATAAGAAAAGAAAAGATCAATTAAATATTTCTTTATTAAGAAAGAAATTGAAAACAATGGTAAAATGTGGAAAATAAGTAAAAAGAGGTACAATTGAGTTATCCTTAGTGGAATTTCGTATCCCAAGGATTCCTAATGATAAAATGAATACCAACGAGGAAAATAAAATAGAAATCCTCAAAAGGAACTATTTTAATAAGAAATAAACAAGATAATGAGAAATAATAAATAATAATGCATTTAGATGCATCTAGAAGGATAATGAGTATCCAATAAAAAGGATTTTGAAATAATAGAGTTTCTTGGGATCCAAGGAGTCCCAATAAAGAGGAAAGAAAGAGAAAGTATCAAAATTGTAAAATAAAGGGATAATGGGAATACATAATTAATGAATTATGTGGTTTTGTTAAGAAGAAAGTATTTTCTACTTAAGGAAATATATTTTCGTGGCCAATATATTAAAAGGCATGAATAAAGATAATAATGAGAAGGAATTTTCGTATTCCTAAATATCCAAGAAATAAAGGATATCAAAGGGGTTATGAGGAGAGAGAAGAATACTTCTCTTTGAAGGAATGTGATTCCTAATAGGAGGGGACTTGTTTCCTCTTAGATGGGCATCTTATGGTGAGGATATCCTCCCCTATAAAAGGGGTAGACCCCTGGTTCAAACTCAAAGAGAAAACCCATGTATTCCTCTCTCATCCCTATCTTCTTCTTCCTTGCTTTCTTCTTCAAACCCTAATCTCGAGTATCACCATGATGAAAAAAAGTGGAAACATAGGGGTGCAACGAAGGCCTGGTGTACCACGGTGTCAAGGAGCCATTTCTCCATCGAATCCATGTCCTAGAGCGCGCGCAGCAGTGGCATCAAGGCTGCAGTGATGGCCGTTGTGCATGGCTTGGAGAGCGGGAAAAACGGCCACCATGGCCAAGGTTTGAGGGCACCTCGTGTGCGCCATGGAGTGGTGGAGGTGGAGGAGTGATTTCCGGCCAGAATCACAGCCCAGAGAGTGAGAAACGGAGCCCGCACCAGGCTGCAACAACGGCCAGGTAGGGCTGCCCGAGGTTGAAGACAACCTGGGGGGACGTTGGACGGAATTGCCCTCCACGGGCTAAAAGAATGTGCAACTTAACCAAGGGCAATCACGTCCTTTCATTATGTTTTCCCAAAAGCAACATTGCATGATAAAGAGGCTACGTGACACCACCCCATTGGCCCAAAGTAAGTTGTTTTTGCAAAATTCATATCTCCTTAACTGTAGCTCGGATAGATGCGCATTATACATGAATTTTGATCAGGAGAACTCAAGGAATGCAATAAAAATATATTTGAAGCTTAATTATGTTTTCAATTAGAAAAGTAATGGAAGTTATTAACTTTAATGTAATGAGGATTAATAAACCCTATTTTGATATGATTAATGTGATTAGTAGGGTTTCATTGATGATTAAAGTTGATATTAACCTATTAATCATAAAGAGATACATTAAGACTGAAAAAGATGAACTTTGCACGTAATTCATTTAATTTAGAGTTTATGTGCATAAATAGGCTTTAATGGGCCTCGAAACCCTAATGATGGTAATTAGGACTACTAATGGCTTTAATTATTCAATTTCATGTATAGAACTGAGTTTTCATGGTTATAAGCTATTTCGAGCATTAAAGTTCCTAATTTGTGGATAAATAACCTTAATATAGAAATTAGGGTTTTTGAATGAATCAAGGTAGAATTAATGATAAATAACGTTCATATGAGTATTAGACCATAATGAACTACAAATTGATGATAAACGAGAATAATGACTTTGTCATGAGTTAAAGAGGATAAAAATGGTAGCTTTAATGAAAAGAGGCTTAATGGACTTCTATAATGGTTAATTATGCCTTACATCTAAAACTGACGATTAGATGTTGAGATAATTAGGGTTTGTGATCAATTGCAGTTTAAAATAGTAAAAGATGAAGGGAAACCCTAATTGCACTGGAAACACTAAAAGTGGACTAGAAACCCTAGGAAGTGAGCTAGATTAACAGATCTTAATGACATGAGTAATAAAAGGAAATTGTATAATTGTTTCAAGATCTTATTGAATGCTTGATTGCCTATTGGTTGATTAGATTATTTCTGTCTCACGTCAATTTGACAGGTATGTGGTTATGCTTATGATTATCTTGCATTAGTTTTCTGAGGATTTTATCGATGTTTACATCATGACTTGAATTAATTGTTGGATGAATTTAATTCATGCAAATTATAATGTGAATATGATTATCACATAAGAGATGTGCCTACTAGCTCAGATCCTAGTCCCCTCTGTAGCCAAATAGACTGACCTAGTACATGGCTACCAATGGGGTAGGCCCATCAGGTCATTGCACGACTTAGTACATGGCTACCAATGGGGTAGGACCATCAAGTCATCATGAGTCAGAGATTGGACTACCTTTGGGTAGGGCCATGCGACTCCATAACCCTAGGTATTGGCTACCTATGTGGTAGGTCCATGGGGGTAAGGATCTACCATATGAGAGAGGTAGTATCCATGTCCACTATAGGGACAACACAGAGATAAGGGATAGGCAAGGATTGAGTAGTACTTCTTAAAACGTAATTTTGAATGTTAAATGATATTTGTATGACTACATTGTTAACATAGTTGCACAATTATTGTTTCCCCACATACCAGCTTCTTGTTGACTGACGTTTTGTTTGTCGGCGTTTTAGGTACAAATGAAAAGAATAAATAGTAAAGTGGCATGTGCAGAATTAAATGAGAATTAACGTGCACAGGAGGATTAGTTAGATTAGTATCTTCATGGATAGAAGTTTAGAAATCCCAGTTTTTAAAAGGTAAGCAAAGTTTTATTTTATACCAGTTTTCAGTTTAGTTGGTAAAGTTTATTAATTTTTATTGATTATTTGTCGAACCTTTGATCCGGGTTATTATATAACGGCTCTGATCTCTTGGTCTCCCTTAAGTGGGGGTTACCGGGGGACGGGGTCGTTACAATATGGGCTCTAGCTCCTCACACATTCATTTTTAAGGACATGTTGTGAGAGGACATTATCATGATATGGGTCGTGGTTCCTCCCAAATGTATTTCTAGGGACATGTTGTGAGAGAGTATTGTCATGATATTGGATATGGCTTCTCCCAAATGCATGTGAGGGCCATCCCATATCATAAAAGCTTGAACCCAAATCGGATAAATTTATCTTTTTTGGATACCCTAAGGATGAAAAGGGTTATTACTTCTATATTACATATGATAACAAAGTTTTTGTTTCCAGAACTACTATATTCCACAAAAAAGAATTCATTTCTAAAGGGACTAGTGGGAGGAAAATAAAGCTTGAAGAACTTCAAGACCAATAAGATAACCTTGCATCTATAGAAGTTGATAAGGAACAAAAGAAGCCACAGTCTATTGGTGGAATCTCAAGTCCCTATCATAACACAGGAACCTTGAAGGTCTAGTAGGACATGGCTTGAGCCAGAGAGATATGGATATCTTGTGACTAAAAATGAATCTTTGAAAGGATGTGTACATGACATACTACTGATGGGAAATGACATCCCTACTTTACAAATGGTTAAAACATGGTTGGGAAATACCTTATTTATAAAAGGCTTAGGAAAAGAATCCTATGTAGTAGGAATGAAGATCCATAGAGATAAATCTAGACAACTTGTCGGTCTAAACCACAATACACACATTGGTGAAGTGATAAAATGGTTTATCATGCATGATTCTAGAGGAAACATACCCATGTTATATGGAATAAGTCTCCTTAAGTGTCCAATCTCTTTAGAACATAGGACACACATTAATAAGAATCCATATGCCTCAGCAATTGGATCTACATGATGCAGTGATATGTACACAACTAGATGTTTTGTATTCTTTGAGTATGAGGAGTAGGGGCATGATGGTCATTGGATAACTATAAATAAAATATTAAGATTTATAGAGTACCAACTGAAAGCAACATTGTTGATCCCTTGACAAAGCACTTTCTAGTTTGAGTTTTTCAGTACCAACTATAAAGAACATTGTTGATCCCTTGACAAGTTGATGACTCTCCTATATAAAGGGAGACACACCCAAAGTATTTCCATGGAACCTCCATGTTCTGAGTCGGGGTCTTCAGGATTGGCCAACTGAGAACCTCCATTGATTTCCATAACACATTTGAATCATGGCCTTCATGATGGTAGTCCCTAATATTTTTTCTACTTTTCATCACCACACTACTTACTAGTCAACACTCTCTCATTCTTGGAAAGACGAGATCGTTATCATCCCCAGAGACCCCAATTCCCCACTACTATGCTTTCTATCAGTGTGGATGCCAACGCCTCCTCAGTCAGGAAGTTAGAAGTTGGTAACTGATGCACTTACGTAGAGTGTCTCCTCTCGTATTTGAAATAGCTTTTGAAAGGATATGAAATGATGACCTTGTTCCTTGGATGTAAGGAGCTCTTTACTTATCCTAACTATAATTATATATATACCATGTAGGTCATATAGCAATATAACAAACAACAACGAAAACAAGTGACTACTCAGTGATTAAGAAAATCACCAAATATGCTACTATTGTTCTAGTTGAAAATTCTCAATGAAGAGGGTAGTATATTTAAAGGAATTAGAGATCTTGGTCAAGATCCTAGGAGATGATTTTGATAGGCAATCTACATGTAAATGCAATGAGTTGTTCAAATCCTCCATGGCCGACTTCAACAACTACTACATCGCCTACTAGGATAAGGCAACCAAGACAAAGGGGTAGTGCTCACAATGAAGCATTTCTAAAGAATATTAAGACTTAAATATATGCCTCAAACAAAGGTACTTTGGATTTATTTATGCTTATGTGCACCAATGCAATGTTATTTGCTATGGAAAAATAGAATTGGGATCAATTTTTTTGCAATTTAATTAGAAAAGTAACTAGATATTGTGTCTACAACTTGTTTTTCATAATGCTATTATCTAACTATATAAATTTGATGATTTTTCATGTTAAATTAAACAACCAAGCAACAAAAAGGTGCAAACCTGTCATATTTTCTATTTTGCTCAAGATTTACTCTCTATTCAACTACAACAATGACACAATCAATGACAACTAGAGCATGACTGCCACATTCATTTCATCATGTTATGCTTTTGATTCTTTTAACATCCACCTCCTAAGAGAGCTGAATTGAGTATCGAGAACCTAAAAGATCCAACTAAAAGGTGAACGACGATGAATGGAACAAACAGGACATTGGAAAATATGTACATAACCTAGAGCGCTTCTACAAACAGCTTCAGTTGGGTTCTTATGATTGTATACCAGTTAAAATTACGGTGAAAACATACCGTATGTAGGAAATGGGCTTGATACTATAATTTTGGAGGAAAAAGATCATATCTATTCCCTTTGTAAATGTTTTTTAAATCAATAAATATGAGTTGGTTTATGAAGGTTTCGTCTATATATGCTTTAATATTATCTCCTTTATAAATGATATTTTTTTGAAGTCAATAAATATTTGAGTTTATTTGTGAGTATATGGATGTTTTTAAAATATTAGGACCGCCAATGGGTAAGAGTATATCCTTTTACTTTTTATCTATACTTTGTAGGGTAAGTGTAAAGGAAGAATTTTTGCTATTTGTTACCCTTTTACCCATTCCATTAAGAGGAGGGCAATGTATAAGTACTATGCATGCCTCGTTTACCTTTTTATCTACTGCTTTAAAAATATGATAAATAAATAAATGATATAGGGTTACTTGAGTAATTAACACAACCCTAATAAGACCGACCTCCTGATCCTTTCCCTTATAAACAAAACACCATCACTTCCAACAGCTGCCACCAACACCAACCTGGCTTGGCTTTTGTTACCCTCTGCAGCAGCCCTCACTCACCACGATTACTAGGGATTAGTGTAAGCCAGCTTCAGCCGCCATCCAGCCCTCCGGGTTTGTGTTTTAAAAGCTCCTCTAATCTTGTTTCTATGTCGATCTTCCTACCTTTCTAGGCTGAGCACTAGCCATCCGCCTCCAGTCTCAAATCTCCTAGGAGTGACCGGTTCTGCGTCCAAGTTAGTTTACTACCGCAGACAATTGTTGACGATTTACTGCAATTGCACAAAGTAGAAGCACCGCTTTCTTCCACATGAACATCTGGTCCATTTCTGACCTGTTATCATGGCCTTTTCAGCTAAAAGCTATGTTGGCATTGGCGGCAAGAACTAGGCAAAATCCTGAGTGCCAATAGTAGTTTCTCTACGATTGAGTATTAAAGGAAAGTGGGGATGATTTTGTTTATTTAATCTTCTTCCGTCTCATGTAATCATTGCTTATATCTATTTGTTTACGTCAAGTTGGGAAAAGAGCAAATCCTTTTGGCAATTCCGAAGCTACCGAGAAAAATCTCCTGTTATTGTATACGTTCTGACTTGTAAATTGTCATTCATATGGGTTTAACGTAACGTTGTACTCTAGCTTACATTACAATGTATCCTGTAAGATTCATTTATTCTTTATTGAATAAACATTGGTTGGCTGGTAACATCGATGTGTTATGAGTGTAAGTTGAATGGTTTATAAATATATAACTTCATATCTCACACTAATTGATCTCATAACATCGATGTGTTATGAGAGTTACAGTATAGTGTTGGGCATTCTTTATTACATAAGTGCTTAAAAGGTGTACAAATCGAAAAGATTTTTGGGGAAAAAATCCAAATAGCACACTTTTACAAAAAAATATTATCAAAATAGCACTCTCTCCAACTTAAACGGCAAACTAGTTGGCACTTTAGGTTAAAAACGCCAAACTAGTTGGGGCTTTACGTTAAAAACTCCAAACAACTCGGAGCTTTACACCACATTAAGGGGCGTCTTCCGCCAAGTTATTGTTCCTGTAATAAAACGCCAACTCCTTTGGCTTGAGTTCGGAGCGCCGAGATGGCCGCACGCGCTCACGACTCCGCTGCCGTCACCGTCAAGGGTAAATCCGCAGTACTGAACTTCCCAGAGCTCGCCGGGCTCCTGCTGCCACGCCCAGCCTCCAGCTCCCCGAGAGATGTGCAGGTTGCCGCAGCGCTTGCTGCCGCTATGGATGTCCCGGTGACTAAGCCGAATGACGCGCTTGTTGCGGACTCACCCACAACAACCACCATCACGACGACTACAACGTCAACCTCAGACGTGGCAACACCCGAAGACGGAACGGATGAGCCGCTTGCTTGCAGTTGGACGAGGATGGTTCCATCGAGCCACCAAACGAGATGAGGTTTTTGACCACATGGGGTTGTGGGATTTGCCGTGGGACGCTGCTGCAGGTGGGAATGGTGAGGGAGAGTACTGGTTCTCGGACCTCACAGACCAGCCATCGAGGATGAGACCCCTTTTGCCGGAGTTCTCGTGCAAGTACTCTGAGGTTACTGTTCCTATATATTTATCTCGGCGGTCGGGAATGTTCCTTTACTATAAACGCCCAGTTGTTTGACGTTTTTAAGTAAAGTGCCAACTAGTTTGGCGTTTTTAATGTAAAGCGCGCTTTTAGTTGAAAGTGTGTTAGTTTATGAAATAAGTTGAAAAGAGTGTTATTTTGATAATATTTTTTATAAAATTATGCTATTTGGGTTTTTTTCCCAATATTTTTTACCTTACACTTACATGTACGCAAGTCACACATGGACGCTGCTAAATACTTTAAGCAATACAAATTCAAAGCGTTGGAAGATCTTCTTAGGTAACATCCATTACGAGCAATTGAAACATGTATGTATGAGTTACTTGATGACTTGTCTCATGCATACCTTATATACAAGCATGTCACCTTATATAAATTAGGTGACACTGTTTTTTATGCCTTCAAATCTGTTGTTGCGGCTTGCTGTAACATCCACTGTTGCATTTAATCATGACCTTATGTTTGTTTCAAAACCCCACTCCTAAAAAAGATAATGAGGCTTTTTCACGGCTACGAGTAAATGGAACAATGCTGTAACAGCGTGTTGGAACAGCAAAGTTGGACCGGTTTTTTATTAGTTTTTACAAAGACGGTGACAATCATGAATGTAATCTTTAAAATGCATAGGTGACATACTTAGCAAAGCCTACGTAGTGCGTAAATTACATCTAAAAGATGACATTCATTTGGTAGATGATTATCAACCACGTTACCTTTAGCTTAAAAGTGACATACTTAAATGTCATATAAGAAATGTGTTTTAGTAGTGCACCTCGCCGCGGCAGAGAACTTCCACGACTTCGTCCACGAAACTGGCGGGTGAACTTGTTGATGTCCGAGTCGTCGTGGCTTGTGACGAGGAACGTGTGGTTGCAGCACTGCCGGAGGCGGTGTAGGAGCTCGAGGACGGAGGCGTCGTCTTGTGGAGGATTTTGCCGTGGGCTACGAACTGGTCGAAACGGACCTTGGATTTGCTGTGGTGCCTTGTAGAAATCGCTCTCGGCTTCTGATTGCTGGCATTCTATCACCTGCAGTGTGCTGGGAGAAGAACCAAGGTCGCCCTAAGAATTTCTGGCCGGAGGGAGGCGAGTGCATGTCATCACCATCCAAACTCAAGAACCACATAACCAACATATCCATCTTTCACTTTGGTGCTCCTATGGCGTCTGGGTGTCGGTGATTGTGCTCCAGCAGACCCGCGTGGCGGCGGTCGTGGAATACTACCACCGGTGGATGGCGCGATGGCCCACCGTTTACTGCCTCACCTCACCGGGTTCATCAAGTAAGACTGGTATCGAGCCCTTTCGAATAAAATGGATAGGTGATTCCGAGTCATGACGTGATGTGTTTATTGCCTACTGCTGGCGAGATCCCGTACAGACGGAGCTATGCCGTTCCAGTTGTAGACGGTATGTGATCAGGATTATCGCCAGGCTGAAGGAATCGGCTACTGTGCAAACCATCTGGTGAACTTCTTTCCTGAGGCGGGCAACCGCGGTTATTTTTTTGTGGTAACATTTCTTGCGCACTCAGCACTTCAAAATATCCCATCACATCTGTTTTTCTAATCGTTGGTTTGCAACAGATTTCATGTCCAGTGTAGCTACAGCAGATTTGTGAATCCCGTTTACATACAGTATGTGATCGGTTCTTTGTTGCCTCTGGTTTGAAACCCACGTGTACCGGCTAATAACTTATTAACAAATTCCATTTAGATATAATATCTGCTTGTATTTAACGGCTCATCTCGTCTGAGTAGAATTTTTATTGGTCGGTTTATCTGATTAGGGTTCAAATTCAACGAACCGGTGTTTTCTTCTTTTTCCATACTTAACAAGTAACACTACTGAAAAACTTATCATGGATGATAGACAACTGTGTCACCTTTACTATAAAAGATGACGTTGTTCACAATCATCTACCAAATGACTGTCATCTTTTAAATGTAATTTATACACTATGTAGGCTTTAAGTAGTACGTCACCTTTACTTATTAAAGATTACATTCATGACTATCACCTTTTTCATAAAAGATGATGACAGACAACATCATCTAATTTATTTAAGATGATATGTTTGTATGTGATGTATACATGGAACAGCGAACAACCACAATTGTCACGTACCATAAAATATTATATATACAATTAAATTTTATACTCTATTACCTAATTTTTCAGGTGAAGAATTGCACATATTGTATGTAAATAAAGATAAATTCTTAAGTGGACTATCACCTTTCTCACCATCACAAAGAAAAAGAAACAGTTGTAACGAATCATCCAAGCAAAATTGGCAACAATATCACACTCAGATGATAGGAATTTGGATAAATTGGACCTTTTTATTATATAAAATTGAGTTACACATGTCTTTTAACACGTAGGAATCTTTTACAGCTTCATATGATGGACAGATGACACGAGATATCTACATAACGACCCATTCTACTACAATATGACTTTTACAATAGTATGTCATGTCTCTTCCAACTTCTACATTATGCACGACTCCATAATCATATCACGTTGTGTGATTGGTGTAAGTCCTACTTCAAAGTACTTACTCCCTTGCAACGAGAAATGCTTCACATGTTTCTTCCTTGATCTCCATCTTTTGTGTAGTTCCTGGGATGTTGAACAATAAAAAAGAATGTGTACTAAAAATGAGAATGGAGTATGGTCTTAACAAAAATAACTATTACAATATTTAATATATTTTGAAAAAGTTTAATGAACATGTAAGATATAAATAAAAGTAACAAATTTGCATATACAATGAAGTTGAAGATATCATCGATAAAAAATTTTAAGGTGTTTATGAACGCCATGTTCCACATCTAAATTTATAAATTTATGCATTTGTTATTTTTACATGCACAATACTTCTAAAAATAAGGATGACACAACAGAAAATAATATAATGACATGAGAGAAGCATCACTAATTATTGTCTTGAGTGTTTATATTTCTCTTTTCACGAAAAGGTATATAAATAGACTTTGTCAGGATGTAAAATCAAATATTTCTTAGTTTTCATGCATTAAAATAAGTGAAGAGCATAGTTAATACTTAAGTGTACATATAGACATGATCACCAACAATAGACAAGATCATGATATAGAATCGGAGTCAAAAGACAACATATAGAAATTTTTTAACCTCCTATTCTTTATTTTTTTATAAATCAGACTACTATAAACATAGAACTGTAGTAATAAGGAGCCTTTCTAAAATGGGCTAACCAAAGTCAGGAAGTAAATATGATACTGGATGTGTTAAAAAGTTGTTGTTGTATACCGCAACATAATGTTTGGAACTATTTTTAGTAGGGAGAATTGGTATATTTGTTAATCATTACAATTGATAAACGTAAATGTAGACAAATAATAATAGTGTGAATAAACCAAAGTAAAGAATACCTCAACACTGAGATTGCAAATCTCCATATCTTTGTCATCTAGATCATATAGAAAATTCGTGTACACAATAGGTTCATCAGCTTGTTTTCCTGCCAACTCAAGTTCTGTCATTCATCACTCATCTCAAGTAAAGCTATATATTATAGGGACCATTTTGTCAAACTAGCATTGAAGAAGTATGGAGAGTTGATAGAATTGTTGATGTCCATGTTCTCATCCTCTAACAGAAATTAAATAATCATGAGTATGTTTGTCATCAATATGTTGGGATTTAGAATTGTATACTTTATGGAAATAAGCAGTACCTGGAAAGATATCACCTCTTTCATGATAAAGATGGAGCACAAATTAGGGAGAGATCATCCTACCAGAACAACTCATTAAAAGTTAGTGTTTGGTACATGGCATGAATACCTACCTCTGACCATTGTCCAACGAGCAATTGATTAATGTCAAACAAAGCAAAAACTCTGCCCCTAGCCATCTGGCGATGCCTAATGGTGCATATGATAGGGAGATGAAAAAATCTGACCTCAACAATGCATCAAAAAGTAGAGTTTGGGCATTTACAAGTAGGACAGGACACTTTGATGGCTTACAAGCAATTTAGGAGACATCAGTGCCATACAAGCACTGCAGGAATTAGTTGCTGACGTTGTGCTCGACCTTGGGCAGAGCAGAAGCCAGTGACGAGTCAAAGGAGGAAGGCGGCCATGCAGATCTGTATTATGTTTGGAAATGCTTTATCTTCTATCGCTGATGCTCCTCAACCAACTGGGTCACCGCACCACTTTGCCACGATGAATATTTTACCAGATTCACTGCTTGTAACTGCTAAAAACAATGAAAAAGGAGAGCGACCTTTCCCTGATGTTTCAATACCAGTGACTGGAACACTGCTCGTGGCTGGAGGCATTGAGTGGTCGTTGTCCGAACGTTGCTAAATGTGTTACCGAATGCAACTCTGGATGGGGGAGCCGATGCCATGATGGGGAAAAAGAGAGAGAGAGGAGGGTGTGGGTAGAAGAAAGGAGTCAGAGTAGGATTCGAGTCTAGAGTACTAGTAGATTGTTGATCAAGAAGTCCATTGGAGGAGGAGTATAAGATCACCAAGGGGGAGAGTATGTTGGAGGAGGGGGACCGGATCGCCTGCCTAGGAGTCCGTTGGCAGAGGGGATGGGATCGCTGAGGGGTGCATGTTGGCAGAGGGAGGATCGGATTGCCAAGATGAGCAATTGTTTGGCAGAGAGAGACCAGATCATCGAGGCGAGGAGTCGGTTGGGCGACGGCCAGAATCATGGAGGCGAGGAGTCGACTCAGCGGGGAGGAGAGACTTGGCAGAGGGGATGGGATTGCTGAGGAGGGGGCATGTTGGCGGAGGGAGGATCGGATTTCCAAGATGAGCAGTTGGTTGGCAGAGAGTGACCAGATCGCCAAGGCGAGGACGAGGTTAGGCAACGGGGCCGGAATCATGGAGGCGAGATCGAGGTTGGGCAATGGGGTTAGAATCGTAGAGGCGAGGAGTCGACTCAGTGGGGAGGAGAGACCGCATGATCAGGGGATTGGAACGGGGGATAATGGGAGTATTGACTTGTAAAATTGTGAAATGTTCTCAAGATTATATTATTATTATAGCTTGATCCTCCTGACCTAAGATTGAGTTAGGAGCCATATTTTCCTTCTTATATCGAGAACCCATACATTTTAAATTCTACTTTTAATCTCTAAGAACTCAAACAACTTCAGAAACTATGGGTTTCATTTACTTTTTTACTATATTGTGTGCTTCTTTGTTTTTGTATTTATTGAGATAAATGCATGTGTGCCTCGCACATGAATGCAAAATCCAATACATTTAATTTTGAAATATTTTGTGCAAATATATCGTGTGTGTAATCCAAAACTACAACACTATTCAGTTTAGGTTCACATATGAGATTGTCATTTCTATCACAAGTGAGAAAACAACATCCATAGACAAGTATGTTGTGACTTAGTGTGAGTATGAGTCCCTACAATGATTTGTATGCCAAGGTGAACCACAAATAGGGGCATTCCATGTCAGATGAGGGAGTGGCCTCTCAAAGAAAGTTGTCAAGTCCACATGGAGACCCAAAAAGGACATGCGTTCCAAGCTAACCTAAGGATAAAGGGGTGTCCAAATCAGATGAGGAAGTGTCTTGCCTCAAGAATTTATTAAAACTATACCTCAAACAATTTTAGACCCAATTTCATGTAATTACTCTCTATCTCAACTTGTTCTACTCTTGCCTTCAATTTTATAATTTGATGCATCTTGATTTGTATTTGTTGCTCATTGTAGTGCCACCTCCGCTCACCCACAGTCATCCTCGACCTGCATTTGATCCACCTAATCGACACCTAGTGTCAAAGGGGCCCAAGAGTTCTTGGGATAGGGAAGGATTGGTGCTACACCCATATCATAACAATGTCCTCTCTTAGAAAGTCCATGGGAATGCATTTGTAAGGAGTCACAACCCATGTCATAGAAACAACCTCTCACATCAAGTCCATGAAAATTTCATCTCACAATAAGTCCTTAAAAATGCATTTGACAGGTGGCAGGTCTGATATCATGAGAACGTCCTCTTGCAACAATCCCATGAAAATTGCATTTGCGAGGTGTCAGGGCCCATGTCATGACAACGTCCTCTCATAACAAGTCCATCATAATGCATTTGGGAGGTGTCAGAGCCCATATCGTGACAAATGTTATCTCACAACAAGTCTCTAAAATGAATTCGGGAGGTGCCACAACCCATATGATGATAGTGTCCTTTCACAACATGTCCTTTCAAATGCATTAAGGAGGAGACATGACCCATATATTGATAGTTTCCTCTCATAATAAGCCCCTAAAAATGCATTTGGATGAAGTTTGGGCCCATATCATGGAAATCTCCTCTCATGCCAAGTCCTTGAAAATATATTTGGGAGGTGTCATGGCACATATGATGACAATGTCATCTCACAGTAAGTCCTTAAAAATGCATTTGAGAGGTGTCAGGTCTCATATCATGAGAACGTCCTCTTATAACAAGTCCATGAAAATGCATTTGGGAGGTGTTAGGGCCCATATCATGACAAATGTTATCTCACAACGCGTCCCTAAAAATGCATTTGGGAGGTGCCCCAACCAATCACTACTACAGAAACCCCATTTGGCGTCGGTCTTTTAACCCCATTTGGCGTCAGTTTCCGACCGACGCCTATGTGGGCGCCGCTAAAGGTCGAACATTTCGGCGTCGGTTTTTTAACCGACGCCTATTTAACCTATAGGCGTCGGTCTTTTAGTAGACAACCGACGCCAAAAGGGTTCGCGCCACAGAAAACGGCGTCATCTAGGGAACTTTCTGCGTCGGTGATTTACTAAAAAACCGACGCCTATATTCAATGTAGCGTCGGTCTTTTAGTTGATAACCGACGCATAAAGTGTCCTAGATGACGCCGTTTTCTGTGGTGCGAACCCTTTTGGCGTCGGTTATATACCAAACGACCGACGCTTTGTTGTTTAAATAGGCGTCGGTTCGATACGAATATCCGACGCCATTTCCAGGACTGCTTTGGCCACATCAGGCGTCGGTTATAAATAAATAACTGACGCTGTATGTCTTTGCTGACGGTTTTTATTAAATAACCGACGCCTATTTATATTTTTTTTTCATATCACTTTGCAGGCCTGTTGTGGCTGGTCAGCAGGATGAGAACCTGCAGTTCAATTTTCTGAACTGCAGGTTTACAACATCCATTGATATCAGCCTACAAACAGGCCGCAAACCTGCAAAAGTCACAAAGAAAATTTCACACAAGTACATACATGTACATACATTCAGACATCAATTCAATTCTCACATTCACACATATAGAAACATTCAAATACATGTATTAACATTCAGAAATATTCATTTACAAAGTATCATTCATTATCGCTATCAACATCCCAATTATATCTTACAGTTGCCACTGCTTGTATGGCTTTTGCCCATTCTTCTCTTACTTCATTTAATGCTTCCATCGTATATGGAGCATGTATATTTTTTAAGCGTTTACCTGTAGTGTTGTCAGTTTTAAACACCTGCAAAGAGAATGATGTATATATATAAGTAATAATATAAAAATAAGATAAGATTGATATATTCCATACTAACTAATGAGACTATATATAATACCTCATGTATGGTATCGATGTCCAATGCGGCATATTTGATAATCATCTACATAAATCGCATCACATAGTATGCGCATGCCCAACCATTGTCTTGTGTAGCACACTATAAATTGAAACATACAAAATAATACAACTAAGCACAATTCACATCAATAATATATATATTCGAGTCGGGAACTTACTTGTACGTTCTGCCAATTTATTGGTTGGTTCTTTTTCCTTGGGACCGTTCCTCCAGCCTTTTTGAATGCATCTAAACCCCTACATGTTAATATAACACAATAAATTGCATAAGTAAATAGTAATGTAATAAAAGATGTTAAAGGATATAAAAATGAAATATTTCTCACCAGAATAATGGCATTCTCATTACGTGTCCAATTTTAGGGTTCAATGTACTCCCCGCAGGATCTAGATAATAAACAGTGAATGTCCCGGGGACAATAACTAGTAACTCCCAATGTCTACCGCTAGAGGTAAGAAGTTAACAATTAATAACTCAAAATGCAAAATAAAAATGGAATTTTCTTAAGTCCAAATTATAAATAAAGTAAACTTACTTGACATTGAATGGAGCTATTATTATCGTCTTCTTTTGCTGACCAAAAATTGTAAAAGCATCTATACAGTATTGTTGAACATTATCAGGGTCTTTAGCTACCAAACTAATCAATGATGGAATCAAAAATCCCAAATGATCAAATGCAAATTGTTTGCAATGATCTTCGACTAAGTAGCTGCAAAACATATAGGCGTATGCATTAATATATAAGAAACCAGATCACCGGATCTTACACAAGGTATATGGATGTATAAACAAGATCTCACCTTATCCATGTCTCTATCATTGATGTATTCATCCAATCATACATAAACAGCTCAATAATATCTTGTATAAATAAAGAGTTATCGTATGATTGACCTGCATAATCTGCATCTAAAAAAATAATTATAGGGCAATGTACATTATGTGCCCGTAGCCAACATGCCATTCCCCTACAAGTAGGACCTAACGGGTATGTTAGGTCAGTTGGAACCCAATCGGGTAATGCGGGAAGTGGAAGTGGAGGCCTAGGTGCTCCTGGTGTCTTCTTTTTAACCTGTACATATAATTTCAGATCAGTTGACATCATATATACACATTAACAGTCTAAATCAATGTAAATTTATCTTACAATTTCAGTCATGTAGACGACATCTGCTTTGGGCCACAATATCACCCCGCCTTCTGCATCAGCAAGTCTATCAATATCCGGGTGGGGATATGGCAATGTAGCTTCTCTCCAATCAGGTAACACACGTATCGGGCTGACACGAACGTAGCCCTGTGGCATTGGAGTCCCGTGAAACATTGCCCCAGGAAGGGACAGGTAAGCCTGCGCCTCTGCAACAACGTAGTCTTGCATTCTTAAGCGGCATGGCTTCAATGCCTACAAATTTACGTAAAGAATATTATACATATATACATATCATCTTGAAAACATAACAACTTGAAAAGACTAACTACAATGTCATAAACAATACTTACAGCAGACGTGCTAGGCGATGGGTCTCCAGGATTACTCGCAGTCTGTGCATCAGGAGAAGAGTGGGTCGCCATAGGCGTATTGGAAGCCTGAGATGCCTGCCACCGCAGCAATTCTTCCTTGACCTTCTCAGCAACTACATCGTTGACCTTCTTAGCAACTAAATCCTCAACTCTCTTATTCTCCTATACATGGATAAAAGAAACATTAGCTTCTTATTAATGAATTTCCTTTTGCAGTAACATTCTAAAAAAAGAATAGGTTACCTCTTCTTGAGAAAGTCCCGCTCTGGGTTTGCACTGGGATGGCCCAAAGAATGCTTTGATGCCAACACCAGCGCTGACACCTCTAACACGTCCAGGATGCTCTGGGTTACCCACAGCAACTGTCAATTCATCCCTTGTGCCCTGAGGGATGAACGTGCCTTGTTTCCTCTGCTCGTGCAGCTCCCGCTAATCACCATAAACAGAAATTGGTAAGTTAACACCACAAATAATCAATATTCAAACGATTTCTCTAAGAGTGTTATTTTACCATTTTTGCAGTCGCCTCAGCAGTTACAGGCTTCTTTATTTCACCCTTCTTGTTTTGCCTGCCAGCTATCCAGATATCATGGCGAGGCATGGGTGTGGCAGACTCCTGAGTAGGAGCAGACTCCTGAGTAGCCGCAGACTCCACCTGTAGTCTTTGGCGAACGCTTGCATAGCCTTTTGGACCCATAGTGTGGTCATGCACATTCAGTGCACGTCTTGCTTTTTGTGCGTCACTGAGGGCCTAGTTAGTATGCACATTAATGATTTGGTTAGTAGCACTAAATGCTAATCTTGAATAGGTGAATACAATGTATATTAATTAAATTAGGAGTGACGCCTAATACCTTGAATTCTTCAGATTTTCTTGAAGCAACAAAATTGTCCCAATCTTCTTTGTCCAAGAAGTTCCATTGTTCAAGGGCTGACTTCTTCTTCTTATCACCCTCTTTTATGTATTCTCTGTTCAGATTTGTCCTATAATTCCTAAGCATCTTTCCAGCGCGTTGCATCACATTTTTACGATGCAACTTCTCATCCAATGCAAACAGATTCTGTAAAATAGAAATGTTATTAACTAGTATCCAAAATAGAATTTCAAATAATAGAATTTGTAATCTACAAAATAGAATTGCAAATAATAATAACTCACGCATAAATCCTTCCATATCAAGTCTTTTTTCCCTTGAGGAACTTTATGCCAATTGTCATACTTAACACCACAATGGATCCGAGTGGTACACCCAAGATAGTTCACAAAATTATTGCGGTTCACTCCAATTGGATTTCCTCCATTATCAAACTCCACCACCAATTTGGATCCACTACCACTTAGCGCTAATAACTTCTTCAACAGAGTGATGCCCCTTTTCTTGTTAAGTGTTTGGTGTTGCGCATCAAGTTGCTCCAGTGCTTCAGTGGGTACAGGTGCATCAACCTAAAATTTGACAAAAATAAAATACACTAAATTAGCCCAATATAGAAATATAGGATATATGACATAACTAGAAGATAATGAATTTTATAGAAATACAGGATATGTTTTTAGAACTTACATTAGTATCCTCGCCATGCTCGTCATGGACAGCATGCTCATCATGGACTTCATGCTCATCATGGACATCATGCTCATCATGGTCAGCCATCTGAAAATGTCATTAAAAAGGCAAACATTTAGCATTTCTATTAACTAGAAAAAGGCAAACATTTAGCATTTGTATTAACTAGAAAAAGGCAAACATTTAGCATTTGTATTAACTAGAAAAAGGCAAACATTTAGCATTTGTATAAACATACATGTCTCTAAAATTGTGATCTTTTATCAATTAACAATCCTTCATTGTGATCTCCGCGCACATATAAGTCATCATTAGCTTCAATATTTTGTGGAGTTGGCAACCCAACTGAGAATGGACTGGAGTCATCATACTTATCATAGTACTCTTCTTCATCTATAGGATCTTCAATGAACTGTCTTTTACCATGAAGAACAACCGACCATTTATCATTTTCAGGATCATCAATATAGAATATTTGTTTCGCCTGTGATGCCAATATGAATGGTTCACCCTTCTCGCCAATCTTTTCAAAGTTCACCAAAGTGAAACCCAATTCATCCACTATAACTCCTTTGGTGTTATCAACCCAATTACAATTAAAGAGTGGAATTTTGAAATCTATGTAGTCAAACTCCCAAATGTCCTCAATGACACCGTAATATGACATTTTAGCTTCACGTGGACTCTTATCCTTTGCACTTGCAAAGTACATAGTCGACGCTTGAAGAGTGACCCCACTATTTTGGACGACACTCTTATCATCTTGGCGCTTTGTGTAATATGTGAATCCATTAATGTCAAATCCTTCATAAGACATAACATTCGGTTTTGGTTTAAAGGCGAGGCATTTGATAGTTTCTGTAATATCATTTGGTGTTTGAGATAGTTGATGTAAGACTTTATCTTCAAACCACTTAGTAAAAGTCTTATTATGCTCTCTAGCAAGCCACATTGAACTTGCTCGAGGATGTTGTCTCTTTATGAAATTGGTATGTTCCTCGATATAAACACTCACTTCGTCCATATTGTGTAAAATATACAAGTGAGCTTGTTCCAACTGCTCACGGCTGATTACTTTCACCCGTGATCCCAAAATTCCTTTGCCCTCCTCAATATTCTTGTCATTATCAGGAGTGTCATTACCACTGAGAAAGTCATTGCAAAAATCCATAACCTCTCTCGCCACATAACCTTCAATAATACTCCCTTCAGGCCGATAACGGTTTCGAACATCACCTTTAAAAACGCTCATGTATCGTTCAAAGGGATACATCCAATGCAAGAAAACTGGTCCCAACATTTTCACTTCCCTAGTCAAGTGGACAACAAGATGTACCATGATATCAAAGAACGAAGGAGGGAAATACATCTCAAGCTGACATAGGGTAACAACCACTTCTCTTTGCAAATTATCAAGAGTATCAGGGTCAATAACTTTGCTGCATAGAGTGTTGAAAAAGAAACAAAGTCTGGTAATTGCAAACCTTACATGCTTCGGCAATATAGATCGAATTGCCACGGGCAATATTTGTTGCATTAGAGTGTGACAATCATGAGATTTAAGACCTATCAACTTCAGATCTTTCATTGATACCAATCTACGGATGTTGGATGAGTAACCATGTGGCACCTTAACATTTACCAAGCATTCACAAAAAGTTTTCTTCTCCTTTCTAGACAACGTGTAACAAGCGGGAGGTAAGTATGTTCTTTTATTACCCATTTCATGTAATTCTGTTAATTCTGACCTTATTCCCATTTCACGTAGGTCCAGTCTGGATTTTATCCCATCTTTTAGTCTTACCTGGTATATTTAATAGAGTACCAATGATGCTATCACAGACATTTTTCTCAACGTGCATTACATCGATACAATGCCTGACTGTCAAAGAACTCCAATAAGGAAGATCCCAAAATATTGACTTCTTCTTTAATGAAGAATTTTCACTCCGTGTGGCCATACTACATTGTGATTTCTTACCAAATTCATTGACAATGTCTTTTACTCTTTCATAAACAACATCCCCTGGTATAGGTTTAGGTGCACTCCGTTCATCATTCCATCCATTGAATGATTTGCGCTTCCTACGATACGGATGGAATTTTGAAAGAAACCTTCGATGACCAAGATATACAGTCTTGCCGCCATGTTTTAGTCTTATTGAATCAGTGTTTTCTTCACATATAGGACACGCTTTAGCTCCTTTGACACTATATCCAGACAAATTCCCATATGCTGGAAAGTCATTAATAGTGCAAAACAACATAGCGTGCAAACGAAATGTCTCTCTTGCTGAAGCATCATAGGTCATCACACCTTCAGCCCAAAGTTTCTTTAAGTCATCAATCAAAGGTTCAAGATAAACATCGATATCATTTCCGGGTTGTTTAGGGCCCGATATCAACAATGACAACATAACGTACTTATTTTTCATACACATCCAGGGAGGAAGATTGTATATAACAAGCATGACTGGCCAAGTGCTATGTTGGCTGTTCGATGTCCCGTACGGATTCATCCCATCTGTACAAAGCCCAAGTCTTAGATTCCTATCTTCTTCACCAAATTTAGGGTACAATAGATCAATCTTCTTCCACTGTGGGGAATCAGACGCATGTCGTAGGATCCCATCATTATTTTTCTTAACATCTGCATGCCACCTCAAATTCTTCGCATCTTTCGGATTTGCAAACAAGCGTTGAAACCGTGATATTATAGGTAGATACCACAACACCTTGGCAGGAGAACCAGTTTTGGACTCCCCCGAAGTCGTCAATTTATACCGTGACGCACCACATTTTGGACAATCTTTCAAATCTACAAAGTCCTTTTGAAATAATACACAATCATTCGGGCATGCGTGTATCTTCTTGGCCTCCATTCCCATTGGGCACAACATTTTCTTTACCTGGTATGTTGAGATTGGAAGCTCGTTTCCTTCAGGAAGCATTTCTTTCAACAAAGTCAACAATGAAGTGAAGCTTTTGTCGCTCCATCTATTGTTAGCTTTCAACTTATACAATCTCAACACAGCGCTAAGCTTCGTAAACTTAGCAGAGCCTGTGTATAATGGTATCTCAGCATCATGCACAATGTTTGTAAAGATAGGAGGTGGATCGGTGTGCTCTACCCTACAACTATCCAGCATCGCATCAACAATGTCTACTGGAACTGGTTCGTTCACATTTACATCATCGGAGGCAATTTCTTCTTCCACCCAAGCACTGCTATCGACATCTACTGGTTTCGATTTTGAAATCTCTCCATGCCAGTGCCATTCTGTATAGCCTTGTACAATCCCGTTGCACATGACATGACTTTTGATTTCCTCACCAGTGTTGACTTTCAAGTTGTTACCGCAATGCCTACATGGACAGTAGAACCTATCTGTAGGTTTTTTCCTATGTTCCTCGGAAAATCTAATAAACTGATCAAGACCAGATATAAACTCTGGGGTGCAACGATTACGAATGGACATCCATGATCTATCCATTCTATGATCAGAGAAAACAAGTATATATTAGGAAACAAGTATATATTAGGAAAAGATTAGGCAGCATTTCCCCGCTGTTCTCTAAGTACATATGTACTTAGAGAACAAACGGGGAAATGCCAACAAACACATGTGATGTAATTCTTATATATAATAAATGTGTACCACCTATCCCATCCTTGAACACCTAATCTCACTAGTAAGTGTATAATGTGTATTGGGTTTTCAAGAAAATTTCGGCAGCATTTCCCCGCTGTTCTCTAAGTACATATGTACTTAGAGAACAAACGGGGAAATGCTACCAAAATTTTCTCGAAAACTCAATACACATTATACACTTACATCCTAAGTGAGATTAGGTGTTCAAGAACAGTCCCAAACCGGGGACTATCCAAGATTTACTCCTAATGAGTAAATCTTGGACGGGTTTCTAGGCCAACAAACACAATAATAGATATCTACAATGAAGCCGGACTCCATACAAACAGTATATAATTTAGTGATTGTTCATTCTAATTTATATCAATGTACAAGTAATATAAAAAACAATGATTGTTCACATTCTAGGCCAACAAACACATGTGATGTCATTCTTATATATAATAAATGTGTACCACCTATCCCATCCTTGAACACCTAATCTCACTAGTAAGTGTATAATGTGTATTGGGTTTTCAAGAAAATTTTGGCAGCATTTCCCCGCTGTTCTCTAAGTACATATGTACTTAGAGAACAAACGGGGAAATGCTACCAAAATTTTCTCGAAAACTCAATACACATTATACACTTACATCCTAAGTGAGATTAGGTGTTCAAGAACAGTCCCAAACCGGGGACTATCCAAGATTTACTCCTAATGAGTAAATCTTGGACGGGTTTCTAGGCCAACAAACACAATAATAGATATCTACAATGAAGCCGGACTCCATACAAACAGTATATAATTTAGTGATTGTTCATTCTAATTTATATCAATGTACAAGTAATATAAAAAACAATGATTGTTCACATTCTAGGCCAACAAACACATGTGATGTCATTCTTATATATAATAAATGTGTACCACCTATCCCATCCTTGAACACCTAATCTCACTAGTAAGTGTATAATGTGTATTGGGTTTTCAAGAAAATTTCGGCAGCATTTCCCCGCTGTTCTCTAAGTACATATGTACTTAGAGAACAAACGGGGAAATGCTACCAAAATTTTCTCGAAAACTCAATACACATTATACACTTACATCCTAAGTGAGATTAGGTGTTCAAGAACAGTCCCAAACCGGGGACTATCCAAGATTTACTCCTAATGAGTAAATCTTGGATGGGTTTCTAGGCCAACAAATAATGTGTTGTCATTCTTATACCTAAAATCCTAGTTCTTCAAATTAGGGTGATTATTGATGTCTTTAAAAGCATGATTGGCAATTTAGGGAAAAGTTCATCATTTAAATTCCAAGCATTCACATGTGTGCATTACAGTTCATCATTAAGCAAGAAGGGTGATTAGGATTCTCAATATACTCAACAATAAAATAAGTTAAACATATGTGCATTACAGTTCATCATTTACATTCCAAACATGTCACATGTGTGCATTACAGTTCATCATCAAGATATCTATAACTTACTTAAACATTCAATTATGAAGTAAATATACACTTAATTAAGAATAGCATGACACACAAAGTTGCAGTCAACATCATTATGTTTTGTTCTATCATGGACTATCAGATTGGTATATCACATATGTATCAGTACATTATTAAATAAACACAATCAGTAAATAACTTTTAAAAAAAATCCACTAGACGTGCAGCCTAGACGTGCCCTGGCGCCGCCTAAGCATCCGCCCAGAGGCCTATCTAGGCAGGGCACCTGGGCTTGGGACCCTAGGCGTGCCCTGGCACCTACTTAGGCGCTGCCTGGGTGAGTTCTAGGTCCGCGGCGGCAGAGAAAAGCAAGGCAGAGGACAAAAAAGGTGGTGAAGGTTTGTGGGTTACCTTGCACGAGGACAGCACGAGTAAAGCTGCTTCTACCGACGGGGGCGGAGGTGACGACGACAGCACCGTAGCTGCTTCTACTGGCGGCGACGACTAGAGGAGAGCAGGGGCGGTGGGCAACGACCGACGGCGACGAGCGGACAGCAGCAGTAGCAGGGGCGGCGGAGAAGAAGGGTGCCGGAGAAGAAGGACGCCGGAGATGGGGCGCCGGAGAGAAGCGCCGGAGAGCAGCAGCAGCAGAGAAGCGCTGGAAAGTCGCCGCAACAGGGAAAATCGCCGCAATAGGATAGCAATGAAACAGAAGAAAGGGGAAGAGTCGGGCGATCGCGGGGGGTTATAAGTTCCCAAATAGCGTCGGTTGTTTACAACAACCGACGCCTAAACATCTTTAGCGTCGGTTGGTTGAAACAACCGACGTCTAATTGGACGATATTTTCATGGAAATTTTTGGCGGGAACCACCTTCAGCGTCGGTTAGACAAGGATAACCGACGCTGAAAGTGACATTGTCCGCGCAAATTTTCATCGCAAATAGGCGTCGGTTTTCTAGGTATATAACCGACGCTGAAAATGACACTATTTTTTTTATCGAAAAATGGATTTCGCGGGCGACTTTAAGCGTCGGTTTTTTATAAACAACCGACGCTTAATACAAAGCGGTACCCGTGTCTGGCTGGTCTTCGAATATAGACGTCGGTTTTATTAAACAACCGACGCCTTATATGTTAGGCGTCGATTTTCCTTAATAACCGATGCCCAGAAAAGCGACACTAAATGCTATTTCTGTAGTAGTGAATATTATGATAGTGTCCTTTCACAACATGTCCCTTCAAATGCATTAAGGAGGATACAAGGCCCATATATTATTAGTGTCCTTTCATAATAAGTCTCTAAAAATGCATTGCGTTGAAGTTTGGGCCCATATCATGACAATGTCCTCTCATGCCAAGTCCTTGAAAATACATTTGGGAGGTTCCATCTCACATATGATGACAATGTCATCTCACAATAAATCCTTAAAAATGTATTTGGGTGGTGTCAGGTCCCATATCATGACAAAGTCCTCTCATAACAAGTCCATCAAAATGCACTTGGGAGGTGTCAGGGCCCATATCATGATAAATGTTATCTCACATCAAGTCCCTAAAAATGCATTTGGGAGGTGCCACGACTAATATCATGGTAGTGTTATTTCACAACATGTTCTTTCAAATGCATTAAGAAGGATACATGGCCCATATATTGGCAGTGTCCTCTCATAATAAGTCCTTGAAAATGTATTTCGATGAAGTCTGGGCCCATATAACGACAACTCTCTCTCACACCAAGTCTTTGAAAATACATTTGGGAGGTACCATGGAACATATGATCACAATATCATCTCATAGTAAGTCCTTAAAAATGCATTTGGGAGGTGTTAGGTCCCATATCACGATGTTGTCCTCTCACAACAAGTCTATGAAAATACATTTGGGAGGTGTCATGGACCATATCATGAAAATATCCTCTCATAAAAAGTCCATCAAAATGCATTTGGAGGTGTCAGGGCCATATCATGACAAATGTTATCTCACAGCAAGTCCCTAAAAATGAATTTGGGAGGTGCCACGGCCCATATGATGATAGTGTCCTTTCATAACATGTCCTTTCAAATGCATTAAGGAGGAGACATGACCCACATATTGACAGTTTCTTCTCATAACAAGCCCCTAAAAATGCACTTGGATGAAGTTTGGGCCCATATCATGACAATCTTCTCTCACGCCAAGTCCTTAAAAATACATTTGGGAGGTACCATGGCACATATGATGACAATGTCATCTCACAATAAGTCCTTAAAAATGCATTTGAGAGGTGTCAGGTCTCATATCATGAGAATGTCCTCTTACAACAAGTCCATGAAAATACATTCGGGAGGTGTCATGGCCCATATCATGATAACATACTCTCATAACAAGTCCATCATAATGCATTTGGGAGGTGTCAGGGCCCATATAATAAAAAATATTATCTCACATCAAGTCCCTAAAAATGAATTTGGGAGGTGCCACGACCCATATGATGATAGTGTCCTTTCATAACATGTCCTCTAAAATACATTAAGGAGGAGACATGGCCCATATATTGACAGTTTGCTCTCATAATAAGCCCCTAAAAATATATTTGGGTGAAGTTTGGGCCCATATCATGACAATCTCCTCTCACGCCAAGTCCTTGAAAATATATTTGGGAGGTGCCATGGCACATATGATGACAATGTCATCTCACAATAAGTACTTAAAAATGCATTTGAGAGGTGTCAAGTCTCATATCATGAGAACACCCTCTTACAACAAGTCCATGAAAATACATTTGGGAGGTGTTAGGGCCCATATTATGACACATGTTATCTCATAGCGCGTCCCTAAAAATGCATTTGGGAGGTTCCACGACACATATCATCATAGTGTCCTTTCACAACACGTCCCTTCAAATGCATTAAGGAGGTGCTAGGGCCCATATATTGATAATGTCCATAACTGCATTTAGGAGGAGCCATGGCCCATATGATGACAATATCATCTCACAACAAGTCCCTTAAAATGTATTTGTGAGAATCTTGGGCCCATATCATGACAATATCATCTCACAACAAGTCCCTTGACATGCATTTGTGAGGATCTTGAGCCCATATCATGATAGTGGTCTCTCACAACAAGTCCTTGAAACTGCACCTATGAGTATCCAGGCCCATATCATGAGAATCCTCTTAGGAAAGTCCCCCAAAATGCATGTGTGAGGAGCTACAACCAATAACATGACAATGTCCTCTCAGACCGGTCCATTAAAATGCTTTGAGGAGGGGCTAGGGCCTATGTAATGACATTGTCTTCACACAAAAATGTCCTTGATATGTGTATATATGTATTGTCCTCTTAACTTATTCATCTCATAATAAGTCCTTAAAAATGCATTTGGGTGGTGTCATGTCCCATTTCATGACAATGTCCTCTCATAACAAGTCCATTAAAATGCATTTGGGAGGTGTCAGGGCCCATATCATGACAAATTTCATGACCAATATTGTGATAGCGTCCTTTCACAACATTCCCCTTCAAATGCATTAAGGAGGATACATAGCCCATATATTGGCAGCGTCCTCTCATAATAAGTCCCTAAAAATGCATTTCAGTGAAGTTTGGGCCATATCATGACAATTACCTCTCACGCCAAGTCCTTGAAAATACATTTGGGAGGTGTCATCGCACATATGATGACAATGTCATCTCACAATAAGTCCTTCAAAATGCATTTGGGTGGTGTCAGGTCCAATTTCATGACAACGTCCTCTCATAACAAGTCCATCAAAATACATTTAGGAGGTGTCAGGGCCCATATCATGACAAATGCCGCGACCAATATTATGATATTCCTTTCACAACATGTCCCTTCAAATGCATTTCAGTGAAGTTTGGGCCCATATCATGACAACCTTCTCTCATACATGTCCATCAAAATGCATTTGGGAGGTGTCAGGGTCCATACCAAGACAAATGTTATCTCACATCAAGTCCCTAAAAATTCTTTTGGGAGGTGCCACGAACAATATTGTGATAGTGTCCTTTCACAACATGTCCCTTCAAATGCATTAAGGAGGATAAATAGCCCATATATCAGCAACGTCCTCTTATAATAAGTCCCTAAAAATACATTTTGGTGAAGTTTGGGCCATATAAAAACAAATTTCGTCTCACGCCAAGTCCTTGAAAATACATTTGGGAGGTGCCATAACACATATGATGGCAATGTCATCTCACAATAAGTCCTTAAAAAGGCATTTGGGTGGTGTCAGGTCCTATTTCATGATGACATCCTCTTATAACAAGTCCATCAAAATGCATTTGGGAGGTGTCAAGGCCCATTTCAAGACAAATGTTATCTCACATAAAGTCCTTAAAAATGCATTTGGGAGGTGTCATGAATCATTTCTCACAATGCAACATCATGACTATCTCCACAATGCATGTTGTGACCGCGATAGAACATGATACAACATACACTCCAATTCCTCCTAGAAGCTAAGTGTCATCAAACATCTTAAAGCAACTCCATAAAAATGCATTTGAGAGGAGACATGGCCCATATCATGAGAGTGTCCTCTCAAACCAACTCCCTAAAATGCATTTGTGTGGAGCCATGGCCCATAATGTGCCACTAACCTCTTGCACCAAGTCCCTAGAAATGTATTTGTGTGGTTTCATGCCCTTATCATGACAGTGTCCTCTCACATTAACTCACAAAAATTGCATTTGGGATGAATATTGTGACAGTTTTCTCTCACAACAAGTTTCAAGTGAAAATGGGAGGTTCCATGGCACATATGATGACAATGTCCTCTCAAGTTTGGGCATATATCATGACAATGTCCTCTCACTCCAAGTCCTTGAAAATACATTTCAGAGGTGCCATGGCACATATGATGATAATTTCATCTCACAGTAAGTTCTTAAAAATGCATTTGGGAGGTGTCAGGTCCCATATCATGACAACGTCTTATCACAACAAGTCCATGAAAATGCATTTGGGAGGTGCCAGGGCCCATATCATAACAAATGTTATCTCACATCAAGTCCCTAAATATGCATTTGGGAGGTTCCACGACCCATATCATGATAGTGTCATTCATAACATGTCCCTTCAAATTCATTATGGAGGATACATGGCCCATGTCATGATAGTGTCCTTCATAACATGTCCCTTCAAATAAATAGAATCAGGGCCCATAATCCATTTCTATGGACATTGTTCTCAAAAATGTATCTGGAGGAGCCAAGCCCCCTATCATGACAGTCTTTTCTCACTACAAGTCCCTTGAAATTCATTTGTGAGGATCCAGGGATCATATCATGATAGTGTCCTCTCACAACAAGTCCCCAAAAATTCATTTGAGTGTATTTGGGGCCCATTTAATTACAAATGTCATCTCATAGTAAGTCCCAAAAAATACATTTGGGAGGAGCCACGACCCATATCATGATAATGTCCTCTCATAAAAGGTCCATAGAAATGGATTATGGAGGATCCAAGGCCCATATCATGGCATTGTCCTCTCACATAAAGTCTCTATAAATGCATTCAGGAGGAGACATGTCACATATCATGACAGTGTCCTCTCATAGAAAGTCCCTAGAAATGTATTAGGGAGGACCCACGACCCATATCATGACAATGTCTGCTCACAACAAGTCTCTAAGAATGAATTTGTGAGGAGTCACAACCCATATCATGATGTTGTCCTCTCACATCATGTCCCCAAAAATGCTTTTAGGAAGAACTATGGCTCATCTCATGAAAGTGTCCTCTCATAACAAGTCTCTGAAAATGTATTTGGGAGGTGCTTGGGCCCATATCATGACAAATGTCATCTCATAGCAAGTCTTTAACAATTCATTTAGGAGGATCCACAACCTATAGCATGGCATTGAGCTCTTACAACAACTCCTTAAAAATGCATTAAGGAGGATCTAGTGCCCATATCTTGACAGTGTCATTTCACAACAAATCTTTACAAATGCATTTGGATAGATTTGGGGCCCATATCACCACAACATCCTCTCACAACAAGTCCCTAAAAATGCATTTGGGTGGTGTCATGGCCATATCATGATAGTATCATCAAACAACAAGTCCCTCAAAATGCATTTGGGATGAGCTAAGACCCATATTATGATAGTGATGTCTCACAACAAGTCCCTAAAATTGAATTTGTGAGGGGTCATGGCTCATATCATGATGTTTTCTTCTCACAACAAGTCCCTAAAATTCTTTTGAGAGGAGTCATTGCCCATGTCATGAAAGTTTCCTCTCACAACAAGTCTCTGAAAATGCATTTTTAAGGTACTTGGGCCCGTATCATGACAAATGTCATCGCATATCAAGTCTCTAACAATTCATTTAGGGGGATCTATGACCTATATCATAACATTGAGCTCTCATAGCCTATGAAGTGTTCCACTCTACGAAGAGAGAAAAGGGGAAGAAAAAAGGCAGTCTTGCTATGAAGTTGGACATGTCTAAAGCATACGACATGGTGGAGTGGGGTTTCCTTGATGTGGTGATGGAGAAGATGGGTTTTGGGATGAAGTGGAGGAGTAAAGTCAAAGATTGCATCACATCTGTCCAACACACTTTTGCTATAAACGAGGATCGGACCAAAAGCACAAAGCCTGCACGTGGACTTCGCTAGGGTGACCCTCTATCCCATATCATGAGAATGTCCTCTCGTAGCATGTGGATGGAGGTGTATATGGGAGGATCTATGACCAATATCATGTCAGTGTGCTCTCACAACAAGTCCCTAAAAATAAATTTTTGAGGAGCCATGACCCATATCATGATGGTGTCCTCTCACAGGAAGATCCCAAAAATGCATTTTGGAGGAGCCACATCACATATCATGAGACTGACCTCTCCCAACATGTCATTGTAATTGCATTTGGGAGGATATGTGACCACTATCATGATAGTGTGCTCTCACAGTAAGTCCCTAAAAGTACATTTCTGAGGAGCCAGTGCCCATATCACGATGGTGTCATCTCACAACGTGTCACTGAATATGTTTCTGGGAGGAACCAGAGCCCATATCATTATGGCATCTAGGGGTGAGCAGAATTTGGTTAATAACCGATTAACCGAATGGTTAATTTCGAATGGTTAATTTTTTTTAGACTATTTGGTTAATTCGGTTAATTTGGTTAATTTAATTCGGTTAATCGGTTAAATGGTTAATTTCATGGTTAAAGATATTTTTGGTATGGTTAACCAAATTAACTGAATAGTTATAATTTATTATTAAATAATATCCTACACACATATATACATATATAGTTGTACTTTTATTTCAAAAAACTTCCCCATATACATAGTAATCAAGTTTTCACGAGCCATACAACATTATATTTCCAGAAATACCACTATAATATAACAATTGTTCAAAATTCAATGAGTATTTCAAATAACATTATTACACATGTGTTATTTGGTTAACCAAATTAACCGACCGAATTAACCGTTAACCGATTGGACAATAACCGAATTAACCGACGCAATTCGGTTAGGTTAATGGTTAAAATCTCAAACCACAAATTAACCATTTAACCGAACCGAATTAACCATAACCGACTGAATTAACCGAATGCTCACCCCTAATGGCATCCTCTCACATCAAGTCTTTGAAAATGCATCTGAGAGGAGCCACCTCCAATATCATGACAATGTCCTCTCCCAATATGTCATTGTAATTGCATTTGGGAGGATATGTGACCAATATCATGATAGTGTGCTCTCATGGTAAGTCCCTAAAAATAAATTTCTGAGGAGCCAGGGCCGATATCATGATGGTGTCGTCTCACAACATGTCACTGAATATGTTTTTGGGAGAAACCAGGGCCCATATCATTATGGCTTCCTCTCACATCAAGTCTTTAAAAATGCATATGAGAGGAGCCACCTCCAATATCATGACAATGTCCTCTCCCAACATGTCATTGTAATTGCATTTGGGAGGATATGTGACCAATATCATGATAGTGTGCTCTTATGGTAAGTCCCTAAAAATAAATTTTTGAGGAGCCAGGGCCGATATCATGATGGTGTCGTCTCACAACATGTCACTGAATCTGTTTTTGGGAGGAACCAGGGACCATATCATTATGGCATCCGCTCACATCATGTCTTTGAAAATGCATTTGAGAGGAGCCACATCACATATCATGATAATGTCCTCTCCCAACATGCCATTGTAATTGCATTTGGGAGGATATGTGACCACTATCATGATAGTGTGCTCTCACAGTAAGCCCCTGAAAATAAATTTCTGAGGAGTCAGGGCCCATATCATGATGGTGTCGTCTCACAACATTCACTTAATATGTTTCATATAATTGCTCAAAAGATTACATAAAAGCTCTCACATAAGCGCAAGCAACAAACTGGGTTGCCAATCCTTGTTGGATGGCAAAACCAAAGAACCCAAAAATATAATCATTACATATAGATGAAGGCATCATAAGATTCCTATTTATATATGTTGAAGGCGTCGAAGAAGAGAAATTGTATCGTCGGCAGGCACCCCAAAGGTGTCAAAGGCAAAAGGTAGAAAATGGTGTTGATTGGCCTCACATGTTGTTCCATGTTTATGAACTTTTTGTATTGCTGCCTCGGACACTGCCTACCCTGCTTTAAAGTTTTTTGAAAGGATACGTGTCAAGGGAGAAACTCCTATTAGGTTAACACAAGTATGTTTTCCATTCATCCAATGAAATAAAAGAATTTATGTAGGTCGCAACGAATGAACACCATCAGATTGAGTGCCAAGGAAGGCCAAAGGAGCTTCTTTCAAAACCTTTAACCCAGATCAAGTGCCAACATCATGACAGAACTTATAACCAGGCTGTGAGCGGCAGTGCACTGCATGATCACCAAAGGCATCAAGATTTGTGATGTTGCAAATTAGACGACGTTCATCACTTGGATACAAGGGAATCATAAGCTAATACCGAAGGATAGCTCGATACTCAATGGGTAACATAGACAAACCAAGGCCATCAATAGGAACAACCCTCAAAAAAATTTGTGCATGATCGGCTTGTAAATAAGTGAGAATAGCATGTTACTGTAAGGATAGGTCACTTGCCATGATTTGTTGGATGACCATTTTGTAGAAGCGTCTACCAAAATAGACTGGGTCTTTGGGGTGGTAGAATGTGTACTTGTCAACATAGACCAACATAAAGATGGCAAGATATTGCATATGCAAGCATGTGCTTGGACAAAGGGGAGCCATGCAGGCACACATGTAACCTCACACAACATATGGTCTTGGAGATATGTAGTGTGTATCTGAGAGGCAAAAAAAGCAAATTTACTGACATCATGAGAGGACTTGATCCCCAATCCCCCTAGATGCATAGGAAGTGTAGCCAAACACCATTGTAAATAACCAAAACATGGGCCGTCACCAACCACAATACGCTCCAGACAACGACGAAGACCGTGATCAAAAATATCCAACATAGGTGTGATAGAAGAAGGAGGTGTTGTATGAAGATCAAATAACAGTTTGGGCATCCCAACACAAGACCGAAGAAGAAGAAGCTCACACTATGGGTCCTGGAGTGAGGACATGCGATCCATCATATCAAGGGTCTTCATCACACGTTTCTGGAGAAGTTCCTTCACAAAGGATGCATCTATAGAAAATTGAGCCACCTAGAATCTTCACTCCACACTCTGGATGAGAGATGTCAGTTGGAAATAAGCCCACATTCGAGCCTCATCTAGGGTCATTAGATGGCCAAAAAATCTATCTTCTTAGTATTCAGATGAAGACCATACATCGGGCCTTGCTCCTGAATGAGGGATAGAGCCTTCGAAACAACCTTTGTGTCCCTAATGAGGTTACCATCATCAAGGTAGAAAGAAAGGAGGTCAAGTTGACATGCATCCTTTTCCTGTAAAATAAGAGGGTGGAGTCCCAGGGAAAAAAGTAGGGGGCCTAATGGGTCACCTTGTTGTACCCTGACAGAAGAAAAAAGAGGCTCACCATGATCCATATAGAGAGGAGATGGAGAGCTATAGAAAAACTCAACCCATCGTGCAATAGAAGGGCAATGGAGATGAACCTCTAGGAATATGGTAGATCTATCAACCATGTTGAAGGCATTGTTGAAGTCAATAAGAGCCATGGTGACTGTAGTGTGTTGTTGTTGTTCATAGACAAGTCGAGTGACAGCATGTAGAAGGGCCTCAACACCACCAGAAATAACAACACCATACTGATGATCCATAAGATAAGGGACGACATCAGAACTTACACCCTTTGCCACAACTTTGGATACAAGGCGCTGCCAAATAGTACCCATAGTAATAGGCCGAATGCCATTGTCTGGTTTGAGAAAAGGAGTCAATGGAGCACTAGCAATGTAGGGAGCTAAGGAATCTGGACAACGACCAGTGAGCCAAAGATTCACCATAGTTGAAACTGCATTAAAAAATCATCTTTCACTACAGTGGCAGCCCCACACATATAATCAATAAGATGTTGTGATCGTAGGCCATCACGTGCGCAAGCGGTCCCTTTCTTGAATGATAAAATGGTTTCTTCAAGCATAGAGAAAGAAGCAACAAATGGAGAGCTAGAAATTTCAGACTGAGGTTGTACCAATGGTAGTGGAGGTTGAGGGTGTTTAGCTTCAAGATAAGAATAATTAGCAGCTTTTATGGGGGTAACACCACTAGAGGATAGAACACGGATGGCAGTAGAAAATTGGCTATCTTTGATCTTAGACTTGGCACGTGAAATACAAGCTTCAAAAGAATGTTCTTGCCCGGTAGGACAACAATGAGCAAAAATCTGAGCCAGGAGTTGTTGAATGCCATCAGGTCCTAAATTTTAAGTCTCCAAATCCTTAAGGATCATAAGTTGTTGTAGAGAGATGCGTTTTTGAGAAGACTATTCTTAAGAAAACTTAGGGGAGAAGCGATACAGAACACATGCTGGAAGCAACAAAAGACGAATCCCTGCATCAATAGACCGTGGGCAAGAAGCCACCTAGAGTAAGCAAGCATGAAGAGTGTCGACAAAGGGCAAACAACAAAGAAGAGGGATTCTCTTTACGGTAGGGACACCCTTGTGGAAGACAGAATCTAGAAGATTTGTGTCGAGCTATAGTCGGTCAACAGGTAGAGGCGGTGGCTCAATATGTTGACGAGCTGACAGGGTGCAAGGAACAGAATCTGGAAAGATAGAATTGATGGGAGCAGGCAAACCAACTATCACATCGAGTGATGTCTCACCAGGCTATCGAGGTAGAGTGGTAGTAACATCAGAGCCATCAAAATCTTGATGAGGACATGCTTTAGACCATGGCATGATGCCAAGGCATACACCACACATCCAATTCTTGGAAGAACAAAGAGAAAAGACCAAGCCCTTCCAAACATCTGCATACTCCAATGCCTTATGGATTCCATCAACACGACTCAGTGAAGAAAAATGAACAACCCGAAGATGATTACCAAAACTATTAGCTGCTAATGGTTTGCCACGACATGTATGGAGGCTCCTAAAAGGACATGAAACTTGTGCAGTAGGTCCAACCATGCAGGATGTAGGCCCCATACGGTAAAGGACCACAGGAACAACCTCACGACTTTTCACTTGTGATGCAGTAAGATGGTCATAATGTGTCATTGCCGATGTGGGAAAACTAAATTTTGCCATTAAGGAGAGCAAAACTGAGACATGGAGGGAACCCTCTCATGTATGGCGTCCAGTAGGGCAGTCCTTCCTGCTGGGTTGACCAGTGCCAAGCCTGCTTAACACACGACTATAGGGAACCGTGTATGGGATTCCGCCTCCGGGGATCAATGTTAGACTCTATCGTATCAATCCTCAATATGTTGAGACATGGATGGCTAGGCACTAGGGACGCTCTGAGCGCATTCTTGCCCTAATCCCTTGTTGCTATGGGCGTGGTTGCCGAAAAAAGGGCAGCCACCACCGGTATGGCCAAGTCCAACAAAAGTTGATAAGTTGAATCAGACTTGAAGTTATCGCCGAACCTTTCTGGTCGCCTTCCGTCCGCATTCGGGAGACACTATGGTAAGTCAGATATGGATACTATGGTGTGGGGGAACAAGACGAGCAGAGAACCCCTTCCATCAGCGACACTGGGGTAGGTGCAATAATTAATCAGAGGTAGGTGGGAGACAAACAAAATCATTGTCGGTGCCCATGTCACATGCAGTGGCTCAGTGCCCTCGCATCACATCATCGTCCAGCGCATAGTGACCAAATAAGTGTTGATATATTCCAACAAAAATACACTCGGGAGGAGCCATGACACATTTCTTCTCATAAAAAGTCTCTTTCAATGCATTTCTTAGGAACCAGGGCCCATATAGTGACAATGTCCACTCACAACAATTCTCTAAAAATACATATGTGAGGGTTGGGGCCCATATCACAAGAATTTCCTCTAACAGTATGTTACACCCCGATCTCACAATTTCCTCAAATCATGAGATTAGGGCATAAGATAGGATTTATATGTAACACAAAGAACACCCTTAACTTTTTTTCTTTTCTTTAAAACTCTTGTTTCTTCGCATTGAACCACATAAATCATTTTAACAAGGGAATCTAAACATTTCTTTTACTAAACAGACTTTAATAGTAAAGATACATGTATAAACATTCATGATGTCTCTCACACCTTATGCACATAAGACCTACTAATTAGCATACAATTTCAAAAGAGGAATAATATTACACATCGTAATTACAACTCTCTCTCTTATCTCTTACTGAGGACCTAGAGTGATAAGGACCGACTGACTCAACTAATCTTGTACTTAACTCTTATGGAAGATCTACACTGATGCTCTGGCCATCTTCAAGTCCACGCGGTTAACCCTAAAATGTTTGAGTAGAGGGGTGAGCCTACTCACTCAGTGAATGAGTACTTCAAAGAAACAGTCTAAGGCACTAATGTGATTACAGATATAACTTTGAGTAAACGATATGAAATTTAACAACAATAAATACTACACTGAGCAGTTCTAAAACAATATAATTGAAATAACAAAGAATGTAAATATTGCATCCAAAGAATAACTACTAGAAGACTATGCTCTAGTCTTCCTTAACTCTTTCATTTATAAGGAACTCTGTAAACCTATATGATCATATTTTAGCTTATGCCCTGATCTATGCAGTGTACTCTACATAGAGACTCGCAGTGCACTACGGCCACACCGTACAAGACTTAGCGACACACCCGGGAAATGCTAAGTCTGACTTCTCGTCCTGGTATGCACAGGACTCTCAGGCTCACAAGGGCCTCACTGCACTCTCAAAAGAGTGTAAACTGGACTCCTCCTACCTAAGTACACAGGCAGAGGGTCTCTAAGTCTCCGATGCCTGGGCGTATCCCCAGGTCTGACCGGGACATTCTCTCGGATCTCTGATGCCTGGGCGTATCCCCAGGGCTGACCGGGATCCTACCTCTCAGACTTCGTGTCACCGAGACATTCGGTATTTGTTGGACACGAGTCTCCGATGCCTGGGCGTATCCCCAGGGCTGACCGTTTTACCCCAAAGGTACAGACCGTGCAATGGGGTTCTACGGTGTTCAGGGCACCTAAGTCTAACATTAACATTATAGGTACATTTTAAACAGAAATCATAACTCATGTATTCAACATATATCATGTCTCAGCAACATCCCTTTCTAGGGCATGTCATATCTCATCACCTGCAATTTATGAGATATGTATTGAAAATAAGAAGCCCTGCAGTATGTAGATATCAACTCAGAGAGAACAAGCATATAAAGTTAAATGCACTAGAAACATACAATTCAACAGTTAAGCATCACCACATCTCATATCGAGACCTTTCATATCACCATAACATGATTCATTGAACACCCTATCCTTAGGGTTTCATTTGCCTTATTCATTCATCACATGCTAACACCCTACTCTTAGGGTTTCATTCGCCTCATTCACCTTTTCATTTGCCTCATTCACTTGTCACATGGATCTCATAAGGATTTCATAGGATATAAGCATTCACTAAATAAAGATTGTTTCCAACAAATCATATACAATCAATATAGATATGAAACCATGGAAATTTAACAAAATTTAGGTTTTCCATACCATTCACTGAGATATCATGTAACAAGAATAAAATTCAATTAAGATATCCCATGAGTTACATCCTAACCAATTATAGGATTACTAGTCCTCTTTATTAAACTTTGATCTTTAAGTGTTCAATTAGGATTTACTCCAACACAGTCGTGGTGTCACCCCACGGTTGTGGCACAAGTCATTCGAGCTTAAACTAGTGAAATCAAAGTCATAGACTTAGTGATGAATCCCAAAGGTTTTAGATATTGAAATATGATAGCCTTAAGCTTGATTGAGAGCATTTAGACCTAGGTTTGGTTTAAGTCTAGATATCTCTTCAATTGGATTAAAACTCTAGTGAGATCTCAGTTTGGTTAAACCCTAATTACATCATACAATATGAATCCATAGGCATTCTTTCTAGAATGTGTTGTATACATTTCTAATATGAATCTATCATTATAGAGTCGTTCAAACAGAGAAGGAGCCCATTTCATATCAAATTGCAACTACACAGAACAAATGGACATTCAGGGTTTAAAATCACATACTAAGCAATTAGGGATTTGGATGTTATAATCAAATTTCGTGCATTAAACTGTTTGAAGGAAGAACCCACTCACCCTAAGGTGTGAAAACACCTCAAAACTGCAGCTCAACTCAGGGGATCTCGAACTCATATCAAATCCCTAGCAAATCTCCCAATTCTTCTTCCCTTCAACTCGGAAACCTTGAAAATGAGGGATTATGAAGAAAGGGTGAGAAAAGAGGGAATTTCGACATCATCTTGGATCAAATCAGAGAATGTATGGAATCTTGACATGAGAGAGAAGATTCACCATAAAAGTCTATGCAAAGGATCCAAACTTACTTGATTTCACCATTCCTCGGACCGCAAAACCCTAGGTCAGCAATTCCTCCTCTTTCTCCACTCAAGCCCTAACTCTCCCTCTCTCTCTCTAGATTTTCATTTCTCTGGGATGGATGACGAAGAATGATAGCTGTGTGTGTGTGTGGTCGATCATATAAGTCAATTTGAGCTGCTTGGGTCAATTGCATATTGACCCAACACTCAACTTTAATTATATTGGCTGAATATTCAGTTATACAAAAGTTACTGTAATTCGTTTATTTAAGAGATCAAACCTTCTCCAACAATTATGGGAATTTATCACTTTGTTTATAATTTATCTATAAAGCTTCAGTTAAAATTTGAGATCATTTGGAGTTACCAATAAATAATTAAAAATAGAACAGTGCACTGCTATATTGCAGTCTGCAGCAGATTCGGTCGAGTTTGCCCTGCACAGAACTCGACCGACACCCTCACTGTAGAGATCAAAAGTCATCCAAAAATTATGTCAATTTAACATAGTGTCTAAACCTGTGTTTGTCAAGCACAGTTAAAATTTGAGATCAATTGGATATACCAATAAAAAGATAAAATTCAATTACCACACTGCTATATAAATCTGGAAATATGATCGGTCGAGTTTGAAACTCGACCGATAAACAGGTCAGAACATTATTCAAAAATTCTGATATTTTCCAATGTTGTTCACATTTTATATATCCAAATCATATACAAATTTGAAGTAAATCAGAGTTACACATAAAATACTAAAAATAATTTAGTGAGACATTCTACTTATCAAATTCTGTATTCATATGTCATTAAAACCCTATTTTGGGCCGATTAGGGTCTATGCTTCTCAAACCCTAATTCTCAAGACAAAAGAACATTTAGACTTCTTATCATAGTTAAAACATCCTAATTGTGTTATCGTCATTAATTAGATTTCAAGAATGATTATTCCAATTAATCTTTACAATTGTCTAGGTAAACCCTAGTTTACCAATTAAGCTCAGATGGGGTCGTAACAACTCTCCCCCCCTTAGAATATTTCATCCTCGAAATATAAACCTACAAGAAAGATACATTCAAGGTTATTCTAAGCTTCTAAAGCCTTCCATGTCATTATATTCTTGTATTTCATACCTGAATGTAGTTTTCAACATTAGATCTTTTAATTCTTTACTAAATTACAACATATTTCAAATAGTTCTCAATGATATCAAGCAAATTCTTTATGCCACAGTCAAACATAGAATGCAAAGATAAACCACCACGCTTTCGCTGCGCAACTCTGATACTCTGATACAACTATCTCAACTTATGCGGCTCAGAAAGTTCTATTGTTCTGTATCACCTTTAAGTGACAAAAGCGAGTTCACCATGTTGTTTTAAACTTTAATAAAGTGCTATTCAAATAGCAAAACAGTCTTGAATTAAAAGACTAGATTCAACAATCAATTGCACAATACTACTCTTGGCATCCCCATTGGGTCATGGATGCATGAGGTGAATCATTACCACCTCATTCCATACTATCCTGTTTTGATCCTGGGACCTGTGGGTTATGGGCCCACACACAATTCAAAGTGTAACCATCGTATTATATCATTTTAGGGTTTCAACAACAGTAATAAGGTAATCCACAATTGTATCAGTCATTCAAGCATTAATCATACTCAATTACCATCACTCAGTTATATTAGAGCTAGGTATAACAAGCTACACCTCATTAGGGTTACTTGTCCAGACAATCTGATTATCATCCCTTTCTATTAATATGAGTGAATAAGTATAACTACCTTATTCAGGATATCCCTCCATGTCTTCCGTCATCATCCAAACTGTATCACCATATTACAAATACACAATACTAGGATGCATATCTGGTATGAATTACTACAACTATCATACGCCTTTAATTTAACATATAGCTTACACAAATACCCTGAAATCATATGTAGAACCAACTTTCATACCTTAATATGCCTTCAACAAATTATACATGTAAAAACAAATTCACATATTACACAAAGCTAGTGTTTTCCTTTATCTCTCTCCTCATTCTTTACTACTTATGTTTTGCTACCTCTCCTCCTCATTTTGATCATATACAATAAACATCCCTAACATTAAAACATTCAAGGTAAGAATAGATTATTCATCATTCTTGCTATCACACAAGAATTTATTTCTTATCGCACTTCATCGTAATGTATGTCACTATTACATTCACTAGATGACCCTACCAAGGTAGTTATGCATCATATATGATTCAGTTTCTTATCATTTCATTCCCACCTTGTTATTGTTAAGGAATATATGAGAGAGAAGATGATTTTGAGACTTAGAATTCTTGTATTCAAACATTCCTTTAATACCTTAAATATTCTTCATTTTTAAATCAAAGGGATCATGCATGGGTCAAACAAAGTTTCTCTTTCAATCAAGTTTTCCCTCCTGAATATAGTCTACCCTTGTATGACTTATTCATTCATTAAACTACACCTATGTTCTTCACTTAGGAACTAGTTTGTTGTTCTAGTCTTATGAATTATATGATCATATGATTCTCTTCACTTTTACTCTTTTGAAGACTCTTCACTTCTATAGACCTATTGAATGCTCAACTCTATTCTTCTACTTAGCCTTTGCTTTAGAGTTCATAAAAGCATTATACTCAATTATATGATCCATTCTTCATGATCGATTCTTGCTATCTAGAACCATACATACATTTCACATATCTTTTCTATATTTCATATGTATAGTTCATATAATATTAATCAATAAACTGATTATGAATCCTTATATCATGTTCCTTTATTCCCAATTAAGGGTTTCTCATATGAGGCCCCAAAATTGAACCTCAGATACCAGTTTCAACAAATTCTTAGTTGTTCTGATCTTGCCCATCTGTTTCAACATCTTACCGTATGTACATTCTCACTCTAATGTGGGTCTAATTATCCAGAGTCTATTCTTATTATACTATTAATAGGAGTCATTAGATCCCAGTAATACATCCTGCCAGCCGGACCAGGCCAAACCTGAAGTCCTGAAGCCAAGAACTACAAAGGATTACTCAACTCCTATTCATCTCAGAAGTGTGGAAGAAAACTTATCCACTAATAAAAGCTCATTCAAAGGTCAATTCTAGTCTACTTGTTACAAAGAATGAAATCAATAAATGCTACAACTGCATAGTGTACAACAGATATTAAAGACCCATATTTCAAAGTATTGAATATTTCAATTCAAACATATAAGAGCATTTCTATACATTTCCAACAAAAACAACATTATGAAATGTAAGTTCTATCTCCTTTTACATTTATGCTCTTAATTCTTGTTTCTTTTCTCGTTTTCTAACCCTAACATTTCTAGGGTTCCTCTCTAGCCCATTCTTCCACTATATACCTGGACAGGGTATACGTGAGAAAATAGATAGAGTAGCTTATACTAGTTGATCCAAGTACTCAGATATCGGGCCAGGATATCCAAATACTCAAATCCCCAAAGCTAACATCAAAACATCTCCTATCTGCCACACTTATGATGCTAACTTACTAACTTAATGGTCCTTGACAACTCACCCTAAGCTCTGATACCAAGCTGTTACACCCCGATCTCACAATTTCCTCAAATCATGAGATTAGGGCATAAGATAGGATTTATATGTAACACAAAGAACACCCTTAACTTTTTTTCTTTTCTTTAAAACTCTTGTTTCTTCGCATTGAACCACATAAATCATTTTAACAAGGGAATCTGAACATTTCTTTTACTAAACAGACTTTAATAGTAAAGATACATGTATAAACATTCATGATGTCTCTCACACCTTATGCACATAAGACCTACTAATTAGCATACAATTTCAAAAGAGGAATAATATTACACATCGTAATTACAACTCTCTCTTATCTCTTACTGAGGACCTAGAGTGACAAGGACTGACTGACTCAACTAATCTTGTACTTAACTCTTATGGAAGATCTACACTGATGCTCTGGCCATCTTCAAGTCCACGCGGTTAACCCTAAAATGTTTGAGTAGAGGGGTGAGCCTACTCGCTCAGTGAATGAGTACTTCAAAGAAACAGTCTAAGGCACTAATGTGATTACAGATATAACTTTGAGTAAACGATATGAAATTTAACAACAATAAATACTACATTGAGCAGTTCTAAAACAATATAATTGAAATAACAAAGAACGTAAATATTGCATCCAAAGAATAACTACTAGAAGACTATGCTCTAGTCTTCCTTAACTCTTTCATTTATAAGGAACTCTGTAAACCTATATGATCATATTTTAGCTTATGCCCTGATCTATGCAGTGTACTCTGCATAGAGACTCGCAGTGCACTACGGCCACACCGTACAAGACTTAGCGACACACCCGGGAAATGCTAAGTCTGACTTCTCGTCCTGGTCTGCACAGGACTCTCAGGCTCACAAGGGCCTCACTGCACTCTCAAAAGAGTGTAAACTGGACTCCTCCTACCTGAGTACACAGGCGGAGGGTCTCTAAGTCTCCGATGTCTGGGCGTATCCCCAGTGCTGACCGGGACATTCTCTCGGATCTCCGATGCCTGGGCGTATCCCTAGGGCTGACCGGGATCCTACCTTTCAGACTTCGTGTCACCGAGACATTCGGTATTTGTTGGACACGAGTCTCCGATGCCTGGGCGTATCCCCAGGGCTGACCGTTTTACCCCAAAGGTACAGACCGCGCAATGGGGTTCTACGGTGTTCAGGGCACCTAAGTCTAACATTAACATTATAGGTACATTTTAAACAGAAATCATAACTCATGTATTCAACATATATCATGTCTCAGTAACATCCCTTTCTAGGGCATGTCATATCTCATCACCTGCAATTTACGAGATATGTATTGAAAATAAGAAGCCCTGCAGTATGTAGATATCAACTCAGAGAGAACAAGCATATAAAGTTAAATGCACTAGAAACATACAATTCAACAGTTAAGCATCACCACATCTCATATCGAGACCTTTCATATCACCATAACATGATTCATTGAACACCCTATCCTTAGGGTTTCATTTGCCTTATTCATTCATCACATGCTAACACCCTACTCTTAGGGTTTCATTCTCCTCATTCACCTTTTCATTTGCCTCATTCACTTGTCACATGGCTCTCATAAGGATTTCATAGGATATAAGCATTCACTAAATAAAGATTGTTTCCAACAAATCATATACAATCAATATAGATATGAAACCATGGAAATTTAACAAAATTTAGGTTTTCCATACCATTCACTGAGATATCATGTAACAAGAATAAAATTCAATTAAGATATCCCATGAGTTACATCCTAACCACTTATAGGATTACTAGTCCTCTTTATTAAACTTTGATCTTTAAGTGTTCAATTAGGATTTACTCCAACACGGTCGTGGTGTCACCCCAAGGCCGTGGCACAGGTCATTCGAGCTTAAACTAGTGAAATCAAAGTCATAGACTTAGTGATGAATCCCAAAGGTTTTAGATATTGAAATATGATAGCCTTAAGCTTTATTGAGAGCATTTAGACCTAGGTTTGGTTTAAGTCTAGATATCTCTTCAATTGGATTAAAACTCTAGTGAGATCTCAGTTAGGTTAAACCCTAATTACATCATACAATATGAATCCGAAAGGCATTCTTTCTAGAATGTGTTGTATACATTTCTAATAAGAATCTATCATTAGAGAGTCGTTCAAACAAAGAAGGAGCCCATTTCATATCAAATTGCAACTACACAGAACAAATGGACATTTAAGGTTTAAAATCACATACTAAGCAATTAGGGATTTGGATGCCATAATCAAATTTCGTGCATTACACTGTTTGAAGGAAGAACCCACTCACCCTAAGGTGTGAAAACACCTCAAAACTGCAGCTCAACTCAGGGGATCTCGAACTCATATCAAATCCCTAGCAAATCTCCCAATTCTTCTTCCCTTCAACTCGGAAACCTTGAAAATGAGGGATTATGAAGAAAGGGTGAGAAAAGAGGGAATTTCGACATCATCTTGGATCAAATCAGAGCATGGACGGAATATTGACATGAGAGAGAAGATTCACCATAAAAGTATATGCAAAGGATCCAAACTTACTTGATTTCACCATTCCTCGGACCGCAAAACCCTAGGTCAGCAATTCCTCATCTTTCTCCACTCAAGCCCTAACTCTCCCTCTCTCTCTAGATTTTCATTTCTCTGGGATGGATGACGAAGAATAATAACTATGTGTGTGTGTGGTCGATCATATAAGTCAATTTGAGCTGCTTGGGTCAATTGCATATTGACCCAACACTCAACTTTAATTATATTGGCTGAATATTCAGTTATACAAAAGTTACTGTAATTCGTTTATTTCAGAGATCAAACCTTCTCCAAAAATTATTAGATTTTATCACGTTGTTTATAATTGATCTATTAAGCTTCAGTTAAAATTTGAGATCATTTGGAGTTACCAATAGATAATTAAAAATAGAACAGTGAACTGCTATATTGCAGTCTGCAGCAGATTCGGTCGAGTTTGCCCTGCACAGAACTCGACCGATACCCTCACTGTAGAGATCAAAAGTCATCCAAAAATTATGCCAATTTAGCAAAGTGTCTACAACTGTGTTTTTCAAGCACAGTTAAAATTTGAGATCAATTGGATATACCAATAAAACGATAAAATTCAATTACCACACTGCTATATAAATCTGGAAATATGATCGGTCGAGTTTGAAACTAGACCGATAAACAGGTCATAACATTCTTCAAAAATTCTGATATTTTCCAATGTTGTTCACATTTTATATATACAAATCATATACAAATTTGAAGTAAATCAGAGTTACAAATAAAATACTAAAAATCATTTAGTGAGACATTCTACTTATCAAATTCTGTATTCATATGTCATTAAAACCCTATTTTGGGCCGATTAGGGTCTATGCTTCTCAAACCCTAATTCTCAAGACAAAAGAACATTTAGACTTCTTATCATAGTTAAAACATCCTAATTGTGTTATCATCATTAATTAGATTTCAAGAATGATTATTCCAATTAATCTTTGCAATTGTCTAGGTAAACTCTAGTTTACCAATTAAGCTCAGATGGGGTCGTAACACAGTAGGTCCCCCGTAATGCATTTGTGAGAATTCAAGGCCCATATCAAGACAATGTCCTCTCATAGTAATTTTGTAAAAATTTTAAGGTTAGGTGACATGAATTTATGTCATCTATAACTTTGGTGACACACATACATGTCACCTAAATGTTATGTCTCCTTGTTTATTACACTTGACTCATATACATGTGTAAACCCCCATTTGAACATAGGTGATTCAAATGTATGTCACCTATAGTATGTCACCCTTTCAAGTATGATAAAATGTCTATCACCTATGTTTCATAGACTACACATGACATACATGCATGTCACCTAAAGTATGTCACCCTTTCAAATATACAAAAATGTATGTCATCTATTTTACATAGGCCTACACAGATTATAAGTCATGTACAAACATTTCACCTAAAGTGTGTAACTTTTTACATGACTGTCATCTATACTATGTTTTTTGGTAGTGTAACACCACTCTGTAGTGGTTTTCGTGGACTCAACCTTGTCTGATTAGATTTTAAGACAGGAAGCTAGCTAGACAACTTGTTGATTCTGATAGACCTGCTGGTTTCAACCAGGCTCTCATGGAACTTGGAGCAACATTGTGCACAGGCTTGGGAAAGGGGGATAGAATGTCTCCCTTTTACCCATGTACACAAATATTCTACAACTTATATATATCGTTCTATAAACTCATTATATTATTTTCAAATTTGTGTAATTCTTTTTTTCAAAATTCCAAAAAGTAAATGATCCTAGGCTTATCAAGTTGTACAACTAATCATGTTCTTGTTCATGGTCCTGTTCAAGTTGGACTAATTAAGGCGTGCATCTTGGCGAGATGTTGTCCAAAGCGTTGAGTCATAGTTCTCCTTTAACTAAACATCGTTGTGCGTTGAGTCATAGTTCTCCTTTAACTAAACATCATTGTACCCAATGTGGACTAAAAGGTTCATTATCCTAGGTGGTGTGGTACTGCAAAGGTGTGGTCCTTGGCCTATACTAGTGCCAAGTTGCACATTCAAAACGTTTATTATTAATTTGGGGCTTATTTTGGGGATTTATTAAAACCTAATGCATATAACCTGGTATGTCAGACTTGAATAAGAAAATTAAAACATGGTTTCAACCTAACAATTATGGTTCATGTTCATGTAACAAACACCAAATTGAACACATGAAATATAATCTTGGAAAGATTCATTTTTTTAATTTAATTATTAATTATATAATATACATAAAATAAAAGTTATGGTATTTATTGCTTAAATGTGCTTGTATGTGATATTACTTATCAATTAATATCCTAAGACATTAGAACACCTATATATAAATTATCATTAGGGTTTAATTTTAAAATAATTTTAAATCTAAACATTAAAAAATAAACCCTTAAAGTATAATGAAAGTGTGGTTGATTCTATAATACTCATACCTAGTATATACTTCTGGTATATAATGATTGTATTCCCTAATATTTTTTACCAACACTAAATTCTAATGCAATTCATACTTTATCTTTTTTCTATTTTCTTCTGTGGGGACGACATGTCTTATGGTGATGGTTTATTTGATAATGACGGTGAGAGGCCGCTAACCACAACAAAAGACAACAATTTTGTTTGAAAACGCTGCATTTTTGTTCCCACTAGAGGCCTCTTAATCGGCCAAGCACCTCGGTCGCTTTAAAAAAAACCTTGAGCGCCAATTGATTGGATTGAACAAAATTTGCCGCTTAACCCGTTTTGGCCCTTTTTCCGCCACTTTAACCATTTTGTAATATACTACAGTGAGCCTGCAACATTAAGAAAATCATATGGTCGAAATATTATTGACTATAATATATTGAACTTATATACATTAATGTGATGTGATAAACCATAGTTTTAATTTAGAATGCATACTTTGTCTGTAAGCTGTAATTGTAGGTATTGTTGTAATGTATCCAAGTAAATTGTATATAACTATTATCTAATAGAAGTATTTTGTAATGTATGACTAATTTATGATATGTAAATGTAACAATGAGTTAGTATGGTGTCTATGATAAGTCTTTTGTTTACTGCTTAGCTAGCAAAATTGTTGTTGTATCATGTATGTAGGGTGTCTTATCCATGACAAGTCATTTGTTTACTATGTTATACCTATAATCTATAGTTGTGTTATAAACTATTTTGGTGTTATATATAAAAGTTCCTAAAAGCATAGTATTTATGTACATATATGCCTAATTTTGTATAAAATTATATAGGAAACTAAAACCTATTTTCTCAAAAATCACCCGATTAGAACTTAATCTATTACAAGGCTCTATCAGCACGCTTACCGCTGACGCTTTTTAAAACATTAGTTGTTCCTATGGTTAATGAAATGGTTGGTTGTTGGTGCAATATCAATGTAAATTGTCAACCCAGGTAAAAAATGTCGGGAAATAGCATCTATAAATTGTTAACCCAAGTAAAATATTGCTTCCTATCAGGCCTTTGTCTAATTATATGAATGATCATTTCACATACATCTTATGCAACTGTAACTCTTAAACTCCTGAAGCATCTGTTTCTCAAACATATTGATTTGGTAGAATTTTCATTCCGCATTAAGTCTACAACTAGATATTTGCTATACATTGGATGTTAAACGCCAAGAAGGTTAGTTAGAATTAGTTTTGTAGAAACTGTTCTTTATTTAAACTAGTTGGGACTTATACTATTACACATAGCATATCCCTCGACAACATCCATTGTCAACATCTTTGACTCCATTCATATTTTCATGGATCACAAGCAATTGGGCCCTTGAAATCTAGATCCTATTCAACCTTGCACAAAAACTATTGGGTTTTATTTATATTCTTTTCTCAGTCATCTCTACATATGCTAATGGTTTTCAGATCTTTCCAGATGTGGATCTCATTATTCAAATTTGTCCATAAAAAGGACAAAACATTATTCTATTATTCATGGAAAGCTAGTAATCACAACTTTGCTAATAATACATACATGAGTACTGTATTGAACATTTTTCGGGACTTTGCCTATTGAAAATACACAATTTCATTATGACATGCTACAGTCTCTTGATATGGATGCTCAAATGGGGATGACACCATTGAAATATAAAGAAAAATCTACAAAATTTGCCAAAGAAATAGTAAAAATGCAAAAAAGATCCTTCTATCCTACTATCTACTTTCTTCTATACTACTACATCACTAGTCTACTATATCTTACTATTTTTATGTTGAGTTTATTGTAGAACTAGAATGCTTGTACAACACATTTACTGTTCCACATATCTCTTAATTATGCATCAATTAAATCCTCTTCCCACTAGTTAAATCCACTGACTTCCACCTAATTGATGTATGTTTTTACTTTTATCTTCTCTTCTAGGTTCCACTTAGTAAATCATCTTGAGTTTCCTCTTATTAGATATCTACCATCTTCTCTCCTACTACATCACTAGTTTACTGCAATTAATATTTTATGTTGAGTTTATTATTGAACTTGAATTGTAAACTTCAATACAAGTACATTTGAATGCAAATATATTATTGGTATTGTTGCTAAGTATTTTTTTTACTCTTTGATCTGAAAATGTTATCATTTCCTAAACTTGTGATATTGCACAATTGTAAGACTATTTTGTTGAATCAATATTTGTTTCAATAGTATATTTTCCATTATATTATAAATATATATGTGATAGAATCTATGATTATGCATGTTTTTGTCCTCCTCCCATTTCTCATGATATTACTCCATATTACTTATCCTCCCTTTCCCTTTCCTCCAGGTTAGTTCCTTCTTTCTCATTGATAATGCTCTCCCTACACAGTCCCCTACCTCTTGATTTAACTCTTCCTACCCAAGTTGTCCTCCACCTCATCTTCCCCATTTCTCTACCTGCCACTATCATGTTCCTCCCCTTTCTCTTCCATCTTATCTTTCCCCTCCTTCCTTTCTCTGCTACAATATTGTTTCCCCCTACCTATTCCTCCTCACCCTTCCCCTATAACACTAATGTTCCCTTTTCTAGTACTATTTCTCCTCCCCTTATCTTTTACAAAAGGCACACCTCCTTCCCTTTCTCTTCCCTTCCTTCCATTGATTTCTTTCGTCTCCTCAAGTATAATACGTTTACTGATCCACCTATCTCTTAATTGTGCATCAAATAAATTCTCTCTCCCCTCTAGTTAAATCCATTGACTTCCACCTATTTGTTATATGCTTTACTCTCATATTCTTTGCTGGATTCTTTTTATTAGATCATCTTTTCACTGAGTTCCCTCTTATTAGATATATACTATTTTCTATCCTACTGCATCACTAGTTTACTACATCATATTACTTTATGTTGAATTTATTATGTAACTTGAATGCTTGTAGAACACGTTAACTGTTTCACCTATCTCTTAATTATGCATCAATTAAACCCTCTCCCCTCTAGTTCAAAATCCAATGACTTAGACCTAATTCTATATGATTTACTCTCATCTTCTCTTATATGTTGCTTTTAGTTAATCATCTCTTCTTTGAGTTCTCTCTTATAAGATATCTATCATCTTCTCTCCCACCACATCACTGGTTTACTACATTTTACTTTCTTAATGTTGAGTTTGTTGTTGAACTTGAATGCCTATTAATTTAAATACAAGTACATTTGAATAAAAATATGTTATTGGTATGGTTACTAAAATTTATTTTATTACTGTTTGGTCTGAAAATATTATAATTTCCTAGACTTGTAATACTGAACAATTGTAAAGACTGTTTTTTTGAATCAATGTTTGTTTCTATAGTATAGTTTCCATTGTATTAAATATATATATGATAGAATATGTTGAGTATACATGTTCTATGTTCTTCAGGTAGCATTGTCTTCCTCACTTCTTCTCCCATTCTTAAGAACCTCCTTCTCCCATTTCTCTTCCTTTTCCACTACTACTTCCTCCTTCTCTCCTTTATGTTCCTCCTGTTCCACACCTTATTTCTCCTATCTCATTCTTGTTCATGATATTTCTATATAGTACTTCTCCTTCAACCTTTCCCTTTCCTCCACACATGTTCCTTGTTTCTTATTTACAAAAGTACCCTTTCTCCTTATTTAGCTCTTGCTATCCCATTTTTCCTCCACACATGTTCCTTGTTTCTTATTTACAAAAGTACCCTTTCTCCTTATTTAGCTCTTGCTATCCCATTTTTCCTCCACTTCCTCTTCCCAATTTCTCCTTCCCCTATTATGTTCCTCCCCTGCCTCCTGTAGTGTATCTTCTCTTTCATTTCTTCTTCTCATTCCCTTTATGTACCACAATCTTATTTCCCTTCCATTATCTATTTCTCCTCACCCTTCTTCCCCTATTACGTTGATGTCCTCTTTTCTTGTTCTATTTCTCCTCCCCTTATATGTCACGGTGACACACCTCCTTCTATTTCTCTTCCCTTTCTTCCACTGATTTTTTGTATCTTCTCTAGTACAATAAATTTACTGTTTGACCAATCTCATAATTAAATCCTCTATTCCCTCTAGTTAAATCCACATACTTCCACCTATTTGTTATATGTATTACTCTCATATTCTATTCTGGGTTGTTGTTACTAAACCATCTCATTCTTGTTCATGATATTTCTATATAGTACTTCTCCTTCAACCTTTCCCTCTCCTCCACACATGTTCCTTGTTTCTTATTTACAAAAGTACCCTTTCTCCTTATTTAGCTCTTGCTATCCCATTTTTCCTCCACACATGTTCCTTGTTTCTTATTTACAAAAGTACCCTTTCTCCTTATTTAGCTCTTGCTATCCCATTTTTCCTCCACTTCCTCTTCCCAATTTCTCCTTCCCCTATTATGTTCCTCCCATGCCTCCTGTAGTGTATCTTCTCTTTCATCTCTTCTTCTCATTCCCTTTATGTACCACAATATTATTTCCCTTCCATTATCTATTTCTCCTCACCCTTCTTCCCCTATTACGTTGATGTCCTCTTTTCTTGTTCTATTTCTCCTCACCCTTCTTCCCCTATTACGTTGATGTCCTCTTTTCTTGTTCTATTTCTCCTCCCCTTATATGTCATGGTGGCACACCTCCTTCTATTTCTCTTCCCTTTCTTCCACTGATTTTTTGTATCTTCTCTAGTACAATAAATTTACTGTTTGACCAATCTCATAATTAAATCCTCTATTCCCTCTAGTTAAATCAATATACTTCCACCTATTTGTTATATGTATTACTCTCATCTTCTATTCTGGGTTGTTGTTACTAAACCATTTTTTCACTGAGTTCCCTTTTGTTAGATATCTAATGTCTTCTATCCTACTACATCACTAGTTTACTACATCTTACTATTTCAGTTTCAGTTTATTGTAAAACTTGAATACTTGCACGACATATTTACTATTCCACCTATCTCTTGATTATGCATCAACTAAATCCACTCCCCTCCAGTCAAATCCTTTGACTTCCACCTAATTACTATATGATTTTACTTTCATCTTCTCTTTTGGGTTCCCTTTAGTAAATCACCTCTTCACTAAGTCCCCTCATTATAGATGCGTACCATCTTCTCTCCTACTACATCAATAGTTTACCGCATTTTACTATTTTATGTTGAGTTTATTGTTAAACTTGAATGCTTGTAAATTTCAATACAAGTACATTTGAATCCAACATGTTATTTGTAATGTTTCTAGGTCTATGTTATTCCTCTCTGGTCTCAAAATATTATAATGTCCTTGACTTGTAATATTGTACAATTTTAAAGAGCTTTTTTTAATCAATATTTGTTTTAATAGTATAGCTTCCACTGTATATTTGTATATATATGATAGGATATGTGATTATACATATTTTATGTCCTCTAGGTACCATTGTCTTCCTCACCTTTCCTCTTCTTAGGCACCTCCTTATCCCATTTCTCTTCCTTTTCTTTGATTACTTTCCCTTCTCTCATTTATCTTCCTCTTCTTCCACACATTATTTCTCCTTGATATTCCTCTATAGTACTTCTCCTCCCTTTCTGTTTCCTCCTCTACGTACATACCTTCTTTCTTATTAATTAAGCTCTCCCTACACAGACCTCTTCCTCCTGATTTAGCTCTTCCTCCCCTATTTGTATACCAATTTATCTTCCCAATTTCTCCTTCCCCTATTATGTTCCTCCCCTTTCTAATCTAGTCTTTCTTCTCTTTCATCTCTTCTTTCTTATCATTCCCTCTTTCTACCAGAATATTGTTTCCCTCCCTTATTTATTCCTCCTCGTTCTTTTTCCACTATTAAACTAATATCCCCTTTTCTTATTCTTTTTTCTCCCCCCCCCATCTATTGTAGTGACACACCTCCTTCCGTTCCTCTTCCCTTTCTTCCATTGATTTCTTTCATCTCTGCTAGTATAATACATTTACTGTTCTGCCTAACTCTTGAGTGTGCATCAATTCATCCTTTATCCCCTCTAGTTAAATCCACTAACTTCTACCTATTTGTTATATGTTTAACTCTCATCTTGTCTTCTGGGTTGTCGTTATTAAATCATCTTTTCATTGAGTTCCCTATTTTTAGATATCTATTGTCTTCTATCCAACTACATCAGTAGTTGAGTTTATTGTAGAACTTGAATGCATGTACATCATGTTTACTGTTCCACCTTTCTCTTAATTATGCATAAATCCACTCTCCACCTGTTAAATCCACTGACTTCGACGTATTTGTTGTATGTTTTTGCTATCATCTTCTCTTTTGGGTTCAATTTAGTTAATCATCTTTTCATTGAGTTTCCTCTTATTAGATATCTACCATCTTCTCTCCTACTACATCACTAGTTTACTGCATTTTATATTTTATGTTGAGTTTATCGTTGACCTTGAATGCTTGTAAACTTCAATACAAATACATTTGAATGGAAATATATTATTGGTATTGCTGCTAGGTAATTTTTTTTATTCTTTGATATGAAAATATTATAATTTCCTAGACTTGTGATATTGCACAATTGTAAAGACTATTTTTTGAATCAATATTTGTTTCAATAGTATAGTTTCCATTATATTATGTATATATGTGATAGAATATGTGATTATGCATGTTTTTGTCCTCCACCCATTTCTCATTCTATTACTCTATAGTACTTATCCTACATTTCCCTTTCCTCCAGGTCCGTTCTTTCTTTCTCATTGATTATGCTCTCCCTACACAGTCTCCTACCTCCTTTCACTACAACAAACATTCACATCAGCGGCCTTTCAGAAAAGCCACTGAAAAAAAAGCCAGTAAACAGGTTTAGCGACATTTGTTAACATTTAAAAAAATGCCTCTAGAGCTAATGCCACTAGGAAGATAGTGGCTTAAGTTGTAAAAGCCACTAAATGTTTGTCTTTAGTGGCTTTGAATAAATGCCACATAAAGGCCACTAAACCATCATTTGGCATTTATAGAAAAGCCACTATCCATCATTTGGCTTTTATACAAACACCACTGTTTTGTATAATGTTGTTGTATAAAACGGTTTTGATTGAATGTAGTGGCTTATGAAAAAAGCCAGTAATGACATACTAGTTCTGCATTACTAATTTTTTATTGATTTTAGTCAGTCAATTTGTAGTTCATGATCAAATTTTCTAATTGAATGCCAATTGAAGTCGAACACATTTTTCCAGAAGTATTGAACTATTTTATTTATAATCAAATGACAATTACCTGGGGAGGACATTTTACCTTTCCCCTTATATTCAATACAACACCATCACATATGACTATATATGGTACATATTCTAGACATGATCACTAACTGGATATCAACTCAATTTGCACTTGGAGACCCCCCAAAGGAATACAAACTCATTTTCTTACAAAAATATACAACTCCATTCTAGCATTCTAACTAGTTGTGAGCTTCTATAGGATTAGACCAGCTACACTGCAATGAAGGTTCATCCTTCTTCTCAACTGTAGTGATAGCATATGATAATTCGGCCATAAAGTCACCAGATTCCTCAGTAGATTCTTCCTTCTTCTCTTCCACCTTGGTAGCAGAAGCTGCAGGTGCAACTGCATAGCCTGAAGCAGTAGTAGGGGTAGCAACAACTGCAAACTTTCTAGGATCCTGCCATGAAGTGAGCAAAAAGTTGAGCACTTGCATGCAAATGTAAGACAAAAAAACTTACAGCACTAGCATGCAATAAGATAGTATCAGGGAAGATAGCACCATTGCCAAATTTATAAATAAGGTCATCTTCAGTAAGGTCAAGGACCTCAGGGCTGAATATAGATCCACTGTCATAAACTAACATCACAACCAGTCCATATGAGAAGGGCCTAATGTCGAGCTTTACAAGAAGGGCAGCCTCACAAGAACCCACCTTCTCACCACTCCTAATAAGTTCGACAGGGGTGATAATTTCAAATGTACCATTCACATTATGTCAGTTGAATAGAGTTTGCCACGTAGTAAAGCTTTAGACATTTAGCTAAGCACACAACTAAGTAGATTATAGAAAGGGGGCAAAGCTGACAATCTTGACAATTATGTAAAAGCAAAAGATTATAATCAAACTCAATCTCGTCCAGTGTTCTCATAAAACAATAGTCTATACATAATAAGTTGAAAGAATTTTAGTAAGGTAAGAAAGCATAAAATGATTAATAAGAGCAGAATTTGGTGAAGGCCTTCATGTTGTTATAGATAGATCTCCCTTCGTCAACTGCAATAAATATTGTACTGAAGTTATCATCAGCAAGAACCATGTCTGAAGCCTCCTTGGCAACTGGACTGACACATAAAAAGAGAAGAAACATCATTATCGATAATAATTACTAAAAGACAAGAAGATAGATATACAAATTCCCATAGCAAATATAATCACCTCAGTTCTAGAAATTCCCATGGCAATACCAATGTCTGCCATTTTCAGAGCAGGTCATCATTGACACCATCACCAGTCATGGCAACCACCATTGCACATAAGCTTCGACAGTCTCACTACAAGATGGATCTTCCATGTTGAACGTATCTCGTGGGGGAATCTTTACAGCAAAATGCCACCCTTTTGCAGTGACATGTTCTACATAAAATAATTATCCAACTTTAGATGCCACTACATACGGTTCTCCAGTTGATTGAAGTCGTCTCAAATTAACAAGAGTCAACCCATGTTCATCATGTTTGATTGTCCTCTTGGAGTAGATGTCCACCCAATCACACTTAAATAATGTCACCTTAAAGTGTTTATAATAATTGAACACAATAACATCCTTCAAAACACCATAGTAGGTAACATCTCTAGTAATTGGATTGCGGTCAGTGGTTTTAGCATAACAATCAGTCTTAGCTACCAGAAAGACTCCACTATTTTGTGTTGTTAGATGTCGATCTTTTGCTTTTGTATGGAATATGTGACCATTGACAATGTAGCCCTTGTACTTAACGGCCATTTGATGTGGACCTTGAGAAAGAAACTTGATTTTATCATCCACCATCTCTGTTCTTAGGAGTATCTCAATCTAACACAAGAAAATTTTGTTAGCATTTAATCATGAAGCATAACAAATTTAATTATCACAAATTAACTTACATGTTCCTTAAACCATCCATCAAATGAGTTACTATGTATTCTTTGTACCTCCTTTAAGGACTTATGAGGAATTTTTAGCCTAATGATATCATAGTGCTTCCTAAAAACAAAATATGTGCAATATGTAATTGGAATATGTAATAATATTTTATTAATAGAAGACAATTGTCACTAACTTACTTAATGTAGGGTTCAACTACGTCACAATTGAATAGTACATGCTTATGGGCTTGTTGCAATGTATGTTCGTCCAAGATACATGCTATCATTTTACCAACACCATGACCTACTGTCGAGAAAATCGACCAATCATCACTGTCATGTGTTAACTCATTTTCCAAATTTATTTCGTCAGTATCATTTCTATTTGGCCGATTTAATTTTGTTTCAACTCCATCCAAGTATCTTGAACAAAAAGTAAGACACTCTTCAGCTATATATCCTTCTGCTATTGATCCTTCTGGATATCTTTTATTATGAACATATCCTTTTAGGGTCTGCAGATACCTGATAACAAAGTTGGCGAAAATATTATGACAAATTAAATTCCAATAGGTGAAGTCATCACAACGTATGAAAAGTTACCTTTCAATTGGATACATCCAACGATACTAAATAGGGCCGGCTATCTTAGCTTTAAAAATGATATGGACTGATAGATGCACCAGTATGTCAAAAAAACATGGAGGGAAAATCTTCTCCATCTCACAAAGTGTCACAGCTATTGAATTTTCCAATGCAGCAAAATCATTTGGATCTATGACTTTAGTGCACAACCTCTGAAAATAGCGACAAAGATTAATAATACATGACTTAGCATTCTTACTGGGAAAAGACACAGTGACAGCTAATGGCAGAAGTTGTTGCATCAACACGTGATAATCGTGACTTTTCATTGGTAGCATCTTCTGATCCGTCGGCCGTGCACATCTAGATATATTAGATGCATACCCATATGGAACTTTGATAGATTTTAGGATGTTGCAAAATGATATTTTTTCTTCTTTTCTCATTGTATAGCAAGCTGGAGGTAGTACGGAATGTGTGCCAACAGTTTGTGGATGAAGCGGAAATCTAATTCCCATATCCTCCAAATCCTTCCTTGCATTCAAGTTGTCCTTACTTTTATCCTTCAGACCTAGCAATGTTCCAACAATACTCTCACATATATTCTTCTCAATGTGCATGGCATCCATATTGTGCCTTACAATGTTAGATTTACAATATGGTAGCTCAAAGAATATGCTTTTCCTATCCTAATTGTGTGTCGAATCTTTACCTCTTGGCCTTTTCTTACCGATTACAGTGCTTCCGCCATCCAATTGTGATGAGATTTCAGCTCCAGAAGAAGGTTTAGGTGGACTCCTAAATTCTTGCTCACTGTCAAATGCCCTAGCTTCTTTCCGGAATCTGTGGCCAGCTGGCAAAAACCTACGGTGTCCTCTGTAACAAACTTTACGGCTAGGTGGCAACCAATGTGAGACAGTATCTTTATTACAATAAGGACATGCTTTGTAGCCTTTAGTACTCCAACCAGATAGATGTGCATATCCTAGAAAATCACTAATAGTCCACAATAAAGAAGCACGCATCTCAAAGAATTCCTTGGCTCTAGCGTCATATGTTTGTACACCAGTACTCCATAGTTATTTCAGCTCATCAATCAATGGACGTAAGTAAACATCTATATTCTGTGGCGAAGAGGGTCCAGAAATTAGTAGGGACAACCTAAAATATTATTGCTTCATGCACAACCAAGGAGGTAAATTATATGGAATAATTACAATAGGCCATGTACTATGAGAATTACTCATTATCCCAAAAGGATTAAATCCGTCAGTGGTAAGTCCCAATCGAATATTTCTAGCATCTACAGCAAATTATGGATGCATAACATCAAATGTTTTCCATACAGGTGAATCTACCGAGTGTCTTAACTTGTCATCTTTTTCATATTCTTCTGCATGCCACTTCATTAAGGAAGATGTTTTTGATGGCATGAACAACCTCCTCAGTCGTAGTATAAGTGGAAAGTGTCTGAGCACTTTGGCAGGTGTTCTTCTGGGTTTGTTTACTAGCTCCTCATCATCATCATCTGGTGTTGAAGTCGTTAGCCATCTTGATTCTCCACATGTATCACAGACGTCTTTATCAACAAAATCCTTCCAAAACAGCATGCAACCATTTCGACAAACATGAATCTTCACATAATGTAATCCCAACTCCTTTATTGTCTTCTTCAGCTCATAAAAGGAATTAGGTAATTGTTCTCCTTTTGGTAGAATTTTTTAAAGAACTTAATAAACATAGATGATGCTTTCTTACTCAAGGCATTAAGACAAACCAGGTGATAGAATTCTAGGATGCAAGCAAGTTTGGTAAGTTTCTTACACCCTGGATATAATTCTGTCTTAGAATCCTTTAACAAGATATAAAATTTGTCAACATTTAAATGTTGATTAGTAGCCGACTGTACTCCTTCCATATTTTTGTCTTCACTAAAACTTGGAAAAACATCATGCAACATATCTTGTAAATTTTCATCATCTAGACAATCACCCTGATCAGTTAGAGCATCCATTTCAACATCAGCATCTTCTCCATGAAAAGCCCAAGAAATATAGATTTATAAGAAGCCATTCCACAATAGATGACTCAATGCAGTCTGTCTTGTGACCTGGTATACATTAATGCACTTTCTACAAGGGCATACAATCTTGTCTCCAATTGCTGAATGTTGAAAAGCAAAATCCAAAAAGTTGGATACTCCACATAGGTATTTACTACTCGTTCGGTCATCCTCTGTTATCCAAGACTTATTCATTCTACAAAAATAGTAAAAAATATAACATCAAGAATTGTGACACCCGTTTGATTGGTGAATTGTGACAAATACTGTAAAAAATACATTTATTGGTGATTTCCTTATTTAAAAGTAACAAAATTCCATTCTACAAAATAGTAAAAAATACATTTATTGGTGATTTCCTTATTTAAAAGTAACAAAATTTCATCAAGAATTGAGACACCCATTTGACTGGTGACTTGGCCGTTTTATTGATGATGATGTGTTGTGAAGGGAGTCCCTCGTAGACGAATCCAATTAGCATGTTCGGAAGCCAGACCTGGTCCTCTCGGCCAATTAGCATGTTTTGAATCCACACAAGCCAACTAGTTGTGGATACCTTAAAGTGCATTCACCATCATACTGAACGTCGATTACAGTTGTCGAGGTTCCATACTTTAAAGTCACTTGACCACCCGTGTAGCGTCTTCCATTCAAATGATGCCACTATCTAGTAAGGGTGAGTTGTACTAGTGTACGATGGTCTAGGGTGATGTCCAGCTGTTCTGTTTTAGGGAAAAGGATAAGGGGGGTCGAGGCCCAGGCCATAGTGATTATTGTGGGTGGAAAGAGACTGCAAAATATTAGTACTAACAATTGTAAGTATATATAATGATGTTATATATTTTCAATAAGTATATATAACGATGTTACATATTTTCAGAGACAACTTGAGAAATACAAACCAGACTTAGATGGAAAGTAAGATGAGTATGTCATTATACCAACAATTATCGTAGTATACATTATGAATTATTATGTCTGTTTTAAGGAGATCACTTATGAATTATTATGTCTACATTATGCTTTTCAATTATACTGATCACTGCATTTCACATCACCTGGTTTCTCAAATGATTTTGTGGGAAGACCATGTAAACATCGAATAGAAAATACCAATCCACCATCTTAATAGGGAACTGATTAATTACACATGATGTTTACATGAACTCTATAAGTCATATTCTGTTAACATCTTTGAAGTGCTATAGTTTCTTCATTCTTGTCTTTCTTCAAAATTATAACACTACAGATAAAAAGTACTAATAATGTATGTAGAACAGAAGTCAGATCCAAGGAAAATACCTTTTAAGTATTGTCAATTGAAATGGCTGGAAACAAGAGTGGACTACTATTGGTAAACAAGTTATTAGTCAGAATATGTTTTTTATTCTGCTGTAAGGTTTTCCATTAATAGTTATTGATGATTTAGGATAACCTGCAGATGAACAACAAATTCCAAGTGGCATGGCATTCGATACCTACAGATTTTTCATCCAAACATGAGAATTGTTGACACTTTACATGTCTATTAGCCACTGGTCATGAAAGAGACCTTGAAGGAGGTATGTAAGCTACATCTTAGTTAACAGAATATGGTGCAGTGATGGTTACCTAAAGAAGATTGACCGCAGTCCCTCACTCAAGCTCACCAACGCCGGAGGGGCAGATTGAGTCTGCGGCGATGCTTTGGCTGGGCTCGGTCCTCCAAGGTGGATGAGGAAGAATGAACGGTGCTTGAGTATGCTTCTGTTGGGCTCGGTTCAAATAGGCGGAGGAGGAAGAAATAACGCTCGCAATCACAGGCAAGGTGTCACTGCAGCACCGACAACTTGGCACTCCATAGCCAGCAACTATTGGCACCACGGACGGCAACTGGAGAACAGTAGGTGCCACCAGTCTCTCCCAGTCTACAGACAATCGCGAGCCACCAACAGACCTAGGGCACGATGGGCCAGGGAGCGAGGAAGTCACGCAGGGAGAGAGGGGGAGATTGGAAATGTCAGGCTGAATGAGCGGAGAGTGCAGCGCGAAGGGAAAATTTAATTTAGAGCGGGAAGTCAATATAGTTTAGCAAAATATTTTCTAATTTGGTATGGCAATTTAAGATTGCCACTAATTAGAAATAAAAATGCCTTTAATGTTATGTTCTTTTTAGAAATCCTATAATAGGTGGTTCAGCGGCATTTTAATTAAAAATGCATGTATATTAGAAAGATAGTGGCTTTTTTTTATAAATGCCACTAATAGGCAGTTTTGCTGTAGTGTTTCTAATCCAGTCTTTCTTCTCTTTCATCTCTTATTTCTTATCATTCCCTCTTTCTACCAGAATATCATTTCCCCTCCCTTATTTATTCCTCCTCACCCTTTTTCCACTATTACGCTAATGTCCCCTTTTGTTGTTCTATTTTCTCCCCCCCAATCTATTGCAGTGACACACCTCCTTCTATTCCTCTTCCCTTTCTTCCATTGATTTCTTTCATCTTCTCTAATACAATACATTTATTATTCCACTTATCTCTTAATTGTGCATCTATTTAATCCCATCTCCCCTCTAGTTAAATCCACTGACTTCAACCTAGTTGTTATAGGTTTTACTCATATTCTCTTCTCAGTTTTAGTTATTAAAACATCTTTTCATTGAGTTCCCTCTTATTAGATATATATTGTCTTCTATCCTACTACATAACTAGTTTACTACATCCTCTTGTTTTATGTTTTATGATTTCCTTAACTTGTGATATTATACAATTGTAAAGAGTGTTTTGTTTAATCAATATTCTATTTCTCACCTCAGTCATTCCACACACTACCCACCACGACTGTGTTATCGAGCACGATCATGTTACCAGAAAACCTACCCAATTTTGGCACTACATTACCCATTCTACCCTTCACTTGACCTAGTGCTTCCCTACCACCTATATATACATGGGTGGCGGTTGGATGATGTATGTTATTTGCACACGAAATCACTAAAGGAAGCCCTAGAGTTTACCTTTTAAAGAGGCAATCAACTCATTGCAAGCAATGAGCCAACTTTCTAGTAGTAAGGTATCAATCCAAAATGTCAGAAAGATGGTTGAAATCCAAAATCAATCGCAAAAACAAGAAGGGAAAATATGATTTGTGAGAGTTTGATTATGTTAAGAATAGAAAGTAAAATTATAGAAATAAAAAGTAACTAATCAAATGATAAAGGTATTGGGTGTCTATGGGAATCACCACCAATAGCCATGCTTTTACTCAACAAATCAACTCCTAAGATTTATTAATCAAATCAGGACCATGTGGATTGTGTCCTTTTGGAGCATAAATCTCACTAGGGATGGACTTCCTACAAACATGTTGATCTTGGCATCTGCAAATCCTCATCCAACCATCCCACATGTCCCTATCTAAAATATCATCAAGAAACATGTGATTTCCACTTTGACATTCAAACTTGTGAGTCAGATAATCATGTCACCATAATCTATAACAAAATAAGTTAACAGGTAGAATGATCAAAAAATCCATCATCATATATAATTAAGAGATCATGGGTTCACTCTTGTGAGGATTTGAGATCTCGGCACCACCATAAGAATATAAATATTCTACCAAAAAAAATATGATATTAGATGGATAAAAAGATAACAATCGCAATTAAGGGATTATGGTCTTGTGGGGATCTGAGATCACATCACCCCACAAGATTGTATCAATTCAACCAATCTAAAAATTATGATATTAGATGGATAAAATAGGGTTGCATCACCACCCCAAACTTAAAACATACTTAAAGAAAAGATGAGTGTGAAAAACACTCCAATCTCTTATCACAATCATTTCTTCCTTTTTCATACCCACTGAGCTAGAAAAACATCAAATCTAGCTCATTTTACCTTTTTTTACAGCCATGTGGGTCATTTGGTGTGGTTTGAGACATAAGATTGCTTGCATGAATGTGAAACAACACTCCTAGTCATCATTGATTAACGCCAACATGAAATGGTTTACCCAAAGTTACATGAAGGACATGTGAAAAGCTTGCATATTCTATTCTCTATATTCTAAGTTTATATGCTCAGTGCTCTTTTCATGATTGGTTTGTGACCGTGGAGAGGAGAGAGGTGGAACACATGCACTTAATCACTTCTAAGACCATTTAGTCCATAATATTTTGTTGCAGTGCATTCTATCATTCTTGTTTAAATTGAAATAAATTGAAGAGAGAGATTAAGTTGGAACATACTTGAGGACAAGTATGTTTTAAGTTTGGGTGGTGATGCAACCCTATTCTAAAAATTATGATATTAGATGGATAAAAAGATAACAATCGCAATTAAGGGATTATGGTCTTGTGGGGATCTGAGATCACATCACCCTACAAGATTGTATCAATTCAACCAACAATTTGTTGTTTTATGATTTAGTTTCCCTAAATGTATGTTTAGACGGTATTGATTACAAATTGGCACCATTTTGGCCAATTTTGCCCAAACTTGAATGTTCTTGCCTAAAAGCATGTTTTAACCTAATATACACCTTTTGAACTGAAAATGTTGTTCTTTGACAAATGCATAACACATTCTTAGAGTTTATTTCTATATGGTCTTAATTGTTTACTCTTTACATGTGCATCACCTCTCTCAAGTTTATGAATGTCTTGGTTGAATTGTGATCTGAGCAAGCTATAAACGCTTAGAGTCTATAGAATTGCATGATATAAATGTGAATCTCATGTTGTTCAATCATGTGGTGTGATATTATCTGATGAATTATTTGATTAGTTTTCATGCAGGAGATTTTATGTTGAGGACTACACTAATGACCCCCCTTTGACCCGACTCTTCTTTCACCATCTTTATACCTCTTCGCCTCATGAAAGGATGCCTTTGTGCACATAATTAGCCTTGGCCACCTACAAAGCTTGGGTGGCCATATCTACATCTCCCTGTTTCACTCTATTCACCATATACCCTACCTACACCAAGGGAAAAAGAAAAGAAAAGAATAAAAGAGAAAATAAAAAAAGAAAATAAAGATGTGCCTATTTAAGAGCATCTAAATAAAGAAAAGATGAGTGTGAAAAACACTCCATTCTCTTATCACAATCATTTCTTCCTTTTTCATACCCACTAAGATAGAAAAACATCAAATCTAGCTCATTTTACCTTTTTTTACAGCCATGTGGATCATTTGGTGTGGTTTGAGACATAAGATTGCATGCATGAAAGTGAAACAACACTCCTAGTCATCATTGATTAATGACAACATGAAATGGTTTACCCAAAGTTACATGAAGGGCATGTGAAAAGCTTGCATATTCTATTCTCTATATTCTAAGTTTATATGCTCAGTGCTCTTTTCATAATTGATTTGTGACAGCGAAGAGGAGAGAGGTGGAACACATGCACTTAATCACTTCTAAGACCATTTAGTCCATAATATTTTGTTGCAGTGCATTCTATCATTCTTGTTTAAATTGAAAGAAATTGAAGAGGGAGATTAAGTTGGAACATACTTGAGGACAAGTATGTTTTAAGTTTGGGGTGGTGATGCAACCCTATTTTAAGGCTACATCATGTGCCTTTTTGCATGATAATCACATCTGAACATCGTAGATTACAAGTCATTCCCTCCAATATGATCTTTTATGCTGAATGCACTTATGCCTCCTTTTGTGTGTATTTCAGGGCACTTATGCATGTATTGATGCATGGGAGAGAGATGAAGAATGTGTGTGGTGTCTTACACCCCAAGAGTGGACTTATCTCTTCCCTGAGCTTTCCTTAGATGCATAAGAGCATTTCAAAGAAAAATAAGGCTAGATGAAGAAGATGAAGTAGAGATCAGCACCAAGAAGCCCCAAAACGCCCTTGGTTCATCACCACAGTCGTGGAGAATTATGTTCTAAAAGTTACAGGGAAGGTCCTCAACTTACACATGAATGACCACGGTCGTGGTCATCACAACATCTGTGGTCACTGAAGACCCCACAGCCATGTCCAACGCCTTTCACCTTGCCCATGCCCATACACCATGACCATGTTCCCCTACAACCACCACAGACATGGTGACTCGCCACCCCTATGGTAGGCATCAACCCTAGCCTATATCTACACTACTTTACCTATATTGCCCTTACTTAACCCTAGACCCCTATATGAACCTTAGGGGCAGATGGAGCATGAGGTTAGCTCCCCTTAGCTACCATTACTCCCCTCCACCTACTCTAGAGCATTTGTTTCCTCCTTCCTTGCATTCAAGCCATCCATCCACCTTTTCCACCTCATTTCCACCATAGAAACCTATTTTTCTAGGTTTTATACCATAATCCCCTTCATTTCCATGCCCTTCATCCACCTTGGAGGGGGTAGGTCATTCTACAACAGCTAGGAGGTGAAGAAGAAGAAGCTACTTCGAGCTCCATGGAGTCCTATCCCCTTCTTCTCATTTCTTTTATCTATTCTTTGAGCATGTCTAGCTAAGCCCCTAGTGGTGGGAAGTTTGGGGTTAAAATGTGACTTTGATACCACGTTGGGTGAAAATAACTTGTAATGAACATAATTTCATTCTATGATGATTTCCTCTTACTTCTATCTTATTTCCCATTATCTTGCATGTGGTTTGTGCTTTTAAACATAAATTGCTTATTTTGTGATGTTGATGACACTTAGCTTCTGGGGGAAATTGGAATGTATGTGGCAATCTTATGAATCGACCCTAGGTCCAAATAGTGGATCCCTAGCTAGACCCCTTTTTTCCTACATACATCTCCCTTCTTCTACAAGTAAGTGTGAGATCTAAGTAGCTAGTGTAAGTGTGATTAGTGCAATTTTCTAGAGTTTCCTAAAAGCTAGATGGCAAGTAACATGAGGTGAAATACCCTCATCTCTACTCCATTCCTACTCTTGGCTCTCAATTGTCCTAATACCACTTACCCTAGAAACCTAGACTTGCCAAGTCCTACTAGAATTACACCTAGCCCTAGTTCACCAATGAGTAGTATAGGGTATATTCTAATAGCACTTTCCTTGTTGTTTGGTTTAGTAATCTAGATTGAAATGTGAGATTTGCATTCTTTTTTTACCTTCCCCCAACTAATATCAAGTCACATTCCTAAACGTCCCACATATCCATCATACTTCTTAAAATCCACCTTTGTGCTCTTAACTTGTTAATGCTAGTATAGTCAATTGCCTTTGTTAGTTCTTAGCTAATTGCCTAGTTCTAGATAGTTAGTTCTTGCTCAAGTAGTTGGGTCTCCTTTGAGGTTACTTGTATTAATTTGGCTAATTAGCGATAACTTAGGTTTTTTCTTGTCTAATTGCTTAGCTTGCACCTTAGTTGGTAACTTAGCTTGCTAGTATAGTATAACTCATTACTCTAGCTTAATTGATTGCCTTGCTTAGTTTGATAGCCTTAACTTGCTTAGAGTAATCTAGGACTTTTGTTAACTTAGTTTCTTTATTGCTCTTTCTTGCTTGCAATCATAGTGTAATCAAACCAAACCCAATTTTAAACCCTCAAACCCTAATCTCCGCTTTAGGAACATATCTAACACCAACCTAGTTCTAGTGCCCCCTCTCTCCCTAAAGATTGACCCTAATATTACCACTAGCCTATACTACAGTATGACCTCGTGCACTTATGGGTACGTGTGATTAGTTGAGCATGTGCATTGGACTAGGTCCTTATACAAATTTTGAGAGATACATGTGTTTTCCCTTAGGGTTGCATATAGACACCTTTAGTTGGCTAGTGTGTGGCCTAGAGAAGAATTACACCACTTTCCTTACACCTAAGTTGGAAATAATTGCAAACCCTAATATAGTTTCCCTAATGAGGCTTCTATGAAACCGTAATTTCTCTTTTGACAACTCCTTTGTTATATTTGCCTCAAAATTAGTTTTATTACTTATTTCTTGGGTCTTGTACCCCACTTCCATGTTTTTATTTAATTGATGCTTATACTTATTTCTCTTTTGACAACTCCTTTGTTATATTTTCCTCAAAATCAGTTTTATTACTTATTTTTTAGGGTCTTGTACCCCACTTCCATGTTTTTATTTAATTTATGCTTATACTTGTCATATTTAGGATGGCTAGAGGGTTTCGCTCTCCTAGGGTTTCGCTAGGGTTTCACTCTGCTTGAACTTTTGGGGGTGACTCGTCGCCTCCCATCTCCGGTTGGCGCCCCACTAGTCGGGATCTCCCCACATTTCATCTTGGCCTGATACTCCATCAACCAAGGCCCATGCCTACTAGGGTTTGGAGAGGGCTTCCGTCCCACTGCCTACAGCCGTAGTAGAAGGTTTCAGGCTCGGCGCCTCTTCACTCTGACCTGACATTCCATCGAATGGGGATTAACTTCCCGGTTCCTTCTAGGACACAGCCGCACTGCCACCCGTCGGCTGAGGATGAGTCGTCATTCTACACCTCAGATTGGTATCCCTGTCAGATTCCCTCCTCCTTCCCTCCTTTTCACCTGTATGGATAGACAAAGATGGTGCCCCACTTTACTGATAATTCCAATTTAGTTGGACAAGGTAGGTTAGGCGTTCGGCACTATCACTGTCAAAAAGAGATAATTCCCTCAACGATCAGATACTCTATGCATCTAATAAGATAGGAACTTGAGTGATTTTCTCTCTTTCATCGTGATTAGGGTTTGGAGGAGGATATCAGTTTTGAGGCTGATAAAAGAGTAGATGGAGACGACGACCAATAGAATCACAAGGAACATGAGACCTCACTACCAATCTGAGAATGGGTTGAGGGCTTAGAGAGTTGTTGTAGAGCACAATTCTGAATCTACCTCATCCAGAATGGAGACTGACACGGTGATCCCAGATGTCAGGAGGATTTTCTCAAATGAAGAAACTCGGCACCCTTCGAGGAGGGATCTCAATGATGATACGAGTAGGTTATCAACAACCAGAGATGGAGCTCCACCTTTCCAGGGTGATCATATGAGGAAGAATGCCTCACCTCTAGATAATCAAGATGCTTACAGACGCAAGTAGCCCCTTTTTGGGATCCATCATGATATGTGTTTTTGTTGCATGGGAAAAGGGCATTAGCAATCCCAATGCAGTAGACTCAAGGTTTGTTACATATGTCAGAGAACGGGTTATTTGGCGAGAAGGTGCAATGCTAGACCTATGAACAGACCGCTAAACCGTTCTTCGCCGACTGCTTTCCCACCTCTTCCCATGGGAATCCCGGCGAGAGGAGGACCTCAACATATTCCGAAGAGAACATCTATACACTTGGGCCCGAATGACTACCTTCAAATGCAAAGAAGTCGATCATTGATGAATGCAGTGGAGATATCTTGGCCACCACATACAATTTGGGAGGATCTGGGACCGATGCTGAAGAAAGAATGGCCTCACCTGATAGATTGCTATAAGTTCTCCATGAGGAAAGTGGTGGCCTTCTTCCCAAGATTCGAGGATGCTTTAGTAGTGATTTCCAGAGGTCTACCTGACTTCATGGGCTCTCCATTGCTTCTCAGGCATATGGAGGATGGACAACTATGCCAACAAAAGGAGAAATTCTAGTTTTGGATGTCAGATATCCCTATTATATGTTGTGATCATGACTGCATTAAAGCGATGATTGACTCTTTGGGTCAATTATCTTTTATATCTGATTGGAAGATAGGTATGGATGATATTCAAGAGTCCTTATTATAGTTGAGGCTTTCAACGATGACATTCCTCAATTTGTTTCCCTGACATATGGACACAGAAGGTCGATGGTACATCTTCAGATGGTGGCTCGTGGACCTTTTAGAGGTGATAATTTCATCTTGACCGAAGAAGGAAAGGACCTAGGGATCCCGCTAACAATCCTTTCAGGTGAGAGCTTGTCTGATAAGATGACCCAGTTATCTTTTGAAAATGTTCAGAAGGTGGAGTAGAGAAGAGAGCTAAACACGAGGGGGTAGTCATATGAGAGATCGAGATTGGGATGATTCTCTGTCTAGGGAGATGGTGGTAGATGATGAAGAACATACGACATTTTTGTCACATAGGAGATTGGAGGATTACATATCTTTTGAGGATCGATTCAATGGTCCTAGAAGAAAAAGAGGTAGATCGAGAAGCCCCAAAAGTGAGAATCACTTTATAGAGAGACCCAGGTCTGATTATCGATATAAAGAATAGAGGCACTCTTCATCATGAAGACATTCAGAAGGGGATTTGTTATTAGAGAAGGTGACTGCGGTGAGGATGGAAGATGTTTCAGCCGTTGAGATGTGAAACAATGGAGTGGTTTCTTTGTTTTTATGGATTGGAAAACTTTGTTCTGGAACATTAGGGGAGCAGCTAGTAATGCTACAAGAAGGGTGTTAGGTCAGTTATGTAGAAGACATAAGCCCTATATTGTGTGTTTTATGGAGCCTTTTATTCATGCAAATAGGGCCTAGGAACTTTTGGATATCATCATATTGGATTGGATAATTGATAATGAGGCTGAAGGAGGCAAGATATGGTTCTATTGTGATGTTCTTTTGGAACCAGAAGTTTTTAGTAAACATCAACAACACATTATAGTGTGTATGAAGGACCCTACTAGACATTTCATTTTCTTAACAGTGATCTATGCGAGTTGTAATGCTCATATGAGGAAGGATTTGTGGCATTCTCTGGTGGATTTATCTAGTTTTATTGGGGATTCTAGATGGAAAATTGCTGGTGACTTTAATGTGATACGGAAGCTGGATGAGAAAAGATGAGGTTCTACCCCAACACTATAAGATATATGCTTGATTTCAATGGATTCATAGCGGATGTAGGCCTCATTGAGTTACCCTTTGAGGGGAGCAGGTTCACCTGGGTGGAAAAATAGCACCTCACCTCGACGAAGTGGGAGAGATTAGATAGGGCTCTTGTTAACATAGCATGGTGTACTGGATACCCATCTTCCCGTTCTATTCATATGATACGCTTTAGAGTTTCAGATCACTACCCCATCATCACATGGGTGGGTGACTCAATTAGATAGAAGAAACATGTACCCTTCTCATTTCTATCTGCTTGGTTAAGTGATCCTAGTTGTCTAGAGATCATTGAGAAGACTTGGTTTAAAAGGTGATACGACATTCGTCTTTTGTTTTCTTTTGTAAACTAAAGAAGACTAGAGCAGCTCTACAGAAATGGAATAAAGAGGTGTTTGGATGCATTCATCAGAACAAGAAAAAAAAAGCATGGAGGATGTGGTTTTCACCACCCAGAAGGCTTTTGACGATTACCCATATGCTTCTAATGAATTTAACCTACAGATGGAGGAGGCAGAACTGAATGTTATCCTAGAGCAGGAGGAAGCTATATGGAAAGACAAAGCAAGGGTGAATTGGCTAGAAGAGGGTGACCAGAACAGTGCATTTTTTCATATGGTAGTGAAGCACAAGAGAAAGAAGAGATGATTTCTCATATTGTTACGCCTGAAGGGAATTCACTTACTAATCTGGTGGAAATGGAAAATGAGGCAGTGACACATTTTGAAGATTTTTATAATGATGCTACTCCGGTCGATGAAGTTGAAATGGAACCTTTTTATAGGAGATTCTGGACCTGGTTTCTATGGAGGACAATATCCTTTTACAGACATCGCCTGAAGTAGATGAGATATACATGATTATGGAGGAAATGGAGAGAATATCAGCATCGGACCCAGACGGTTTCACTCTAGACTTCTTTCTGGAAGCTTGGGATATCATCAGAAGAGATTTTGTTGATTTAGCTCAGGCCTTCTTTAAAGGTCAACCCTATCACCGTAGCCTTTTCTATAGCATAATATCTCTTATATCAAAAATATCCTCTCCAAAGAACTTGAGCTCAGACTTTCACCCAATTTCTATTGAGAATGTGGTGCTTAGGATCCTGGCTCATATCCTCAGCAACATGATATCTTCTATCATGCCTAACACCACATCTCAGGCTCAAGGAGCTTTCATAAAAGGTAGAGATATCACTAATTATATTAGACTGGTGCAGGAGCTCACTCATGATATTAGACATGGTTCCCCTCATCATAGCATGGTGGTCAAATTTGATATGTCAAGAGCATATGATAGGGTATCTTGGGAGGTCTTGAGAAGAGTGATGCAGAGATTTGTCTTCTTAAAGGATGTGATTGATCTTTGCCTCAGTTTCTGTGAACTCTCTTGGGCGACTGTCACTTTGGGAGAGGTCACAAATGGTTTCTTTTCACTAAAGAAGGGGCTCAAATAAGGAAATGCATTATCCCCCTTCTTGTTCATTATTTTTGAAGAGCTTCTTTATAGGAGAATTGCTCAATTGTGTGAAGAGTCTGTCATTTCAAGATTTCACATGAGAGGTGCAGGTCTTGCTCCACCTATTATTCTCTATGCAGATGATGTTCTTATGTTTCTAAATGCATACCAAGATTTGTTGAACAATGTTATGAACATTGTCACTTCATATGAGAAGGCAATTGGGCAATGTCTTAACAGAAACAAATCAAAATGTATCACTGGATGTGAGGATTTGACATTGGAAGACTCTTTGGCCCAGAGGATTGGGGTGTATGTAGTCTCTCAATGCAGATGGATTATAGGAAGAGGTGATTTACCATTTGGGATGCTTTGTGGTGTGATGAATGTCTGAGAGATATAGCTTTGCTGATGAGTGATAGCAATCAAGAATTCATGATATATGATTTTTGGATTTTAGATCAAGGTTGGGACTGGCAATCGCTTAGACAAATTGTGAATGGCCATGGGATAAACTTAATTAGAGAATCTGATATGACCATTTTTGATGAAAAAGACAAGATGGCATGGACTCTAGATGTGTATGGAATTTTCTCGACAAAATCAGTAAAGAATTTTTTTAACTCTGTATGGGTAGCTCATAATGAGGACTTTGCTAAGATTTGGAAGCTCAATGCTCACAGAGTCAGATCGATGCTATGGAAATTTACTAGAGGAGCAGCACCAACGGATGACAATATTAAAAGATGTTGGATACCCATAATATCGAAATGTTCATGCTACGATATGGGGGAATCAGAGGATATGGAACACCTTCTTTTCAAAGGACAAACTGCCACTTTCTTTTGGTATAAATTCTCTTATTTAGTGGATGAACCAGCACCAAATGACATTCAAGAATTTACGATATATTGTAGATATGTGTCCATGACTTTGCTTAGAGAATGGCTAATTAGCAGGCTTGTTGTTATGTGCATTAATTGTATCTGGAGAGTCGGGTGTGCAGTGAGATTGGATGATATAGCTCTATCTTTGATTTCTGAATGGAACAACGTGATCTTCCATATGAATAATTTACTAAAACATGAATCTTTTGTACATAAGGAGAATCCAGAATTTTGTAGAAGAATGAAAGAGTTTGGGATTGTGGAGCCAAATACTAAGATGTGTAGCATATCTCTTATTCATTGGATGCCACTATATATGGGAAATCTCAAATTTAATATTACTATTGGGAGAGACCAAGATAATCTTGGAGTTACACGAAGATGGGCAACATGTATTCTGAGAAACAAGCATGGATACACCCGCTTGGCTTTTAGAACCTGGATTAAGGCAAATGATTATGTTATGGCTTACATCCAGGCATGCATCATAGAGCTCAAATTGGTGGATGATTGGAATCTTTCAATTTCAAATATAGAAATTGATGATGAATGAGTTCATGACATTTTATGGAAACATGCTCCTGAACCATGGAGGGCGACAACAATGTTTAGGGATCTGAGGTCAATTCTAGAAGAATTTGCAATGTTGGTCTTCAAGTTTAATAAGATGGTTAACTCTACTCCTAGAGTATTGGGGAAATGGGGAAGCAACATGGATGATCTTTACTACTGCAATGAACAAGATAGTCTTCCGATGAAGATTAGAGGTATGTTGATTATGGAGAAGAGGCAAATTCCTTACATCGACATTACTAGAGAGAATAGATGAGGTTTTTCTTAATGATGTGATGTGTATATTGCATATATAGGGGGTTATTACCAACATTAATTGCAAGAGATGTATTTATTTTTTGATGATTTTGCCTACACGAGGAGGGTAGGATGAATAAGAATACCTCCTGACTTTGTTAAAAAAAAATACTTGCCATATTTCTTAGCATGTTGATTTTATTAGACTATTTAACTAGTGTAGTGGTACTTATGTACAACTACCCATAGATAGGGCATGTGTAAATTTGCTTAGGGGAATGTATTACTCTCCCCAATATAGAATAATTGTAGGTGACTAGAATGTGTCTCTCCCTCACCTATTGGTTGAGGTTAGGTAGGTTCCTCAACCCTACATAGTTTAGGTAATCAATATTAATCATGCATGCAACCTTTTTAGTATTTTTGTTATGGAAAGCATCTATTTACTTATGACTCATTCTTTTGATCATATTCATCTTATGATGAAAACACATCCTTTATTTCCATATAGTTTTCTTATCTTTTGTCCTTTTTCATTTTCTCTGAAACATACCTTGTTTTCTTTCCCTTTTGTTGGGTGCTTTCCCAACCACCCATGGTTAGATCAAGGTGTTAAACAAGGCCAAGGTGACCAAGTACAGGAGTAATAGATTCAAGTTTTGCAATCAAGGATGACTAGGTTGCTTATTGCTAGATCCTATAGTTTCTTTTTAGTTTTTCCTTTTCAAAGAAACTCATGTTTTGAACAAGAGTTCAAAAAGCTATGTAATAACTTAGTTTCTTTCTGCTGCTATTGACATTTTATATGTATCTGAAACATGCTTATTTACTTGGATTATTATACATGCATTCCACAATGTCTACTTTTCTTGGAAAAAGAGGATGTTGTGTATTCCTTTAAATTTTAGCAAGGAGGTGATCTCACCTCTTTACAGCATGGTATCAGAAACTGTTGGGTAACTACTAGGGCATAAGTTGAAAGCAAGGGTGTCTATAATGGATCAGGGTCTGGGGGGCTGGTAATATTTTCCTCTGTACCACTAGTTTGATTTATGAGGACTTCCATATCCATATGATACCTGCTTGGCCTACATTGATACTAACTTCCTTAAATAGTATGCTTAGAGGCAATAGCAGCCTTAGCTATTCTTGTTTTCTACTCATGCTATCTTATTTTATACCCTTATCTTTTAGGAAGGGAGATTTGTTTGGAAACATTAACAACTCCTCTTCGGGAGACACCTTCAGCAAGACCGACAACTGGGACACTCCGGTGACTCCCTCCAAAACTGGGATAGTCCCTACTACACATGTTGCCACCCCTCTTCTGACCCCTGATTAAGAGCTAACCATGTTGCGCCAGTTGCTCTCAACTACCTTGGTGGGACAGCTTTCCAATGTTGCAGTTGTTGCAGCTAAGCCGAAGGATTTCACCCTTGCAGACTTCATCAAGATGCAACCACCTTACTTCAAGGGTGAGAGTGAGTCAAACATGGTGGTTAAAGTTGACGACTGGTTTTTGTTATGACCGCATCTGAGCTTAATTGGTAAACTAGGGTTTACCTGGATGAGTATATGCTTAATTGGATTGATCATTGCTTAAATATAATAAATAATGATAATTCAATTATGATGTTTTAAACCTAATAATAACGTTAAGTGTTCTATTGTTTGAGAAATTAGGGTTTGAGAAATATAAACCCAAGTTGGCTGAAATTAGGGTTTTGATGGTACATGAGTATGGAATTTGATCAGGACAGCAGTGTGATAAATGATTTTTCATATTTTCTACATATTATGTATTTAATTAAATTTTGGATATGATATGGATAACTCAATCATTCATATTATAGAAAAATTTCAGACTATTTGAGTGTTCTTTGAATGTGGTTCTCGGTCGAACTATACTTCGACCAAAATAATGACAGAGTGCTTTCCAGTAGTGTAGTGTTTTATTTTTATTTATTTATTAGTAATTCCAAATGATCGTAAGTTTTAACTGGAGATCTGAAACTCAATCATAAACATCATGTAAAATTTTCATAATTTTTTTATGTGTTTAAACCTTATCAGTAGACGAACTACAGTAACTGACATTTTTGTAGAATTCTGGATAGCAGTGCACTATTCGAATTTTATTTATTTAATTGAAGCTTGGAATGATCTCAAATTTTAACTAAACCTTTTTAAATAAATTTTAAACAACATGATAAATTCTCATAATTTTTTGTGAAGGTTTGATCTCTGGAATACACGAATTCACATAAACATTTTTATGATAGAAAAATCTGTTGAAATAAGAACAAGTTTAGTGAGGGGTCAATGTGCAATTAACCCAAGTAGCTCAATTTCTCTATATGGTCAACCTAACACACAAGGAGATCTCATAATTCATGATTCAATCTAGAGAAACGAAATCCTAGAGAGAGAGAGAGAGTTAGGGTTTGAGAGGAGAAATTGATGGAGATGTTGACCTAGGGTTTTGCGGTCCGAGGAATGATGAAATCATGTAAGTTTAGCTTCTTTAGATATAGTTTAATGGTGAATCTTCTCTCACATGTCAAAATTTCGTCCCTCCTCTGATTTGATCCAAAATGGTATCAAAAATTCCCCTTTTCTCACTCTTTCTTCACAATCCCTCATTTTTAGGGTTTCCGAGTTGAAAGGAAGAAGAATTGAGTGAATTGCTAGGGATTTGATATGGATTCAAGATTTTCAGATATGGGATACGTTTTTAAGGTGTTTTCACACCTTAGGGTGAGTTGGAACTTCCTTTAAATAGTATAATGCATCAAAATTGGTTAAATCAACCATAATCTTTAATTGCTTAGTATGCGACTACAAACCCTGAATTGTCTATTTGTTCTAAGTTGTTGCAAAATGATATGAAATGGATTCTTCCTTTGTTTGAATGAATTTTTGATGATGAAATCATATTAGAAATGTATACAATGCATTCTAATGAGAATTCCCTAAGTATTCATAGAAGTTATAAGAGTAAACTAAAATATAGGGAATTTGTCTATGACTGAAATTTGTTGTATAAGTAAATAGAGAAAGTTGCTTATCTAGATCCCCTTGGTTTTGAATGATTGTTTATCTAAATTCATAGTACATACATTTCAGATACTATCTTGTATTTCATTTAAAGTGAGTAGTTTTTGTTTGGTATCTCAGTGAAGAGGGTGAAACCCTAGATGTGAGGAAAGTTGGATATTTACGAATAGATATCGTGAAATCCATTTGAAGGAATTTTCTTGACATGATAGAATTTATTTATTCAATGTTATTATTGATGCATGATATCCCAATGAATGGCATGGAAACCCAAATACAGCTCAGTTCCAAGGTTTCATACATATATTGATTTTATATGATTTATTGATAGTAGTATTTATTCAGTGAATGTTTATGTCACATGAAATCTTTATGGGAGCCATGGGAATATGTTGTTGCCTAGTAAGAGGTGACAAGATGTGTGATGGCCTTGTGAGCCATGAGAATACTTGTACAACTAGTGAAATGAATACCTTGGTCTAAGGACCTAGAGGTAATGGTTACCTGTTACAGAGGTAACAATGTTATGTGATGATCTAAGGGTTTGAATACCCAGATCTAGTAATTATGATAATGATGTGAAGGGATGAGAATTCCCAGTAATGTGATAAGGGATTGAGATCCCAGGTATCATGTGTTGTAAAGATTTTAAAAGTATGTGATAGATGTATTACACCTTTCTTTGTAGCATTTGTTGTGATTAAATGAAACCCTAAGGGTAGGGTGTTCAATGAATCAAGTATTGTGATATCAATGTTCTCAGTTATTATTAATAATTCTTGTCATGATAAGTAATTAACTCTTAATTGAGTTATGAGATGCACAACCCAAGATTTGGATTGATATGCATGTTCTTTGAGAAATTACAGATAAGTTGCAGGTGTTATTGACGATTACTCATATGTCAAGTAATTAACTCTTATCAGTGTAACAAGATGATAAATTGCACGATTCTAGTGTGTATGTGCCAAGTGGACATGTAATCTATTTATTTAAGAATTTTAGTCTGCCTGCATGTATAGTATATTGATTACTCAGTATATTACAATGTTTTAAATATACTGCTCTGCCAAGTTTAGAATGATGTACATGTTGTATTATAAACTTCAATTAAATAGACGTGGTACCATAGAGATATCAGAGTCAAGTATAAGTAAGATAAAGGTACAATGTAGAAAGAGCTTTCCAAGAATAATAAAATAATAGACATAGGTGCCCTGAACACCGTAGATTCCCTACGGATGTCTGCACTGTAGGGAGGAAACGATCCACCCTGGCAGTGACCAATATATAGAGTGTGCAGGGAGACGAAGCCCTTGAGGAAGTCTCCTAAGAGAAGATAGGTTACCCAACATGAACTGGAGATCCCAGGGGTAACCCAGAGGTATACCCACAGAGCGTACCAAGATGAGGCCCACAGAGCATCTCAGACCCTCTTCCTGTGTACTCATCTTAGAAGGAGAGGTCCAGTTAAAGGCCAGCTATTTAGTCGCCTTAGTCAGACGTGACGATTTGAGTCAAGCATACCCGGATTCAGTTCTAGGCTTAGCTTCCTGGGTTTTAAGCTAAGTCTTATACGGTGAGATCGTAGTTCACTATGAGTATTCATATGTAGAGTACACTGCATATGATCAGGGCATAAGTTAAAATATGATCATATAGATTTAAAGAGCTTCTTATAAGTAAGAAAGGCTAAGAAAGATTTGAGTACAGTTTCCCAACAATTATTCTTTATATGTTTCTGAATTATTAGTTCTCATTGAAATTAATCAAGCATGCTCATATATTGATTTACTCTTGTTGATATCTAGAGTATCCTGTCGTATTTATGATTGTCAATGATCAATCTCTTTAAAGCTTATTGTTGTTATAATTGATATCAATTGCTCAAAAGTATATCTATAATTATAGCAGTGCTTTAGATTGTTTCTTTGAAGTACTCATTCACCGAGCGAGTAGGCTCACCCCTCTACTCACAATTTTTAGGGAAATCACATGGACTTGAAGAAGATATCATTGCATCAAAGTAGATCTACCACAAGAGTTAAGTCTGAGGATATTTAAGTTCAGTCAGTCCTTGTCACTCTTGGTCCTTGTAAAGAAATAAGAGAGAGTTGTAAATGATGATGTATAACATTATTCCTCTTTTAGAAATATATGCGAATCAACAAGTCTTATGTGCTTAAAAGTATGAGGAACATAATGAATGTTCATACATGCATTTTTACTATTGAAATCAGATTAGAGAAATCAATGTTTAGATTCCCTTGTAAAGTTAGTTTATGTGGTTCAATGCGAGAAAACAAAGAGTTTGAAAAAGAAGATAAAGTTAAGGGTGATCTTTGTATTACATTAAATCCTCAATTTATGCCCTAATCTCATGATTAATGGTAATTGTGAGATCGGGGTCTAACAACTTGGTATCAAAGCTTAGGCTGAGTTGTCAGGGACCATTAAGTTAGTAAGTTAGAGTCATAAGTGTGGAAGATAGGAGATGTTATGATGTTAGCTATGTAGATTTTATTATTTGGATATCCTGGCCCGGTATCTGCTTGGATCAACTAGTATCAAGTTACTATGTCTATTCTTTCATGTATACCATGGCTAGGTATACAATGGAAGGATGGTCTAGAGAGGAACCCTAGAAATATTAGGGTTAGAAACAAGATAAGTATCATGAATTAAGAGCATAAATATAAAATGAGATAGAACTTTCATTTCATATTGTTGTTTTATTGGAGATGAATATAAAAGCTCTTATATGTTTGAATTTAGATATTCAGTATTATGAAATATATATGGGTCTTTAAGATTTGTTGTACACTATTCAGTTGTAGCATTTATTGATTACATTCTTTGTAACAAGTAGACTAGAAATGATCTTTGAATGAGCTTTCCTAAGTGGATAAGTTTTCTTCCACACATTTGAGATGAATATGAGTTGAGTAATCCTGAGTAGCTCTTGGCTTCAGGACTGCAGGTTCGGCCTGGTCCGGCTGGCAAGATGCATTACTGGGATCTAATGACTCCTATTAGTAACATAACAAGAGTAAATTCTGGATAGATTAGATCCAAATTCTAGTATGAATGTATATACTCTAAGATTTTGAAGTATAAGGGAAAGACTGGGATAACTAAGAATCAGTTGGAACTGATATCTGAGATCCAACTTTGGGGCCTCATATGAGAAACCCTTAATTGGGAATAAAGGAACATGACATAAGGTTCAGATTAAGTTTAATTATTAGTATTATATGAACTCTAAACATGAAATATGGAAAATATATGAGAAAAGTATGTAAGGGACCAAGATAGTAAGAATCAATCATGAGGAATGGTCGAGTACAATGTTTTTATGTAATCCAAAGCAAAGGGAAAATAGAAGAATAGAGCTAAGTATACAATAAGTACATAGAAGTGAAGAGTCTTCAGAAGAGTTAAAGTGAAGAGAACTAGATGAGCATGTAAATCATAAAACTAGGATAAGAAACTTAATTGAAACAAAAGAAAATGTTGGAAATAATGAGCTTGATTAAGGAATGAGGGTTATGATATAATTGAGAGCATGGAATGTATACCTTTATTAATAAGTTTAATATGTTCATCCTTATTGCCTTTGGATTCTACGTCTCTATAGAACAACAAACTAGTTTCTAAAAGAAGAACAAAAGTGTAGCTAAATAAATGAATAAGTCATACAAAGGTAGACTATATTCAGGAAGGATAAACTTGATTGAAAGAGAAACTATGTTTCACCCATGCATGAGTCGTTTGATTTAAAATGAAGGATATGTAATGTATTAAACATGAGGTGATACTAGTAGAGAGATTATTGATTTAGAATTTCAACTTCACATTAGTAGAAGGATAAAAGGAAATATATGCAACATGGTATACATGATCATACACATAAAAGAAGCAGCATGATCATTAGAGAAAACTAGAAGTTAAAGATGACATGTGGAATAGTAGTATATGGTAAGGGGATTATGGAAAGTAAAGAAGGGTTTGAAACATAATGGAGTAATATAGATTATAAAAGAAAGAGGTTGTGAGATTCAAGAAAGTGCTAATTAGTTAAGTATCCTTGTTGATAATTAATTAAACCTACATATGATAAATGTATTATTGAATGTTTGAAGATAAGAATTCTAAGTCTCAAAATCATCTTCTCTTTCATATCTTCCTTAATGAGAGCAATGTGGGAATGAAGTGATAAGAAAATGAATCATATATGATGCATAACCATCGTGGTAGAGACATCTAGTGAATGTAATAATGACACACAATATGATGATGAAACCCTAGTAGGGTAATTGAGAATGTAATCTATCTGAATGGCCAAGTAAGAGAAAGGAAATTCAATTGATAAGATAAAGAAGACTTTAGTAAAACTTATGAGATCTAAAGTTTGAATTTCAAATTAAGGGAGAAAAGTCACATCACAATAACGTCATGCTATTTATAAGGACCAAACCCTAGAATGTTTAGAGTTGTAGTAGTTCAAGGGATGTCACTAGTGATTCGACCTTGAATACTAGCATCTCTATAAAACAAGATCATGAGATTTGCACTATGAGAAGTAAACTAGCATTGATAGTAATCCAGGATTTAAAGATAGCTAATCTGAAAGGTAGATAAACAATATGGAAATGATTCAGAGCAAAGAGTAAGATATAAATTTGAAATGTAACAAGTGTGTTTTGAACAAAAGGAGAAATACAATATGAGTGAAGTGTGATATGAGATAAATTCTTGCAGTGATAGTAAGAAAGATGAATAATCTATTTGTACCTTGTATGTTTCAATTTTAGGAATGTTTAATCTACATGATTAAAATGAGAAGAATAAGTAGCAAAAAGTAAGTAGTAGTGAATGAGGAGAGAGATAAGAAAAAAAAGGTTTTTAGTAATATGTGAATTTGTTTTTAGAAGTATAATTTGTTGAAGGTATATTAAGGGATGTAAATTGGTTCTACGTATGATTTTAGTGTACATGTGCAAGCAATATGTTAATTAAAGGTGTCTGATAGTTTAAGTCATTCATACCAATAATCCATCTTAGTATTGTACAATTGTGGTATGGTGATATGGGTTGAATGATGATGGAACAAATGGAGGGTTACCCTGAATAAGGTAGTCTTACCTATTCACTCATATGAATAGAAGGGATGATAACCATATTGTATTGATATGTAACCCTATTGAGGTGTAGCTTGTTATACCTAGATTTAATATAACTAAGTGATGGTAATTGGGTATGAATAGTCCTTGAATGACTAATACAATTATGGAGTACTCTATTACTATTGTTGAAACCCTAGTATGCTATAACTCGATGGTTACACCTTGAATTATGTGTGGGTTCATACTTGAGAATAGTATGGAATGTGATGGTAATGCTTCACCTTATGCATCCATGATCCAATGGGGATGTCGTGAGTAGTAATGTACAATTGTTATTGAATCTAGTCTTTTAACTCAAGATGGTATTACTATTTGAGTAGCACAATAGTAAAATTCAAAAGAACATGGTGAACTCTCTTTCGTGATTTAGAGGTAATACATAACAATAGTACATATGTAGTAGTATGAATTGAGATAGTTGGATCATATTATCGATGTTGAGGTAACACCTCAAGAGTATGAAAATATTGAAATGGTTATTTCTCTCTCTATCCTATGATTGATTGTGGCATAGAGAAATTGTTTGTTATCATTGACAACTATTTCAAACATGTTGTGATTTAGTAAATGAATAAAGGACTTAATGTTGAAAACTACATTCAAGTATGAAATACAAGAATATAATGACATGTAAGATTTCAGAAGCTTAAAATAAACCTTGAATTTACTTTACTTGCATATTTATGTTTCGGGGATAAAACTTTTGGGGGTGGGGGAATTGTTATGACCGCATCTGACCTTAATTGGTAAACTAGGGTTTACCTGGATGATTATATGCTTGATTGGATTGATCATTGCTTAAATCTAATTAATAATGATAATTAAATTATGATGTTTTAAACCTAATAAGAATGTTAAGTGTTCTATTGTTTGAGAAATTAGGGTTTGAGAAATATAAACCCAAGTTGGCTGAAATTAGGTTTTTGATGGTACATGAGTATGGAATTTGATCAGGATAGCAGTGTGATAAATGATTTTTCATATTTTCTATATATTTTGTATTTAATTGAATTTTGGATATGATACGGATAACTCAATCATGCATATTGGAGAAAATTTCAGAATATTTGAGTATTCTTTGAATGTGGTTCTCGGTCAAACTATACTTCGACCAAAATGCTGATAGAGTGCTTTTTAGTAGTGTAGTGTTTTATTTTTAATTATTTATTGGTAACTCCAAATTATCTAGTGTTTTAACTAGAGATCTGGAACTCAATCATAAACAACATGTAAAATTTTCATAATTTTTAGATGCATTTAGACCTTATCAGTAGATGAATTACAGTAACTAACATTTCTATAGAATTCTGGATAGCAGTGAACTATTCGATTTTTAATTATTTAATGAAGCTTGGAATGACCTCAAATTTTAAGTAAACATTTGTAACTCAATTATAAACAACATGATAAATTCTCATAATTTTTGGAGAAGGTTTGATCTCTAAAATACATGAATTCACAGAAACCTTTTTATGACAAAAAAATCTGCTAAAATAAGAAAAAGTTTAGTGAGGAGCCAATGTGCAATTAACCCAAGCAGCTCAATTGCTCTTTATGGTCAACCTAACACATAAGGATCTCTCATAATTTGTGATTCAATCCAGAGAAACGAAATCCTAGAGAGAGAGAGAGTTAGGGTTTGAGAGGAGAAATTGATGGAGATGCTGGCCTAGGGTTTTGTGATTCGAGGAATGATGAAATCATGTAAGTTTAGCTTCTTTAGATATAGTTTCATGGTGAATCTTCTCTCACATGTCAAAATTCCTTCCCTCCTCTGATTTGATCCAAAATGGTATCAAAACTTCCCCTTTTCTTACTCTTTCTTCATAATCCCTCATTTTTAGTGTTTCCGAGTTGAAAGGAAGAAGAATTGGGTGAATTGCTAGGGATTAGATATAGATTCAAGATTTTCAGATATGGGATACATTTTTAAGGTGTTTTCACACCTTAGGGTGAGTGATAACTTCCTTTAAACAGTATATTGCACGAAAATTGGTTAAATCAACCATAATCTTTAATTGCTTAGTATGCGACTACAAACCCTGAATTGTCTATTTGTTCTAAGTTGTTGCAAAATGATATGAAATAGATTCTTCCTTTGTTTGAATGAATTTCAGATGATAAAATTATATTAGAAATGTATACAATGCATTCTAATGAGAATTCCCTAAGTATTCACAGAGGTTGTAAGAGTAAACTAAAATATAGGGAATTTGTCTATGATTGAAATTTGTTGTATAAGTAAATAGAGAAAGTTGCTTATCTAGATCCCCTTGGTTTTGAATGATTGTTTATCTAAATTCATAGTACATAAATTTTATATACTATCTTGGATTTCATTTAAAGTGAGTAGTGTTTGTTTGGTATCTCGGTGAAGAGGGTGAAACCCTAGATGCGAGGAAAGTTGGATATTTGCAAATAGATATCGTGAAATCCATTTGAAGGGATTTTCTTGACATGATAGACTTTATTTATTCAATGTTATTATTGATGCATGATATCCCATTGAATGGCATGGAAACCCAAATTCAGATCAATTCCAAGGTTTCATACATATATTGATTTTATATGATTTATTGATAGTAGTCTTTATTCAGTGAATGTTTATATCGCATGAAATTTTTATGGGAGCCATGGGAATAAGTTGTTGCCTAGTGAGAGGTGACAAGCTGTGTGATGACCTTGTGAGCCATCAGAATACTTGTACAACCAGTGAAATGAATACCTTGGTCTAAGGACCTAGAGGTAATGGTTACCTATTACAGAGGTAACAATGCTATGTGATGATCTAAGGGTTTGAATACCCAAATCTAGTAATTATGATAATGATGTGAAGGGATGAGAATTCCCAGTAATGTGATAAGGGGTTGAGATCCCAGGTATCATGTGTTGTAAAGATTTGAAAAGTACATGATAGATGTATTACACCTTTCTTTGTAGCATTTGTTGTGATTAAATGAAACCCTAAGGGTAGGGTGTTCAATAAATCAAGTATTGTGATTTCAATGTTCTCAGTTATTATTAATAATTCTTGTCATGATAAGTAACTAACTCTTAATTGTGTTATGAGATGCACAACTCAAGATTTGGGTTGATATGCACATTCTTTGAGAAATTACAGATAAGTTGCATGTGATATTGATGATTACTCATATGTCAAGTAATTAACTCTTTTCAAAGATAGACTTGAGGTCTGGATATCACCAACTTCGTATTAAGGATAGTGACATATCCAAGTCTGCCTTTAGGACAAGATATGGTCACTATGAGTTCACGGTTATGTCGTTTGGACTAACCAATGCACCAGCTGCATTTATGGAACTCATGAATAGAGTTTTTCGACCTTTCCTTGATCAGTGTGTTGTCGTCTTCATAGATGACATACTGATTTATAGTAAAGATGCTCAGCAGCATGAGCAGCATCTTCGCCAAGCTTTGACCTTGCTAAGAGAACATAAGTTGTATGCTAAGTTTAGCAAGTGTGAGTTCTGGCTGCCGGAGGTATCTTTTCTTGGACATATAATATCCGCCTCGGGAATTCGTGTTGACCCTACAAAGGAAGAATCTGTTCTACAATGGGAACAACCGAAAACACCGACGGAGATTCGAAGTTTCTTGGGGTTAGCTGGCTATTATCGAAGGTTCATTAAGAACTTTAGTTCCATAGCTTTACCCTTGACCAAGTTAACCCGGAAGGATGTTCCTTTTTCTTGGAGTGATAAGTGTCAACAATCTTTCCAGTTACTGAAGGAGAGGTTGACAAGTGCACCTGTATTAGTGCTACCTGAACAAGGAAAAGGTTATATAGTTTTCTGTGACGCTTCCAAGAATGGACTAGGATGTGTGTTGATGCAGGATAAACAAGTGATTTCTTTTGCTTCCCGACAGCTTAAGAAACACGAGGAGAATTATCCAACACACGATCTGGAGTTAGCAGCTGTGGTTCATGCTTTGAAGATCTGGAGACATTATCTCTACGGAGAGACATTCCAGATTTTCACAGACCACAAAAACCTTAAGTATATCTTCTCTCAGCATGAGCTCAACATGAGGCAACGTCGCTGGATGGAGTTAATCAAGGACTACGACTGTACAATTGATTACCATCCAGGTAAGGCCAATGTTGTTGCAGATGCCTTGAGTAGGAAATCAGCAACATCAACCATGAATAGAGCACAACTAAACTCTTTAGTATGCTCTAGAAGAGATATGCTTATCTCTTTAAGGCAAGACAATGTACAGTTGAAGGTATCATTGCTAGCCGGTTTGTTAGCTGAGATGCATATTAAACCTACCCTAAGAGAGCAGATTAAAGAAGCACAGCTAGATGATGCTGCAGTTCAACATATAAGATCTGAGTATGGAAATGAGAAGCAAGATGGGTTTCATGACTCAAAAGATCAAGTAGCTTGTTATAATGGAAAAATGATAGTGCCGGATGTGGACAACTTAAGGAAGTTAGTCCTGGAAGAAGCCCATTCTTCCATGTATGCTATGCATCCAGGGAGCACCAAGATGTATCGGAATTTGAAGGATCTATATTGGTGGCCTGGGATGAAGAAGGACGTTGCAGAGTTTGTTCTGAGGTGCCCTGTGTGTCAGCAAGTTAAAGCTGAACACCAGAAGCCTGCAGGGACAATGCAACCTTTACCCATATCACAGTGGAAGTGGGACCATGTGACCATGGACTTTGTTGTTGGCCTACCCAGGACAAGAAAAGGACATGATTCCATTTGGGTAATTGTTGATAGGTTGACTAAGACAGCACATTTCTTACCTGTTAAAACAACCTATTCTGCTGAAAGGTTATCAGAGTTATATGTGCAAGAGATAGTGCGTTTGCACGGAGTTCCTGTCACAATAGTTTCAGACAGAGGTCCTCAATTTACAAGTCGTTTTTGGGAACAGTTGCACAGTGCCTTAGGCACTAAGCTGAGGTTTAGTACGGCCTTTCATCCACAGACTGATGGACAGTCAGAAAGGACCATACAAACCTTAGAAGACCTGTTGCGAGCATGTGTTCTCCAGTTCACCGGAAGTTGGGATCTACACCTAAGCTTGATAGAGTTTGCCTATAACAATAGCTATCAGCATAGTATTGATATGGCACCTTATGAAGCCTTATATGGTAGACGTTGTAGATCACCCTTGTGTTGGTTTGAGACTGGTGAGCACCAGTTGTTAGGTCCTGACCTGGTGCAGCAAACCACGGAAAAGATTAAAGTAATACAACATAAGATTAAGACTGCTCAAGATAGGCAGAAATCTTATGCTGACAAACGTCGTAGACCTTTAGAGTTCCAGATTGGAGACAAAGTGTATCTTAAGGTCTCACCTTGGAAAGGGGTCCTTCGTTTTGGAAGGAAGGGGAAGTTAGCTCCTAGATATATGGGGCCTTATCCAATCATTGAACGGATTGGAAAGGTAGCATATAAACTAGAGCTACCCCCAGAGTTACAAAGGTTACATCCTGTGTTTCACATTTCTATGTTGAAGAAATGTCACCCAGACACCGAGTCAGTTCTACAACCTATGGAAGTAGAATTGAATGATGACATATCCTATGAAGAGGGACCAGTGTCAATCCTTGATAAACGAATTAAAAAGTTAAAGAAGAAAGATATAAGTCTTGTGAAAGTCCTCTGGAATCATCGTGGTATTGAAGAAGCCACTTGGGAGTTAGAGGATGAGATGAGAAGGAAGTATCCTACCCTTTTCTCGTAATATGTTTTATCGATTTCGGGGACGAAATCCTTGTAAGGGGTGGATAATTTGTAACATCCCTGACCTGGGTTATGAGCTAACCCTAGGTGTTTTGCCTAAATATGTAATTAAATCTTTGTGATTAACTCTGAGCATGTAATTAAGCTTCTCAGAAATGTATATTTCAGTTTTTGCTCCTTTTTATATAAAGTTGTAGCACTGTTTTGTAATACAGGGACCTATGTGCAATTTACCCATTTAGAAGGGTTAACCTGCAATTTGCACATGATGAGGTGTTCCTATGATGTTGAGACATCATGAGAAACATTTTGGTAAAGTTTGAGGGATTTCCCAAGCTTGAGCACCAAGGTGCAGCTGTGGAAGCAATCCCGGTACTTGAAACCCTAATTTGGGGTAAAATGCAATTTACCCAAATAATGGGAAGCAATTTGTAAAGAATGTTATCTAAAGTATCTTGTTAGACTCTTGCCATCATTTAGAGAAGAAATGATGAGGAATTCACCTCAATTGAGTTATCAAGTTAAGAAATAGGCTCTGTGATTGAATAATCAGGGTATATGTGCAATATCCCTTTAAGTATGAACTTTATTATTAGATTGTCCTTCCTTGCCTTCTTTTCTATAACTTAAGATAAGGTTTGTCCTTAGAATAAAGAGGAAGGGACGAGCAAGTAATGAAGGAAGGACTTAGTTGGAATTAAGGGAAACTTATGAGCTAATGTTGAAAATCCTACCCCAAGTATATAAGCCCTCCTTTCCTTAGTTGCAAGGGAACTTAACCTTCGTTCCCTTACTGTTTCATTTCACCAAAGACGACCAAGGACTGCCTTGGAGCTAAGGAGGACGAACAAGGGGTGCAAGGTAGGTTTAAACCCCTCTTCTTGCCTAATTCCATGGTTAGAATTCGAATTCAAGGTCATCTTCATGGCTAATTCTCGAAACCCTATCTTTCTAGCCGTCTCTTTTCATCCTTCCTTGGAGTTTTCACCTTGGCCAACCTGTGGGAACTCAAGGACGCCATTAGAGCTTGGAGCTTGAAAGCTTGGAGCTCAAGAAACAAGCTTTAGGCGGGTTTTATAACTCTAAACCTATGCTTTACTATGTTCATCTTTATATGCGAGTTAATGATAGCTCCTAGTATTTCCCTACTTTTCCCTGCTATTTTGCAAACAAACCCGTGGGATATCTGTACTGTTCTTGAGCTAGATGATGAAGGCGTGTTTTCCAAGAAAAACCCACCGCTTTTCTTTTCCCTAAACGGTCCTAACAGTTTGCTCTCACGACCTCAAGACCGTGAGAGAGCCTCGCGGTCTCGAGACCGTGAGAGGGCTCGCGGTCTCAAGACCGATTGGCCCTGTTGACCGAGCGTGGACCATATAAGAAACTTGTTCCTAATTATATAGGCTAAATACCCTCAACATTTGGGAGACTAACTCCAAAGGAATCGGGAGATATGACCTTTTTTAAGTCACAACTTTAAATGAATTAATTGCTGATTTTCAAACGGTCTGAAATTGCCTTTTTGGGCAAACGGTCTCAAGACCGTGAAAGGTCGTTGACTAAGCGTTGACCCCCATGATATTACTGTTCAAAATTATGTTAATTAACAACTCACCAAGTTTGATGGTCTAATTCCAAACGGGCTAAGAGTTGAAGGGTGAATACTAGGGCTAACCCTAGATAAAATCAGTACTGAAATTATGGTGATCTAATTAGGGTTTTTAGGGTTGATTGACCTAAACGGTCTCAAGACCATGTGGGGTCCACCCACATGACCTCAAGACCCTGAGGACAATCACCCAAGACCATTTGAAGGTCTAGGGTTGAGTAATTTGACCAATTGAACACCAATTGCAAATAAGTTATCAATTTAATCAAAATTCTGATTTTGTGACCAATCAGGGTTCAACCTCTATCAAATCACCTTAGATTTTTATGAAATCTTGGGCAAACGATCTCAAGACCATGTGGGGTCCACCCACATGACCTCAAGACCGTTTGAGCCAAGTTTGGGCCCAATTGGAGCTCAATTGAAGGGTTCAACCTTGTGTTGATACACATTGTTGAGTGTTGATGGGTGAACATTGATAGACCTTAATTGAATCGATTTCAATCCTAATTGGTCAACAATTGAGGGTCAATTGAATGACCATTTGGTTAAGCATAACCTTAATTAACTCAATCCATAGGTGGTCAACAGTTATTGGACCTTTTGAAGGCTTCAACATCGGTTGACATCATCGTTTGATTTGTTGAACCTTTGTTGAAGGACCTTGCGGTTGAGACCATGAGAGGCTCACGACCTCAAGACCGTGAGGTAGCTCACGACCTCAAGACCGTGAGGTGGCTCACGACCTCAAGACCGTGAGGTGGCTCACGACCTCAAGACCGTGAGGTGGCTCACGACCTCAAGACTGTGAGGTGGCTCACGACCTCAAGACCGTGAGGTGGCTCACGACCTCAAGACCGTGAGGTGGCTCACGACCTCAAGACCGTGAGGTAGCTCACGACCTCAAGACCATGAGGTGGCTCACGACCTCAAGACCGTGAGGTGGCTCACGACCTCAAGACCGTGAGGTGGCTCACGACCTCATGATCGTGAGGGGGCTCACGATCTCAAGCCCATGAGGAGGCTCACGGTCTTGGAGCTAGAAAGGGGCTCATGGACTTGAAAGGTCAAAGTGAGCAATCGGTCAACACTTTCAACCGAATTCAATCATGTGATGGTTCAATGTTGCTCAAATCAAACACTAATGATAATCTAAGATAGTAAGGAGTTATTTGATTAAGGTTTTTGACTATGATGATGATCAATGGGGTGAATTACCAAGATACCCCTGAAGGGTCAATTGAGTTATACTTTACTCAATTCAAACCCTAATTACATGAGAATGATGTTTTTAGTTATAATGACTCTATCTAACCTGATCTAGTCTAATGTTATCATCAACCATTAGTATGATGAAAGAGAGAGTACTCTAGAGAGAGAAAGTACCCTAGAGAGAGAAAGTAACTCTAATCACTTAATGGTGATGTTTTTGGCTATGATAGCCTATGATGACTCAACCCAACCTGTTTTAGAGTGATGTTGATATCACCTAACCTTATGATGAGAGAGAAAGTACTTCTAGAGAGAGAAAGTACCTCTTTTAAATGGAAACTCAATTGAAGCATCCCCAATACACAGAAATGAGCATAATTAGGGTATGATCCACCTGTGTGAGATCATAGAAACCCTAATTATGATAAATGATGAACCTTTAACTAATCCAAGAGCATCAATGAAGGTGTTACTCATACATGATGATGTTATGAGTTTAATTCACCTGTAATGTGAATAAGTAAACCCTAATTCAAGGGTGATGACATGTAATATGAATAGTAAACCCTAATTCAAGGGTAATGGCATGCTTTTGAGCAATAAACTCTATTTGATTTAAATTAAAGATTTAACTCTTATGACAAGAGTAGGAAGTACATTCCTTATTGTTATATTACCTTTATCAGATGTATTAATCATGCAGGTTCTGATATGAAGGTAATTATATCCAGGTATGGATGTTGATGTTATATTCATTGAAGGCATGTTGTAGCCTTATGAATAAGTAATGTAATCTGATGCCTTGCTAGTGGCATCCTATGCTGATAATGGGCTATGAGAGCCATGAATACCATCAAGGTCATGCTTTAGAGGTGACTTGTGATGAGGATAATGAGAAATGATGATTGATATGAGTTAGGCCTGTTACATTTAGTATTCTTCTTTTATAGCTGCTATGCTACTGTTATTGTTTGAAGAACAATGTATGTTGTTAAAGAATACTGAATGTACCTAACTAATCAAGTATAATGTAGAGCCCTGATCATAGATCCATCATTGTCAGAAATTAAGTGATGGTGAAACAGGTTTTCCATAGGGAACTCCTGGAGCACATACTTTTGAGTATGTGGGGTACATGGATGTGTAGAACCTTACATCCTAGTGTAGGAAAGTGATGTAGATGTGGAATCCATCCATCCTTCACTATAGTTCCATACCGTATCAGTGGTAGGTAAACATGAAACCTCCTGATAACGAAGAAAGCACAGATATCCGTATCAGTGGTAGGTAAATATGAAACCTCCTGATGACGAAGAGAGTACAGAACGCCACTGTGACTCTAGAATAGCGAAGGACCAGTTTACCCTGGTGAGCTATAGTAGTAGAGACACAAGATGTCCTACAAGTGATCCTCTTACTGACTGAGGAAGATGAAGGTCATGAGAATCCGGCTCTCTTAATGACCTATGTATGATACTGATGCGGCTTCTCAGCGATCAGTTGGAGTATGAGTGGTAAGCCTCATCTCCACAGGGCATAATGTTGTTTGTAAAACATAATCAACCATGTAGTATAACTTGTTAGAGATGACTCCAAGTTAGTTGATTGATGTTACATTGCAATAATGTTGATATTCTCCATATCTCCTAATTTGTAGAGATCTTGTTATATCTGCAACTGTTATAGAATGCTCTGAAGGCTTTACTGTTTAAAATAATCTTTGATGTTATAATAAAGCTTCTGGCGAAGAGTTATAACTCTCGCTGGGACAATTATGTATAATTGTCTCACCCCGTAGACTTCAACTTTTTAGGTGGACGTCGGAGACGAAGAAACCAGCCTACAAGTGATCAATCTCAGCAGCAGCACCAGGGGCAGCAGTAATCTCAGGTGGAGATTTGTCCTGCCATGTGGTGTAGTTAGAGTCAGTCCTATGTGTCCTCTGTACTCTCAGGTCTTGGAGTCTTGTGTTATGTGATCTTGAGATTTTGTATCTTGAATGTATATAATTACTCAAGAAGTAATTATCCTGAGATGTAAACAGTTACCTCTCTTTATGAAAGGAGTTTTTATGGATACAAGTTCTTATCTCGAAAAGTTTTAATTTTCCGTGATTTTTGTCTTCCGCTGATTACCGATTCGCTTCCGCTAAGTTTTAATCGTGTTTATGTCATGGTTTGGAGATCAGAGCCCACAATTAGTGGTATCAGAGCTCCAGGTTCAGTTGAGTCTACAGAGGCATAGGACTTAGGATGTCGAGTCTACCTTTAGTACTCCTTCCTTATCTAATAGAATCTTCTGCTCCTCAGGAGAAGAAGATACATAAGAATGTCAGAACATCGTGATGAGCACGTGGCAGAGAGTAGTGCTAGTGCACCTCGAGGCGGTGCAAGAGTTCCGAGAATAGAACAACCTGCACCTGAGTCGCCAAGAGAGCCACCCCAGTTCGACCCAGCTGACATGAGTGATCCAGCTGTACAGACGATGTTCGGGCAGTTCATGACTGCCATGACACATATAACCGATAGGATGCCCATTCCTGCACCTAGGGCACCTGTCCAGCCTGAAGTACAAGGTATTGGTAAGACATTCGAACGACTTCGTCGTGTCGGAGCTACCGAGTACTTCGGAACTGCCGACCCAGCAGATGCTGACTTATGGTTGACAGAGTTGGAGAAGGCTTTCAGGATTCTTATGATTCCGGAAGCTGAGAAGGTTAGACATGCTGTCTATCTTCTCAAAGGCAGTGCTGGTCACTGGTGGAACATGGAAGAGCAGAAGAGACCTGGAGTAGAGTTCTCATGGGAAGAGTTTCGTCGGGAATTTATCAATAGATATTTTCCAAAGACCTTCCTAGATGAGAAGATTTCTCAGTTTGAGAAACTAAGGCAGGGTATGATGAACATTAGCGAGTATGAAGCTAAGTTCATGGAGCTGTTGCGGTTTTGTCCGCATATGGCTGCTACAGATGAGGAAAGAATCAGAAGATTTGAAAAGGGTTTGAATTCCGATATGTCAACCCCTGTGTCTGCCTTAGAAAACAGAGAGAGATTCTCTACCTTCGTTGAGTCAGTCCGAAGGATAGAGAGATCTGTGGTTGAGAAAAGACAAACCCATAAAAGATATCCACAGTTCCAGGGTTCTTCATCTAGGGATTCCAAGAAACCTAGACTCTCTGCACCTAACCCTCCACCACCCAGATCGAGTTTTCAAACTCAATGGACACCAAGTAGAGGTAGAGGACGGAGTCAACCGCTTCAAGGGACACACAGTTCTGCATCAGTGTCAGTTACTGGACCACCCAGACCACAACAACAGGAGAAGAGTTGCTACAACTGTGGTAAGGTGGGACACTTGATGAAGGATTGCCGTTCTAGGCCTGTCGGTGTGACACAACAACCTCCGAGACAGAATCAACAGGGATCTCAGAATAGACAACATCAAGGAGCAGCTCGAGGACGTGGACAAGCGTCTCAAGCTGGATCATCAACACCACCTCAACACCAGGCGACTGCGAGGTTCTATGCTATGAACCCACCTGAGGCAGTTGTCAATCCACGGGTAGTGGCAGGTCAGATGAAACTTTTATATTCTGATATGTCTATATCCTGTAATATATCTGTTCTGATTGATCCGGGTGCTACGCACTCTTTCATCACTCGTGAAGTGATTCGTAACTGCAATATGACTGTTAGTCATAGAGCAGATAGTTTGTTGTTAGAGACTCCGTTGAGTGGGTCTGCCGTTTTGCAGGAGGTATGTTCTCCCTGCATCCTTTTCTTTTCTGACCATCGCATTCAAGTGGACCTTATACCACTTGATATGCAGGGGTTTGATATAATCCTTGGGATGGATACCTTAGAAAGGTATAGAGTTGTCTTGGATTGTGAGTCCAAGTTGGCTGTGTTTGCTGATGAAAGCAACACATGGATCTTTCAAGGTGAAAGAAAGATTCTGCCCACCTGTCTTGTGTCAGCTATGGTTGCTGATAAGCTGTTGAGGCAAGGATGTTATGCATTCTTAGCCCATGTGGTAGATGTTACCAAGGAAAGTTCCAACCCTGCTGAAGTTCCCATAGTCAGGGAATTCGAGGATGTGTTTCCTGAAGAACTTCCTGGTATACCACCACCTCGGGAGATTGACTTTGAAATCAATCTGATTCCAGATACGAAACCCATAGCTCAAACTCCGTATAGAATGGCTCCTGCCGAGATGGCAGAACTCAAGAAACAGCTTCAAGAGTTACTTGAGAGAGGTTTTATCCGACCGAGTACTTCACCTTGGGGTGCTCCGGTCTTGTTTGTTAAAAAGAAAGATGGGTCAATGCGGTTATGCATCGACTATAGACAACTCAATAAAGTGACAATAAAGAATAGGTATCCTCTGCCGAGGATTGATGATCTCTTTGACCAGTTGCGTGGTGCAACAGTCTTTTCAAAGATAGACTTGAGGTCTGGATATCACCAACTTCGTATTAAGGATAGTGACATATCCAAGTCTGCCTTTAGGACAAGATATGGTCACTATGAGTTCACGGTTATGTCGTTTGGACTAACCAATGCACCAGCTGCATTTATGGAACTCATGAATAGAGTTTTTCGACCTTTCCTTGATCAGTGTGTTGTCGTCTTCATAGATGACATACTGATTTATAGTAAAGATGCTCAGCAGCATGAGCAGCATCTTCGCCAAGCTTTGACCTTGCTAAGAGAACATAAGTTGTATGCTAAGTTTAGCAAGTGTGAGTTCTGGCTGCCGGAGGTATCTTTTCTTGGACATATAATATCCGCCTCGGGAATTCGTGTTGACCCTACAAAGGAAGAATCTGTTCTACAATGGGAACAACCGAAAACACCGACGGAGATTCGAAGTTTCTTGGGGTTAGCTGGCTATTATCGAAGGTTCATTAAGAACTTTAGTTCCATAGCTTTACCCTTGACCAAGTTAACCCGGAAGGATGTTCCTTTTTCTTGGAGTGATAAGTGTCAACAATCTTTCCAGTTACTGAAGGAGAGGTTGACAAGTGCACCTGTATTAGTGCTACCTGAACAAGGAAAAGGTTATATAGTTTTCTGTGACGCTTCCAAGAATGGACTAGGATGTGTGTTGATGCAGGATAAACAAGTGATTTCTTTTGCTTCCCGACAGCTTAAGAAACACGAGGAGAATTATCCAACACACGATCTGGAGTTAGCAGCTGTGGTTCATGCTTTGAAGATCTGGAGACATTATCTCTACGGAGAGACATTCCAGATTTTCACAGACCACAAAAACCTTAAGTATATCTTCTCTCAGCATGAGCTCAACATGAGGCAACGTCGCTGGATGGAGTTAATCAAGGACTACGACTGTACAATTGATTACCATCCAGGTAAGGCCAATGTTGTTGCAGATGCCTTGAGTAGGAAATCAGCAACATCAACCATGAATAGAGCACAACTAAACTCTTTAGTATGCTCTAGAAGAGATATGCTTATCTCTTTAAGGCAAGACAATGTACAGTTGAAGGTATCATTGCTAGCCGGTTTGTTAGCTGAGATGCATATTAAACCTACCCTAAGAGAGCAGATTAAAGAAGCACAGCTAGATGATGCTGCAGTTCAACATATAAGATCTGAGTATGGAAATGAGAAGCAAGATGGGTTTCATGACTCAAAAGATCAAGTAGCTTGTTATAATGGAAAAATGATAGTGCCGGATGTGGACAACTTAAGGAAGTTAGTCCTGGAAGAAGCCCATTCTTCCATGTATGCTATGCATCCAGGGAGCACCAAGATGTATCGGAATTTGAAGGATCTATATTGGTGGCCTGGGATGAAGAAGGACGTTGCAGAGTTTGTTCTGAGGTGCCCTGTGTGTCAGCAAGTTAAAGCTGAACACCAGAAGCCTGCAGGGACAATGCAACCTTTACCCATATCACAGTGGAAGTGGGACCATGTGACCATGGACTTTGTTGTTGGCCTACCCAGGACAAGCAAAGGACATGATTCCATTTGGGTAATTGTTGATAGGTTGACTAAGACAGCACATTTCTTACCTGTTAAAACAACCTATTCTGCTGAAAGGTTATCAGAGTTATATGTGCAAGAGATAGTGCGTTTGCACGGAGTTCCTGTCACAATAGTTTCAGACAGAGGTCCTCAATTTACAAGTCGTTTTTGGGAACAGTTGCACAGTGCCTTAGGCACTAAGCTGAGGTTTAGTACGGCCTTTCATCCACAGACTGATGGACAGTCAGAAAGGACCATACAAACCTTAGAAGACCTGTTGCGAGCATGTGTTCTCCAGTTCACCGGAAGTTGGGATCTACACCTAAGCTTGATAGAGTTTGCCTATAACAATAGCTATCAGCATAGTATTGATATGGCACCTTATGAAGCCTTATATGGTAGACGTTGTAGATCACCCTTGTGTTGGTTTGAGACTGGTGAGCACCAGTTGTTAGGTCCTGACCTGGTGCAGCAAACCACGGAAAAGATTAAAGTAATACAACATAAGATTAAGACTGCTCAAGATAGGCAGAAATCTTATGCTGACAAACGTCGTAGACCTTTAGAGTTCCAGATTGGAGACAAAGTGTATCTTAAGGTCTCACCTTGGAAAGGGGTCCTTCGTTTTGGAAGGAAGGGGAAGTTAGCTCCTAGATATATGGGGCCTTATCCAATCATTGAACGGATTGGAAAGGTAGCATATAAACTAGAGCTACCCCCAGAGTTACAAAGGTTACATCCTGTGTTTCACATTTCTATGTTGAAGAAATGTCACCCAGACACCGAGTCAGTTCTACAACCTATGGAAGTAGAATTGAATGATGACATATCCTATGAAGAGGGACCAGTGTCAATCCTTGATAAACGAATTAAAAAGTTAAAGAAGAAAGATATAAGTCTTGTGAAAGTCCTCTGGAATCATCGTGGTATTGAAGAAGCCACTTGGGAGTTAGAGGATGAGATGAGAAGGAAGTATCCTACCCTTTTCTCGTAATATGTTTTATCGATTTCGGGGATGAAATCCTTGTAAGGGGTGGATAATTTGTAACATCCCTGACCTGGGTTATGAGCTAACCCTAGGTGTTTTGCCTAAATATGTAATTAAATCTTTGTGATTAACTCTGAGCATGTAATTAAGCTTCTCAGAAATGTATATTTCAGTTTTTGCTCCTTTTTATATAAAGTTGTAGCACTGTTTTGTAATACAGGGACCTATGTGCAATTTACCCATTTAGAAGGGTTAACCTGCAATTTGCACATGATGAGGTGTTCCTCTGATGTTGAGACATCATGAGAAACATTTTGGTAAAGTTTGAGGGATTTCCCAAGCTTGAGCACCAAGGTGCAGCTGTGGAAGCAATCCCGGTACTTGAAACCCTAATTTGGGGTAAAATGCAATTTACCCAAATAATGGGAAGCAATTTGTAAAGAATGTTATCTAAAGTATCTTGTTAGACTCTTGCCATCATTTAGAGAAGAAATGATGAGGAATTCACCTCAATTGAGTTATCAAGTTAAGAAATAGGCTCTGTGATTGAATAATCAGGGTATATGTGCAATATCCCTTTAAGTATGAACTTTATTATTAGATTGTCCTTCCTTGCCTTCTTTTCTATAACTTAAGATAAGGTTTGTCCTTAGAATAAAGAGGAAGGGACGAGCAAGTAATGAAGGAAGGACTTAGTTGGAATTAAGGGAAACTTATGAGCTAATGTTGAAAATCCTACCCCAAGTATATAAGCCCTCCTTTCCTTAGTTGCAAGGGAACTTAACCTTCGTTCCCTTACTGTTTCATTTCACCAAAGACGACCAAGGACTGCCTTGGAGCTAAGGAGGACGAACAAGGGGTGCAAGGTAGGTTTAAACCCCTCTTCTTGCCTAATTCCATGGTTAGAATTCGAATTCAAGGTCATCTTCATGGCTAATTCTCGAAACCCTATCTTTCTAGCCGTCTCTTTTCATCCTTCCTTGGAGTTTTCACCTTGGCCAACCTGTGGGAACTCAAGGACGCCATTAGAGCTTGGAGCTTGAAAGCTTGGAGCTCAAGAAACAAGCTTTAGGCGGGTTTTATAACTCTAAACCTATGCTTTACTATGTTCATCTTTATATGCGAGTTAATGATAGCTCCTAGTATTTCCCTACTTTTCCCTGCTATTTTGCAAACAAACCCGTGGGATATCTGTACTGTTCTTGAGCTAGATGATGAAGGCGTGTTTTCCAAGAAAAACCCACCGCTTTTCTTTTCCCTAAACGGTCCTAACAGTTTGCTCTCACGACCTCAAGACCGTGAGAGAGCCTCGCGGTCTCGAGACCGTGAGAGGGCTCGCGGTCTCAAGACCGATTGGCCCTGTTGACCGAGCGTGGACCATATAAGAAACTTGTTCCTAATTATATAGGCTAAATACCCTCAAAATTTGGGAGACTAACTCCAAAGGAATCGGGAGATATGACCTTTTTTAAGTCACAACTTTAAATGAATTAATTGCTGATTTTCAAACGGTCTGAAATTGCCTTTTTGGGCAAACGGTCTCAAGACCGTGAAAGGTCGTTGACTAAGCGTTGACCCCATGAGATTACTGTTCAAAATTATGTTAATTAACAACTCACCAAGTTTGATGGTCTAATTCCAAACGGGCTAAGAGTTGAAGGGTGAATACTAGGGCTAACCCTAGATAAAATCAGTACTGAAATTATGGTGATCTAATTAGGGTTTTTAGGGTTGATTGACCTAAACGGTCTCAAGACCATGTGGGGTCCACCCACATGACCTCAAGACCCTGAGGACAATCACCCAAGACCATTTGAAGGTCTAGGGTTGAGTAATTTGACCAATTGAACACCAATTGCAAATAAGTTATCAATTTAATCAAAATTCTGATTTTGTGACCAATCAGGGTTCAACCTCTATCAAATCACCTTAGATTTTTATGAAATCTTGGGCAAACGATCTCAAGACCATGTGGGGTCCACCCACATGACCTCAAGACCGTTTGAGCCAAGTTTGGGCCCAATTGGAGCTCAATTGAAGGGTTCAACCTTGTGTTGATACACATTGTTGAGTGTTGATGGGTGAACATTGATAGACCTTAATTGAATCGATTTCAATCCTAATTGGTCAACAATTGAGGGTCAATTGAATGACCATTTGGTTAAGCATAACCTTAATTAACTCAATCCATAGGTGGTCAACAGTTATTGGACCTTTTGAAGGCTTCAACATCGGTTGACATCATCGTTTGATTTGTTGAACCTTTGTTGAAGGACCTTGCGGTTGAGACCATGAGAGGCTCACGACCTCAAGACCGTGAGGTAGCTCACGACCTCAAGACCGTGAGGTGGCTCACGACCTCAAGACCGTGAGGTGGCTCACGACCTCAAGACCGTGAGGTGGCTCACGACCTCAAGACTGTGAGGTGGCTCACGACCTCAAGACCGTGAGGTGGCTCACGACCTCAAGACCGTGAGGTGGCTCACGACCTCAAGACCGTGAGGTAGCTCACGACCTCAAGACCATGAGGTGGCTCACGACCTCAAGACCGTGAGGTGGCTCACGACCTCAAGACCGTGAGGTGGCTCACGACCTCATGATCGTGAGGGGGCTCACGATCTCAAGCCCATGAGGAGGCTCACGGTCTTGGAGCTAGAAAGGGGCTCATGGACTTGAAAGGTCAAAGTGAGCAATCGGTCAACACTTTCAACCGAATTCAATCATGTGATGGTTCAATGTTGCTCAAATCAAACACTAATGATAATCTAAGATAGTAAGGAGTTATTTGATTAAGGTTTTTGACTATGATGATGATCAATGGGGTGAATTACCAAGATACCCCTGAAGGGTCAATTGAGTTATACTTTACTCAATTCAAACCCTAATTACATGAGAATGATGTTTTTAGTTATAATGACTCTATCTAACCTGATCTAGTCTAATGTTATCATCAACCATTAGTATGATGAAAGAGAGAGTACTCTAGAGAGAGAAAGTACCCTAGAGAGAGAAAGTAACTCTAATCACTTAATGGTGATGTTTTTGGCTATGATAGCCTATGATGACTCAACCCAACCTGTTTTAGAGTGATGTTGATATCACCTAACCTTATGATGAGAGAGAAAGTACTTCTAGAGAGAGAAAGTACCTCTTTTAAATGGAAACTCAATTGAAGCATCCCCAATACACAGAAATGAGCATAATTAGGGTATGATCCACCTGTGTGAGATCATAGAAACCCTAATTATGATAAATGATGAACCTTTAACTAATCCAAGAGCATCAATGAAGGTGTTACTCATACATGATGATGTTATGAGTTTAATTCACCTGTAATGTGAATAAGTAAACCCTAATTCAAGGGTGATGACATGTAATATGAATAGTAAACCCTAATTCAAGGGTAATGGCATGCTTTTGAGCAATAAACTCTATTTGATTTAAATTAAAGATTTAACTCTTATGACAAGAGTAGGAAGTACATTCCTTATTGTTATATTACCTTTATCAGATGTATTAATCATGCAGGTTCTGATATGAAGGTAATTATATCCAGGTATGGATGTTGATGTTATATTCATTGAAGGCATGTTGTAGCCTTATGAATAAGTAATGTAATCTGATGCCTTGCTAGTGGCATCCTATGCTGATAATGGGCTATGAGAGCCATGAATACCATCAAGGTCATGCTTTAGAGGTGACTTGTGATGAGGATAATGAGAAATGATGATTGATATGAGTTAGGCCTGTTACATTTAGTATTCTTCTTTTATAGCTGCTATGCTACTGTTATTGTTTGAAGAACAATGTATGCTGTTAAAGAATACTGAATGTACCTAACTAATCAAGTATAATGTAGAGCCCTGATCATAGATCCATCATTGTCAGAAATTAAGTGATGGTGAAACAGGTTTTCCATAGGGAACTCCTGGAGCACATACTTTTGAGTATGTGGGGTACATGGATGTGTAGAACCTTACATCCTAGTGTAGGAAAGTGATGTAGATGTGGAATCCATCCATCCTTCACTATAGTTCCATACCGTATCAGTGGTAGGTAAACATGAAACCTCCTGATAACGAAGAAAGCACAGATATCCGTATCAGTGGTAGGTAAATATGAAACCTCCTGATGACGAAGAGAGTACAGAACGCCACTGTGACTCTAGAATAGCGAAGGACCAGTTTACCCTGGTGAGCTATAGTAGTAGAGACACAAGATGTCCTACAAGTGATCCTCTTACTGACTGAGGAAGATGAAGGTCATGAGAATCCGGCTCTCTTAATGACCTATGTATGATACTGATGCGGCTTCTCAGCGATCAGTTGGAGTATGAGTGGTAAGCCTCATCTCCACAGGGCATAATGTTGTTTGTAAAACATAATCAACCATGTAGTATAACTTGTTAGAGATGACTCCAAGTTAGTTGATTGATGTTACATTGCAATAATGTTGATATTCTCCATATCTCCTAATTTGTAGAGATCTTGTTATATCTGCAACTGTTATAGAATGCTCTGAAGGCTTTACTGTTTAAAATAATCTTTGATGTTATAATAAAGCTTCTGGCGAAGAGTTATAACTCTCGCTGGGACAATTATGTATAATTGTCTCACCCCGTAGACTTCAACTTTTTAGGTGGACGTCGGAGACGAAGAAACCAGCCTACAAGTGATCAATCTCAGCAGCAGCACCAGGGGCAGCAGTAATCTCAGGTGGAGATTTGTCCTGCCATGTGGTGTAGTTAGAGTCAGTCCTATGTGTCCTCTGTACTCTCAGGTCTTGGAGTCTTGTGTTATGTGATCTTGAGATTTTGTATCTTGAATGTATATAATTACTCAAGAAGTAATTATCCTGAGATGTAAACAGTTACCTCTCTTTATGAAAGGAGTTTTTATGGATACAAGTTCTTATCTCGAAAAGTTTTAATTTTCCGTGATTTTTGTCTTCCGCTGATTACCGATTCGCTTCCGCTAAGTTTTAATCGTGTTTATGTCATGGTTTGGAGATCAGAGCCCACAATTAGTGGTATCAGAGCTCCAGGTTCAGTTGAGTCTACAGAGGCATAGGACTTAGGATGTCGAGTCTACCTTTAGTACTCCTTCCTTATCTAATAGAATCTTCTGCTCCTCAGGAGAAGAAGATACATAAGAATGTCAGAACATCGTGATGAGCACGTGGCAGAGAGTAGTGCTAGTGCACCTCGAGGCGGTGCAAGAGTTCCGAGAATAGAACAACCTGCACCTGAGTCGCCAAGAGAGCCACCCCAGTTCGACCCAGCTGACATGAGTGATCCAGCTGTACAGACGATGTTCGGGCAGTTCATGACTGCCATGACACATATAACCGATAGGATGCCCATTCCTGCACCTAGGGCACCTGTCCAGCCTGAAGTACAAGGTATTGGTAAGACATTCGAACGACTTCGTCGTGTCGGAGCTACCGAGTACTTCGGAACTGCCGACCCAGCAGATGCTGACTTATGGTTGACAGAGTTGGAGAAGGCTTTCAGGATTCTTATGATTCCGGAAGCTGAGAAGGTTAGACATGCTGTCTATCTTCTCAAAGGCAGTGCTGGTCACTGGTGGAACATGGAAGAGCAGAAGAGACCTGGAGTAGAGTTCTCATGGGAAGAGTTTCGTCGGGAATTTATCAATAGATATTTTCCAAAGACCTTCCTAGATGAGAAGATTTCTCAGTTTGAGAAACTAAGGCAGGGTATGATGAACATTAGCGAGTATGAAGCTAAGTTCATGGAGCTGTTGCGGTTTTGTCCGCATATGGCTGCTACAGATGAGGAAAGAATCAGAAGATTTGAAAAGGGTTTGAATTCCGATATGTCAACCCCTGTGTCTGCCTTAGAAAACAGAGAGAGATTCTCTACCTTCGTTGAGTCAGTCCGAAGGATAGAGAGATCTGTGGTTGAGAAAAGACAAACCCATAAAAGATATCCACAGTTCCAGGGTTCTTCATCTAGGGATTCCAAGAAACCTAGACTCTCTGCACCTAACCCTCCACCACCCAGATCGAGTTTTCAAACTCAATGGACACCAAGTAGAGGTAGAGGACGGAGTCAACCGCTTCAAGGGACACACAGTTCTGCATCAGTGTCAGTTACTGGACCACCCAGACCACAACAACAGGAGAAGAGTTGCTACAACTGTGGTAAGGTGGGACACTTGATGAAGGATTGCCGTTCTAGGCCTGTCGGTGTGACACAACAACCTCCGAGACAGAATCAACAGGGATCTCAGAATAGACAACATCAAGGAGCAGCTCGAGGACGTGGACAAGCGTCTCAAGCTGGATCATCAGCACCACCTCAACACCAGGCGACTGCGAGGTTCTATGCTATGAACCCACCTGAGGCAGTTGTCAATCCACGGGTAGTGGCAGGTCAGATGAAACTTTTATATTCTGATATGTCTATATCCTGTAATATATCTGTTCTGATTGATCCGGGTGCTACGCACTCTTTCATCACTCGTGAAGTGATTCGTAACTGCAATATGACTGTTAGTCATAGAGCAGATAGTTTGTTGTTAGAGACTCCGTTGAGTGGGTCTGCCGTTTTGCAGGAGGTATGTTCTCCCTGCATCCTTTTCTTTTCTGACCATCGCATTCAAGTGGACCTTATACCACTTGATATGCAGGGGTTTGATATAATCCTTGGGATGGATACCTTAGAAAGGTATAGAGTTGTCTTGGATTGTGAGTCCAAGTTGGCTGTGTTTGCTGATGAAAGCAACACATGGATCTTTCAAGGTGAAAGAAAGATTCTGCCCACCTGTCTTGTGTCAGCTATGGTTGCTGATAAGCTGTTGAGGCAAGGATGTTATGCATTCTTAGCCCATGTGGTAGATGTTACCAAGGAAAGTTCCAACCCTGCTGAAGTTCCCATAGTCAGGGAATTCGAGGATGTGTTTCCTGAAGAACTTCCTGGTATACCACCACCTCGGGAGATTGACTTTGAAATCAATCTGATTCCAGATACGAAACCCATAGCTCAAACTCCGTATAGAATGGCTCCTGCCGAGATGGCAGAACTCAAGAAACAGCTTCAAGAGTTACTTGAGAGAGGTTTTATCCGACCGAGTACTTCACCTTGGGGTGCTCCGGTCTTGTTTGTTAAAAAGAAAGATGGGTCAATGCGGTTATGCATCGACTATAGACAACTCAATAAAGTGACAATAAAGAATAGGTATCCTCTGCCGAGGATTGATGATCTCTTTGACCAGTTGCGTGGTGCAACAGTCTTTTCAAAGATAGACTTGAGGTCTGGATATCACCAACTTCGTATTAAGGATAGTGACATATCCAAGTCTGCCTTTAGGACAAGATATGGTCACTATGAGTTCACGGTTATGTCGTTTGGACTAACCAATGCACCAGCTGCATTTATGGAACTCATGAATAGAGTTTTTCGACCTTTCCTTGATCAGTGTGTTGTCGTCTTCATAGATGACATACTGATTTATAGTAAAGATGCTCAGCAGCATGAGCAGCATCTTCGCCAAGCTTTGACCTTGCTAAGAGAACATAAGTTGTATGCTAAGTTTAGCAAGTGTGAGTTCTGGCTGCCGGAGGTATCTTTTCTTGGACATATAATATCCGCCTCGGGAATTCGTGTTGACCCTACAAAGGAAGAATCTGTTCTACAATGGGAACAACCGAAAACACCGACGGAGATTCGAAGTTTCTTGGGGTTAGCTGGCTATTATCGAAGGTTCATTAAGAACTTTAGTTCCATAGCTTTACCCTTGACCAAGTTAACCCGGAAGGATGTTCCTTTTTCTTGGAGTGATAAGTGTCAACAATCTTTCCAGTTACTGAAGGAGAGGTTGACAAGTGCACCTGTATTAGTGCTACCTGAACAAGGAAAAGGTTATATAGTTTTCTGTGACGCTTCCAAGAATGGACTAGGATGTGTGTTGATGCAGGATAAACAAGTGATTTCTTTTGCTTCCCGACAGCTTAAGAAACACGAGGAGAATTATCCAACACACGATCTGGAGTTAGCAGCTGTGGTTCATGCTTTGAAGATCTGGAGACATTATCTCTACGGAGAGACATTCCAGATTTTCACAGACCACAAAAACCTTAAGTATATCTTCTCTCAGCATGAGCTCAACATGAGGCAACGTCGCTGGATGGAGTTAATCAAGGACTACGACTGTACAATTGATTACCATCCAGGTAAGGCCAATGTTGTTGCAGATGCCTTGAGTAGGAAATCAGCAACATCAACCATGAATAGAGCACAACTAAACTCTTTAGTATGCTCTAGAAGAGATATGCTTATCTCTTTAAGGCAAGACAATGTACAGTTGAAGGTATCATTGCTAGCCGGTTTGTTAGCTGAGATGCATATTAAACCTACCCTAAGAGAGCAGATTAAAGAAGCACAGCTAGATGATGCTGCAGTTCAACATATAAGATCTGAGTATGGAAATGAGAAGCAAGATGGGTTTCATGACTCAAAAGATCAAGTAGCTTGTTATAATGGAAAAATGATAGTGCCGGATGTGGACAACTTAAGGAAGTTAGTCCTGGAAGAAGCCCATTCTTCCATGTATGCTATGCATCCAGGGAGCACCAAGATGTATCGGAATTTGAAGGATCTATATTGGTGGCCTGGGATGAAGAAGGACGTTGCAGAGTTTGTTCTGAGGTGCCCTGTGTGTCAGCAAGTTAAAGCTGAACACCAGAAGCCTGCAGGGACAATGCAACCTTTACCCATATCACAGTGGAAGTGGGACCATGTGACCATGGACTTTGTTGTTGGCCTACCCAGGACAAGCAAAGGACATGATTCCATTTGGGTAATTGTTGATAGGTTGACTAAGACAGCACATTTCTTACCTGTTAAAACAACCTATTCTGCTGAAAGGTTATCAGAGTTATATGTGCAAGAGATAGTGCGTTTGCACGGAGTTCCTGTCACAATAATTTCAGACAGAGGTCCTCAATTTACAAGTCGTTTTTGGGAACAGTTGCACAGTGCCTTAGGCACTAAGCTGAGGTTTAGTACGGCCTTTCATCCACAGACTGATGGACAGTCAGAAAGGACCATACAAACCTTAGAAGACCTGTTGCGAGCATGTGTTCTCCAGTTCACCGGAAGTTGGGATCTACACCTAAGCTTGATAGAGTTTGCCTATAACAATAGCTATCAGCATAGTATTGATATGGCACCTTATGAAGCCTTATATGGTAGACGTTGTAGATCACCCTTGTGTTGGTTTGAGACTGGTGAGCACCAGTTGTTAGGTCCTGACCTGGTGCAGCAAACCACGGAAAAGATTAAAGTAATACAACATAAGATTAAGACTGCTCAAGATAGGCAGAAATCTTATGCTGACAAACGTCGTAGACCTTTAGAGTTCCAGATTGGAGACAAAGTGTATCTTAAGGTCTCACCTTGGAAAGGGGTCCTTCGTTTTGGAAGGAAGGGGAAGTTAGCTCCTAGATATATGGGGCCTTATCCAATCATTGAACGGATTGGAAAGGTAGCATATAAACTAGAGCTACCCCCAGAGTTACAAAGGTTACATCCTGTGTTTCACATTTCTATGTTGAAGAAATGTCACCCAGACACCGAGTCAGTTCTACAACCTATGGAAGTAGAATTGAATGATGACATATCCTATGAAGAGGGACCAGTGTCAATCCTTGATAAACGAATTAAAAAGTTAAAGAAGAAAGATATAAGTCTTGTGAAAGTCCTCTGGAATCATCGTGGTATTGAAGAAGCCACTTGGGAGTTAGAGGATGAGATGAGAAGGAAGTATCCTACCCTTTTCTCGTAATATGTTTTATCGATTTCGGGGACGAAATCCTTGTAAGGGGTGGATAATTTGTAACATCCCTGACCTGGGTTATGAGCTAACCCTAGGTGTTTTGCCTAAATATGTAATTAAATCTTTGTGATTAACTCTGAGCATGTAATTAAGCTTCTCAGAAATGTATATTTCAGTTTTTGCTCCTTTTTATATAAAGTTGTAGCACTGTTTTGTAATACAGGGACCTATGTGCAATTTACCCATTTAGAAGGGTTAACCTGCAATTTGCACATGATGAGGTGTTCCTCTGATGTTGAGACATCATGAGAAACATTTTGGTAAAGTTTGAGGGATTTCCCAAGCTTGAGCACCAAGGTGCAGCTGTGGAAGCAATCCCGGTACTTGAAACCCTAATTTGGGGTAAAATGCAATTTACCCAAATAATGGGAAGCAATTTGTAAAGAATGTTATCTAAAGTATCTTGTTAGACTCTTTCCATCATTTAGAGAAGAAATGATGAGGAATTCACCTCAATTGAGTTATCAAGTTAAGAAATAGGCTCTGTGATTGAATAATCAGGGTATATGTGCAATATCCCTTTAAGTATGAACTTTATTATTAGATTGTCCTTCCTTGCCTTCTTTTCTATAACTTAAGATAAGGTTTGTCCTTAGAATAAAGAGGAAGGGACGAGCAAGTAATGAAGGAAGGACTTAGTTGGAATTAAGGGAAACTTATGAGCTAATGTTGAAAATCCTACCCCAAGTATATAAGCCCTCCTTTCCTTAGTTGCAAGGGAACTTAACCTTCGTTCCCTTACTGTTTCATTTCACCAAAGACGACCAAGGACTGCCTTGGAGCTAAGGAGGACGAACAAGGGGTGCAAGGTAGGTTTAAACCCCTCTTCTTGCCTAATTCCATGGTTAGAATTCGAATTCAAGGTCATCTTCATGGCTAATTCTCGAAACCCTATCTTTCTAGCCGTCTCTTTTCATCCTTCCTTGGAGTTTTCACCTTGGCCAACCTGTGGGAACTCAAGGACGCCATTAGAGCTTGGAGCTTGAAAGCTTGGAGCTCAAGAAACAAGCTTTAGGCGGGTTTTATAACTCTAAACCTATGCTTTACTATGTTCATCTTTATATGCGAGTTAATGATAGCTCCTAGTATTTCCCTACTTTTCCCTGCTATTTTGCAAACAAACCCGTGGGATATCTGTACTGTTCTTGAGCTAGATGATGAAGGCGTGTTTTCCAAGAAAAACCCACCGCTTTTCTTTTCCCTAAACGGTCCTAACAGTTTGCTCTCACGACCTCAAGACCGTGAGAGAGCCTCGCGGTCTCGAGACCGTGAGAGGGCTCGCGGTCTCAAGACCGATTGGCCCTGTTGACCGAGCGTGGACCATATAAGAAACTTGTTCCTAATTATATAGGCTAAATACCCTCAAAATTTGGGAGACTAACTCCAAAGGAATCGGGAGATATGACCTTTTTTAAGTCACAACTTTAAATGAATTAATTGCTGATTTTCAAACGGTCTGAAATTGCCTTTTTGGGCAAACGGTCTCAAGACCGTGAAAGGTCGTTGACTAAGCGTTGACCCCATGAGATTACTGTTCAAAATTATGTTAATTAACAACTCACCAAGTTTTATGGTCTAATTCCAAACGGGCTAAGAGTTGAAGGGTGAATACTAGGGCTAACCCTAGATAAAATCAGTACTGAAATTATGGTGATCTAATTAGGGTTTTTAGGGTTGATTGACCTAAACGGTCTCAAGACCATGTGGGGTCCACCCACATGACCTCAAGACCGTTAGGACAATCACCCAAGACCATTTGAAGGTCTAGGGTTGAGTAATTTGACCAATTGAACACCAATTGCAAATAAGTTATCAATTTAATCAAAATTCTGATTTTGTGACCAATCAGGGTTCAACCTCTATCAAATCACCTTAGATTTTTATGAAATCTTGGGCAAACGATCTCAAGACCATGTGGGGTCCACCCACATGACCTCAAGACCGTTTGAGCCAAGTTTGGGCCCAATTGGAGCTCAATTGAAGGGTTCAACCTTGTGTTGATACACATTGTTGAGTGTTGATGGGTGAACATTGATAGACCTTAATTGAATCGATTTCAATCCTAATTGGTCAACAATTGAGGGTCAATTGAATGACCATTTGGTTAAGCATAACCTTAATTAACTCAATCCATAGGTGGTCAACAGTTATTGGACCTTTTGAAGGCTTCAACATCGGTTGACATCATCGTTTGATTTGTTGAACCTTTGTTGAAGGACCTTGCGGTTGAGACCATGAGAGGCTCACGACCTCAAGACCGTGAGGTAGCTCACGACCTCAAGACCGTGAGGTGGCTCACGACCTCAAGACCGTGAGGTGGCTCACGACCTCAAGACCGTGAGGTGGCTCACGACCTCAAGACCGTGAGGTGGCTCACGACCTCAAGACCGTGAGGTGGCTCACGACCTCAAGACCGTGAGGTGGCTCACGACCTCAAGACCGTGAGGTAGCTCACGACCTCAAGACCATGAGGTGGCTCACGACCTCAAGACCGTGAGGTGGCTCACGACCTCAAGACCGTGAGGTGGCTCACGACCTCATGATCGTGAGGGGGCTCACGATCTCAAGCCCATGAGGAGGCTCACGGTCTTGGAGCTAGAAAGGGGCTCATGGACTTGAAAGGTCAAAGTGAGCAATCGGTCAACACTTTCAACCGAATTCAATCATGTGATGGTTCAATGTTGCTCAAATCAAACACTAATGATAATCTAAGATAGTAAGGAGTTATTTGATTAAGGTTTTTGACTATGATGATGATCAATGGGGTGAATTACCAAGATACCCCTGAAGGGTCAATTGAGTTATACTTTACTCAATTCAAACCCTAATTACATGAGAATGATGTTTTTAGTTATAATGACTCTATCTAACCTGATCTAGTCTAATGTTATCATCAACCATTAGTATGATGAAAGAGAGAGTACTCTAGAGAGAGAAAGTACCCTAGAGAGAGAAAGTAACTCTAATCACTTAATGGTGATGTTTTTGGCTATGATAGCCTATGATGACTCAACCCAACCTGTTTTAGAGTGATGTTGATATCACCTAACCTTATGATGAGAGAGAAAGTACTTCTAGAGAGAGAAAGTACCTCTTTTAAATGGAAACTCAATTGAAGCATCCCCAATACACAGAAATGAGCATAATTAGGGTATGATCCACCTGTGTGAGATCATAGAAACCCTAATTATGATAAATGATGAACCTTTAACTAATCCAAGAGCATCAATGAAGGTGTTACTCATACATGATGATGTTATGAGTTTAATTCACCTGTAATGTGAATAAGTAAACCCTAATTCAAGGGTGATGACATGTAATATGAATAGTAAACCCTAATTCAAGGGTAATGGCATGCTTTTGAGCAATAAACTCTATTTGATTTAAATTAAAGATTTAACTCTTATGACAAGAGTAGGAAGTACATTCCTTATTGTTATATTACCTTTATCAGATGTATTAATCATGCAGGTTCTGATATGAAGGTAATTATATCCAGGTATGGATGTTGATGTTATATTCATTGAAGGCATGTTGTAGCCTTATGAATAAGTAATGTAATCTGATGCCTTGCTAGTGGCATCCTATGCTGATAATGGGCTATGAGAGCCATGAATACCATCAAGGTCATGCTTTAGAGGTGACTTGTGATGAGGATAATGAGAAATGATGATTGATATGAGTTAGGCCTGTTACATTTAGTATTCTTCTTTTATAGCTGCTATGCTACTGTTATTGTTTGAAGAACAATGTATGCTGTTAAAGAATACTGAATGTACCTAACTAATCAAGTATAATGTAGAGCCCTGATCATAGATCCGTCATTGTCAGAAATTAAGTGATGGTGAAACAGGTTTTCCATAGGGAACTCCTGGAGCACATACTTTTGAGTATGTGGGGTACATGGATGTGTAGAACCTTACATCCTAGTGTAGGAAAGTGATGTAGATGTGGAATCCATCCATCCTTCACTATAGTTCCATACCGTATCAGTGGTAGGTAAACATGAAACCTCCTGATAACGAAGAAAGCACAGATATCCGTATCAGTGGTAGGTAAATATGAAACCTCCTGATGACGAAGAGAGTACAGAACGCCACAGTGACTCTAGAATAGCGAAGGACCAGTTTACCCTGGTGAGCTATAGTAGTAGAGACACAAGATGTCCTACAAGTGATCCTCTTACTGACTGAGGAAGATGAAGGTCATGAGAATCCGGCTCTCTTAATGACCTATGTATGATACTGATGCGGCTTCTCAGCGATCAGTTGGAGTATGAGTGGTAAGCCTCATCTCCACAGGGCATAATGTTGTTTGTAAAACATAATCAACCATGTAGTATAACTTGTTAGAGATGACTCCAAGTTAGTTGATTGATGTTACATTGCAATAATGTTGATATTCTCCATATCTCCTAATTTGTAGAGATCTTGTTATATCTGCAACTGTTATAGAATGCTCTGAAGGCTTTACTGTTTAAAATAATCTTTGATGTTATAATAAAGCTTCTGGCGAAGAGTTATAACTCTCGCTGGGACAATTATGTATAATTGTCTCACCCCGTAGACTTCAACTTTTTAGGTGGACGTCGGAGACAAAGAAACCAGCCTACAAGTGATCAATCTCAGCAGCAGCACCAGGGGCAGCAGTAATCTCAGGTGGAGATTTGTCCTGCCATGTGGTGTAGTTAGAGTCAGTCCTATGTGTCCTCTGTACTCTCAGGTCTTGGAGTCTTGTGTTATGTGATCTTGAGATTTTGTATCTTGAATGTATATAATTACTCAAGAAGTAATTATCCTGAGATGTAAACAGTTACCTCTCTTTATGAAAGGAGTTTTTATGGATACAAGTTCTTATCTCGAAAAGTTTTAATTTTCCGTGATTTTTGTCTTCCGCTGATTACCGATTCGCTTCCGCTAAGTTTTAATCGTGTTTATGTCATGGTTTGGAGATCAGAGCCCACAGCACCCACAGAGTGTGTGGGGAGACGAAGCCCTTGAGGAAGTATCCTAAGAGAAGATAGGTTACCCAACATGAACCGGATATCCCGGGGGTAACCCAGAGGTACCCACAGAGCTTACCAAGATGAGGCCCATAGAGCGTCCCAGACCCTCCGCCTGTGTACTCAGCCTAGAAGGAGAGGTCTAGTTAAAGGCCAGTTATTTAGCCACCTTAGTCAGACATGATGATTCGAGTCAAGCAGACCCATATTCAGTTCTAGGCTTAGCTTCTCGGGTTTAAGCTAAGTCTTGTACGGTGAGATCATAGTTCGCTATGAGTCTTCATATGTAGAGTACACTGCATATGATCAGGGTATAAGTTAAAATATGATCATATAGATTTAAAGAGTTTCTTATAAGTAAGAAAGGCTAAGAAAGATTTGAGTACAGTTTCCCAACAATTAGTCTTTATATGTTTCTAAATTATTAGTTATCATTGAAATTAATCAAGCATGCTCATATATTGATTTACTCTTGTTGATATCTAGAGTATCCTGCCATATTTATGATTGTCAATGATCAATCTCTTTAAAGCTTACTACTGTTATAATTGATATCAGTTTCTCAAATGTATATATATAATTATATCAGTGCTTTAGACTTTTTCTTTGAAGTATCCATTCACTGAGCGAGTAGGCTCACCCCTCTACTCACAATTTTTAGGGAAATCACATGGACTTGAAGAAGATATCATTGCATCAGAGTAGATCTGCCACAAGAGTTAAGTTTGAGTATAGTTAAGTTCAATCAATCCTTGTCACTCTAGGTCCTTGTAAATAAATAAGAGAGAGTTGTAAATGATGATGTATAACATTATTCCTCTTTTAGCAATATATGTGAATGAGCAAGTCTTATGTGCTTAAAAGTATGAGAAACATAATGAATGTTCATACATGCATTTTTACTGTTGAAATCAGATAGAGAAATCAATGTTTAGATTCCCTTGTAAAGTTAGTTTATGTGGTTCAATGCGAGAAAACAAAGAGTTTGAAAAAGAAGAAAAAGTTAAGGGTGATCTTTGTATTACTTTAAATCCTCAATTTATGCCCTAATCTCATGATTAATGGTAATTGTGAGATCGGGGTGTAAAAGTTTTGGTTCTAGACCGTACCTTCAAGGGCATGGCATGTCCTCCTCACCAGAAGGTTTGCTTCACGACGTATGTGTTGGATGGGCCAGCATGGGTCTGGTGGACAGATATGTCTCGTACCTATGACATTTCAAGCATGACCTGGGAAGAGTTCCTCAAACTTTTCTGCACGAAGTATATTTGTCCCACCTATCTGAAGAGGAAGGAAGTAGAGTTTTACAGTCTGCGTCAAGGAAGCCTAAGCCTCTCCGAGTACATGCAATGTTTTCTTCTCCTGGAGCGTTATGCGGTGGATCTAGGATCTGAAAGGAGATCAACATTATTCCTCGAGAGTTTAAGCTATAGTGTAGGATGCAACCTTGTTCCTTAGTTGTCGTTGACTTTTTAACAAATGGTGGACAAGGCTTTGGTGATTGAGTCGTACCCCGGGTTCCAGACTTCCAGGCACAACAAAAACAACAAGAGGAAGAATGTTGGTGGAAACCATGGGCACAACAAGTGCAATCGGTGCTTACATTCTCACCCACCGGGAAGATGTCCTACCGGCAATGGTCAACCTCATAGAGATGGTCGAGTTGCACCTATCTACCACAAGTGTGGTCAAGCTAGACACATTCGACCTAACTGCCCCAAGCTTGGATGGGGACTAGCTCCAGCTCAACAGCCTGCCCTACAGCCGCAACATCAACAGAATCTGCCTCCAAGAAACAACAATCAGAACTGGCAAGGTCGACAGCCACCGATGGAAAGGTAGAATGGAATGGTGTTTTCCCTTAATGTTGAGGAAGTTGAAGGAGATGATGAAATCATCAAAGGTACCTTACATCTTAATATGCATCTAGTTAAAGCACTCTTTGATTCTGGTTCATTGAATACATTCATATCATCTGAGTTTGTTGCCATGTTAGAGATAGAATCAGAATATATGAATCATGTTTTAGATGTTAAAACTCATAGTGGTAGGATCTTCTCTTCTTATCTCAAACTCCCAACCATGGACCTCTGTATCTCTGGTATAATGTTTCCCTCAGATTTCATCTTGCCTGACATGACTGTCCTTAATGTCATCCTGGGGATGGATTGGTTGAAGAGGTACAAAGCTATTTTATTTTGTGAGGTATCAAAAGTTAGTTTGTTATATCTTCTTGAGGGAAGGATGTGTGTCAAGGGTAGGAAGCAAGAGGATTGACAATTTGTCATCTCTACCATCACAGCTGAAAAAACTTGTCTCACAAGGGTGTAGAGCATTCTTAGCCTCTATCATCCTCGATGCCAAACCTCTTGCTCTCAATCACATAGATGTTGTGAAGGACTTCCCCGATGTTTTTCTGGAGGAGTTGTCTGGCTTGCCCCCAACTCACAAGGTGGAGTTTTCCACTGAGCTTGCACCAAGAACCTCTCCTATCTTGAAGCCTGCTTATTGCTTGACACCTATAGAACTCACCAAGCTTAAGAAATAGCTTCAGGAGCTTCTCAGCATGGGCTTTATGTGCCCTAGTGTTTCACCATGGGGAGCCCCTATCTTGTTCATGAAGAAGAAGGATGATTCATTGTGTATGTGCATGGATTATCGTATGCTTAATCAAGTGATGATAAATAATTGTTATCCTTTGCCTCGCATCAATGATCTATTCGACCAACTGAAGTCAGATAGTGTGTTCTCGAAGATGGATTTGTGAAGTGGCTACTACCAGATGTGTGTGAAGGATGAGGATGTCCTGAAGATAGCTTTTAGAACACATTATGGGAATTATGAGTGTATGGCCATGCCTTTCACTTTGACTAATGCCCCTACTACTTTCATGGACATGATGAATCGAGTGTTTCGTCCATACCTCGATCAGTTCATGGTAGTATTCATCGATGATGTATTGGACTACTCTGAATCTGTAGAACAACATCATGAACATCTGTGAATCATTCTGAACACACTGAAAGAAAATCAACTATATGCTAAATTCTCAAAGTGTGAGTTTTGGATCAAGGAAGTGAAATTCTTAGGTCATGTGATTTCTATCAGACATATTGTTGTTGATCCTACAAAGGTAGAAGTTGTGACCAAGTGGAAAGTTCTGAAGACCCCATCTTATATATGTAGTTTTCTCAGTTTAGTAGGTTAGTATCATAGGTTTATCAAGATTTTTTCTGAGTTGGCTCTTCCTATGACAAAGTTGACAAGAAAAGAAGTCAAGTTTGTGTGGACACCTAAATGTGAGGATAGTTTTCAGAAGATGAAGAGTTGTTTGACGTCTACTCCTATTCTTGGTTTACCTGTTGAAGGCAAACTCTACATCATCTTCACAAATTCTTATAAGCAAGGATTAGGGCTTGTCTTGATGAAATAGGATCGAGTGATCACCTATGATTCGAGTTAGTTGAAACCTAATGAAGAGAACTGGCCTACTCATGATTTAGAGCTAGCCGCTATTGTGCATGCTTTAAAGATTTGGTGACACTATCTATATGGAGTGAAGTTTGAAGTTTTCGCATATCACAAAAGTTTGAGATATATGTTAACACAGAAGGATCTGAATCTGAGGAAGCAAAAATTGATGGAGTATCTCAAGGACTATGACTTTACCATCACCTATCACCCTATTAAAGCAAATGTAGTTGTTGATACTGAGAGTCAGAAGAAGAATGCAATATGTGCTGCTATGAACCTGGAATATGTTTCCTATTGGCAACCACAACCTGATAATAAAGAAGATGTTGAGAAGTTGTGTGTTCACATGGCTAGTTTGTCCATTACACCTTCTTGGATCTCAAAAGTTGTTGTTGCATAGCTTGAAAGTTCTGAGCTTGAAGAGATGAAGGCCTTAGCTAAGAAGCCACAGTCTGACTTTTTAGTTGGAGTTCATGGTGTTGTTCGTTTCTAGCAAAGGTTGTGGATACCTGAGGTTGGTAATCTATGACATAAGGTTTTGTGCAAATCCCATGGGTCTAAGTACACAATACACCCTGGTACTACCAAGATGTACAAAGACCTACAACGAAGTTTTTAGTGGAAGAACTTGAAGAAGGATACCGCTCTAATTGTTGCAAAGTGTTTGACTTGTCAGCAAGTCAAGATTGAGCATCAATGACCTGGTAGTCTTCTGCACCCACTTGAGATTCCAGAATGGAAATGGGAGAAGATTACTATGGACTTTGCCACTAGTTTTCTTAAGACTAGGAAGGGCTTTGATGTTGTGTGGGTTGTGATTGATCGACTTACTGAATCTGCCCACTTTCTACCTTTCAAGTCCACTTACAAGGTCGACAAGGTGGCTCAGTTGTATGTGGATTGGATCGTTCGTCTGCATGGATTTCCTAAAGTGATAGTATACGATGGTAACCTAAAGTTCACCTCTCATTTGTGGAGTCAGATTCAAGTAGAGATGGGTACTGACTTGTGTTTTAGTATAGCCTATCATCCTCAAACTGATGGTCAATCTAAAAGGATGGTGCAAATTCTAAAAGATTTACTTTGTGCATGTGATATGGACTGGGGAGGCGTATGGGATAAGTTTCTTCCATTGGCAGAGTTTTCTTACAATAATAGCTACCAAGCTAGTATTGGTATGCCACCTTATGAAGCTTTATATGGAAGACCTTGTCGTTCTCCGTTACACTGGATCATGTGGGAGAATGTGCTCTAGTGAAGTTTGATGATATGCAGATGATGATAGAGAAGTTTTAGTTGATTAAGAAGTGGATGAAAGATGCTCAAGATCGAAAAAAGATGTATGCTGATAAGAAAAGGTCTGACGCGAGTTTCCTAGTAGGTGATTATGCCTTCTTGAAGATCAAGCCTATATGTTTGATTGTAAGATCTAAAGTCAATGGCAAGCTTAGTCTTCATTATGTTGGACCATTTGAGATCTTAGATAAGGTTGGAGACTATGCATACCATTTATCTCTCCCTCCTTCCTATGACAAGATCCATAATGTGTTCCATGTCTCTGTGCCGAGGAAGTATGTGAAAGACCCTTCTCATGTACTCTCAATGGAGCCTTTAGAGATTTAGGAGAATCTGAATAATGAAGAGTTACATGTGAAGATTCTTGACTCCTGAGTTAAGTAGTTGAAGAACAAGGAGATTTAGTTGGTAAAATTTGTATGGCAGTATCATAGTTTGGGAGAAACCACCTGGGATCTTAGAGATGAGATGTTACGTACTCACCCTTCTCTTTTTGTATGAGATTTTGGGGATGTAATCCTTTTTAATGGGTGGAGTGATGTCATGAACTAAAATCCATGTAAAATATTAGTTTAGCCTTCTCCTAAGATTTTTCTTTCATTTTTGTCCTTGATGTTGAATTAGTGTGTAAAGAAGTGAGATCACCTCTCTACTAAAAATGGTCAAAACCCAATGAATAGCAGTGAAAGTTAAAACTTTGACTATATTCAATTTAATAAAGAGTACATCAATTTTTTTCCAATAAGGGTGTACGCTTTATACAAATAAAGGATCTAAGTAGAGGGAAACTCAAATACATCAATATGTCTCCAATAAAATAACTTAACAAATAGTCCATGATGGAAGGATGAACTCCTTCTCCTAGTCTTAGGCTAGTTCACCATGCTCCTATTGCACACTCTGATCCTAAACCTAGGTGGTTGGGATCACCGAGCAAAAGGAGATAAAAGTATGTGTCAAATAAAGGAATAAGGGCAAACATATAGTATTGCATGATAAAGAACTACTATGCTAAGAGAGTCAAAAGTATGAGGCAAGTAAATAAATAAGAATTATGCCAAGTCAAGTAATAATAAAGTTGAATGCATGATTTTATATGACTACATTAAGCTAATATAGGGTTGAGGCACCTACTTAACCTCAACCTCTAGGTGAGGGAGAAATAACACATTCCTAAGCACCCGAATATATATAAAATGGGGAGAATCATCACATACCCCTGAGTGAATTTACATGTGCCTACTATGGGTGGTTTGTACTCATGTACACTACATTAGTTAATTAGTCATTTACATTATCATGCTAGAATAATATAATGGAAGATTTAAGAAATAGAAAACTTTGCAAGTGGGGTCCAAGACCCTAGAATAATTAAAGTGAAGTAAACAAGAATTGTTGAAACTAATGTATAGGCTCATCGCCTCATTGGAAAAGTAGGGTTGGATAAAACATGCCCAACTTAGGGTTTAGAATGCACATACCTCTTTTGAGATTCCTAGAGAAGACTTTTCACCAACTAATTGTATCCACTATCACTTTTACCCTAGATACAAGCTTATACACATGGATTAGGGTTTATAAAGCATATTATGTGAGAAACCCTAATTTTGGACCTTCTATGAAAACCATTGATTTGGGACTCAAAACTTGGACCAATCGATTACTTGGATTCTCATGATTAAGAAAACATATTTATTTCTTAAATTTGGAGTTAAAATGAATTAGTTACATATTTTAAGGCTTTTTATATAAATAAAATGGTTTTTATAATAAACGTTGAAATAGGGATGCAAATCAATGTTTAAAACTCTTAAATTCGGATTCCTTGTGAAAAATCCTTTCCAGTGAGTATTTATTTGTACTTTTTTGATAAATCTATGATTTACTATGAATTACATAAAATTGACCAATGAAAATTGAGGAAAAACCACGTCAGCCTCGCTTGGCCAACTCAGCAGCACTGGGCCCAGACCCAATCTGACATGGGCCAATAACTAATTGCTAGCTAGCAACGCGGGGCTCGTCCCAGTAGAACGGTGATCACCGAAAACAAAAGTAAAATGTCGAGAGTACCCTTGCGAGTTCAATCAGTTGATTTATGTGGTGGGGATACGAAGGTCATTTAATGACATGGGATGTTCCTCTCGCATTCCATGGTGAGAGCTTCCCATATGCAAGGAGGATTATTGATTCAAAGCCTGAAAGCAAGATTGTTTGCGTAACAACTTAGACTGTTGGTGGATTCCTTACTCGTCGTCGATGCCAAGGGTTCAAGGTATAGGGCCTGAGACTCCATGAACATCTTAACACAAGTTACAGTCCGCGAGAAAAAGATAGAGCTATGAAGGTTCAAAACCATAGAAAACTAGGAGATAGGACTCTAAAATAGTCTCAAAAATGCTCGAGGAGGCAATCTGATGGCAACCGAATCATTCTTGGTCTCGTGGGCTCACCGAGTTGCCATGGTGACCTAGCGTCGATGGGGACCAAAACTAAATTATAGGTTACAATGTTTGGGGGTGCTTCGAATCGAGAAGATGAAAGGGAATTGAAGAACAGAGGTCAGGGAAGCTTACTTGTGCCTTAACTTGAAGAAGTCTGGTGAAGGGTGTCGGGGCAAGGTCGTCATCACCGGAGAAACAGAAGGAGCAGGTTGGGGATCTGTATACAGTTGTAAGAAAAATTGGAAGAGGAGGATGAATGGTTGTGGTTTGTGGGTTCTCTACATGGCCTTATATAGGCGAGAGGTGAGCCATAGGCCCCTATGTGAATCGATGATGGAGAGGAGAAAGCCCTAAATGGGCATTTCTTCATCCGGTCACAGGAGGAGACGAGTAAAGGCTCGTCGGGTTCAGGGGAGGATGATGAAACTGGAGGAAGAAGAATCACGTGAAATGATTGAGTAATGAGGGAGAACGAGGTCGGGGAGTTAATTGCTATGAAGCCATTGCTAACTCACAAATGAAATGGAGGTAGTTGATGACTTGAGCATCGTTGGATCAGGTTAGATCGCAGATGATCAGATGTTGGCCATTGAATGGAGTGCATGAGAGGGAAACATATACGTGTAACATGTGATGATGATTCAATTCGCAGACTGTAGGAAATTAACTGCATTAAATGTAAATCAAATTAAAACCATAGTTATACTTTAGTGAAAACTCATTTAATCGATTTGGAAGGTCAAACGATGACCAATTGACCCCAAATTTGGACCATAGACTAAATTTATGGCCTAGAATAATTCTATGCAATTAGTTTTTCATTTTGCAAGCCTTGGTCCTTAATCATCATATTGGCCAATGATGGTATATTTTTTGAAAGCTTTTTTAAAGTTGTTTTTGGCAATAATGTGTATATTAATGCTATAAATGGCCAATAATGTGTATATTAATGCATTTTAAAGGGTGAACTAATATGAAAAGTCATTTCTTAGCAATTCCTTAAGTAGAAATTCAAAATGGATATTATAAAATCATTCAAGAGTCATGTCCCACCTCCTATTCTCTTTTTTATTGCTTTGTTAACATTTTAGAGGAGAGAGAAAAGAAAAGGGTTATTTCTTTCATTAACTCACTCCAAACCACATTATTTATCATTTCTTGTCCCAAAAAGCTATAAAACTCTAAATTAATATAATCTACTAAATATCTCTCATTAATGGTCATTTTGCATTATTGGACTCTAATTAATACTAGTTCAGATATTTGTACAAAAACCCATTCATTGAAATGAATGTGGGTCAAATATAATTCAAGCCATCAAGGGTTGCTCAAATTCAACATTGAGGATAAAGAGGATACAAAATATAGGAAAATTTAGGGAAAAGGACAAAAGGATAATAAGGAAATAAAATCTTAAAATGGGTTAAATAGAAAATAAACCCAAGATTCAGTATGTTACATAGTGTAAATTATAAACGTTTGGTGTACATTTGTTCCCAATATTTTACTTCATAAGGAGTCAAGTACAAATACCTTAGTGAAAGTTTACTAATGGGTTTAATTTGCAAAAGTCCACTTAAGAGTGATAAGGATAAAATAAAATCGATCTAGAAGTTTCTATGCCCTTTTGTGTGGGAAAAAGAAAAGAAAATCCTTAAGTTAAGATAATGTGACATTAAATGAATTAATTTTCCCATTAAGTGAAAATAAGCATGAATTGCCTAAAAAGCGGTTCTCAAAAGATAATCCTAAATTCAAATTCGTTTCCTTTGAGTACAAGTTTGCTTGGTTAATAAGTTTCACAACTTCTAATAATTTTGGTAATTACAATTGTATTGATTGAAATAGAAAATATGAGATAACTTAAAAATACAAAATAAAATCTTTAGTGACTCTAAAAGTAACAATTGATGCCAAACTCGAGATCTACACATTAAAATATACCTTTGAGTGAATCATCACTCAATTTGGAGAATATTTGAATAAAAGATGAAATCAAGAGAGAGAAAGTGTGTCGAACCTTCAACATATTAAACAAATGAACTAATAACTCCAACATGTAAAATTGATGGCAAATTCATATCCAAGGCACATAATGTGACTTGTGGGTGAAGTTTCATCAAATTTTAAGAATCTTATAACCATTAATGAAGGAGGAAAGATAAAATAAGTTTTGATTTATTAAACACATTAAAAGTTCCCATAAGTCAAAACTAACTGCATATTTGGATTCCTCATATAAAAAGTAGGCTTGGTGTCAATTTTCGTTTAATTTGGAGCATGGTTTCCCTTTCAAACTAGGAGAGAGAAAGAAGGAAATTAATGCAAATACACTATATACTAATATGATTGGGAATTCGATTTATTCTGTCATGCGTTGACCTTTGACCTACGGGATCTCAACCATTAGATCCGTGATCTAACTGCTCACGGATCATCTCCTAGATCCTACTAATCGGGAAATAGGGATTCATATAGCAAGGATTTAATTCATTGATTTCTAGATCGTTTCTGAATCAAACTTCACAAAATATTTTCTAAAAGATTCTAGATACAAAATTGCACCAATCGATCCCCCATTTTCCATGTTTTGTTAAGAAATTGGGAAACTCCGAATTCTTTCTCTCCAAGGATTTTGGGCGACCTAGCTATCTCTAGATTTATGATCCCCCGCCTATAAATATTGCCCCCTCGGTCTTCGTAGCCTATTGATCGACCTTTCTTTGGCTTCAATTGCTCGTTTTCTCACATCCTCTTGTTCCATCACTTGGTTTTGATCCAGAGCATTGCGGCGGATCGTGCTCGTGCTCCTTGGCACCTCGGTTCCAATTGATTGGCTCATCAAGTTCGTAATGCTTCTATCTTCCTTTTCGCGTTCTTACTTGCGAGTTTGATCGACTCTCACGATTTTTCCCAAATCTCAAGCTGTTGTTCATCAGCCATGGTGTGGCACAAAAAAGGGGATGAATCCCTTGTGTGTATTCCCTCTACTGCCCTTCTCATTTTCTTTTTCTCTTTGTTTTCCGCTTGAGGGCAGTATCATCTTTTTGCCTGGTTTGCTTTGCTTTGAGCGAGTCAAAGCCGCGACTTTGACCCCTGACTTGGCCAACTCTGATTGGGCCAATTCAGCAAGGCGGGCCTGCTCTTCGCTCTCTCTTCACCTCTCTGCAATGGCTTTGATGACGTGGCACTCCCTAATTAGTTTGAATAGGAAAAATCATATCTTTTGACTCCGTTGTCCAAAAATTAAAAGAAAATATGTTTTGGAATCAGAAAAATGTAGGCTTTCTAATAAAAAAATTGAGACTTGGTTTTGAGTTTTATTGAAAGGTGTTTTCTAAAAATGAATTAAATAGGTAAAAATCACCAAAAATGCACTTTTGACCCCATAACTCCAAAATAGACAAAATATATGTTTTCTTTATCAGGAGAACCTAATAAGATTGATGGTGATAATTTCAGAGTCAAAATTGAGGTTTTGTTTGAAAAATCCAAAAGTTAGGGTTTCCTTACCTTTATACATGTGTAAACCCTAATTCATGGTTATCCATTGGAAATAGGAAAGTGGGCTTTAAAATCAATTAAAGTAGTAAAGGCGAAGTAATTGGATATAATTAAGAAAGGAATGTGCTTTCCTTACACCTAAGTTGGGAATAATTGCAAACCCTAATCTAGTTTCCCTAATGAGGCTTCTATGAAACCCTAATTTCTCTTTTGATAATTTCTTTGCTAAATTTGCCTCAAAATTAGCTTTGTTACTTATTTCTTGGGTCTTGTTACCCACTTCCATGTCTTTATTTAATTGATGATTATACTTGCCATATTTCTTAGCATGTTTATTTTATTAGACTATTTAAATAGTGTAGTGGTACCCATGTACAACCATCCATAGATAATGTGACGAACACATTCAAACTGACAGCTAAATCATCATAGTAATTATGCGGAATAACCATTAGCAGCGGATAAATGAAAATCACTAAAAATTCAAATCATTTTGCATAGAGATCCATTGCCAGGAAACTCTCAAAGAAAGAACCAAGGCAATATATACATCATGGTTCACATTGTACATACATTGTACCATATTATCTCGAGGATAACATATACTAGTTGCTTTGCCCAAACATATACATAAGCAATATAGAACCTCAAGGCATACAAGCCAAAATCTCAGATCGTTAATAAAACCATTACGTACTAACTCCCAAGGACCTGAGAGTACAGAGACGGCACATAGGACTTCTATCTACAAGACACGATAGACAACACACTCAACTTGAGTTGTTACTGTTGTCCCTATTGTTGTTATCCTCCCTTTGTAGTACGGTCTCTACCTCCTTGTCCGCGTCCACCTAAAAATGTTGGGACCAACAGGGTGAGACAAAAGTCCCAATGAGAGATATAACTCTCCGCCAACAATATTATTATCACAAGTAAATAGTGTTGACTCACGTCTAAATTGACTAAACCCTTGTTTTGATGATGACTAACCATTCCACATTTTGGTGTCTAATGTCTCTACTTGAATAATTTCAGATTATGTATAGACACACTCCAAATGCCCTAACTTGCGCATCTCAAATTGGAGAAAAGACAAGTCAAAGTCATATAAGTGCACGTTTTTGTAATATGATGTATATCCATTAGAATCATGTTGTAAATCACTTGTAATGATTGTATGACTTGTAATTAAGCTTAGAAAAATATCAGGAACACTTAGATCGAATATTAGAGCACTTTTAATGCAACTTTGAAAATCAATTACAGGCACTTGTTCAGTCGAGTTTCCCACCCTGAAACTCGACCGATCAACCTTGATCGATTTTCTGAAGATTGCATTGGTCGAGTTGTGCACTCACAGAACTCGACCGATTGGGTAGTAGGCCAGTTCCACTTGGAATGGTCGGTCGAGTTTCCTCAGAACAAACTCGACCGATCATTTCAATATCGGGCTGCTTGCTACTTGATCGGTCGAGTTACACATATAGAAACTCGACCGATTGCACTGTACGGAAAAGTGCAGAAAAGTGTTTCTAGCCGTTGTGGAGTTGCAACAAGTGAAAATAGATCTGTTGCAAGCCACAAAACGGCTAGTTTTCATTCTTAAGTGTTCCCAAGGGCTAAGAGGCATCCCCAGCTATAAATAGGACCCCTTGGGCTTCATTCCAGGGTTGAGCATTCATTGCAAACTCTTTATGAGGTTCCTATTCTATAGTTGAGTGCTTCCTATAGCCTCCTCTCTCTCTCTCTCTAAGCTTAATCACTTGCTACATCCATTAGAGTGAGTAGGAGATTTGTAAGAGAGCTAGTTTCTACTTGTATATCTTGTGAGGCTCTCACTTCCACCACCTCCCCATCTCTCATTTGCTATCTTGAAGATGAAGGTTCTCTCTCTTGTCCAAGAAAGGTGAAGAAGAACAAGGGAAGGAGTCCCTTGGTGAAGATCAAGGCTGAAGACTTGGAGCTAGAGTGGGTAAGCCCTTGGAGAAGGCAAAAGACTCAAGCTCAAGTGGGTAAGTCCTTGGTGGAAAGCTTCTCCGAGTGAAGGTGAAGTCAAAGGCGGAAGATCCAAGAAGAGTGGGTAATTCCTACAAGGCTGAAGACTTGTGCTAGAGTGGGTAAGTCCTTGGAGAAGGCCGAATACTCTTGCAAAGTGGGTAAGTCCTTGGTAAGGTTGAAGACTCTTTGTCTTGGATAGGTAAGTCTTTTGTTTGGTCATGCATTGTATGTCTTATGAATGAATATAAGAGTGCAATAGTTTGGAAGTCCTAGAGATTGACCTCTCTAGGCAAGTGGACTGACACACTTCTAGTTTGAAGTTTGGAACCACTCTAAATAGCTTGTCTATTGGTGCATGTTCAATCTCTCTCATCCTTGCTATGTATGATTTAGTTGCACTCAAATTGCCTATTTAGCAACCTTATTTTTTGATATATCTTGAAGGTTTAATGAGTTTTGTTTAAGTGCTTTCAGCTCTATTCACCCCCCCTCTAGAGCATCTAATCACCCATCTAGGATCCAACAAATAGTATAAAACTGAGTAGAGGATCTTTTATATTAGTAATTAAGATTAATCACTATTTAAAAGTAGAACATGGCAATATCAAATTTTAAAGCATTGCAGCTATCTAAGATAGAGCAATAAATCATCTATTCACTTTATAAGGAATATGAAGAACATATATAACATCTATCTATTTAAGATGTATAGATGTAATGTAACATCAACTAATGTTTCCATATTCAATTTTTAAGCAAATACGCTACACGGGTGATAATATATTTACAATCACATTTATGCCCAGAGGAGATGAGGTATACCGCTCATGCTCCAACCGACCACCGCTTAGTCAAAATCGGTACCATACAAGGTCAATGGAAGAGCTGGATGCCAAGACCTCACTCGTCTTGGTCAGTACGAGACCACTGGAAGTGACATCATGTCAAACTGCAACTAGATTGTTGGGGTATAGTGGCATCTTTGCTATAGAACTACAGCCGCAACATGCACTCTCTTCGGGGAGATCACACAGCAACCCCGGTTAATTTTCATCAGGGTGATCACACAACACCCCTGGTATTTCTTAGGGAGATCGCACATAAATCCCTATCTGGACGTAAGGATATGTTCGTCTGTCACCCCTACATATTCAAAAACATGCACTCTGAGTTAAACTCATTTCACCATTCAACAAATCCTAACACGGAATGGATCTATGACCAGGGCAACTACATGATAAGGTTCTACTTGATTAATTATGTGCATTACAGTATCTTTAAGCATCAACCAAGTTACATGCATGAATTATAACATATGTTAAAAAGAAAGGTGTAATACATTTATCAAGTACTTTCATAATATTTGGAACACATTGAATGCATAACACTTGGGATCTCAGTTCCTTATCACATTACTGGGAATTCTCATCCCTTAACATTATCATCATCATCATTGCTAGATCTGGGTATTCAAACCCTTAGTTCATCTCTGAACATTGTCACCTCTTATCAGGTAACTATTAACTCTAGGTCCTCAGACCAGGTATACATTATACTTATTGCACAAGTATTTCACATGGCTCACAAGGCCCATTTAATCGGTATCATATGAACCATCATAGCTCATACCTGGATATTCTCATCATCTCATGATACCTGCATGGTTAGTATTTCATGATAAAAATAATATCAAGTACATAACATCACCATGCAATACAAGAGAAATACAACCTTCCCATTATTAGGGTTAGGGTTTCCCTTTCAAGCCGATTAGGGTTTCAAGATGATTAGGGTTTCAAGTCGATTAGGATTTCAAGTTCATATTATCAAGAATCAAAACCTTGATTCATAGCTCCACACATATTAGGAGCATCAATGTATGCTCATTAAATGATTATCACACAAAGTATGAGTTTCTCTCTCATCCTCACTAGGATATTGATTACATCATACTTTATTAAGTTGGCTCAACCCTTTTCTTAAGGTATATTGACCTACACTTATCAAAATGCATTAAACTCTTTACATCTTAATGGATCATTTGACATAACACACTTCATGTGTTACTCAATCAAGTATATCGGATTGGAGGTGCTTACCTCCATATCAGGAAAGAGGTGTATATTCGCTTACCATATCGGGCAAGAGGTGTAGGTTTGCTTACCATATTAGGCAAGAGGTGTATGCTTGCTTACCATATCGAGAAAGAGGTGTATGCTTGCTTACCATATCGGGCAAGAGGTGTCTGCTTGCTTACCATATCGGCAAGAGGTGTATGCTTGCTTACCATATCAGGCAAGAGATGTATGGTTGCTTACCATATCGGGAAAGAGGTGTATGCTTGCTTACCATATCAGGCAAGAGGTGTGTGTGCTTCACACCATATCGTATAAGAGGTGTATGTGTGTGTGTCACATCATATCGTCCAAGAGGTGTGTGTGCTTCACACCATATTGGGTTTCATATCATATCGTGTTAGAGATGAATTTTATCCCTTACTATTCTAGTTCATGGAAAATAGTCCTACGCAACTATTAGAACTAATAGAATCATCAATCATTCAAGAAAAAATCGAAATTGAAAGTAGATCAACAAGTATAGCAAGATTGAAGGTGAATAATAACATGATTGGGTTCAAGTTAGATAACCCGCCTCATGAACAACTTCAAAGATCCGAGATCCAAAACTTCACATTCCCAAGGTTGAATATGAACTTATCAAAGATCTAATACTTGTTCACAACTCCTCTATATGCAAAGAATCCATAGATATGAACTTGGTGAAGAAGAAAAGAAAGGAAGAATCACAACCCGAGATTCATGCTTCAACCAAGGTTGAAGATGACCATGGATTCACCTTAAGCTTAGGGCTTAATATACTCCTTGCTTCTCAACTACTATTCATGATATCTAAGAGAAAGAGGGTTGTAGGATTTGAAAATTTTCACTAGTAGGTGAAACGAGTGGTATATATAATTGAGGTTCATGAGAGAGAGTGTATATGAGGTGTCATCACTTTATACTACTAGGTGATACATGTCCATGCATGGTTTGACACGTGTCCATGAATGCATACATATTTATCTTGACATGCAAAGCTCTTAAGGATAATCTAGGGTTAAGATTTCGGCCATTAGTTATCTTGTTGAGCAAGATATTTCAACTCAACATCACTTTATTCACAAACCGATACAACTTTTTCAAGGAAAGTTGTAAACAAATATCCATCACCTTCTTGAGGTGATTAACTCGTCATGACCTTTTCCAAGAGTTGAAAAAATTATATGGGACATACTTTATGGAACCTTGTCTGATAGTCACTCCCATATAAGCTCTACAACTCAGTACAACTCATATTAGGGTTTCAACTATACAACTCTTCTTGGTCTTTCATCACCAAGAATACCATCACTCAAATATGATTCAAACATGGTGCTTCTTTATTTATATCTCCTATAGATTATTCTAAGAGAGAGTAGGGACACTCTAGAGGTAGTAATTTGCTTATCAACCCTACATTTTGGGTAAATTGCAAATTGTGCCAAAACTGGTACACAAGGCACAAGCATTATTCAAACAAGCTCCAACTTGGAACTTAGGCTTTCCACAAGCCACCCCTTAGAATAATTATCTCTCTTATGATGCTAAAGAAATTGAAGCATGACATGTTTCAATATAACCCCTCATTTTGGGTAAATTACAAATTACACCCAAACTATCATATAATGCACAAACAGTTTGCAAATGAGCTCAAACTTGAAAATTAAACTTTACTTGAGTCTTAATTATTTTTAAAAAGATTAAAAAAAGTTTATAAATAACTTAAGCAAAACTTTTAGGTTTATTCCATAACCTAGGCTAGGGATGTTACCATTATCAACCCCTAACAGGAATTTCGTCCCTGAAATCTCAAGAGAAAATAGAAGGTTACTTCATCCTCATTTCTTTCTATAGCTCCCATGTGGCTTCTTCAATGCCATGGTGATGCCAGAGAACTTTGACAAGAAATATGTCTTTATTTTTCAACTTCTTGATTCTTCTGTCAAGAATCATCAAACCTTCCACATAGGATATATCTTCATTCAATTCTACCTCTATAGGTTGCAACACCAACTCTGTATCAGGATGACACTTTCTCAGCTTAGATATACGAAACATTGGATGTAGTATATGTAGCTCAGGTGGAAACTCCAACCTATAGGCTACCTTTCCAATCTATTTTGTCATTGGGTAAGGTCCCATAAATCTAGGAGCTAACTTACCCTTCTTCCCAAATTTGAGAACACCTTTCCAAGGAAAGACCTTGAGATACACTCTGTATCCAACTTGGAATTCTAAAGGTCTACGGTGTTTATCGGCATATGACTTCTGTCTATCATGTGCAGCCTTCAACTGTTGTCATATTACTTTAATCTTTTCAGTTGTCTTTTATACTAATTTAGAACCCAAAAGTTGATATTCTCCTATCTCATACTAACACAACAGAGATGTACAATGTCTACCATATAAGGCTACATATGGTGTCATATCAATACAAGTCTGATAACTATTGTTGTAGGCAAACTCTATTAAGCTCAAGTGTAAGTCTCAACTTCTAATAAACTAAAGCAAGTCCTCCAAAGTCTGTATAGTCCTTTCAGATTGTCCATCTGCCTGAGGGTGAAAAGTTGTGCTAAGCTTTAACTGCGTACCCAATGCTTTATGTAGATGTTCCCAAAAATGACTTGTAAATTGGGGACCTCTATCAGACACAATTGTAGCTGGAACTCCGTGCAACTGCACTATATCATCTATGTAGATATGTGCAAGTTTTTCAGCAATATAGGTTATTCTAACATGAAGAAAATGTGTTGACTTAGTCAACCTATCAACTATCACCCAAATGGAATCATGACTTTTGGATGTTCTGGGTAGATCAACCACAAAGTCCATTGTCACGTGATCCCATTTCTACTGCGGTATAGGTAAGGTTTGCAATGTTCCTATAGGCTTCTGGTGTTCTGCTTTAACTTGCTGGCACACTGCACACCGCATAACAAACTCAGTTACATCCTTCTTCAAACCAGGTCACCAATATATATCTTTTAAGTTATGATACATTTTAGTACTCCCTGGATGCATTGCATAAATGGATGAATGAGCTTCCTCCATAACTATCTTTCTTAAGCCATTGGCATCAGGTACTACCATCCTACCATGGTAACATACTACCTCATCCTCTGACTCATGGAAACCATCCCATTTCTCACTACCATACTCTGACCTGATCTGCTGAATCACAATATTAGCATGTTGTTCCTCTTTAATCTGTTGTCTTGGAGTAGGTTTCAGATGCATCTTGAACAACAATTCGGCTAACAAAGATACTTTTAACTGTATATTTATTTGTCTCAAAGAGACAAACATGCCCCATTTAAAGCAAATTAAAGAATTCAACTGTGTTTTATCTATGGTTGGAGTTGAAGATTTTCTACTTAGTGCATCTGCCACTACATTAGCTTTTCCTGGATGATAATCAATTGTACAATTGTAGTCCTTGATTAATTCCATCCAGCGGTGTTGTCTCATATTCAACTTGTGTTGTGAGAAGATGTACTTTAAGTTTTTATGGTCTGTGAAAATTTGACATGCATATGCATAAAGATAATGCCTCTAAATCTTCAACGTGTGGACCACTACAGCTAACTCTAGATCATGCGTCGGATAATTCTCCTCGTGTTTCTTAAGCTGTCGGGAAGCAAAAGAAACTGCATGATCACTCTGCATCAACACACATCCTAGACCATTCTTAGAGGCATCACAGAAAATAATGTATCCCTTTCCCTACTCAGGTAAAACCAATACAGATGCACTAGTCAACCTTTCTTTTAACAACTGAAAAGAATGTTGACACTTGTCATTTCAGTCAAAAGGAACCTCCTTCCTGGTCAACCTAGTTAGGGATAATGCTACAGAACTGAAGTCTTTAATAAACCTTCTGTAGTAACCTGTCAGACCTAGGAAACTGTGAATCTTAATTGGTGTCTCGGGTTGTTCCCACTCTACAACAGACTCCACTTTCTTAGGATCAACACAAATACCTAAAGCAGATATAACGTGTCCTAGGAAAGACACTTCTGACAACCAAAACTCACACTTGCTATACTTAGCATATAGCTGGTGTTGTCTCAACAAAGTCAATGCTTGACGAAGGTGTTGTTTATGTTGTTGACCATTTCTACTGTACATCAGGATGTCATCTATGAAGACCACTATGAACCGGTCAAGAAATGGCTGAAAGATTCTATTCATCAGCTCCATGAATGTAGTTGGTGCTTTAGTTAGTCTGAACGACATAACTACAAACTCAAAATGACCATACCTTGTCCTAAAGGTTGACTTAGTATGTCACTCTCCTTGATATGTATTTGATGATATCCTGACCTTAGATCTATCTTAGAGAACATTGTTGCACCATGCAACTGGTCAAACAGATCATCTATCCTTGGCAGAGGATATTTGTTCTTTATAGTCACCTTGTTAAGTTGTCTATAGTATATGCATAATCTCATAGACCCATCCTTCTTTTTAACAAAAAGAATTGGAGAACCCCATGGTGAAGTACTCAGTCGAATGAAACATTTCTCAAGCAACTATTGTAACTGTTTCTTGAGTTCTGCCATCTCAATAGGGGCCATCCTATAAGGTATTTGGGCTATGGGTTGTGTACCCTGAATTAGATTAATCTCAAAATCAATCTCTCGAGGTGGAGGAATATCTGGAAATTCTTTAGGAAACACATCCTTAAATTCCCTAACAACAAGAACTTTAGAAAGACTAGGACTCTCTACTTTGGTGTCTACCACATGTACCAAGAATGCTTCACATCCTTATTTCATCAATCTCTCAGCTATCACTGCTGATACTAGAAAGGTTGGAAGAATATTTATGTCCCCCTAAAAGACCCATGTCTCATCACTGTCTGTGAACATAGCTTGCTTGGAACCACAATCCATGACAACCTTATACTTTTCTAGGGTATCCATCCCAAGAATTACATCAAACCTGTGCATCTCAAGTGGTATAAGATCCACCTGAATGTTGTATTCTGAAAAAGAAAGAGCACAGGGAGAACATACCTCCCGCAACACTGCAAATCTAACTAATAGAGTTTCTAGTAACAGATTATCTACTCTACGACTGACAGTCATGAATCACTTCTTGTGTGATAAAGGAATGTGTAGCATCCAGATCAATCAAAATAGATACAAAGCAGGATGAAGACATATTAGAATGAAACAATTCCATCTGACCTATCATGACTTGTGGATTGACTATTGCCTTCGGCTGATTCATTGCATAGAATCTCGATGTTGCCTATTGCCGACTCTGTGCTCTGTTGTTTAGTGCAGATGAACCGGCTTGGGACACCTATCCATGCCCTCATGTGCCACTACTAAACTGTTGCCTCTGAGAGCCTTGTTGAATCTGCCTCGGTGGTTGGGTTACCTCCATGTCTCTAACTAAACATTCTCTCATCATATGTCATATCTTCCCATACTTGAAGTAGTTTATATCCCATTATGGTCTAGATGGTCCTATTACTGACACTGATGTCGTACTATGGGCTCCACTTGGCAGAAAACTATAGCATCTACCCTTGCTTGATGTCCATTGTGTATGTGCATTGAACCTATGCGGTGCTAATGGTGCAGGAAACCTTGGTTTCTTGAAACTTCCAAACCTCTATCCCTAGAATTGGGTAGGTCCTTTCCTACCATTTGCCACACATTTCTCAATCACGGACCTTTCTATCCTCCTAACTGATTCCACAAAGGTGGTAAACCTCTCTCTATTCTCTAGAGCAGCTACAGGTGTGGTTAACTCAATGTTCAGACCCTTCTCAAAATGTCGAATCTGCTCCTCATCTGTAGTAACCATGTGTGGACAAAACCACATAAACTCCATAAACTTAGCTTCATACTCACTAATCTTCATCAGTCCTTTTTTAATCCGCTCAAACTGTGAGATTTTCTCATCCAGATAAGTCTTGGGAAAGTATCTACTGACAAACTCATGTCGGAATTCCTGCCATCCGACCTCAACACCCAGTCTTTTCTCTTCTTCAATGGCCCACCAATGGCCAATGCTTCCTTTTAAAAGGTACACAGCATGCCTAAATTTTTCAATTTCTAGGATGCTAAGGATTCTAAAGGCTTTTTCTAGCTTAGTGAGCCATAAATCTGCGTTTGTTGGGTGAGTTGTATCGGCATATTCAGTGGCTCCTACCCGGCATAATTGCTCAAAATTCTTACCAGATCCATGTCCCTCATTGGGAACTGGTCCCCCAGGTGCTGGTGTTGGCATCTGATCTTCCATATGTGTCATTGTGGTCATGAACTACCCGAAAAGAGCATGAAAGGCTGGGTTTTCTAGCATGGCTTGATCAAGATGGGGATTCTCAGGCACTGATTCCTCTCTAGCCTGATCCCTTACACCTCCTCCTGGTGCAGCAACACTACTCTCAATAGCATGTTCTTCGTGTACTCCAGCCATCCTTCAGCTTTATTTCTTCTCCTATATGAGCAGAAGTCACTATAAGATAAATTGGAGGATACTAGAACAGACTCAACAACCTTAATCCTATGTCTCTGTAGACTTAGTGAACCTTAGGCTCTGATACCAAAAACTTGTGATGACCGCTATCAAATCGACAGCCAAATCGTCATAGTAATTATGCAAAATAACCATTAGCAATGGATTAATGAAAAGCACTAAAAATTAAAATCATTTGGCAAAGAGATCCATTGCCAGGAAACTCTAAAAAAAAGAACCAAGGCAATATATACATCATGGTTCACATTGTACATACATTGTACCATCTTATCTCGAGGATACCATATACTAGTTACTTTGCCCAAACATGTACATAAGTAACATAAAACCTTGATCCATACAAGCCAAAATCTCAAATCATTTATAAAACCATTACCTTACTAACTCCCAAGGACCTGAGAGTACAGAGACGACACATATGACTTCTATCTACAAGACACAACAGATAGCACACTCAACCTGAGTTGTTACTATTGTCCCTGTTGATGTTCTCCTCCCTCTGTAGTATAGTCTCTACCTCCTCGTCCGTGTCCACCTAAAATGTTGCGACCAACGGGGTGAGACAAAAATCCCAGCGAGAGATATAACTCTCTGCCAATAGTATTATTATCAGAACTAAATAGTATAAAACTGAGCAGAGGATCTTTTATATTAATAATCAAGATTAATCATTATTTAAAAGCAGAATAGAGCAATATCATCTTTTAAAGCATTGCAGTTATCTAAGATAGAGCAATAAATTATCTATTCACTTTATAAGTAATACACAGAACATATATAACATCTATCTATTTAAGATGTATAAAAATAATGTAACATCAACCAATGTTTCTTTATTCAATCCTTAAGTAGATAAGCTACACGACTGGTTACATATTTACAATCACATTTATGCCCATAGGATATGAGGTATACTGCTCATGCTCCAATCGACCACCGCTTAGTCGAAATCGGTACCATAAAAGGACAATGGAAGAGTTGGCTGCCAAGACCTCATCTGTCTCGGTCAGTACGAGACCACTGGAAATGACATCATGTCAAACTACAACTAGCTTTCCAGGGTATAGCGGCATCTTCACTATAGATCTACAGTCACAGCATGCACTCTCTTCAGGGAGATCACACAGCAACCCTGGTACATTTTCATTAGGGTGATCACACAACAATCCTGGTATTCCTTAGCAAGATTGCACAGAAATCCCTATCTGGACATAAGGATATATTCGTCCATCACCCCCACATATTCAAAAATATGCACTCTGAGTTAAACTCATTTCACCATTCAACAAATCCTGACACCGAATGGTAGGGCAACTACATGATAAGGTTCCACTTGATTAATTAGGTGAATTACATTATCTTTTAGCATCAACCAAGTTACAAGCATGAATTATAACATATGCTACAAAGAAAAGTGTAATACATTTATCAATTACTTTCATAATCTTTGGACCCATTGAATGCATAACACTTGGGATTTCAGTCCCTTATCACATTACTAGGAGTTCTCATCCTTTAACATTATCATCATCATCATTGCTAGATCTGGGTATTTAAACCCTTAGTTCATCTCTGAACATTGTCACCTCTTATCAGGTAACTATTACCTCTATGTCCTTAGACCAGGTATACATTATACTTATTGCACAAGTATTTCACATGGCTCACAAGGCCCATTTAATCTGTATCATATGAAACATCATAACTCATACCTGACTATGCTCATCACCTCATGATACCTGCATGGTTAGTATTTCATGATAAAAATAATATCAAGTACATAGCTTCATCATCCAATACAAGAGAAATACAACCTTCCCATTTTTAGGGTTAGGGTTTCCCTTTCAATCCGATTAGGGTTTCAAGTTGATTAGAGTTTCAAGTTCATATTATCAAGAATCAAAACCTTGATTCATAGCTCCACACATATTAGGAGCATTAATGTATGCTCATTAAATGATTATCACACAAAGTATGAGTTTCTCTCTCATCCTCACTAGGATATTGATTACATTATACTTTATTGAGTTGGCTCAATTCTTTTCTCAAGGTACATTGGCCTACACTTATCAAAATGCATTAAACTCTTTACATCTTAATGTACCATTTAACATAACACACTTCATGTGTTACTCAATCAAGTACATTAGATTGGAGGTGCTTACCTCCATATCGGGCAAGAGGCGTATGTTTTCTTACCATATCAGGCAAGAGGTGTAGGTTTGCTTACCATATCAAGCAAGAGGTGTATGCTTGCTTACCATATCAGGCAAGAGGTGTATGCTTGCTTACCATATCGAGCAAGAGGTGTATGCTTTCTTACCATATCTGACAAAAGGTGTATGCCTGCTTATCATATCGGGCAACAGGTATATGCTTGCTTACCATATCAGGCAAGAGGTGTATGCTTGCTTACCATATCGGGCAAGAGATGTATGCTTGCTTACTATATCGGGCAAGAGGTGTATGCTTGCTTACCATATCGGGCAAGAGGTGTGTGTGTGCTTGACACCATATTGTACAAGAGGGGGGTGTGTGTGTGTCACACCATATCGTCTAAGAGGTGTGTGTGTGTGTTTCACACCATATTGGGTTTCATCATCATATCGGGTTAGAGGTGCTTCAACCTGATATCAGTTTGTGCCATTATGATGTCATCATCATCAAGCTCTAGACTTTTATCCCTTACTATTCTAGTTCATGGACAACAGTCCTATGCAACTATTAGAACTCATAGAATCATCAATCATTCAATAAAAAATCAAAATTGAAAGTAGATCAACAAGTATAGCAAGATTGATGAATAATAACATTATTGGGTTCAAGTTATATAACCCGCCTCAAGAACAACTTCAAAGCTCTAAGATCCAAAGATTCACGTTCCCAAGGTTTAAGATGAACTTATAAAAGATCCAAGACTTGTTCACAACTCTTCTATATGCAAAGAATCCATAGATAAGAACTTGGTGAAGAAGAAAAGAAAGTAAGAATCACAACCCGAGATTCAAGCTTCAACAAAGGTTGAAGATGACCATGGCTTCACCTTAAGCTTAAGGCTCAAGATCCTCCTTTATTATCAACTACTATGCATGATATATAAGAGAAAGAGGGTTTTAGGATTCGAAAATTTTCACTAGTAGGTGAAAGGAGTGGTATATATAATTGAGGTTCATGAGAGAGAGAGAGTGTGTAAGAGGTGTCATCACCTTATACTCCTAGGTGACACATGTCCATGCATGGTCTGACATGTGTCCATGCATTCACACATATTTATCTTTACATGAAAAACTCTTGAGGATAATCTAGGGATAAGATTTCAGCCATTAGTTATCTTCTTAAGCAAGACATTTCAACCCAATATCACTTTATTCACAAATCGATACAACTTTTCCAAGGAAAGGTGTAAACCAATATCCATCACCTTCTTGAGGTGCTTAACTCATCATGACCTTTTCCAATAGTTGACCAAATGATATGGGACCTCCTTTATGGATCCTTGGCCTATAGGCACTCCCATATAAGCTCTACAATTCAACACAACTCATATTAGGGTTTCAACTATATAACTCTTCTTAGTCTTTCATCACCAAGAATACCATCACTCAAATATGGTTCAAACATGGTGCTTCTTTATTTCTATCTCCTATAGATTATGATACAATAGAGTATGGACACTCTAGAGGTGGTAATTTGCATATCAACCATACATTTTGGGTAAATTGCAAATTGCACCAAAACTGGTACACAAGGCACAATCATTATTCAAACAAGCTCCAACTTGGAACTTAGGCTTTCCACAAGCCAACCCTTAGCATAATTATATCTCTTATGATGCTAAAGAACTTGAAGCATGTTCAAAATGTGACATATTGCAATATAACCCCTCATTTTGGGTAAATTGCAAATTACACCCAAACTATCATATAATGCACAAACAGTTTGCAAATAAGCTCAAACTTGAAAATTAAACTTTTCTTGAGTCTTAATTACTTTTCAAAATATTAAAACAATTTTATAAATAACTTAAGCAAAACTTTCAGGTTTATGCCATAAACCACGTCAGGGATGTTACAGATAGGACATGTGTAAATTTGCCCAGGGGAATGTGTTACTCTCTCCAATATAGAATATTTGTAGGTGACCAGAATGTGTTACTCTCCCTCACCTATTGGTGGAGGTTAGGTAGGTTCCTCAGCCCTACATAGTTTAGGTAGTCAATATTAATCATGCATGCAACTTTTTTACTATTTTTTTATGGCAAGCATCTATTTATTTATGCGTCATTATTTTGATCATCTTCATCTTATGATGAAAACATAGCCTTTATTTCCATATAGTTTTCTTATCTTTTGTCCTTGTTCATTTTCTCTAGCACATACCTTGTTTTCTTTCCCTTTTACTGGGTGCTTTCCCAACTACCCAGGGTTAGATCAAGGTGTTGAATAAGGCCAAGGTGACCAAGTTCAGGAGTAGTAGATTCAAGTTTTGCAATCAAGGATGACTAGGTGCTTATTGCTAGATCCTATAGTTTCTTTTCAATTTTTCCTTTTCAAAGAAACTCATGTTGTGAACAAGAGTTCAAAAAGCAATGTAATAATTTAGTTTCTTCCCGCTGCTATTGACATTTATATGTATCTAAAACGTGATTATCTACTTGGATTATTATGCATGCATTCCACAATGCCTATTTTTTTTAGAAAAAGTGGATGTTTTGTATTTCCTTTAAATTTAGATAAGGAGGTGATCTCACCTCTTTATAGTTATAGCATTCCATCCCCTAAAAAGTATTTTTCTCTCAAAATCAGCACATCCAAGATCTATCAAGGTACTACTACTACTACTCCACCCTTTAAAAGGTTTGATCTACTAAGCCAAACTAAAACTTGGGGGGAAAGGGTGAGTCTAACTAAAGCATGTATAAGATTTATCACTTCCATCTCAAAGTCTAGGTTTTAGGGATAGTCTACCTAAACATGTGATCTTATGGGACAAAAGGGAATTATTTCAGGTAACCACTTTCAAACAAATCATAAGATCATCATAGGAGCATCCAACGTAGATGTCTAAGACTACAATTTCTTGAAGGTATGCTATTTCAAACAATCAATATCAACTCAGGCCAGGTCAGGGTCATACAGATCTGGGAGTCCTTGTAAACCAAGCTAGTGGCGCAGAGGAAAATCTTGCCAGCCCCCAGATCTTGACCCTTGCTTTTAACTTATGTTCTAGTAGCTTCCTAACATGCCCATCACCTAAAGGTTTCTACTATGAAAATCTTATGATCCTAAATTAACCTTCCGTCGTCTCATGAAAAACATAGGTCATTCTAGGGTGAAAATCCTAACTAAAGGGGAACTATGTAAGGTAAGGGTTCTAACTAGATAGACAAATTGAAATAGTCAAGATTCTGACTACCATGGGCTCTAATACCATGTTGTAAAGAAGGCTGAACACATGTTTACTAATAATGGTATACAGAAACCAATGAATAGTAGTAGAATAAAATAAATGACAATATTCAATTACAAAAATGCACATCTTATTCACCCATAAGGGTATACAATACAAAAGGATGTAAGATATAGGGAAATCAAACTATATCAATATGTCTCAAAGCAACAATTTCATGAATTAGGTCTTTGCTAGAAGCCATATATTTCTAATCCTGATCTTAGGTTGGGTTTCCATACTCCGAATGCAGGCCCTGATCCAAACCTGGGTGGTTGGGTTCACCCAACAAAAAGGAGAAATAAATTATGTGTGAATTAAAGGAAAAAGGACAATTATAAACCAAAATATGGCCTGATAAAGATTTACTATGCTAAGAGGGTCAAAAGTATGAGGCATGTAATAAATAAGAAGTCTTCCATGACAAATAATAATAAAGTTGCACAAATGAATAACACTATGACTACAATTACTAAAGTAGGACTGAGGCACCTACATAACCTCAACCAATAGGTGAGGGAGAGTAACATGTTCCCAAACATCTAAAAAATATATATAAAGTGGGGAGAGTAACACATTCCCCTGGGAGAAATAACACATGCCCAACTATAAGTGGTTGTAGATAACTACACTACAGTAGCTATATAGTTAATAATTCATCACGCTATAAAAGAATTTTACAGAAGACAAATAAAAGAAATATTGCAAAGGGGTTCAAAAACCCAAGTCTTAATTGAAATAAGGTGCCAAAAATGCAAAGATGACATTAAAGAGTCATTTATGCCTCATTAGGAATAATAGGGTTGGATTATAAATTTTCCCAACTGAAGGGTAAGAGTGCACGTACACACACCTCAATGTAGAGTCATAATCATCACTTTCACCAACTAGCTTGCATCCAAAACCACTTTATCCTAATTACAAATTTATACACATGTATTAGGGTTTATATAGCATATTGTGTAAGAAACCCTAATTTTGGACTTTCCAAGAAACCTTCGATTTAGGACTCAAAACCTAGACCATTCAATCAATTAGATTCTCTAGATAAGAAAACATATTTATTTATTACATTTGGAGTTAGAATCAATTAGTTACCAATTTTAGGGCTTTTATATAAATCAAATAGTGTTTCTAATAAACATCAAAATAGGGATGCAAAACCAGACTTAAAAACTATAAAATCAGATTTTACTCAAAAAATGCTTTCCAATGACTGTTTATTTATATTTTTTTGAGGTCATATGTAAAAGTTATGAATTTTGCATTGTAAACCAATCAAAAATTAGGAAACTATAGGCGTGACATAGATTAAATCCCGATTAAAATTCAATATAAATAACTGGTGAATGGATCGTAAAACCTAAATGCATGTGACATATTAATCAAACATGTAGGGGTAGAATTGTCATTTAACCATAACAATTGACTCGCGGTTGATGAATCAAAACCCACACAGATTTACCAAAATGACCAATCCAATGAAATTATTCCATTAACATGGGCATTATCGTCAAATCACAGTCTGGAATCATCATGCTTCATCCATGGTGATGAGCAGGGAATCTAGAGTTGGATTACTTGATCGTAGTCTGCTATTCGTGGTTAACTGGGCAAAAGGGGAGGCGAATGGTGCTTCCCTGTGCCCCGACAAGCTCGAAGAGCCAAGGCTCGAATCTTGGGACATACTATGTGACACGCGTAAACCGTGCGTGAAAACATAAGTATATGTATCAATATAATATAGGCCTTGTGAGGCCCGAGTCGAACTCAGGGAAACGTGAATTTTAGTAGACTACTGCTAACTGGTTGCGATCAGCTAAACCAATTAAAAGATTTGATTGGTTTGAAAAAGAAAATAAAATAAAGTGAAAACAAAGAGAGCGATGATTAAATGTTGGTTTAATCAAATGAGAATGTGATTCCTTAGGATTGCCGATTTCACCACGGGGTCTCGTTATACCAAATATCTTGCATAAATAACGTAGATTTTATCGAATATTGGATAAAGAGCCTGTAATCAAGATTGCCCGCTTTCACGGTACAATCCACTACCCAAATCTAAGCCAATTCTACTTTCGTAGCAATTTATATCTTAGATTAGGCGCATTAACGATGACTCTGGGTATCTCTCCACTATCCGTACGTCGCCTAGTCCAAGGAACGCATAAGATGGTGTATAAAAGTGGGTTTTCTGACCTTTAATCCCCTTTACAGAGTAATTATTAGTCAAATTCTTTACCTATGGTCATGAAGTATAAGTAAATCAAGAAATCTCCACAATTATATATCCAAGAAATGAGAATTCTATATCAATTCATGCAAAAATTCAATATAACGGTTCCCCGGGCTACTCCCGGGTCCTAAGGAACAATGGGGATTAGCCCCGCATGGTTGACAATGGATAATACATAGGAGTAGAGAAGAAAACATGGGAAAGATGGAGAAAACTTGTGTAACCCCTGATACGAAGGTGCTCATGGAGATCCTCCTCGAGAAACGTGCATTTTGCAGTCTTCCGGCAGCAAAATCGCCCGTCGGAGGTGCCCGGATCGCTCAGTTGACGGCCTTCGTCTCCCGTCTCCTCTCTCTCTCTCCCTCCTTCATGGATGTTGTGAAACACAATATGAGATCCCCCTCGGGTCGTCCGTGCTCTTCTTAGGTCATAGGACCACGTTACGGCTCTAAAAAAGCTCAACCGTCGGATTAAAACGCTCCGTTTTAGTGCTGAAAATCACCAGATCCCGACGTTGTCGATAGTATCGACCCAATGTCGATGGTATCGACTATGATACAGGTTTTTCCTTCCAAAATCACGTTTTGGGGTTGCTTTCTGATAAAATGTCGATACTATCGACACCAGGGTCGATAGTATCGACTCTGGACAATGCAATAGTGCCTGAAAAAGTGCCGAAACATGTGTATAAGTCCGGGGATTATATAAAATCATATAAATATGATAAAAGAAGTATAATTTGATGCAAAAAGAGTTTAAAGGACAACTATAGTGAATTATGCAAATATAATCAAGAAAATGACAAATACATGCATAAAACAGATATAAAATAAGCCTATAAAAGTGACTCAAAACCCATTCATTAAACTTCCCTAAGCTTAAACATTGCTCGTCCTCGAGCAACAAAACTTTGGATCTGGTTGAGATAAGTCAGCAATAGGACATAAATACATGAAATGAATCTACATCATCCCCACTTTCTTTCCACAAACCGGCCCTCATTGACCACTGAACACTAACTGCCATCCAGGTGACCAAAGACCTATGTAAAAGATGTCCGTCCCCCAATCAGTGAAACACTATTAATTAAAGCAGTTAATATGATAAACTCATTTGGTACATACTTGATGCATCTTGTGATCTCCTATCTACGTTGCTCATTTCCTAACTACCATCTAAATGGAAGCAGATCTCCTGATATTAATGATTGAGGAGAATATCATGGGTGGCCTACCGATTAGAGCAACGGGTGGATGGGATAGGTGGTTGTGGAAGAGATGGAAGCACATAACAGTCAATCATGCAATACAAAAATTAATGACCTATCATGATGCAAAATGCAAGTGAAAATGTCCTAATGCTATATTTTTGGTGGAATGATGCATGCACTATCATTCCATCTCAAGGTGAGATGGAATATCAAAAAAAAACTACACCATGTGCTTATTCTTATTAATTCTCCGGTGAGAACATGTTCCTTTCTCCCTCTCATTCCTACTTCTTTCTCAATTCTTTTTTTTTCTTTTTTTCATTCTCTTTTTTTTCAATTTTTTTTAATTTCTTTAAAAAAAAATTCAAGCCCTTATTTTCATAGTTGACAATGAATTATTTGTCGGGCTCCACTTCTTGTTACATAACTTATACATTTGAAGCATTCAGAAGATATAGAACAAGTTCACCACCTTTAATGTTTCAGAAGACATAAGATGCATGATGTACAATATGCTCAAAAGATGCAAATGCAACTACATAATGATAGTTATGCAATTAAATGACACGCACCTAAGGATAATGTGCATGTATAACTACTCTATCTTTTTTTTTTCATTTTCATACAAAAAAATATGTGAAAATAGATATAATGCAAGAGCTATCTACATGAGATGCAATCAAAAAGAGAAAGACAGTAATGTGCTCCCATTTCTTATGGTGGAGTGTGAATGAAATTGCGGTGGATCAGATCACAAGACTAATTGACAGAACCTTCTGAAAATATCATATGTCCCTCTCTAAAAACCTGTGTACAGGGTAACTGAAGGATTTCTCTCTTAAACTTTAGTCTAAGGTCACGTTAGCATTTGGTCGGTTCGGGCTCAAACATCCTTGCCAATCACTTTTCCTTGGATAATAATGATGGTCATTCATGTCCCCATGTCCTGAAGCTGACTCACCCAAGCACTTCCTCAGTTATGCAACTCAATTACTAACAAGAATAAGCTCAAAAAGTTATCAAAGTGCTCATTTTTTATGTGCACACAACCCAAGAGTAAAACTTGCAATTGAAACCATGCATTTATTGCTCCACGGATTACACTAGATAGATGTGGATCCTACAAAAGCAGTAAACCTAGAAATAAAAACAACTAATATTTCAAAAATAAAAGCAACATGAATAAGTAAGTAAAAACTAAGATAAAGGGTTGTTCCAACACCCCCCCAAGCTTGAATAAGACTATGGCCTCATAGTCAACATTCTCACTTAAGAGGTGGAACAATGGCACCATTCGCTTTGAAGTGTGGTGAAGAATGATGGTTAGATGCTCAAGTGGACCAAGTGATGCTTGCTATCTCCCTCCTTTTTGTGGCCCATTTTTGTGTCTTAGTGGTTCTAAGACGTGACTTGCTTCATCCATCTTTCCTCTGCAAAAAACAGTTTGAAAAAATCTCATTTCGATACCTTTTACGGTCTATTTTATGTAGATGTCCTGCAGGTGTCGATACTATCAACCAAGGTCGATGGTATTGACCCAGACTCAGCAATTTTGCTAAATCGACGCATCTAAAAGCCTGGGAACTCAAAAGTGTCGATACTATCGACCCTAGGGTCGATGGTATCGACTTTACTGGCACCAATTTTTCTGTAAATCTTCAGGAATCTCGATACTATCGACGCTAGGGTCGATGGTAACGACTTTTCTTCAGCGTTTACTTCTCCAAACTCGATACTATCGACATGGGTGTCGATAGTATCGACCTTAACATTCTACACACTTCAAAATACGAGTTAGGGCACCATTTTTACAAAAATTATCAAAACCTAAGCAAAAACTAAGTACATAAACATAAAAGAACATAACCAAACATAAAAATGAATCGAAAGTTGGGTTGCCTCCCAACAAGCGCCCTTGTTTAATGTCCTAGGCTTGACATAAAGATACCTTTAACCTGGGTTGTCAAGAGATGTCTCCAATGAGTCATGTGGTAATTTGAATTTAACTCTATCATCACCAATCCCAAGTGTCAAGTAACCTCGCCCAATGGCAGTGATTACATCAGCCGTAGCTTGGAACGGCCTTCCCAATAGCATCTCACCTCCTTCCAGCTCATGCATGTCCATGACCACAAAGTCAACAGGGAATATGAATTTGTCGACCTTGACTAGCACATCCTCACATATACCTTGTGGCTTCACAATGGATCCATCCGCCAACTCAATTGTCATATATGTTTGTGTTGGCTTCTTCAATCCCAGCTTTTGAAAAGTGGCAAGTGGCATAAGATTAATGCTTGCCCCTGAGTCACACTGTGCTTGTGGAAAATGCTGGCCGCCTATGGAACATGGGATGTAGAAACATCCTGGATCTTTCCTCTTCCTTGGTAGCCGTCCTTGGATTTTAGAACTCACTTTTTCATCAACAACATAAATGTCTGTGTCTTTTATCCGCCTTTTCTTGGTGATTATGTCCTTGATAAACCTTCCATATGCTGGAATCTGTTCTATCATTTCCACTAACAGAATATTAATATGGAGCTTCCTAAACATCTCCAAGAATTTCTTGTAGTGCCTATGCTCTTTCTTCAACCTCAGACTATTCGGGAAAGGCATGTTTGGATCCTTCGCTCACTTGTGTTGTGGTACATATGGAACTTTAGGGGTCTCCTCCCCTAAGCTTGCTTCAACGCCACCTTCTAGGATAGGATTTGACACATCATCCGTGAATGGCATGACTTGTGGCTGCTCCCCTCTCTCAGTGATTGTAGCTTCACCATGACGCATGGCCTTCACCTGCTCCTCTTGCCTAGGTGCGGGCGCGGCCGTGATGTGCTCTTGGCGGATTTTTATGAATGGACAACATCTGCCCGGTAGTCCATAATGACTGCGAGGATACAGTATTCTTGGTGTAGCCTCCGTATCAAAAATCATTTTACTTTTGTCCTGGACCTCCACCACCGGGGGCTCTGCCTCAGAAATCACAGATATATATTTCACTTGATGATGTGCTTGAACAGCATCTGCATTCCCAGCCTGTCTTTGTTGATTTGTATGCTTCATGGCCGCCACTTCATTGGAAATTTGGGTCACAGTCGTCTCTAGTGCCCTCATTTGTGCTCCATGACTTTGCAATGTCTGCCCAAATTTATTCAAAATCTCGCCCTGAGACTGTAACTGCTTGGCGAATGTACTCATCATCTCTTGATTTTGTTTCACCACCTGGATAAGCAATTCATTGTTCTTTTCCTCTAGGCTAGGCTGCATCTTTTGAAAATTGTGTTCCTTCCTCCAATCATAATTGTTATTTCTATATCCCTACTGATGCATATACTTTGCATGTGCTTCATCATCAGACCCATTATCCTCTTTCTCTAGAAGCTTCTTGGATATAAGATCCAACTTGTCATTAAGCACTTTGATGGCCCTTGCTTCATGTGTAATGCCAACCTGCTCGGGTGCATATCTTTCACCCCAAGACTGCTTTTTGGACATGTTCCTTAGAATCTCCCAACACCTTGTGCCTGTGTTGTTCAAAAAGAAACCAGAACCTGCTGAGTCCAAATTGCTCCTATCATGTTCATTTAGGGCGAAGTAGAAAATTTTAGCTTGCTTCTCCTTGTCTAAGTCGTGATGTGGACACTTCCTCAGCATGATTTGGAAGCGCTCCCAAGTTTCAGAGTATGTTTCACCGGCTCGCTGGCTGAAGTTGTGTATCTTCCTCACTAGATCGTTTGTCTTTTCAGGCGAGAAGAACCTCTCAAAGAACACCTCAACCATGTGATCCCAAGATTCAATGTACTCATCATCCAGATTGTGCAGCCATTCCCAAGCATTGCCCGCTAAAGAACTGGGAAAGAGTTTCAGGTAGAGTGTCTCTTGCGGGAACCTGTCAATCTTTATCATATCACAATTTTCCACGAACGTGCTGATGTGGGTCACTGGATCCTCATTTTTAAGTCCATGGAAAGTCTGCGATTTGACCAACTGAATAAGCCCTGGATCAATCTTGTAACTGGGTATGTTGATAGCTTGTTTCTTGATTGGCCCCTTCTGCGCAGAAGAAGAAGAAGCCTTAATCCTTTCCCAGATCGTCTGCTCCTCATTTTCTGCTCCGTCACCCATTATTACTTTGCTAGTACCTGAAATTTCAAATGGTAGTGTATGAATCGGTACTAATAATTAAAACAATGAATAAGATTTGCAATTCAGTTCAAAGGATGAAAAAAAATTACAGGAATTAAAAGTGGCCTAGTGTGGTCGCTCGCAGCACTCGTAGTGCTAAAATTCACCGTTTCCCCGGCAACGGCGCTAAAAACTTGACACGCGTAAACCGTGCGTGAAAATGCAAGTATACGTATCAATGTAATATAGGCCTTGTGAGGCCCGAGTCGAACTCAGGGAAACGTGAATTTTAGTAGACTACTACTAACTGGTTGCGATCAGCTAAACCGATTACAAGAGTTAATTGGTTTGAAAAAGAAAATAAAATAAAGTGAAAACAAAGAGAGCGATGATTAAATGTTGGTTTAATCAAATGAGAATGGGATTCCTTAGGATTGCCGATTTCACCACGGGGTCTCGTTATACCGAATATCTTGCATAAATAACGTAGATTTTATCGAATCTTGGATAAAGAGATTGTAATCAAGATTGCCCGCTTTCACGGTACAATCCACTACCCAAATATAAGCCAATTCTACTTTTGTAGCAATTTATATCTTAGATTAGGCGCATTAACGATGACTCTGGGTATCTCTCCACTATCCGTACGTCGCCTACTCTACGGAACGCATAAGATGGTGTATAAAAGTGGGTTTTCTGACCTTTAATCCCCTTTCTAGAGTAATTATTAGTCTAATTCTTTACCTATGGTCATGAAGTATAAGTAAATCAAGTAATCTCCATAATTATATATCCAAGAAACGAGAATTCTATATCAATTCATGCAAAAATTCAATATAACGGTTCCCCGGGCTACTCCCGGGTCCTAAGGAACAATGGGGATTAGCCCTGCATGGTTGACAATGGAGAATACATAGGAGTAGAGAAGAAAAACATGGGAAACATGGAGAAAACTTGTGTAACCCCTGATACGAAGGTGCTCCTGGAGATCCTCCTTGAGAAACGTGCGTTTTGCAGTCTTCCGGCAGCAAAATCGCCCGTCGGAGGTGCCCGGATCGCTCGGTTGACGGCCTTCATCTCCTGTCTCCTCTCTCTCTCCCTCCTTCTTGGATGTTGTGCAACACAATATGAGATACCCCTCGGGCCATCCGTGCTCTTCTTAGGTCATAGGACCACTTTACGACTCCGAAAAAGCTCAACCGTCGGATTAAAACGCTCTGTTTTAGTGCTGAAAATCACCAGATCCTGACGCTGTCGATAGTATAAAATCATATAAATATGATAAAAGAAGTATAATTTGATGCAAAAAGAGTTTAAAGGACAACTATAGTGAATTATGCAAATATAATCAAGAAAATGACAAATACATGCATAAAACAGATATAAAATAAGCCTATAAAAGTGACTCAAAACCCATTCATTAAACTTCCCTAAGCTTAAACCTTGCTCGTCCTCGAGCAACAAAACTTTGGATCTGGTTGAGATAAGTCAGCAATAGGACATAAATACATGAAATGAATCTACATCATCCCCACTTTCTTTCCACAAACCGGCCCTCATTGACCACTGAACACTAACTGCCATCCAGGCGACCAAAGACCTATGTAAAAGATGTCCGTCCCCCAATCAGTGAAACACTATTAATTAAAGCAGTTAATATGATAAACTCATTTGGTACATACTTGATGCATCTTGTGATCTCCTATCTATGTTGCTCATTTCCTAACTACCATCTAAATGGAAGCAGATCTCCTGATATTAATGATTGAGGAGAATATCATGGGTGGCCTACCGATTAGAGCAACGGGTGGATGGGATAGGTGGTTGTGGAAGAGATGGAAGCACATAACAGTCAATCATGCAATACAAAAATTAATGACCTATCATGATGCAAAATGCAAGTGAAAATGTCCTAATGCTATATTTTTGGTGGAATGATGCATGCACTATCATTCCATCTCAAGGTGAGATGGAATATCAAAAAAAAAACTACACCATGTGCTTATTCTTATTAATTCTCCGGTGAGAACATGTTCCTTTCTCCCTCTCATTCCTACTTCTTTCTCAATTCTTTTTTTTTCTTTTTTTCATTCTCTTTTTTTTCAATTTTTTTTAATTTCTTTAAAAAAAATTCAAGCCCTTATTTTCATAGTTGACAATGAATTATTTGTCGGGCTCCACTTCTTGTTACATAACTTATACATTTGAAGCATTCAGAAGATATAGAACAAGTTCACCACCTTTAATGTTTCAGAAGACATAAGATGCATGATGTACAATATGCTCAAAAGATGCAAATGCAACTACATAATGATAGTTATGCAATTAAATGACACGCACCTAAGGATAATGTGCATGTATAACTACTCTATCTTTTTTTTCATTTTCATACAAAAAAATATGTGAAAATAGATATAATGCAAGAGCTATCTACATGAGATGCAATCAAAAAGAGAAAGACAGTAATGTGCTCCCATTTCTTATGGTGGAGTGTGAATGAAATTGCGGTGGATCAGATCACAAGACTAATTGACAGAACCTTCTGAAAATATCATATGTCCCTCTCTAAAAACCTGTGTATAGGGTAACTGAAGGATTTCTCTCTTAAACTTTAGTCTAAGGTCACGTTAGCATTTGGTCGGTTCGGGCTCAAACATCCTTGCCAATCACTTTTCCTTGGATAATAATGATGGTCATTCATGTCCCCATGTCCTGAAGCTGACTCACCCAAGCACTTCCTCAGTTATGCAACTCAATTACTAACAAGAATAAGCTCAAAAAGTTATCAAAGTGCTCATTTTTTATGTGCACACAACCCAAGAGTAAAACTTGCAATTGAAACCATGCATTTATTGCTCCACGGATTACACTAGATAGATGTGGATCCTACAAAAGCAGTAAACCTAGAAATAAAAACAACTAATATTTCAAAAATAAAAGCAACATGAATAAGTAAGTAAAAACTAAGATAAAGGGTTGTTCCAACACCCCCCCAAGCTTGAATAAGACTATGGCCTCATAGTCAACATTCTCACTTAAGAGGTGGAACAATGGCACCATTCGCTTTGAAGTGTGGTGAAGAATGATGGTTAGATGCTCAAGTGGACCAAGTGATGCTTGCTATCTCCCTCCTTTTTGTGGCCCATTTTTGTGTCTTAGTGGTTCTAAGACGTGACTTGCTTCATCCATCTTTCCTCTGCAAAAAACAGTTTGAAAAAATCTCATTTCGATACCTTTTACGGTCTATTTTATGTAGATGTCCTGCAGGTGTCGATACTATCGACCAAGGTCGATGGTATTGACCCAGACTCAGCAATTTTGCTAAATCGACGCATCTAAAAGCCTGGGAACTCAAAAGTGTCGATACTATCGACCCTAGGGTCGATGGTATCGACTTTACTGGCACCAATTTTTCTGTAAATCTTCAGGAATCTCGATACTATCGACGCTAGGGTCGATGGTAACGACTTTTCTTCAGCGTTTACTTCTCCAAACTCGATACTATCGACATGGGTGTCGATAGTATCGACCTTAACATTCTACACACTTCAAAATACGAGTTAGGGCACCATTTTTACAAAAATTATCAAAACCTAAGCAAAAACTAAGTACATAAACATAAAAGAACATAACCAAACATAAAAATGAATCGAAAGTTGGGTTGCCTCCCAACAAGCGCCCTTGTTTAATGTCCTAGGCTTGACATAAAGATACCTTTAACCTGGGTTGTCAAGAGATGTCTCCAATGAGTCATGTGGTAATTTGAATTTAACTCTATCATCACCAATCCCAAGTGTCAAGTAACCTCGCCCAATGGCAGTGATTACATCAGCCGTAGCTTGGAACGGCCTTCCCAATAGCATCTCACCTCCTTCCAGCTCATGCATGTCCATGACCACAAAGTCAACAGGGAATATGAATTTGTCGACCTTGACTAGCACATCCTCACATATACCTTGTGGCTTCACAATGGATCCATCCGCCAACTCAATTGTCATATATGTTTGTGTTGGCTTCTTCAATCCCAGCTTTTGAAAAGTGGCAAGTGGCATAAGATTAATGCTTGCCCCTGAGTCACACTGTGCTTGTGGAAAATGCTGGCCGCCTATGGAACATGGGATGTAGAAACATCCTGGATCTTTCCTCTTCCTTGGTAGCCGTCCTTGGATTTTAGAACTCACTTTTTCATCAACAACATAAATGTCTGTGTCTTTTATCCGCCTTTTCTTGGTGATTATGTCCTTGATAAACCTTCCATATGCTGGAATCTGTTCTATCATTTCCACTAACAGAATATTAATATGGAGCTTCCTAAACATCTCCAAGAATTTCTTGTAGTGCCTATGCTCTTTCTTCAACCTCAGACTATTCGGGAAAGGCATGTTTGGATCCTTCGCTCACTTGTGTTGTGGTACATATGGAACTTTAGGGGTCTCCTCCCCTAAGCTTGCTTCAACGCCACCTTCTAGGATAGGATTTGACACATCATCCGTGAATGGCATGACTTGTGGCTGCTCCCCTCTCTCAGTGATTGTAGCTTCACCATGACGCATGGCCTTCACCTGCTCCTCTTGCCTAGGTGCGGGCGCGGCCGTGATGTGCTCTTGGCGGATTTTTATGAATGGACAACATCTGCCCGGTAGTCCATAATGACTGTGAGGATACAGTATTCTTGGTGTAGCCTCCGTATCAAAAATCATTTTACTTTTGTCCTGGACCTCCACCACCGGGGGCTCTGCCTCAGAAATCACAGATATATATTTCACTTGATGATGTGCTTGAACAGCATCTGCATTCCCAGCCTGTCTTTGTTGATTTGTATGCTTCATGGCCGCCACTTCATTGGAAATTTGGGTCACAGTCGTCTCTAGTGCCCTCATTTGTGCTCCATGACTTTGCAATGTCTGCCCAAATTTATTCAAAATCTCGCCCTGAGACTGTAACTGCTTGGCGAATGTACTCATCATCTCTTGATTTTGTTTCACCACCTGGATAAGCAATTCATTGTTCTTTTCCTCTAGGCTAGGCTGCATCTTTTGAAAATTGTGTTCCTTCCTCCAATCATAATTGTTATTTCTATATCCCTACTGATGCATATACTTTGCATGTGCTTCATCATCAGACCCATTATCCTCTTTCTCTAGAAGCTTCTTGGATATAAGATCCAACTTGTCATTAAGCACTTTGATGGCCCTTGCTTCATGTGTAATGCCAACCTGCTCGGGTGCATATCTTTCACCCCAAGACTGCTTTTTGGACATGTTCCTTAGAATCTCCCAACACCTTGTGCCTGTGTTGTTCAAAAAGAAACCAGAACCTGCTGAGTCCAAATTGCTCCTATCATGTTCATTTAGGGCGAAGTAGAAAATTTTAGCTTGCTTCTCCTTGTCTAAGTCGTGATGTGGACACTTCCTCAGCATGATTTGGAAGCGCTCCCAAGTTTCAGAGTATGTTTCACCGGCTCGCTGGCTGAAGTTGTGTATCTTCCTCACTAGATCGTTTGTCTTTTCAGGCGAGAAGAACCTCTCAAAGAACACCTCAACCATGTGATCCCAAGATTCAATGTACTCATCATCCAGATTGTGCAGCCATTCCCAAGCATTGCCCGCTAAAGAACTGGGAAAGAGTTTCAGGTAGAGTGTCTCTTGCGGGAACCTGTCAATCTTTATCATATCACAATTTTCCACGAACGTGCTGATGTGGGTCACTGGATCCTCATTTTTAAGTCCATGGAAAGTCTGCGATTTGACCAACTGAATAAGCCCTGGATCAATCTTGTAACTGGGTATGTTGATAGCTTGTTTCTTGATTGGCCCCTTCTGCGCAGAAGAAGAAGAAGCCTTAATCCTTTCCCAGATCGTCTGCTCCTCATTTTCTGCTCCGTCACCCATTATTACTTTGCTAGTACCTGAAATTTCAAATGGTAGTGTATGAATCGGTACTAATAATTAAAACAATGAATAAGATTTGCAATTCAGTTCAAAGGATGAAAAAAAATTACAGGAATTAAAAGTGGCCTAGTGTGGTCGCTCGCAGCACTCGTAGTGCTAAAATTCACCGTTTCCCCGGCAACGGCGCTAAAAACTTGACACGCGTAAACCGTGCGTGAAAATGCAAGTATACGTATCAATGTAATATAGGCCTTGTGAGGCCCGAGTCGAACTCAGGGAAACGTGAATTTTAGTAGACTACTACTAACTGGTTGCGATCAGCTAAACCGATTACAAGAGTTAATTGGTTTGAAAAAGAAAATAAAATAAAGTGAAAACAAAGAGAGCGATGATTAAATGTTGGTTTAATCAAATGAGAATGGGATTCCTTAGGATTGCCGATTTCACCACGGGGTCTCGTTATACCGAATATCTTGCATAAATAACGTAGATTTTATCGAATCTTGGATAAAGAGATTGTAATCAAGATTGCCCGCTTTCACGGTACAATCCACTACCCAAATATAAGCCAATTCTACTTTTGTAGCAATTTATATCTTAGATTAGGCGCATTAACGATGACTCTGGGTATCTCTCCACTATCCGTACGTCGCCTACTCTACGGAACGCATAAGATGGTGTATAAAAGTGGGTTTTCTGACCTTTAATCCCCTTTCTAGAGTAATTATTAGTCTAATTCTTTACCTATGGTCATGAAGTATAAGTAAATCAAGTAATCTCCATAATTATATATCCAAGAAACGAGAATTCTATATCAATTCATGCAAAAATTCAATATAACGGTTCCCCGGGCTACTCCCGGGTCCTAAGGAACAATGGGGATTAGCCCTGCATGGTTGACAATGGAGAATACATAGGAGTAGAGAAGAAAAACATGGGAAACATGGAGAAAACTTGTGTAACCCCTGATACGAAGGTGCTCCTGGAGATCCTCCTTGAGAAACGTGCGTTTTGCAGTCTTCCGGCAGCAAAATCGCCCGTCGGAGGTGCCCGGATCGCTCGGTTGACGGCCTTCATCTCCTGTCTCCTCTCTCTCTCCCTCCTTCTTGGATGTTGTGCAACACAATATGAGATACCCCTCGGGCCGTCCGTGCTCTTCTTAGGTCATAGGACCACTTTACGACTCCGAAAAAGCTCAACCGTCGGATTAAAACGCTCTGTTTTAGTGCTGAAAATCACCAGATCCTGACGCTGTCGATAGTATAAAATCATATAAATATGATAAAAGAAGTATAATTTGATGCAAAAAGAGTTTAAAGGACAACTATAGTGAATTATGCAAATATAATCAAGAAAATGACAAATACATGCATAAAACAGATATAAAATAAGCCTATAAAAGTGACTCAAAACCCATTCATTAAACTTCCCTAAGCTTAAACCTTGCTCGTCCTCGAGCAACAAAACTTTGGATCTGGTTGAGATAAGTCAGCAATAGGACATAAATACATGAAATGAATCTACATCATCCCCACTTTCTTTCCACAAACCGGCCCTCATTGACCACTGAACACTAACTGCCATCCAGGCGACCAAAGACCTATGTAAAAGATGTCCGTCCCCCAATCAGTGAAACACTATTAATTAAAGCAGTTAATATGATAAACTCATTTGGTACATACTTGATGCATCTTGTGATCTCCTATCTATGTTGCTCATTTCCTAACTACCATCTAAATGGAAGCAGATCTCCTGATATTAATGATTGAGGAGAATATCATGGGTGGCCTACCGATTAGAGCAACGGGTGGATGGGATAGGTGGTTGTGGAAGAGATGGAAGCACATAACTGTCAATCATGCAATACAAAAATTAATGACCTATCATGATGCAAAATGCAAGTGAAAATGTCCTAATGCTATATTTTTGGTGGAATGATGCATGCACTATCATTCCATCTCAAGGTGAGATGGAATATCAAAAAAAAAACTACACCATGTGCTTATTCTTATTAATTCTCCGGTGAGAACATGTTCCTTTCTCCCTCTCATTCCTACTTCTTTCTCAATTCTTTTTTTTTCTTTTTTTCATTCTCTTTTTTTTCAATTTTTTTTAATTTCTTTAAAAAAAATTCAAGCCCTTATTTTCATAGTTGACAATGAATTATTTGTCGGGCTCCACTTCTTGTTACATAACTTATACATTTGAAGCATTCAGAAGATATAGAACAAGTTCACCACCTTTAATGTTTCAGAAGACATAAGATGCATGATGTACAATATGCTCAAAAGATGCAAATGCAACTACATAATGATAGTTATGCAATTAAATGACACGCACCTAAGGATAATGTGCATGTATAACTACTCTATCTTTTTTTTCATTTTCATACAAAAAAATATGTGAAAATAGATATAATGCAAGAGCTATCTACATGAGATGCAATCAAAAAGAGAAAGACAGTAATGTGCTCCCATTTCTTATGGTGGAGTGTGAATGAAATTGCGGTGGATCAGATCACAAGACTAATTGACAGAACCTTCTGAAAATATCATATGTCCCTCTCTAAAAACCTGTGTACAGGGTAACTGAAGGATTTCTCTCTTAAACTTTAGTCTAAGGTCACGTTAGCATTTGGTCGGTTCGGGCTCAAACATCCTTGCCAATCACTTTTCCTTGGATAATAATGATGGTCATTCATGTCCCCATGTCCTGAAGCTGACTCACCCAAGCACTTCCTCAGTTATGCAACTCAATTACTAACAAGAATAAGCTCAAAAAGTTATCAAAGTGCTCATTTTTTATGTGCACACAACCCAAGAGTAAAACTTGCAATTGAAACCATGCATTTATTGCTCCACGGATTACACTAGATAGATGTGGATCCTACAAAAGCAGTAAACCTAGAAATAAAAACAACTAATATTTCAAAAATAAAAGCAACATGAATAAGTAAGTAAAAACTAAGATAAAGGGTTGTTCCAACACCCCCCCAAGCTTGAATAAGACTATGGCCTCATAGTCAACATTCTCACTTAAGAGGTGGAACAATGGCACCATTCGCTTTGAAGTGTGGTGAAGAATGATGGTTAGATGCTCAAGTGGACCAAGTGATGCTTGCTATCTCCCTCCTTTTTGTGGCCCATTTTTGTGTCTTAGTGGTTCTAAGACGTGACTTGCTTCATCCATCTTTCCTCTGCAAAAAACAGTTTGAAAAAATCTCATTTCGATACCTTTTACGGTCTATTTTATGTAGATGTCCTGCAGGTGTCGATACTATCGACCAAGGTCGATGGTATTGACCCAGACTCAGCAATTTTGCTAAATCGACGCATCTAAAAGCCTGGGAACTCAAAAGTGTCGATACTATCGACCCTAGGGTCGATGGTATCGACTTTACTGGCACCAATTTTTCTGTAAATCTTCAGGAATCTCGATACTATCGACGCTAGGGTCGATGGTAACGACTTTTCTTCAGCGTTTACTTCTCCAAACTCGATACTATCGACATGGGTGTCGATAGTATCGACCTTAACATTCTACACACTTCAAAATACGAGTTAGGGCACCATTTTTACAAAAATTATCAAAACCTAAGCAAAAACTAAGTACATAAACATAAAAGAACATAACCAAACATAAAAATGAATCGAAAGTTGGGTTGCCTCCCAACAAGCGCCCTTGTTTAATGTCCTAGGCTTGACATAAAGATACCTTTAACCTGGGTTGTCAAGAGATGTCTCCAATGAGTCATGTGGTAATTTGAATTTAACTCTATCATCACCAATCCCAAGTGTCAAGTAACCTCGCCCAATGGCAGTGATTACATCAGCCGTAGCTTGGAACGGCCTTCCCAATAGCATCTCACCTCCTTCCAGCTCATGCATGTCCATGACCACAAAGTCAACAGGGAATATGAATTTGTCGACCTTGACTAGCACATCCTCACATATACCTTGTGGCTTCACAATGGATCCATCCGCCAACTCAATTGTCATATATGTTTGTGTTGGCTTCTTCAATCCCAGCTTTTGAAAAGTGGCAAGTGGCATAAGATTAATGCTTGCCCCTGAGTCACACTGTGCTTGTGGAAAATGCTGGCCGCCTATGGAACATGGGATGTAGAAACATCCTGGATCTTTCCTCTTCCTTGGTAGCCGTCCTTGGATTTTAGAACTCACTTTTTCATCAACAACATAAATGTCTGTGTCTTTTATCCGCCTTTTCTTGGTGATTATGTCCTTGATAAACCTTCCATATGCTGGAATCTGTTCTATCATTTCCACTAACAGAATATTAATATGGAGCTTCCTAAACATCTCCAAGAATTTCTTGTAGTGCCTATGCTCTTTCTTCAACCTCAGACTATTCGGGAAAGGCATGTTTGGATCCTTCGCTCACTTGTGTTGTGGTACATATGGAACTTTAGGGGTCTCCTCCCCTAAGCTTGCTTCAACGCCACCTTCTAGGATAGGATTTGACACATCATCCGTGAATGGCATGACTTGTGGCTGCTCCCCTCTCTCAGTGATTGTAGCTTCACCATGACGCATGGCCTTCACCTGCTCCTCTTGCCTAGGTGCGGGCGCGGCCGTGATGTGCTCTTGGCGGATTTTTATGAATGGACAACATCTGCCCGGTAGTCCATAATGACTGCGAGGATACAGTATTCTTGGTGTAGCCTCCGTATCAAAAATCATTTTACTTTTGTCCTGGACCTCCACCACCGGGGGCTCTGCCTCAGAAATCACAGATATATATTTCACTTGATGATGTGCTTGAACAGCATCTGCATTCCCAGCCTGTCTTTGTTGATTTGTATGCTTCATGGCCGCCACTTCATTGGAAATTTGGGTCACAGTCGTCTCTAGTGCCCTCATTTGTGCTCCATGACTTTGCAATGTCTGCCCAAATTTATTCAAAATCTCGCCCTGAGACTGTAACTGCTTGGCGAATGTACTCATCATCTCTTGATTTTGTTTCACCACCTGGATAAGCAATTCATTGTTCTTTTCCTCTAGGCTAGGCTGCATCTTTTGAAAATTGTGTTCCTTCCTCCAATCATAATTGTTATTTCTATATCCCTACTGATGCATATACTTTGCATGTGCTTCATCATCAGACCCATTATCCTCTTTCTCTAGAAGCTTCTTGGATATAAGATCCAACTTGTCATTAAGCACTTTGATGGCCCTTGCTTCATGTGTAATGCCAACCTGCTCGGGTGCATATCTTTCACCCCAAGACTGCTTTTTGGACATGTTCCTTAGAATCTCCCAACACCTTGTGCCTGTGTTGTTCAAAAAGAAACCAGAACCTGCTGAGTCCAAATTGCTCCTATCATGTTCATTTAGGGCGAAGTAGAAAATTTTAGCTTGCTTCTCCTTGTCTAAGTCGTGATGTGGACACTTCCTCAGCATGATTTGGAAGCGCTCCCAAGTTTCAGAGTATGTTTCACCGGCTCGCTGGCTGAAGTTGTGTATCTTCCTCACTAGATCGTTTGTCTTTTCAGGCGAGAAGAACCTCTCAAAGAACACCTCAACCATGTGATCCCAAGATTCAATGTACTCATCATCCAGATTGTGCAGCCATTCCCAAGCATTGCCCGCTAAAGAACTGGGAAAGAGTTTCAGGTAGAGTGTCTCTTGCGGGAACCTGTCAATCTTTATCATATCACAATTTTCCACGAACGTGCTGATGTGGGTCACTGGATCCTCATTTTTAAGTCCATGGAAAGTCTGCAATTTGACCAACTGAATAAGCCCTGGATCAATCTTGTAACTGGGTATGTTGATAGCTTGTTTCTTGATTGGCCCCTTCTGCGTAGAAGAAGAAGAAGCCTTAATCCTTTCCCAGATCGTCTGCTCCTCATTTTCTGCTCCGTCACCCATTATTACTTTGCTAGTACCTGAAATTTCAAATGGTAGTGTATGAATCGGTACTAATAATTAAAACAATGAATAAGATTTGCAATTCAGTTCAAAGGATGAAAAAAAATTACAGGAATTAAAAGTGGCCTAGTGTGGTCGCTCGCAGCACTCGTAGTGCTAAAATTCACCGTTTCCCCGGCAACGGCGCTAAAAACTTGACACGCGTAAACCGTGCGTGAAAATGCAAGTATACGTATCAATGTAATATAGGCCTTGTGAGGCCCGAGTCGAACTCAGGGAAACGTGAATTTTAGTAGACTACTACTAACTGGTTGCGATCAGCTAAACCGATTAAAAGAGTTAATTGGTTTGAAAAAGAAAATAAAATAAAGTGAAAACAAAGAGAGCGATGATTAAATGTTGGTTTAATCAAATGAGAATGGGATTCCTTAGGATTGCCGATTTCACCACGGGGTCTCGTTATACCGAATATCTTGCATAAATAATGTAGATTTTATCGAATCTTGGATAAAGAGATTGTAATCAAGATTGCCCGCTTTCACGGTACAATCCACTACCCAAATATAAGCCAATTCTACTTTTGTAGCAATTTATATCTTAGATTAGGCGCATTAACGATGACTCTGGGTATCTCTCCACTATCCGTATGTCGCCTACTCTACGGAACGCATAAGATGGTGTATAAAAGTGGGTTTTCTGACCTTTAATCCCCTTTCTAGAGTAATTATTAGTCTAATTCTTTACCTATGGTCATGAAGTATAAGTAAATCAAGTAATCTCCATAATTATATATCCAAGAAACGAGAATTCTATATCAATTCATGCAAAAATTCAATATAACGGTTCCCCGGGCTACTCCCGGGTCCTAAGGAACAATGGGGATTAGCCCTGCATGGTTGACAATGGAGAATACATAGGAGTAGAGAAGAAAAACATGGGAAACATGGAGAAAACTTGTGTAACCCCTGATACGAAGGTGCTCCTGGAGATCCTCCTTGAGAAACGTGCGTTTTGCAGTCTTCCGGCAGCAAAATCGCCCGTCGGAGGTGCCCGGATCGCTCGGTTGACGGCCTTCATCTCCTGTCTCCTCTCTCTCTCCCTCCTTCTTGGATGTTGTGCAACACAATATGAGATACCCCTCGGGCCATCCGTGCTCTTCTTAGGTCATAGGACCACTTTACGACTCCGAAAAAGCTCAACCGTCGGATTAAAACGCTCTGTTTTAGTGCTGAAAATCACCAGATCCTGACGCTGTCGATAGTATAAAATCATATAAATATGATAAAAGAAGTATAATTTGATGCAAAAAGAGTTTAAAGGACAACTATAGTGAATTATGCAAATATAATCAAGAAAATGACAAATACATGCATAAAACAGATATAAAATAAGCCTATAAAAGTGACTCAAAACCCATTCATTAAACTTCCCTAAGCTTAAACCTTGCTCGTCCTCGAGCAACAAAACTTTGGATCTGGTTGAGATAAGTCAGCAATAGGACATAAATACATGAAATGAATCTACATCATCCCCACTTTCTTTCCACAAACCGGCCCTCATTGACCACTGAACACTAACTGCCATCCAGGCGACCAAAGACCTATGTAAAAGATGTCCGTCCCCCAATCAGTGAAACACTATTAATTAAAGCAGTTAATATGATAAACTCATTTGGTACATACTTGATGCATCTTGTGATCTCCTATCTATGTTGCTCATTTCCTAACTACCATCTAAATGGAAGCAGATCTCCTGATATTAATGATTGAGGAGAATATCATGGGTGGCCTACCGATTAGAGCAACGGGTGGATGGGATAGGTGGTTGTGGAAGAGATGGAAGCACATAACAGTCAATCATGCAATACAAAAATTAATGACCTATCATGATGCAAAATGCAAGTGAAAATGTCCTAATGCTATATTTTTGGTGGAATGATGCATGCACTATCATTCCATCTCAAGGTGAGATGGAATATCAAAAAAAAAACTACACCATGTGCTTATTCTTATTAATTCTCCGGTGAGAACATGTTCCTTTCTCCCTCTCATTCCTACTTCTTTCTCAATTCTTTTTTTTTCTTTTTTTCATTCTCTTTTTTTTCAATTTTTTTTAATTTCTTTAAAAAAAATTCAAGCCCTTATTTTCATAGTTGACAATGAATTATTTGTCGGGCTCCACTTCTTGTTACATAACTTATACATTTGAAGCATTCAGAAGATATAGAACAAGTTCACCACCTTTAATGTTTCAGAAGACATAAGATGCATGATGTATAATATGCTCAAAAGATGCAAATGCAACTACATAATGATAGTTATGCAATTAAATGACACGCACCTAAGGATAATGTGCATGTATAACTACTCTATCTTTTTTTTCATTTTCATACAAAAAAATATGTGAAAATAGATATAATGCAAGAGCTATCTACATGAGATGCAATCAAAAAGAGAAAGACAGTAATGTGCTCCCATTTCTTATGGTGGAGTGTGAATGAAATTGCGGTGGATCAGATCACAAGACTAATTGACAGAACCTTCTGAAAATATCATATGTCCCTCTCTAAAAACCTGTGTACAGGGTAACTGAAGGATTTCTCTCTTAAACTTTAGTCTAAGGTCACGTTAGCATTTGGTCGGTTCGGGCTCAAACATCCTTGCCAATCACTTTTCCTTGGATAATAATGATGGTCATTCATGTCCCCATGTCCTGAAGCTGACTCACCCAAGCACTTCCTCAGTTATGCAACTCAATTACTAACAAGAATAAGCTCAAAAAGTTATCAAAGTGCTCATTTTTTATGTGCACACAACCCAAGAGTAAAACTTGCAATTGAAACCATGCATTTATTGCTCCACGGATTACACTAGATAGATGTGGATCCTACAAAAGCAGTAAACCTAGAAATAAAAACAACTAATATTTCAAAAATAAAAGCAACATGAATAAGTAAGTAAAAACTAAGATAAAGGGTTGTTCCAACACCCCCCCAAGCTTGAATAAGACTATGGCCTCATAGTCAACATTCTCACTTAAGAGGTGGAACAATGGCACCATTCGCTTTGAAGTGTGGTGAAGAATGATGGTTAGATGCTCAAGTGGACCAAGTGATGCTTGCTATCTCCCTCCTTTTTGTGGCCCATTTTTGTGTCTTAGTGGTTCTAAGACGTGACTTGCTTCATCCATCTTTCCTCTGCAAAAAACAGTTTGAAAAAATCTCATTTTGATACCTTTTACGGTCTATTTTATGTAGCTGTCCTGCAGGTGTCGATACTATCGACCAAGGTCGATGGTATTGACCCAGACTCAGCAATTTTGCTAAATCGACGCATCTAAAAGCCTGGGAACTCAAAAGTGTCGATACTATCGACCCTAGGGTCGATGGTATCGACTTTACTGGCACCAATTTTTCTGTAAATCTTCAGGAATCTCGATACTATCGACGCTAGGGTCGATGGTAACGACTTTTCTTCAGCGTTTACTTCTCCAAACTCGATACTATCGACATGGGTGTCGATAGTATCGACCTTAACATTCTACACACTTCAAAATACGAGTTAGGGCACCATTTTTACAAAAATTATCAAAACCTAAGCAAAAACTAAGTACATAAACATAAAAGAACATAACCAAACATAAAAATGAATCGAAAGTTGGGTTGCCTCCCAACAAGCGCCCTTGTTTAATGTCCTAGGCTTGACATAAAGATACCTTTAACCTGGGTTGTCAAGAGATGTCTCCAATGAGTCATGTGGTAATTTGAATTTAACTCTATCATCACCAATCCCAAGTGTCAAGTAACCTCGCCCAATGGCAGTGATTACATCAGCCGTAGCTTGGAACGGCCTTCCCAATAGCATCTCACCTCCTTCCAGCTCATGCATGTCCATGACCACAAAGTCAACAGGGAATATGAATTTGTCGACCTTGACTAGCACATCCTCACATATACCTTGTGGCTTCACAATGGATCCATCTGCCAACTCAATTGTCATATATGTTTGTGTTGGCTTCTTCAATCCCAGCTTTTGAAAAGTGGCAAGTGGCATAAGATTAATGCTTGCCCCTGAGTCACACTGTGCTTGTGGAAAATGCTGGCCGCCTATGGAACATGGGATGTAGAAACATCCTGGATCTTTCCTCTTCCTTGGTAGCCGTCCTTGGATTTTAGAACTCACTTTTTCATCAACAACATAAATGTCTGTGTCTTTTATCCGCCTTTTCTTGGTGATTATGTCCTTGATAAACCTTCCATATGCTGGAATCTGTTCTATCATTTCCACTAACAGAATATTAATATGGAGCTTCCTAAACATCTCCAAGAATTTCTTGTAGTGCCTATGCTCTTTCTTCAACCTCAGACTATTCGGGAAAGGCATGTTTGGATCCTTCGCTCACTTGTGTTGTGGTACATATGGAACTTTAGGGGTCTCCTCCCCTAAGCTTGCTTCAACGCCACCTTCTAGGATAGGATTTGACACATCATCCGTGAATGGCATGACTTGTGGCTGCTCCCCTCTCTCAGTGATTGTAGCTTCACCATGACGCATGGCCTTCACCTGCTCCTCTTGCCTAGGTGCGGGCGCGGCCGTGATGTGCTCTTGGCGGATTTTTCTGAATGGACAACATCTGCCCGGTAGTCCATAATGACTGCGAGGATACAGTATTCTTGGTGTAGCCTCCGTATCAAAAATCATTTTACTTTTGTCCTGGACCTCCACCACCGGGGGCTCTGCCTCAGAAATCACAGATATATATTTCACTTGATGATGTGCTTGAACAGCATCTGCATTCCCAGCCTGTCTTTGTTGATTTGTATGCTTCATGGCCGCCACTTCATTGGAAATTTGGGTCACAGTCGTCTCTAGTGCCCTCATTTGTGCTCCATGACTTTGCAATGTCTGCCCAAATTTATTCAAAATCTCGCCCTGAGACTGTAACTGCTTGGCGAATGTACTCATCATCTCTTGATTTTGTTTCACCACCTGGATAAGCAATTCATTGTTCTTTTCCTCTAGGCTAGGCTGCATCTTTTGAAAATTGTGTTCCTTCCTCCAATCATAATTGTTATTTCTATATCCCTACTGATGCATATACTTTGCATGTGCTTCATCATCAGACCCATTATCCTCTTTCTCTAGAAGCTTCTTGGATATAAGATCCAACTTGTCATTAAGCACTTTGATGGCCCTTGCTTCATGTGTAATGCCAACCTGCTCGGGTGCATATCTTTCACCCCAAGACTGCTTTTTGGACATGTTCCTTAGAATCTCCCAACACCTTGTGCCTGTGTTGTTCAAAAAGAAACCAGAACCTGCTGAGTCCAAATTGCTCCTATCATGTTCATTTAGGGCGAAGTAGAAAATTTTAGCTTGCTTCTCCTTGTCTAAGTCGTGATGTGGACACTTCCTCAGCATGATTTGGAAGCGCTCCCAAGTTTCAGAGTATGTTTCACCGGCTCGCTGGCTGAAGTTGTGTATCTTCCTCACTAGATCGTTTGTCTTTTCAGGCGAGAAGAACCTCTCAAAGAACACCTCAACCATGTGATCCCAAGATTCAATGTACTCATCATCCAGATTGTGCAGCCATTCCCAAGCATTGCCCGCTAAAGAACTGGGAAAGAGTTTCAGGTAGAGTGTCTCTTGCGGGAACCTGTCAATCTTTATCATATCACAATTTTCCACGAACGTGCTGATGTGGGTCACTGGATCCTCATTTTTAAGTCCATGGAAAGTCTGCGATTTGACCAACTGAATAAGCCCTGGATCAATCTTGTAACTGGGTATGTTGATAGCTTGTTTCTTGATTGGCCCCTTCTGCGCAGAAGAAGAAGAAGCCTTAATCCTTTCCCAGATCGTCTGCTCCTCATTTTCTGCTCCGTCACCCATTATTACTTTGCTAGTACCTGAAATTTCAAATGGTAGTGTATGAATCGGTACTAATAATTAAAACAATGAATAAGATTTGCAATTCAGTTCAAAGGATGAAAAAAAATTACAGGAATTAAAAGTGGCCTAGTGTGGTCGCTCGCAGCACTCGTAGTGCTAAAATTCACCGTTTCCCCGGCAACGGCGCTAAAAACTTGACACGCGTAAACCGTGCGTGAAAATGCAAGTATACGTATCAATGTAATATAGGCCTTGTGAGGCCCGAGTCGAACTCAGGGAAACGTGAATTTTAGTAGACTACTACTAACTGGTTGCGATCAGCTAAACCGATTAAAAGAGTTAATTGGTTTGAAAAAGAAAATAAAATAAAGTGAAAACAAAGAGAGCGATGATTAAATGTTGGTTTAATCAAATGAGAATGGGATTCCTTAGGATTGCCGATTTCACCACGGGGTCTCGTTATACCGAATATCTTGCATAAATAACGTAGATTTTATCGAATCTTGGATAAAGAGATTGTAATCAAGATTGCCCGCTTTCACGGTACAATCCACTACCCAAATATAAGCCAATTCTACTTTTGTAGCAATTTATATCTTAGATTAGGCGCATTAACGATGACTCTGGGTATCTCTCCACTATCCGTACGTCGCCTACTCTACGGAACGCATAAGATGGTGTATAAAAGTGGGTTTTCTGACCTTTAATCCCCTTTCTAGAGTAATTATTAGTCTAATTCTTTACCTATGGTCATGAAGTATAAGTAAATCAAGTAATCTCCATAATTATATATCCAAGAAACGAGAATTCTATATCAATTCATGCAAAAATTCAATATAACGGTTCCCCGGGCTACTCACGGGTCCTAAGGAACAATGGGGATTAGCCCTGCATGGTTGACAATGGAGAATACATAGGAGTAGAGAAGAAAAACATGGGAAACATGGAGAAAACTTGTGTAACCCCTGATACGAAGGTGCTCCTGGAGATCCTCCTTGAGAAACGTGCGTTTTGCAGTCTTCCGACAGCAAAATCGCCCGTCGGAGGTGCCCGGATCGCTCGGTTGACGGCCTTCATCTCCTGTCTCCTCTCTCTCTCCCTCCTTCTTGGATGTTGTGCAACACAATATGAGATACCCCTCGGGCCGTCCGTGCTCTTCTTAGGTCATAGGACCACTTTACGACTCCGAAAAAGCTCAACCGTCGGATTAAAACGCTCTGTTTTAGTGCTGAAAATCACCAGATCCTGACGCTGTCGATAGTATAAAATCATATAAATATGATAAAAGAAGTATAATTTGATGCAAAAAGAGTTTAAAGGACAACTATAGTGAATTATGCAAATATAATCAAGAAAATGACAAATACATGCATAAAACAGATATAAAATAAGCCTATAAAAGTGACTCAAAACCCATTCATTAAACTTCCCTAAGCTTAAACCTTGCTCGTCCTCGAGCAACAAAACTTTGGATCTGGTTGAGATAAGTCAGCAATAGGACATAAATACATGAAATGAATCTACATCATCCCCACTTTCTTTCCACAAACCGGCCCTCATTGACCACTGAACACTAACTGCCATCCAGGCGACCAAAGACCTATGTAAAAGATGTCCGTCCCCCAATCAGTGAAACACTATTAATTAAAGCAGTTAATATGATAAACTCATTTGGTACATACTTGATGCATCTTGTGATCTCCTATCTATGTTGCTCATTTCCTAACTACCATCTAAATGGAAGCAGATCTCCTGATATTAATGATTGAGGAGAATATCATGGGTGGCCTACCGATTAGAGCAACGGGTGGATGGGATAGGTGGTTGTGGAAGAGATGGAAGCACATAACAGTCAATCATGCAATACAAAAATTAATGACCTATCATGATGCAAAATGCAAGTGAAAATGTCCTAATGCTATATTTTTGGTGGAATGATGCATGCACTATCATTCCATCTCAAGGTGAGATGGAATATCAAAAAAAAAACTACACCATGTGCTTATTCTTATTAATTCTCCGGTGAGAACATGTTCCTTTCTCCCTCTCATTCCTACTTCTTTCTCAATTCTTTTTTTTTCTTTTTTTCATTCTCTTTTTTTTTCAATTTTTTTTAATTTCTTTAAAAAAAAATTCAAGCCCTTATTTTCATAGTTGACAATGAATTATTTGTCGGGCTCCACTTCTTGTTACATAACTTATACATTTGAAGCATTCAGAAGATATAGAACAAGTTCACCACCTTTAATGTTTCAGAAGACATAAGATGCATGATGTACAATATGCTCAAAAGATGCAAATGCAACTACATAATGATAGTTATGCAATTAAATGACACGCACCTAAGGATAATGTGCATGTATAACTACTCTATCTTTTTTTTCATTTTCATACAAAAAAATATGTGAAAATAGATATAATGCAAGAGCTATCTACATGAGATGCAATCAAAAAGTGAAAGACAGTAATGTGCTCCCATTTCTTATGGTGGAGTGTGAATGAAATTGCGGTGGATCAGATCACAAGACTAATTGACAGAACCTTCTGAAAATATCATATGTCCCTCTCTAAAAACCTGTGTACAGGGTAACTGAAGGATTTCTCTCTTAAACTTTAGTCTAAGGTCACATTAGCATTTGGTCGGTTCGGGCTCAAACATCCTTGCCAATCACTTTTCCTTGGATAATAATGATGGTCATTCATGTCCCCATGTCCTGAAGCTGACTCACCCAAGCACTTCCTCAGTTATGCAACTCAATTACTAACAAGAATAAGCTCAAAAAGTTATCAAAGTGCTCATTTTTTATGTGCACACAACCCAAGAGTAAAACTTGCAATTGAAACCATGCATTTATTGCTCCACGGATTACACTAGATAGATGTGGATCCTACAAAAGTAGTAAACCTAGAAATAAAAACAACTAATATTTCAAAAATAAAAGCAACATGAATAAGTAAGTAAAAACTAAGATAAAGGGTTGTTCCAACACCCCCCCAAGCTTGAATAAGACTATGGCCTCATAGTCAACATTCTCACTTAAGAGGTGGAACAATGGCACCATTCGCTTTGAAGTGTGGTGAAGAATGATGGTTAGATGCTCAAGTGGACCAAGTGATGCTTGCTATCTCCCTCCTTTTTGTGGCCCATTTTTGTGTCTTAGTGGTTCTAAGACGTGACTTGCTTCATCCATCTTTCCTCTGCAAAAAACAGTTTGAAAAAATCTCATTTCGATACCTTTTACGGTCTATTTTATGTAGCTGTCCTGCAGGTGTCGATACTATCGACCAAGGTCGATGGTATTGACCCAGACTCAGCAATTTTGCTAAATCGACGCATCTAAAAGCCTGGGAACTCAAAAGTGTCGATACTATCGACCCTAGGGTCGATGGTATCGACTTTACTGGCACCAATTTTTCTGTAAATCTTTAGGAATCTCGATACTATCGACGCTAGGGTCGATGGTAACGACTTTTCTTCAGCGTTTACTTCTCCAAACTCGATACTATCGACATGGGTGTCGATAGTATCGACCTTAACATTCTACACACTTCAAAATATGAGTTAGGGCACCATTTTTACAAAAATTATCAAAACCTAAGCAAAAACTAAGTACATAAACATAAAAGAACATAACCAAACATAAAAATGAATCGAAAGTTGGGTTGCCTCCCAACAAGCGCCCTTGTTTAATGTCCTAGGCTTGACATAAAGATACATTTAACCTGGGTTGTCAAGAGATGTCTCCAATGAGTCATGTGGTAATTTGAATTTAACTCTATCATCACCAATCCCAAGTGTCAAGTAACCTCGCCCAATGGCAGTGATTACATCAGCCGTAGCTTGGAACGGCCTTCCCAATAGCATCTCACCTCCTTCCAGCTCATGCATGTCCATGACCACAAAGTCAACAGGGAATATGAATTTGTCGACCTTGACTAGCACATCCTCACATATACCTTGTGGCTTCACAATGGATCCATCCGCCAACTCAATTGTCATAGATGTTTGTGTTGGCTTCTTCAATCCCAGCTTTTGAAAAGTGGCAAGTGGCATAAGATTAATGCTTGCCCCTGAGTCACACTGTGCTTGTGGAAAATGTTGGCCGCCTATGGAACATGGGATGTAGAAACATCCTGGATCTTTCCTCTTCCTTGGTAGCCGTCCTTGGATTATAGAACTCACTTTTTCATCAACAACATAAATGTCAGTGTCTTTTATCCGCCTTTTCTTGGTGATCATGTCTTTGATAAACCTTCCATATGCTGGAATTTGTTCTATCATTTCCACTAACAGAATATTAATATGGAGCTTCCTAAACATCTCCAAGAATTTATTGTAGTGCCTATGCTCTTTCTTCAACCTCAGACTATTCGGGAAAGGCACGTTTGGATCCTTCGCTCACTTGTATTGTGGTACATATGGAACTTTAGGGGTCTCCTCCCCTAAGCTTGCTTCAACGCCACCTTCTAGGATAGGATTTGACACATCATCCGTGAATGGCATGACTTGTGGCTGCTCCCCTCTCTCAGTGATTGTAGCTTCACCATGATGCATGGCCTTCACCTGCTCCTCTTGCCTAGGTGCGGGCGCGGCCGTGATGTGCTCTTGGCGGATTTTTCTGAATGGACAACATCTGCCCGGTAGTCCATAATGACTGCGAGGATACAGTATTCTTGGTGTAGCCTCCGTATCAAAAATCATTTTACTTTTGTCCTGGACTTCCACCACCGGGGGCTCTGCCTCAGAAATCACAGATATATATTTCACTTGATGATGTGCTTGAACAGCATCTGCATTCCCAGCCTGTCTTTGTTGATTTGTATGCTTCATGGCTGCCACTTCATTGGAAATTTGGGTCACAGTCATCTCTAGTGCCCTCATTTGTGCTCCATGACTTTGCAATGTCTGCCCAAATTTATTCAAAATCTCGCCCTGAGACTGTAACTGCTTGGCGAATGTACTCATCATCTCTTGATTTTGTTTCACCACCTGGATAAGCAATTCATTGTTCTTTTCCTCTAGGCTAGGCTGCATCTTTTGAAAATTGTGTTCCTTCCTCCAATCATAATTGTTATTTCTATATCCCTACTGATGCATATACTTTGCATGTGCTTCATCATCAGACCCATTATCCTCTTTCTCTAGAAGCTTCTTGGATATAAGATCCAACTTGTCATTAAGCACTTTGATGGCCCTTGCTTCATGTGTAATGCCAACCTGCTCGGGTGCATCTCTTTCACCCCAAGACTGCTTTTTGGACATGTTCCTTAGAATCTCCCAACACCTTGTGCCTGTGTTGTTCAAAAAGAAACCAGAACCTGCTGAGTCCAAATTGCTCCTATCATGTTCATTTAGGGCGAAGTAGAAAATTTTAGCTTGCTTCTCCTTGTCTAAGTCGTGATGTGGACACTTCCTCAGCATGATTTGGAAGCGCTCCCAAGTTTCATAGTATGTTTCACCGGCTCGCTGTCTGAAGTTGTGTATCTTCCTCACTAGATCGTTTGTCTTTTCAGGCGAGAAGAACCTCTCAAAGAACACCTCAACCATGTGATCCCAAGATTCAATGTACTCATCATCCAGATTGTGCAGCCATTCCCAAGCATTTCCCGCTAAAGAACTGGGAAAAAGTTTCAGGTAGAGTGTCTCTTACGGGAACCTGTCAATCTTTATCATATCACAATTTTCCACGAACGTGCTGATGTGGGTCACTGGATCCTCATTTTTAAGTCCATCGAAAGTCTGCGATTTGACCAACTGAATAAGCCCTGGATCAATCTTGTAACTGGGTATGTTGATAGCTTGTTTCTTGATTGGCCCCTTCTGCGCAGAAGAAGAAGAAGCCTTAATCCTTTCCCAGATCGTCTGCTCCTCATTTTCTGCTCCGTCACCCATTATTACTTTGCTAGTACCTGAAATTTCAAATGGTAGTGTATGAATCGGTACTAATAATTAAAACAATGAATAAGATTTGCAATTCAGTTCAAAGGATGAAAAAAAATTACAGGAATTAAAAGTGGCCTAGTGTGGTCGCTCGCAGCACTCGTAGTGCTAAAATTCACCGTTTCCCCGGCAACGGCGCTAAAAACTTGACACGCGTAAACCGTGCGTGAAAATGCAAGTATACGTATCAATATAATATAGGCCGTGTGAGGCCCGAGTCGAACTCAGGGAAACGTGAATTTTAGTAGACTACTACTAACTGGTTGCGATCAGCTAAACCGATTAAAAGAGTTGATTGGTTTGAAAAAGAAAATAAAATAAAGTGAAAACAAAGAGAGCGATGATTAAATGTTGGTTTAATCAAATGAGAATGGGATTCCTTAGGATTGCCGATTTCACCACGGGGTCTCGTTATACTGAATATCTTGCATAAATAACGTAGATTTTATCGAATCTTGGATAAAGAGATTGTAATCAAGATTGCCCGCTTTCACGGTACAATCCACTACCCAAATCTAAGCCAATTCTACTTTCGTAGCAATTTATATCTTAGATTAGGCGCATTAACGATGACGCTGGGTATCTCTCCACTATCCGTACGTCGCCTACTCTACGGAACGCATAAGATGGTGTATAAAAGTGGGTTTTCTGACCTTTAATCCCCTTTCTAGAGTAATTATTAGTCTAATTCTTTACCTATGGTCATGAAGTATAAGTAAATCAAGTAATCTCCATAATTATATATCCAAGAAATGAGAATTCTATATCAATTCATGCAAAAATTCAATATAACGGTTCCCCGGGCTACTCCCGGGTCCTAAGGAACAATGGGGATTAGCCCTGCATGGTTGACAATGGAGAATACATAGGAGTAGAGAAGAAAAACATGGGAAACATGGAGAAAACTTGTGTAACCCCTGATACGAAGGTGCTCCTGGAGATCCTCCTTGAGAAACGTGCGTTTTACAGTCTTCCGGCAGCAAAATCGCCCGTCGGAGGTGCCCGGATCGCTCGGTTGACGGCCTTCGTCTCCTATCTCCTCTCTCTCTCCCTCCTTCTTGGATGTTGTGCAACACAATATGAGATACCCCTCGGGCCGTCCGTGCTCTTCTTAGGTCATAGGACCACTTTACGACTCCGAAAAAGCTCAACCGTCGGATTAAAACGCTCTGTTTTAGTGCTGATCCCGACGCTGTCGATAGTATCGACCCAAGGTCGATGGTATCGACGATACAGATTTTTCCTTCCAAAATCACGTTTTGGGGTTGCTTTCTGATAAAATGTCGATACTATCAACACCAGGGTCGATAGTATCGACTCTGGACAATGCAAAAGTGCCTGAAAAAGTGCCGAAACATGTGTATAAGTCCGGGAATTATATAAAATCATATAAATATGATAAAAGAAGTATAATTTGATGCAAAAAGAGTTTAAAGGACAACTATAGTGAATTATTCAAATATAATCAAGAAAATAACAAATGCATGCATAAAATAGATATAAAATAAGCCTATAAAAGTGACTCAAAACCCATGCATCACTATGTCCCTAGAACTGGATGGAAGAACTCAAGAGATAGGAGACAGTGGTTTTGGGGAAAACTACCACAAAAACACAATAGCAACAACAACTAAGGTCTCAAACACATTTGTGGAGTCGAGGCAAGGTCAATGGTACAAGCTACGCGACTAGAGGGCCACTCGATGGCCAAGGCAATGAGTACCAACGAGGTCCATAGGTCCATCTATAGGGGGTGATGCTCAGTGATAGATGACAGAAAGTCGATGATGGAGAAAGAAGGAATAAGGGTCAGTGAACCTTACCTATCATTCAATTGCTCTGAAGATAGCAAGGAGGGCAGAGGTGTGATGATGATTGTCAGAGATGAACACTAGGTAGGTCACAATGTTTGGAGGTGCATGTTGTAAAATCGACCAAGGAGGAGGAAGGCTCTGGGTCCGGTGGTGCTACTGGGTGCATAAAAATGGAAAGAGAGGCTTTGAGGTGGTGGTTGCAACATTCAACTGAGAGGAGTTGAGAGCCACTTTGGGTGTTTCTTTTATAGTCCACAAGGGGACATGAGCGAGGGCTTAAAAGGACTCATAGAGCGAGATGAGGTTTTTGGAGAAGAAACCACATTGAATGGTGGTGAGATACGGGAGAGAGAGATCGGGAAAAAAATGTTGTAGAACGGCGCAGTTTGTGTAACCGGCAGAGGTAGGGGATGAAATAGTTGTCGTTAGATCTAGGGTTTGATTATAACAGAGCCATCAGATCTTAGAGAAGATAGAGGTTGACCTTTTGATCAATGTGAAAAGGAAAGGACAAATACTAGTAGTGTGACAGTGATTAAATGACAGAACTATAGCGTTACTCGCACATTAATGATCATTTTGGTTAAAACTTAGTCAAAACTTTAGCAAAATTTCCCAAATCAATTTGGAGGCTTAAACATGGTCAAACTTTGACCATATTTGGGCCACATGTCCAATAAAGAGTCTATATTGTTGCTATGCCCTTAGATTCTCATTTCTCACATGTTTTACTCATAATTTCTATAAAGGTCATTAATCTAAATATTAATTCAATTAAAGGGTGATTTAAGATGAAAAGATTTTTCTAAATGATCTTTGAGTGGATTTTTGAGATGGACATCATACACTCATTCAAGAGTCATGTCAAACCTCTTATTTCCCTTTTTATTTTTTATTAACATCTAAGAGGAGAGAGAAAAGAAAAGGGATCATTAATCCCATTAACTAACTCAATTCTGCATTATTTCTCATTCCTTGTCCCAAAAGGTCATACAAAATTCTAGATTAATATAATCTAATCATTATCTCACTTTAGTGGTCATTTTGCATTTTTGACTTTGATGAAAATACTAATTGAGGTATTTGTGCACAAACCCATTCATTGGAATAAATATGAATCAATTTTATATCAAACCATTAATAGTTTCATAATTACAACATTGAGGCCAAAAAGGATATAAAAAAGATAGAAAAATTTAGAAGAAAAAAAAGCCAAAAAGGATATAAAGTAAAAGAAAATGTTAGAAAGGGGTTAAAATGAAATATTCCCAATTTTCGGTATTTTACAACTACTAAGGTGGTTGCAAAAATGGTAAAATTCAACTCTAAGAGCCATTACTATTGATGATTGTTATGTTTTAACTTGACCTTGATTATTATATTTTACTTATCAATTACTAATTATGATTATTATCGGGAGCTCTACGACTAAAGGAAACAAGACAAGTTCATCCATCAGGGCACACGAGATGAATTGACAGTTGCTTTAGGATATCCAAAGCATCCTGGGCGTGTTAGGGCTACTGGCACTGGTGTCGATATAATAACCTTCTTTAGGCCATCTGAGCATAAGCTCAAATCTTCTAGAAAGGAGGATTCTTAGGTACAAGAAATGATTGCAAAGGTAATAGAGGAAGTAAAGACACAATATCATGCTTCTTGTACAATACTTGTGGCACCCCACTCTTCATACAAGTCAACCCCCTATGATGGAGGTGGTTGGGAGTGATCTCTTAGACCCGCCAGCTAGTACATCCAATGTAAGTTTTTTTGTGATATAATAGTGACCATACCTTGTCCTAAAGGCAGACTTTGGTATGTCACTCTCCTTGATACACAACTGATGATATCCCGACCTCAGATCTATCTTAGAGAAGATAGTTGCACCACACAACTGATCAAACAGGTCATCGATCCTTGGCAGATGATACTTGTTCTTTATGGTTACTTTATTCAACTGTCTGTAATCAATGCATAACCGCATGATCCGTCCTTCTTCTTAACAAAGAGAACCGAAGCACCCCATGGTGAAGTACTTGGTCGGATAAAACCTTTCTCAAGCAACTCCTACAGTTGTTTCTTGAGCTCTGCCATCTCGAAAGGTGCCATTCTATACGGTGTTTGTGCTATTGGTTGCATGACCGAGATTAGATTAATCTCAAATCAATCTTTCGGGACGGAGGAACAACTAGAAGTTCCTTTGGGAACACATCTTCAAACTCCCTAACTATTGAAACTTGAGAAAGATTAGGGCTCTCCATTGTGGTATCTACCACATGTGCCAAGAATGCAAAGCATCCTTATCTCATCATCTTCTCAGCTACCATAGATGATACAAGAAAGGTTGGAAGAATATTTCTATCTCCCTGAAAGATCCATGTATCACCGTCATCTGCAAACACAGCTTGCTTGGAATCACAATCCAAGACTGCCTTATACTTTTCTAGGGTGTCTATCCCAAGAATTATATCGAACCCGTACATCTCAAGTGGTATAAGATCCACCTGAATGCGATGTTCAGAAAAGGAAAGAATGCAGGGAGAACACACCTCCCGCAGCACTATAGATCCCAACAAAGGGGTTTCTAATAACAAACAATCTGCTCTATGACTGACAGTCATGAATCACTCTTCGAGTGATAAAGGAATGTGTAGCACCCAGATCAATTAAAACAGATACGAAACTGGATGAAGACAAATCAGAATGAAATAGTTCCAAACCTGTCACAACTCGAGGGTTGACTACTGCTTCGGGTTGATTCATTGTGTAGAATCTCACCGTTTCTTGCTGTTGACCTTGTGCTCGATTGTTGGGTGCCGACGAACTAGCTTGGGACGCTTGTCCACGTCCTCTAGCACCACTCGAAAACTGTCGTCTCTGAGAGCCTTGCTGACTCTGCCTCTGAGGTTGAGTCACACTTGCGTCTCTAGCTCGACAATCTTTCATCAAATGCCCCATCTTTCCACATATAAAACAACATTTGCTCTCCCTTTGTGGCTTGGGTGGTACTGTTACTGACACTGAGGCTGAGTTGTGGGCTCCCTCTGGTGGTAAACTACGACCTCTACCCCTACTCGATGTCCATTGCGTCTGGGTATTGAATCTTGGTGGTGCTATTGGTGCAGAAAATCTCGATTTCTTAAAACTTTCGGACCTCTATCCTTAAAACTGAGTAAACACCTTCTTACTCTTAGTCTGACGCTTCTCAATCACCGACCTTTCTATCCGTCTCACGGAATCCACAAAGGTGGTGAACCTCTCCCTGTTCTCTAAGGCAGACACATGAGTGGTCAAATCAACATTTAGCCCCTTCTCAAAACGCTGAATTCTCTCTTCTTTAGTAGCTTCCATATGCTGAAAGAACCGCAAAAGCTCCATGAACATCTTCATACTCACTAATGTTCATTATTCCTTGCCTTAACCTCTCAAAATGAGATATCTTCTCATCTAGAAACATCTTGGGAAAGTATCTATTGACGAATTCATGTCAGAATTCTCCCCATCTAATATCAACACCTGGCATTTTGCCCTCTTCTATGGTCCACCAGTGGCCAACACTCCCTTTTAGAAGGTATACTGCATGCCTCACCTTCTCTGCTTCAGGGATATTGAGAATTCTAAAAGCCTTCTCCAGCTCAGTCAACCACATATCTGCATCTGCTGGGTCAACTGTACCAGCATAATCTGTGGCTCCAACCCGGCGAAGTCGTTTAAAAGTCTTGTCGGCTCCCTGTCCTTCATGGTGAGCTGGTGTCCTAGGTGCAGGTGGTGGAATCCTATCCACCATATGCGTCATGGTTTCCAGAAACTGCCCAAACAGATCATGGAAGGCTGGGTTTTCCAGTGCAACTTGGTTAAGCTGGGGATGTTCAGGTTCTGGTTCCTCCCTATCCTGATCCCTTGCACCTCTTCCTGGTGCAGCAACACTGCTCTCAACAACATGTTCTTTATGTGATCTAGACATATTTAACTTCTTCTCACTACAAAAAATATATGATTTAACTACAATTATTCTAATTGCATATATATTATATGTAGTTGAAGCCACTTTTGTTTACAAACTTTAATAGTGTAAGTGAATTACTATAGTTAATTATATTAATTAGACTTTAAAACTCTCTGACCTCTCCACCTTCTCCGTCCTCAATTGAAATTTCACTTCCCTCGCACAATTATCTCCCGCACGCTCATTCTCTCTTCCTCTGCATCTTCCCCTACCCCCATTTCGCCCTACACAGCCCCTCCCCATCCGTGACCTAGACTCTTCTCCTGTCCTCAAACTTCACTCCTCCATCTTCTCCTTTAGCACCACCCTTCTCTTCTCAACACATTCATCCAACAGCCCTAGGGGCTGCTCTTCTTCTCGGTGGCTCCGCCCAACACTTCTTCTCGGTGGCTCCGCCTAGCAGCCCGAGGGAGAAACTGCTCACTCTTCTACTGAGAGGCTCCAGTCATCACCCTAGACGTGTTGCAGGCCCTAAAGCCACTACCTCAAGCCCATCGTACCTCAGTGACACTCATCTCCCTTTGGTAATGGTCGACTCTAATCTCTCTCTGTTCATCTTCAGATTAGCAATCTATTATCCTTCCATCTTAAATCATCTTCACCATAGTGATATTACCATCTCCGTTTGTCCCTGGCTCTGATCTCTACATAAGGTAAGTACTCATTGGATCGAAGATGGATAAATACATCTATCTGGTAATATTTTTATTATACAGATCATGTATTTGAGGTTAAATGTATTGTGGATGTATGTGAAACAAATATAAGCTGTGCTAAAGACTCTCTCTAGGCTTTCACAATCACGGGTTGTTGATGTCTTTGATTTCTTTATGCATTTATTGACTCATAGGAAATTTCCAAATTTCGAATATCATTGTTGCTGCATTCCATACAGACTCACAGGGAATTGGGTTCTATTGGATCTGATCTGTTATGCATATTTTGTACTATCTAATCTATTAACTTTATAACTTAATTTACCAGGTGTTACTGATATTTGTAACTGATATTTATTGTTAGCAGGTTCCAGGACATCTGAATCCATATTGGTCTCTTAGGATTGTTAAGCAAATGATCTGCAAGAGCATAATAAACAAATACACCCCTACAATCCTCTGATTGTAATCATTCATGGATGGCCAAATTCATTTTCCTTTACAAGATATTTAAAGTCATTGGCATTTCTTGCATCTTTGGGATACAACCTGCTTATCGTAAATAATAGGTTAGCATTGTCTATTCCCAAACCTACTTATATGAACTCTTCCTTAAATTCTTATTAATGAACTCTCTTAATACTTTTCAGCGATCATACCTACACCACAAATTAGTTGATGTCGTTTCCTTGTATAATCAGTAGATGATGCATGCTTCTCTTCTCATCTAGATATCTATTTTCATGTCTCACTCTTGCCCTTATTCCCGAGACATAACATCATGTTCTTTTTTATTGCTGTCCTTAATCCCCCAATGGCTTGTTAAAGGTTATCATAATTGTGAGTATTCTTACATGTTAGTAGGCTCTTTGATTTTACTTTTGCCTTGTGGGGTTTCATTGTTCCTGAGGTAGTAGAGATTAAGTGATCAATATTCAGTACGAGATTATGTGTGTGTATCTAAGGAGTGTAGAAATTTTCCAAGAATTTTTGTATAGTCTAACTAAAATTACTCTCAACGCAACTATCAATGTTTATACAGCCAGAATTAGCTTAGTAACTCTTATTGACCATGCATTGTCATCTTTGCAGAGGATAATAATCCCTGAAAATAAATGGCACCCTGGTTTCTAAAGAACTTACCCAAAGGAATCACAATGATGAGAAACCAAACTATCAAAAAGCTGAAGAAAGTTAATTGCAACAAAAAAATGAGGATGTACATAATTGAAAAGGAAATATTTCTGGCAAGTGTTGGTGAGGCTTTGATTGTCCCTAAGAATTGAAACAACCATCCTTTTGCTCTACTCTATCCCTATTTTATGATGTTTCCATACATGGTTGCTTCCCAAGAAGAGGACCATTCTTCCACAAAGCCTAATGAAGACATTATATGGTTCAAGAAAGGCAAAGAAAAATCTATGGGGGAGTTTTGGTATTGTTTTATTCAGGTTCATTCTGTAGCTTGCTTTTACTGCCAATTTAAAATCGCTAACTAAAAGTTCATGTAGTAGGTAGATAAATATATTCACATAAAGTCTAACTTACCTTTTTCATTTTGATGTATGTACTGATTGACTGCAACATTCACACTATAGAAGAGTCATCATTGACATCACGAGGTCAGAACATGGAGGTATGTCTCTCATCCTAAAGTTTGGGACGGAAAATTGAAAATCTCATGCTACTTATATATGATCCAAATGTGGATTCATTAATGACAGCAGCCTCCTACTGAAATATGTAGCAATGCATAATGAAACATGTGCCTAGTAAGGGTGATTTGATCATGCAACTATTTTGTTGGAAGTGTGCCATAATATGCTTTGTGTTGATATGCTAGTCATTTTATTTCCCCTACTTTATCCCTAGTCAAGCTAGCACTCTATCCAAAATTGATGTATCCGTGAATGTTGATATATTTTGTAGCATGCTGATTCTAGTAGGTTTCTTGCTTCCTCATGTGTCCCAACTGTACCTAGTTGGTTGATTAGTTTATGTCACAAAGTAGCAGCACTAAAGAGGATAAGAAAAGGTAGTAGTACAAATAGAGGAGAATAAAAAAGATTTAAGAAATGGTAAAAATAGTAGAAGGAATAATGATAAGATGGAGGAGCCATTATACGATATCCCTAATAAACATGCAAAGACATCAGGTGGATTTTTGGTGATAGTAAATCCTACACGGCTCAATTGAGATGGGGCACCACGATGGCCATTATGTAACAACTGACAAGGATTTTATGTCAGGCATGATGAACTCAACTTTCTTGGATGCTGGCTTGAGCTTCTGTTGATGGATTTGTTCATTACGGCTTGCCCATATATGCCAGCAGGCAACCACTCTCATGATGAAGGAGTCATCCGAGTTTGTGGTACACCTCTAGATCCATTCATTCGAGTGGAGGGCTGAGTGATCTTCATTGGGCATCAGCTGATTCCAGACGTCTCGGCTAGATTTGCAATCTCGGAGAGCATGAGTGATGGTGTCTTGGCTATTATTGCAGACATGACATTCTTCTGGGACGTCCATGTGTCTAAACCTCTTCTCCATGTTCGTCATGAGGGCCCCATGAAGCATGAGCCATAGAAACATTTTAATCCGTTCTGGTATCTTGGCTTGCCAGATGCCTTTCCAATTACCGTTTGTAGTGATCTCTTTCCCTCGCCTGAGCCACCTATAGACAGACCGTGAGGTGAAATACCCGCTTCTTACAAGAGACCAGATCCAGCCGTCATCGCCCGAGTGAAAACATGGGGCAGGGATAGAAGCAATAGCAGACCAAGTAGATGCAGACATGAAATTGTAGATGAAGTCCCAATCCCAGACCCTGTCGGAGCACGCCATGGAATCTACAGTGAGATCACAAACGTCTTGAGGAATTAGCCAATGAGGGTGGAAGTCCAGCACAGAACGACCCAAAATCCATTTGCCTTCCCACATGTTTGTGTGCCTCCCGTTGTTGATTGCTATATGACTTTGTTCGGTGACCTTATTGAGATTCTTCTTGGTAAAGCTCCAAGCCAGGGAGCTCGGTACTGATTTGAGCCTACCGTTCTTAATATATTTGTCCTTCATCACCTTGACCCAGACCTTAGATGGGTTAGTGAGGAAAGCCCAAACGTTCTTCATCATTAAAGCATTGTTTTGGTCTCTAGCATCCCGGATGGAAAGACCCCCAATGTCTTTAAAAGAAGAGACTTTTTTCCAGGATACCAGGGATGTTTTCCGTTGGTTGGAACCTCCAGACCAGATGAACCTCCGAGTGTGCTTATTGATCTCATCGCAAAGGCATGGTGAGAGTTTAACAATTTGCATAGTATAGGATGGAATGGCCTACAAGGTGGATTTGGCCAAGGACACCCGACCCGCTAGTGATAAGCTTTTTAGGGCCCAACTATTCATCCTCCTCTGAATTGAAGCTAAAATATTTCCATGAGTTTCTTTATTGACACGGTGTTGAAGAACTGGCACGCCAAGGTATTTCCCTAGGTCGCTGGTCCAAGGAAATCCCAGCTTCCGGCTGATCGTTGAGGTGTATTCTTACTGAAGAAGCAGCACGATTTAGGCTTGGAGACAGATTGCCCGGAAGCCAACGTGAAATCCTTGAGGATAGAAGAGATGATACGAGCTTGTTTGACAGAATCTTCACCCAAGAGAAGAATGTCGTCGGCAAAGAATACGTGGGACAACTTCAAACCTCCCCGGGAGAGAGTAATTGGTTTCCATTTATCAGCTTCCACGGAACCAGAAATAGCTTGGCTGAGCCGTTCCATACACAAGACAAAAATGTAAGGGCTGATAGGGTCACCCTGACGGATGCCTTGGGTAGCTTTGAAGGGGAGAAAAGGTTCACCTTCCCACATGATGGATGTTGAGCCTTTGCTTATGATTTCCATGATGATGGTAGTAATTTTAGTTGGCATGCATGTGCGCTGCAAGGTGTCGTAGATAAAGGCCCAGTTCATCCTGTCAAACGCCTTGGCCAGGTCTAGCTTAATGCACATCCAAGGTTTCTTACTAGCTTTGATTATGACATGGATTTTGAATAGTAGTGAGACAAAAATTAGTGTCACATTATTATACCTGCAGACAGCCAAGCAGATGTGGGATCAGCTTGCTAGCACCTACTCACACAGCCAGAATCCAAAGAAAGTGTTTGATATCAACAAACAACTCAGTCATCTGTGTTTCTTGGGATATGACCTTACTGATTATTTCTCTTCCTTCAAGGGATTTTGGGGGGAGTTGGAGGCCTACCATCCCTTGTCTACTGATTTGGCTACTATGCAACGTCAACACCAGGAGTTGCAAGTAGTTCAGTTCTTATGTGGCTTACCTGACTCTTATGCTGGGGTTGTGGATCAAATTCTAGCCAGTGATCCACTACCTACTCTACATAGTGTTTTTCAATGTCTACAATGCCTGCCTGCATCCTCATCTGAGACATCTATTGATACTGGTGATTCTATTGCACTTGCTGCGATGTCTGGTCGTGGTCGTGGCTGTGGACATGGTCGGTCTCACGACACTCGCCCCCTTGGTGCTGGAAGGGGGAGGAACCCTTCTGGTCGTGGAGCATCTTCTGGACCTCCTACTGCTGCACGCCCTCAGACTGGCCAACAGTTATGTAGCTTCTGTGGCCGGTCTAATCATATTGAAGAAAAATGCTGGGAGAAATATGGCAAACCGGCTTGGGCTAATGCGACCACTGATGCTACTACCTCTTCTGAGATAGCTACCCAGCCTGATGCCTCGAGTACTTCTACTACTGACTTCATTCGTGATGAGGTCGAGCGTCTTCTACTTGAGTGTACTGGCTCATCTTCGACTGCCACCACCACTGGAGCACATGCTGCGACGTACTCTGGTTGTGATATTGCCTTCCTCACTGCACCATCTTCTAGTACTGGTAATACTAAATGGGTTATTGATTCGGGTGCATCTTCTCATATATCTGGGAATCGTTCTTTGTTCAGAAATTTATCTAGACTGATTACTCACTCCGACATTGATCCCTTTACTAGGACTATCAAAATTCTCTTATTCTTGAAATTCCTCCTAACAATAGTCATCAATGTTTCTTTCCTTTATTAGTACCATAACCTTTGATACAATTTCATAATTTTAGCTCACCAGAATTATAAGGATAGGCACAATTATATTATAAGCCACACTAGTATATATTTTAGAATGATTAAATAGTTTGTTTTATTTTGTAATTTACTGTAGAGATGTGCCCATTTATTGTTTTCACTATGGCAAGTGTGATTAACACAATGGCAGTTGACTGATGGAGAACTTTTGGTCATTATTTAGTATTTGGTTTGTTATCCATAGCTGCAAGTTGCTCTTGTTACACCTTTTGGTCAATCCTATAAAGATATTTGACTCCTAGCTCTAGATGCTACCCATGGCAGACACTTATTAGATTTTCAATTGATGCTTCGAAGTTAGGGTGTTGCAGATAACATTCAAAATATTAAGTGCAGATTATGCAAGTTGGATCGATATAGAATATTTGTAGGCACGTTCCTACTAATTTTTAAACTTCTTAAGATCTAGAAATTAATTTTGTGTTCATTCTACAAGGTCCATTTACTACATGATCAATGGATGTCAAGATGGAGGTAGGTTACAAACTGGGATATTTCTATTTATGTTTTAATTAAGTTCTTTCCTACACTAGTTACAAGGTTACAAAATGATATGAAGTAATGGTAATTGTAGTCATGTTATTTACAAGATGATACAAATTTACATGATATATGCAATTAAGAAATAGGAAGAACATAGCTTAACACACTACAATATCTGTCTACTTTTTACAATCATTTATATTTAGGATTAAATTTGTACATCAAGATTTTTGTTTTATACACTTTCAGAATTCTTAAAATATAGTCATACATGTGTATTTTCTTGAGATACCCGAACAATTCATTGATGACTTTGTAACCAAGATTAGTCTATATTGCTATTGCAATTGATTTTGTTTTCTCTATCTCTCTGTCACTCACTCTCACCCCATACCATCACCCCACCCTGCCACTCATCCATTCTCCCCTGAATTATTAAAACATTCAGATCCCAACCTTGTATCAATGCAAACAATGATCCAATAAACTTCATCTTGTACTACATAAATCCCACATGCACTTCTTTGACACTAGTGAAAGATGGTGACAATACTTATCACAAATTATTTGTGTTTTTGTAGCTTGGTGAGAAGGAATTAGTTGTCATAAACAAGGTTGATTGGGCACATGAGCGCAGAGCATACTCATCAAGCTATAGGTATTGCCATATTGGATGTTAAATCCTCTGCTAACAATGCTTTCCTTACACTGAATGGTTGCCAACTATGGTTCCTTGTATCCAACTAGTGTTGACCCTTGTGAACAATCATTATGCATTAGGTTACAAAACCACCATTACAAATTGATAGATTAGGATCTAAGAAACAGAAGGGAGAAGTGTATTGAAGTTTTAGTTCAAACTTCAAGCCATAGTTTCTAGGGATATATGACAACAATGACTCACATATGCATATATATTTTATGTCATGTAATTTTCATAGGGGCACAACCGGTACATATTGGATTGGGTATAGAAGTACACACCTGAAATTCTGCACCATACCCTTAAAATGGGCATGACTATGGGGGTTGGTGCAGAACAATTGAAGTCTATTTCATCACTTTTTTAAGATATACATGGAAATTAGGCTCTATAAAGAAAATTATACCACTGCATGATTAGATTTGCATGTATTTTACCTATTTATGTGCATCATATTTTCTAGTCTATGTGCCTCAAATATCAACAGTGGAAAAGACCACAGTCATGTGCCCATGTGGGTATTCATTTCCACAATTATTCTCACTATAGAAATGTTAGTCATTGGTCGAGCACTATTCATTCAAACTACATGAAATACAAGAAGAACAAATAAAAGTATAAGATTGATGTTGAATCTCACACCCTTTCATGAATTGGGGCTCAGTTAACATTATCCACTGCGGCATAATCTACTTGTTCAAGTAACTAATGAAAACATCAATATGCCCCTATTGAGTTGAGAGTAATCTCTAAACATATGAGATATACAATCTGAGTAATTATTACTCAGTAATTTCTCATATGCATCATAATATGTTTTCATCATTCATATAGGATTCATACTTTGCTGGATGTTTTGTATCTAGCTGAAAAAAAGTTTGACTTCATAGCTAGAGTCATATGCTCGCAACCATTCTTATTTTAACTCAATGATCATCATCAGTGACATGTGGACTGTTGAATCACTTAGGGCTCTTGGGATTGGATCCAAACTGATATGTTGATTAGCAGTAACGGTCTAGAATTGATTCTAAGATTTGTTTACAAGATTAGTGATAGCATAGACACTCCTTTATGAATGATGGCAAGATTACAGAGTTGGTCGGTGATGCACAAAGGTAGGGTGACAAACATAGGGTGGCAACATGTAATGGAGGGAAGGGATATGTAGATTTAAACTTCTCAGTGGCTTTCACACCATATAATCCTCATCGGGATATTCATATGGTCATATACAACCACTAATAAACAATTTCTCTTCACTATTTTTCAATTTATTACATTAATAGTGTCATGCATTGACTAATCACAGCCTCAAGGTAGAGCCTCAACAAAGATGACAGCAGTTTGGGGGCAGGGCACCACCCTGGTAGTAGTAGTGGTTAATGCTCACTTGAACATGAAGCCATTTGTGATTGATCTGTAGATAATAAAATTTTAATGAATGTTAGTGCATCCCTTTCCATACACACATTTGTGAAACCTTTTTTTCATGTCCCAATTCCTCTTTAACACTCTAGGAAGGAGATGCAATCAACACTTCGTATGGGGTACTGGTCCATGCTGGCTATAATACTCGTTATGGTCATTATTACTATTATGTTCGCACCTCCAGCGATATGCAATATTCTTTGAATCACGATCAGGTATGAATTTCTTGAAACATTAAGTTTCTTCATGATCTTTTCAAGCTATTATATTGTCTATATTGTAGGTGCAAACATGGTTTGCATTGGTCTTTTTTATGCAGTATTATCTGAAGCACACAAATTCTGAAGTTATTTTCCATATTGGATTGTAAATCTAGTGTTTAGTACAGAATTTGCATGTAGAATTTGCACACTGTTCTGTGTGATGCTTTTCTGCATGTAGAAGTTATTCACCAAGGTGGTGGGCATATAATTCATACTGCTAAGATGGTGATGTGTGCCTCAATTGACTACTAACCTAGGCTTTTGGAAGTTAGAACATGCATATATTCTTGTGATTAAGGCTTCTGAGCAGTCGTTGGGTGGTTTTCATGACATTCTCATCCAAAAGCATGTTGTGTTGGATCACTGAGGTAAGATGTTCCTTTTTTATGTAATCTGGGATTGAAATTCCCTCTCACTATAGTTTCTCTTATATGATATTTCTTTGAATGCATGGGTTTAGAGTGGAATGAAAACTAAAATGCATGATTCTTATTTTGTATATTACTGAATATTTGTATTAATAAAATAAATGATTATCTAGTTTCTTCAGGAATCAATTATATCTTATATATAAGTCCACTGCTAAAAGAAATAAATGATTATCTTATTTATTTTTGAGATAGAAGCCCACTATTTATAATTTATGACATAAGTACTTGTTATTATATATCAAAACAATAGCAACAATATTGTGACACTCTTTATTTTCTCATTAGTGTGGGAATGATGTCATGCTTATACCCACTGCTTCAGATTGAACTTGATGGTTAGTCCATTAAGAATATGGGTCGTTCCAGTTCTTACAGAATTTAGTTGATGTTATATTTTACATGTTGTAGCTCCTTAACAACCAGAGAAGCTGCATTTTTGAACTGATATAATGATGAATCTTTTTACAATCCATTTTTGATGAGTTTCCTTATAAGAAAGACTTATAGGCATAACAATCTCCAGGTCCTAGAGGTTAGAGAATCTTCTTTAGCACTTTCATCTTGCATCAGTTTGCAGGTTGTACTGCATAAGATTCATATACATGAGCCTCTTTATATACAATTAAGTTGTTGCCTTTTGGAAAGTTTTTTCAAAGGCCATTATAATGCATTTTCAAATTCCATGAAAAATGTATCAAAAAATTCCATGAAAAGTTGAAAACAATCCTATATTAATACATGCCCCTCAACTTATAGGTCGGTTCCTTAGATTTGATGGGCACACATTTTTTGGTTTGGATGAAATGGAAGTGATATTTCTTTTGGAGGAAGGTTAAGGATTGAAGGCTTTGGGGTTTTATTACTGTATATATATATTTTGAATGCTAATGACAAAAAACATTAATGTTTGTGAACATACTCGCTCTCATCCTCAGGGAGGACTTCTCCTGAACTCAAATGCAGATTCTGCCAACAACACCCCCAACTTCATAACTAAAAAAATAAAATAAATTAAAACAAAAAAGGGCCAAACAACCCCTTCATATTTATCTTGGTGAATGTTTAGTTTCTTTAGCAATCGATGGCACATTGTTTGATTTATAATTCCCTACTGTATCACTTTTTTTTGTTAAACATTGCTTCGCCTCACTCCAAATTCACTATTTCATCAAAATTTTGGAGATTTTCTTTGTATTTCTTGGGATACTTCCCTGAGGAGCCATGTAAGAGTGCAACCTAGCACAACAAACCCATCCTAAGAAGCAGCCAAAGTCCTCAAACAATAGAGCAAACCAATCTCTGATCTTGTCATGAGGTAGGAGTCCTCTCGATTTTCCTTCTCTTGGAATCCGATGAGGCCTCATGAAAGACTCTACCAGACTCCATGGTTGTGTCGTCGCTTTTACAACTCAAGCAGGAAGCAACATCTAAAACCCCTGCAGGTGTTTGAGACGTGGAGGAGGTCACCGTCGATCCATTTGCACCTTTGGGAGGTCTTCTGATGAGTGCAACACTCTTCACTACTTCATAGCATCTTAGGGTTCTCAATTTGTCAATATGAATACAAGAATACAATGCCTCTTCCATGCCTAGTTGATGCTTTTCTCCTATTAGGAACAATGCCACAGATGCATCGATCTCAGAAGGTCTGAATTCCAATAAATCAATATGTCTGATGGTACTTAGTATGAGATCCACAGACTAGAAGAGTAGCTCCTTCCCTGGAGGGACACCTGAGTTGAATCTGTGGAGGAAATAATCTATGAATGAGAATGGTGTCACAGAACGCGTCTTCCACTTTAGAGTGGTTAGCATCAAGAGCTCCATTCTCTGGATAGTCTTGTACATTGTTGTATATTGATGGTGGGTTTGATTACAATGTTTCATGTTCAAAACTTCACGAGCAGCAAGAAGGATCCCTTGTAGTGTGCTTGGTGTAGGGTTAAGGGTTTGTTCTTTGTGGGTATGTGACTAGCACATAGTCTCCAGAAAAATGTTGATGCTTAGATGGCAGGGGAAGTTTCCAAACATCTGAACATATGTTTGGACGTTATAGGAGCAGCTCCAAACAATGATGTGTACAATTCTGGATTACTTCTTGAATTTCAACATGGTAATCTATAGATTTAATTTGAAGAGTTTCTTCTTTTTTTCACTTATTCATTGATCAATAAGGCTTGTTCCCATCTCAACCCATTTCATAGCAATGTCTGCTCTCAACTTCTCAGCTTGGGCACTTTGGTCAAAGACTTCTACTGCTTAGAGGCATTAGATATGTCCTATTTGATATGTTCTAGCTCTAGCATGTTGTGACCTCCTTGTTCCAAAAAAAATATTCATGTGGTCTAGCCAACCAAAGGGAACTAAGTCCTCAGAGCCTTGTGAAGTAATCATGTATAGCAAGAATTGTGCGAGTAGATTGTCATGTTTTTAGTATCCTATGCATATGTTATCTAAGTCTAGTCCTGAAGAATATCATCCTACTACAAAAACTTCACTAGGTATCCAAGCATTCCCATTGTCATAGCCATCTGCCCCATGTAGTTTGTAACTTTCTCAGATGAACCCCATGTAAACCTATAGGTTTGGCAAGGCTCATAAACTCAATTGATTCTTCTTTCTTTAGGAATGGCTTTTACAGCATAGTGCACACTATTTTGTTTTTTTACCTATTCATGAAATTTGATTTCGATTTTACTCCAGTCTTAGTTTAATCTGACTCTTGTTTGCTTGAGGCCAAATTGGACGACTAATGTGAGATGGTATTCCAGGCATTTACACTTGTGGTCTACACTCTCAACCTTTAGAGCACAAGAGATAGGTAGGTGGTGGTCTAGATGAGGAAGAATCAAGATTGCATAGTGTTCTAAATCATGATGTGCTTGATCCTTGCTAGGCTCGTTGGCTGAGATCATGCCTTCATACTCCTCTCTACTTTGTTTGCATTGACATTATGTTCGACATGCATATGGGGATATTGGTTGAAACGATGCCTATAGCAGTGGTAGGAGAAGCAATGAACCTTATCATGTATTGATATGATCTTCAACAATGATGCTAGAGTAGCTAGAGTAGTGAGAGAATATTGAGGATAAATTAAGCATGCTTCTATTTTAAGGAAATCCATATGAATGTGATTATTGATTTTTAAATTTTAGGAGCCACCAAAACTACAACTTGCAGGGACCTACTCTGGATATTAGTGAAATTCCAGAACTAGACATGTAAATATGAAGCTATATCTTTTAGGAAAGCAGACTACTATTATTGTATCCTTTTTGTTGTTATTTAAGTTAATTTGTTTTCTGCTATTTTTGTAGGATTGATAGTATCCAAAGGTTTGTGAATGGTTGAGCTGACCGGTTTGGAATTTGGGACATGTGCCAAAAATTGGAGTATGCAGAAATTTTTGCTGAACTATAGTTGATTTCATGAGAATTTCTAGAGTAATTTCAGCATAAGTTTCTCCCTCTCTTAGGCATGCACCAAAACATGAGAAATCTCAAGAACACCATCATTTTTTACAATAACGTCTTAACTCAACATACTAGAATGTATACTAGAGTAGCATCCAATATATATTTCAAAGTATTCATTTATGTACTACTCAATTTCCACTACTAGTTGTGTACTAAGTTAATCATTTCTAGATGAGATTTTGGTATAGTAAAACAATCATTCGTGGTCATTCATATCGAGGATAAGGCACTCATGTAATTGTAACACCATTAATATAATCATTTGCAATCTATCATACCATCTCAACTCATATCCAGGCAGCCTAAAACTCATTCCAGACTTTAGAGAACATACAACAGACATAGCTGTAGCAGAACATCTCAGTAGACATTAGGGAATGCACCCCTAATCATCTAATGAGCTAGAAACATTCAAGAAAATAGGCATACAAGATATTCCTCAAAGTCAAACAACATGTACGCAGAAATGTTTGAGCCACACATCTCATTGATTCATCTGTGTCTGACCCTAAAGATATTTCTCATTGATTCAACTACGTATGAGCCTAAAGATATTTCTCATTTCAGAGATCAGGATTGCAAATTTAAAGTTTTCCATGTTTGTGATAGTAATCAAGTCTCACGATTTTGTTTTTATTATCTTTTTATAATTTTGCAGATAGCCAAACTATCTATCTTGACTTTGATTTGCATTGCTACTAATATCTTGTCTAGCAACCAATATGACAAGAAGGTGGGTTAAAATGTCAAGGCAATGAGATCAATTTCTTCAACTTCTATATGCATCCTCCAGGGTTGAAATTGGCTACTCGAAAGACTACCACGTTCAAAGTTTCGACTCCTGGTTTATATGTGCAACAGGAAATTCTTGAACACAATCATTGTGATATGTATAGTTACAGGTTTGCCTTCTCTCTTCAAGGTATTTGTGTTTTAAGGTCTACGATGGAGTTTTCCTCGTCTTGCTAATTCATTAAGATGCTTGTCAATATTTGATATCTTGAACCTGATGGTGTATTGGTGAAATATCGCATGCCAAACAATTTTCTTCCCTTTATGGTAATAGTGATTGACTATATGCTGGTACTTTTTGCAGGTATTGGTGGAGAAAATGGGTTTGCCTAATGGTGCTAATGCGTCAGTAAACTCAGAGGAAACATTACGTATTGCTCCCATATCCAGCTTCTTCATGGCACTGTGGTTGCATTAGATGAGTATTCGAGAAGTTTTGTCCTAGAGAAGCTCAATGAGAAGTCATTTACTTCCCTTCCCTGTGGTGTTTATTTCACACGTAGGATACATGAGCAATGAGCTCTTGGTTTCTCAGAACTCTTCAATACATGCAAGTGTGTCTGATCAACCTTGTTGTAGTCACTCAATACATGCAATGGGTTTTTTTCTTTCTTGACCACCAGAGAGGGACATGATGTACGTAATCACTGGTGAAGCCACACGACTCTCGGTTGCTATTTTTCATCAAGCTTGCATGCATGGATAACCATACTTGAGCAACTCATTTAGCAAAGGAGAACACAAGGACACTGATCGAGGCCAAGATGCATGTAGAAGATCACTGAATCATTAACATATGTATATCCTTTTCTTTGTACACATTGTGTAATAGGGGCAAGGTATACGTCCTCCCCATGTACATTCCATATTTCAATATAAATGAAAGTGATATTTATGGCATAATGAACATAAGTTGGTCTACTTGTTACTAAAAGAGTTCAATACTAACAAATTACATAATATATGAATAATCAAATATGCATATATGTACGTGTAATAGATGGCACTACATATGTAGCTAGATGCATGATCAACTACATATATATGTATATAGTAATTGCTTCCTTTCCCTACACACTAAATACATATAAAATGTATTAACTTCATGTTTTTACTACATACTGACTATATATGCAATTGTAGTCATACATTTAGCTACAATTATACTTATATTTAAATATGTAAGGACAATATCTAGCTACGCTTCCGGATACATATGAATTTGTAGTGAATGGATTATCTAACTACATATTTGAAATATATAGTTAAAGGCTTTAGCTATACGAGCATATACTACAATTTGTATGTGTAAAGAAATATGTAGTTAAAGCCTTTAGCTACAAAATATGGGGTTTTCACTACAAAATTTTTTTTTATAGTTAAAGACCCTTTTTTTTGTAGTGTCTTCTCCTCCTATATGAGCAGAAGACACTATCAGACATACTTGAAGACACTAGAACAGACTCAACAACCTTAATCCTATGTCTCTGTAGACTCAGCGAACCTAGAGCTCTGATACCACTAATTGTGACGACAAATCCCAAACATTAGATAAAGACAAATGCATAAGTGGTCATTAACAACAGATTACTGAAAATCACTAAAAATTAAAACCATTTACAAAGAGATCCAAACACAGGAAAACTCTTTTATCAAAGACCAATGTACTTTATTTACATTCTGGTTCATAAGTACATGTCATGTATCATCCCTTCTCGAGGATTACAAACATCAACTGCTCTATTAAAACTATACACAGGCAACATAAGAACCTCGAGGCATCAAGCCAAAATCTCAGACTGATTCATTAAAAGTACTTCTACTAATTCTGAGGACCTGAGAGTATAGAGACGACACATAGGACTTTCTATTCAAAATACGACAGCCAATGCCTCCACCTGGGATATCACTGTTGTCCCTGTTGTTGCTCTTCCCTTGCTATAGGGTTTCATCTTCTTCTTCTGTGTTTACCTAAAAAGTTGGATCCCACGGGGGTGAGACAATTGAAATTGTCCTAGCGAGAGATATAACTCTCCACAAGAAATATTAGTATTGCAAATTAATAGAATAAAACTGAGCAAAAGAATCATATTTATTCAACCAAACAGATTTGAGCAATATTCTTATCCCAAGCATTTTAGCTACATCTTGATAAAGTAGCATGTTATTTATCTAATAAGGAATTGAAGAACATGTATAACATTTATCCATCTAAGATATGCTAAGCTAGATAACATCAACCAATGATTCTCGTATTTCAACTTTAAGCAATTACACTACACGGCTGATTACATTTTACAAACATACTTAAGCCCTGAGGAGATGAGGTATACCGCTCATACTCCAACCGACCATTGCAAAATCAAAATCGACACCATACATAGGTCAAGGAAGCGCCGGATTCCCATGACCTTATCCTCCTCAGTCAGTGTGAGGACAAAATGTAGGACATCTTATGTCCCTGCTAAATAGCTTTCCAGGGTATCTTGGCAACTTTGCTATAGAGTTACAGTAGCAGTTGTACTCTCTTCGCAATTGAGAGATTTCATGTTTATCTCACATCGATCCGGTATTAACATTATCGAGAGATTCATGATACATCCATCCCAGCATCGGGAGATTAGTGATACATCCATCCTGACATGTATAATGAAGGATTGAGAGATTTAATGTTTATCTCAGATCAATTCCTCCATTAGGGCGTAAGGATATTCATGCCCATAACCCCCACATACTCAACAGTATGCCCTCCAGAAGTTCCCATAGGAAAACCTGTTTCACCATCACCAACTACTGACGATGATGGATCTATGGCCATGGCTCTACATGATAAGATTTCACTTGATTAATTAAGTACATTACCATATTCTTTTAGCATCAGTCAGGTTTTCAAATATAAATTATTATAACAAATGCTACAAAGAATGAGTAATACTTCTATCAAGTACTTTTCAGGCTTTATAAAACATTGGGATCTCAATCCCTGGTCACATTAGGGGCATTATCATCCCTTAACATCTCATCATCATGATTATGGAATATGGGTATTCAAACCCTCAGTTCATTAAAGGACACTTGTTACCACATATCAGGTAACTAATGCCTTCAGGTCATCTGACCAAGGTAAACATGATACTTGCTACATAAGCATCTTACATGACTCTCAAAGCCCATTTAATTTCTTGTTACCTCTCACTAGGCAACAAAGCATATTATGGCTCACAAGGCCCATAAAACAATTTCAATAATAAAACATCATATCTCATACCTAGCTATGTCCAACATCTCATAATGCCTGCATGATTAGTACACATGATAACAGTTATATCAATTACACGTCGGAACTATGCAATGTAATGGTAGCATCACTATTCACTCATTAGGGTTAGGGTTTCCTAAATTCATGTCAATTAGGGATACTCATCTCATTACCCAAAATTAGGGTTATGATTTATCGTCATATTACCCAACATTAGGGTTATATGCACTATAACCCAAAATTAGGGTTTCACATAGAATCATCCTTGATTAGGGTTTCACATCACATCACTACATTAGGGTTTCACATGACATCACCCTTAATTAGAGTTTCACATGACATCACCCTTAATTAGGGTTTCACATGACATCACCCTTAATTAGGGTTTCACACATCATTATCTTGAATTAAGGTTCCTTATAACTTTTCCCCAAATTAGGGTTTCATGTAACTTTACCCAAAATTAGGGTTTCATGAAGCATCCTCTTAAATTAGGGTTTTTCATTATATTACCCTAAATTAGGATTTCTCATATCATTACCCTAGATTAGGGTTACATCATTACCCTAGATTAGGGTTACACCCAACATTGCCCTAAATTAGAGTTAGGGGTCATCAACCTTCTCAATTATGGTTTCATGATCTCTTTATCAAGGATCATACCCTAATACATATTTTAATCATATTGAAAGTGTAGGGGCTTAACCACTTACATGATCATTATACATATATGAATTCCTCTCTCTCTCATCCTCTCTAGGATGTTGAATACTTCAAACTTGATTTGATTAGGTCAAACCTTCATTTAAGTACACACATTTAGGGTTAGCATAGTGTATTGATTTGAGATATTGCTTCCATAAGCATCAAAGGTTAACCCCTCAAAGGGTACTAATCACCCTAGTACCTTAAAGGTACAACCATTGTAATTACCTTTGATAAACATCATTAACAATCATGGGGTTTAATAGTACTTACATGGTTTGAGTCAAATAAACCTCCAAACGGTCTTGATCACTACAAAAAATATGGTCTTTAACTACAAAAAAAATTGTAGCGAAAACCCCAAAATTTGTAGCTAAAAGCTTTGGCTACATTTATCCTTACATTTAGAATATGAAGCTAATACCCGTGTAGCTAATTGTTTAGGCTACATTTTTCAATGGTGTAGTTAGTTATTCCTCTAGCTACAAATTCATATGTAACCCTAATTGTAGGTAAAAAATGTCCTTACACATAAAAATGTAGTTTCCATTGTAGCTAAATATATGACTACAATTCAATTTGTAGCCATGATATGTAGGGAGAGATGACATTGGTTACAATTTGTATATGTAGTTCATGTATAACAAAAATTAGCACTTACTACACATGTAATTATACCTAGTGTGTAGTGAAAGACACCATGTACTGCACATACATATGTAGTAAGAGACATTATGTATCCAGTCAGTCGCATGCCAATATAGAGGGGTTTTCAAAAAGAAAAAAAGATGAATGTTAATCAAGATTGAGTTGTGCATACAATGTCAACAACAAAACTTTTATTTATATTTGAACAATGAGTACACATGGGGAGGACATTAACATGGCCCCTATTTTACAATATGCGTGGAAAAAAGATACATGTATACAATATTTTCTTCTGAATGCCTCTATCCATTGCAGTCTCTATATGCCACATGATCATGTGCATCTTCTTCTATCTTTATTTTCTTTTGTATTAATTTCACCACTTGTATCGTCAACGAATATGATAACATTGATAAACTCATAAGAAGAGAAAGACGGCTAAGGTATTTCTCTTCTTGATTTAAAATAGAGAACTTCTCTGTGCTATGCTTCTGATTGTCCATAGGAAGGTCCTGTAGTTGATATTACTATTCATGGAGATTCTTCAAAGACAAATCATTCTCATCAACAACTGGCAATTCCACCCATCCCCAAGTTTGAGGTTTCCATACATCTCAGCACATATTTTGTGAATCTGAGACTATATACTGGAGAATTCCTTTATCCTCTCTTCCTTTTGTTTTGGCAGTTGTTCTTATACAAGAGATATGGCAGCCAGCTACAACTTAACCTACAGTAACATAATATGTGTTATGAGGGTGAAAGTAAGAGAGTATGACACTAATTTTGAGAAAATGACGTGTACAGGAACAAGCCAATGAAATTATTACATAGTTTACCTTTCACATGTATATGAACACTAGTCTATGGTACTCCAATCAAGGTTATGTAATCATTCTTGGAATCAAATAATCTGACCTGCAAAAAAGGTCATAGTGAATGATCAAGTTGCCTTGCTAAAAGTTATGCATGCTGATTGCTTGATATTCTTATTGTACTACTATTGGATGCATATATACATTCTGCAAATTGAGAAAATTGATATAATTACCTCTGATAGCAAATATTAACTCCTAAGTATTAAGCTTTAGCAGATGTCAAGTAATTTCAGATAACCACCTACAACAATTGGCAACCTCTCAATGTAGAGGTCTTGTGATACGAAAGATATGAATGGTTTGTTATATTTAAATGACCACAATGTTATGAATTTGCTGGTCACAATCTAAACAAAAATGAAAATTAACTTACTTTCTAAAGTAAACAGAATACCTCATAAAAGTGTGGGTATGCCTTCGATAGCAATCCCTACAAAAAATGTGATTTTATCCATCTATACATAGTGAAGAAAAATGTACAATCAGAGTCATTTGAAAATGAGAATAAAACTCAAACAAATATTTACTTCAGCTAGATGAGTTTTTTTTATTTTGATAAGCTTTTTAGCTTCTAAACTAACATGAACTGGATGGTTTACAACAAGTTGCAGATCCAGAATATAAAAAATTTGGAACGGCACGTCAGCACCAAGATCATATTTTTTTTTCTACCACATAAATCCCAACCTATAAAATAATTATCAATAGAAACACATCACTTGAATTGATGTGTGGAAATCTTGCTTGAGTTTGGAAATCAGTTTGACGTCATATTTATGTAATGTGATAATTTGCAACTACTTTATCTAGCCATTTTGCTAGAATTACATTTTTTAGAGAATTTAAGTACTTAACACATTAAATTATATTACCTCTTTGTTCTAGATGTATCGATGCCCAAGGGGAGATCTACTCAATTTCTAGAAACTCTAGTCATAAGAATATTGACCCACAATCATCTAAGATTGTACATGTCATATATCCACCACTCGATCTGAAATCAAGAAAAAGAGATGAGTATGAGTTGCATCTAACCTGTGAGGACTGATAAAAAATTAGAACATATGTGTATCTTATACAATGTATATTGAGCATATCATGAACATCATAAATTATGGTGATGGTAATCTAACAAACACGTGAATTCAGCTATTGAGAAACTTTCCTCAAGCTAAGGTTATATGTTCTTCTTCGTAGCTGATAGGAAGGCTCTAACTTTTCTGTAGAAGAATGCGATTACACATGATGAAGTTATATGGATCATATTTGTATCTTTAATATATTTGTGCACCAAGTAGTGAATCAAATGGGGGTGGAGGTCTACAACCTAATCACTATATGTTCATTAAATTTCTACACGTGCATTCCCACCCAAGAGAAATGACAATTAGATCTTTATATGACAAAATGTCCTACAAAAAACATGACTAACATTATTTAGTTATTAAGACTAAGAAAAAAAATCTTTACAGAGAGGAACTTCAGAGCAGATGATTCATTATTATGACAGAATAATATTTTTGAGCAGATGAAATGAACAATATTTTCTATTGTGAGTAAGTCAAAATTTTCTATAACCACCATTGACGACAATTAAACAAAGAAAATAATTGTGCATGTCATTAACTTTAGAGTTACCTCTACACATGTTTTAAATGCAAAATATAAGCCACAAAAATGATAAAAATCAATCTGCATTTAGAATTTACAATGTGAGTGATCAGCAGATGTATTATATAAAAGATATGAAACCCATTAGCAAACTATATGCTCAGGTACCTGAATCATGAGCTATACACAATGCAAATAAGTGTTAAATGATGGATTAAATAATGTGACCATACCTTCCACAACCCAATACAACCTCTAAAAAGGATCACCTCCTTAACTGAATCAAGGCAGCTGTAACTGAAGGCAGGCATTCTCAGAGAATGTTTAAGTGTTCACAACCCACATAATTAGCAGATACAACTCAATGGTGAATATTGAAAAAAGGAACTCATAAGTATTTACAATACACATAATCCTGGAGCCATGTGGTGTATAATACATAGGTATAATAGCAGTTAATGATATACTATGGTGGAGCTTTCAATGGACATGGTTGGCCTGATAGCAGTTTATGATATCAATGGACCGCTAATCCTACAAGAAGACATTATGACACAATTTTATAAAAGTTAAAGGCATATTAATATGATTAGATTAATATCCATCTTATCCTATTTGACTAGCTAACTAATTGAAAATGCATTAAACCCTACCAGCTAATAAGATGCTTAGTTAATACTTAGCTAACAACCATTATGCTTCATGGAGAATTATACACATACTTGTATTTAGTGTAGATGGCACTATGAAAATGTAAATACTTATTGCTTATAAAGAAATAGGAACTACAATTAACCCTATCATTTCCAATTCTTCATAAACAAAATCATAATATAAACATCTCACCTTAGTAATTTGGCCCATCAAAAAACCTCAATTTTGATAGCCATTGCCTTAACTTGAGTCTGAGTTGAGTTTGACATTAATACTTCAACATAGAAATATTATAGTGATTATGTGATGTGTCAACTCAATTTCTAGGCAATCCAACTAGTAGTGCAAAAAAAGGCACAATAATACCCAACTGTAAACTAGGTGCACAATTTGTTATATATATAATGTTATTCAAAATGTTCAAAATGCTCACCTATTGGACGCGTGATGAACTACAATCCCTTGTTCAATCTACAAGGTGTTTAGAACAGAAAAAATCGATGAGATATCTGCTTGGATGTCTTATGAATTCAAGCTTCAAAGAGGAGAACATATATGGTGAATGTCAGTTCTGTATCCACCACCAATATATTCATGGACATGCAAAAAACATTAAGTGAAATGAGCAATGTTTATTAGCATATATGGTGAATGCCAATTGCTTTAGAATATTAAATCTATAATTAAATGTTCAGCTTGCACTTTCTAGGCCCTTATAACTAAGTACATGATGTGTTACCTTTTAATCTTTGTTTATAACCTAAAGTAAGCAAGCAAGTCAGGACGTTGTGTATATAAAAATGCCAGAATCCCACCTTGTTCTCTCTGTTGGATCACTAATATCAAAGTTTTATATATCAGAATGCATGGGGTTTATCACAAGTACCTCGCTAAGTCTATATGTTTCTGAGAGAATTATTGTATGATTTTCCATCAACTCATCCCCAAGATAGGGCTAACACTCCATAAGTCTGTGACTGCTGTCATTCAAAATAGACAAATGAAAGGCAAAATTTTAGAAGGGAATGATAGGAGGGGCACTATTCGAACATACCTTAACAAATAACTCACTAGGGCTTAGAATTTCATAGTAGGAAACTAAACATAGAACTTCAAAGGGGACGAGATAGGAACACACCAGTAGCAGTACAATTAAGGCACAAAGAAAAAAAACCACATGAATAAGAAGAAAGAATGCCAAGAATATCACACACATAATAAATTATGAGCAAAGACACCCCTCTTACTGGGATCTGATATGTGAAACCTAGAATAAATTTCTTATACAGTTAGTAGAAAACTCTGCATATTTTTTCTATTAGAAGCAAAGACAAACCTCTTACTATTATTTTGTCCCATATGACATCTGAAATATAAGAATAAAGACTAGAAAACATGGAATCAATATTAGGCATTTGACTGGTGGATATGCTTAATCATGCTCACGTGAGGCATCCTCATAGTTTCTTCACCTCGTTTTGTTTGTGGAAACTGTATAATTACCAATCCATGTAAACTCATAATTTGCAACATGTATGATAATGTACAACGTGATACTAATGTTGGATTGTTCATGATTAAACATGGTACAATAGCATACATAGAAATATACAATACTTTACAAATCAATTTGTGAATTCAGGCAATAAAATTTTACTAAGGTTTGATCCCACATATTAAACCAAAAAAATACCTAAGTTAATCTAATAAATATGCTAGTCCTAGTGTTATAATACTCAGTCCAAGGCCTTTGATCTAGCATTTAAATCGTGGGTATGTTCAAGCTCTTGAACATAGTTCTTCTATCATCAAGTATCTAGATTAAGTCAAGATGAACTGAACAAAGCTTGACATTTGACAATCTGAGAAGTAAAACGATCCAATTTAATTCAATCACTTTGAGAAAACAAGAAAAACATCAAAAATCTCACTTAGAAGTCAAATTGATGTCTCTGTCAGAAAATAGTTTACGAGGACAGAGCATTGATTATATTCAATAGTTATACATATTGTTTTAATTTAAAAGATATTAATTGCTATAAAAATGCATGAATCGATACACTCAACATGGCAAATTGATGAGCTTATTAAGGATAATAATTCTGTAATATCTATAGAGACTACTGGAACAATGAGTCTATGACAGACTGACAAGTCACAGAGCTCATTCAAAAAGATCTAAGGACTCAGTTGTTGCAAACCAAGATAAGTCAATATCACCTTATTAGAGCTTGGCTTTCTAAGTCTACAAAATCTTATAATGAAGTTTCAATTTAGTAGACTATTATAGCTATGGACCCAAAAACTGAACACGGTGAGAGTGGCATGATTGATGATGATAGGTTGCTGATGTAGGCAAAGAAGTACACTCATGAGTGATGACTTAATGATGCTTCTCATGTGCATTCTACTGATGAGATGCTAATACTAAACATGTAGTTGATATGTACTTTTAGATGCTACTAACACAATATTCATGTGATTCCTACCAAAAGTTGAAAAACAATCAAATGCATACATATAATAATATGCTACTCACCTTTACTCTCATTAAACCCACAAGGATCACCAATTGGATCTGCAAGTGTCATGCCTAACCTGCAATGTGGATCTGCAAGGTTCAATGACATAATTAGAGGATGATTACTCTCCACCTCTTCAACCACTGAGGCTTTCTAATATAGATCTGGAAGGGTCAATGTCATAATTGGTTGTAGGATGATGACTACTTTCACAGGGTTAGCAGCAGAATATGGACTAATACTGAGAACTCAATCAATACAACTTGAATGCAAAACACTTGAAGAATGCACCAAGATATGGACTAATACTAAGAACTCAATCAATACATCTTGAATATTCATAAACAATTTGGAAAGTGTAAGAATCACAATTGCATTGCCACATTTCTGTTGGATATCGACATCGAGTTTGTTGTTTCTCCATGTTGTTTTTGTCACAATGAATGTTAGGTCAGATTCATAAATGAACTTGCAAAAGTTCCAAGTATGTAATGTAAATTCAGAACCACTAAATAGAGTCCATGACTGGAAGTATGTAGAATGATGTGGACATGGGTACATGGGAATGAAATTACAGATCTAAGATTTAAATGTGACGGATGGATAAAATATACACATAATGTACCATGTATTAGTTAATGGATTAGAACAAACATCCTCACAAATCTAATGAATATATTTAAATCTACAAGCCAGTTGCATTTGAATTAATGCATGGTTTGTAGATATCATAATCACACATTGATGATACTTTTATGAGCTATGCAGAAGTTTGCTCATAGGAACAATGAAATTTAAAAGGATACAAGCAGAACCCAAGGTATCATCCAAAATTATCTATAAATTCTCATAAGAATGAATGGAAAACTTTAGGAGATCATCTTAAAGGAATCAACCAATTATAGAGTCCCGAAGGAGCTTTTCCCATATTAGACTAGAAACGTTGGTTGTCCTTTGTTTCCTACACTTTTACTTATCTGAAGATGGCATTTATATTAGTTTCTTGTTTCCCTATATATACACAAAAGTGCTTCCTACGGCCCCAATGATGTTGTTATTCATAGAACATATATAGATGTACATTTTAATTCATCATTTCCTTAAGAATGCACCTTAAAACTTGATTAAGCCATCTCTTGTTATCTCACACTAGATCACCAACATTAGTTACTGATATTTTATATCTGCATCCCAAACTAACTAATGTAATGACATATATATACTGGGATAAACATAACATATGAGTGATTAGGTTTTCACTTTTCAAAAATTCACTTCTTTAAGTACTAGTACCATTCATAGTAGTTTGAGTTCAAGATTATCTTCTTCATTGTGACACTGCAATAAAGGAAACAAGATTAGTTTGTTAATTCAATAATACTATGAGGCCTCCCGTCAAAAGGTGGTTTCTATGTTTGAAGACAACCTAGGAATGTGACCAAATCAGATTCTTTCATTGGCCCTTTAGATGTGTTGACCTCACCAATATTCATGAAGAACTTTGACACTCTTGCAAGAACTTCAGAAGGGGCTAGAATAGATGAAGGGATCACTACTATGTACTAAAAAAGATCTATACAATTCTTACAAATACCTAAATATAGGAGGTTAAGTGCAACAAAAAAATCCCATTGCTTAATTGGATCACTACTATGTACTAAAAAAGATCTATACAATTCTTACAAATACCTAAATATAGGAGGTTAAGTGCAACAAAAAAATCCCATTGCTTAATTGGCAACTTGGACTTCATGCACTGGAATATAGAAACATAAAAGTGCAGTATGTGCTTTTTTCAAAGATTGAGTTTAGAATTTTTAGTAGAATTATTTATGGAAGAACATAATTTTATTTTATTGATCTCTCTAAGAATCCCTCTTGCTTAGGCTCTGATATAAAACCATGCCCCATCTGCAATCCTAAATACAAAATCTTGAATCTTAAAGAGAGCTAAACCAAAGGCAAAATTTGTTACGCTGGCCTCTTATTAAGTGAAGAATGACAGTTTTAGAGATAGGAACCTCTCTGTAACAATGTGTGGGGAAAACTACAAATGGGTAGAGAAAGTAAAAGGACACAAAAACATGTAATTCTTACAAAGGAAACTTTCTACATTGGGAGGTGGAACATGTATGTATAGTTTGGTGGTATTAACTTTGGACATGACAAGGGGAAGTGTTGTGGTGATGAATGAGGACAACCCCTCCCACTTGAGATGAAGAAATAATGGATCTTGAAAGATTAAACACAAGTAAAGATTTTAGATTGCACTAACTTTTACTTTGTATACCAATAATTGAATGTTCATGCATATTTTTTAGCACAAAGCAGTAATTTTCAAAAGGATACCACCAACCCATAATTCCCCAAATAGTCATCAAGTTATCCCTTGGAAGTAAGAGTTTCAACTGCTAATTTGTTGTAAAAATTTGAAGAGCAGAATGAAGGAATGGGAATACCACTCATTAGACCAATTTATATGCTCAACTTCCTATGTCTTTATACTCTGTAAAGGAAAGTACTATTTCTAAGCTCCAATTTATCTATTTCTAGTCCTTTGAGGCTGGTATCTTAGCTAGCACTCTGCTCTTGCTTTATTTGTTGCCACTAGCATCTTGAGAAATAATTCCTCAAATCTTAGTATTCAACAAACACAACCACAAAATAGCACAGTAATGGCCATCCAATGGTCAATAATACGTGAAAATCACCACAACTTATGATGTATATAGTTTTATAGGGACACTCACTACACGTTCTAGGTATAATAGGTGCACACACTTAATCTATAGTGTTTGAACTCTTAACATTGAAGTTTGTGATAGATTAAGAGATTTTATCTGTCAAGGCAAGTAACAAACTTGTCCTTACACATTGTTCTATACCTTGCATATTCAGAATGTGTAACAGAATAGGAAACATCTTGCAAGAACATAAGACAAATATCTATCGAAAATAGAGTCTTGATGGTACAGAGTTAAGGCTAATGAGTATGAAAGTGATACCTTGTAGAGGTTGACTTATGAATACAACCAAAAGAAGGAGGGTGAACTGAAGAATAAACTCAATCCATCTAGAGACATGTTGAACATCATATCTCTGATATGAAATGTTGTTTCCACATGCACTGTTTGCTGCTTAATACTTCAACAGTCCCAATGAAAGTATAAAAAATTCCTGGAGACAAAGAAAACATCATAGATGAAGTGCCATCCCCAATCACATCTCCTTCTAGGTGCTATGATCCCATCTGATGTGTCTACAACACAACATCACCCCACCATCATTTCTTTCCCTTTCTAGATAGCAGTGTAACAAATATACTTTCACATCAAACCTATTGACAGAAATTTGGTATCCATGTATATCATGGTCCATGGGTATTACTAATTATAAGTACCTATATATACCAGACTTCATCTTTGAGAATCATAAGAATACAATACAAAAACCATAATCCTCAGTTGACTAGACCCAACCAATCATATAGGGAATTGGTTACTCATCCACCTCCCCTATTATCCAATTATTATTAGATTTAGAAGAAGAAAATATGAAGATAAAAAATAGTAAAAGAAAAGAACTTGATACCATATAAGTAATATTTCAATATTTCATTTTAGCAAGTATCAAATTATGGATGTGACACAAAGTAGAAGCATCCATTAGAATCTCACTTTATACCAACCTTACTTAGAATTCTTCAGTTGGTCATAGGGAACAAAGAGTACTCAAATCAAGCAGTTGCAGGTGTCTAAAGTTGACTTGAAGTTTAAAGAAAATACACCATTTATATACCATGCCATATCTAAGGAAGAACTTGGTCATACGTATATGAATGTCCATATTACTATTTCAAATACCCCATGTATGTAAATCAACTAAAATGGCTTCCTCGTGGTGCCTTTTTCCTTCCATCTTCCGATAGTCCCATAGCAATAGAATTTAAGTCGAGATCTCATTTTATTGACATTGAAAGATCCAATTGAGTTATTCCCACTTTTATTCTTCGTCCATTATCCCAAAATTACATCTTTGTGTCATATGATACTAACTAACTTCCTTCTGACCTTACTCACTACATCCTCCTCCTCTACGTCAATGAGTCTACTATTCATTCTAATATTCCAAACGAAATAGCTAATATTGTAGGCCGAACTCCTGTTATGATTACTACACCTTCTTTATGTTTTGAACGCCTTATTCCCAATAGGAATACTAGGTTTGATAGGTAGCCTTTGCTCACAACTCTCTTTTCTGTTAAAAAACACTGTTATGTATTTTCAAAACCTAAGAGTTGGTTTAGTTTGGATTGTAGTAACACCATCACAACAAGGATATGAATGAATAATAGAAGTTCATTAAGAAAATAAAATGGAAGGCACAGTAATCTAAGCACGTGATCAGTAAATGCAAAATGCAGTAACAAAAAGATACAATTAAACTTCTCTATTGTAGTACTACTACACGACTATGAAGCCTAGAATTGAGAATAATGAATACTGAGAAAATATAATCTTACACACATACATGGACACCACAAGTGTATGCTACAAAATTTTCCCATCCTTAAATATGCACTAGTCCCTTGATATGCTTCCCCTGTATAGAAGACAAAGACAACAAGACTAAGCAAAAATTATGTCCGCTCTAGCCTTCTCTGTGGACAGATTCAACGTAAGATGCTAATATCTTAAGTACAAGTATCAACCAGGTAACGATGAATGTTATAATATGGGTAAGAAGTTACCTCACTATGAATTAGAGAAGAAGGGGCACAAATTGCGTGAACTCTGACCCATTTCCTTGAGTGGACGTGCTTCAACCTAGCTCCTCTTCTCTTTTTTTGTTTCCTTGTAGGGTACTGTCCCTCTGGAACCTCCTGTACGAATATCCACTAGGACATCTTTTAGAAGATGGGAGGATAAGGAGGTGGTTGTATTTAGGAGATATGAGGGAAAGAGAAGAACACGAGAGGGATAGAACATAATCCTAAAAGGGGGTGCTATTGGGGTGGAGGGGAGAGGAGGAATCAAGGGCGGAGTAACCGGTGGTGGAGGATGCATTCGAGATCAATGGAGAGCCCACACAATTGGGGGAGGAGAGTGGAGAGGTTGTTGGGTGTTACTGAGATTCAAATGACATCGACTATTAGGCGCCAACAGGGAAAAAAGAGTTGGCGCAGAAATCTTGAATTTTTGGAGGTGTGTGAGCAATAGAGTGGGGATGAGCGGAGAGACCGAGAAGTGGTATTAGTATGTTACATATTAGTGTTTGTAGTCATTTGGTAGCTATTAAAATCAAATACATTTTCTTTATTTACAAATTAAAAACTTGTAAGGAAAAGTAGTCTTTAACTACAAATATGACACATGTAGTCAAAATAATTGTAGCTAAATCATACTTTTCTTGTAGTGTGAGGTATTAGACCCTTAAACAGTCTTGAAGTACTTTGAACTTCAAACGGTCTTGAAGTACCTTGACCTTCAAACGGTCTTGAAGTACCTTAACCTTCAAATGGTCTTGAAGTACCTTGAACTTCAAACGGTCTTGATCCCAAAGTCCCTAAACGGTTTGAGACCGTTTGAATTAAATATAATTAACCCCAAACGGTTTGAAACCGAATGAGCAACTCATCATTGAAACTGATTGAACATCAAATAGTTTGAAACCGTTTTCCCTTCAAACGGTCTCAAGACCGTTTGGTCCAAATCATCTTGAAACCGAATGGATCAACTAGGGTTTCCACAATCAATCGATTTAGGGTGACCATTAAAGGTTCATCAATCTACAACCCTTGGATCTCCATCCATCCATGATTCCTCTTGACCTCAAACGGTCTTGAGACCGTTAGGTCACCAAACGGTCTTGAGACTATTTGAGCCATTCAACATAGAAATTGACTCAATCGATTTAGGGTTTCAACCATTCAATCCAATTAGGGTTGGTAATCAATGGATCACCCATTCTTGAATCCATTAAAATTAAATCAAATTGAGCCATTGGATCTTCATCATTCACATCAGCAATTAACCCCAAATAGTCTTGAGACTGTTTCACCTCAAACAGTCTTGAGACCGTTTACCCTCAAACGGTCTTGAGACCGTTTGATCACCAAACAGTCTTGAGATCGTTTAGTCATCAAAACTCAAAACCGTTTGCCCATGATTTTTATTGAGGTGTGTGCTAAGATGAAATCATCATCTTCAAGCTACAAACCTTCAAAATATTTTGTGATCTTTGTAGTGATTTCATCAATTAATCAAAGGAAAGTTTGGGAATGAAAAAGGAATCAACATATGATGAAGAAATGTAATCAATAATGATATTCAAGGGTTCAAGTTATATAACCCACCTTCAAAGTTGAATACAAGCTTCAAGCTTCACGTACTCAATGGTGAATGAAGCTTTCTCAACTATCCAAGGTCCGTTCTCAAGTCTTTGAGTGAAAAGATTGGCTAAAGTTGAAGATTGCATGGAGAAAAGAAGAAAATAAGCAATGAATTTCGATTTCCATCATGAAATCAAGGTTGAAGATGATTAAGGAGCTTACCTACAGGTTGGGGAACTTCCTCCTGTTTCTCCTAATCTCCCTTATGCAGGGCCAAAGCAAGGAAAGAAAGAAGAGTCGAAAAAGAGTCTTTCATGTGGGTGAAAAATGGGATATATGTAAGGGAATTTCAAGAGAGAGAAAAAGTGTTATAAAATTCCTTTAATTCCCAATATTTGGTGCCACTTATACCCCTTACTTCCTTGTATACGAATCCATCATCCTCTCCTTCAAAATCCTCTTCTTTATCCATGAATTAAAGAAAACAAATTAAGCACCTTAATCAATATAATAATAATATCCAAAAATGAGTGGATATTACTTTTTCTTTAACTAATGTGAGTGGGCTCTCCACTCACTTTAGATATTTCGGTGCCATTGCAAGGAACAAGGACGTCCATACTTACAAAAATTAAACCATCACACTTTTGGTTGAAGGGCACTTCTATTAATAAATTTATTTTTGCATTAAATTGAATTAGGGTTTCAATTATGCTTAAATCTTGATTATTTTAATATCAAGATTTTCTCTCCCCCAAAGAGATTTAAATGAGATTCCCCTCTGATTTTATTGTCTCTAATTGATACCAAGAAACATTAGGGACTCTATCAAAATGGTATTTTGCATATTGAACCTTAGGTTTGGGATAAATTGCACATTACACCAAAACTAGGTTTTAATGCACAAACATTGCTTAATAAGCTCTTTCTTGGTGCTCAGGATGCCACAAGCCATACTTCTGCATCATTCTCATTCTTATGATGCTTCAACACTTGAGGAACATTTTACCATGTAACATTTGCAAGTTAACCCCTCAATTTGGGTAATTTGCACACCAGTCCAAAATAGGCAAACCATTATTTTCAACATTATTCAAAAAGGACTAAAATTGAAACATAAACTCCTCTTGAGCCTTAATTACTTTTTAAAAGATAAGAGCAAGCATATAATTATCTTTCTTAAACTAAACATCTAGGGTTACAGCATAACCCAGGTCAGGGATGTTACAATAGTCGACTCTTCTTCAAAGTTTCTTAGTCATACTGCCAACCCCCTACAATTAGGACCTAGCGAGTTGAATAAGTCCTTTGCAAACCAACCTGGAAACCAGATATTTTGAGGAGGAAATGGAGGATGAGTCGTAGGGGGGGTTTCTTATGTGCTATGTATTGCATATATATATTCTCATATCAGTTGTCAATTATATATTGATACAAACACAATGAAAATTTAGCATATACCGATATAGACAACTCTCACTTTGGGCTACACAACCACGTAGCCTTCTACATCACCTATCGTCTTGTGGCTGAGGTGGCCATATGGAACTACAATTTGTTTCCAAGTGTTGTTGACAAGCCTTGGTGTCACGCGAATCGCATCAATGGACATTTGAGAACTACGAGTCATGCCACCTACAAGATGTGGGTAAGCTGCACCCAGTGCAACAACATATCTTTCTAGTAAAAGACAACATGATATGAGCCCCTACAAATTCGTATGTAGTGTTATATATATATGTACCTAAACACAAACATTTTATAGAAGTCATTCTGGAAGACTATGTTGTTTGGACTAACTAATGCACTAGCTGCATTCATGGAACTCATGAATAGAATCTTTCGACCTTTTCTTGATCAGTTCATAGTAGTCTTTATAGATGACATCCTGGTTTATAGTAGAAATGCTCAATAGCATGAGCAGCACCTCTGTCAAGATTTAACTTTGCTAAGAGAGCATAAGTTGTATGCTAAGTTTAGCAAATGTGAGTTCTGGTTACCATAAGTTTCTTTTCTAGGACATGTAATATCTACCTCAGGTATCCATGTTGATCCTAAGAAGGTAGAATCTGTCATGCAATGGGAACATCTAAAGACACCGAAGGAGATACGCAGTTTCCTAGGACTGGCAGGATATTATAGGAGGTTCATTAAAAACTTTAGTTCTATAGCTTTACCCCTAACCAAGTTGACCAGGAAGGAGATTCCTTTTGTCTGGAATGACATATGTCAACATCCTTTCCAGTTGTTGAAAGAAAAGTTAACAAGTGCACTTGTGCTGGTGTTACCTGAGCAAGGGAAGGGGTACATAGTTTTCTATGATGCATCTAAGAATGGTCTAGGAGGTGTGTTGATGCAGGATAATCAAGTGATTTCTTTTGCCTCTCGACAGCTTAAGAAACTTGAGGAGAATTAGCCGACACATGATCTAGAGCTAGCTGCCGTGGTCCATGCTTTGAAGATTTGGAGACATTATCTTTATGGAGAAACATTCCAGATTTTCACAGACCATAAGAATCTAAAATACATCTTCTCACAACATGAGTTGAACATGAGACAACGCTGCTGGATGGAATTAATCAAGGACTGTGATTGTACAATTGATTATCATCTAGGAAAGGCTAATGTAGTGGCTGATGCACTAAGTAGGAAATCGTCATCACCATCCCTAGATAAAGCATAGTTGAACTCTTTAGCGTGCTTTAAATGAGACATGTTTGTCTCTTTGAGGCAAAACAATGTACAACTTAAGGTATCGTTGTTAGTCGGGTTGTTGGCTGAGATGTAAGTGAAACCTACTTTGAGACAGCAGATTAAAGAAGCACAACAAGCTAATACTATGATTCAGCAGATTAGATCAGAGTATGGTAGTGAGAAACATGATGGCTTTCATGAGTCAGAGGATCAGGTAGTCTGTTACCATGGTAGGATGGTAGTACCTAATGCCAATGACTTAAGGAAGTTAGTTTTGGAGGAAGCTCATTCTTCGATGTATGCAATGCATCCAGGGAGCACCAAAATGTATCATAACTTGAAGGATATGTATTGGTGGCCTGGTTTGAAGAAGGATGTAGCTGAGTTTGTTATGCGGTGTCATGTGTGTCAATAGGTTAAAGCTGAACATCAGAAGCCTATAGGAACAATGCAACCTTTGCCTATACCGTAGTGGAAATGGGATCATGTGACTATGGACTTTGTGGTTGGTTTGCCTAGAACAACCAAAGGTCATGATTCCATATGGGTGATAGTTGATAGGTTGACTAAGACAACACATTTCCTTCCTGTCAAAACAACCTATACTACTGAGAAGCTTACACACATATATATAGATGAGATAGTGTGGTTGCACAGGGTTCCAGCTACTATTATTTCTGATAGAGGTCCCCAGTTCATGAGTCATTTTTGGGAATGACTACATAAATCCTTGGGTACGCAGTTAAGGTTTAGTACTACCTTTCACCCACAGACAGATGGACAATCTGAAAGGACCATACAACCTTTGGAGGATTTGCTTAGGGCATGTGTCCTTCAATTTGTAGGAAGTTGGGATCTACACATGAGATTGATAGAATTTGCTTACAATAATAGCTACCAGCACAGTATTGATATGGAACCATATGAAGCATTATATGGTAGACGTTGTAGATCTCCTTTATGTTGGTATGAAACAGGAGAATATCAACTTTTAGGTCCTGAGCTTGTGCAGCAGACAACTGAGAAGATTAAAGTAATACAACAACAATTAAAGACTACACATGATAGACAAAAGTCGTACGCCGACATACGACGAAGACCTTTAGAATTCCAAGTTGTAGACAGAGTATATCTCAAGGTATCACCTTGGAAAGGTGTCCTTAGATTTGGAAAGAAGGGAAAGTTAGCTCCTAGGTTTATGGGGCCTTATCCAATCATTGAACGGATAGGAAAGGTAGCCTATAAGCTAGAGTTGTCATCTGAGATGCATAAGTTGCATCCAGTGTTCCATATCTCCATGTTGAGAAAGTATCATCCTGACACAGAGTTAGTTTTGCAACCTGTGGAGGTAGAATTAAGTGATGATATATCATATGTTGAAGGACATGTGATGATCCTTGATAAAAGAATTAAAAAGCTGAAAAAGAAAGACATATGTCTTGTGAAAGTTCTCTGGCATCACCATGGCATTGAAGAATCTATGTGGGGGCTAGAGGAAGTACCCTTCTCTTTTCTCTTAATGATTTCGGGGACGAAATCCATGTTAGGGGTGGATAATTTGTAACATCCCTGACATGGGTTATGTTGTAACCCTAGATGTTTAGTCTAAGAAAGATAATTATATGCTTGCTCTTATCTTTTGAAAAGTAATTAAGGCTCAAGAGGAGTTTATGTTTCAATTTTAGTCTCTTTTGAATAATGTTGAAAACAATGTTTTGCCTGTTTTGGACTAGTGTGCAAATTACCCAAGTTGAGGGGTTAACTTGCAAATGTTACATGGTAAAATGTTCCTCAAGTGTTGAAGCATCATAAGAATGAGAATGATGCATAGCTATGGCTTGTGGCAGCCTGAGCACCAAGAAAGAGCTTATTAAGCAATGTTTGTGCATTAAAACCTAGTTTTGGTGTAATGTGCAATTTATCCAAAACCTAGGGTTCAATATGCAAAATACCACTTCTAGAGAGTCCCTAATGTTTCTTGGTATAAATTAGAGATAAGAAATTATAGGGGCATCTCATTTAAATCTCTTTGGGGGAGAGAGAATCTTGATATTAAAATAATCAAGATTTAAGCATAATTGAAACCCTAATTCAATTTAATGCAAAAATAAATCTACTAATGGAAGTGCCCTTCAACCAAAAGTGTGATGGTTGAATTTATGTAAGTATGGACGTCCTTGTGCCTTGCAATGGCACCGAAATATCTAAAGTGAGTGGAGATCCCACTCACAATAGTTAAAGAAAAAGTAATATCCACTCATTTTTTGATATTATTATTATATTGATTAAGGTGCTTAATTTGTTTTCTTTAATTCATGGATAAAGAAGAGGATTTTGAAGGAGATGATGATGGATTCGTATACAAGGAAGTAAGGGGGATAAGTGGCACCAAATTTTGGGAATTAGAGGAATTTTATAACACTTTTTCTCTCTCTTGAAATTCCCTTACATATATCCCATTTTTCACCCACACGAAAGACTCTTTTTTTACTCTTCTTTATTTCCTTGCTTTGGTCGTGCACAAGGGAGCTTAGGAGCAATAGGAGGACGTGCCCCAACCTGTAGGTAAGCTCCTTAATCATCTTTAACCTTGATTTCATGGTGAAAATTGAAATTCAATGCTTATTTTCTTCTTTTCTCCATGCAATCTTCAACTTTAGCCAATCTTTTCACTCAAAGACTTGAGAACGGACCTTGGACAGTTGAGAAAGCTTCATTCACCATTGAGGACATGAATCTTGAAGCTTGGATTCAACTTTTAAGGCAGGTTATTGACACGGTTTTACCGTGCGTATAACGCAAGTGCACGCGTCAGAGTAATATAGGCCTTTGTGAGGCCCGATTCGAACACAGGGACACTAAACTGTCGGTAGACTACTTACTAACTATGCGCGATCAGCTAGACCAATTAAAAGGTTTTGAGAGTTGATTGAAAAAGAAAATAAAAATAAATGAAAACAACACAATCGATTAAATGTTTAGTTTAATCAATTCAAATGGGAATCTTTAGGATTACGGTTTCACCACAGGTTCTCGTTGTATTAACTTCTACATAGTTAACCTAATCTGTCTCTCATTCTAGGTAGAGTCATGTATTCAGAATTGCTCACTTTCATGATACAATTCACTACCTAAATCTAATTTGGTTCCACGGTAGTAGTAACCTATACCCTAAACTAGGTGCATGAGGACCGTACTCTGGGTTTCCACCATTAACCGTACATCGCCTTGTTCAAAGGATTTATTAGTTAATGTGAATTTTGTCTCTTTTCAACCATTAATTCTTCTTTAAAAGTAATTAAAGGCATTAGATTATCATTAGGGTGATCAATCATAATGATATAATGGAGAAAACGAAATCATACCACGGATTTAAGAGACAAATTATGAAATACTATGGTAAAAATGTCATACAACCATCACCCGGGCTACTCCCGGTCCTAAAGACAAAGGGAATTAGCCCCACATTTTCATCTCAATGAAAGACATGATGAGAGAAAGGGAAAACATGGAGAAAACGTGAATGAAAGTGATGTAAACCCCTGAATGGAGGAGATCCGGGCATTCCTTGACGTAGAATGCACGATCTACATCCTCCCGACAGTGGAAAACGTCTTATTCGGCTCTCGGAACGATCGGGGCATGATTCTGGGCTCCGTTCTTCTCTCCTCCTCTCCTTGAGACTTATGCAATGACTAATGAGTGATCCCCTGCTTAGGGCCACCGAAATTAGTTATATGCACCACTTTAGATCGCCAAAAGATCACCACCGTCCGATTAGAATCGATCTGAAACAAAACATGATCTGACTACGTCGATACCATCGGCGCGGGTCGATGGTATCGACCCGTTAGAATATTGACAAGTCTTCTTTTTCTGACGTTCCGCCTGATGCAGACTCGATACCATCGACTGTAGTGTCGATGGTATCAACACCTTTAGGCATCGCTTTTATCACCGATCCGACGCTGTAGCTGGGCAAGGTCTATAGTATTGACTTTGCGTCGAGAGTATCGACCAGTTGATTGATGGCTCGCTGTAGGTATCTTTCTACCATCGACTTCGGTGTCGATGGTATCGACACATCTTGGTTCCTTGCGGCTGTCTCCCTATGACCAAGTCGATACTATCGACTGCTGCATATATTCATTTTTTCCTGAAATTTTAAGATAAATCCAAATCATCCTTACTAAAACACAACAATATGATCATTTATAACCAAAAAGATGAAATATAGTGGATTTGATGCAAAAAGCGATTATAGACCAAAATGAGTGAATCATGCGATATTAACCACAAATGTGACTAATAAACACATAAAACGCATGTAAAACCAGTCTATAAAAGTGACTCAAAATCCTCGCATCAAGCTCCCCTAAGCTTGAACATTGCTCGTCCTCGAGCAACAAAACTATAGAATAAAATTGTGAGGGTCAACTGAAGAACATACTATCACAACAGACATTACTCTATGATTCCCACCAGACATTCACATACCGGCCCTCACCAACCACAAAATGGTAACTACCCTACAGGTGACGATGATCATCCATAATAGATATCCACTCCAAGATTGGTGAACACTATCAAATAAGGCAGTTAATATAATAAAATCTTCTGATTCAGGCTTGGTGCATATTGTGATCTCCTATCTATGTTGCTCATAACCTGACTACCATCTAAATGGAAGCAAATCTCCTAAAATATAAAAGTGAAAAGATAATCACTGGTGGCCTACCATTTTGAGCAACGGGTGGATGGTATAGGCGGTTTTTGTAAGAAAGAGTAGCACAATACAGTTTGACATGCAATAGTGCAACAATGACCTACTTGATGCTCATGCATATGAAAATGACCTAATGCTTACATTTTAGGAGGAATGATGCATGCATTACTATTCTATCCCAACGAGAGACAGAATATCTATAAAACTATACATGTGCTTGTTCTTCTTATTATGCATGTGAATAAGTTCCTCCATATTTCTGACCTTCACTTACTTATTATTTTTTCTCTTTTTTTCCAGCCCTTATTTTGCTTAATGACTAAGATGAAATTTGCACATCTTCGTCTTGGGCTTATTCTCATAACTACTATATTTTTTTCAGAAAGTACAAAACAAGTTTCTTATTTTCAAAAGAAACAAGGCACATCATGTATAAAATGATTAAGATCATGCAAAATGCAGCTAAAATGACATTGACATGCATTTTTTTAAAAAAAATCTCTTTTTTTAAGAGACAACAGATGTAAAAACTAATTATATTGCAATCATATCTACATGATATGCAATCAAGAGATAAAAAACTGTAAAGTGCTCCCAATTCTTATGGTGGAGTGTAAATGAGATGAGGTGGATAGATCACAAGATTAATTGAAAGAACCCTTAGAAGATATTATATGTCCCTCCTTACTGACATGTGTAAAATCAAGGGGTTTTTCTCTCTTATTTCATATTAAAATATCATTACCATTTGATCAGTTTAGGCTCAACATCCAATTCCATCCACTTTTCTTGAATCATAGGCATGTACATTTGTGGTCTTATGTTTTAAAGTTGACAAACCCAATTATTTTCATAAGTCAAATGCTCAAGTTCAAACAAATCAAGCTTGCAAGTTCATGAAAAAAAATTCAAATTTACCCATACTCCCATATGACAAACATAGAGATGACAAATTACACTGGACATCCACAGATACACTAGATAGCATGTGGATCCTAAAAGCTAATGCTAACATAAAAGAAAAGGCAATAAATGATAAAAACTAAGAAAAATAAAAAGATAGAAAAAGATAGAAATGGTTCCATCTCCCCCCCTAAGCTTGAATCCGACTATGGCTTCATAGTCAAAAACAATCTTAACAGGTGGAACAGTGATACCATTTATTGCTCAGGTGGTGGAAATGGTGGTTGCTACTGAGTGTTGGGGCTCCATTCAGGGTACTGCCCCTGAAAAGTAGGATCATATGGGGGCATGGGCGGAGGTTGCTGATATCCCCCAAAGTAATTTTGGCTCCAGTAGTGATCATAGAACGGCTGCTGCTGCATCTCCATCTTATGCAACCTGTCATGAATATTTTCTTGGTTGGCTAGGAGGAGGCGTTTGTTCTCATAAATTGCCTGCTGATTTAAAAATAGCTGATTCGTAGTATCCTGAATACTAGCAAAGGACGCAGTGTGCTGTTGTTGTGTCTGTTGGATATCCTACAACATGGAGTACATACCCTGCATGGAATAGACATCCTCTCCTTGTTGAGAGGGTTTTGGTGGCAGAGGCTGCGAAGATGATGATACACCCAGATGGAAGTGTGGATGCTTCCGCGGTGCCACTCGTACACGAAGAGGAGTGAAAGCCTCCTCTTCCTCCTCATGCTCGTCGCCTTCGTCATTGTCGTTGTCGTCCTTGTCTTCTCTACTATTGGAGTCGTCGATGGCAATTATGGGCCACCGAAAGTGTAGAGCTCCCTGGATGTGGAAGATAGGATCTAGAAGCGCGCACTCCTGGTACTCTTTGTTGACATGGCAATGTGCATAGACCATGCCATCACGGAGCATAAGAAGATTGGAGCGATGTAGGTGATGTAGATTGACTTTATTCTTGTTGACCAGCGGAGTGAGTTGGGAAAACTCCAGCCCAAGATAGAGAGCGAGTGGTGTGATAAGACCCCCAAAATGGATAGGGGCTTGTCTAGTACTCCTCTGCACGTCCATCACACGTGTTAAGAAAAACGCGCCCCAGTTGAGCTCTTCTCCTTTCAACAGCTTATAAAGAAAGAACAAGTTCGTCTCCTAAAACTTACTTAGCGAAAGGTCGCCTCGAGCAAATAAAGTAGTGCATAGCATGTGATGCAGAATCCACACAAATGGATGCTCAAAGTCAGCGACAGCTGTGTTATGATAGTTGACAGACTTGCCTGGAGGCGCGGTCACCAATTGGGCAAAGATTTCATCATAATCGGTCTGGTTGTCTGGCCTCCTGTGCTGATTTGGAGAATGATACCAGATGTAGATTGAATTAAACTGGTCGAGGGTGATGGTATAATTGTTGTTGAAAAACCAGAAAGAAACGCGACCCTTGATCCATTCCCAATCGGTGGAGACAATGTCGTTGGGCACGACGCATATGTCAAGCGATGCCATAAACTCCGCCACCAGTTCTTTGTAACATAAGTGCACGCGTCAGAGTAATATAGGCCTTTGTGAGGCCCGAGTCGAATACAGGGACACTGAACTGTCGGTAGACTACTTACTAACTACGCACGATCAGCTAGACCAATTAAAAGGTTTTGAGAGTTGATTGAAAAAGAAAATAAAAATAAACGAAAACAACACAATCGATTAAATGTTTAGTTTAATCAATTCAAATGGGAATCTTTAGGATTACGGTTTCGCCACAGGTTCTCGTTGTATTAACTTCTACATAGTTAACCTAATCTGTTTCTCATTTTGAGTAGTGGCCTGTATTCAGAATTGTTCACTCTCGTGATACAATTCACTACCTAAATCTAGGTCGGTTCCACGGTAGTAGTAACCTATACCCTAAACTAGGTGCATGAGGACCGTACTCTGGGTTTCCACCATTAACCGTACATCGCCTTGTTCAAAGGATTTATTAGTTAATGTGAATTTCGTCTCTTTTCAACCATTAATTCTTCTTTCAAAGTAATTAAAGGCATTAGATTATCATTAGGGTGATCAATCATAATGATATAATGGAGAAAACAAAATCATACCACGGATTTAAGAGACAAATTATGAAATACTATGGTAAAAATGTCATACAACCATCACCCGAGCTACTCCCGATCCTAAAGACAAAGAAGATTAGCCCCGCATGTTCATCTCAATGAAAGACATGATGAGAGAAGGGAAAACATGGAGAAAACGTGAATGAAAGTGATGTAAACCCCTGAACGGAGGAGATCCGAGCGTTCCTTGACGTAGAATGCGCGATCTACAGCCTCCCGGTAGTGGAAAATGTCTTCTGCGGCTCTCGGAACGATCGAGGCATGATTTTGGGCTCCGTTCTTCTCTCCTCCTCTCCTTGAGACTTTTGCAATGACTAATGACGTGATCCCCTACTTAGGGCCGCTGAAATTAGGTATATGCACCACTTTAGATCGCCAAAAGATCACCACCGTCCGATTAGAATCGATCTGAAACAAAACATGATCTGACAGCGTCGATACCATCAATGCGGGTCGATGGTATCGGCCCGTCAGAATATCGACAAGTCTTCTTTTTCTGACATTCCACCTGATGCAGACTCGGTACCATCGACTGTAGTGTCGATGGTATCAACACATTTAGGCGTCGCTTTTATCACCGATCCAACGTTGTAGCTGGGTAAGGTCGATAGTATCGACTTTGCATCGAGAGTATCGACTAGTTGATTGCTGGCTCGCTGTAGGTATCTCGCTACCATCGACTTCAGTGTCGATGGTATCGACGCATCTTGGTTCCTTACGGTTGTCTCCCTGTGACCAAGTCGATACTATCGACATTTGTCGATGGTATCGACTGCTGCATATATTCATTTTTCCTGAAATTTCAAGATAAATCCAAATCAGCCTTGCTAAAACACAACAATATGATCATTTATAACCAAAAAGATGAAATACAGTGGATTTGATGCAAAAAGAGATTATAGACAAAACGAGTGAATCATGCGATATTAACCACAAATGTGACTAATAAACACATAAAACGCATGTAAAACCAGTCTATAAAAGTGACTCAAAATCCTCGCATCAGTTATATAACTTGAACCCTTTAATATCATTAATGATTACATTTCTTCATCATATGTTGATTCCTTTTTCATTCCCAAACTTTCCTTTGATTAATTGATGAAATCACTACAATGATCACAGCAAATTTCGAAGGTTTGTAGCTTGAATATGATGATGTCATCTTAGAACACACCTCAATAAAAATCATGGGCAAACAATTTTGAGTTTTGATGACTAAATGGTCTCAAGACCGTTTGAGGGCAAACAGTCTCAAGACCGTTTGGGGTTAATTACTGATGTGAATGATGAAGATCCAATGGCTCAAGTTGATTTAATTTTAATGGATTCAAGAATGGGTGATCCATTGATTACCAACCCTAATTGGATTGAATGGTTGAAACCCTAAATCGATTGAGTCAATTTCTATGTTGAATGGCTCAAACGGTCTTAAGACCGTTTGGTGACCTAACGGTCTCAAGACCGTTTAAGGTCAAACGGTCTCAAGACCATTTGAGGTCAAGAGGAGTCATGGATGGATGGAGATCCAAGGGTTGTATATTGATGAACCTTTAATGGTCTCAATGTGGGATGGTTTAATGTGTGCAAACCCTAAATCGATTGATTGTGGAAACCCTAATTGATCCATTCAGTTTCAAGATGATTTGGACCAAACGGTCTTCAAACCATTTGGAGGGAAAACAGTTTCAAACTGTTTGATGTTCAATCAGTTTCAATGATGAGTTGCTCATTCAGTTTCAAACCATTTGGGGTTAATTATATTTAATTCAAACGGTCTCAAACTATTTAGGGACTTTGGGATCAAGACCATTTGAAGGTCAAGGTACTTCAAGACCATTTGAAGGTCAAGGTACTTCAAGACGGTTTGAAGGTCAAAGTACTTCAAGACCGTTTAAGGGTCTAATACCTCAAGACCGTTTGGAGGTTTATTTGACTCAAATCATGTAAGTATTGTTAAACCCCACGATTGTTAATGATGTTTATCAAAGGTAATTACAATGGTTGTACCTTTAAGGTACTAGGGTGATTAGTACCCTTTGAGGGGTTAACCTTTGATGCTTATGGAACCAATATCTCAATACACTATGCTAACCCTAAATGTGTGTACTTAAATAAAGGGTTGACCTAATCAAATCAAGTTTGAAGTATTCAACATCCTAGAGAGGATGAGAGAGAGAGGAATTCATATATGTATAATGATCATGTAAGTGGTTAAGCCCCTACACTTTCAATATGATTAAAATATGTATTAGGGTATGATCCTTGATAAAGAGATCATGAAACCCTAATTGAGAAGGATGATGAGCCCTAACTCTAATTTAGGGCAATGCTGGGTGTAACCCTAATCTAGGGTAATGATGTAACCCTAATCTAGGGTAATGATATGAGAAATCCTAATTTAGGGTAATATAATGAAAAACCCTAATTTAAGAGGATGCTTCATGAAACCCTGATTTCGGGTAAAGTTACATGAAACCCTAATTTGGGGAAAAGTTATAAGGAACCTTAATTCAAGATAATGATGTGTGAAACCCTAATTAAGGGTGATGTCATGTGAAACCCTAATTAAGGGTGATGTCATGTGAAACCCTAATTAAGTGTGATGTCATGTGAAACCCTAATGTAATGATGTGATGTGAAACCCTAATCAAGGATGATGCTATGTGAAACCCTAATTTTGGGTCATAGTGCATATAACCCTAATGTTGGGTAATATGACGATAAATCATAACCCTAATTTTGGGTAATGAGATGAGTATCCCTAATTGACATGAATTTAGGAAACCCTAACCCTATTGAGTGAATAGTGATGCTACCATTACATTGCATAGTGCTGATATGTAATTGATATAACTGTTATCATGTGTACTAATCATGTAGGTATCTTGAGATGTTGGACATAGCCAGGTATGAGCTATGATGTTTTATTATTGAAATTGTTTTATGGGCCTTGTGAGCCATAATATGCTTTGTTGCCTAGTGAGAGGTAACAAGAAATTAAATGGGCTTTGAGAGCCATGTAAGATGCTTATGTAGCAAGTATCATGTTTACCTTGGTCAGATGACCTGAAGGTATTAGTTACCTGATATGTGGTAACAAGTGTCCTTTAATGAACTGAGGGTTTGAATACCCATATTCCATAATCATGATGATGAGATGTTAAGGGATGAGAATGTCCCTAATGTGACAAGGGATTGAGATCCCAATGTTTTATAAAGCCTGAAAAGTACTTGATAGAAGTATTACTCATTCTTTGTAGCATTTGTTATAATCATTTATATTTGAAAACCTGACTGATGCTAAAAGAATATGGTAATGTACTTAATTAATCAAGTGAAATCTTATCATGTAGAGCCCTGGCCATATATCCATCATCGTCAGTAGTTGGTGATGGTGAAATAGGTTTTCCTAAGGGAACTCCTGAAGGGAATACTGTTGAGTATGTGGGGGTTATGTTCGTGAATATCCTTATGCCCTAATGGAGGAATTGATGTGAGATAAACATTAAATCTCTCAATCCTTCATTATACATGTCGGGATGGATGTATCACTAATCTCCCGATGCTGGGATGGATGCATCATGAATCTCCCGATAATGTTAATACCAGATCGATGTGAGATAAACATGAAATCTCTCGATTGCGAAGAGAGTACAACTGCTACTGTAACTCTATAGCAAAGTTGCCAGGATACCCTGGAAAGCTATTTAGCAGAGACACAAGATGTCCTGCATTTTGTCCTCACACTGACTGAGGAGGATGAGGTCATGGGAATCTGGCTCTTCCTTGACCTATGTATGGTACCGATTTTGATTTTGCAATGGTCGGTTGGAGTATGAGCGGTATACCTCATCTCCTTAGGGCTTAAGTATGTTTGTAAAATGTAATCAGTCGTGTAGCGTAATTTCTTAAAGTTGAAATACGAGAATCATTGGTTGATGTTATCTTGCTTAGCATATCTTAGACAGATAAATGTTATACATGTTCTTCAATTCCTTATTAGATAAATAACATGTTGCTTTATCAAGATGTAGCTGAAATGCTTGGGATAAGAATATTGCTATAATCTATTTAGTTGAATAAATATGATTCTTCTACTCAGTTTTATTCTATTAATTTGCAATAATAATATTTCTGGCGGAGAGTTATATCTCTCGCTGGGACAATTTCAATTGTCTCACACCCGTGGGATCCAACTTTTTAAGTAAACGCAGAAGAAGAAGCAGAAACCCTATAGCAAGGGAAGAGCAGCAGCAGCAACAGGGACAACACTGATATCCCAGGTGGAGGCATTCGCTGTCGTAATTTGTATAGAAAGTCTTATGTGTCGTCTCTGTACTCTCAGGTCCTCAGAATTAGTAGAAGTACTTTTAATGAATCAATCTGAGATTTTGGCTTGATGCCTCGAGGTTCTTATGCTGCCTGTGTATAGTTTTAATAGAGCAGTTGATGTTTGTAATCCTCGAGAAGGGATGATACATGACATGTACTTATGAACCAGGATGTAAATAAAGTATATTGGTCTTTGATAAAAGAGTATTCCTGTGTTTGGATCTCTTTGTAAATAGTTTTAATTTTTAGTGATTTTCAGTAATCCGCTGTTAATGACTGCTTCCGCATTTGTCTTTATCCGATGTTTGGGATTTGTCGTCACACCTATGATGGTCCATATTAAGGGGGATGTTGTAGGTCAAGCTCATGATACTAGTATATTTTTTGTAGGATGTTGTGGAGATGTTTACTTATTCTTGGTTGAATACATCAGTGATAGAACTTCAAATATGACGAAACCTTATGTCTAAATACCTTGTTTTATATATGTTGATATGTTTTCTTATATGTTAATGCATACATGATATACATTTTAAAGCTACTTAAATAGGGTCTACAAGGAGTTCACACTATCCCATATGGCATTTTTAGTTCCGTCATTGATTAGTCGTGTACATAAATACATAATATATGTTATTGAATACTGCTCTACCGCATTGAGATATTTTTGCAATGTGAGAAAGAGCGTGATTATGGCTCATTTCAATATTGAGTAAGTTTCAATTAATTTGTTTATAATTTGACTTAAGAATTCCATTTCGTTGTAAATTTTGAATTTTCTTTTGTTTGTGTTTTTTCACTCAGAAATAATCATTGGGTGTTGTTGGTAATTGTCCCCAAGATTCTAACTGCATATTATCTATATCCTAAGGGTGACACAGTAGACAGTGGGGGACACAAAATGAAAAGGGTGTTATTCATGTGAGTAATTTTTTATATCTGTTAACATATATTATTACATGACTACTTACTAATGTAATTCGATGTGTTACATTAATGTACAGGGATATAAAAGAATTCAAAAGGGTTGGAGGAAAGGTATATAAGAAAAAGAAAGCATAAAATTGGAACAATGTTCAAGTAGTTTTTCTTGCTCCAATGCATATTTATGCAAACTATGCTTACTTTTATTTATTAACATTTTGTATGGTGGTAAATTTATAGTGCCATGTACAAGACAATGGTTGGGCATGCGCATACTATGTGGTGTGGTATATGGACATGATGGTCAGACAGGGGGCACTAGACATCTATTGCATAAGTAAATAGTCTCATTTGACAATACGAAGATATGAAATCAAACTCTTTAATTATGTCATTCTCTTTGCAGCTATTTGACATGAAAAGATCCATATATAAAAGATGAGCTAGATAAGATAGGAGAAAAATGGGCACAAGCCTTCATTGAGTAAGTAAACTTTGAATTTGATTGAGATTAAGTATGAGTTTTATGTACTTTGATGCCATTATAAATGTGGTGCTTTTGACTTCTTGCAACTTTAAATTTGATGTGAGTAAATTATTGGTGTGAATGATTTATATACACATGTGTGTGAATGAATGTGAAGATGAATGAATACAATGAGAATTCAGTTTCTGTACGTCATGAGAATGGAATTGATGGATATGTGAATGGTGTAAATATACATGTGTGTGAATGAATGTTAAGATGAATGAATACAATGAGAATTGTATTTGTACATGTCATGAGAATGTATTAGATTTTAGATCTTGTATGTGGATGGATTGTGTGTTTGTTATTGTAGGTTTTGTACGTATGTTGGTATGTTGTTAAGCAGAACATAGGATGGAACCTGTAGTTCTAATGAACTACATGTTCTGCATCCTACTGAACAGCTGGACAACAGGCATGTAGACCTTCTATTTAAAAAGACTTAAATGTGGTGCAGGTTGTTTACATCAAACTGACATTGTAGGTATTACTCATCAGTTTCTATACAAAAATCAATGTTATAGGGCTATACTAAAACAGTCGTGCTACCAATTGACTTGCGACGTCAATTGAGGCGCCAAACTAATGACATAGTTCATCCATAATGTCTGTTTGGACATAAAAATTGAAGCCACGAAAACCTTTATCAGTTAAGATTTGAACTGGTATAGAAGTACAACGTCATTTTTTGCACTAAAACTGATGACACAGATGCTTGACTGTGTCAATTTCTTTAATCATATAAACCAAGGCTATATCTCCACTGTCAGTTTAGCATCCCCAAGAAAATGACGTTGTAGGTGCTTATCTGTAGTGTCGCCTACTTAGGTGTAGGTACAAAATCAACCTTAGAGGGTCATTTTATCCAACGTTAGAGGTGGTATTTGTACTAGTGATTTAAAATAATTACAACTAAACCTTGACCTAATACTGTAATAGTATATATATAGTATTTTGACTTCTAATACATTTACATCATTAATGTTGATATGCACATGTTCGAAATCATTTTATCATTGTGAACCCATTATTTGAATTAGGTAATAATTGGGTATAGTGGCATATTAATATACTTATTTACATGTGGTATCTATTATATGACATTGGTGTGTATATGACATTCCCTCATTTATTAATTCATGTGTTGTACTTTATTATATCATCTATAAACTTAAGTGTGACAAATGTCTACATTAAATGAGTTATTTATTAATTTTAAAAATGTCCAATTATTATTAATCGTTAATATTAGCCTTATAAAACTAATTGCCATATCCTATTAAAGTCCCTGAATATATGAAAAAAACCCATAGTTGGGGTTTTCACCTGAACTAAGCCCAAAGGCATCCAAATAATGGGAACATGGTTTGTAGGGCTAGGAAGTTAGATTATACTATATTACAATGAATTTGTTAATGTAACATTTATTCTAGCCATTTTTAATGTAGAGCGAGGATTTTAACCCCCCCCCCCCAATTTTACTCATAGAGGTACAATAGCATGCTAAGTCGTTGAGGAGATCATTTTCACGGTAACATGACTTAGAGTTGCTAGTCAGTACAAATAGTGTTTGAGGAAATCATGCATTTTCACTGATGCTTCCACTCTTCACCATGACGACGCATTAGGAGATGCATTCTATCTCGACAAAAACTACATAGATAGTGTTTCAACATCTACCCATCAACAATCCACTCTTGTCACCGCTGGGATATTTGATGAATCCCACCATGATACATATAAAAGAACGGTCCCTAAATTCCAAAATACCCAGATTCACAATCATTCATGCCTCCATAAACCAATTGTCTAAAGTTTACAAGAAAGACCATGAGTATGTTTTGTCTTGAGTCTGTTTGAAATGAACCAAGCATCTAACATTATTGACCACTACCATAATGCATTTCTAAATGCACTCTATCCTAATCAATAGCATGGAGGACAAAATGAACATTTTCGTGTATTTGAAAATTAGTAATTTTCGTCAAGATGTGGTTAACTTTTTGGCAAACATAATAACCTTACTCTTTCAAGCTTCCCCATAAATTATTGTCTTACTTTGCTAGTGAATGCATGGACATGAACTTTGTACAACTTCCTGTATTTCCTCCATTCTAGACTCATTTCTACTATATTGGGTGACTCCATTTGGATCACACCATCACCATCCACTGTGATAGAAGAACATTATCATCATAGAACACGCACAAGTCCAACATGATGACAAGTTTTGACAGGCCTCCCAGCTCACTTGGAATATCACCATGAGGCAGTCAAGAAAGTCAGATGACTTATCTTGGATATGACAACCATCAAGGCCTTTTCATTTTAAGCATTTAATAGTTTGCATATATCTAATCATTTTCAAATTTTATGTTTTGCTTGTTTGCTCTATGTCTAAATTAGTTTCTAAACTAAATGTGGTTATTTGATTTATTAGTTCATTATTCCTAATATGGTATGGATGATGTGATATTGATTTTGTTTTTATGGTTTGTACATGGATGTAGACCTGATGTGGTAAGTTAGTGCATTCTTTATTATTAAAAAAATTATATGTGGATGCATAATGCATGAAACTGGATACATGTTTGATGTTGAACGGACACATGAGTTCATATTGCCTAAAATGGACCTACAAACATATCTTGTTACAAGGGCACTATATAACATGCGTGGACATCAATGCAGATGAAGCAACACGTCCACACCCAAGGCCAGTTAGTATTACAACACAATATCAAAAAGTCCTTGAACTAATGTGAGCCCATGCAAAAGAACATATGACATGTTTCATATGAGGCCTTCATCTATCATGGATCTTGTTGAAAAGTTATAAATAAGAGACCCAATGAAGAACACACATCGTGTCTGACACATAAGCACTATCTTACTTCCTACAATATTTGGGACACGGTCGTATTGATGATGATTTTCTAAAGGATTGTATCCATTCTGAGGAGACCATTATCCATAAAGTTTGTGAAGTGTTTTATGAAGTATTTCTCTCAAATCCACCATTCACAACACACCACACAACTAGGTAAGATCCATGATTTTACCTTACTTCAATGTGCACATTTTTCTATTAGAATAACACATGTTTCATTTTTGCATTCTCATCATCTATATATTTAAAAACATAGGATTCATTAGGTGCAATTTATGGAACACATGTTCTAGTACTAGTTTGTGAGGATAGGTAAAAAACTGATATCACAAGAAAAAGGATTTAGTCTCAACAAACTTATGCTTGTGGTCAATTTTAATATAGAATTCACTTATCTAACAACTTATGCTAGTGAACAATTTTAATATAGAATTCACTTATCTAACATGTGGGAGGGATCAATTATTTCCATGTGTGTATTGTGTGAAAGATAGGACACTATGGACTTCATCATAGCCATGAGATGATACTACTTGGTTGTTTGGGCTATGCCAACACACCTCAATTTCTTGCATTCTTCCAAATGCATAACACAATGTATATCAATATAGTGGGGCATGGCGTGATCACAATAACAAACATGTGATGTCCAACCATAGACACACACACAAATACTACATCTTGTTGGGAGGGCATTCAGCGTGTTGAAGAAAACATTCTCCATACTTAGAAAGAAACCATCATTCAACATAACCCAACAATTTCACATTGTGGTTTCCGCTGTCTAGCATGCAATTTTAGAAAGAGATATTGACTACAAGAATAATTGTTAAAAAAATAAAGACATAATGTATGTGTCAGTGAACACGAAGACCACCAATTGCACGTTGACCTCACAACTCAAAAGGAACTTAGAGTCAGGGACATGCTAAGGGAAGAATAGCCACCAAACTTTGAAATACACAATAGATTATGTGTTATTCATATGAGAATAGTATATTCCTTTATTTGAGGTCATATTAAGTAGTGTGTTCAAAATAATAATCTTTTTGACATGTTTGTGTTCGTATGACATGAAATGTATAACTACTTTAGTATTTTAATTATCACTGCATGAATAATCTCATGCGTTCACTATTGGAATGCCACAATGCATGATGCCTTATAATATCGAGTGTACATTGACAAAGAAGATGCAAGTAATGAGAAACATGATTATAAAAAACCTGATATATTGTGTAACATCCCTGACCTAGGTTATGTACTAACCCTAGGTGTTTTGTTTAATAAAGATGATTAGATGTTTGCTCTCATCTTTTGAAAAGTAGTTAGGGATATTGAGGAACTTATATTTCAATTTCAGTCCCTTTTGAATAATGTTGAAACATTGTTTTATTAATTTTGGACTAAAGTGCAAATTACCCAAGTTGAGGGGTTAACTTGCAAATTCCACATGATAAGATATTTATCTGATGTTGAGACATCATAAGAATGAATATGATGCAGTGGTATGGTTTCCACAAGCTTGGGCATCAAGATAAAGCTTGTAGAGCAATCCTTGTGCATTAAAACCTAGTTTTGGTGTAATGTGCAATTTACCCAAAACCTAGGGTTCAATATGCAATATATCACCTCTAGAGGGTCTCTCATGTTTCTTGGCATCAAGTAGAGCAAATAAAATGATAGGGGTGCCTCGTTTGAGTTATCTTGGAGGAGAGAGAATCTTGACATTAAAATAATCAAGATTTAAGCATATATGGAACTTTAGTTTAATTTATACAAAAAGAAATAAATTAATTGAGTAGCCCTTCAACCAAAAGTTGAAGGACGTGTTTGCAATAGTTTTGGACGATCTTGTGCCTTGCTATGGCACAAAAAGATCTTGGTTGAGTGGAAGCCACTCACATTAAGATAATAAAAAGTAATATCCACTAAAAGGTTGGATATTAATATAAAACTCTTTAAGGTGCTTAGTTCCTTTTCCATTAATTCTTGGATAATGATGGAGTTTTGCAAGCAAATGAATATGGCTTAGTTGCCAAGAAATGGAGGGGGATTTGATGGGAATTATTTAGGAATTAAAAGAAAATAATCCATTTTCTCTTTCTTTGAAAATTCCTTATACATGTTCTTTTTCCAATACACATAAGGACCTTTCCTTAGTTTTTCTCTTATCACTTTTCTTTGGCCGACCAAGGAAGAGATAAGGAGCAGGATAAATACGAACACAACCTGTTGGTTAGGTTTTGATCATCTCCTACCTCGGATTCATGGTGAAAACCCTAAAGCAATGCTTGATTATTGGTTTTCTTCACCCGATTTCCAATTCTAGCCATCTTTTTCATCCAATAGCTCAAGAACGGAACTTGGGCAGTTTCTGGAACTCCATCCACCATTAGAGACGTGGATCTTGGAGCTTATAGATCATATTTGAGGCAGGTTTTATAACTTTAACCCTTAAACATTGATATTGCATCAAGTTCTCTATGATTTGTTGGTTATTTTCTTCTATTTCAAACTCTTTTGATGCATTGCTGCAATTTCCATGAAAAACGGTTGTTGTTCTTGGATGCACGAAGGAAGATGATGATGACATCATATTGACACGTTTCCCAAGAAAATTATTAGGTCAAACAGTTTGCATAAGTTGCTCAAACAGTTTCCCAAACCGTTTGGGAGCAAACGGTTTCAAACCGTTTAAGATGAAACGATTTCACCAAACCGCATGAGAGCAAACGGTTCTAGACCGTTTGGAGGTGTTGACCAGGGTTGACCATTTGGGAATTTGTTGCTAATAATGTTGGTTATTGATCCACTAAATATAATTGACTAGTTCCAATTGGTTCATGAGTTGAAGGCCCAACAATCACCAAAACCCTAATCGGGTTGAGTGTTGATTTCATAAGTGTTTGAGTTTGAAACTTGGGTTTATTGACCCAAACGGTCTCAAGACCATTTGGGGGTCACCCAAGATCGTTTGGAGGTCTAGGGTTGTATATGGTTAAGTGTTTTAAGGACCAAAGATATGGTGTTAACCCTAATCGGCTAAGTGTTGATTTGGCTTGAATGAGTTGATGTTTTGGGTTGATTGACCCAAACGGTTTCAAAACCATTTGGGGATCACCCAAACGGTCTCAAGACCATTTGGTGATCACCCAAGACCATTTGGAGGTCTAGGGTTAAGTATGGTTGAGAAATTGAAGGTCCAAAGATATTAAGTTGACGTATAATCAATTGCTGATTTGGTGACCAATCTTAGGATCCAAACCTTAATTGAATGACATGGTTGATGATGATGTGATGGGAAAACGGTCTCAAGACCATTTGTAGGTCATCCAAATGATCCTAAGACCGTTTGGGGGTCGCCCAAGACCGTTTGGAGGTCTAGGGTTGACTATGGTTAGGTGTTTGGAGATCTAAAGGTATTGAGTTGAAGAGTAATCAATTGCTGATTTGGTGAGCAATGCAATGAACCAAACCCTGATTGGTTGACTTGGATTTTGATGTGGACATGGGCAAGCGGTCTCAAGACCGTTTGGATGTCATCCAAACAACCTCAAGACCGTTTGGGGTCAGGTCATGCCCAATTTGGATGAAGGTTCAATGGTTTCAAAGTAACCAATCTCACATTGATTAATGTTGAAGGATCAACGATTCCAATCCCTAAACCAATTGATTCAAACCCTAATTGATGATCAATTGATGGTCAAATCAGTTGAATGTTGACCTAATTAACTCAATTGAGGTATGGTGATAGGTCCATTTGATGAATAATAACATGATTACAATCAATGAAGGAATCGATCTTAGAAACCCTAATTTAATTAGAATGGTTGAGACCTTTTTTGGTCCTTGCTGTTTTGAGGAGGTTTGGACCAAACGGTCTCAAGACTGTTTGAGACCAAATGGTCTCAAGACCTTTTGGGACCAAACGATCCCAAACCATTTAGGTTCATGCGGTTTCAAAAGTCAACTTTGGGCAAACGGTCTTCACCACCTACTTTACTAAACGGTTTCAAGGTGGTACTTTAGCAAACAGTTTCATTGGTTGTTCAAGACCATTTGAGGTCTAATTTGGTCAAGACCGTTTAGGGTCTCTAAGGCCAAAACTGTTTGGTGGATAATTAACCAAAACAACATGGGTACTTAAAGTGGTTAAAGGACAAAGTGATTAGTTGACTAATACATGATGTAATCAAAGATTATTATAGTAATTACATCTTAATGGGATGAGGTGATTAGTACCTTTGAATAATTAAGCCTTAATGATCATGGTGACAATGACATAACCCATGATGTCAATTCCTCTTTAAGAGTGAGTTGACTTAACCTAATCATGACTGAAGCAAACATCATCTTTAGAAGATGAAAGAGAAGATTTCCTACATGGATGATAATTAAGTATTGGACTTCTAATATGAATGAATGTCTAATTAGGGTATGATCCTTCATAGTGAGATCATGAAACCCTAATTATGATGTATGATGAATCATAACCCTAATTGAGGGCATTGATAGGTAAAATCATAACACATGATGATGATATGATCTTAATTCACAATGATGACATGAGAAACCCTAATTTAGGGTACTTTGATGATCACTCCTACTTGGAATGAATAGTAAACCCTAATCTAGGGTGATGCAATGTGTACAGTAAACCCTAATCTAGGGTGATGCAATGTGAATAGTAAACCCTAATTGTGGGTTATTGAACTTAAACCCTAATCAAGGGTGATGCAATGTGAATAGTAAACCCTAATTCCTAATAAGTTAAATGGAAGTGTGAAACCCTAATTCTGGGTTATATTATATAGCATGAGATCTCTAAGGTTGGATAATGAAGTGATGAGTCATTAATCCTAATTGAGCTGAGGGGATGATCAACCCCAATCGAAATGAAAAGGGAAACCCTAACCCTAAAAAGGGTATAGTGGTGTAACCCTTGAATAATGATGTCATAATTGTTTTGCATTATGTTGGTATGAAATTAATATATCTATTATCATTTGTACTAATCATGCAAGTTTTATGATATATTGAATATAGCCAGGTATGAGCTATGATGCTTTGCTTATTGAAAGTATTTTATGAGATTTGTAAGCAATGATATGCTATGTTGCCTAGTGAAAGGTAACAAAAGAGATTGATAGGTTGTAAGAGCCATGTGAAATACCAGCATTACAATTATCATGTTTACATTAACAGATGACCTGATGGCAATAAGTTACCTGTTAAAGTTGTAACAGGTATTTTGATAATCTCAGGGTTTGAACACCCATATTCTTGAATCATGATGATGGGATGATAAGGGATTGAGACCCCAATGATTAATAAAGCTGTGAAATGAACTTGATAGAAATAGTACTCATTCTTTATAGCAATTTTTATAATGGTTTATGTTTGAAAACATGTCTAATGCTAAAAGAATGATGTAATGTACTTAATTAATCAAGTGAAATGATATCATGTAGAGCCTTGACCATAGATCCATCATCGTCAGTAGTTAGGTGATGGTGAAATAGGTTTTCCTAAAGGAACTCCTGGAGAGCATACTTTTGAGTATGTGGGGGTAATGGGCGTGAATATCCTTACGCCCTAATGGAGGAATTGATGTGAGATAAACATTAAAACTCTCAATCCTTCATTATATGTATATGTCGGGATGATGTATCACTAATCTCCCGATGATGATGTTAATGCCGAATCGATGTGAGATAAATAAGAAATCTCTCGATTGCAAAGAGAGTACAACATGCCACTGTAACTCTAATAGAGAAGTTGTCAGTATACCCTGGAAAGCTATTTATAGCAGAGACAGAAGATGTCCTACATGTTGTTCCTCACACTGACTGAGGAAGATGAGGTCATAGAAATCTGGCTCTTCTGATGACCTATGTATGGTACCGATTTTGATTTCGCAATGGTCGGTTGGAGTATGAGCGGTATACCTCATCTCCTTAGGGCATAAGTATGATTGTAAAATGTAATCAGCCGTGTAGAATATTTGCTTAGGGTTGAATTATGAGAATCAATAGTTCATGATACATGGTCTATTATATCCTAGTTGGATAAATGATATATATGTTCTTCATATTCCTTATTGGATAAACGACTTGCAGCTTTGTCAAGTTATAACTGGAATGAACTGTATAGAGAATACTGCTCTACTTAACTTAATCAATGATCTACCTGTTGTTGAATAATTATAATTCTACTGCTCAATGTTATTCTATTATCAGCAATAACAATGTTTCTGGCGGAGAGTTATATCTCTCGCTGAGACAATTTTCAATTATCTCACCCTTGTGGGATTCAACTTTTTAGGTAGATGCCGAGGAAGAAGAAACCCTTCAATGGGTGAGCAGCAACAACAGCCACAGCAACAGCAGCAACAGCAAGGACAGCAGTGATCCATAGGTGGAGACACTATTTGTCAAGTCGTGTATATATATAGAGAGTCCTATGTGTCGTCTCTGTACTCTCAGGTCCTAGGAGTCAGTAGATGGTTTGATATAGATCTGAGATTTTTGACTTGATGCTTCGAGATTTTTGTATACTGCTTATGTACAGTTTAACTGGGCAGTCAATGTTATGACTCTCGAGATGAGATGATACAGGGATGTACTGATGAATCAGAATGTAAATAACTTACTTTGGTTCCTTATGTAAGAGTTTTACAGTTTGTGGATTTCTTTGCAAAAAGTTTTAATTTTTAGTGATTTTCAGTAATTCCGCTGCTAATAATTCGCTTCCGCATTAATTAATCATGTTTTCATAAGTTGGATGCCACATATTGTGTCTGTAACGCTGCACTTGTGAACTATTCAATAATAGAGCAGAAGCATACATTTACATTCACTTCAAGGGGGTGTCCCAACCATGATATTCATTGCATAAAAATAGAGTTTATACAACCACCATGGGATAAATATAACATTTCTCATACTCAAATTCTCAACATAACACTTAAACTAAACATGGTATGTTTCTTATAATAAGGAAAAATAATATAAACTAGGTATAGTTGGCACCACCCCACTAGGTCCTTTCTTCTGAAGATTCCTTTATGCTTGGTCCTTACATGTGGACATCACGCCCCCAACCATGCATCAAACAAATTGTACGTGTAATTGAACATATTATATCATAAATAGAAAATATAAAGTGGAAATGAACTTTTAACATTAAACGTTGAAAAGAACACATTTATTTTTACATCAATCTTTTATCTTGACCAATAGAAAAATCCTCTAGTTTGCACTGAAGTGCCTCTTAGTGGTGCTCTGAGGAGCATGTTAGTGAGGATCTTATAGAAGTTGTTGTTTTTTATCTTTCTCTTACTCTTAAGACTCCTATTTCCTATTCCTTGGCTCTTATTTGTAACACCATTCATGAAATGTGATATATAGAATTTGATAAGAAAGAACATGTAATTCATTTTTAATCTAATAACCTCTATCGTCATAAGCATTTAAGACAAAAAAATACATTCATAACATTTCATGTACGTTGTACATACACATATACAAGCAATCATACTTATGTTTAAATTGCATGAGTCACTTACCTCTCTTAGAAAAAGATCCTAGTTGCTCTTCCTAGGTTGAAGAAACCCTCATCACCATGTTTATTCAATAATAATTCATTGATTATTTTATTCACTTTAATTTTTAGGGTTTCATTACTCTTGACTAAAATAGGGAAAGTCCTAGTCAAAACAGGCTCTCAAAATCCTAGTCGGACATCTAAATCTTTAAAAACAAAAAAAATCATATATGGTTTGACCCAAATAGAGTTATACTTCAATGACTAAGATTTTTTAAAGATAAATCTGCACTCAACCAATCAAGGACGAGATAAAATCTAACTTATTTTTTAAAATCTCATCTATGGTGTAGTAAAAAGATCAATGTGCCCACCAGGTCATTTCTTGGACATATGCGTGACATAGGGCAACATGGACTTAGCAAAATGGGATTGATATCAAATATAGGAGAATAATATATGGAATACACATGCCCATGTGACAACCAAAATAAAAGGTCAAGGGTGGATTTGCCAACCCACCACCGATATTTATCAATAGAGAGTCGATAAATTATATGAAATTAGGGGGATAAATCCTTGATACCTAGATCCTTGAGATTAAAACCAAGTGAGAAACCAAGGTCAACAGTGAGTCCTCATACTCACCATGGCAAAGAGCCCCGACTCAAGTTGTCTCATAGTCTAGAGGACCAATAGCTTCTCCTACCACGACAAGAAGGAGGAAGGTGGAACCCTACCATAGAGTGAAACACACTAATAAAAAGATCTAAATCCTTTGTTGATGCATACCAAAATGGATGGTGGAGATTGGAAGGTCCAAAAGAAAACAAGCTCACCGGTCTCCAGGAAGAACCCAAAATAAGTGAAAGAGGTAACAATTGAGATACTTGAAATCTCGACAAAACTCTTGTCAATGGATCTTATTGGGGTGTGGTTAAGTCTCTCACAACTTCTCCTGGAGGTGGCATAGGTCAAAGACTCTCCACCACATGTGACCTTGAGGGAGGTTATAGGCGGAGTAGGGGAAATGAATACGGGGGTGCTAGAGGGAGAGGTAAAAATAGTTTTGGGTTTTAGGATGATCCTTCATCATTCTCCCAAGTCTATTATATATGTGGAGGCCTAGGGAAGATTGGGTTTCTCTCAGAGATCGAAACAAGGGAGGACATCAGTGTGTCTAGGAGTCCATGAGATCTAGGCCAAAAAGACCACATGTTAGGGGTATATCTGCTCGAGAGGTTGAAGGTATGGTGAGGAGATGTTTGTTGGAGCTGGGATTTCTTAGAGAGAGAGATAGAGATCAGACATGGAAGCGGTTAGTGTACAGTCATAACATGACTTAGACTTGGGTGAGGGAGAAAGATGGGAGTCGTCTGATGAACCTATGTGGGTGGTGATTAAAAGAGAGTCATAAAATAAGGCCGAGAAAAGGTAAGGGAAAAAGAATGTGCATGAAATGCAATTAAACTAGAAACCGACTAAGGAAGTATTGATGTGTATAATGTTGTTTTCAAAATATTATAACCTTGAAAACCCATAACTAGATCCTAATAATGAAATTGAATCAAATAGCTAACTAAGGAAAGGTTATTTGATACGGTGACAAAATATGTGATAAAAACCCATAACATACGAAAAGACATATTTTTTTCTTCTCATACGGTGATATACAAAAAGAGACCAAAGTTAGCAGCTGAATAGAAATTCACGACTATATTCAATTTTATAAAAGTACATCATCGTCTCCCATATATGGTTATATGAAAGCTACAACATAAGGATCTAGTAGAAGGATAACCAAATATCTCAACTCAATCTTGCCGAGTGCTTCACATTTATTTAGGTGATAAAATATAGTTCAAATGGTAGCAATATGTGACCTGTGGTGGAGCGTCTTTGGCCTTCGCCACCTCTAGGAGAAGTTGTGGGAGACCCAAACACACCCCAATAAGCTTCACAAATAAGAATTTTGTGGAGATTTCAGGTATCTCAGTTTTTCCCTCTTTCACTTGTCTCAGGTTCTTCACGATGATCAATGAGCCTATTTTCTTTTGGACATTCCAATGTTCACTTTGCATTTTGTTTTGCATCAATGAAAAGATTTAGATCATTTTTCTTGGTGTGTATCTATGGTAGGGTTCCACAGTATGCCTTCTCCCTACCATGGCAGGAGAAGCTATTGGTCCTCCAAGCAACGAGACAGTCTGAGTCGGTGCTCATTGCCTTTGTGAGGATGTGAAGGACTCAATTTTAACCTTGGTACCTTGCTTGTGATCTCAGAGATCTAGGTATTAAGAATTTCCCCCCTATATAAAATAGGAGTGAAAAGGCGCACTCGGTAGGGAATGAAACCCAAAAAAACAAAGTACTTACACTACTCTAGGGCTACTGAATCACAAAGCATGTAGTAAATGTGGAGGCAAGTATAAAATGTAGTCTTTTATAGAAATTAAGTTTCCATCACAAAAATGGATAAAATATGCATCAAGCACATAAGTGGGCAAAAGTGGTACGTATCACCAACTAGGGTTTCATCATGAAAAAGAGCAGAATCTAGAGCCAAAAGAAAGTCCAACGAAGTTGGATGATCATATTATCAGAATCAAGTAGCATATTGCACATGAAATAATGTCTCATATGAGAGGAATTCTGTAGGCTATCAAGAGAGAATATAATTTAGGTTAATTACTCAATATAGAACAAAATAGGATGCAAACATACCTTGAGTTGAGTGTTAAGTCAGAGATAAAGAGGAAGAGGAAGAGGCCATCTTGCCGCAATGGCGTGTTGCCATCACGATATTGGGAGAAAATTACAAGAGAGGGTCGGGGAAGAAATCCAAGTTGTTCATTGTGTGCTTGGACATAGTCAATAGGGTGTGTTTATATAAGTAGGGGAGAAAAGTTGTGGTCCAACTTCCTTTATAATCTAATTTCATATTTTGTTAAAAGAAACTCATATTTACTTGGTTTGACCATTAAAACAACTTTTTGATCAAGGCATATGTTCCACAATGTAATTAATTCTTTACATGAAAATGTATATATTTTTTTATAAAAAAAACTTCTCTACCGCAATAAAAGTATTATATCTCTTGAAACAATTCATGGATGTAATTAATATATCAATATTTCATACCGTCTTTATACATTATGTTTGCCACCAACATACTACTAAATTAAATTGAAGCCTTTAAAACAACATTATACACATCAATACTTTCTTTTTCAAAATATTATAACCTTGAAAACCCATAACTTTCAACGGTATGAAATGTTAACCACATCTTATTTATTATATAAAACTTCTATCTCTCTCTCCGTGTGTGTATTTAATAAAGAGAGAAAAATGGAAAGATTTGGAGGTCTACATAGTTCTCCTAACAAAATATATGTAAAAAGTCATAATTGTCATTAAGATTCACCAAACCATCAAAACATCATTCTGATTTTCAAAATAATATAATGTCTACCACTTTCACACTTATACTTAAATAGAATAACACAATGCTTCACTAAGACTTTATTTTCTCATGAACACTTTAAAACATATTTGAAATCACATCATCCATTAATCATGATTTCAACCACCATTTATAAACCATATCTCCAAAATTGTGAATCTATAATTTCTCCAAAATTTATCAAAAATCACAACTGTAATCAAAAGTCTCCATTTAAAATTTCACCTTATTTGGACAAAAGAATCCCATTATATGAAAGTTTTATTGTTTCATAGAAATAATGTAAATGATTTAAACCATTAAATTTAGTTAGACTATAGTTCTTGTATAACTTTTTTTAACCATAAAACAAGCTTTGATTGGTCCGAAATTTTATATCATACTTCAACACTAGTGCAACAACTTTTCCACTAATTTTCATTGAAAAATAAATTCGTTTAGCCATCTAACTAAAATATCTCCAAAAACTATTATTTTTAGCACATATGAATTTTATAACTATTAAAACAATCTCCAAAAATGTTGAAATCTTAACTATAGATCTAATACATGACTATAAGCTTCATGACAAATTTGGGGATCATTTGGATACACCAAAATCTCAAAGTCATATATATGACATTATAAAACATTGAAAATCGATTTTGTCACACCTAAACATGGGGAACATGATTCTATAATTAATTTTCCCTTTTTGTAGTTATTCAACATGTTATTTAATATTTTGGGCTTAAAAGTACATTGTCTCTCCTAAATTATACTAGAGTATTTAAGATTGTCCAGATTAGATATAAATTTACACATAGGCAAAACCTGGTATGTGGATTCCAAATTTGAAGTTTATTTTCTCTTTTTGAGATTGTAGTAATTTTTTAATACTTTTTACTCTTATCCTATTTTCCTTTCCAAATATAATTAAGATAGTTATTATTATGAAAATAATGTGAAACTTGATAACCAAGCTAATAGACACCCAAGAAATATGTTTTTTATCATTATATTTTACTTTTGAGATTTCTTTTTATGAGTTAAGGCAACGATATGAATTTTAAAACATTATCCTTATATTTATCAAAACATTATATTAAGTCATACTTATGTCACCTTGTTACAAAAAGCGTTATATATATTTACTATGAACAAAAAATTACCTTTTACATAGTTAATATCTTTAGTTTATTTATTCAACTTTAATTAGATTATATAAAAATATTAATATTAAATTACCAGTTGCTACTTCAAAGCAAGTTATCATTTTTATTTACTCATCATGTTGGTAAAGAAAATATATGTAACATATTTCATGATTTTAGTTACATGTTTCTACATAATTAAATTGTTATGTAAATGTGATCTGAATTTTAATCCTTGTTTGGTCACATACAAAGAACAAACCTAACTAGCTTTCTAATCATGGAATAGGGTAAAATTCTAAGTTTTCATTCGTTACAGAATACCCATGCACATGCGACAAATGAACTAAAAGCTCAAGCGTGGATATTGTTGACTCTAGGTCAATGTTGACTCAATGTCTAAATTAAATAAGCCCTCATTTTGATGATGACTAAATCATTCCAATTATTTGTGTATAATGCTTCTACATTGAGTGATTTCAGATTAGGTATAGAAACACTCCAGATGCCCTGACTTGCGTATCTCAAATTGGAGAAAAGACATGTCAAAGTCAATACAAGTGCATGTTTTTAGAACATGATGTAAATCCATTAGAATCATGTTGTAAATCACTTGTAATGATTGTATGACTTGTAATAAGCTTAGAAAAAATCAGGAGTACTTAAATTGAATATTTAAGCACTTTAATGACATTTTATAAAATTCATTACAAGAACTTTATCGGTTGAGTTACAATCTCGACCGATCCTTGATGGATTTTGAGAATGCCATGGCTCGGTCGAGTTTCCTATACAGAGAACTCAAATGACCACTAACTGGAATAAAACTGATTTAATCGATCGCTTGAGTTCTACCAGGACAAACTCGATTGATTGGTCAAATTAGCTTTGTCTCATAGTGCATTAGGTCGAGTACCTTTATAGAAACTCGACCGATAGCACTGTACAGAGAAGTGCAGAAAAGTGTTTCTAGTCATTGTGGAGTTGCAACATTCGAAAATATATCTATTACAAGCCACAAAATGGCTAATTTTTGTTCTTAAGTGTTCCCAAAGGCTAAGAGCCATCCCCAACCATGAATAGGACCTTGGCTTCATCCCTTGGTTAGACAAGCACTACAAAGGTCCCTATTCTATAGTTGAATGATCCTACAACCTCCTCTCTCTCTAAGCTTAATCACTTACTACATTCATTAGAGTGAGTAGGAGATTTGTAAGAGAGCTTTTCCTACATGTATATCTTGTGAGGCTCTCACTTCCACCACCTCCCTATCTCTCATTTCAACCATGAAGGTGAAGGTTATCTCTCTTAGATAAGAGAGATGAAGAAGAATAAGGGAAGGAGTCCCTTGGTGAAGAACAAGGTCGAAGACTTGGAGCAGTAGTGGGTAAGCCCTTGGTGAAGGCAGAATACTCCTTGCTTAAGTGGGTAAGTCCTTGGTGAAAGCTTCTTCGAGTGAAAGTGAGGTCAAAGGTGGAAGATCCAAGAAGAGTGGGTACTCCCTACAAGGCCAAAGACTTGATGCAAGTGTGGGTAAGACCTTATTGAAGGCTGAAGATATATTGACCAAGTGGATAAGTCTTTGGCTAGGTTTAAGACTCTTTGTATTGGATATATAAGTCCTTTGGTGGGTCATGTGTTATAACTCTTATAAGTAATATATAGAGGAAGAGACACTCAAAAATCCTAGAGGTTGACCTCTGTAGGTAGTGGATTGACATACTCCTAGTCTAGAGTATGGAACCACTCTACATAGCTTGTCACTTGGTGCTTGTTAAATCTCTCTCTCCCTTACTATGTATGTTTTAGTTGCACTCAAATTTCCTATTTAGTAACCTTATCTTGTGATATAACTTGAAGGTCTAATGAATTTTGTTTAAGTTCATTCATCTCTATTCACCCCCCCTCTAGAGCAAATCACCCATCCTAGGATCCAACAGATATGTCAACCCACCTTTGATATTGATCAACAAAGAGCTAATGAACACAATGAAACCAGGGGGAGAAATTCTTAATACCTAGATATCTGATATCACAGGCAAGGTACCAAGGTCAAAGTTGAGTCCTTCACATCTTCACGAAGGCAATGAGCACCGACGACTGTCTCATGGTTTGGAAGACCAATAGCTTCTCCTGCCATGGTAGGGAGAAGGCATACTGTGGAACCCTACCATAGATACACACCAAGAAAAATGATCTAAATCTTTTCGTTGATGCAAAACAAAATGCAAAGTGAACATTGGAATGTCCAAAAGAAAATAGGCTCATTGATCATCGTGAAGAACCTGAGACAAGTGAAAGAGGGGAAAACTGAGATACCTGAAATCTCAACGAAATTCTTATTTGTGAAGCTTATTGGGGTGTGTTTGGGTCTCCCACAACTTCTCCTAGAGGTGGCGAAGGCCAAATACGCTCCACCATAGGTCACATACGGAGTAAGAGATATGAGTGTGGGGGTTCTAGATGGTGAAGCAACAATAGTTACAAGTTTCAGGATGATCCTTGATTGTTCTTCGAGTGTCTCTTATATAGATTGGATGTCTGAGGAATCTTGGTCTTCTCTTGAAGGTTGAAACAGGGGAGGACATCGATGGTTCTGGGAGTCATAGGATATCTAGGGCACACAGATCCTATGTGTCACGGGTCAATCTGCTCATGAAGTTGAGGGAGATGGATGTTGGGGAGGGGCGACTACTATAAAGTTTTAACAGGACTTGGACTCGGGTGAGGGAGAAAGCTGAGAGTCATCCTTAGAACTCGTGTGGGTGGCAATAAAAAGAAAGTCGTCTAATAGGGTTGAGAAAATGAAGTGGAAAAATAATGTGCGTGATAGTGCAACTAAATCGGAAACTTAGGTTAGGTCAGATAATAAGTGACACTTTTTTATTAATTTTAATTAATAACTATATAGAAACTTCCTTTATTTATTTAGGTGATCAAATAAAGTTCAAACGATGCCTAAATTGAACCATAAGTTATTTAGAGGGTCGATAACTTTCTGATTCAATTATATCTAGATTTTGACTATATTTTATTCATAAATTGTATATATATCACTATCTTGATTTAAATGTACTAAAAGACATGATAATGTAAAATAACATTTCCTTAATTAGTCATTTGAGTCAATTTTGAGAATAAGGGAAATTATCCACTCAAGATTTATCCTTTTCATCTTTCATGCCTTTTTAGGGAAATTATCTTACATGGCAGAGAAAAAAGAGAGAAGATAATTTTATTTATCATTTATGCTAAGAGTTATCTAAAACAAAATGAAAAGTGTCATCACGATGTTTGGTTCAAGTAGTCTATTTCATATTTACAAAATGTATGTCTTTTACCTCTTTTATCTATTTTAAACATCCTAAAGAGTAGGGGACAAGAAAAGGAAGTGAGACTAATTATTATTATCTTTTGTGATAGTTGAAACACTTTAATGCATATATGAAAAACAAAAGGTATTTGGAGTTACTTTCTTTTTTTCCTTAATTAATGATTCCAAAAGAAATATTATTTCATGGCCTTTTTATATTAAGTCCCTCAATTAACTTTTATTTAAAAAACCACGTTAAAGGTTCAAATTAGTTGCGAAAACTAGGGTTTTTATAGTGTCACATTTGTGGCAAGAGATTGGTTCAAAACACATGCAAAACGAGGGTAAGGTTGCGTCACTATCAACACAACAATACAACATTGAGGTTATCGAGTGAGACGATTATGAACCGGCCATTGCTCGCCAGAGCATGGGGTCAAATTGGTCAAAAACTATCGATCACTTTACATATGCAAACACAAGGTTGCTATCTAATATAGATGAGTTAAGTAGCAGGTGTGATTTCATCCATAACAATCTCACCTCTACTAGTGATAGTGCAAACTCTAGCCACAAGGGTTAGAGGAATAGTTCCTAGAACAACAACCTCTTATTATCATGTACCAATAATTTATTCACAACTTGGTTGTTAATATTGTATGAATCAAGTAAGTGTTGTATTTTGGTGGGGGACTTGTAATCAAATAAGTCATGCAGGACTAGGGGAAGGAGGGAGTGAAACATAATTTTTTTGTCATATAAAACATGTTGTTGTGGGGATCTAAACTTGGGTAAACCCATTCATGCTTTGCAAGCCATACTAAATGCCTACCAATCCGATTAAGGCTACTACTTAGTTTGAAGTTTAACACAAAATGTAATAATCATTTTGTTTGTTATGTACATAAATATTTTTTGAATAGTGCAGGGGGTGGGTGCTAGAGCCCCAATACCCCCCCTCTAGATCCTCCCCTATTTGTACAATATGGTATACTCACAAGTTAATGGAATATTAAAGATTATATCTCCCCCTGGAGACCTGATGAATCAATCGTCAATCTTTTTTATAAAAAAAGAGTATGTCTCATACAAACAACTAATAATTGTGATATATGTAGCAATGGAAACTGACATTACAACCACAACATAACCTTTTGTACGTACAGATTAAGTTGTTTTATTGAAGAGTGCAATGATGTATTGCATCAAGCAATGAGCTTTCATGATAACCTTTTTTGTAAACTCACCAAGTCTACTTATTGTTGACATGCACATAGATGTTGAAATGGAGTATAAAGCATATATGGACATGTACTTTATCTTATCTAATGAATTCAACAAACTAGAAGATTTAGATCACTATAATCTCCCACCAACTCCCTCATCAAGTCCAAATGATATCCACTATATTATTACCCAATGTATGGATGAACACTAGGCATCCATGTACCATAGACGTTAATGTATGAAAACATGCACGAACAATTTTATTGTTTGTATTAGGTCATTTATGTTGTGTTTTAATTGTTTGTATATAATTCTATATTTATTGGTCTATGATGATACATCAACATTACAATGATTTATGCAACCTTAATATAATGTGTTACCCATATGTAGATGACAAGTACCACATAATATATAGAATGATATGAGAACTCATTAAAGTGATGCCAGGGATGCATGATATATCGTGACCTTCTCAAAGACAAATGTGCATATGTTGTGCAACATCTAATAACATCATTCCATATCACAATGACAAGTTAGTAGGAAAAGCTACAGTGGACTTGAGTGAAACTCAATTTCTACCAGTATAAAATTCTAAGGTGGACTGGTGGTCTTGATGCAATCATTGTTGTAGACCAAAACTGAACTTCATACAACCAAGACGTGATCTAGTTGAAATTGACCATGTGTTAGAGTTCGTGACACATATGAAGTGACCATATTTTATAACAATGTAATCAATAATGTATCACTGCTGATATGTTACCAAAAAGACACAGAATTGTAAGACAACGAGAGTAATTATCTTTCCATATCACTTATTTATGTGTTAATTATTAGAAACTCAATTTATTTGTAAGTAAAATTTCAACATGTCTCATTCATTATAGCTACTTAGATGCACGTACTTGAACAACGAACATGTATTACAATATGCAATTTCTATACCATGTCAACTAATAGTATACACTAACAATACAACTACACAAATAAAAATAATCCAACTTCAGCGAATGCCTCCCACAATGAAGCATATTAGAAATAATTATCTATACACAATTGAATATTACATATGAATGTGGCATACATACAAATTTTTATCATAGTGAAATTGTAGTCACACAAAAGGCTATAGCTCAAACGGCCAAGCAAACAAATTAACACTACAACTAGATTAACATCATAATTAATATTACTTGCCAAACAGAATCACAATGCAACCAAACTCAACCTCCAATTTAAACTCCTAGCCAAAATGAATCAGACATGGATTATACTACACTTAGAAAGCCCTATAATTTAGATTATTAATCAAACATAATTAGACCATAGTCTGACTGTATCCAAACTCAATGCTGCAATTATGAATGCTATCCAAACATGATATGACTAGTATTAGACTCAATTGTCAAATAAAAATGAAGTTCAACCCAAACAAACTAATCTCAATCCCTTAACTAACTCGGCTTAGGATTAGTTTGGTTGGATGTAGAACCAACCGACATTTGGATTTGTAAAATAGGAAAAAGAAGACGGTGAGTAAACTGAACCAGTCAAGTTAATTTGCAAACATTTGGTACCACATGGTTTATCTAGGTTAATGACGTTCGCATTTGACATTTCATTCGATGAACAGCGTGCCAAGGTGACGTACCAGACATTTGTATGCAGAAAAGAGCATTAGGCATATGTGCGCATGAGATAGAGATTTAGGAAATGGAACCGCGCCCAAAGAACTGCGGTCCGTTTCCCCTATTTTGCCTGGGGCTAAAAATTAATTGGTAGTTTGTTTCCACACCATGAGTTGAAATCACATACAACCAAATGCTTGAAATCCAATTTCAGGTGTACTTGTAAATTTAGTTTGCAGCTCAACCAAACTGGCCCCTAGCCCGCATAAATCTTATGCTGAAAAAGGACTAATAAATTATTTGTGACCTGATGATACATATCACATGGCAAAAAAACAACTGGGCTGGGGCTAAATAAAGGCAAAAAAAACCAAAATGGCACATTTGCCAATTTTTATTACCTAAATGGCACGTTCTTGAACTTATTGCCCAAAATGGCACATTTTGGGAGCAATGTGTCCCCTGATGGGACGCATTACCCTCACGGGAGGTAATGCGTCCCAGCGGAGGACGCATTGGTCCCACATGGGGGCAATGCGTCCCAGTTCGGGACACATTGCCCTCCTGTGGGGCCAATGCGTCCGCATCCGGGACGCATTGCCTCCCGGGAGGGCAAAGCGTCTCGGCAGCGGACGCATTGGCCCCACAGGAGGGCAATGTGTCCCCAAGCGGGATGCATTTCCCTCTGTGGGGCCAATGCGTCGCGCGCAGAGATGCCCCCAACGGCTAGAAAATGCCATGCGGGCAATGCGTCCGGGACGGGGATGCATTGCTCCCTGGACCGGCCCAGCCCAACAACTATTTTGCTGTTGGGGCCGCGGCGCGGTGCCACGTGGGCGCAATGCGTCCCCAACTGGGACACATTGCTCCCCTATATATATTGGCCAAAATCAACTCCCAAACTCACACCATTCTTCATTTCCTTACTCTTGCTCTATACTCCCATTGCTCTAGAGCTTTTGCTCGGATTTCTACTGCTTGGAGGCGATTTCTAGCTTATTTTGGGTGATCTTGGAGCTGCTATCTTCTACTGCTTGGAGACGATCTTGGAGCTTCTTCTTTCTCTTCTTGTATTCTTCGATTGTCAAGGGATAATTCTCCATTTGAGGTATTTATTCTACCAAAATTTTAATTTCCAAAACTTGAACTTAACATTAGTACGAAATATTACAACTGAAATAATTATATTGTTACTCCTTAATTCCACATTACTGAAATAATGATGTAGAAAATGACAATTGAATGCTAATTAATACCTTAAAAATTATTGTTCGAAATTGCAAAATTGTTGTTCTGAAATGTTAGTGTTACTAAAAAATTAGTAAAATTGTTGTTATGAAATGTTAGTTAATTTTACTGAAAAAATAGCAAAATTGTTGTTCTGAATTGTTGTTCACTGTTAATGTTATAGAAAAAGTAGTAAAATAAATTTAATTCCAAATTCAAAATTATTGTTCTAAAATCTTAACTATTCTTTTAAAAATGATGTCACTGCTCTAAAATATTAATTCATGTTAATATAATGTTATAAAATATGAATTTCTTTTTGATGTTAATATAATATTCTAAAATATAGGAACATGTCATCTAGTTCAAATTCACGAATTGTGAAGATGCGATATGATGGACAATTTCTCTCTGATGGGTCTTATTCTAGTCGATCTGTTAGACCCAGAAACATTTCACTTATTAATACCCTATCTGAACTAAAATCATATATCTATACAACACTTGACATCAATCCCAACCACTTCTCTATCAAAATATCCTATCTTTTCCCTGGAGAAAATCATATGCTCGTACAAGTTCATGATGATGATGCACACAGAACCTTGTTATCACTTTCAGCTGATGCCTATATTGATGTGTTTCTTGAAAAAACATCTATCCACCAACAACCTTGTTTAATGAGTCTATTGAATCAATTTCAATCTCAATTCCCTCACAATAATTTATGGAGTCAACCACCTCAATTCTCTCAAAGTCATTTAACTACTAAATGGAGTCAACCACCTCAATTCAATCTTAGCAATTTAACTACTGAATGGAGTCAACCACCTGAATTTTCTCAAAATCTTACTACTGAGAATATTGGTGTTGAGGTTGAGGAGGGAGATAATGATATTGATCATGAAGGTGATAATGATAGTGATCATGAAGGTGATAACAATAGTGATATTGAAGGTGGTAATAACAGTGAACCACCTGAGGATGAGTCGTTGACTGAAACCGATGATGAGCACACACATCCATTCCCTGACTCTATTGCAACATTGAGTTCTATTCCATCCATATTTGACAACCAATGGCCCCAACATGAACACATTGATTCCAACTATGAAGCTTTTCAATATGATGACTGGGTGGAAGATTTTCGTCATGAATTTCATCTCAATTACAATCCTTCTAGTGTTGTTATATATGAGGGTGCTTTATTTGCATCCAAAGTTGTACTGGTTGAGACGCTCCAAAAATGGTCGGTACAAAAGAATGTCCAGTATCGTACATTACGCTCAAATAATCGTCATCTTAAACTTGTTTGTATCCATGATCAACGATGTCCTTGGAGATTGACCGCTTGCCAGTCCAAAAGAGCAGGTGGCATGTGGAAGATAAAACGTTGTAAAGCAGGCCACAATTGTGAATTAACTGTTATGAATCATGATCATCACCAAGTCACAACATCTTATATTGCTAGAATGATAATGCCAATCCTAGTATCACGATTGGATATGTCGACATGAGAAATTCGTGACAAGGTGAATGTTGAACTAAGGCTCAATATATCTTACAAGAAGGCATATCTAGCGAGGAGGAAGGTTGTTTGTAAAATATTTGGAGACTGGGAATCATCATATCATAGTTTGTTGTCGTTCCTGATTTCTCTGATACAATATATTCCAAGAACTATATATGCCCACCTTATTGATGATTATACCCTTCAAATTGAAGGCACTCGTAGATTCAAGCGGGTGTTTTGGGCATTTGGTCCAGCTGTGAGGGGTTCGGCCTATTGTAGGCTTGTTCTTACTATTGATGGCACAAAATAGACGCACTTGTCCTAATGTCATATGATGTCTGGTCATGTAATGTTTGCAATTTCAATTTACTCAAGTCATGTAATGTTTGTAATTTCAATTTATTCAAGTCATGTAATGTTTGAAATTTTAATTTACTCAAGTCATGTAACGTTTGGAATTTCACTAAAATAATGAATTTATAATGGTTTTTTTATAGATGGCTCATCGAAGGACATGAACATTTCACATGTCTGTAGAGTTAATCCAAATAATAGCTACGAAGTGCCTACAGGGAAAAATGGCTCATCAAACTCTATTGGATGATGACTGGAATGACGTACCAGATTTGTTGTACAACAAGTTAGGATTTATAGTTACAAAAGAACAAGCAAAATTTCATTGGCAATTTTTAAAGCAAATGTTTCACATGTATGAAGAACTTCTTGAGCTACCTGGTTGGTATTGGGATCACACGAAACAGAAAGCAATGTCAATCAATGAACAAGTTAAAAACCAGTTAGCTGTATCACATCCAGAGATACATTGAGTTGTACATCAAATGTGGCCATTTTATGAACCTCTAGATGAGATATTGAATCAAATGCAGTAACTAATTATTGTAGTATTTCACTTTTAGTAGTTCATGTTGTATTTTTATATTGTTTGGTAGTTCATGTATTTGAATTAATTTCATCTTATCTAATGAAGAATCTTGACAAACTTAAATGTTGTACAATATTTGTACTTTTCATTTAATGTAATATTTGCACTTTTCATAGATATGGCTCCTAGACAAGCAACCTACCGACTCTCCCAACACCACATCATGTTGGCACAATGGCCTATTACTGACCCGGATGTTTTAGAAAATATTTCCATGACTGGTTTTGGGCTGGTTCATAGGCTACCCTCTATCCACCTTGACCCACTTTAATCACTGTATTAGTTAACAGGTGGGACAACTCTAGCAATACTTTTAGGTTTCCCCCTTTTGAGATGAGTGTAACCCTTCAGAATGTTGCAGTTCTTTTAGGCCTGAGGATTGATGGCCCATCGGTTATAGCTTCATATCCATTAGGTGTAGATGAGGGGCAATTTTCTTCATGGACTCACCTTTGTGAGAATTTCTTAGGAGATGCACCAGATGGGATGTCTAAGGGGCATATCTCCTTGATTTGGCTGCGTGAGACCTTCAAGGATATGGATCTGACCGCGGGTGATGAAGAGAAACAATTAGAAATGAGGACAAGGTACACTAGGGCATATCTCTTATACTTCTTAGGTAGTTACCTTATCCCAGACAGTACCGGGGATAGAGTGCATGTTAGGTACCTCCCTCTTGTGTCCGATTTTGCATGTTGTGGCACTCTATCTTGGGGTGTTGCAACTCTAGCTTTCTTATATAGGGAGTTGTATAAAGCAACCACCCGGTCCAGGAGAACAGCCCATCTGTCAGGTTGTGTCTGCCTATTACAGTTGTGGTGTTGGGAGAGGTTGGGAATTGGACGCCCAGGTACAATTGCAATGCATTGGGATGATTGGCCAGAAGATGTTCCCTTGGGTTACATGTTAAATATCTACACAATTAATTTTTATATTTCTCCAAACATTATGTAGTGTTTATCTAAATTTAGTTTGTCAATTTAATAGGTGGCCTACCTTTGTCCAAAGGAGTCAAACTATCAGGGGAACAATCCAGTTTTACAATTCAACATTTGACCAGATTTTGCCCTCACAAGTATAGCTTACTTACCTCTACTAACATGTTATATGGTATATGTTTTATTTATTTGTAATTTACTCCATTTTATATGATACATGTTGTCTATATGAATAACAGATAGAGTTGACTCCTTACACTGCTGATGTTCTCGAGAGATTGTCTGCCATTTGTAGAGATGGTAGTGATATTTAGTTGGCACGAGTGCCTCTGTTGTGCTACACAATAGTGGAGTGACACTTCCCCGACAGAGTACTTGGATAGTTCGGCTTTGTTCAAGTACAACCTACTCTTGAGCTGCCGCAGCTTAGCCAGATAGATGGGAGGGGTCATGTGGCTGAGGATTAGATGCTTCATCATAGGCGGGAGGTGCAGATGTGGAACAACAGACGTGAGAGCTTAGTTCCCGCTCCACCAGCTGATACAACCTTCAGTCCTCAGGTTCACTATGCATGGTATCATCCATAATACATCGTGCCCCCTCCAGCTATGCCTCCAAGCACATACTACCCGCAAAGTTATCGCCAGCAGGAATTTGTGAGTATCATTATTATTTCTTTTACAAACTGTTATTATTTATCTTTGTTATTTGTAATATATGTAATTGGTCTTTATTATGTGTACATACTTTGTTTTACAGGTACAAACACAGGTGGCGATCTGAGCGGCATTAGAGCACGCCCCTGCACAGATCAGAGACAGCATCTATAACATCTAGGGGAGTTACTTTGATAGTCTTCCCGACTATTCTCGGCCATGGGATCCCATACCCACTCATACCACAACCCCTGAGCCCACTCCTACTCCTACTGCTGAGCCCACTCCCACTCCCACTTCTCACTTCACGTCATGGGGACCGACTGGGCCATATTTTTCAGGAGCTGCTTCATATTCCTCATTCATCACCCCACCTCAACCAACATCATACTATGGAGCAAGTTCTTCTTCTGTTCCATAAACTACATTCCCACCACCAATTATTCTTGAGAGTTGATGTAACGACAATCGCCAAACCGACAAACAAATCGTTACTAATTAAGCGGAATTTCAACATAAACAACGGATTAACAAAAATCACTAAAAATTAAAACCATTTTTTTCTTCTTCAAAGATATCCATTTCTAGGAAAACTCTTTAAGGCAGAACCAAAACTTTATATACATTATTGTTCACATTGTACATTCACTGTACCATCTCTTCTCGAGGATAACATATAACAGTTGCTTTGTCAAAGCATATAATGAAGCAACATAAAACCTTGAGGCTTATAAGCCAAAAACATTAGATCGTTCATGAAACCATAACGAACCAACTCTAAGGATCTGAGAGTACAGAGATGACACATAGGACTTCTATCTACAAAACATGACAGACAGTACACTCAACCTGAGCTGTCACTGCTGTCCCTACTGCTGCTGATGTTCTTCCTCTACAAGATGTTCTCAACCTCCTCCGTGCCTGTCCACCTAAAAATGTTGGATCCCACGGGGGTGAGACAATTGAAAATTACCCCAGCGAGAGATATAACTCTCTGCCAACAATGTTATTATCACAGTAAAATAATATTAAACTGAGCAGAGGATAAGCAGTTTAGAACAATCTCATATTTTAAAGCATGGCAGTTGTCTATGATAGAGCAGTAATTCATCTATTCACTTTATAAGGAATATGGAGAACACATATATCATTTACCCATCATACTATCTTAAGCTTATCCTGTGATGCTCATTATCATGGTATGTCATCCATGAATCATTCTCATTTCTATCTATTTGCCTCAGCCAATCTGCTAACCAGATATTGAATTCTACCAGTCATGTGAGTATACATCATCATATCCTGTCCAAGCATTGGACTATGCCAATCATATGCAACCATTCCAGACATTGGACTATGCCAATCTTGTGTTATTGTAGGCTTCATGCCTCTGCCAGGTATTGGACTTTAACCAATCCTGATTACACAACCAGGAAGTGGACTCTAACCACTCCTGATTACAGGCTTCACGCCTCTGCCAGGTCTTGGTCTGTAACCAAACCTGATTACACCGCTAGGCAGTTGACTCTAACCACTCCCGATTACAGGCTTCACGCCTCTGCCAGGTATTGGTCCGTAACCAAACCTGATTACACCGCCAGGCAGTGGACTCAAACCACTCCTAATTACAGGATTCACGCCTCTGCCATGTATTGGTCCGTAACCAAACCTGATTACACCGCCATGCAGTGGACTCTAACCACTCCTGATTACATGCATTAAGCCTCTGCCAAGTATTGGACTTTAACCAATCCTAATTAAAGGCTTCACGCCTCTGCCAGGTATTGGTCCGTAACCAAACATGATTACACCGCCAGGTAGTGGACTAACCACTCATGATTATAGGCTTCACGCCTATGCCAAGTATTGGACTTTAACCAATCATGTGATTATAGGCTTTACGCCTCTGCCAGGTATTGGTCCGTAACCAATCCTGATTACAGGCTTTACGCCTCTGCCAGGTATTGGGGTTATTACCAATCCTGTGAACAACCTGGTATTGGACTCTACCAATCCAGTGATTATAGGCTTTATGCCTCTGCCATATATTGGGGTTATTACCAATCCTGTGAACAGCCTGGTATTGGACTCTACCAATCCAGTGATTATAGGCTTTACGCCTCTGCCAGGTATTGGTCCGTAACCAATCCTGATTACAGGCTTTACGCCTCTGCCAGGTATTGGGGTTATTACCAATCCTGTGAATAGCCTGGTATTGGACTCTACCAATCCAGTGATTATATTAAAGTTCTAAGTAACTTTATTAGCCAAAACAAATAGGGTTACCTCAGAACCCAGGTCAGGGTCATTACAAGTTATAAACCCCTAACAAGGATTTCATCCCCGAAATCTCAGATAAAAGGAGGCAGATATTATTCATTCATTATATCATCAAGTCTCCACATAACATCTCATTGTTATGGAGACACCATAGAACTTTGATCAATACAAAGTTCTTTTACACAAAAATCCCATGGAATCAAATACATAGGATACATGCTTCACTGTCTTTTCATTATCGACTGTGTAGTTCATTCTGGGTCAGGTAACACTTTTCTCACTCAGATAGAGGTTGTTTGTTAATCTAATTTGACAAACTTTTATTGTAATATTTTTACAATTATTCCTTCAAGTAGATCATTCTCATCAATGTTATGTTTATGCAAAGCATAAACCCCTAACATATGATGTCCATACTACATTAGGTAAATGGACTGATTCCACCGTTAACCATTCCATTTAACTATCATAAGATAGTCTGATGTTTCTCAGATACCAGAATTCCTTACCTTGGTATCTAACACATGTGTTAATAACACATCACATCCTCATTTTTGTTTATAAGTTGACTTATGAGTAAATCAAATTCCTTCATATATCGATTAGAATGAGTTGAAATATCCATGCCACATCTCCTTCTTCTTTAAACTCTTGAGATTGTTTCAGAATGACTACTTGATCAGAGTAATAAAAAAGATAACAATCTAAATATGTCATACTTACCTTGTCTTCAATAAATGAATACCTGGCCAGGGTATTCAAGAACTAAAATTAGGTAGTATGTATTTGTTTTATATTATGTTTCATACTTTTAACATCTCTTTAAATTTTACTACTTAGTATCTCAGATTTTCTCTAGGTGTTTCTTTTACATCTCTTCCTTTTCTACATGAAGAGAGAAATTTCAAAATATATAAGAGAATATTAATCTAAATATAGGTTCTCATCCTTCTTATCTCTTCCTCATGTACTCAAAGGACTAATTAAAGGAAGCTCACCATCAACTACCTTCTTATAATTATCAGATAAAATCTAGAGAAGACATATCAGAATGAGAAAGCTCTATCTAACTGTCATCCCTCGCAGTCATCCACCACATCTGGTTGACTCAAACATAGAGTCTAGTTGTTTCATGTTGTTTCTTTTTCCTTTTTACACTATAAGGTTGTAACTTTCGTAAGCCCTGCCGAGTCTACCTCGATTGTTGGGTCATTTACTCCCTTCTTTTTGAATAAAAGGGTTTAGTATGCTTAACATGTCCATGTCTTATCCTCATACCATAGTCTTATCGGTCTCATTACCGATGTATAAGCTAAGCCATGGGTTCTTACAGGTGGAAAGTTAGGACCTTTGCCTTTACTTAGTGGTTATTGCCTTGGTACACTAGGCATTTATTGTACTGATGGCATCAAAAACTTTGGCTTTTTAGAACAATTAGGCAAATGTCTCTAAAATTATAGAGACCTTACCTTAATTCTCATCTTATTGCCTCTTCTTGGGCATTACCATCACATATGTACTATCTGTCTAAACTTATGGCAGAGTCTACTTTCTTGCCATATGTTAATCTTTCCCACATTTTCCACTATTCCAACATGACTATGTCATTTAGGAACCCTTTCAAAGCCCAAAATTTCCGTATTAAGGACTGGTAACCTATGTTGTAATGCTAGTATCCAGTTTATTATATGCATCACTGTTGTCCTAACCTGTCCAACAAGAGCATAAACATAGGATTCTCTATCATGATCGGGTCATGATGGGAATTCTTAGGCACTCGTTCTTCTCTTGCCTGGTCCCTTGCACCCTCTCCTGGTGCAACAACATTGCTCTCAGCAATGTGTTCATCGTGTTCTCCAGTCATTTATAAACTTTACCCTTTCTTTTGCATAATCGGAAGTCACTATAGGGTATACTGGAGGACACTAACACAAACTCAACACCTTAGTCCTATGTCTCTGTAGACTCAGCGAACCTTAAGCTCTGATACCAAACTTGTAACGATAGTCGCCAAACCGACAAACAAATCGTTACTAATTAAGCGGAATTTCAACATAAACAACGGATTAACAAAAATCACTAAAAATTAAAACTATTTTTTTCTTCAAAGAGATCCATTTCTAGGAAAACTCTTTAAGGCAGAACCAAAACTTTATATACGTCATTGTTCACATTAAACATTCACTGTACCATCTCTTCTCGAGGATAACATATAACAGTTGCTTTGTCAAAGCATATAATGAAGCAACATAAAAACTCGAGGCTTACAAGCAAAAAACCTCAGATCGTTCATGAAACCATAACGAACCAACTCCAAGGACCTGAGAGTACAGAGACGACACATAGGACTTCTATCTACAAAACATGACAGACAATACACTCAACCTGAGTTGTCACTGCTGTCCCTGCTGCTGCTGATGTTCTTCCTCTGCAAGATGTTCTCAACCTCCTCCGTGCTTGTCCACCTAAAAATGTTGGATCCCACGGGGGTGAGACAATTGAAAATTGCCCCAGCGAGAGATATAACTCTCCGCCAACAATGTTATTATCACAGTAAAATATTATTAAACTGAGCAGAGGATAAGCAGTTTAGAACATTCTCATATTTTAAAGCATGCCAGTTGTCTATGATAGAGCAGCAATTCATCTATTCACTTTATAAGGAATATGGAGAACACATATATCATTTACCCATCACACTATCTCAAGCTTATCCTGTGATGCTCATTATCATGGTATGTCATCCATGAATCATTCTCATTTCTATCTGTTGGCCTCAGCCAATCTGCTAACCAGATATTGAATTCTACCAGTCATGTGAGTATACATCATCATATCCTGTCCAAGCATTAGACTATGCCAATCATATGCAACCATTCCAGGCATTAGACTATGCCAATCCTATGTTATTATAGGCTTCATGCCTCTGTCACGTATTGGACTTTAACCAATCCTGATTACACAGCCAGGCAGTGGACTCTAACCACTCCTGATTACAGGCTTCACGCCTCTTCCAGGTATTGGCCCGTAACCAAACCTGATTACACCGCCAGACAGTGGACTCTAACCACTCCTGATTACAGGCTTCACGCCTCTGCTAAGTATTGGTCCGTAACCAAACCTGATTACACCGCCAGGTAGTGGACTCTAACCACTCCTAATTACAGGCTTCACGCCTTTGCCAAGTATTAGTCTGTAACCAAACCTGATTACACCGCCAGACAGTGGACTCTAACCACTCCTGATTACAGACATTAAGCCTCTGCCAGGTATTGGACTTTAACCAATCCTGATTACAGGCTTCACGCCTCTGCTAGGTATTGGTCCGTAACCAAACCTGATTACACCGCTAGGCAGTGGACTCTAACCACTCCTGATTACAGACTTCACGCATATGCCAGGTATTGGATTTTAACCAATCATGTGATTATAGGCTTTACGCCTCTTCCAGGTATTGGTCCGTAACCAATCATGATTATAGGCTTTACGCCTCTGCCAGGTATTGGGGTTATTACCAATCCTGTGAACAACCTGGTATTGGACTCTACCAATCCAGTGATTATAGGCTTTATGCCTCTGCCAGGTATTGGGGTTATTACCAATCCTATGAACAGCCTGATATTAGACTCTACCAATCCAGTGATTATAGGCTTTACGCCTCTGCCAGGTATTGGCCCGTAACCAATCCTGATTACAGGCTTTACACCTCTGCCAGGTATTGGGGTTATTACCAATCCTGTGAACATTCTGGTATTGGACTCTACCAATCCAGTGATTATATTAAAGTTCTAAGTAACTTTGTTAGCCAAAACAAACAGGGTTACCTCATAACCCAGGTCAGGGTCATTACAGTTGACCACCACCTTATGTCACATATTCACCTACTCCGTTTGATTTCTCAGGATGCACCCCACCTGATGCATCCTATCCTGGTTTTCAGAGACCCCTCACCCCACCTCCACCTTTTCATTTCTTCCCTGATGCTCGCCAGCAACCTCCTACGCAGTTGTCCCTAGTTTAGCCGTTTCCAGATGACATCGGTGCAGAGGATCCAGATGTAGAGGGAGGTGGGCGAGGGCGTCGTGGGTGAGGACGACGTACTTAGTTTTTTATATATTGTATAGTTTTGTATGTATGCCTTTGTGAAGACATCTATTGTATGTGGATCTATCATATTATGATATCACATTGGTTCATTTTGGATCTATCATATTGTTCTGTTGTGTATGTATGCCTTTGTGAAGACATCTATTGTATGTGGATCTATGATATTATGATATCACATCGGTTCATTTTAGATCTATCATATTATTCTGTTGTGTATTATTTTCTCATCATGTTGGCTCATGTTTTAACTTTATTTTTAATTGCTATCTCATTTTTTTTGGATTAAGTTCTTATTATATAATCAATTAGGAACCAACTGATGTAGGTTGTAATACACTTATATATTCCATATGCATGTTACGAGCTATTGAAATTGACAAATTTATAATAATTGAGTATATTATAGACATCCAAATACAAGTGAACGAATTGTAAATGTACAAATATAATCAATATTGTTAATATACATATCGATAACCATGAAACAATATCAGTGACTGCAAAAATATGATTAAAAAACACAATGCGTCAATGCGTCCCCGCGGCGGATGCATTGGTCCCACAGGAGGGCAATGCGTCCCGGTTCAGGACGCATTGCTCTGTTGTGAGAGCAATGCGTCCCTGCTGAGACGCATTGCACTAATGCGTCCTGTCAGAGGACGCATTGGTCCCACAACAACACAATGCGTCCCGAACCGGGACGCATTGCCCTCCTGTGGGACCAATGCATCTCCGCGGGGACGCATTGCTCAATGTGTCCCATGTTGGGACACATTGTTACCAAAATGTGTCAAGTTCAAGAACATGTTTAATAAAAATTGGCAAATGTGCAGTATGGGTTTTTAGCCCTAAATAAAATCGTTGTACCGTGGCGCTCCACCAAATGCTCCCTACGGCAACTGGGTGATAGTGTCACCGAGCGGAGAAAAAGTCCCCAAACCCTTCCCAATTGGCACAACGCGGCAGAGGCGCCGTCGTCCGCCTAGTTAATAGCCGGAGCTGAACTCTAACTCCTTCGTCACTCATGGAGGCCACCGTACCGCAACCGATAGCCGGAGAGGTGGCTTGTGTTCCGGAGAACTACCTTCTCAAGCCTCACAGTCACCCACAAACCGCGGAAGAGGCACCCGATCAGTCCTTGAAGCGCAAAAGGGAGGATGTAGAAGAGGAGGAGGAGGAGGAGGAGAGACCCGAGAACGCAGGGCCCGCCAACGGCGGCGAGCAGAGGCACCCATATTGGAAGACCAGTCTCTGTTCGTACTTTCGCCGCGACGCCAACTCCTGTCGACACGGGGACTCGTGCCGCTATGCCCACAGCGAGAATGAACTCCGTCTTAGGCCCGACAACACATGGGATCCGACTTCTATGAGGGCGAAGATGGCGGTAGTGCCTGAAACTAGCAATGGCGCAGACGAGCAGCAGGACGAGGCAGATAACGAGGAAGGGGAGGAGGATGATGCCGACGAAGAAGAGGAGGGTGAGCCTGATGAGGCAGCAACAACGGGTGGTTCTATTCTGGAGAAGTGCATCAAGGGCCTCCCCATGAAGTGGACTTCCGCTCAGTTCAAGCAGTTCCTCACAGAACAGGTTAGTTTTAGGATATGCACGAATCCCCTCTATGCTGATCTTATCACGCTAGCTGGAAAAGAATGGCGAAGCCATAAACCGCTTGTATTCATGTCGATCACTTCAGGGAATTCTATATGAAAAGGCCACAAAGAAGAGGAAACTAACTGTTGGATTTGTTCAATTCGAGAATAAAGAGCAGCAGGAAGCTGCAATCAAGGTATTAAAATTTGTGGAGATTCTGCTGTCCGTGGAGCTGCTATTCCTGCAAATACGACCTAATGTTTCTTCTTCCATGAACCTGCAGGAACTAATTGGCAAGACTATTGGTGAGCGAGTCATCAGCATTGGTGATCCCACCTTCAAGAAGAACCAGCCGTCCAGAACTGGCTCTTCCGAGAAGCCAAAGAGTGCTCGTGAAGCAGCGTGCCCTCTTGCTGACATGCCATACAGTGAACAGTTGGAGCACAAGAAGGGTACTTTGTCGCAACTTCTTAAAAAGCTTGTATGTGAGAATTTTGCGGTGCACCTGCTTGTATCTATAATATGCTAATATACACTTGATAACTCTTTTTTGTTCATTTTCCCCTTTCTGGTTGGCTTTAAGGTAACTCTTTTAAGTCTGAAGAAATTTCTCTTATATAATATATATTTCTATCTCCCTTTGGTAGACGCGGAACGTGAAGAAGGCTTGCCCCTCTATTGCTTCCCAGCCAGACTGGATTCGTAAATCAAAGGAACTAGGTAAATATAGCTTAGTAGTCTGATACTGTTTTCGTTGTCTGTTATGTCTATATGCATCTATAATCATATAATTATAGGTTAAGAACTGTAAATTTATATTCTAATTGCGTAGTTGACTTATTGGTTTAGCGCCTAACTGAGCCTGACGGTATTCACTCTGACCAATCCGACTGTCAGATAAACATAAAAGGTATAATTTACATGATGGAAATCACTGTTTATGAATCCAGTTTCCTAATAGGTGTCCTTCCTGACCTTTTCTAAACAAATACCCTGATAGCTATCAGCTTAGTTTATGCTTGCAATGTTTAAGGAAACAATTTTTCTTCTTTAGAAGTAGCCATTCTAATATTCTATGCGTCCTGTGGCTTAAGGTTGAACTTGAAACCTGAGACCTCTTGGTAACAAACTAAGCGTTTAACCATTTGGGCATGCTCTCTTTTTTAAGGAAACAGCTTCATTGCAATGCTGGCATCTTTAAGGTTTCATCTCACATATCACTGACAACCATTTTTTTCCACCCTTCAGGTGGACTTCCATGTGTGTTGGAAGGGATATTGCCATCGCCTTTGGTAAACGGCTATCGTAATAAGTGTGAATTCTCTGTGGGGTATTCTCGTCTAGGTACAAAGACAGTTGGATTTATGTCTGGAAGTTTCAGGTGAGAATTTTAATTTTCCATGTGGTTCAGGATTATGTTTCCCAGCATCTTCTGTTAAATCATTACCATTGGCTTGTATGTTGCAGAGATGGCAATGCAACTATCGAGGAGGTTGTAGACTGCCCGCATGTTTCTCAAACTTCCTGCAAATGTGCCACAATCTTTCAAGAGTTTTTGCAGTCTTCTACTTTGCCTGTTTGGAACAAGCTTAATAACACTGGATTTTGGCGTCAATTGACTGTAAGTTCTATTGCATTCTCATCCAGAATAATTATTGGAAATGGAAGTAAAGTTACATGACCTATATGGGGATTCTAACAATTATAAATTTTTGTTCGATGGTTAGAGCTCGTTATAAATAAAGTTGTTTGCAACTACAATAGAGTTGCTGATCTTCTGCTGAACCCTTGGATAAGTTGTTATTTTTGTGAAGTTAAATTTAGATCAAATTCTCAATAGGGGCCAGAAATTGTTTTCTTTTTACTTCATGCCAATGTCTGCGATATTGTTACACTAAATAACCAAGTTTGTGGTCAGCTTGTTTATTGATTTATGTGAATGTATACGACACAAAGAAAAAGAATATAGAAAAAGGTACAACCCCACTGGTTAAAATGCCCATAGAATACTTCTCCATCTCATCTTTACCCTCACCCCTAAGAGCTTACATTTTGCAATCTCAAGAGCGTTTAATTTCTTAATCCAAGTTTGACCCAATTTCCTTGAGCTCGCCTTGTTATGCAAATTATCTCAAACACACTACAAAGGACACGATCTCTCTTTACCCACAAGAAAAGATTGGACATCCAGGAAACTTTGAGAAATCCATCCCCATTTTTCTTGAGTTCTTCTCACTCAATAGGTCTCAGGTTCCACTTGAATAAATCCTCTTGCGTGCAGGACAAGCCCTGCTTCATCATTAAAGCTTTCACCTTATCACCATCCATTCATTATCTCACATCCAAAAAGTGATAGTAGAAACACATCGTCTTACAATCAAGCATGTATTGGAAGACCCTTGAAAGGTAGGAACTCCGTGTTGGGATTTGGGGAACAAAAAATACAAACGCTAAAATACTTCCTCAAGCGTGCCCATAGGTTTATTCAGAATCAATAATTGAGAGGGACATACAAGGTATACCTTTTTATACAAGGTACACCTTAATTGAAAATAAATTCAATGATTTCCCATTGGTTTTGGATTGAAACTTGCAATAATTGATATCTTTCGAAAATGGTTCTGGCCAATCTACACTTGGAGATGAACTGTCGTTGATGTCCCGAATGGTTTCTCTCTGTCTTGCTTGTGCCTCTGCAAAATGCACCGTGAGGGCTGGCACATTCATTGAATGATGGGATTGTGTGCTAACATGGACAACTCACTGCACCTACTTCCTCCAATGCCTTTTTGCTATTGATTCACCTTTATAGGAGAAATTTGAATTTTCAGAAAGAAAAAAATTGAAAATGCGATGTTTGAAGTAAATGTAGACCACCATGCATATGCTTGATGTATATGTCTATATGGTGTCCATGCGAATGGGTCTGAACTCCACACTTGTACATCACTACATTGATGCAACGAGACATTGATCCTCACAAAGTACTAGCTTTGCTTCCCGTGCTTGTTCTCCCTATGTCTCCCTTTCATGTGTGTAGACTAGGACTTTTGCACAGCTAATTAGCTTCTTGGCATGATGGGTTATGTTCTTATGGGGAAAGATGCGAGTTAAGTTTCACAACCCTAACCAAATGAGTTTTTTTTTGCTCTCAAACTAGTTATGTAATTTGACCACCTCTTCTCCTTTAAACAATGATCAACTCAACAACATTGCTACCTCCAAGCTAAATTAGCCTGTCTCTTCTCTTCTTAACTATGCTCATCTCAATAGCAGTGATCTCCTGAAATTAATTGAGGTCTTCCTTTTTTAAATTCAACTATGCTCGATTCAATAGCATTGCTTTAAATTTGTGTGCTTTTTTGTCTTCGTTATACATGTTCAAGATGTCTCACGCGACCCTCGAGTAACTTCTCGATATTTGCCACCCCTACTTTATTCATTATGTACTTATTTCTTAAGGTGATATTTCCTTGTTTTCCCACACATTCATCCCAGCATATACATTTCTACCACATTTGTTTAGCCGACACATTGTTTCTTCATTGCCCAACATTCACTCCCATACAACATGGTTGGCCGCTACTGGATCTTCCAGTTGTATTGTACGTTATATTTCAATTGCACTCCATTTCATCCATCCTACTACGATTTATGGTATCATCTTGAATCGCCATCCATTTGGAATATAGAACCCAAGATGAAACTTATCACATTTTTGTATATCCACTACATCCAACTTGGCACCACAATCACGATTTTGGACTAGTTGAGATTGCAATGTGTATGCTCTGTTTTGTATTTACTATCTACCAATCTTAAATTCATTGAATTCGTACACTTTCCAAAAGTGGCCTTGTTATAGTCTTTATTTAGTTTCATTGATGAGCACAATATCATCAGAATATAACTACACTAAGGGATATCATCCGACACATGCTTTATCAACTCATTCATAATCAGAACAAATAAGTATGGGCTTGAGCCATCCTTGATGTACCCAAAACCTCATAGGAAATCTTGGTGTATCTCTTTAAAAGTGCTAATAATGGTATCACTGTTCCATACTTATGTTCGCACAACCTCGTATACTCATGCATATGCCTAATCGGTCACATGGCCATACCACATATTGCTAACCAGTTCAATAAACATTTTTGGGCCACATATGCCATTGCTTGGCCCATTAAGCGACTGATTATACTCCACTTTTTGAAAAACACACTACCTACGCCCATACATACATATATGGAGATATGCATTTCATTTTATATATAAATACATAGTCCTATATTCATATATATAGAGTTGAGTTACAATACACTCGGAGTGTATTAAACTCATGGTACACCTCAATTTTTAGCCATTAGATCATGGATCCTAGATCATAAACTTGAACTACACGCTAACCTCGTTAAATGTAGACACGTTCTCTGTCCAACAACTTTTCACTCACGCATTGACTAAGTCTCATTCTCTTCTCTCCCTCTCCCATCTCTATTCTCTATCATCTCTTCAACTTCTTTGTTCCAAACTCTTCTTCATTTAGAAAAGAAGGAACACCGTACTTGTTATCGTGGTCGAGTACCTTCACCACACAACACATACTGTCATACCGATCGGCGGAAAGGGAGAAAGAACTTTTGATAACTGGTAAAACCAGTCAGGCATCCAAACTATTGAACACATGGTGTGATCCCCTCCTCTGTCATGTGAAGGGAATGAAGATATAGCTTTTCTAGAATGGTAGAGTGTCAGGCGTTAAAACCTGTGATGTACCCATTAATTAATTTACTCTTAACATGCTCCACTTCGAGCACCTGCATCATTTACTCGGACCAGCTAACTTCAAAATGGAAACTCATAGCATGGCGGCATGCATGCAACAGCTCATAACAACAACCAAATGACTTTCGAGATTACAAAAAAAACAAGTGGGACATTGTCTTCCCGGTTCCTTCGGCATTGACTTCAATTAGAACTCAACCTGTGGAAGGATTGATACTTTTATTCGAAAGGTCTTATTATTGTCATCATGGAATGAGGTTTCGTCAAAATCGGTGAAATTTCGCCAAATATTTTGATTTCGACACCATCTGCTACGAAATGTTGCCACTGTGCCGATAAATCCAAATCAACGAATTTTTTGCCCAAATTTAGAAATTTTCCCTGGGAACAAAAAAATTTCCTTTCCTCCCACACGAAGGACCCCTACCTATCCCCATATAAAATTTGATTGCATAAAATGATGCATTTAGGTGTAGAGATTACACCTGTGAAATTTCATGGCCTAATTTGTTCATTTTGGCGTCGAAACGGGCACAGTTGCATTTATCAAAATTTCTGTCGAAATTTCAATAAATGTTGGTTTCCATGATCCTTGCTGCCTGCGTGCAAGAGAGTGAGATTTGAAAATGGAAAGGTCATGTCGAAACGACATTGAAATTGGATACTTCATTCCTTGATTGTCATTGACCTTACGTGATGCATGGTAATTGTTGAAAGACTACTCAAAAGTTGTTGCTAGTCTTTCCTGATTGTTTTTGGTTTGTCTACTAGTTTATTTTAGTTCATGTTAAACATGCCATTGTTGTCGTGCTTAATTTGTGTATGGTTGGTTCGTTTTTTAGTTCGACAACATTTGCGTGTTATTATCATGTATAGGTGACGTCGTGTTTGCATACTTTAAGAGCATGACGTTTTCTATATTTCAAATCATAAATGGTGTGGCTGGATTCTGTCATAGTGGCAATATTCGTACAGAGTGGTGACTTTTTTTGTAGATTTTTTAGACATTTTGAACTTATATTTTTGTGCATGGATCTACATAACCCTCCCAGCTTTGGGAGCTTCCTAACCCGATTCATGGGTAGATAGGCGCAATACTATGCAATCAGAACTAAATTGTTCCTTTATACATGCTACAAAACATATAGTAATAACCAGTTTACTAGAGAGATGATGGCACTCACAAGACATATAGTAATAACCAGTTTCACCCGGTTCCAGTATTCACTGCCCATTTGCAACTGATTAACAAAGGATCTATATACTAAGTAAGGTGTGTCCATGAAGATTCTTTTTTTCCCTGTTAATAAACATTATACTCCTTTGAGTTGCAGGTGAGCTGCAGATGAACTGCAGTATGCATGTATACTATGTAGGCAGCTGAGTGGACCAGAAAAGCTCTGGAGCACTCCTTTAGTCGTTCCAAAATTTGTATATTGGCATACTGCAGGTACCTAAGTGGACACTATCCAAATGTTATGCAACATTGTAAATCAGAAGATGGTTTGATATGGATAGTTTACATAAATGATAGAGGAAGCTACAATTGATTATTTTTTGCCTGGCCGGCATGGATGAGGGGTAGACAGGGTTAAATGAGGTGAACTGGTGAATATTAGAAGGCTAGAATTGAGGAGCGTACAATATATATTTCACATAGCAGCAAGTAGGAAAGTCTTCGAGGAAGAGAAGGTCTACCCAATTTCCCTTCTCTAACCATGATATAGAAACAATATCGGCAGGTGATCTCACCTTGGAAGTCCATTCTCTTGATGAGGTGGAGCATGCTACATGGTAACTAATTTTGGCGTTGATGTCTTATTACTCACCTCTTTCCGGCAATCTGGTAGTAGCGAGGGATTTTTGATGAACAAATCAGAATTCCCGGTTACCGGAGATAAGTATGGACAGGGAATCTATGGGGGAGAATGAAAGTTGTAGGAGAGAGAAATTTTCAGGATGAGAAAAGGTTGCAGGAGAGAGAAAGACGGTCTTTGTACGTGACGGAGTTAGGGCCTGTTTGGTAGGGTGTAGTCAGATGACAAAGTGCATGTTTGATGTATATTTTTACATTACGAAATCACATAACCGCACCCTATTACATCCAGCCAAACTAGCCCGTAGCGTGTTGTTTGGATTTACAGGGAACCAGATCACCGATCCATTATGTAACAGTTAGGAACTGAGGTGTACCATGAGTTCAATGTGCTTGAGTGTATTATAGATCAACTCTCTCTCTCTATATATATACACACACACACACACACACACACTGCATTAGCGCAATTGTACATTAAAATGTATACCGTCTGTTATGTTCATATGTATACATATATATACAACATGCCTATTTCTCTTTCTCTCTCTCTATATACCTAGGAAGCATGGACACTTCCCGGAGGCTGCCGTGTCCGTGTCCAACATGGACACACCTTGGACACGCATGGACACGTGGTGGACACGTCTCCGGCGTGTCCACCTTGAGTTTTTTTTATTGCAGTGCCGGACATGTCTTGGACACTCCTTGGACACATCCAGGACACGGCATCCCAACTCACTTAAGCCTAAGTGTATGAAAAAAATCCAAGCCTTCTCCTTGGACACGTCTTGGACACTCCTTAGACACATCCAGGACACGACATCCCAACCCACTTAAGCCTAAGTGTATGAAAAATATCCAAGCCTTCTCTAAATCCCCACCTCATGTCCTCCACTACTCCTTGGACTACTAACATTAGGTGGTTAGGCTTCAGCTGTTACAGGCAAGCCGTCAACGCCCTCCTTTAGCAACTATAACAACCATCATCAATTGTATTATCTCCACCAACTATAACAACATTCAGGGATCTACCACATCAACTCAAGGAGGAAAGCAGTTGGATTTACCACCTTCTCTTCCAGTTCCATGTAACTCTTTCCCCTTTGCTTCTCTTTCCTCCTCTTCCTATTTCTTCTTGCCCCCCTCTTCTTTTTCTTACTCTAGAGCTGCAGCAGCTGCAAAAATGTACATTCATCTTCTCTTTTTACTGCTCCTCTGAGTTGGCATCTTCCTCATCTACTTTTCCATCTCCCCCTCTTATTCCTCCTCATTCCTGCCCCTCCTCTTTTTCAATTTGAATGTGGCAACAGCTGGAACATTGCTCCCCGTCCCCTCCTCTTATTTCATGTTGGTCCTCCATGTCTCCTTGTACCTTCCCTTGCAACTCCTTCCCCTACTCTTCTTCTTGCTCCTTCTCCAAGCAAAAGTAGTATTGTCCTCCCTACGCCTACTCTTTTTCTTGCTTCTCTACATCCCCATCTCCCCTCCTCTTCCCTTGCCCCTCCATCTAAGTAGCTCTCAAATGTATACCCCTTCCTTCTCTTCCCTCTCCACCTGCAAGACACCTTCACTTTCCATCTCCTCCACCATCAACAACAACATATTTCCTCATCCCCTCGCCTTCTTCCTCTTGATATATGTTCACCATTACTTCCACCAACAATAAAAAAACTTTTGTCCCCAAAATTCTATGACACTCAAGTTTTACAATTTCATATATATATTACAACAATGTTATAATCAAGCATCTTACATACTGTACTTAATCCATATTGCGACTTGTGGATATGATGATATATGTTGACTGCTTGTTGGATTTCATGGTGATTGCCCCCGTGCATAGTGCATAATATATTTAGATCATTTTGTGTTTATACATATAGCATATTATATTTCAAAATATCCTATATTTTTGGAAATCGCCGTGTCCCGTGTCCGTGTCTGTGTCCGTGCTTCCTAAGATACACACACATAATGCATTAACGCACTTGTACATTAAAATGTACACATATTCATATGTATACATATATATACAACATGCCTATTGTTGTGGGGATTTGAACCTGGGTAAACCATACTACCTATTCGGCTAAGACTACTACTTAGTTTGAAGTTTAACACAAAATGTAATAATCGTTTTATTTGTTATGTAATATGTATATACATATTTTTTGAATAGTGCGAGGGGGGGAGGCTAGAGCCCTGATAGCCCCGTAGATCTGCCCCTATTTGTGCAATATGATATATTCACAAGTTAATGTAATATTAAAGAGTATATCTCATGCGACCAACTAATAAATGTGATTTATGTAGAAATTCGGGGAGATATTCCATAGTTTACATAACCGAACCGGTGAGGCCTCCGAGTCTCGGTTCATTGGTTCAACCGGTGACGTCATCATGACGTCATAAATGATTTGAATAACCAAAACAGATATCCAAATCATGGAAAATATACAAATGAAAAATGAATTACAGCAGACTTGCTCGCAATAATGTAATTGACTACTTGACTAAATAGTCTAATGTGGAAATTCCTATCCTATATCAAACTATCAAAGTACAAAAGCATTTAAAAGAGCAAAATACACTAACTAATAAATAAAGTAAACCTAAATAGTCCATAATCTTTCAATCAAACTTTAAGCTTTTAGATCAAGCAAATAGCTCATGGCATGTTCACAAAAGTCACAACTCGTAACAATTAACAAGTAGTCAAGTATTAGTTGATCATATAATTCCAAACAAAATAAGCGAAGCAACAAACTAACAATTAACAAGTGAAACACACACATAGTTCACATTACAAAACTCAAAATGGTAATATAATGTATATCATTGTATGACATATCCATCACTATGAGTCATAACGTATGGGATGTAATCTTCATCTGCATTCTCTTCATCATCATCATCATCATTATCTTGATCTTCTTCATTACCAAGGTCATCTCCTAGTTCCAAATGTGTTTTTGAGAATATAATTAGAGTCGTTACTAAGCTACATAGATGGAGCTAGAGATTAAAAGTGAATCTCATATAAAAATGCACCTCCAAGTTCTCCACTATCTTCATTGCTTTGCCTCTTCCTTTTATTTTGAGGCATTGCAATCTCAGTGAATAGCTCTTGTCTGTCATTATCATCAAGTGTTGGTGGTTCATCCTCTTCTTCCAACACCCAATCATTAGTGAAATCAGTAGCATCAATGTCAATAGGGTCGACATTTTGATCCTTCAAAATACGCCTAGGCATTCATAAGAAAAATGATATATGGTAAGTACTAAGTAACCAGGATTGCAAGAATATCTAAAAAAGAAATTGATTTGCTTAATGCTTACTTGTGCTTCAATCTCAAGTTGCTTCTAACGTAAACAAGGGAATTCAGCCTTTCATGCTCTAACTTATTACTCCTTGAATGTATGTGATCAAATGCACTACAATTCCTTTCACAACCAGAGGAGGAACAAGTTTGGCTCAAAACCCTAATAACAATCCTTTGCAAGTTAGGAGTATCTCCACCAAAAAGATGCTACCAATTATGTGGCAATTCGGTATTCAGTGATGATTGTCCCAATCGTCTTCCAAAGTTCATCTCCTTGTTTTTCAAATATGCTCATATCTCTAGTAAACTTTGGAAGTAAACTATCACTCCCTTGGCACATTTTTCAATAGCATCATTAAACCCACTAGTGATCTCAGGATGTTTGAAGAATGTGGCCTTGTTGTAGTTGAGCTTTAGATTCAGCCAATAACCTGCAACATGTATATTTTTTTGCAATTGCTTATCCCACCTTGTGTCAATAATTTTTGAATAAGGATCATACAATCTCTTCTTTCCCCCACATGCTTTTCTAATGGCCTCTTTTTCCTTGTCCATGGACTCGTACAAGAATCCCATAGCCGGTCTTTCATCAGAATCAACAATACGCCAAACACAAATTAGAGGCTTGGTAATGCGAACTATAGTTGCACACACTCTCCAAAAAGATTGATCAACAACAATTTCTTGGACAATTTTACCTTTATTGTTGCAATATCTGGAATCATAGAATTCTTTGCTCAAGAACACACTTTGCAAATCCAGCTTGTGTAAAAGGACACTTTGCATTGCCAAATATTGTGTGGCAAACCTTGTAGGCCCAGGGCGTATGATTTCTACCCATCCTGGCCTCTTCCTAAACATGTGTAAAACATATACATGGTTGCAAATAAATGTAGAGATCTTTGTAGCCTTACTCACAAGAGATTTTACATGTATTAGACCAACAATATCCTCTAAAATTAGGTCAATGCAATGTGCAGCACAAGGAGAGCAATATATAAAATGATAAGCAGTTTCAATCATCTTACCACGTAAGACATAATTGGAAGCATTATCACTTACAACATGCACCACATTTTTAGGACCAACCCATTCAATAACTTCTTTGAAAAGATTAAATAGGTTCTGCCCAGTCTTCACAATTTCACTGGCATCCACTAACTTCAAGAAAATTGTCCCTTTATGGCAATACATCAAGAAATTGATCAAGTTTCTACTCTTTTTATCTTTCCACCCATCTGCCATAAGATTGCATCCATATTCTTCCCATGTTGCCCTAAATGAATCTACAAATAGCGATATCTCCTTCTTTGACTTTGCTAGCAAATTAAGTCGTAGATCATGATAAGAAGGTGCCTTGAAACCTGGGCCTACAACTGCAATGCCATCTAGCATTTTTTGAAATAATGGAGAATTGATGGCATTAAAAGGACTACGAGTGTCATAGAACCAGTCTGCCACTAGAGAGTGCACTTGCTCTCTTGCTTTAGATGTAAGAAATGCAGTCATAATAGAAGGTTGTGACCCAGGAGTAGTTCTTGGGGCAAAAAAATTATGTAGTTGACCCTTCCCTTTATCTGTCACAGAAGCAGAACCTTTAGATGATGCCCTAGAAAGGGATTCTAAGACTTGAAGATCATCAACATTTTGACTTTGTTCTGCAGCAAATGGATTGATCTCCTCATTACATTCTGCCATCTGCTTTTTTTTAATCCTCATGCGCCTTCAAAAGTGCTTTCATCTGTACCCTCAGATCATGTGAAACACCTTTGCATGCTTGGACCTGTCCTCCTACACCAACTAAGTGTTGTTTTAACCTATTAATGCCACCACCCCTGAATTTGCTTTCGCAATGAATACAAGTCCAATACTTCTTCCCATATTCATCAATTTTCTCCACCACATGCTTTCAAGCTGGATCTGACTTCCCTCGCACAGATGGTGCATTGGGCTCTTGAGGAGGAGGTTGGGGGGAAGACATATCTTAAGCAATAAATCTACAAAAATTTCATTCACAACCCAATAAACAAGATCTAATCAGCAAATTAACAATAAGTCACATCGCCAAGCAGTACAATTTAAAACACATTTCAAGACTGTACAGTCAATAAGTGGCATAATTTCTAATTGAAATTAAAAAAGTAAACATACAAATTAGTAATCATATTTGGCAACATATTGCATCATTGCATTTAGGGAGAAGAATTGGTACCACATGGGTAGGCAGTAGATTGCAATTGCAATCACACAAATTTGACAGCAACAAGCACCAACAAGCAGCAGTGCAGCACGCCAGCACCCAATTCAGAGCAGTAACAAACTAGAAACACAACAAATTTTGACACCAACCAAGTTGAAACTAGCAATAGAAGGAAGAGATAAGAGATAATTAGAGGAGAATTGATAAGCATCAATAAAAATGGATTATGAAGCAGCATGTTTAAGTAAGAATAACAATTAAGAAGAAAAGAGTAGAGAGAAGAAGGGGGTGTTTGGAAGGGAGGTGCACAGAGAAAAAGGTGACAGGTTGAGAAAACAAAGGGGGAGGAGGAAGATCAAAACAGGGTATAAAGGAGAAGAGAACTTAGAGGACGAAGAGAAGAAGTGAAAGCATGGGGAAGTGTGGCCAATTTTCACCCTGCACAGGAAGAAAAAGGAATAGCACACGAGAAAGAAGGAAGGAATAGGGCGGGAATAAGGAGATAAATGGAAGAGCAGGAGGTAGAGAAGTAAAGAAGAAGCAAATGAACTAGGTACCTTCGTGGTAGTGGCGCCAACAAGTAGGGGCAGCAATTCTCTCCGCAACAGCAGCACCCCCAATGATGGCCTTGAGCAGCGCCAAGAACTAGCGGCGGCCGGAGATGGAGCCGTGGCGGCGGCCGGAGAATAGCAGCAACAACACCACCTCCTTGAGCAGCAACTTCCGGAGATGAGGGGCAACGACTTTGTCTTCCGCTAGGGCGAAATGTTGCGGGAGAATCATGGGCTGGGGGTGTCGCGGGAGGTTTTTTTCCCCCTTTGCGGGCACGTGAGTAGCACATGGGCCAAAAATTAGATAAGGGAACAGACCGACCGATTGTTTATAACCGGTCTGGTTCGCCGGTTGGACCGGCCAGTTCATCGGTTATTGGGCGGTTAAGCTTGATTAGCGGGTTTGAAGCTCACTCGGACCGGTACAGTGGCCGGTTCCCGCTTCAACCGGTCGAACCGACCGGTTCGGTTCGGTTTTGATAACTATGAGATGTTCCTATTTCTAATGGAAAACTGACGTAATAACCACAACATAATCTTTTGTATGAGAGATTAAGTTGTTTTTTGAAGAGTGCAATGATGTATTGCATCAAGCAATGAGCTTTCACGATATTGTTGATATGCACATCGATGCTGAAATGGAGTATAAAGCGTACATTTTTCACATAGCAGCACGTAGGAAAATCCTAGAGGAAGAGAAGGTCTGCCTGATTTCCCTTCTCTAACCAGGATCTAGAAACAATATCGGCAGGTCATGTCACCTTGGCAGTTCATTCTCTTGATGAGGTGGAGCATGCTACACGTTAATTAATTATGGCGTTGCTGTCTTATACTCACTTGTTCCCGACAATCTGGTAGTAGCGAGGGATTTTGAACAGATCCGAATTCCCAGTTACCGGAGATAAGGATGGGGAAACTATGGGGGAGATTGAAAGTTTTAGGAGAGAGAAATTTTTAGAATGAGAAATGGTTGCAGGAGAGGGAAAGACGGTCTTTGTATGTGACGGAGTTAGCGTGTTGTTTGGATTTACACGGAACCAGATCATGGATCCATTATTTAATGGTTAGAAATGGAGGTGTACCATGAGTTCAATGTACTCGAGTGTATTGTAGCTCAACTCTCTCTCTATATATATACACACACACATAATGCATTAACACACTTGTACATTAAAATGTTAACTTTCGATATATTCAAATGTATACATATATATACAACATGCCTATGTATACACACATTGTAGGCTCATTGTACATTTTGTATACATTTGATATCCTCACATACATGCACACACTCTAAAAATGTATTGCTATATCTATATCTATAAATTTCAATATTTGTACAATGTATATATACAACACACATTCCTTATTTATAAGCTTAAGTACACATGTATAAACACAACACACATGTTTATTAATATGTTTACATCAAAATATATATAATTACTCAGTCTACATTTTAAATATATTATTTAATGAATTTATTAAAAATGAATTTATAAAAAAAATGCAAAACTGCATTCCTGTGTGACTCTTGCATACTGCACATACTCTATGCAGTTGCTCTTTGCCCGTACATTGCATACCACTATCCTGAACTATGACTTGCAGTTAACATTCATACATGTCTTAACTCTATAATATAAATCCAACTGAACAAAATATACTATTTAGATCTGTACTATTGTTAGACCTTATTGTCACATGTTGCTATCCTCATAATTTGTTTATGGCACTCTTTTTGAACTTTGTAGCGACCTAAGTATCAATGTTGTGCCACTAACGAGGGGGATCACCGTAGTGGGCTTCCAATGATGTAACGGTGATGGTGGATCGACAATAAACATGATATTTGTGGGTACCCATACCCACCCAAATGGGTCATGGGTACCTAATATAGCCCATATTAGAATTTATGCACGAATTAACCGCAAAATGGTATTTGTGGGTTAAATGGAAGTGAGACACTTCGATTCAGACTGTATACTTCCATAACTTCTCACGATTTGATGGAATTTTCTTGCTGAAGCACCTAGCGTTACATCATTCCAATTTGCAAACCTCTGGTGAGGAACCATCAAATCTACGAGGTATCCGTCTATACTGCTAATGGACTCTTGATCCTTTCATCAAATCTACGAGGCACCCTGTAAGACCCATAGTGACTCAACTTCAGACAACAATCATGATACCAAATTATTTAGTTAGAATACCAGTCAACCAATTAATCATTTATAATGAAAGCCCATATTGGCATCAACAAAGGTGTACAAACCAATGAATAAAGCTTAGTCAACCAAGTAAAAAAGTGGAGAATTAAATATAGGAACAAAGTCTTAGTACGAGTACACTAAATCCCAAGTCATGATTTGACAAAGTCTCAACTTTAAAGTAGTTTCAAACTTGTTACATGAGAGATGTAACATTGTTCAGTTAATCTTCACTACATGTAGCTGTTCACCTATCTCAATGGAAGCAAGCTAAAACAGACCACTCGTTCATATCTAGAACAGGAGCACGCTCCAATCAAGTTCTGTACGTTTGAATAGCCATCCACAAACAGGAAAACCCGCTACATGCCAAAATTATGATCAGATATGGTAATTTTTTTGATAACATGCACTGAAGTTTGGCCTTAAGCTATCAATGTACATCTTTGGAATCATGCAATTTGATTTGTAGCCCTAAGCTATCATGATGGTCGGTATTTCAAGCTCAATTCTAATAATTAGGCAATGAATATGCACAAATTGATATGTTAACACTTTTGTGTATATGTGTATCTCATCGGTAATGTAGTTGTTTGTGATAATGAGAAATGTGTGAATTGGCATTATAGTTGGTTGTTGTGTGGAATGTGATATGTGATGTCTATTGCGTGGTGTAAAACCTTTGTATTCTAGCTAGATAATTCTGAGGAAGGAAGTCATGTGAAAATAGCTAGACAGTTAGCTATAATTAATTTCAAGTTGTTTATGTATCTCGTGGGTAATGCATATGTTGATTTCCAAAGATGAGAATGTGTTGATGTCTTGAACTGTGTAAATTGCCTCTAGTTAGTCATTATTAATGTGGTTTGTTGTGTAGCTTCTGATGTCTATTGTGTGATATGGTATTATAATGTTTGGATTATACCATCTTCGGAGTGAGGTGCTGCTACTGCTAGCTAATGGCTCGTCTCATCAAGTTATCACTTAACAAACCTTAAATTGGTGCCGAGGGAACATGGATCCGTCGCAGATGTGGAAGGTTGGCTGAATGATTTTAACCTGAGAATTCTATAGAAATGATATCCTAAGGATTCGTGACCAGAGAGGATGAAGTAAAGGACAACAATCCTTACCGTAATTGATTTCTAGAACCCGAACGTCACGACTCAGTATTAGATGAATTTATTTAATTACATAGATCACAAAGGGCCCTACAATAACCTCCTTGATGAAAGGCGAACAAGCAAACACCCGAACCATATGGGATTAGAAAAAGAACGTGAATCACGAAGACCAGAGCCGGAAAATCCAGAACGAAGAGAAGGAAGAGGGAGTTCACAAATCATACAACAGGGGAGAAAGCCATTCCTGAATAAATGCATAAGAGGGAAAGGGGAAGGTCGACTGTATGGTTGTACCCAGTTGAGCGAATCGTCGGAGGGCATTGTGAATATAGGTACAACAACCGCTAGCTTTTGAAGCAACTTTTAGTCGGCGTCGGAGACTTCTGAAGCAACTTCTGTTCGTTGCTGCTGAACACAACAGGTCTAGTCGTCGGCTACCGAAGTAGGGTCACACCTTCTATGCGACGTTGCTGTGCCTTCTCAAAGAGACTGCCGCGGATTTGGAAAATTGGGATAAAAAACTAGGGTTGGGAGCGACATTGTAGGAGGAGCAAGTAGCGACTAGCGAGTGCGTGACAATCTTTTGAATGCTCGATGGGTCAGATGGGTCTAGATGGGTGGGTCACCTATGAAATCAGACCCATTTTTAGATACCGGCCATGACCCGATCAGGGACGAAACCCATCAGGCCTGATAATATGGGCCGAGCCAAACTGGGTTCCAATGGGTTATGGGCCAGGTGGGTCAAATTGCCATCCCTATTAAGCGCCCCCGCTTGTCACTTTTGAGAAAGCAGACAAACAATTTATATGCTTTATATAATTTTCTCTTTAGTAACAATGTAAATGCTAGAACATGTTGAATAATAATTGAATAACAACGTACTAGTTGCACTATCCAATCCATATTGTTACATTCTTAACATATAAGTATTAAGTATAATGTATGTAGTTACATATATGTCTACTTACGAATGTACAACTTCATATTGTTTGCACTACTCATTGGATATGATTATATGAAAATTGTTATCATGCATACTAAAAGAACATTTAAAAATTATGTATAATATAATATGTTATTGTATGTATTATGTATCTAAACTTGTTGCATAAGGACTAATTCTACATACACATCATTATGCATAAGGTCAACTAAAAGTAAACGGGCGCCTGAGGCCTAAATTAAGCTCCCAAGGGCATTGATCGCTTAAGCGGTTACCCAAGCCACTTTTTAAAAGCGTGCATCTCGAAATTGACGTCTTGTGGCTAGTGTTTTTTTTTTGGGGGTCTGCCCTTGCACACCTTGAGAGGGGCACTAATGATGACTCAAAAATTGCCTTTGAGTGGCTGGAGGGTGGTATGGCTACTCGTCAGTGGTGAAAATATGGAATTTGCTCCCTTCGAGGTCAGAATTTTGGTGCCGCTTGATTGCCAAATAGAGAAACAAAACAAATAAAGGAGGTACCATGCTCATTGAGCAAACCCTACTCCAACATATAGAGGTAGAAGTATAGACTTGGACTTAGTTACTAATGGGCTACTATCACAATTCCATATAATGTAATCCAAATAACTTATTAACTAAACCTACTCCCTAACGTCAAACCTTGTTTTTTTGGTAATTTCTCACATTTTATTGAGTAAGTTTAGTGTCAGTTCCTATTTCCAGTCTCTAGCTGACTTAAGCCTTAAGCCAACAATGTCACTACCATTTCTCTTGGCAACTTTACTTTTGAAGTATCGTTATTGTGTGGGAACATTTTGGAGAATTGTGTTTTTGAAGGAGAAGGTGGGCAATAAACTCAAATTTTATCTCTTTGGGGTTAGAATTTTTAGTGCTACTTGATTGCCTTGTAGAGAAACAAAACAAGAAAAGGAGGTACCAATGTTTTAAAAAACGTTAAGCGGTAAGCGTGCGGACAACACCTTGCAACTGGTTAAGCGGTAAGCGGCCGATTTTTTAAAAAATGGGTTTTGATTTTCTATACAATTTTATAAAAAAATGCACATGTATGCATATATATACTATACTTTTTGGAACCTTTATACATATCTGAACACCCTAAATAACCATACTAAACACCCAAATACTTTATAACACAACTATAAAACAATGATTATAGCTAAACTATTAAACAATAGACTTGTCACACATAAAACACCCTATACAACTATAAAACAAAAAAGTATTAAGTATATATGCATGATACAATAACTATTTTGCATCACATTACAGCAGACTTATCATTGATACCTTACTAACTTATTGCTACATTTACATATCATCACTTGATCAAAAATTACAGCAGTACATTTAACCAAAGTATGCATTCTAAAATCTATGTCATGATTAGTTACATGTAATTTACTTGGATATACAGCAGTACCCGATTACTATGTCTTACATACAAAGTATGCATATTAAATTAACTAAGGCTTATCATAGAACATGTATTGTATATAAGTTCAATATATTACAGTCAATAATTATTTTACTTTCAAAAATTACTTAATGTTACAGGCTTGCAACAGTTTTCTTAAAAAAACAGGTATGAGTGGCCGATTAAGCGGGAAAAAAACGCCTGTTTTTTTGAAAAAAATTAATCGGGCGCTTAGGGGGTATTTTAAACGGCTGGGCTGCTGAAATAAGCGGCCGCACAAAACGTTTTTCATTTCACTGGGAGGTACCATATTCATTGAGCTAATCTACTCCTACATATATAGGTAGATGTATAGACTTAAACCCTAATACTAAGGGAATACTATCGCAATTCCATTTAATTTGATCTATGTATACATGACCCATGTAACCTAACTAAATTTGAACACTAGACTTATATAAGTTGTAACATGTAAGTTTGTAACTTGCAACTGTAAGTTTTAAGGTCTAAGTGGTAAATTGTGGGTTTATAAGCTGTTTACAGACTTGACAATTCTGTTCATTTGTGCACTCACTCATTAAGACATGGATCCCACCCTAACCTCTAAACATATAACTTTAATATATAATCTAGTGTATCTTTGTCTAAACATTGTGTATGCAAAATTTCATAATCTAATTCCTTCATTTTGTCATCGAAATTTTGTCGAAATTGTTCAGCTTCCTTCACTTACAAATGTGGGAGACCCCCACCCCACATATCCAATATGAAATATTATTGCATATTTGAGTAGATCTTGGTGTTTAGATCGTCCTGGTAAATTTTCATAATTTAATTCACTTATTTGGTCATCGAAATCGTTAGGGCCGTAAATATCGAAATTTCGTGCGAAATTTTGAAAAATTTCTGTTTCTGGGCCATTGGACACGGCAGCGAAATCGAACATTTAATTCTATGCAATGTCACTATCATTTCTCCTGGCAACTTGACTTTAAAAGTATTTATTAGTATATACACTTTACTGCTGTTTTTACTTAGTGTTTTTTGGTTATTTGTCTTTTAGTCACTTGTTTCTTTATCCCATATTGCTTATCTCTAAACGCTGTACTACTCTCTTATCTTATAAAAGAGAGAGCATTGTATTTGTTTTATTCACTCAATAAGAAGCAATACTTTTCTATTCTAGATGGTATCAGACGTCCCGATCCTCCCTAAACCCTAGCCGCCTCTCCCTCCCAACCCTAGCCGCCCCTCTCCCTCTCTCTCCCTTCCCTGCGCTGCCGCCGCCCACAACCATCACCGCCACCACTCCAGCCACCACCCACCTCTCCGCCAACCCTCCACCACCTCTCCGCCAACCCTCCACCACCTTTCAACACCCTAACCTACTTCATTACCATGGCTTAATCCATCAAGTACACCCAATCCTCTACCCATCTTCTACCCCGAAACCTCCGGACAGCTTCGGTACTTTTCCAGTTTTTTGCACGTTGACGTAGTAAAAAGCGTCTTCCGCTCTGTTTGCCTGCGCCTCATGGTGGAGTGATTGTTCCTCCATGTTGGCGTAGGTTTCTATCTTCTCCTGCTGCCCCTACGAGGGTTTCTGAGATCCATGCTTGGATCTTCTATCTGCTACTTCTAGTCCATGTGTTGGACTTCTGCTGCTGACTGGTGACTTCTACCTCTGCTGCTATCTGCGCCCTTGATTCTGACTATCTCTATCATCTCGGATGGTGACTCCCGACCTTCCTCGCAATCTGTGCGTCACTACCGTCAAGTTGGATGGCCCCAACTATCATCTCTGGGCAGCCTCCTTTGAACTGTACGTCAAGGCTCAAGGGCGTTTCTCTCATCTGTCGACCAAGGGTCCGGCCATCCCTGCTGCTGATGCTGATGACAAGACCAAACAGGCCTACGATCTCTGGTCCAAGGAAGATTATGGTGTTATGACCTGGATGGTCAATAGTGCAGAACCTAAAATCAGCCAGTCTCTCCTTTGCCTCAAGACCAAGGAATGAGGTTTCGGCGAAATTGGCAAAATTTTGCCCAAAAATTTGATTTCGATAGGATCTGGTACCGAAACGTGCGACTATGTCAATTTCGATGATTTCGATGAGTTTCGTCGAATTTCGATGAATTTCGCCAAATTTCAATGAATTTCGGCAAATTTTGATGAAAATTTCGATAATTGCAATCCTTGTTGGTATTGTTGTTTTTTGAAGAGAAGCAAAGGGGGATCAGAGTTATTTCACTATTTATTACTTATACATAGTATATACTTATAGTATATCATAATTGCATTGCATTTCCCTAATATTTGCTATTCAAATTATTAAATACTTATGCAATGCATCCTTTCTAAGTTTCTACAATGTGGACGACATGTATCCTAGTGGTGGTTTATTAGACAATGAAGGTGCTAGGAAGCCAACCACACCAACAAACAATGATTTAGCTTGGAAACATTGCACTAGTGTTCTTGGGACCAATGAAATGATCGACTATTGAGTCAATATCAACAACAAACTGTCAACCCAAGTAAAATGTGTGGGGATGCCCTACATATCCAATATTTGATATTATAACACAAATAAGTACATGCATGTATATAGATCATTCTTGCAAAATTGCATAACTTAATTCCTACATTTTCTCATCGAAATCCTAAAGAAACATGACAGTTCCCTTATCTCCCACATGAAGGAACCCCCCCAACCTACCCCCACATAAAATTTTATTGCATAAAACGATGCATTTAGGTGTAGAGATCACGCCTGTAAAATTTCATAAGTTAATTCGTTCATTTTTGCGTCAAAACGGGCACGGTTGCATCTATCGAAAATTTTGTCGAAATTTAAAAAAAATTCGGTTTCCATGCCGTCGAAACGGCATCGAAATCGGATACCTCGTTCCTTGCTCAAGACTGTCAAGGATATGTAGGATCGGCTCTCCCACGTATACTCTCACCAACAGAACCCGAAGAAGGTTTTTGAAATCTTCAAGCTACTGGCCAAACAGGAGTACTCTGCTACTGACTCTGTGGAGGATTACTACAACAACTGTTGTGCTCTCTGGGATGAATTCGAGGTCTACCATCCTCTGTCTGCAGATATCACGGAAATCTAGCGTCAAAGGAACGAGCTTCAACTTGTCCAGTTCCTTGCTGGTCCGCCTTCATCTTTTGCAGGAGTCATTGATCAGATCCTCTCTAGTGATCCCCTTCCTACCCTGAGAGACGTTCTGAAGCGTGTTCAACGCCTTCCTTCCGTTTCGCAAAACCTACCTAACTCTTCTGACGAAATAATTCTTGCTGTTCGGACTGGTGACTCCTTTCGTGGACGCGGCTGTGGTCGGGGACGTGGCCGCGGGCGTTCTTTTGGACCAGGACGTGGCTCCTATTCTCCTGCTGAGACTACTGAACAACGCTTTTGTACCTTCTGTAAGTGTACCAATCACAATGAAGATCGTTGCTGGATAAAGCATGGGAAGCCAGCCTGGGCGAATCAAGTCACCATAGATCAGCCTGACACTGCCACTACTTCTGCACCTTTGTCTGCCGATTGGATCTGATCAGAGTCTGAGAAACTACTACAAGCACGCCATGCTTCCTCTACCGAGGCCTCCACTGATGGTAGCACTGCTCTTCTGACTCAGTCTGGTAAAAACACTTGGGTGATCGATTCGGGTGTGACATCCCATATTTCTGGCAATCCTACATTATTTTCTCATTTACATAATACTACTGTTATACCTCCTGTTACTCTGGCTGACGACTCTCAAACACCGGTTATTGGTTTTGGTGATATATGTACTCCTGGATGCCTGCCTCTGCGCTCTGCTTTATATGTTCCTACGTTTCCTATAAATCTGTTATCTGTCAGTAGAATTGTGCAGAGCCTTCCCTGCTCTATTACATTTGACCTGGATGGTGTTGTTTTTCAGGATCTGTGCACGAGGACGAAGATTAGTTCGGGCCATGAGGGACCAGATGGTTTATATAACTTGGATGTTCCAAAGACTGCGACATATCTGACATCTTCTGTGACTGGCATCCAGTGGCACTATCGTTTGGGACACCCGTCGGCAGCCAAATTAAAGCATTTACTACCTCATATTTCAGATTCTATTTTTCATTGTGAAACTTGTCAAATGGGCAAAGGAACTAGAGCAATTTTTTCAAAGAAATTATGTATTGATTCAAAAATGTCGTTTGATATTATACATGCTGATGTTTGGGGACCTTGTTCTGTCTCGAGTATTTCTGGATTCCATTACTTTCTGAGCTTTATTGATGATTTCTCTAGGACCACCTGGATTTTCTTGCTAAAGGATAGGTCTAATATTCTTGAGACCATTACTGCTTATTTTGCTGAAATACGTACCCAATTTAGCAAACCTATAATTTTTTTTCGCACTGACAATGCTCTTGAATTCATGCAATCCTCGGTCAGCAATTTTTGTCGCAAACTGGGTACTATTCACCAAACCTCCTGTGCCTACACCCCGCAACAAAATGGAGTCGCCGAACGCAAGAATCAACATCTTCTTGACATTGCTCGTACTTTACTTTTTCACTATAATGTTCCCCAGTGTTTTTGGCCTGAAGCTATTTCCACTCCGTGCTATCTCATTAACCGCATGCCATCTTCTGTTCTTGGGAATCAAATCCCTTATCAAATCTTGTACCCTAATGCGCCCTTATTTTCTGTTCCTCGTATTTTTGGGAGCACTTGCTTTGTTAAAAATCTACGTCCTGGTTTAACCAAACTTGATCCTCGTGCCATCAAGTGTGTCTTCTTAGGGTACTCTAGGACTCAAAAAGGGTACCACTGTTATGATCCAGTTTCAAAAAAATGGATGGTCTCGACTGATGTTGTTTTCTTTGAGCACATGCCATTCTATTCTTCTGCTGGGTCTGCTCTTACGTCAGATTTATTGATGGAGACACCATTACCGATGATTGATGATTCTGATTCCCTTGATACTGCTCCTGCTGCTCCTCTGCTGAAAGTTTATCAAAGAAGACCGAAGATGACAACTCCCTCTATGGCCCCTCTAGAATCTTCTTCCTCAATGCCAGATCAGTCATCACCTCAGGTATTCTCTGACTTAGATCTTCCTATCAGTTTAAGGAAAGGTACTAGAACGTGTACCAAACATCCGATTGGGAATTTCTGTACTATTGCTCACCTGGGGACTAACTTTGCCAATTTTACTGCTGCTCTTTCTGCTGTTTCTATTCCTAAAAATGCTTCTCAGGTTCTTAAGCATCCAGCTTGGCGTCAAGCCATGGAAGCTGAGATGCTGGCTCTTACTGATCGTAACACTTGGCAGTTGGTTGGTCCTCCCACTGCTTGTTCTCCGGTTGGATGTCGCTGGGTGTTTACTATTAAATATCAACCAGATGGCACGATTGAGCGTCTCAAGGCTAGGTTTGTTGCCAAGGGCTACACACAGATTTACGATGTCGACTATTTTGAGACTTTTTCACCCGTGGCCCGACTGAATTCAGTTCGCATACTTATTTCTGTTGCAATTAATTCTGATTGGCCCTTATTTCAGCTTGATGTGAAAAATGCTTTTCTATATGGAGATCTGTATGAGGAAGTCTATATGGAACAACCTTTCGGATTTGTGCTTCAGGGGGAGTTCTCCATAGTCTGTCGTTTGCGGAAAGCAATTTATGGCTTAAAACAAAGTCCCCGTGCTTGGTTTGATAAACTGAGCACCATTCTTCAGAAATTTCGTTTTAGACGTTCCCAATCTGATCATTCTGTCTTTGTTAAACAGACTACTTCTGGCATTGTTATTCTGATTGTATATGTTGATGACATCATTCTATCAGGGAGTGATCTTGCTGGCATTCAGGTAGCTAAACGTTATCTGGAGAAACATTTTGTCACCAAAGATTTGGGCACCTTGCGCTACTTTCTTGGGATTGAAGTTTCTCGGTCAGCCTCTGGATTGTGCCTATCTCAGCGTAAATATGTTCTGGATCTTCTATCTGAAACATGTCTTCTTGGTGCAAAGTCTACTAGTACTCCTCTGGATCCAAACACCAACTAGGATGATGAGAATTTTCCTGCTTATCCTGATCATCATCAGTATCGACGCATTGTTGGCAAGCTCATCTATCTTACTGTCACTCGTGCTGATATCACATCTGCAGTTGGACTTGTTAGCAGATATCTTGACAAACCCCGACAATGTCACTAGGATGCCGTCTGTCACATTCTCAAATATCTGAAGAGCTCCCTTGGGAAAGGTCTGCTGTATAAAAAACATGGTCACTGTAATCTTGTTGGGTATTCTGATTCTGACTATGCTGGGAGCAAGGTCGATCGACGCTCCATCTCCGGCTACTGTACTTTTGTAGGTGGAAATCTGGTTACCTGGCACAGTAAGAAACAGACAGTTGTTGCTCGCTCGAGTGCTGAAGCAGAATATCATGCCATGGCGCGTACTACATGTGAGCTGTTCTAGATATGGAGCCCGCTGAAAGACTTTGGCATTTTTGATTCTACTCCTATCCCTATGTACTGTGACAACAAGGCTGATACCTTTATCGCCAGTAATCCAACCTTCCATGAACGAACAAAGCATATTGAGGTTGATTGTCACTTTATTCGAGAAACTGTCGTATCTGGCCAGATATCTACGCCCTACATACATACCTCAGATCAAGTGGTTGACATCTTCACCAAAATACTTCCAAATCTAGATTCACTGCTATGACTGACAAACTGGGCATGATTGACATCTATGCTCCAGCTTGAGGGGGAGTATTAGTATTGTTAGAGAGTCTGTTTATCAATTATTTATATTGTCCTTGTAATATGGGCCTCACTGTGTCTTCGCCCATTAGGGTTTAGTTAAGTCTGTATGCTTCCATGTTCTCCTATTTATAGGAGCAGGGTTTCTCCTATCTAATACAACGATTTGCCTTCTTTTATTATTTCACATGTATATACACTTTACTGCTGTTTTTACTTAGTGTTTTTTGGTTATTTGTTTTTTAGTCACTTGTTTCTTTATCCCATATTGCTTATCTCTAAACGCTGTACTACTCTCATCTTATAAAAGAGAGAGCATTGTATACTACTCTCTTGTCTTATAAAAGAGAGAGCATTGTATACTACTCTCTTGTCTTATAAAAGAGAGAGCATTGTATTTGTTTTATTCACTCAATAAGAAGCAATACTTTTCTATTCTAGAGTATTATGATTGTGTTAGAACGTTTTGGACTTTGGAGAATTGACTGTTTTGAAGGATAAGTTGGACATTCTTCCTCTGCCTATACAATATTTAAAATTGTATGATATATAATGATTTTAGCTCATCAGGCTAGCGCTGTCACAATGAATTTACCCCATAATATAATGATGCATATAGTTTTGATCAAGTTTTGCTCTCCTGTTCTTGTGTTAGTACTTAGTAGACATGTCTGTTAAAACTGCACCTGAATATTTGCTTACACTAAATGGACTGTATACTCACAGTAGAAGAATCTGGATTTCTGGCTTTATACTAAATCCTGTCCTGACCGCTACAATTAGTTACCATGTTAGTTCATAATAGGAATGAACACCTCAAACATCTACTACTGTGTTGGTTTTCAGTGAATGCATCAGTCGCACTTGTGAGTTGTGTCATTTATTTTTCTTAAGTGAACACATCATCCACACTGTTAATGTTCTCACTGGAATCCTAATTACACATGTCACAACCGACTCACAAGTTTTCAGGATTTGAACCATGGATCGCCCTTTTTAATCAGCGCATGGCCTTCTTGTTGCCAGTCTTGGATACTATCTTTGTTCTCGCTCAATATAAAAGCCAACCAAAATATGAAAAGTGCTAGAGGGGGGTTAATGACCCATTTTATATTTTTTTTTCGTGTATAATATTCAAGTATGATGCTCATAGTAGCATCCATTTCTTTTTATTTCAAGGTATGCTGTCCTACTTGGCTCTAAAGAGGCTTAAATAATATCATTATGAGCCAACGTTAGAATCTGACAAATATATACTGTATCATATTTAGTAATACCACTCCTGTTTTTCTTTTTCTTTTCTTATGCATGGCTAAAAGAAGTAAGCTTTTCTTTTCCTTGGACTGCTTACAGATTCCAATTTAGACAAACTAAAATTTGTGAACATAGTAAAATCAAATGGTTTGCTTGGTAACTATTATGCATCCCGCCTCGATTCTTAAGATATATTACAAAGGTACCTAAGAGTCTGAAGCTGTGATTATACACCTTTTCTCAGCTAGAAAATTCCTAACAAATATTCCTTTACGATGCAAACCATTTAATAGTATACTAATTGATTCTATACTCTTCATCAACAGTTTCACATTCATGGATCCCTTAGTTGGCGTCTCCATTGTGTAGTCCTTGTCATTTGCTACCTAACCTTTTGTGTTATCAAGAAATCTGGCTTCATTTAGTACATGTTTACAGTCCCCTGATGGTATGCTTGATTAGAGGTGTGAATCTGAAATGTCATTGCAAAATATGAATGATTGTAATGTATTTTCTACCAGCTAGGAAGCACAAACATGGTTCTAAACACAGGTCTTGCACTTGATGGCTGCATGATCAATTATATGTTCTCAATTTGCAATGCTGTGCTGTGTTGGAGCATGAATCTATTATATATATGGTACCGACATAGCCACAAAAATGGTCCATATTTACCTCAAAACTCAAATTTATGACCTTGAGTTTGATATCTGAATACCATAATTGATTTTTACAAATTTAAAATCACAAATATTGCTATTCCAATTATTTTTGCTCTTTTTGTTATGTTTCTACTTTCTAACTGTTCTCAAGTGTTTTACCAGAATTGACAAGAACCTATGGAGCAAAAATATCCTGCAACTTATAGACTAAACAACAAACATGGTTATATCATTAATACATGATAATCTTTCATTTCTGGGGCTGAATGAAGGCCCCTACAAACGTAATACTAGCTTTTATATTGTAAATTTTTGATCATCACTGCCACAACTTTTAGGCATTCCATCATGTTTTTTCCTGTAAGCTTTTGAACACCATTTCCTCATAACTCTAGCGGCTATTAACGACTGGAATTATACAAAAAGTCTATTGACTGTTGTCCCATTTGACCATCATTTGTCCTTCCTATCAGGACAATGGCAACCTAGATACAAATATTTCAGCCAAAGTGACGTCTGTCTCATTTTGAGGCTGCGCCCTTTCAGTGGGGCTGTGGACTGTATCAAAAATGGACAGCGAAGAAATTTTGGCAACATGTCAAGTGTCCATGCCTCATAACTTTTGATCTTGGCAACTCTTATTTATGTGTTGTGACATAGCGAGAGAATCCTTTTCTCTTGATTAATTCTATTTGTCAGTGTAAAATGTAGAGCTTGTTCTTGATTATGCTAATCAAATCTTCTTGTTCACACAATCATGATGATTTAGGTTCGAGAAGGAAGGAATCCCAGCCAGCATAACGCAACAGAGTGTGCTGAGTCTAAAATTGCAGAGGTCATGCTCTTTATTCAGGTTAGCATTTTCATGTCATTTACAACCTGATTCTCGAGAAGCATAGGGTGTGCATCTTTTCCAAGTAATGTGTGCTTAGCTGGACCTTGAAAAGCCATAAATTTCTTGCATCTTTTATCTGGGTTTCTGAGGACAGTTCTAAAACCTCCAAAATAGGACAACAAAAGTTATGGATGTAAAGAAAAGTAAAGAGAAAAAAGGTAATCAAGTAGATATTACTTTATTAGTTGACGAGTTAATAATCTAGCTGAAAACAATATGTTGGGGAAATCCCCTGTGTATGTCATTTATAGAACGGCTGACCCTTTCCTATAAATAGGAGAAGAAGATACATGGAAGCAGACATAACCCTAATGGGCCAAAACACAATTGGGCCTGTTATACAAATAGACTCAATAATTAATTAATAAAAATAACTAGACTCTCTAACACTGCCCTTTATGGAGGACGAGCATAGCCTTTTAAATTTTCTTTTTAAGTAGTTTTATAATATTTTATCAGTTTCCTTGCATTTTAGGGGTTATTTGATATTTTTCTAGTTTGTCTTGTAAAGCATGTGGTTTAGTCCCACATTGGCTAGTTGTGTAGTGAGTTGGGTTTAAACACCTATATATATTCCTTTTGATTAGTTATTTTAATTAGCTAAGATCTTGATAATTCGTCTTAGATTTTTATTCATTAGGTTCTCCATTACCCCTCAAGTTGGAGCTTAGGAATATTCCGAGTCAACTTGCAAACAAAAAGACTTACTAAATAGCAGAGAAGTAGAAGAAAAACTGACCAACAAGCCAATACAAGAATGTCTCTCCCCTTCAATATTGCAATTAAGCACTCAACACTCAAACACTCAATACTCCCCCTCAAATAAATGATCCGAAGCAGATCACATGTAGATCGAATTTGAAGTAGGTCGTATGCAGGCCGAATCTAAAGCAGGTCGCAGGTTGTAGGTCACAAACATGTAGCAAAAGTTTCTCGATCAAAAGGACGTAGTATCTGGAGTAGAAGTAAGCAACATCAGGGTAGGCGTTAGCGTCTTTATCACAATCGCTATCGCTGTAGTCCGGAAGATGCTGGATCACAGTCCGTAGAGAGTGTTGGGTCACAACAACAACAATTGTCGACGTGCATACAATGCACAAACAAGAAAAGAGTCAACGTGTGCAAGGCATGAGCAAGCTAGAGAGTGTTGGCATACATCAGCAGAAAGTCCACATGCACGAGGTACAAATAAAGTCAACGTGCAAATAAAGCTCAGACAAACCTCTCGTATAAGTAGGAGATACAGGGAAGCAGACATAACCCTAATGGGCCAAAGCACAATTGGGATACAAAGAGACTCAATATCATAGAATTAAATGTCCGATTTCGATTTCGTGTTCGATGCATAGTCACAAATTCGGTATTCGGGATACGTTCGGTCGAGCTGAAAAATTCGGGATTGGGCAACTATGCGGGAATTTTGGGTAAAAAGCGGTCAACGTACAGTAAAAATACGGTCAACGATTTGGGAAAAAGTCGCAAAAGATCGTACAATTCATATATACATATATGCATGTATCGTGTATGTGCGTATGTGTGTTATATATGTATGTAATAGATGTATATATATGTACTTATATATCGTGCACTATATGTATGTGTGTGTGCATTTACATATACACACACACATATATATACACTCAAATTAAGTGAGAGTCTTAAATAGTATAAAATGGGAATGTACATGAAAAAGTGTGAAACGGGAAGAAAACGTTAAACGTGAGTGATTTGTGAATAATACAGGAATAAAACGTAATATATTGTGACTATGCTCAAATTGGGAATTATTCGTCCGTTTGATTCATCTAGGAAAAAATTTGCGTTTCAAACGTAACTTTTTCAAAAAGCCGGGAGTATATTGTGAGTTTGTGACTATGGTCCGATGGCCCAGAAACATGAATTTTTGAAAATTTGACCGAAATTTCGATATTTATGGCCCTAACGATTTCGACGACCAAATAAGCGAATTAATTCATGAAAATTTACTAAGACGATCTAAACGCCAAGATCTACTCAAATATGCAATAATATTTCATAATGGATATGTGGGGGGGGGTCTCCCACATTTGTAAGTGAAGGAAGCTGAACAATTTTGACAAAATTTTGATTACAATTTCGATGACAAAATGAAGGAATTAAGTTATGAAATTTTGCAAACACAATGTTTAAACATAGACACACTAGATTATATAATAAATTTATATGTTTAGAGGTTAGGGTGGAATCCATGTCTTGATGAGTGAGTGCACAAATGAATAGAAATGTCTAAGTCTGTAAGACAGTTAAACTGTTACAAACTTGCAAACTTCAAGTTAAAACAACTAGAATACTAGACTTTATAACTTAGAGTTACAACTTACAAGTTACAATATTGTGAGTTAATATATTTATTGTATAAGTTTCCTATTATAATATTTTAGGGTTGCATAAGTGAAAAATAAAAAAATATATTTAAGGTTACAAGTTACAACTTACGCTTAACATTTTGTATAAGGCGTCTATTATAATATATTTAGGGTTACATAAGTGAAAAATTAAAAAATATAAGAACTTCCATTAAAAAAGCTTTTTTAGCCATTTTGTGTATCAATACGAAATATATTGATTAGATTTTGAAAATCAGTATAGATATACGTATTTCACTCTATTGTTTCTTAGATTTACAAGAGATCTTGAGAATTTTAAGAGAAATGTCACTTAGAAATTCAGGATTTTGGAGTATTTATTAAGATATGTCTAAAAGGGAGTAGAGATAGGAGTAGATGGGCTAGGGAGAGGGGTTACACACCTTAGAATCAAGTAGAGCAGCCTTCAAGAGCAAGATATCACAAAAAAATCGTTAAAAGATCAAAGTTCCACCAAATCCAGTTAGCGGAACACTGTTTAACGAAACATGTGCTGCATTTCACACCGATTTCGCGATATTAATGCCCAAACTGGACTTTTTTGCATTGAAATACCCCATGTTTTGTGAAATTTTGACTGTAGCTGTGAAATTTTTGTGAGATTGCGGACCAATTCCTACGTACTGACGTTTTGATGTCTGATTGCAAAAAAAACGAATTTTGAGCAAAATTTCACAATTTCGATCGAAATTTTGTTCCATGCTCAATATTTAATTAATTAAAATAACTAGACTCTCTAACACCCACCTCAAGCTGGAGCTTGGGAAATCCAAAGTCAGCTTTGCAAACAGAAAAATAGACTAATAAGCAAAGAAGCAGAAGAAAATAAAATAACAAGTCAAAGAATGTTTCTCCCCCTCAATATTGCAATTGAGCACTCAACACTCAAATACTACCACCCCTTTTTTTGATTATTGAGAGAACCACCTCCGTAGAAGCGCCACTTTTGTGACCCCCCCAAGACATCGTAAAACTCTCTGGCCCCGAGTGCCCCACACACCCGGGAACCAGTTAAAGCGCACAATTGGCCGGCCTGCACGACGGGTACCACTTCGGAGGCGGCCGCTGGGTTTCGAACCCGAGTCCCTTCATTAAGGGACACCGTGCCGAACCACCTGAACCAAAAAAAAATACTACCTCCTAGGAAGCACGGATACAGATACATATCCGATACATGTACGGGTACAGGGATACGCCAATTTTAAAAAATATAGGATGCAGGTACGTCATGGATAAGGCAATTTTTTTAATATCTATGTTAATATTTTAAAAAATAACCAATATATTTATTTCAAAAATAGATGAAGACGATCAAACTTCATTAAAAAATCACGATGTTTCTGAAGAAAATGGAAACCAATACCACAGTATCAAACAATTATTTAAAATGGGGTCTTTCATTCATATTAATGTGAGACAAGTTACAAAAAGACATGATAATATCATATTCTAAACCTTTCACATTTCATGTATCATGTAATGTTGTGTTGTAAAGTGAGTTGTGTCATCTGTGATACCAAACTATCTTCTGTCATGTATGGCTAGCTACTATGAAGCACGGATATAGATACAGAAATGGATACGGGTATAGGTACAGTACAAGGATACGACAATCTTCGAAAATATAAGATACGGGTACAACATGGATATAATAGTTTTTCTAATGTTTATTTTAAAATTTTAACATAAAATACCAATTTCATTCTCAAATCACAATACAATAGGGGGAGTCTAGAGTTGGAAGTCATATGGTTTTGGGATTTGGAGAGATCACACGAGTGGGGTGCTCTCTTGGCTGCTAAATGGGTTGGTTGTATCCTGGTTGCATTGAGGTCATATCCTGCTAATAAAAAAAGGAATACGACTTAAGAAGTATTTGGTATGTATTAGAGAATATCTAGGGAGTATGAGTATCAAATATGCATTTAGTACTGGTAGGACACCTATTTTGGAGTATCAGTGCTTGGAAGTTCTTCAAAAAGTGAAATCCCAAAAAATAGAGGTACAAACAATAAAGAGAAGAAGGAAGATTGGCATTTAGCAAGAGGAATGGTGACTAATCTTATACTACTTCAAGGAAACAACTGTGATAGCCTTGCTGCAAGCTACTACTTAGCAGAGAGGGTTAAGACATGATCTCGTGTCAAATGCTAATCAAGCAATGTCATGCCCAGATTTTTTTTAGTTTTTACCGCCTGGATACGGCCTAGATACGACATGGATATGGATTAGGAGTATCTGATACGTATCCACAGAGTATTGGTATCCAATACGTATCGAATACGGGTACGACATCTATTTTGGTGTATCCGTGCTTCATAGACTACCCCTCAAGTAAATAATCTGAAGCAGATTGCAAGTAAAGGAGGTTGTAGGCAGGCCGAACCTGAAGCAGGTTGCAGGTTACAGACAGGTAGCAAAACTTTCTCGGTCAGGAGGATGTGGTATTTGAAGCAGAAGTAAGCAACATCAGGGTAGGCATTAGGGTCTTTCACTGTTTCAAAAAAAGGTCGCACATGCCACATAAGCGGCCCGCATATACTTAGCCTCTTATAAGGTCGATTAGTCGACACTTTTTAGATAGACATTTGTTAACTCGGTCCAAACTAAATTATACTTTTATTGATACCATTCTCTTGATGTACTATTTTCTTGATGTTTTGTACACGAGTCCCATGCTCATTTGATGTACTATTTTCTTGAGAACCATCATGTGTGTGACTATCGTAGCATATTTGTTTTAATAAGATAAAACACTAATGCAATACTTCCATATATATGAGAGGAGGCATAAAATCAATAACCCATTTATGTTTACCATATGACACAAAGGCGACAAGGAAAGCGGAACCTCCTCCTGGCTGTGCATCAGTAGACTGAGGAGGGAGCCGAGCTTGAAGAAGCTTCTCAAACTCGGAACAAATCTAGTCAACAGAAGGCTTAGTAGAACCAGATGGAGTAACCGAAGAAGACTCAACACTCTCTGTAGTATCCTGATTGGTCCATGTTGATTTTCCATGTTTCGCCCAACAACAGTCTTTAGCATGGTTAGTGTGGCCACATAAGTTCCAATATCTCTAACCAAGAGGAGGCTGTCCCTGACTAAAGCCATACGGAGGTAGTACACGTTCAGGGCCCTCCAGAGAAGCGTCCACGTCCACAACCACGACCGGAATCTCCTGAGCGAACGACTTGGGCAACAACTTCATAGTGGTCAAATGACTAAGAAGATATAAACCAAAAGACGCTGGACACACTTTAGAACATCATGCAAAGTAGGCAAGGGATCACTAAATAAGATCTTGTCAACAATCCCAGAGAAGGAAGGCGACAAACTAGTAAGAAACTGGACCAATTGGAGCTCATTACACTGGCGCCAAACTTCTTTGATATCACTAGAGTGTATGATAAACCTCAAATTTATCCCAAAGTGCAAAATATTGGTGTTAGTAGTCCTCGACAGAGCCGTCAGTAGAGTGTTCCTTCTTATCCAGATTTTTGAAGACTTTGAACACCTTCTTGAGATTCTACTGGTGAGAATAGACATGCGAAAGTTGATCCCACATTGCTTTGGCAGTCCGGAGACGAAGAAGAGACTAATTGATTTCCACACTATTGACCATTTAGGTCGTGACGCTGGAGTCTTCTTTAATCTATTACATTAAATGAAAAGTGCAAATATTACATTAAATGAAAAGTGTCAATATTACATTAAATGAAAACTGCAAATATTGTACAACATATAAGTTTGTCAAGATTCTTCATTAGATAAAATGAAATTAATTCAAATACATGAAGTACCAAACAATATTAAAATACAACATGAACTACGAAAAGAGAAATATTACAACAATTAGTTACTGCATTTGATTCATTATCTCATCTAGATGTTCATAAAATGGCTACATTTGATGTACAACTCGATGTATCTCTGGATGTGATATAGCTAATTGATTTTTAACATTCCATGTATGATAGTTGGAGCCATCCAACTTGACTATCGTGACACATGCTTAAAGAATCAATCAACGCCATGCGGATGGCAGAGATGGTTATGTAGAAAGATGTGGGTGGCCACGTCTAGAAGAAGCAACGTAAGCGTAGCAGGAGAGCAGTAGCAGAGATAGCTCAAAATCCAACACGTGGGCAACAACTTAAGCTAGAGACACAGACCTACGTCATCGTAGAGTGCAACATGTGTAGGCAGTAGCATTGTTTAGGAAAGCGGTATGCCATGTACGTGTAGAGAGGGTACCACATAGAGTATATGCGGGACAACGGGAGACTGGTGTATATACGGGGAGTCAGGGGCAGATCTAGGGGGAGGCTAGGGGGCTCTAGCCCCCCTCCCAAATCCAAAAATTTAAAATTATTAATAAGCTTAAGGTAAAATGTAATTTAGTTTCTGCACAAAATCTAAACAAATAAAGTTTATAGTTGGAGGAGTATATTTTTTATCTTGTTCCTCGTGGCCTAGGTTCAAACCCCAGCTACAATATTTTTCTCAAGTTCTAATCAGTCCCCATAGTGTGACTCAGCCCCCCCCCACCCAAAACCCAAATGCCACTTTCTGGATCCGCCACTGACGAGAGTATATGCGGTTTTGGATATTTTCTCTTTCATTAAACTAATTATATATAAAGATACTATATTAATGTCATAAATAAAAAAATATAAATATATAGATTAGGCACTTAAATGCATTTACATATTAACATATCAATATGCATGTATGATATACTTTATATATGTATATATGTCTATATATCAAATGTGTTTGTAATAAATGTACAAATATTGAAATATATGTATATCAATGAATAAATATGTGTAGACCGTGTATAAATGTGAATAAATCAAAATGCATAATGTAAAAATATATGTAGCATAATATGTGTTTATATATGTAGGTATATAATAATGTATGTATACATATGAATATGTCAAAAGGTATTCATATAATTGAACAAATGTGTAGAATTTGTTCTATGTATTACAATGTATGCATATAAATCAATATTGTGTAATTAAATTTTAATATCTAATGAAATGAGTGTATATGTATGCATGTATTAATGAAATGCATGGGCATTAAGTTGTGGACTTTTCACAAAGCGGAGTTTAATAAGCCGCTAATCGGCCAAGCGGGAGTATATGCGGTCCATGACCACTTAGTGGACTGATTAGCAATATGCGGTGCGATAGGGTGACCGAATAGGCATAAGCGGGAGTATATGCGATCGTGCAAACCGATTTCCTGAAAGGTTGGCAGTGTGATAGGGAGAACTAGTCCCCTAAAAAATTATGGACTGAAAGGAGATATAGAAGGGAAGTCAGTGTGTGGATAGGTGACATAATGGAAAGAAGGGAGTTACTGTTGGAGAATGTGGCGTCTGGAGGTATGGAGGAGGGGAGAGTAGAGGGTGTCGGGGTGGGGGGGGGTTGGCAGCAGGAGGGATGGAAGCGGGAAGAGCAGGGGGGTCGGGGTTAGCCCTGCTCTCGGCGGGGAGAGTAGAGGGTGTCAGCGGGTGGGGGGGGATGGAGGGGAGGTTTGGCAGCAAGAGGGATGGAGGCTGGAAGAGCACGGTTTCAGGGGTTATTACCGACTGTTGGGGTTAGTGACAAGGATGGTTAGAGGGTGGGTTGGTGCGACAATAGGATTTTTCTTCTAGCGGTTGTGACGAGTTTGGCTGGAGGGAGGGTGGCGATGGCAAGGAGTGTGACGACAAGGGAGGATGGTTGGGGGTGGCAGAGAGGAGGGCTAAGGGCAACAAGATTGACGGTGGCAGGGTGTTGGTAGGATGAGAGAGGAGCGGTGTAGGGACAAGGAGGCTGGGCGATGGCTGTGCAGGGAAAGGGGTTTGGGGGGTCAAAATGCTCTAATACCATGAGAAAGTGTAATCACCTTAATCAGTTTGTAAACAAATTACAATCATCTCTTTTTCATAAGCCAAGAGAATAAAATATGAAAACATGGGATAAATCTAGGAAAAGGAAATCAACTAAGAAAAAGGAAATAAGAAAGGAGAAGGAAATAGGAAAACACGTTAACAGACCCATTTGACTCCAATGTATGAGAATCAGAATTAGAATGTTTGATATTTGAATAAATTTGTTAGATTTTTCATAGCTTTATAAGATATATATATTTCTACATCGATTCATATATGTTAATATATAACTATGTATATACGATAATGTGTATATTATTATAATATACATGTAAACACACAAATGGAAAAAGCCTAGGCCTCCACCTAGGCGCCTTGGCTGTCTGGACGGCCCTAGGCAACGCTCGGGCACCTTGACAACCCGGGATATGAGAGATGTAGGAGGGGGAAAGCAAGGTGATGATTGGGGTGCTAGGAGGCTGCAAGATCCCAATACTAAGGAGGAGAGTCATAAACCTTTATTGGACACAATGCAACAAGTCATACACAACACTAGTGATGAGAAAATTGATTCTCAAGTACACTAGGGCTTCAGCCAACCGTGTCAAGACCATGGTTGTATAGGTGGCTAGGCGGCCAGACGTTGCCTGGGGACGTCCAGGCAGCCTACGCGCCCAGGCGGAGGTCCAGGCGTTTCGAGACCTTTATATATATATATATTAATTTAATGATATATGTAAAATTAATGAAAAATATCATTCCTAGATATATGAATATACATAATAAAATATGCAATTAATGAGCTAGCATTGTATGAAGAAAGCAACAAAATCATTACTTATACATCATGAAGAGAAATAAAATAGCTCATAGGCAACATTAGCTCATGATAAATCAGAGACAATCACTCATCAATGAATACAAAATAAGTAGATTAATAAATACAAATCAATTGATAAATAATATAAATCTGTAGATGATTAAATAATTCCTAAATCAGTACATAAATATATACAATTATTAGATGAATAAATACAACAAATACGAATCAGTTGATAAATAAAGTTAAATCAGTTGATAAATAAAGTCAAATCATTACTTAAAAAAAAACAATATCAAAATCAGTACATAAATAAACACAAATCAATAAATAACTAAATAAAAAACAGTAGATAAATAAATACAAAAAAGTAGATGAATAAATACAATTAAGTGGATAAATAAATACAAATTAGTTGATAAATAAAGTTACATCAGTAGATGATTATATAATTTAAAAAAAGTACATAAGTAAATACAATGAGTAGATAACTAAAAACAAAACAGTAGACGAATAAATTCAGCAGATGAATAAATACAAATAAGTAGATGAATAAATCCAAATCAGTTGATAAACAAATATAAATCAGTAGATGATTAATTGATTCCTAAATCAGTACATAAATAAATACAAATAGTACATGAATAAGTACAATAAATACAAATCAGTTGACAAATAAAGTTAAATCAGTTGATAAATAGAATTACATCAATAGATGATTAAATAGTATCAAAATCAGTACATAAATAAACACAAATCAGTAGATAATTAAATAAAAAACAGTAGATAAATAAATACAAAAAAGTAATGAATAAATACAATTAAGTAGACGCCTGGGTGGGCTGCCTAGCCCGCCTGCCCCGCCTAGCACGCCTGGCATAACCTTTGATGCTGGGTGCCCAGATACGGAGATCCCATGGACCGCCTAGCCTGCCTAGGCGCCGCCTGGGCGGCCGCCCGTACAGCACAGGTCAAGAAGTTCAGATGACAAATGGACAACTGCAAGATAAGCGGTGTGTGTGTGTGGGGGGGGGGTGGAGATAACCTTCAAAACGTTTCCTAGCATGATGCATGAGGTTGAACCCAAAATGCTAGAAAAAAATAAGGCAGGCTAGGGGCGGACATAGGTTTCTCTGAACATGTTACAACGAGTTTGCAGAGGGTTGGTGGCTGGTGACTTCTCTGGATATATAGGGGTTGAATTCTTTTCCTGGTGGGTTGGTGGTTTGTCCACAGACAGTAATACGGATAGGATATCTTAGGACTAGAATTCCATGGTACAGGATGTACAGGTAATTAGGACATTGGTCTCTGAGTTTGCAATAATGTTGTATCTGTGATAATCTTGGAACTTGGAGCTTTCTGAAATTAAGCTGAATTACAATGAGTCCTATGTGTAGATTCGACTCAAATACGATGTACATGTGGAGCATTATAATCTAAACTAGACGAACGCTAAAGGGCTTAAGTGGGAAAGGCCCATTTGTCCTATTATTGTCATATCTAATTTACTTACTACATTGACAGTATCCATTTTAGTTTGCAACATGGCGACTTCTGATTATGTTTCCTTTCTATTAAGTGCAATTAAATTGCAATTCCAGGTAGGTTGTGTGTAGTATTATCTTCTAGTGATATTTCTTGTGCATACATTGTTTTTGCAAGGCTTTATCAGAGTATGAGGTGTTCTCAAAGTATGTCAAAGGACAAATTTTCTAGTAACTTGCATTGATCGCTTGGAGTCTATCCTTGTGGCATTCTATTGTTTGACTTCACTAATAGTCTAATACTGTACATCGGTGAGCCCATTTCAGGTGTGTTCATTAGGAGTTGACAAAGAATCAATGGACACTGAATTCCAGCAGATGGCAAAGAGCTTTGCAGATGGCGCCTCTTCATGGTCACCTCCTATACCCCTGACTGTCATAGCAGTACAGGTAACTTGTGCATTTTTACTAACACAAGGAACACTGACACATAACAACCCAATATTCTCAATTATCATACATATTAGGTCGATCTTTCCTTTTCATCATTTTCTGAATATAATATAATCTTAAATTTATCCTCTGATATAGTAATTATCATGTATTATTATGACAGCGGAAGAAAATAAAAAGTCAAATCAAATGTATACACCTGTAGATTGCCCCATGTCACTTTTGATCTTTGGGATAGGATTGCACTGCTTAGATGTGAATTACAGACCTAATTCCCCTTTAAAAGTTCTTTTCCAACACATCTATGCCACTAGGTGTTTAATGTGGTTACTGTATAGGTAGATGTCAATGTTGACATATTCATAAGTTAGGTGACACGAGTCATGGCATTTGCTCCCTATCAGAATTTGTCTTAATTTTTGACAGGCTGATCTTTGACAAGCAGGTTTATCATTTACATGGAGGAAGCTGGAGACTCATAATGGTTCAGTAGTGTAGATTCTCTAGGCTGTTCGAAGATGTTTTTTCTATTCTAGGAGCTAGATCAACAATCCTGGGATCATTACCTGGGCAAGGACGGCCTGTTGGTTCTGCTCAAGGGTCACCGACAAAGTGGCTTAGATTTGAACCCTGGAAACCATCCTTGATTTACCTCCCCGCCGTAGATCACTCCACTCCCTGCTATTGTTTAATTTTTTTTTCTTGGAATCATTAGTCATTACATTTATCACCCTCTCTGTTCCTTTTGGGAATGTGTTATTTTCCAAGGTAAGCAATTAAGCATAATAGAAACCAAGATAGCAAGATTGAGTGGTGGAATCTCAAAGGCGAAAAGAAATCAAATTTTCATGGTAAACTAATCGAGGAGGGCACATGGAACTTGGGAGTCTGATGTTAACACTATGGGTCATAATATATGAGCTACTGCACACACAGAGGTTTTGGGGGATTTCAAATGGTGTGGGCCTCCACAGAAAGGTACTTGGTGGTGGTATGATGAATTATTGAAGGTTATTTAACTCAAAAGGGAGTTCTATAGAAGCTTTCCCAAATCTCAAGATGATGCAACTATTTTAAGATACAAGCAAGGAAAGAAAGAAATAAGATGTTCAAGAGATAAGGTCTAGTTACTTTGAAGAAATTATATATATATATATATACACACACAGACACACACACAACACACACACACACACATATATATATTTATATATATATATATATATATTGGCTCATATAAGAGAAAGGAAAGGAAGAGACTCGAGTATGGTGAAGGATGATGATATCAAGAACCAATGGAAAACTACTTTCAACTTTTCAATGGAGACACTGTGAATAATGTAAGAGACTCGTGTGACATGATTACATGGATATTATTTACACACGATGAGTTTCACTATTTGACGTAAAAAATGCTCCGTAAAAGATGAAAAAGAGAAAGGCATGTGGACCAAACGCCATTCACATTGATGTATGGAAGAGTATGGGGGGGGTGAAAGAGCTATGTAGTTAACAGATTTCTTTAGTAAAATTATGAAGTACATGAAGATGCTGGATAAGTGGAAAAATAGTACTATAGTTTCTATTTATAAGAACAAAGAACGTCTTCATAGGTGCACAAACTACTTAGGCATTAACTATCAAGTTGATGAGTCATACTATGAAGCTTTGGGAGAGGATTATTTGGCAAAAGCTAAAAACCACAACACATATATCAGACAACTAGTTTGGTGTCATGCCTAGAAGCTTAGTTTAAAATTTTGCTTGCAAATTTCACCAATTAGTTCGATGCCGACAGGCATCAGATATAGAAATGACCAATCATGTCTTTATGTAGGAATTTTTTTTCATAAAAAAATCTGTTTCAAATTTTATTTTTGAATTTAACAAAATTAGGTAAATTTTGATGAAATAAGGCCCATTTCGTCTGCATTTTGTTGAAATCTTGAGAAACATAGTGAGTGGAATTGAGCTAGAATGATAGCCGACTGGAGCAGGTTCTTTATTATAGAAGGTGTGAACATTTTCATAATAGACCCAACAAATAAAGGAAATAAAAAAGAGATACATGAATCGAAACTATTATGTGACACTCCCCCTCAAGCTGGAGCATACACATCTTGTATGCCCAACTTGGAATTCATATGATTAAAAGCTGAAGATGGTAGTGGCTTGGTGAAGATATCTGCTACTTGCTACCCAGTGCGAACATGAGGAGTTTAAATCTTCTTGAAGAGCACCAAATCACGAGCAAAGTGGCAGTCCACCTCAATATGTTTGATCCGCTCATGGAACACCAAAATGCTGGCAATGTGAATGGCTGCCTGATTATCACACATAAGAGAGATTGATGTCTCAACATACACTCCCATTTCAGATAATATAGACATAACCCACTGTGTCTCACAACAAGCATGTCCCATCGCTCGATACTCATCCTCTGTGTTTTACTTTGCTACCACATTTTGTTTCTTGCTCCTCCAAGTTACCACGTGTGACCTAAGAAACACACAATAGCCAGAGGTGGACCGTCTATCTCTAGCATCACCTGCCCATTTAGCATCAGTATATCCAGTAAGCTTCGAGGGTGTGTGTGCAAGATCTTTCCCTCTAAAGTAAGTGAGACCCTTCCCTGGCGATACTTCAACATAACATAGAATCCAGGTGACTGCCATCCAGTGTGACACCTTGGGCGCACTCATGAACTGAATAACCACTCCCACAACATATGAGATATCAGGACGAGTAACTGTCAAGTAAATATGTTTCCCTACAAACTACAAACCTTGTGTACTTTACTGGATCCGAAAAGTCATTGTCATTAGAAATAGATGCCTTGGTATGATAATCCGTAGACGTGGAGACTGGTTTGCACTGTGCCATGCGTGTCTCTGTAAGAAGATCTAGTATACTTCCTTGGGAGAGATTTGTGCCCTTCTTGGAACGTAGAACTTCTATTTCAAGGAAATAGCGGAGATTGCCCAATTTTTTGGTCTAAAATTGTATTTGCAGCTACTCCTTGAGCTGTAGAATGCCAGTAGAGTCATCACCTGTGATGACAATATCATCTGCATAGACAACCAGAATAACAATGCTTCTTGATAATTTATACACAAATAAAGAATAATAAGTAGAGGACTGATGGAATCCAAACTGAATAAGTGCACCACTAAATTAGTGAAACCATGCCCATGGTGACTACTTCAAGCCATATAAGGATTTCTTCAATTTGCATACCTCCTGACACGCCCTGAGCAACATAACCTTGAGGTTGCTCCATGTATACCTCTTCAAGAAGATCGCCATGAAGAAATCATTTTTGACATCCAACTGAAGAAGAGGCCAATCATAATGAGTAGCAATAGAGATAACAAACGACACAAAGTTGAGTTGAGCAACTGGGGGGAAAGTCTGAAAGAAGTCTACACTATGTGTCTGAGTGTACCCCTTTGCCACTAAGCCAACCTTCAAGCGGTCAATGAAACCATCTGGTTTCTGTTTAATAGTATAAACCCAACGACAACCTACAACCGACTTCCCAGGAGAAAGACCCACCAAGTCCCAGGTGGTGTTCATGAAGAGCTGACATCTCGTTGTCCATAGCTTGAATCCATCCATCACGTCGAGCTACTTCAGTATAAGAGCGAGGAACAACTGTAGTATCCAGCGTAAGAGCAAACGTTCGATCTGCTAGTGGCAAATGAGACAAGCAACAAACACTCAAAAGTGGATGGTGAATAGTGCAGGAACGAACACCTTTACGAGCTGCAACTGAAAGGTGTTAGTCTGAAACAGAAGCATCAAGAGAACTCTCAGTAGAAACATTTACCTCAGGAGTGTCTGACGATGAGGAGGCAATCTTCTGGACTAGTGACGCTACATCATGTTGGTGATTTCTTGCTAGTGCTCGCTTGGTGTAAAGAAGTGGAAAAGATTCAATAGGTGGTGTAGGTGGTGGTGGTGTAAGATGAGTGGTATCTGAAACACTCTCATCACACGACACAAGAAGTGGTGTCTCTCTCTAATGCTCAAATATATAGTTACTCTCAGGATTGTGCTCCCCCTTACTTTGGTCATAGTCACTATAGAACGGAGTAGACTCGTGAAATGTAACGTCAATTGACACAAAAAGACGACGAAGACGATGGCAATAACATCCCAAAAAGACGGTGCGAATTGCGCGAGGAGACGTGTCAACACGTGGATCAAACACATGAACAAACACAGTGCAACCAAACACACGAAGGGGAACATGAAAATTGAAAAGGTTCTCGTCAGGTCGTAAAACAAAGAAGGGGGTGGCCCCATGTAAGAAAGAGGATGGTGACAGTTATTAAAAAAACAAGTAGTGAGAAGAGACCAATATTTCTTTGGCACAATCTAAAAAAGTAGCGTGCGTGCTACATCTAGGAGATGTCGATTTTTGCATTCGACAACCCCATTTTGTTGAGGTGTATAAAGACAAGTCATTTGATGAAACATACCAACAGAGTTACCAAAATCGAAAACAACCTTTTGAACATATTCTAGAGCATTATTAGTACGAAGGATCTTGATATGAGCATGGAACTGAAATTTTATTAATTGATGAAAAGTTTGATAGACTGACAAAACTTCATCTCAAGACTTAACTAAGTATACCCAAGTCATGCGGGAGAAATCATCAATTGAAGATAGAAAATATCAAAAGCCATTATAACCTGGCTTTTTAACAAGATCCCAAACATCACATGAATAAGATCAGAAGGACGCTTAAAGAGTGTTTCACAATGCGACTCCAAAAAGAAATGCGATGATGCTTGCCTAGTTGACATGATTGACACTCTTTAACAACTTGTGGATGCTACCTGGAACAATATTTTGAAGACTGCAAAGAGGGACACCCATAGCGACAATGCCATTGTAAGGGAGAGAAGCTGAAAACGGTAGATGCGGTAGTTGGAATCTGGCGAGCTGGGTGACCACCTTCAATGAAGTAGATATCACATTTCCTAGATCCCCCACCAATCGTCTTCCAACTCCTGGGATCCTGTAAAACAAAGAAAGAGTCTCCAAATATTACCAAGCATTTCGAAGAATTAACCAGCTTAGCAACGAACATTAAGTTAAGAGGTAAGTCTGGTACATAATGTACAAACTGTAAAGTCAGACCAGATGATGCTTGTACAATCCCACAATCCTGAACCCGCCTGATAGACCCATCAACAAGAGTCTCAAAAGAATGGTGTTAATACGAGTAAAAAAGATAGAAGCATAGATTGTATATTGAGAGGCCCAGGAATCCACCACCCTGTAGAAGACGAATAAGAAGCAACAAGCAAAGTCCCCTGGTTACCTGTATATGAAACCAGATTGACGGAGGAGCCAAGGGAAGCCTGCTTGGTTGCATGAAGGAAATGGTCATACTCTTCCATGGAGATTGTAACATCTGATTGTTTAGAGGCTCCAGATGTAGATGCTCCTGAGGGAGTAACCGTGTAATGTGCAACACCAATGGGAGGTCGAGCATGCTTAGAATAACATTTTTTCTCCGTATGTCCATGTTTCCCACAAAATGTACATTTGTCCATAGGACGAATGCCTCGTCCTCGACCAACACCTCGTCTAGTTCCTTTGGCGGCAATAGCAAGAGGCATGTTTTTCAGAGTGTTGTCCTCCTAAAGTAGCAAAAACCGACTCGAAGGAAGACTGTTGAATCCTCACAAAGGCTTCTTCATGGGTTGGCAGTTTGTCTGTGGCAAGCATAACACTCCTAGATGAAGCATAGGCAAGAGTTAATCCAGATACGAATCTTGTTGTTACTAGATCATCTCTATCTTTCATTTGATCACTAGTCTAAAACGGCTGATAGAAACTGAGTTCCTGAGAGATGGATTGTATAACACCAAAATAATCCTCTAGAGAACGACTATCTTGTCTTATTGCAAAGTGACAGTTATAGACAATATAAAGACGAAGAGCATTCTTCTTGTGAGAGAAGTGTTTTTTTGCAGCTTCCCATATTTGTTTGGCTGTAGAGTAGAACATAAACCTGGAAGCAATCTGGGGCTCCATGCTATTTCATAATCAGGATTTCACTAGCCATTGTGTTTCCACTAAGTAGAGTAGTCTTTGCTACTTTCATCAGGAGGCGCTGGCTCAATAATATCCACCTTCTCTCTAGATTCAAGAATTGTGTATATAGCATTCATCCAGAGGAGATAATTATGTGAATTAAGCTTCTCAGAATGATCTGAGATTGATCATTCTAGACGATTGTAGCAGAGACAGCTACCTTTTCGTCTCCCATAGTGAGATTGTATCAAGAAGGAAAACCTCAATCAAGGTAGGTTGCTGACAACACACGGTTTTTGGGAACAACACACCGTGTTGAAATGTTAGCACGATGTGTCCGTGTTGAATTCAGCACGCCGTATCAGTTGGCAAAGACAATCATCAAATTTTCTGAATTGCTTAGTCACGACGTGTGGGCTGATGATGCGTTATGTATCTGTCAGAGGCGTAAGCTCCAGTGGCCGTTGACACGTCATGTCACTTAGGGAACACGCGGTGTAACCACCTGAGGCGTAAACTCTAGTGGCCGTCGACACGCTGCACACCGTGTAACCATCGAAGGTAAACTCCGGTAACCGTCGACACGCTGCGTCACTTAGGGGACACACCGTGTAACCTGCGATCTAAGCGAGAATCTGTACCGTTAGGAAGATTTCTAGATTGCAACACATCGTGTTGGATGGACAACATGCTGTGTCGGTGGCGGTTGCTGCACAATCTGGAATAGAATTAGCTACATTAAAAAGATAAAAGACCCCAAGAATTCACGCTGGAGAGGTGACGTGAATAAGCGCTTTCACCATCGTCAAAAGACGATGCGAAGCTGTCACATCAAAAACCCTAAAGAATTTAGGCACTCAGACACATAAGGGGACTATATGGAGAGGAAAGAATCACGAGAGGGGAGTTGTTCCTCCTCTATAAAATAGAAAGAGCGGTTCTCCTTCTCTCCTTCAAGCACCCACCACTCTTTAGTGGAGAGGGATAGAGACTGGCGGGAAGCGATCACAAAGCTGGCAGTAGAGGTGCTTGGACGGTGGTGGCGTAGCGGAGCAGAGAAGGAACAAGAGAGAGGAGGGGGGAGGTCTAGCCACCGACTGGGGTTGTAAACCTAGAGCATGCTCTGATATCGTGTGAGTGGAATTGGGCCATAACAATACTTGGCTGGAGTAGGTTCTCCTTTATTATGTAAGGTGTGAAACATTTTCGTAATAGACCCAACAAATAAAGGAAATACGAAAGAGATACATGAATAGAAACTATTCTCTAACACATGTTAGGTTTTGAGAAATGGAGTACCATCTCTGCAAATTTTACTATATGCTTCCTTGGGTTTCTTAAGGATAATCTAAGTTACATTTCTTTTCTTCCTAGCCTAACACTACCTTTCTCCTATTTCCCACACTTCTATAAAGATTTACAAAGGAAATATTTAAAATTGGGTTTAGGAGTTGTATCCATAGTGACAAGTTTGAGATTTGGCAACTTTTCGGCTAGTCGGAAAAAAGCGGAATTCAAAAAAATCGGTAAAATTCGTGAAAAAATCGATATTATTTTGTTCAAAGTTTGGTCAACTATTCGGAAATAATCGAGAATAAGTCGGCTATATATATGTATATATATACTTAGATATACACACACACACACACACATATATATACATATATATGCATATACATTCATATACATATATATGCATATACATACATATACATACATATACATATATATACATACATATTAGATACAAATGTAACTTTTAAGGTCACTAGACATACAATCTTATTGAGTGAAAAGAGTGAGAAAATAATTAAAGAATAGTTAAACAATTACAATGGACTGTCTACATGGTTTTGTAAAAAAAGAGCAAACGACTTATAAGTGAAAAATCGTGAAAAGTCATGAATAATCATGAAAAATGGTATAAATCGTGAAAAGGCGGAAAAAATCGTGAAAATTCACGAAAAATCGGCGACCAACGTATTAATCGTGGTGAAAATTCATGAGCCTATAAAATTGTGAAAAGTCATCGATCTTTTGTAAAATTTGGAGACTTTTGTTACTATGGTTGTATCTATGGCTATGATGACCCGCTAGCTTTCATTTCTGAGGTCACATGATTTGTAATGACAGTGCACAAAATTAGCATGACCAACGGGATATTTTGCATGTATGCCTTTTTATCAATCACACCTCTAACTACATGGTTGCCTCTAGGCTCTGGGTTCTAGCTACAACAGCACATGACTAAGAACAATGCTTGAGTCTGTCCATGAGTATGCATCTGTCACTAGTAGGCATATAGTGAACACAATGAGACAGATCTACGCTTGTATAAAACAAAATTGATGAAGCTACTATGTTGATAGGTATAACCAACAAGGAGGATGACAACCATCATCGTTCAACTACCATAGTTGTCTCATGCTTCCTCAATACTCACTCACATTCCACTACAACACTGCTTATGTACTATGTCCTGTCATCCTACCTAGAGATCCTACCATCCTAGATCATATTGGGTTTCCATATATTTGCGTCTTTAAGTCTGTATATTGTGCTTGCAAACTACTTAATTCATTTGTTTCACCATTTAATTGACCACAAAATCCCCATCAAAATAGTTCAACTTCCTCCACTTACGCATGAGGAGCCCCCTGCATATCCAACATGAAATATTATTGAGTATTGGAGTAGGTCTACACTAGTAGATCGTTCTCGTAAAATTTCATTAACCAATTTGATCGTTTGGTTGTTGAAACGCCAAGAATGCATATGTCAAAATTTGTCAAAAGTTTCTGTGACCATCGAAACGTCATCGGAATTAGACATTTTCTTACTTGCTTGGAAGATCATTAACATATGCTATTTTTCTAATAAAGAGGCTTATGGAGAAGTACAGAGAAAGCAAAAGAGATCTTCATATGTGTTTTGGTGATTTGGGAAAAGCTCATGATCGAGTACCTAGGAAAGTGTTGTAGATGGTTTTGAAGAAAAGGGTCTGTCAATCCAATACATTGATTTGATTAAAGACATGTATAATAACTCGACTGCAAGTGTTAAGACTCCTGGAGGAGAGACATCAACATTTCTCATCACAATTGGGATACATTAAGGATTAACAGTCAGCCCATATCTATTCATTCTTGTTATGGATGAGTTGACAAAGCATGTTCAGGATGATATAACTTGGTGTATGTTATTTGCTGATGATATTGTGTTGATTGATGAACTCCGCCTATGTTTTCGTACATTTTGTGCAAATGTAGCCGGTCCCAAGCCCGAGTAGAGGAGGGTTGGTGGTAGGTTGACAGCTTGCCATAAAAACTTTGTCACTCTTTCTATGACATAGATCCATATAAAATTTTTGTTGTAGCGTCCCTACCTAGGTGACGCACTGCATCGACACCCGGGTGCAGTAATAAATTTGTAAGGGGTTTTGGACAGTGACACACGATTGTGTGAAAAATGCAAGGGGTTTCGACACTGAGAAGGGTTTCCACATCTTAGACGGGGTGGATAAAGAAACTAGTCCCGCTGCATCATTGCCCGGATGTAGTGAAAAATGTGCAGGGGTTTCCACATCTTGGACGGTTGTGGATAAAGAAGTTAGTCTTGCTGCATCATTGCCCGAATGTAGTGAAAAATGTACAAGGCCAATATTTTTGACGAAGGCAGGTAAAGAAGCAAGTTCAACAAAAAAAGATTAGAGTTGGATATTGGAATATTGGCTCTTTGACAGACAAAATCTTTGGAGATAGTGGATACCATGATGAGAAGAAAAGTCAATGTAGCTTGTTTGTAGAAAACCAAGTGGACACTAGAACATTGTAGAGAGATTGGAGAAACATGATACAAAACCTGGTATACAGGTATTGATAAACATTTAGCCTGCGTTTGGCACAGGACTGAGATTATGGAATCTGGACTGGGTTAGTCAGGGTTAGTCTGGATTCCGGTGCTGGGGCAGTCAGGATGCAGTCTGATTTTGTTTGGCAACGCAGTCTGATTCTGGTCAGCTGGTCTGATTTCTGTCTGACTGCAGTCTGAATCTGTTTGGCTGGAAGTCTGATTCTGTTTGGCAGCGTAGTCAGTATCTGCTTATTCTGTCATGTTCTTGCATCACTGTTTGAACAAGTACGCAGAATGTGTATTTGTGATGTCAGTTCAACCTAAGTTTAGAATATATAAAAAAGATATTTTATTTGTGTTGTGTGGGTGTTATTTTGTATATTTATAATAGTGCAAATAAGATATGATAATTCTAATTTTTACGTAGTGATTAAAAATTAACTTTCATGTTCTTGCATCACTGTTTGAACAAGTACGCTGATTGTGTATTTGTGATGTCACTTCAACCTAAGTTTAGAATATATTAAAAATATAATTTATTTGTGTTGTGTGGGTGTTATTTTGTATATTTATAATAGTGCAAATAAGATATGATAATTCTAATTTTTACGTAGTGATTAACAATTAATTGTCATGTTCTTGCATCACTGTTTGAACAAGTACGCAAAATGTGTATTTGTGATGTCACTTCAACCTAAGTTTATAATATATTAAAAATATATTTTATTTGTGTTGTGTGGGTGTTATTTTGTATATTTCTAATAGTGCAAATAAGATATGATAATTCTAATTTTAACGTAGTGATTAAAAAGTAATGAAACGTTACTGTCGTCTGGAATGACTTTTGCATGTGGTATATATGTAATGTTGAACATAGTTAATTGTTGTCATGAGTGTGACAAATTACATTATCGTCAGTAACAGTCAAGCTACATGAAATATGAAATTGGCAGTCAAGCTACATGAAATATGAAATTGGCCTAATATATTTTGTTCATAACATAAACAAATTACATTATCATCAGTAAAAGCAACTGATAATAATCATATTGTCGTCATTAGTGAAACATAAACGATCACTGATAATAACATAATTGTTTACGGGTGATCTTCGTTAGGGGAGAAGGACAAAAAATGGGACAATAAACAGCCAAACCAAAGCTGGCCTAATATATTTTGTTCATAACATAAACAAATTACATTATCATCAGTAAAAGCAACTGATAATAATCATATTGTCGTCATTAGTGAAACATAAACGATCACTGATAATAACATAATTGTTTACGGGTGATCTTCGTTAGGGGAGAAGGACAAAAAATGGGACAATAAACAGCCAAACCAAAGTTAAGATTTTGACAAGGCACTTTGGGGAGACATGGTTGGATGTGGATCTTGATTAAAATAGGCCAACGTTATGGCCTCATCGTACTCGTCCCATGACACTGGGCATGGTTCCTGCACCGGCTGCTTGTTTTGTTGTTTGATGTCGTCTTTTGGCCAATCAAACAACAATGGCAAATGAGGAACATGCTGACTGACTTTGCCCTTGACTTGATCATTGGTCCCAATTTTGCCCTCCTCGTTTGTGTGATTGCAACATGGTTTTGTGCATAAAAGGTTATCTTCAACATATTTATGAATTTTTTCCGGTGACATCAAAAGTTTTTCAAATTTTGCCCTTGCCCTTGCCTTTGCACGCGATGTCGACATCTAAAATTAATAAAAACAAAGGTATGAACAAATAACATAATTCGTAAAGTAACTGTGGCAATAAGATAATAATGAAGTAGGAAATTTGATCGCATTATGGTAGCAACATATAATAATGTAACACATAAGTAGAGAATGTATATTGTTGCGACGCAAAAACACAACTACATTTAGCACAAATGTTACAAGTTCATTTGTTTATTTCAATTGTCAGTGCTAAAAAATATCCCTGGTGGGTAAGTGCGACGCGTCGTAAAGAAGTTGTGTTCAATGCTTTGTTGCGCGGCCAATGTGGGGGGAGGCAATAAATCTACCAATATGAACATATTGTCTCTTACAAACTCTCTTTTGATGTATTGCCATCGCATTTGCAACTCAGGCAATGAAATGTAAGGGCCTCCTGTTATGTATAAGAACTGGTGCCATGCCTCCATCCAAGCCTGTGTAGAGTATACTCCATTTACACATCTACCCACGTGATATTGGGTTCTCATCAAACCCCTGAGAACCATATCAAGCTCGTGTGACCAGATAAAAGACGGTGTCGGCGGTTGGCCAGCCATATAACAGATTCTGTAAGTAATATATTTTTCAAAAGTAAGGGTGTATATCACAATTAATTGTATTATTTGGTTTGAGCTAACGTTAAGAAAAAATTCGAATAATAACATACATCATTAATAAAACACTCATCAACATGAAGAAAATTTTCATACCACTTAAAATGTAATATGACGTTTATAAAAGTGCCTAAATTAAACAAGTGTATGATGTTCATAACATCCATTGATAGTCATTCTAAACAGAGAAGACAATGTAAATGCATTTGCCATTCAACGTTATGGAGTCATTTGAGGTGAAGGGATGTCCAGAAGCAGACGACAATCTTCCTCCAGACTGGCAACGTTGCGTTCTAAAACCTCATGCTCATACTTTTTGTTAGAGTATAATTCATCGTAGTTGTAATGCATTTCAACGAAGTCCTTCATGTTCATCGCCTGAACCCACACTGACTTGCACTCAACAGTTAGTAACATAATCTCCGCTTTCAATGAATCAATTGTTGGGGGGAGATCGACTGCCCAATGGAAGTATCTGCATCGGCCTTTTCCCTAAAATGTAGTACGAGGTACAAGTTAATGGCAAAGAATGCGGAACCTCGACAAGGACTGTCTATTATTTATTGATGTACTATCACACCTCACGAGTAGGGCATATGTAATACATTTCGCCCGGCCTTTGACTCAGAATGACAAAGTCATTTAACCCTGCATCCTCTGTGTTAAGCCGTAAGGCTGCATTTAGCCCACAATCACACCTCGGAACCTCAGATGGAATCATCGACATCTAATAAAATAAAATTGACGATTAATAGAAAAATATCGGGTTCATGACATAGTTTTCGAAGATAATATGAAGACCATTTGTTCAGGAGTAGCTAATTGTTGCAACAGACAAGTGGAGTTCATTTGGACATATCATAATATAGTATATCTATGACGTATTGTATCCATCTTCTTCTGATGAAGATTCATTATTGCTCGTAATTTGAAGTCGGTGGCGAAGATATCGGCACCTGTCACGCATACTTGAAATTTCTTCTTGTAACCTATCTGTGTCTGCTCTGGTTGAACAGACAAAGGCACAATGTTCTGACCAGAACTTGCGTTCACTACGTGCATATGCGAGTTGTGATACCATTGCATCCCTAATTGCAGTCAGCGTAGCCACTGTAGCTGGTACTTGCTGCGCGGGCAACCTCATATGGCATCTGGTTTGTACAAGACCCCTACCACATGTAAAATATGGCCTGTGGGGATTGTTGTCTTCAAACCGTCCATTTGCCGCATCTGTGGCATCCATGTACACTCGTACGGTGCACTGCAGACCACATGGGCACGACGGCATGTCATTGTCCATTTCTAGACAGAAAACCTAATGAGACATAATTTCACATTGTTTATAAGTAGGCAAAATTGTAGTAAACAATACAGTTTGAGAACAAAAGTTGGCCGTTAGGTTACACAAAAAAAGGAGTAAGTGAAACATGTTGTAGAACATGTTTCAATGTCTGCAAGTTACAAAACAAATGTATAAATCACTGATTTGCCCACATAGAATTGGCAACAGTTTCGCGCAAGACATCTCCCTCTCTAGCATCGGCCTGGCTTGTTTGTTGCAGAGAACTCAATTCGTTCGAGATGTCAGTGGTAGTATGAGGGTCATCCAAGTTTTCGTCCATCATAGGATCGCCATCATTTTGGCGTCGGATAAAATTGTGAACGATACAACAAGCCATTACAATCCGAGACTGAGACTGCACGGGAAAAGTTGCTCCTTTACGAAAGTAGGAAAACCTCTTCTTCAACACACCAAAGGCTCGCTCGACAACGTTACGTAGTTGAGCATGTCAGTGGTTGAACATTTCCTTTTTGCTTGTGTATGAGCCTCTGTTACCCCGATACTCTGCTATATGGTAAGCAACGTTTCGATATGGTGCAAGAAATTGCCTGGTGTTGGCGTACCCTGCATCAACAAGATAGTACTTCCCAGCGGGTACTTTGAACCCCCCTGTGGTTGTAGCTGCCTGAAGTACCCTTTGGTCAGCAACAGATCCCTCCCAACCAGTCATGATATATGTAAACTCCATTGAGAAGTCGACTGCAGCCATGGCATTCATGGAAACATTCCCTTTTCTATTTCTATATCGGTTCTGCTTTTCGCGCTTCACCAAAACGGGGATGTGTGTCCCGTCAATTGCCCCAATGGCATCCTAAGACAAGTATATAAGAAATACGCAAGTGGTTATATTAACAATGGAATGGACAATGGTCAACTAAGTGATGGTCATACCTTGAAGTAAGGGTAAAATCTTGGACTCTCGCCGATGCGGCGGTGCGGAGTTGTGGATGCAGTTGGCATGACAATATATTCGCTGCACAAAGCACACACTGCATCCAACACCTCGTTAAACTTTCTACTTATGGTCTCACCACTGTGAATGTAGTCCTCAGCAAGAACACGGTTGGTATGGCCATGGCCAACCATCTGAAGGAAGTAGCAAACTGCCTCCACTGATGACACACCTCTGGTACTTTTCAACAAACCTCGGTCCTCAAGTTTGTCAACAAAGGCTAAAATCGTGTTGGGTAGCATACGGTACAGATCGTACGCCCTCCTTTCATGGCCGATTATTATTTCTAAAACCTTTTGATGGCCGCTCCTAATACTAACCGATCTCGGTATTGGTTGGTGTGTGGTTGAGGCGTCTGAATTTGCCATGATATTGTGGGAAATTTGGTCGGCTATTTGGTAGGATATTGCGTTAGCAATGTCATAAGCCGGACCAGACATAAGATGCACTAGTTGTAGATGTCATCAGTTGTTTCATATGGATGCATACCAGCCATCACGTCTATAATTAAAAGCGATTATCCGCATCAGGGAAATATCGAGATATTGCAGAAATGAAATTAGGGCTTGTTCCATTGAAACCATTACATAGTACTATAGTTCAGAGCTTGTTCCCAACAGAATAAAATAGTACAACAACAACTGAATAAAATAGTACAACAACAACTTCTGATAAAGTTCATCAAATAAAAAGGGTGGATACTGATATACTTATTAAATTAGTCAACCTCAAAAGTACGGTGGAGATTGTGGCGTGAAGGGTGATTGTGATGCAGAAGCTGTGTTCTTCATTTCCCACAAGTCTTGCAACCAAATGGTAATTTTTTGTGGGGTGTCCATAAGGCTTAGGTAAATGTTACAGTTAGCTGGATCTTTTATGGCGTGCACAAGAGTGGTAAAAACTGGGACAGGGGCGTTAGGGTAGGTTGCATGAAAGTGGTGCAAAATGGTTTGGTATTCGTCTTTATCATTACACCTAGCAGCAATTCCGCTGCCCATCTCATGTACCTTGGAAAACACCTTTGTGAATTTGGACACAACATCATTAGACATGACACAACTGTCCTGTGAGCTTGACGCTCGCTTCCTACGTCTGATCGTGGTGGGAGTCGTTACACCAACACCTTGGTTGTGTGATCCGCCATTGGTGTCCTCACTTTGTGTCCCAGAATTAACCACGTCTTCAGTGAAACCGGCTGGACCGGTTGGTTTTGGGCTGACAAATGAATCAGATGCATCTAGGTCAACAACAACATCATCTTCAGATGCAACATCAGAAGGAGGTTGTCTATCGGTTGAGGACATTGCATGATGGCCCCTAGCTATGTTCCTCCCCCCCATCAGCTCGACGTCGTGGTAGTGGTATAATGGTATCAATCTCGTTAGTTCCCTGTTTGCCTAAAATAGGGGACAACTACTGATTAGGTCAATAGTAACAAGTTTCGTTTAATATATAATAGTCAGGGGAGTATATATTATTAGACATACCGCAAGTGCCTCCCTCCACTCCGGGGTGTCAGGCAATATTGGCTTGTGCCTGCTGTCATCCCATCCAACACCACTTTTGTTGGTTACCAGTTTTATCTTTGCATAGTCTCTCCTGAGGTTCTTCCACCGAGTTTTTAACTGATCCAATGTACCCTCGTTCCTCCCCATCCTGATATGCCAATCGCGTAGCGTCTCCCTCCATGCGTCCCTAGTAAATATTCCATCGACGCACCTACCCATGTCATATTGTCTCCTCAATGCCGCAACCAGAGCCTCATCCAACTCTTTCGACCATACAATACGGAACCTCGGGTCGGGTGCAACCATAGTAGCAATGACACTGCGATATATCAATTTAGTGTGGGTGTACAACAAATTTTAAATTGTATAGCAATGACACTGATCCATTACCCGGACCAGTCATAAGATCCAAAATGTGTACAACAAATTTTAAATTGTAGTTAAATTTGAAATGGTTGTAGCAAACACATCATCAAATATGTTCATTACAGGAAAACTACATAAATAGCAAGCATTCAACATGGCATTCACATTAAACGTGTTCGTATTGCTCATGAGATATGCCTGGTAAACCCAAGTGAAGGTTGAAGAGAGTTGCACGGCCACGACAAGGTCAGGGACGGTACATACAAGAAATTCAGAGGGAACACAGATTAGCCGAAATAGTGGTATTATTTGCAATATAATCAACAGAATACTAATGGGTGTACATTTTGGTCTACATGAAAAATAAAATCATTCATTCAAGCTAACATTAAAATCATTCATTCAAGCTAACATATATCACAAAGCATAATTGTTTCACAACAGAACTGGCATTTGAAGTATATATCCCTATATATCACAAAATTCCTATACTAACTGGTAACAAATTACTAACCTCACAACACAACTGAATTTGTTACAATAGTAACATTGTAAAAATATTGGTATATTTTTGTTACAACTGAATTCGTGTGTACAATAGTAACATTGTATAAAAATATTGGTATATGTCTGATGTATCACAACCCTAGCACAACAACCACAATTTGCACAATTGCCGCCATATAGTTTTCTTTTCATGGCTAAGGTTATTATGATGTAATGGACAGTAGGGTTCTCATATAAGTTGACAATATAAATAAGCCTGTACTCGAACTCCTTAAAACTCAACACTTCTACAAGCATTCACAGCAATCCAATTTTAACATAAGATTCGAGTACAAGATTGAGCAGTTCTGCTCATACAGTGCAAACAGATCACTAATTGCAAACAGATCACTAATTGCAAACAGTTCTGCAAACAGTTCTGCTCATGTATCCTGATATATAGAAGGTAATATACAGAGAAGCTAAACAATGCACTATAAGGAGCTAAGGGCATATTTGGCAGCATACTTCTATAATCCCAGAAAATTAAACATGGGAAGGATTTTTAAGCAGTATAGCAATTATAGCTGATATGTGCATGATTGAAATCGAGATTCTGGACTGTCGAGTATGCTCCAGTGTGTAAAATAAAGATATGATACTCATTAATATTTTTTTTTAAACAAATACTATTAATGTTACATGTCTTTTCTCCATCCAAGGCAGTATCTTGTGTGCATTTGTTTTTATCACAGCTATAAATGTCAAAGTGAGGGCCATGTCGAGTACCAAAAAATAAAGAACCAAAAAATAGGATTCTTCACCATGAAGAGAAAGTGATCTTACAAAAAAATGAAACCACAATGTGTTTGTGAATGAGAATGCATTCAACTTCTATTGAGAAACCCGTAGCATTTTGAGAAAAGTCAAACAAAATTTGTTTGCTATGATTTTAGTCATGTATATAGTTTGATTCATTTTTTTTCACTCTGTTTTTTCTTACTCTTGTGTAATTAGATATGTGAAACAAGATGGGCCTACAATGATACAACCATATATAGAAGGAAAAGAAAAACCAAAAATGTTACTACGTCTAATTAGAATAGTATCAATCTCTACACAGGCAAACTATATCACATTATACAGTATCATGATTCAAGGAGATCCCAATTTAGTCAGTGATGATAGTAATCACTAGGTGGGTGTACAAACCAAGCTTAAAACTACACTAATTCTAGTGGTTGAGTGTTTTCCTAACCGAACATGTTGCTGACAAGTTGCAGGTGAACAAAAAAGTGTTGCCAAATTCGGTCCAAAGTAAGAAACTACTTGCATATTAAAAAGTAAGTCAATTTTTATAATGGTATTAGCCTGAGTTTGAGGACAGTATTGATGATATTTAATTAAAATACCTAATATAGTTTGACAATAAAATATTATTTGCATATACACAAAATGGACAATCTTATTATTTGAACAAAAAGAAACATGTTTTGAATAAGATACAGTTGTATACAAAATAGAATCATACTTAAGATGTACACAGTATGTTAAAAAGCATGTTTACTAACAATGCAGACACTGATTAAAATCTCTGGTTGATCTAAGAATTTGTAGTCCAATCTTGCCCATACTACCTATCCAAATTAGAAGAAGCTCAATAATCGAGTAAGGGTCACATTTGTACCCACCACTAACAAGTTCAGGGGAGTTGAATAGTAAACCTCCATGCATGGAACTCATCATCCAATGATCAAAAGTGCCCTATATTTGGTGGTTTGAGTTACCTTTATTATAATTTTGAAATAATAATCTAATATGTGGCTATTTAAGTAACAAAGTGATGTTTGCATATAACTATATAATGTTTATGACATACATCTTATAAATAACCTTTTACTTACATATTCATATGTAATACAACCGACAATATAAATAAGCCTGTACTCGAACTCCTTAAAACTCAACACTTCTACAAGCATTCACACCAATCCAATTTGAACATAAGATTCGAGTAAAAGATTGAGCAGTTCTGCTCATACAGTGCAAACAGATCACTAATTAGCTAATCAGGAGCATGTGTCCTGATATATAGAAGGTAATATACAGAGAAGCTAAACAATGCACTATAAGGAGCTAAGGGCATATTTGGCAGCATACTTCTATAATCCCAGAAAATTAAACATGGGAAGGATTATTAAGCAGTATAGCAATTATAGCTGATATGTGCATGATTGAAATCGAGATTCTGGATTGGAATAATTTTTGAGTTCAGTCATACAGGTCCTAAGGTATTTTCTATCATCATCACCACAGTAGCTTTGAGGCTCACGTTTTTTCAGTTCATTCAAGCTGGCTCCTTGCAGCCTTTTTGACAATGGAAGTCGAAGATACCATTTTGTCCCAGAAATTAGTGTAATTACGAGGTACTCTAAAGTAGTCTATCATCATCACCTTGATACTTTGAAATGTTACTGAAAAGCAGGTCGGCGGAGACATATACCAATTTTACAATGTTACTGAAAACCTTGCAATGTGAAAAGGGGCGGCGAAGACCAACCTTGGAAGCAGGTCGGCGAGACATATACCAAATTTACAATGTTACTGAAAAGGGGCGGCGGATACCTACCTTGCAAGCAGGTCGGTGACTTCCCACAACAGGGGCTCGGCAGCGGCGGCGGAACAGAAGATTGTATGGAGGCTTCGAAGGTGAAAAGCGTCGAGATCGATGATGAAGTGCACAACTATATAGCAGGCGCGACAGTGGTTGCCTTTCTTAGGGTTTACTGCGAGTTGACAACTCGGGAGGGTTCTTTGTCCGCGTGTAGACTGCCGGAGTAGCTCGACGCTTGCAGACGAGCCACCACAACTTTGCCGCTTGATTGACCTGGTACTCCGCCTACTCCACTGGGCAGGGTTTGGCGTACGCCAGTCGCCTGGCATGGCTGCCGCTGGAAACGACCGATGGAAACGAGGGCTCAGCTTTATTAATGGCGATAATAGTAATGGCGAGGATAGACCACAGAGCTCGTCTCGAGGTCTCGGGAGAGAAGAGAGGATAGACCACAGAGCAGAAGGAGCAGAAGATAGAGCAGGTAGAGGGGAAAGGAGAAGAATGTCGGGATGGGTGTGGGGCGAGGAGAGGATCAGACCGCCAAAACCGGTTTGTGAACCGGAATCCCGCCCCTCGTGGGACTGGGACAACCCGGGTGGGGGGTTCCGTTATCCCATAACGGAGGATTTTCAGGGTTGCGAACCAAACATGAACCAGTCTCAAACCGACAGTTGTTTGGCAGGGTTGGCACTAAAAGACAACACGAAATCGGGTTTCGGTCCCGTACCAAACGCAGGCATAAATGGTGTAGGTATTATTATTGATAAGATGTTGAAAAATTATGTTGTTAAGATCATAAGGATGGGTGATAGAATCATAGCTATCTAGGTTGTTCTTGGGGGAAATATTTTTAACGTTATTAGCGCTTATGCCCCCAAGTTGGCCTTATCGAGGAAGATAAGAAGGATTTTTGGGATGACATGGATGAATTGATGCATCGAACACCGACAGAGGAGACGATCATTATTGGGGGTGATTTAAATGGCCATGTGGGGAGTAGCAATGCTGGATATGAGAGAGTTCATATGAAATGTTGGGGTTGAGCAGAAGGGTATGCAAATCAGTAACATGACCATTTCGGGAGGTAAAAAGATTAATAAAACTAGTGCAAGTCTTTAACTTGAGGGCCAGGCTATTGGGTCGACGACTAAACTGGCCGTGTCACCTGGTCAAAGCTTGGTCTTGGCCAAAACTAGTTTTTAGCCCCACCTGACCCAATGGATATACTAGGTGTTGAGTCATGTTAGGAATTGTAGAGGCGGCAAGCTCATCAGAAATAACAAAACAAATTCTCCAATATCATACAAGCACATCTCGTTGATAACTACATATTTATAGAGGATACACAAGGTATAGCTTATCGCGGAGCAGGTCCAGCGATGTCCTCGCATGGTGGTCTGCGACGTTCCTCGCGTGCATAGACGATCCTCGTCGACGTCCTCCGAATGCAGTGTTGTATTTTACGTTTGTGTCTCTATGTTGTCCACGCGGATGGACTGAAACTCCTCGCGGCTGCCTAAGCCGACAGGAAAGAGCAACCTTTGCTTGATGACGTGCTAGCGTCGCAGTCGTTCTACTTATCTCTATTTTGGGAATGATCACGACTAGGGTTCACGTGTCTAAAATCCGACATTCATGCCCTTATAAATAGGAGAGCAAAGGAAGTAGTGTTTCCCAAAAATCCTGTGAAACGAAAGATCACGACTGCATTTAAAACGGTCCGCTCGTGGACTGCCAGATAGACATTTAGAATATTCTGGAATCATGTCGTTTATTAATTAACCAATTAATCATATGAATTGATTAGCTAATTTTCCATCACCCGGCTCTAGCCGATCGCTCTGGATTAGCTGGTTGACTAATCATATAAGTAACAATTTAAATCCAATAAATTGGCTTAAGCCTTTTAACCATTTAACTTAGATTATATTTCAATATTATTCTAGCTGATTACCCAAACATTTTAATAATCAATTTGACTAGGAACATTTTCAACCATGTCCATAATTATACTCCTATTCCAATGTATCATATGCGTATGGACCCTATAGGCTCCAAATTACGTTGGTAGTGATGTTCATAACCAAATTATGATTTCACAAGTAATGATTGGTATCTAGCAAGACTTCATTGCTACCCTTATAATTGGAGAAGTTGGAGAACAACTTAGCCTAGTATTGTCACTAGTGTTACAGTAATTGTATAGTCCCTTTGTCTCTGATATCCAAATTGAATCTGAGGCATGAAAATCTCATCTTCTTAATGTTCAATTTTTGTTCCTTGATCTAGAGTAGACTATTGAGATACACATGAGTTTAATATAATATATCGACTCACATGAGCATGTCCATGCATTTCATAGTTTCACTTATCAAGTGGTCGAGATATCACTCCAACGGGAGGGACAAATGCCATCTACATCACTCACAATAATCCACATGTCATAATGCACCTAAGCACTACTTGTATATCAACCATTTTCAAGGTCACTTTGAGTAATGTTAAAGCACATTGAACAACATGCAATCATTTTGGTGACTTCAGGGTAAGGACCACAATCATCACTGTCACATTGAGATGTGATTCTGACCGCCATTATTGACTTCCATGTATCACATGGGCTCTGCATCACACTTGTTCACAACAAGTTCCTATGTACTTGATGTGATATATAATATCATTATGAATGAGACTTAGTCGTCAATCAATACACATACTACTAGTATGATACTAGTCTTGATGTATTATTGCTATCTTAAAATCCATAATTATATTTGACTAGGGACTAAGACAAAAATGAATACTCTTAACATGCACATGATCTCATGTTTAGGTTCTCAACCTGAATCAGATGCCATTGAATCATACATTCTTAGGACATTATTATATTTTATTCATCATTCTATATTGAAGTAAACATGATAGTCGGAATTGCCGTTATAAATAATCAAATCAAATACAAGATTTGCCATTACAATCATCATATGATTGGCTCTCAGGGCATTATCACCAACAATCTCCCACTTGCACTAGTGCCAATCACTCATGAATCTCAATCCCAAGTGATCTAAAATGACCATTATGCTTCCGTTGTGAAAGTACATTCGTCCGAGGGTCAACAACATTGCTTTTGGTTGGTACTTTGCAAATCTTCACATCTCACTGTATGGTCTCTCGTTTGAGATGGAAACGCCGAAGTATGTGCTTGGAACGCTGATGTAATCTGGATTCTTTGGCTTGTGCAATAACTCTATGGTTGTCTCATATAGCTCTACTCCATCATCAATGGATGGAACGACTCCTAGCTCACCAATGACCTTCTTGATCCATACAACTTTTTTTGTTGCGTTGCAACAATAAACTCAACCTCTCTTGTAGAATCTGCCATGATCTCTTGCTTGGAACTTTTCTAGTTTACAGCTCCGCCGTTGAGGCAAAACACAAAACCTGATTGCGATCGATAATCGTTCTTGTCGGATTGGCAACTTGCGTCGGTTTAACCTTTCACAACCAACTCTTCTTCACCATCGTAAATAAGACAAATTGATCCTTAGCTCTTCCCAAGTACTTAAGGATATTCTTTATGGTAGTCCAATGACTTTCAGTAGGATCTGACTGTAATCTACTCGTTATGTTCAAAGCATACAAGACGTCGGGTCTTGTACTTAACATTACATACATGATAGTCCAATTGCGGATGCATATGGAATCTTACTTATGCATGCCCTCTCTTCAGAAGAGCTTGGATACTGACTCTTGAGAGACTTATTCCATATGACATGGGTAAGTGTCCTCTCTTAGACTTACATGCTGAATCTTTTTAGCACTTTATCAATGTATGTATTTTTAATTAAATCAAGAAGCCTTTTAGATCTATCTCCATAGATCTTGATTCCTAGAATATAGGATGCTTCTCCTAAGTCCTTCATAGAGAAGGTGTTTACCAACTGTAGAATAAGGATGTCATTCCCCATCAGAAGTATGTAATCTACATACAGTGTAAGACTACAATTATGCTCCCATTAACCTTCTTGTAAACACAAGGTTCACCTTCATTTTGACTAAAGTCAAACTCTTTGACTGCCTCGTCAAATTGAAGATTCTAAGCTCAGAGATGCCTGCTTCAATCTATAAATTGACCATTGCTGCTTGCATACCTTTTTGGCTTCATTTGGTGTGGTAAAATTTTCGAGGTGTGTCATGTATACATCCTCAAGCAGATTTCCGTTCACGCGATCTTAACGTCCATTTATCAAATTTCATAGTCATGATAAGCTGCAATGGCAAGCATGACCCTGATGGATTTACCCGTGGCAACTGGTGAAAAAGTTTCATCGTAGTAACACCTTGAACTTGTTTGAAACCTTTTGCAACCAATCACTTTTTATAGGTTTGTACATTACCATCCATGTCAGTCTTCTTTTTGAAGACCCACTTGCACCCTATTTGTTTTATCTCTTCAGGTGGATCTACTAAGGTCCATACCTTGTTGGCATACATGGAGTGCATCTCTGATCTCATGGCTTCAAACCACTTCTTAGAATCTGGTCCCTCAATAGCTTCTACGTAAGTTGTTGGCTCAACGTCATTTATGACCAGCTCATCGCCTTGTTGAGTCACGAGATATCCAAATCTCTCTGGCTCAAGGCATTGTCCTATTAGACCTTCAAGATTCTTGTGTTACATGAAGAACTTGAGATTGCACAACTATTTGTGATTCCTGTTGTTCCTTGTCTACCTCAATAGGTTCAATGTTTTCTTGTTGGTCTTAAGCTTCTTCAAGTTCTATTTTCCTCACACCGATTCCTTTAGAAATAATTTTCTTTTTAAGGAATACAACAGTTCTGGCAACAAACACTTTGTTGTCAAATAAAATATAAAAGTAGTATCCTTTGTTGTCAAATAAAATATATTTATTCGATTTGGGTCCAAGCTTTTCAAGAAACTGTTCTCACATAAGTTTTACATCGTCAAAACCATCATAAAAGACATATTGGGACGTTTCACAGTCCATATCTCATATGGCGTTGTTTGAACTGATTTAGAAAGTACATTGTTAAATTTAAACGTTGCGAATTCTAAAGCTTATCCCTAGAAGGAAGTCGAAAGATCAACAAAACTCATCAGGTGTAACGCCCCTGAAATGTCCACAAAATTTCACTTTTGTGCGCATGAAAAAATCATTTTTCCCCATATTCGACTCCGTCCGTCAGGTAAAAAACAACAGATTTACGACGTATGTGGAATTCAGTTAGATATGCGCATTAACAGTTTTAAGTTCTCATTGTATGCAACCACAGAAAATGATATTACAAACTTCTGATTATATCAATATTAATCCAAATACATCGTAGATCGATGTGGCTCTGATACCATTGTTAGGAATGGTGAGGCGGCAAACATAGCGGAATTTTTTTTTCTCTACGTATCTTACAAGTAGACCTCGTCGGCAACGACATATTCGAAAAGAGGATGCATGAGGTGTACCTTGTCGCAGACTAGGTCCAGCAACGTCCTCCTCGCTCGATGGTGTGTGACTTTCCTCATGTGCACAGACATTCCTCGTCTACGTCCTCCGAACGCAGTCGCTATGCGCGTGCGTCTCTACGTAGATGGACTGGAACTCCTTGTGACGCTACTCGAGTATGAAGAAAGGAGCTAACTTCGCTTGATGACGTGCTAGCGTTACTGTTGCTCTCCTCTCTCTCTTTTGGGAACGATGCCTAGGGTTCACATATAAGAGCGTGTCTAAAATTCGGCCGTCATGTCCCTATAAATAGGAGAGGAAAGAAAGTACGATTTCTCAAAAACCTTGAAAAACGAAAGCTGCGACTGCGTTAAACTGGGGCTCATGGACTGTCAGATCGGCAATTAGAATATTTTAGAATCATGTCGTTTATCAATTAATGAATTAATCATATTAACCGATTGACTAATTTTTCGTCATCCGGCTCTAGCCGATCGCTCGGGGTTGGCCGGTCGACTATCATATAAGTCAATGATTTAAATCCAAATATTTGGCTTAAATCTTTTAACCAATTAACTTAGATTATAATCCAATATTATTCTAGTTGATTACTTAAACATTTTAGTAGTCAATTTGACTCGGACAATTTCGAGTCAATGTCCACAATTATACTCCTATTCCAGTGTATCCTATGCGTGTGACCCTGAGGCTCCAATTTACGTTAGTAGTGATGTTCATAATCAAATTATGATTTCATAAGCAATGATTGGTATCTAGCAAGACTTCATTTCTAACAAATAATTGGATAAGTTGGAGAAGAACTTAACCAATATTGTGAGCAATGTTAGAATGATTGCATAATTCCATTGTCTCTAATATCCAGATTGAATCCGAGACATGGAAACATCATCTTCTTAATGTTCAATCTTTGTTCCTTGATCTAGAGTAGATTATTGAGACACACATGAACTCAATATAATATATTGACTCACATGAGCATGACCATGCATTTCATACTCCCACTCATCAAGTGGCCAGGATATGAGAGACAAATTCCATGTACATCACTCACAATAATCCACACGTGTCACAATTAAGCACTACTTGTATAGCAACTCTTTTCAAAGTCACATTGAGTGGTGTTAAAGTACGTTGAACAACATGCAATCATTGTAGTGACTTCAGGTCCAGGGACCACACTCATCATTGTCACATTGAGATGTGATCGTTATTGGCTTCCATGTATCACACTCAAAATGGGTCTGTCCAGTATACTTGTTCACAACAACTATCTATGTGCTTGATTTGATATCTACTATCATTACTAATGAGACTTAGTTATCAATCAACACACATACTATTCTTGATGTATTATTGTTGTCTTAAAATCCACAATAATATCCGAGTAGGGTCTAAGACAAGAATAAATACTCTTAACATACTCATAATTTCATATTCAAGTTATCAACATGAAATCACATGTCATTGAGTCATACATTCTTACGACATTATTATATTTATTTATCATCCCATATTGAAACAAACATAATAGTCAGAATTGCCTTTGTTAATAATGAAATCAATTACAAGATGTGTCATTACAATCATCATATGATTGTCTCTCAGGGCATATCACCAATAAGTCAGCTTGTTCAACCGACTCGGGGCGGATTTGAAATCATGTTTTTGGTTTGTTTATATCCGGAAGGAGTTCTGGTTTTTTTTATTACTCATACATGATAAGAAAAATGCATATAGACATTGTTTTTAAATTTGTGAAAAATATTGTTACCACGGCGTTGCTTTAGTGTTGCAGGATAACAAAGGAGTATCTGATTCTGCACCAAAGGATAGTCCAATACTTACTCTAACCATACCTGAAGTGTCAGAAACTCCAATTTCTGGTTGCCAAGCCGATGAAGCAATGATTCATGATTATATATGCAACCTTAAGTTCAGCATATCGCCAACTGCATTTTTCCAGGTGAGTTTTGAATGCTAAAAATATTGCATTTCTTAGTTCGTTAAGTTCTATATTTCGTATTTATCTTTGGCACTGCAGGTTAACACTCTTGCCGCGGAAAAGTTATACACACTTGCTGGTGACTGGGCATGTTTGAGCTCCAAAACACTGCTTTTTGACATTTGCTGTGGCACAGGAACCATTGGCTTGACTTTAGCACACCGTGTTGGTATGGTAATATTCTAGCATCCAGCTGTTTGATAGTGCTCTTATCTTATGGACATTGTTTCTTCACTATACTTAATAAGAAATTTGACTCTTTATATGTGCCTACTAATACCAATGTTTTAAAAAACGTTAAGCGGTAACCGTGCGGACAACACCTTGTAACTGGGTAAGCGGTAAGCGGCCGATTTTTGAAAAAATGGATTTTAATTTCCTATATAATTTTATACAAAATTACATATATATGTATATAAATACTAATACTCTTTGGAACTTTTATATATATCTAAAGATTCTAAACACTCTACCCAACAATACAAAACACCCAAATAGTTTATAAGATAGCTATAAGACAATAATTATAGTCATAATATAATAAACAATAGATTTGACATAGATAAAATACCCTACATACATGATTCAGAAGTATTTTTGTATCACGTGTTTACATAGTTAAGCAGTAAACAATAGACAAATTATTGGATACCTTTCTAACTTATTGTTATATGTGCATATCATCAATTAGTCATACATTACAGCAGTACAATTAACTAAAGTATGCATTTTAAAATTAGATAATAGTTACGTATATTTTACTTGTATAAATTACACTTTACAACAGTACCCTATTATCCCAACTTGCATACAAGTATGCATTCTATTAGAACTAGGCTTATCATAGGATATTTAATGTATATAAGTTTAATATATTAAAGTCAGTAATACTTGGGACCATATAGTTTATATAAAGTTACAGGCATGGTGCAGGACTTCGACCTCGTGTCGACTTCGTCAGGTGTGGAAGTGGAAGTTTGTGGAAACTTCGAGGAAGTTTCGAGGAAGTTTAGACGCAAACTTCGATGCCATTTTTTGAAGAAACGATGTGAATTTTTAGAAAACTTTGATGGAAAACTTCTAATTATGTTATACCTCTATCTTATATATGTGAATATAAAAAAAGAACACGATTTATGACTCTCTAGCCCTATGTAGGTTAATAATACAATGTGTTGCTTGAAATGGTCAATTGTGCAATAAACATATATAGATACGGTTCACCATATGTATTATATACAATATATAGTCAAGTAGTAGTTGCAACACTGAGTTGATATTAGAAGTTATAAAGAGGGTTGGAGTGATATTTATGCCTTATATGGCCATTGGGGCACTAGTTGGGATTATGGTTCTGGGTGGTCTTAACTTTGCCCCAACTTCGCCAACTTCGAGGAAACTTCGACAACTTTGGAGAAGTTGAGACGAAAATACACACAAAAAAGTCAACTTCGCCGACATCCATGAAACTTCGCCCCGAAGTTTGGACGAGGTCGAAGTATATGGTATTCGACTTCGCCTATGGTCGATTTTCGAAACTTCGGCGAAACTTCGCCAAACTTCGACGATGTTGTGTTCCATCTTCCATGGTTACAGGTGTACAACAAAAAAAAAACGGACAAAAAAGGCCAAAAAGCGGGAAAAAAGGGCAAAAAAACGAAAAAACCCGGTGAAAAGCGGGAAAAAACGACCGATTAATTACAAAAATGTTAACCGACGATTTTGGCCAAAATCGAATGGCCTGGGCATTGGGCCAATTAAGCGGCCGTTTAATCTGGCGCTCAACCCGTTTTTCATTTCACTGACTAATACCCTCTGAAAGCCGATACAGTATTCCTCTTCTATGCAAAAGAGTACATGTTGTTGCACAACACACAAGTGGTGCTCTTACCAGTTTTTGCAAGGCTCATAAGTACCAATGATGCTACCACCATTTTCCACTTCAACTCTTTGCATTAATAGTCACAAGAAGTAATATGAAAATAGGCCTTCTACGTTTTTAGATCTACCCTAATATGTCTTCAAGTCTATAGTTGATATAGGATTCTTCATATCTTGACAAACTCAATCATTCCTTCACTAAAATACCTCCATGTCACATCCATACTTCCTCTTCTAACTTATATATGTAATGTTTGCTTATATGAGTAAACTTGGGTATACGTTGTGCTTGTAGTATTGACAAGTTAATTCCTTCATTTTAGCACTGCAAATGCTAGGTGTAGTAGACTAAACTAATGATGATAGACAGACTCACAAACATAATCCCCAAATTGCTCCATACGGAATTGCATGGATACCCCCCAAATCAAAGAAAAAGACTAAACATGCTTAAATGTAAAGATTGATGAGTTAGTGGGTCCCAACCCAACCAAAGGGTGCCTAGGCGGCCTGCCTACAATATCCAGATGCCCATTCCATAGCCAATCTGAACAAGTCTAAAGGCCTGGACACCTAGGATTTGAGACCCCCTACGGTTACCCAGCCGAAGATTGAGCCTAGGCATCCATAGTCATTGTTGTATCATGAGTCCGACCTTCACCATTATGATGATCATAGACTACTATAATTAGGAATATATTTATAATAAGTATGGCAATTCTAGAGCTTCAATTAAGAAAAACTAGGGTACAATGAGTCCTATATATAGAATAGGCTCAAGATAAGTTGTACGTGACAACTTGACAAGTAGCTTTCTTAAGATTAGCTAAACAATTAGCAATGGGCTTATGCAATTATAGGCCCATTTGCTCTATTATAATATCCAATACTCTAGCACCCTCCTAGGTGTATTCCCAACTTGCCATACATATATTTGAAGGAGGGAGGAGAATGTTTTGCAAAAATGTATGCAATTCACTATCTAGTCTTTACATAAGGGGTGATAAGCTTCTTGGCTACTTGATATTGTCTACATCCAAAAAAATAAAAAATAGAAGTGGATCTCCTTCATTGGCATCCCCAACTAGGGATGACAATTGTGCTACGCAAAACCAAATCTGTAAAAACATTGCATTATACACTGCATAACGACACCAAGTGGTTATGGTGGGAACACGATTTTGTAATTTTAAAACACAACAATTTAGTGTGATTATTGTTTTTGAGAAAAAATGGATAAAATCCGCACCACAAGGTCCACAAATAGTCTAATACATATAAATATAATATATATCTATATTTATCCTACTGACATAATTAATTGTTGTTGCTTGGACATGCACCTATATATATTGTTTGGAAAGTAATCATCCATGTATGGAGGTGTTAAAAAAAATGAAGGGAATTACATCGATATGGAAGACAAACATGCACGTTAAAAAAATGAAGGGAATTACATCGATATGGAAGACAAACATGCAACAAGTAGTGCCGCCAACCCTTTCTAAATATTATATAAATTTCATCTAATGTATACCCAACATAGAATTAGGAAAATCCATTTTGTGCAATTAATGCACGCAAAATTATCCATTTTTTACAACTAGTAAACATACATGTGCCCCTGGCATGTGAATCAAACATTTTTTAGATATATTTGCAGGATATATTCATATGAGTATTTTTCAATAACTTATGTAGTCATTTTTATTTAGTGATGTGGGTGTCATTGAAGGAACCATTTATTCAATTTTGTTTTGTTTTTAATGACTTTTTTCATATAGATCTCTAATTGAAACGTTCAACAATTAGAGATGGGGAGATTGATAATTTAGGTGATAATTGGATCACTATAATTGTAGTAGTATTCGCTGAGTGGTGTAGTTATTAGTAGAGATAAAAAGAAGTTAAGAAAAATAATGAAGGGGAAAAGAATGTTAAAAGGTAGAAGAGAGAGAGAGAGTCAATAAGAGATAATTACGTCCATTATTATTGATAATGCTTTCTTCATAATAAATTCAAATATTCTACCATCCTTGTATAGTAGAGATGATGACTGGAGGAGTTGTCTGTTGCTTCACAGCAAGGATTGCATCGACTCTGTGGCATCATTCGTAGGGATGCCCATGCTTTTAGTAACAATTTCATCAATGTGTATATTGTTGTAGACTAGAATGTGTTAGTATATTTCATATTTATTCTATTTTGTAATTTCTATATCTTGCTGGACCTCTATGTAAATTATCCAGTTTCTTTTATTAATAAAAAGGGAGAAGGCCTATGGCCCCTCTCAACGCTGCATTGCACGTTGCATTGCGGCACCACATTTCACATGGTATCAGAGCAAGGTTCCTAACCTAACCCTACCCAGCCGTCACAACCCAGCGCCGCCACCGGTGAACAGTAATTCCCGTGGTGAACAGTATTCCGACGATGAATAGTACGCGACGTGAACAGTAACTCATGCGTGAACAGTACGATGGAGTGAACAGTAATTCTTGCGTGAGCAGAGCACGTCGCCAGCCTTCCCCGGCCGCCGCGTCGCCGACCCAAAGCGGGCGGAGCAGCCGTCTCCAGGGCCAGGCACCGTAGCCGCCGTCCCCGTTCTCTTCTATCTCCGGATTGTCGGGTCCTTTGGTTGATCCAACAGATTTCTAAATCCCAAACCGGAGGGTCCGTCGTTACGTCAGAAATTCCTAATCACATCTCCTCCATGTGTGATTAGAGAATTTCAGTTGGGGGCTGTGGATACGTCAGATATGCATTTGATCTTATGATGTGACGTGTATCTCCCCGTCACCCGTATCTTCTTGTGACGCGTATCAATCCATCACTCTTCTTCTCGTCAATTCATGGAGGACACCAAGGCATCTACCATCTACATTGAGATGTCTCCTATCCCCTCCATCACGCTGAACGGGAAGAATTATCTCTTATGGATGAATGCTGTCCATACTGTATTGGAGTTACGCGACAAGGCGAGACACGTTGATTTTGATCATCCTGCACTTACTGACAAAGGCTATGCTGAATGGAAGCGTCATAACAGTCTGGTGAAGACCTGGTTGTGGGGGAGCATGGAACCTGGGATTGCCTCGAGGTTCATGTTCTACACTACCGCCATAGAGATCTGGGATGAAGTGAAGAAACATTATTCTCAAGAGAAGAATGCGCTTCGTCAGTTCATGATATATGATCGTCTGTTTGCAGAACGACAAGAATACTTTGGAGTGATTCAAGGTATTGCACAAGAGTTGAGTTTCTACCATCCAGTAACTGTCGAGGAGCAAGTCAAAGACAGAGATGACTTGATTACAGCAAAATTCTTGTCTGGTTTGAGTTCTTCGTGTAGTTCAGCCCGCAGTGCTATCTTAACTTCTGATAAACTTCCCAGCTTGGAAGAGGCTTATTCAAGGATTTTACAGGCAAATTTTGAACCTGTTGATCCTACCGTAGTCTCGTCTCAGGGAGATTCTCATGCTTCTGTAGCTGCTGTAATGAGAGGAGGACGGACAAGTATGGGCCGAGGACGTGGAACTCGCCCTAAGTGCACTTTCTGTGACAAACCTGGACACACAGTTGAGAAATGCTGGAAGAAGCATGGTCGACCTGTTGCACCACCTGTGGGAGCTGCAAAATATGCTACCACTACTAAGTCTACTGAGCCTCCTGCTTCGAGTCCAGTTCCTTCTGGCATCACACTCACCAATGAGGAATATGATAGATTTATCCTGGCTACTCAACATCTGAGCTTGGGATCATCATCTTCAGCCAACTTGGTGTCCACCGCTGGTAATCAGTCTATCTCATTATTGGCTTCTGGTTCTACTTTATCATGGGTCGTTGATTCTGGAGAGTCACAACATATGACTGGTATGAAGAGATTCTTCACTCCATTGACTCACATATCCCTCACAAATCTGTAACATTAGCAGATGGTTCAGTGAGGAGAGTGTTAGCCAGTGGATCTATTTCTCTGACTCCTGGAATTGATCTTAAATCCGTACATTATGTGCATGCTTTTCCTTTTAATCTTCTGTCTGTTGCTAAGTTGATTGATACTGTGAAATGTACGGTAACCTTTGGTCCTTCTTGTTTTGTGTTACAAGATCTCAAGAGTATGAGGACGATTGGTGGGGGGCCTAGGAAATGTGATCTTTACCTTTTCCATGGTGACAGTTTGCCTCGCCAAGTTTCTGCTCCTGCTCCAACTGTCTTGTTGAGTGGCTCTCCCTTACTGTGGCACTACAGATATGGACATCCTTCATTAGAGAGCCTGAGAAAGTTAGAACCAGAATTGTCTCAAGTATCGTCTTTAGAGTGTCAGGCCTGTCAACTGGGGAAACATCATAGAATGTCTTATCCCGGTCGTGTCAATAAACGAGCGTCATGTCCTTTTGAGTTGGTCCATAGTGATGTTTGGGGTCCTGTAAAAGACCATAGTTATAACGGTTGTCGTTCTTTTATCTCCTTTGTGGATGACTTTTCACGTATAACTTGGATTTATTTGTTGAAAATTCGAGAGTCCGTGCTATCTATTGTCAAACATTTTCATCAAGAAATTAAAGTTCAATTTGATTGCAATATTAAAGTTCTTCAATCTGATAATGCTTTGGAGTATGTTCAAAATGCCTTGACTGATTTTTGTAGTTCTGTTGGGATGATACATCGTACATCCTGTCCTCACACCCCTCAGTAGAATGGGGTAGCAGAGAGGAAAAATCGTCATCTTCTTGATATTACCAAGACAATCATGTTTCAATCTAATGTTTTTAAGTGGTTCTGGTCTGACGCTCTCCTTACTGCATGTTTTCTTATCAACATGCAACCTTTTTCTGTGCTTCAAGGACATATTCCTTTCTCTGTCTTACGTCCTAAGGATCAACCCTTCCTTGTTCCTCTTAGAGTGTTTGGTTGTACTTCTTATGCCCACAATTTTGATCCTAAGGCTGATAAGTTATCTCCTAGGTCAATTAGGACTCTCTTTCTTGGGTACTTCAACACTAGTAAAGGGTACAAGTGTTATTGTCCAAGTCTCCGTCATATGTTTGTGTCTAGAGATGCGACTTTTCATGAATCCATTCCATATTTCTCTAGTGTTCCCAGTAAGGGGGAGCAATTGTGTGAGAGAGTGCCACCATCATATGCTAGTGAGAGAGTGCCACCCCCACATCAGAGTGAGAGAGTGCCACCTATCATTCCTGACTATACTATCATTCAGGAAGAGCAGCTTGCAGATGGTCCACAAATTCAACAATATTTACATGTTTATAGCAGACGAGGCAGACAAGATCCAGAGGAGGTAGCGACTCCAGTCTCTGAGCCCTCCCCTTCTTCCTCTACTCAAGGGATTCCTGAAGAACCGTCTGACCTTGATGTTCCCATTGCTGTTCGTAAAGGTACCCGTTCCTGTACTATTCGACATCCTATTACAAATGTATGTTGTTTGTCCAAGTTAACTCAGCAGACTCGCTCTTGTACTCTTGGGATTGATTCTGTGGTCATTCCAAGAAATTATCTTGATGCTATGAAGGATATTGGCTGGAAACATGCTATGCATGTTGAGATGTCTGCTCTGTTACAGAACAACACCTGAGAACTTGTTGACTTACCTCCAGATAAAAATGTTGTGGGATGCAGATGAGTATTTACAGTAAAACATAATCCAGATGGTTTTGTGGAAAGATTGAAAGCTAGATTGGTTGCAAAGGGGTGCACTCAGACATATGGGGTTGATTTCTTTGAGACCTTCTCACCAGTGGCTCGTCTGAATTCTGTGCGTATCCTTATATCTTTGGCTACTATATTTGACTGGCCTCTATTTCAGCTCGATGTAAAGAATGCCTTCATGGTGATCTACAAGAGGAGGTATACATGGAGCAACCACCTGGTTTTGTTGCTCAGGGGGAGTGTTAGAAGGTGTGTAGGTTGAAGAAAGCCATCTATGGATTGAAACAATCTCCTAGAGTTTGGTTTGACAAGTTCAGTGATGTTGTGCTAAAGATGGGTTTTTCTCGTTCTGTTACTGATCACTCTTTATTTTATTCTACTTCTTCTGGTGGATCTATTATTATTGCTGTGTATGTTGATGATATTGTTATCACTGGTAGTGATTCCACAGGCATATCTCGTGTGAAAGCGGGCTTGCAGGGGTACTTTCACACAAAGGATCTGGGAAAACTGAGATATTTTCTGGGCATTGAAGTACTTAGATCTCATGCAGGTACCAATTTGTCTCAGAGAAAACATGTGCTGGATTTACTTCAGGAAACTGGTATGAGTGAGTCCAAGCATGTGTCTACTCCCAGTGTTTCAAAAAGCGGTATGCGTTATGCGTTCGGAGAGGTCACCTTGTAGAGTATATGCGGTATGCGGGAGTATATGCGAAAGTATATGCGGTTTTAGATTTTTTTAATTAATTATTATATATATATATTAATCATGATTTACATATTGAATTTGTGCAATTGTGTATCTAAATAGTACAATTACAAGAATAATGGATGCAATTATGCAAATATGCAATCATCACAACTTAAATAAATACAAACATGCACTATAATCTATATTTAAACAAACATAGATGAATATAAATGTATAAAAGAAGAAATTAAAATATCTCTAACTAAAAATTGAGGTGTAATCGGCCTTGTATGCGGCCGTACAACCGATTATGCAGCTTGGTCCGCTTTTTGGAGGGATTTCCATTATGCGTTTCTTTGGAGGTCCGCACCTTGTATGCGACCACTTATGCGGCCGCATAGATCGATTTTTAAAACACTGTCTACTCCTATGGACTATCATGTGAAGGAGATGACTGATGATGTTGATTATCCAGATCCAGGATATTACAGGAAAATTGTGGGAAAATTGATATATTTGACAGTCACACGTCTTGACATTTCTTTTGCTGTAGGAGTGGTGAGTCAGCATATGAGCTCTCCAAAAAAGTCTCATTGGACATCTGTCTGTCGTATTCTGAGATATCTGAAAGGTGCACCTGGTAAGAGAATCACCTATTATAGGCCGAAGACTTCTTACTGGTTATGTAGATGCAGATTGGGCTGGTAATTTGAATGACAAGAGGTCTACGTCTGGATATTGCACATTTCTGGGGAATCATCTTATTACCTGGAAAAGTAAAAAGCAAAATGTTGTGGCAAGATCTAGCACGGAAGCTGAGTATAGAGCAATGACACATGCATATTGTGAGTTGCAGTGGGTTCAATCTGTACTTTCTGAATTAAAGATTCCTGTTTTGTCTCCTATAGAACTCAGATGTGACAATCAAGCGGCCATATACATTGCTAAGAATCCAGTCTTCCATGAACGTACGAAGCACATTGAAGTTGACTGCCACTTTATCAGAGACCAGATCAAGAATGGAACTGTTGTGACTCCACATGTCAAGTCTGAAGATCAACTTGCAGATGTTCTTACGAAGCCATTGAGTCCAACAACTTTCCAGAGTTTTTGCAACAAGCTGGGTCTACACGATGTGTACTCCAGCTTGAGGGGGAGTGTTAATATATTTCATATTTATTCTATTTTGTAATTTCTATATCCTGCTGGACCTCTATGTAAATTATTCAGTTTCTCTTATTAATAAAAAGGGAGAAGACCTATGGCCTCTCTCAACGCTACATTGCGGCACCACATTTCACAGTGTGCAAGACGGGGAATAGATCTCCTGCCAAGATGATAACACAAATGGGGTTATATGCTAGATACAATCCCTTGAGGAACTTCACAGTAATAAGGTTGTCATCTTCTTTTGTTTGTTCATTGAGGTGTCAGGCTAGAAGTCAGGTTGTTCAGCCAAGAAGCCAAGGTACGATAGCAACATAATAGTCGCCCAGAGATTTGTCCCTCTGCTTTTCAACGAACAGTTTGTCCTACATCTTATAGATCCACATAACATTCTTTTCTTGAGAGAAGTGGTGGCAGGTGACATCCCACAAGTCTTCAGTGTTTTTCTGTAACATGTACTTGGACGCAATGGAAGCTTCTGTATTGTTCCACAAATAATTCGTGACTTGGTGGTTGTTTCCCCATCTCCACTCAGAGTTGTCCACGACATGCTTCTGAATAAACTTTAACTTATCTTTTCATTGAAGAATCGTGTTAGATCGAATTCATCCACCAGTAAGTAATTATCTCCATTTAATCTAGTTTTTATCTCCGTTTAATCTGATTATGGAGGTAGGAGCACTGTTTTTGTCGACAATGGTCTAACTCTGAGGAGCCTAGCTGTTAGCCATGGCTTGAGAATCATGTTAGTCGTCCAGAAGGAAAATGCTGGATAAACATATAAGAGTCACATAATGTGACTCACGTATAAGATGCACATCAAATAGATGAGTGGGCGCTAGTAAAAAGCATGACTTAGCACACTCCTCTATAGATCTAGGAGAGATTCCCCAACTTAGAAGCACTCACCCATGCATTTAGGGCACATGGGGAGTTAGAGGGAGAGATGAGACTCCGATAGCTTTAAAGTATAGTTAATCACCACATACAAAGTTGGTGCAGTTAAGGAAAGGGAATCACAATGTATTAGTGAGGGCGAAGGCCCAATACCCGTTGGTGTGGATGGTGGGTAGAGCTCCTAGACAAAGGAACCCAAAGGCGCTTGGTCCTCCTCTAGGAGATAGTGGTGGTGCGGCTCCGCTCTTAGGAGATTGTGGCCGCCCGCTGCTCCTTGAGGGAGGGTGGCGACGCCGTCGTAGCTCCCTTGGAGGTGGCGAAGCTTCTGCTCCCCTTAGAGACAGGCGTCACCGCCTCCCACTACCGGCCTCATGGAGATAACGGCGGCCTTCCTTTGGAGGGGGGGGGGGCTACCTCGGAGGGGCGGTGGCACCCGGATTGAAACCATGAGGCTGGGTAGGCTTGTTAAAGATATCTGGTTGCATGTGATAATTCCATAGCTTGTGAAACAAGGATACTGAGTTCTATATATAGAAATAGGCTTGTGAACAGTTGTACATGAGGAGTAACATAAGATAAGCTAAACTACCAGTATTGGGCTTATGTAAGGATAGGCCCATTAGTTTTTTTTAAATCTCAGTACTACAAATAGGAAAGAGTAACCTGACACATCATAACTTGTGGATGAATACAATAGCAAGTTTTACATTGAATTAAAAATAATAAATCTAGCACTGCTTTAAGAGCTATTTCTTTGTAGCTTGTTTTACAAAAGAATAAAGACCTTTTCGGCTTCTCTTTTTATTCAACTTAAATTTTATGAGCTGTATATAATTGATTCTCCGTACCTGTCTCACCAGGTGGTTGGCATAGAGATGAATAGTTCAGCCGTCTTAGATGCATCTAGGAATGCAGATGCCAATGGAATAAAAAATTGCAAGTTTATATGTGCAAAGGTAAGAATTTCTACATTATTGCAATATTTATCAAGGAATTCACAATTCGACAAAGAAAGAGTGATAGATGGAAACTTTGTTGCTATTACGCTTCAATATATTTGGAGGCTGCGATTTAAATGTACCCGCTCTATATGAGAACCAATTTCTTTTCGTATCTGATATACTTCTTTTTCAGTTTAAAGCATATAACCTTTGTACGGTACTGAATTTATAGGCTGAAGATGTGATGGGAGCTGTTCTTGAAGAGTATCTAAATAGGAAAGAAAAAGTAAGCAATTCCCATATGCTTTTTACTGTAGTAGTGCATTCCTGTAGTTGGCCATATAACAGTTTAAAGATTATAGGGAAAAATCCATTCCTTCTTCAGTCAGATCTCTTTGATTGAAGGAATTTACTTCATATCTAGGGACTCAGTGAGCATAAATCAAGATTCATAAATTTCGTAGAGCAACCACCTTGTGCTTACTGAGTTCATATAGCATGACCAGTATTTTGAAAAACGGCCGCCTGAGCGTCACAAGGTGCTGACCACTCAGTTGGGCTTCAGGCGGATTTTGAGCGGCTTGGAGTTGAGAGGCCGCTTATTGTCTGCTCAGCTCGCTTGAGTGGCTGCTTCAAAAGCTACTTCAGCCGCCTGCTTGTACCCGCTTAAGTTTTAGGTGGCCAAGTTAGGCCCAATTATCGGCCCAATAACTGCCAGCTCACGAATATAATACTATAATATTCCAATATAGCTATGTGCTACTGTAATATTGAAAATATACTACTGTAATTTGAAATATACTACTAAAACACGGAAATATAATACTGTTCTCTCGTATTTCTACGATATAGCATAGTATATTATCAACTGAACATACATATAATTATTGAAATACCTATATTATATTATTATATACTCTATATTATGCCGTATTGCCTATCCTATCTCTTGATTCTTGTGCTGTTCTGTACTTCAATGTATGTATTATCTACTAGTATATAATCAACTACTTATACTCAAATATTAGATGTAACTCACCATCGTTTGTATGATCTACTTTTACTCAAATATTAGATGTAACTCACCATCATATGTATTATCTACCAGTATGTGCTTAACTATTTACACATAAATAATTAGATGCAACAGACCACTAGATTTACTGTGTTCCCGTAGCTGATTAACTATAATTATATCCATGGAACAGGACTTAGATTTCGAGCTGATTTCGACAGGTGTGGACATGGAAGTTTGTGGAAATGTCGAGGATTTTTACAACCAAACTTCGACTCAACTTCGACAAAAATTAAGCTAAAAATTGACATATTTCATCAAATCTAACTAAAAAACACAATATATGTTTACATATAGCCATCCATATATGTTTACATATGTAGATAAATGCACGATTACATACGGTCGTCTCCAAACTACAAAGTTCTTCCATATATAAAGTTTGTGACACTAAACAAACTACATAAAAATGGTGTAAATCTATGGTAGATTTAGTAGAGAGGCGGTTGGTCTATTACTATTAGCTTAGAATAGTAAAAAGTAACATCAAAATCATCTTACCTCAAGCTCCAACACTTTTTTCTACTCACACAACAAACCCCACAAAATAGTAGAAGAATGTCGCCAACTTCGACGACTTCGACAGATGTCGAGGACATTGTGGAATTTTTGAATAGACTTGGGTCAACTTCGTCGACACATGGGCAAATGTTGACAATTTTGACGAAATGTCGAGGATATTGTGGAATAAGGATGTTTACGTGGATTCGACGTCGCTAGCCATCGACACATACATTATCGGCGAAATTTCGCCCCATGTCGAGGACATTTATTACCATGATTATATATAGTACTGGCTATTGCTGTGTATATTAATCTAGTGTATTACTATATAAGTATAATTATGATTCGGGTAATTTACTACTTATGCACAATAGTACTCAAATTTTGACAATTGTTTTATATTTTTTTTGTTATATAGTTATGAACCAGTTACATAGTTGTGTAGCATGACGTTTACACTTATCATGTGGTTTAGATATGTGTAACAGTTCCTACGCAATGATACTTTATATATGATTATGTGTTTAATTTGATACAAAATTACATAGGAAAACAAGTATCCACTTCTTAAAAAAGCGACTAAAAAATAAGCATCCGCTTTTTAAAAACGGCCACAAGGTGTTGTCTGTACGCCTTCTGCTTTCTGCTTTTTAAAACATTGAGCATGACATTAGCAGTATGTAGATTCTAAATACCTTTGCTTTTCAGTGCAACGGAGCTGCTGATGATAATGACTTTTCTAATGGAAAGGATTCTGAGAGTGAACCCTCACTTGATTTTGAAGACGTTGTAGCAATAGTTGATCCTCCCCGAGCTGGACTGCACCCAACGGTACTCTTCCCTTGGTCTTTTTGCTATTTTCTAAAAGTGATGCAATAGAAATACTTTTGTAACTTGATTGTGCAAAATTCATTTAGAACGTTCACAAACTTCAAATGACCATAATAATGGTGTCTATAACGTGAATCTGTATTCTGATGTTGTAGAATACGGCAAGCTTCTATTTCTACTGTCACCTTTGTGCCGTCTGTATCTTCTAGTTATATAGGTCAGATTGGCTGGTAATTTTCAGTCAGATTGCTCTGGGAGACTGATAAGTTCATGAGAGCTGCAGAGAGTACCTGGAATAAGAAAGTTCACGTATGTTTTACTGAAAAAAGACGGTTTGATAAATTCTGGGGGCTCACAACTTAACTGGATAACTCAAAAGCACAGCCAAACCATTCACTCTGTCTACTCGTTCTATTTCTATCCAATTTGCATGGGATTTATAATCACCATCATTCAATTTTTCATCTTCCAAACTACAAATTACTCCAGGATTATCACATGGATTGATTCTTGATTTTACAGAATACTTCTTGATTATGATTCAATTAGACATTCCACATTGCTCATGATTTTAACCTTTTTATATTTAAAGCCCATCTAAGTTTATAATGGATAGACAGAAAATACATCTCCCTTGAAGCAACCTTTACAATGTGTCTTATTTATTTGTCTATCTATCCATTTTTTTTATCTGCTGTGGTCTACAGGTGATCAAAGCTCTCAGGACTCATCCTCGCGTGAGGCGGCTTGTGTATGCTCGTCTAACTACTTATTAAAACTTTTACAATTGTTTTCGTAGCTTCATTTCTTGATTTTCGAAATATGACAATTTAACAGCTTCCTGTTTTCCTAAACAGCTATATATCATGCAATCCCGAGAGCCTGGCTGCCAACGCCATTGAACTTTGCACACCAACTTTAGAGAAGCCACAGAAGGTTGAGAGCAACCACTGGTTCAAGAAGACCAGCCTTGCAGGTTTTGCCAGGCGGAGGGTAAAATCTATGCCCAACTCTGAGCCCTTTAGGCCTGCCAGAGCTGTGGCTGTCGACCTCTTTCCTCACACACCACACTGTGAGATGGTCATGCTATTGGAGAGATAGTTATTGTTCCTGTTCCGAGGGATTCCTCAATTATCTAGTATAGGGTACTTTCATGCATATTTTAAGTTCCTAATTATAGCTTGGTCTGTTGCATGTATTTATCTCGTTGCCTTTTCTAATCAATGACTGTTGCGGTTATTGCCACATTCATTTTTGTCATTGTGCTTGTAGCAACTTTTCACTATTGATATCAGAGAAGTTACCATGTTCTCTTTTGTGAACTAGCAAACTTTCACAGCTTTATGATATATATTAGAACCAATGCAAACAACTACGTGGTGTATGCATCTAGGTTAACATTAACCTTAATCTTAATCAGATACCGCTGCTTAATTTAGACATTTAGAGCATTGGGTGCATTGGTTCATGGTGTATGGAGGATATTCTATGTACTTGGATCAACAAACAATACAGTGATCCTTAGCTAGAGTATCATCCAAGGATTGGTTACCGAGCAGTACATTGCCTAGGCTATATTATAGTAAGAAACCAAATGTTAACCTTTATTAGAATCACTGCAATATATTTACACGTCACACAGCATCATCCACAAGTTGCAAACGTAAATGTCAGTCTGGCATTAGTTATTCCGATTCCAAATTGATTTAAGACATGTAAAGACATGTTAGATATTGGAATAATTCGATAGTTAATCTTCTAATACTACTTGGAAGCTTCTAGCTTCCGAGTTTTTTTAAGTATCGATACACATTGATCGTGCTAATTGCTCCACCAATATCTTTAATCTGGGGACGCCTCCCAATTTTACCACTTGCTTTGGGTTGTTTTTGCAAATTTGAATGGTGTTCCAGATACATCCTTAAGTGACACATCGTATTATCATGTTGATATTATGTATATGTAGTTAATTTTGGTGCTGGTCCATTTGAAATTCAGGTAATTTTATTATCATGGGCTGTGCATGGGTAGATCGGGTTTATTCTTCCGTTGCTTCCCTTGTGAGCAACATGTGCCTCATCCAAAGTGTATAGACAATTACTTGAGAGAGAACACATTCATCTTCAGCATTTTTCATGTACTTTAATCACGAGCAACATGTTACAGTGTACATCCTGATTCTGGTTGTATATCCTGTATTGACTGATCTGGTTGGCTCACCAAGTTTCTGATAGTTACCATGCATGATCACTGTCATGACCGTAAAAGATATGTTGGGAGCCACATCCCTTAATCCATTGTACATTAAGCAGATCACCATCTTGCAATCTGTGTTTGGGTACTTGTAAGCAACGTCCAATGTTTTTCCATTTGCTTTTGTCGTCTCATTTTTTGTGAAACTAGTGATCCATATGATGAATTTTGTATTCAACGAGGACAAGAACTCCTTGACGTCCATGCCTTCTAGTGCGGTGTAGCTTGGCTCTGGTCCGAGTGAAAACTAGAAGAGTTTCAACAGCACGACGTTGCTAAAACGTTGGTCTCCTTTACTATCGCAGAGGATTACATGTTCAATGAAATGTTATTATTATAAAGCTCCATTATTGATGTTGTAATGTTGGTTCCAATATGGTGAACTCAATAGAGGTTCTGATAATTGAGTAGGTTGATCTTCTTCGTTCATTATTGAGATTTAATTCCAAAGTGACTGGTCCTTCTATTTTTTTTTTTTATGGAAGCCAGGAGGCTATTTTATTCATCTTGCCCTCCTCGTGCAAGTCAATACGGGAAAATATTACAATCTACTTGGTCAATGCGGGAAATAAACTTGGAAGTACTACTTCCATTACACTTATCTTTAATTAAGATATTTTCGATACATTCTGGGGGTCTGGGCAGATCATAACACCCTGCAGGTGACTTATGGAACTCTTTGGCCAACTTGTCGGCCATGAGGTTGCCCTCTCGTGGTCTGAAATCAATTCTCTAGCCTCGATTGCTTGCTAACCCTTGTTTAATTCTATCCAGCAGTCTCACAAACCTTGGAAACTCACATCCATCTAATTGGAACATGTCCACAAAGCTCTTGCAATCTGTTTCAACTATGAGATGTGCAACACAATTACTTCTAGCTAGGGCAAGAGCAATATCTACTCCTATGATTTCAGCATGAGCGGCTGACTCTGCCACAACGCTTCTGACATGTCCATCTATCCAACAGCCTTCAGAATCTCGCGCTATAATAGCAACAGTGGCTTTATCACGCTTCCACGTAGCATCCATATTCATCTTGATACTTCCTTGCGGAGGAGCTCTCCAACATTCATTAATGGTCACGTCCTGTTCATTCGATTGTTTGCTCCATGCTTTCGCGGCTATGTGCAGATCGTTTAGTCTGGACTTGTCTCTCCACAGTAATCTGTTGGTTCTCAAAAACTTGTAGATTTTGAGCGGCCCATATGTTCCGATAGGTGACTAAAAACAGATTCCTCCATTCAGCTTCTTGCTTCATTTGCTTGCTCAACCAGCAGTAGTCCTCTTGCTGGGTGAAAGCGGCGAGTTTACCTCCATCCATAAGCTTGCTCCAAACCTCCTTTGCATAGACACAATCTCTTAGAGCGTTAGTTAGTGTTTCCTCATGGGTTTGACATCTAGCACAGGTTTTTTCACTTGCCATTTGTCTTCTGACTCTTTTACTATTAGTCAAAATAGCATCGTGCATGAGAAGCCAACCAAAGAATTTGAACTGCGCTGGTAACTTAGTCTTCCACAACGTATCCCATTCTCCCTCCATGGTGATATCTCGGTCCTTCCTCAGTATGTTGTAAGCTGATTTCGTGGTGAATTTCCCATGTAAGGTACCAGTCCAGACTCTCACATCAGATCTTGTATCAGCAGACGGTGGTTCAATCTGCATAATTTTCCTTACTAGTTGCTTGGGAAACCAGTCGTCTAGAAACTCCTTGTCCCACTTCCCATTGTCAAGCACCACCATTCTTACGCTCATGTCTATGATAGACTCAGGAACATCACGTAAGGCAACATTGACCAATTTAAAATTAGGCTTCACCCACTCATCCTCCCAGAAAAGAATATTATTGCCATTCATAGGAATTAAGTACGAATTCTCTATGATCAGGTTCTTGCACTTGAACGTGGCTGCTGCAAGTCTGGACAAATTTGAGGTTTTTCCGCCCATGTACTTATTATATTTTTCTCTAATGAACTTGCACCAGCTGGTCTTTCTGTTAGATGATAAATCCCATGCGTTCTTAGCCAACAAGGCTGTGTTCCACTCCCTCATGGACTTGAGACCGAGCCCTCCTTCTTCTTTTCGGCTCGTGACCTTGTTCCAGGCAACTAGAGACATTGGGTGGGCCTTATGTCCTCCTC